>CM076580.1:1117784757-1119071213 GCA_034641835.2 Pinus albicaulis
TTATGGGTAAAGCAAGTTTCTTCACTGTAACAAAGCATGAAGCCTTGTAGACTTTAGGTTTCCCTAAATTAACCATTTCACCAGATAAAAATTTTGAAAGGGAAGAACGAGATATACACTCCATCACTCAATGAAATCCAAAGAGGATTCAAGGTAATGATGCTGCAAAGAAAATTTATGGCATATTAAAAATGAAGTGAAAACCATATCACAGTTATCTTATCTATTGAAGTGATGGGAGTTTTGAAGATATTCTATAAAGTGGAAACAGTTCCAAATCAACGAATTTCTGAGACTTACCATGAGGGGTCTCTATTAAAAGCTGAATATCATCATCTGTGTTGAACATAGACAACTACAAAGAAGTTAAAAATTGCAAGGCCAAAAAACAAAATGAAAATCTTGAATGTCTAATACAAACATTGTGAATCAAGAAAGAGTTACCTAGATATAGAAATATCAGCAACCTCTGCACAAAGTCATAGGAGCCTTGGTCGGAATGCATAAAATGTGTTTCGAAACAGGTTCTTATTGTTGAGCGAGATCTATGTTGAAAACTATGAAGGATTTCAAGCCAAGAGTAAAATGACTCTAACAAAATTAACAGAGGAAGGGAACCATCATTAAAGCCATTTATGGAGGAGATAAACCCTAACAAAGGTTTAATCCACATCGTTCAAGTGTCACCAATATGAGCAAAGAGGATTCTTTCCACAGTTTGATGGGATCAGTCAGAGACCCATGGATAGGTGTACACTTCCATTTAACTAATATTCATCCTAATGTACCTAAAAAGTAGAAATTATGGTAACCAAGATATATGAAATCATACTCGTTTTTAAAAAATCAATAAATAAACATATAGAAGGTATCAGACTTACCGTAAGGTCTGACAGTAGAGTTAATGGTTGAATTATTGAAACCAACGTTGATTAAAATACATTTTACATAAGTTCTTACATACTAAGAACATATCACCTATATGCCACGTGGAAAAAATAAAACCCACGATGGTAGGTGTAATTAACTTGAAGATTTTAGAGTTCGTATATAGGTCTATAACATGTATGGATGGAAACGTTGGTTAAGTGGTATGTATAAGTTTACCAAAACTATCGCATGTAATATGGTTGAAGGGTTCATGGGGAATCATGCTTAATTTTAATTATGTAGGCTGCCGAGGAGAATAGACATGTATAATATATATATATATATATATATATATATATATATATATATATATATATTGTCACAATCCAATTAAATTAGTTTTAAAGTCATCTCAAAATCATACATTGATATCCATAGTTGAGGAATTTAAAATAAGATTAAATCATACTCGATTACCCAGATATACGTAATTGGTATTGAACTATTACAAATCAAATAAAGAAATCATATAAAAAATTGGACTCCTTCTCACTATCATTATTAATGTGGTTGTTGGAAACTGCACTTGGGAAAAAGAATTAGTATAACGTGAGTCAAGGTATGGTGCGAGACAACTCATCACTATGACATGTTAGAAACTGAACCCACGGTGGGAGAAGAAATCAATAGAGAAACCATAAAAATCATATAAAAACCATTAACACGTGTATGTGGAAACTTTGGATTAATACTAATACATAAAAATAATTTCTTTCCGGTTATTGCATTAAGATATAGCTGAAACCTTCAAATGTTGAAGATTTAAGTGAGTAAAGTTAAGAGGTTAGGTTAATGAGAACTTGACTTAAATATCGCATACAACAAGATTCTATAGTTAAATACACATGTTAAAATGGTGGTGTGAAAAGTATTAAGTTAAAGGGGATGGTTATAATAGGTATGTACTGTATAATAATTTCTATTTACACGTTGCATGTAAACCCAAAGAATATTGTTTACGGTAGTGAATAAATGAAGGGTAGAGTAAAAATATTTCCAGAACCTTTATCTCCATAAATAAATAAAGGTAAATATGTTGGATTTCTATAGTACTAAGGGAAAGAGAATATAGGATGACATCAAAGATTTTAGGTTGCACTAATGTGTAGTTGCATACCTTACAACCATTTTATATGCCACATAAAGAGATAAAGCGAAGACATCGAATTTTACTTAATTGTGTAAGAGACGTATCAAATATAAATGATTAAGTCAAAGAGGGTTTGAATTAATTCAAATTATGTAGGTGGAAGTGATATAGTTAAAAAGATACATATTAAAATATAAGTGGAAGATATTAATCTAATGATTATTCCAAATGGGTAGTTTAGGTACAATAATCCATGATTAAATGCCTATATATAATTTCAACCATTGTAATGGGAGAGATTAAATGTAAGATGGTAAGATTTGCCTAGAAACCTTATTCTCATAAATGGAAAAATGTGAGGTATGTTAGAATACCAGATCCATATGAATTAAGGAGAAGGAATCTCGTCTTAGAGGACAGTTCTAACCAAAAGTTGAATATGCTCTTATCAGCAAATAAACCTAGTGAAGTAAATAAATATGGGAGTGACATAAATACGTCGGAGTGCGACACATCATAGTGTAATTATAAAAACAAGATAGATATATTACTATAATTAGAAAAAAACCAAATGCAATACGAGAGGGAAGTTCACTGAGAATCTAACCAAGACTTTATTGAAATCATAAGTTTTTGATAGTTGAACTCTTCCATGATCAAGAACTGCCCCTCTAAACAACACAAATCAATATTTTGACCACAAATATTTTCACCAAATTCTGTGAGAAATCCACTAGAAACTCCAAAAAGTTGCACTTAAAGACTACATAGGTTGTGTTGCAATATTATGGGTGGGTACAATGAATTTTTAATGCCACATGCCCAAAATCAAAACTCACTTCATATAACACTTGTTCATTTGTATTTTCTTTAATTAATCAATTTAATTAAAAAGGAAAAAGGGACATAATTAATTTGAATACAAATGTTAGTCTTTATTTGTCTATACCACTATAAATATTCTAGAATATTTCAAGGAGGTTAAATATTTATCATCCACCTCATAATTGCGATAATTAAATTAATATTCTAAAAATAAATAAAATATAAGTAATTAAAAATAATTAACTTAAAATTTTGCATATATATATAAAGAAGGTGATTGATACTTCTCAATTTTCTTTGCCTTTGGGTCTTAGTGATATAGTATAAATGATAATTGTGTGGGTATTAAATACAAAGTTTTAAATTTTTTTTTAAATAATATATTTTATGAAATAATAATAATAATAATTAGTATTTTATGAAATTATATATATATATATATATATTATATATTAAAAAAATTATAAAAAAATGTAATTTTTTAATAGATTTTTAATTTTGTCGTGTCAATAGATGTTTTCTAGTTTAACGTGGAAGAGATATTGTAATATTACACTTGTTTTGTTATGTAAATATTTTGTCTTGATAAAATTACATAAAAAATAAAATTTAAATAAATTAAAAATTTAAATAAAAAAAAAATTGAGGTAAAATATCCAATTTACGTTTTTTATCTCTAGATTTTCACACCCATGATTTTCCCAACTTAAATTCATCTTAACACTGGAAATATCAAGGGATGAGAGGGATCGAATTTCTTTCCATTCTAAAAGAGGTTTGCACCTCAAGAAATTTGATCTCTTTCCAAACAAGGTTGATTCAAAGTTAAGATAGAGAATAAAATTTTGAAATATAAATGTTAATATTATGCATTAGGCACTAGGGTGTCCGAGGGGAGGGGTTCTCTATAACCCTAAATGAAACATAATTAAGAAGTGCTAATGGGTATTGGATCAAAAGTAAAATATCCAAGTATAAATGTATGGATTGTTACAAGGAATTACATTAGCCAAAAACTCATATGCAACAAATATCAAAATCTTAGGGGACTAGCTCATCATCATCCAACACTTATGAAAAGGATTTTTGATCAAGGACAATCTTTTGGAAAACCTATTGAAAATAATAAGAATAAGAAGAATCTAGGAGTACATTCCACGTAAAAAGTTCTTCCACGTCCTTAGAATTCAAAATGATGAAGTTAAGAGATGTGCCAATAAAACATATCAACTTCAAGCAAGGAAATTAGAAATGAATGGGGAATTGGGATGGTAGAATCTTCCATAATCCTAATGACTCAAAAAAATATAAATATGGAAACCATGGTATGTGTTTCTATAACAAGAAATTATTATTATTGGGTCAAAAAAACTAAATCAAGTGCTAGGAAGGGGGGGATTTTAGGGTTTTCAATATCAAAATGGAAATGGGGCCCGATGAATGTCATCCCACCCCATGTAAGATCGATGCATGCAAGAAGAACTCTACATTATCTTCACCAAATCCACACAATGTGAAGGACATAGTGAAATCTAGTTCTAGGCATGTTGCACATGATGATGATATTATTTACAACAATGGAGCATATGCCAAGCTATAATTTTTACCTATTGGATGTATGTGGGATGAGGAGAATGCAATTTGAAATGATAGAACCACCATCACACACCCTCGTATGCCTTAAAAATTTGGGATCTCAATTGAGATGGACATGCAGAGGACTCTTCTCGTGAATTTGCAAAGACCCATGGAGTGATTTGGTAGATTATACCCAAGATGATAAAATTATTATCTTCAATGGCATAATAGGATTACATGTTAGTATTTCTCTCTATTTTTAGTTCTTCATGTATAATTGTGATTCCTAAACTAGGTGAGGGAGTGAAGAAGTCTATGAATGTGCAACCTGAAGATGTGTTTCTCTCCCCTATGATCTAATTCGGATTTCGAAGAGTGGATGTGGAAGTTATTCAATAGAAAGAAGGGTCGCTAACCTGCTTCACAACTCTTAGGGCTATATTTCAAGTAATCCAATCTCCAAAAAATATCATGAGGTTCATGGAAGGTCCGACCCAGAGCCTTTTAGTTGAATTGGGTGGCATGCTATATTGATGGCTCACCTAGGGCTTGCTTTAAGCACAAAAAAGCACGGTATTCGAGGTATAAACATATCCAGTCAATTGACAGGTCAAACAGTTTAGTGGGATCGGGACATAAGTCAGAAACTAAGGAAAGTAATGATGATATGTATTTATGAACCCCATGCCTATGAGTACAACATATGATATCAATAGAAATGGAGGTCTCTGAGAGACATAGAGGGACATCCTTATCTTTTTTGCCCATGTGGACCAAGATGTCGCAAAGATCAAGAACTTGGTGTGAGTAATAGAGAGAAGTCAACCAAATGCAAGAGAGGGGCACATATATTCTTGAAAAACTTGACTCAATGAAATAGGATATTCTTGTCATGAATATAAAACAACATGAGCATCTACTAACTACTATTAACATTATGGCAGAAGTCTAAGACCTAAAGGGAAGTCTAGATAGAAAAATGGATTAAACTAAGGCACTACATAGATAGATTGTTTCTTTACAAGACCAAATCTATGCTCTGAATCTCAATCTGATGGAACTTAGGGCTACCAATAAGAAATAAGGGAGATCACTCTTAGACCTCAACCAAAAGAGGAATGTTGCACTGATATATGCTTGTTAATTTATTTTTTTAGTTATTGTAGGATGTACTCCAACAAGCATGTAATCAGATTTAAAGCACTATGCATATATATCATAAATCACCACACAAAGGGACAAAATGTTAGAAGAAAAAATGTAACAAATTTCTTAGGTATTTGTTGTGATTAGGCACAAAATTAATTCTTGTTTCTATATATATATTAGGTACTAGATTCAAGTTAGAGTGCTTGTAATTTATTTCCTTATAATTTTTTATTTTATTTACATATTATTATTATTATTATTATTTAGGTATTAGATCCAGGTTAAAGTGTTTGCAATTTATTTCCCTATAATTTTTTATTTTGTTTATATGTTATAGATGGTTATTATTATTTTAGAATAAGGTTTCATAATTTTAATTTAATTAAAGGGTAGGTAAAGGCCAATGAGCATCCATAACAATCATCAAAACACTTACTTCATGATATGTTTCACATTGTTAAATTTAAAAGAATCATATAATTTAACTAAATTATAACTTTATTAAGATAATCTTTATGGTAAATAACATTTCGATATTCACAAAGTGTGATTCATCATCAAGACCTTTATGAGTGCATTGATCTAACCATTTAATTATATATTGTAGAGATAAAAAAAGGCTAGAAAAATGAACATTAAAGGAAAATAATAAATTAGTTAATGTGAATGTTATATAATTTAAAAATAATTAATATAAAAAGGAATTGGTAGATTTTTTCTTAGTAAAATATGATTTATAATAATAAGTTATTATTATTTTGACAACAACAACTAATATATACCTATATAAAAGAATACCTCATAATTTCATAAAGTAGTAATATTAAGAAATATTGTTATTCTTCTTCTTTTTTTCTAATAGAAATTCAAAGAATATTAGTGAAGAATAACAATAACTTGCATTTATAACTTCTTTTTTAGGGTAAACATGTAGTGACATTTAAAGGGATGATCTTTTTTTTTTTTAACAGTACAATCATTCACTATCAATCCAAAGCCAAGTGGTCAATTATATTATCATTGTTATTTATTATAAAATAATTAATATATAAGGTAAACAAATATACATTAAAAAAAACATGGAATACAAATCTAGATTTACCCATATTTTACTATGGAGATTTTTAATATGTATTTAGACTTTGTTACCATGGATTTACCCATATTTTACTATGGAGATTCTTAATATGTATTTAGACATTGTTACCATGGCTTATCAACACCGCACGTCTAAAAAATCATAAATTATTTCATATGACTTTTTCTTTTTCAAACTAATCAATTTAATCAAAAGGGAAAAAAGAGTATAATCATTTTGAAGATAAATATCAACATTTCATTTGTATATATTGCTATGAATATTCCAGAATATTTTGTGGAGGTTAAATCTCTATAATCTACTTCACAATTATCAATAATTAAATTAAAGTTATGAGAAAACATATTCCAAATTAGACACCCCTATCCAAATAAATATATATCAACTAGACAAGAGGGAGTTAATTTACATGAAATAATTTTGATAGTAATTAGCATAAAGAATAAAGATTTACCTCAAAAGCAATTATATCATTTTTACTTTTTCAATTTAATTAGAACAATATCAAGGGAACATGAATTCTTATTGAGTTTTGTTGTTTATATATAGAGAGAGAGAGTTAATTCAATTTTATAATATGGTTAAGGTGAAATATCTCATAAAATGTGTATTTTTAATTTATACAATTATATTAGTGAGGTATTCTCTAACTAATATTTAAGAAATGGTTTTTTTGACGTGGTAATATAATTTGAGCGAGTTTGTGATTTATTTGTATTTAAAATATATTTTTTAATGCATAAATAAATTGAGCACTCAAAAAAACTCATATAAAACTTAAACTTTGCGCATTAAATCACTTAAACTTATGATCTTTAAAAATCTATAACAGTTTTAAGTAAAATTGATCAAAAAATTATCAAAAAATTTGCAAAAAAAAACCATTGCCTCCGTTAGTTAGACTATAAATATTAGTTATATGAAATTTAAATCAATTTCCAATGTAAAAAAAATAAACTATTTATTCCATTATGATTTAAAAACCTTATGAAATAAATATACTTTATAATGGTGTTAGGGCACTGATTTTTATCACATGTTGCCTTCTATCCATCCAGGGAAAGGTTGACTGTGCGTGCTTTCAATAACACTCGGACGAATTATAATGACTGGTAAATGTTTCCTGCCATCAACTATTAGCATCTCGGCCATTGCCTTCGTGGGAGCGTACGTATCATGCTATCCGTATACTCTTGCCCTGAAACACTTTCATTTTCAGCCATTAACATATGTAGTAAACCCCCACGTATACAGTTTAACTGTAAAAGAGTTTATTGAAAAGCTGCGAGCTGCCATGATGGAGGAAAGTGACATTGTATGTACGCCAAAAGTAACATTAAAAGGAAAGTTGATGACACCTTTCCATGCCCAAATCTTTCAGCCTCTGAGAAATGTTCTCCTGAGCAACTAGTCCCTTATTACGATTTCGGAAATTTGAAAACTCCTTCTCAAGATCTTGGCGAACTTTGTTTGCTAAATGAAATTCAGCTTCGATGTCCGGAGGTGGATTTTTGTTGTGCCCCATATGAAAAGGTTTTTCCAGTGCTCGACCTTCACTATGTCCATGGACCTAAGCTTGGAAAAGGAAAAAAGAAAATAAAAGCCACAGATTCAGAAAACTGAGCAAACCATTAGTACATTATGTGTAGGAATATTGGGTGGGCAATGGATGATTTACCAGTAGACAGCTGCATGAAAAGCTGGATCTTTTCGCAGCATTTTCCAAACTCCAAAAGGCGATAAACTCCTTGTGTGTTAGTTTGCAACAAGACATCGTACCTGGATGAAAATATCAACTTAATTATGTTTGCTAAGCAAATGCACATATTGAAGAGAGTGAAGTTATTCACAGTAAATGCATGGGAATTCTCCATGTAGGGAAATATATTTATTTCTGGAATGAATAAGGAGTTTTTATCTCCTTCAATAGATTTATTAAATTGGAAAAAAAAATGGTATTATATTTGTATTTTTGTTTTTTAAGTTTGGAATGTTTCATATAAATAAATTAAAATAATTTAAAGGGAAAATGTAATATAATGTAGTTTACATAAATTTAGAAAGAAGAATGTAATTTGATACTTGAGCCTAACTAGATTTAGTAAAATGTGTGAATGTAATAGTGCGAATAGGTTAGTGCCATTGTAATAGTGCGCCAATATGTTAGTGTCTTGAGTTTTATGTGAGAAGTTTTTAGTGAATCTTTTAAGATGTTATTTTTAATTTTTTTTTTAAATAATAATAAATAATTTAAGAGTAGAAAACAATTTTATGAAAATTAAAATGAAAGTGAGAATGGAGAAGCTTACCCTAAAATAATATATTAAAGGGAGAGTAATATATTATGGAAAACATGATTTTTTTCTTTAAAATTGGGATAGAAACTAGAATAGAAAGATGGATGAACATATTAAAAAAAATTGTTTTTTATACTATTATTGTATTTTCTCTAATGTATTTTTAATACTCCATTCTCATTTTCATAAATCATATCAGATAAATTAATTATAATACATTAAATTAAATAAAAGTCATACCTAATCCTTACTTGACTATATATTGCCCGTGTGAAGGATCATTATTGTTGACCGTGGTTTCTGCTGTTAATTCCTATTCCTGTCCTGTTCCTATGGTTGTTGTTCCTCTGCATGAAGCTAAGGGAAGGTTTCACTGCTGGGTATACTAAGATAAGTGAAGTTGTTACTAAAGCATGGAAGAGAGATCCTAGTTTGGTATTAAGAGATAACTAGGATAGTATAATCTATTCTAAGTAAGGTCTAATTCTAGTAATATATATAATAACTAAAGGAGTTGACTAATTTTAATGCTAATATTCCTAATAGTAATCCTCATATAGTATAATAGAGTTGAAGTGAAGTCTAAGTAGAGGAGTATAAGATTCCTTTGATTGAAGGAATACCACTTTAATGGCTAAGAGACTCTAAGATATTCCTAATCTAATATCAAATAGTGGAATACAATTATCAGCAGAGTATAAGATAGTCTAAGTGAAGTATCATAGAGTATAAGAGAACTAAGATTCATAACACTAATAAGATTCCTAATCCTAATAAGACTAGGAGAACTAAGCTAAGATACAAAATAGATAGTTAAAAATTTTAGAATATATATATATACTTTTTAAATTGTTAAAATTTTTGGTATATATATAGATTATTAAAAATTTCTATAATAATATTATATTATTAATATAACTCTTCATTAGGGTGTGTGCAGAGGAACTAGCTCACTTGGGGCTCATAGCAGATGTGATATGACAAGCATTCATGAGGGATGTTGGTCGTGGCGAGGGAATGGTAAGGTTGAGAGGGTTAACATGAGGCGAAGGGACATTGGAGAGGGTGAGGCAGGCGTTTGCGCATGCCACCATTTAATTAGATAAGTGGTGAAAGCCATCATCTGTTGGTTTCATGACGGTTTGATGCACAATGTGAATATTGAGGAAGGAGAAGGGCACGGTTCGAGCTCCTCTATCGCGGAAAAGGTGGACACGAGCCTCCGATGGGGAATGCGCAATGGAGCAAACACGTAGGTAAAAGGGATCTAGCAGGTGGAGAAAACGTCGAGGTAGGGAGCGGTCGTTCAACGAACGATCGGTCCTTCAACGAAGCACAGTGAGGATGGCGCGCTCAACAGGGGTAAAGAAAGAAAGTGAGATCACGGGGGTGGCCAGAAGCGTAAAGCTACTCCTCGGCTAGGGAGAAGAGGCTCAACCTCGCAAACCCCAAAACAGGCTGGCAGGAAATCACACAGCCAACATATTAAAACAGTTGCCCAAGCATACATGGAAGAGACCCCAACCCATGTACACCAACTAATAGTTGGATGGGAGGTCGATCTCACCCAGCATGCAGAGCATGAAATACAGGACGAGGAGTGGAGTTTAATGGTTCTAGACCCCAGAAACACTACAAGCAGACTCTCGCAGTATCAACAAACATTTCACCTATATAGGACGAGGAGTGGACTTTAATGGTTCATCGAATGTCGTCACGGCCGCCGAGCTCACGATGATGTCTACTTGCTTTACGAGCACATGGGCAATATTTTCTTGAATTCCTGGATCAGGTTGCGTCATATCACCAGGCACCGGGACCAATTTTTCCAACAGGAACTTCTCGTATTCATTCCCATACATTTCGCGTAACCCCTTGAATAACTCGGCGTTCATAATCTGAGATTCAGAAATAATCACGAAGAAATACAAATCTGTATTTTCAAATTTCAATTATTGCATGACACAACAGCGCTAATAAAATTACCAAATTAAACAATAATTATTGTATTGTTACGACCATACAAATGACAATAATAGATTAAAATCACAGCTGAGTAATGATATATCAAATGTTCGTAACAAATGATAATAATAGATTAAAATCACAGCTGAGTAATGATATATCAAATGTGAAAATAATAGTAAGTTAAAAAAATATATTGATTCGACGAATATTGAAATGAAATTTATAAGGATATTTTTCGTGGATTAATTATGCGGATAGGTGTCTCTCTAATTGAAAAATGCTAGTATATTTTTGTGTTCATTATTACATTAATGAATGAAATTAAAAGTGATAACTTCTTTGCATGTTTAAATTGCATGTTTAATTATACTTATATTAATTTTTACAAAACATGATTAAAAATTTAGTGTGCTTATTGTTGTTAACCATTTATGATAATTAATGAGAAATGAATTGAAATTTGGTCCCCATTTGAAGATAGTTGCATTACTACACAAATATATTGTAGTGAATTTATTAGTTTCTTGTTATGATAATAATGACATAAACAATTTTATTTTTATAATCGTATAAAGTAACATAGAAACATTTATATATATAAACTTAAAGAAAATGATAATAGTAGCTATAATATTAAATTTTAATTTGTCTTTTATTTAATTTATAATATAAAATTTTGGCTTTGCTCATGCCAAATGGCTTGGCATCCATCATTGTAATGACCATATTTATAATGGCATAGTTGTTCAAGTTGTTCCATATTAGTATAAATAATTGTGTTTATATAAAGATAAAAATAAAGTAATATTATATAAAATAAGATAAATACATTTTTATTTTTTAGAAATAAAATCATATATATTAATTATTTAAAACTGTACATTATTATAATTATGTAAACTATGATTATTAATAATTATGATATTTAGTAATTATTTTTATTATTAGCATAATTATATTTAATTATTTGAATTCTACTTAAAATGGAATGCAAAATTTATATCTAAATGATTCACAGAGTAGAAATAGTCTAAGTGAAGGTCAACAATTTTCTTTTGCATTTGTATTAATAGTGCTATTTTGTATTTCTTAAAAATAATCATTAATAAAAAAAAATATTAAGTAATTTTATATAAATTTAATACTCTAAATTTAAAATATACTTGTATTATTAAATTGTACTTTACATAATGTAACTTACAATTTATTATGTAGGTTACAATTAAAATTTATTATGTAGGTTACAATTAAAATGATGGCATGCAATGGAGAGCGATGGAGCACCATGGAGCACCACCATCTAGGTGTGTGTGCCTCATCTTCCATATTCTTTATTTAATACACTTATTTAAATTGAAACCACTCTCATTCAAATTCCATAAAACAAATTCAATACAAAAAGAAATGAAATTTATTTAAAAAGAAATAAAACAAATTGTGACATGCTCCAAGTTTCATTTTAAAATTAAAGCCCTCTTTGTTTTGATAATCATGCTGAATGAGGAATGCAACTAGAGAATAGAAAGATGCAAATATTTCATATGTAAATTAGAATGCAAATTTTGATTGGGATTACATGCTCCCTCCCAATAATTGGTTTGGGTCTTTCTTATAGTAGGCTCCCTCCCCATTTCTTGGTTTGTGTATTTTTATTCTTATTGTAATTAGAAAATTACACAAGGAATGATTAAATTTATCTCCTTTTGAAGTAATTATCAAATTACAAAAGGAGTGATTACATTATAGGAATTACTCTTTCAGTTCATTGTATTAAATTCCTTATTCAAAGATCGTAGTTACAACCACATTAAGGAAATAAAGGAAACCATTTTCAGTAAACTGGATATTTTCTTCTTTATCACTACATGTATTGTTCTATCTTCAGTTACACTTTATGATTAATTACATTGCTAATAATTGGATGTATTGTGTATGAAGAAGTAATTTGGAATATTCTCAAATGGGAAAAATAGGAATATAGAACAAAATGCTTGAAATAGAAGTGTAAAAAATCACATCAAGATATGAGACCAATATGGGGCTTCTTCATTAATCATAACAACAACAAAAATGTAAAAAATAATGGGCCAAAAACCATACAACATGAATCAACAAGCCTCCAATAGATAAATCCCCTCAATAATGCAGTGTTGCTACTATACCAAAATGTCGGAAGACTGCTACAGTGAATTCATAGGAGCACTGCTACAGCATATGAATATAAAAAAGATGCAATGGCTAATATATGTCTCTAAATATACAGAAAAAGAAGATCTAGGCTCTATACAACCTCCAACAAAGAACCCAAGAGGGCTTTCAGAAATACACCAATATACAAGAAATGAACGAAAGCCCTAGGGTTGAAGATTCACTGCAACAATATAACTGGAAGGATGTGGCTGATATTATGTAGAAATAAATATAGCCTCCTCCAATAGACTCTCTAGATGAAAGGCTGATCCCTTCACTAGAAAATCTCCTCCCCAAATGGTGTACTGAAAGCACCCCTACAAATCCTCCCTAAAATAACGCAGTCCAAGACTAAAACTACGTTCTAGGGGAAAATGATAGTGTGGCCTGATGACAAATGTTGCAATAAGGCTCAAGGGCCTTCCTCACTAGCCTCCCAATGGAAGGAAACCTTCCTCCTCTAAAAAACAGATCATAAATCACCCAAATGTATTCTCCACTACTACAACCTACAATACAACACAACCCTCTACAGAAACTGCGTTGTAGATGAAAGATGGAGCTTGGCCTGACGTCGAAATGTGGAAATGTAGTGCATAAGTTTCTCCTGATCAGGCACTCGAAGTCCCCTTAGGATGAAGGTGGGATTCCCACTCGGGAACACCCTATGCTAAACAGCACTGCAGTCTTAGCTAAAGAGTTGAAGAGAGAAAACAAGTCTTAACAAACCATATCAAAATAATAATCAACAACATGATCACAATGGTTTCCATCCTCTTCCTTATATTCTTGGTGAGCTTCCTCACCCTTGGCCCCACTCATTAAAGGCACTACTTCCATGCATGGACTCTCCCTCCAAAACTGCAATTTCCCACAATGAATTCCACTCCTCCATGACAGCGTTGTTGATTTGGTCAAAGTTGACCAAGTCTACATGCTCGAGCCCCTTTTCACACATAAGGGTGCTTTATCAAGCCACTAAAGTGATCTCCATTCACATTAGCAGTGATTTTATTCCTAATAAGGAGATTTATGGGTCTTCATACCCTCTTATTCAGCAAATTAAGAATAAAAAATAAAAATTAATATTCCAACTAGCTCATGGCTAATTGGGAATATTACAGTCCTCCCCTCCCAAATGTTTCTTGTCCTCAAGAAAATGTAAAGGTGAGTGCTGCAACTATTCTCCTCTTTCTTGGGTGACACCTCCATGTGATAAGCTCTCCTCATATACCAAGTGTCTCCCAATAAATCCCTCCATGAAATTCTCCTCTCAAGTACTCATGAGATGCAATTGACTCATCTCATAAGGAAGCAAAAGATATAATGTTGCTATCATGGTTTGCCCAATGTTTTCCCTAAAACATGAAGCATAAGAAACATGGAGAATATCTCTCCCAAATGGCACGTTCAATCCTTGCATCCTCCCTCCATTCATTCCCATAATAATAATAAGGACAGTATCAATGTATGGGATCAAAACCAAGGACACATAAGCTGCCATATGCAATAATGGAGGTGGATCATAGTCCCATATGTGGAGCCAACCCAATATATCTCTTGACTGCCTCAGATAATGATGTGGTAAGTGGTTTCCCCACCACTTACTTGCTGACATAGTCTTCTCACATCCTTTGAGAAGGTGAGTAATTTTTGGTGCCTTTGGAGCACAACGTGAATGATATGTCATCTCCCTATATCCTCATAGGGAGTGGCCATGTTCAACAATATTTATATCCCCAAGTTGGCTATGAATTTTATAAGGAAGAATGCTCCCCCTTGGAAAAATGGCCTGCACATGTATGGTAAAGGAATGCAAATACTCATCAAGTAGATCATTATGCATAAAAACATGATTCTTATCATATGCTTTGCTCACACCAATGGAGTAGTCCATAGATAGATCCCCTCTCATTCCCATAGAGGAAAGAGGTGGATGTGATAACTCCATCAAAGAGTTATGTATCTCCTCCATCTCCACATGATCCATGCATCTCCTCAAATGCTGATATATCTCCCCTTCAAAGCCTTCCCAAGTATATCCCTCCATGATGGTATGGTATGCTCTCATGGAATAAGTATGGCTGAAGAGAAAATCTTCATGTGTTGCATGTATTAACTTCTCCTTGAGCTTGGATTCTCTAGATAATAAGATCCTACCATGATAGTAGATGACCTCATCTTTGACTGAATTTCCCTCCTCTAGTAGTTGGTCATCAAGTATCATGAAAGTAAAAATATCCTTGGAATAATCCACCAACAGCTAGGATTTCCAATAAGGATCTATCCTCCAAAGTGATAGCACTGATGATTTATCATATAAAATATATTTCATGTATCTTCCCCCTTCTTTGACATCTCCCATGTCAAAGTTACATACTGGAATGCTAATATCCCCTCTCTGCTGCTCCTCTTGTAGCTGCTCATGGTCAAGTAAAGGTTGAAGCTTTTGGAGGTTAGTATTCCATGGGAACCTATCACCTATCCAAAAATTCCTGAATTTGGCCAAATCATGCATGAGTGGCCACCATCCTCTACCATGTGTGGAATATTTCTCCCCATGTGAGAACATCTTCTGAGCCTCCAAAGTCAAGGAATAGTCTCCTTGCACCATGATGGTTCCATCCTACATCCCTGTAGCATCCTCTCTTAGTGCAAGATGTGAGGTGATATTGGGTAAGATGATGTTGGGAGAATGTCTCCCTCCTCCTTGAGTCTACCGAAGACTCTCAGTGTTGTACCATGACCTCCCAATGTTCCCACTCCTCCTGGATCTATGAGTGGTGCAACATTATGTGAGAAATTTCTCACCAACTCCTGATTAGATGGCCTCCCAAGCGGTTTGCCACAAAATAGTAATGTCTCATGGGCCAAAGTCATATGCATAATAGATGGGACTGTCATGTCCTTGCTTCCACTATGCAAATATAACTCTGTTTTCTGTGTGGAAGTTTTCTGATACTAGGGTACTACTCCCAATGATGCAAGAGTCCCTCCAATTGGAGAAAATGCTCCATGCTCACCCCATAGTGGTAGTGGACCCTCTCCTGATATCCCAGTGTTGTGACCTGTTCTGGTCCTTCTTCTTCTTCTTCTTCATCTGAAAATACCTATATATAGGGTGCCTTCCCTGCTGCACATCTATGTTTGGGTGCCCATGATTCTTGGCATGTGAAACAAAGCTTCCTTATCCTCAAATTTCTTCAAACATCATCACTAAGAGTTACTTTGTTTTGGCTCTCCTTTGAAAAAGGAGCCTTCTCATCCTAAAGTGGGCTTTTTCTGAAATGTTGCCTTTGCTTTTGGCAAGGCATCTTGTAGATATCTAGCCCTTTCAATGGCATCTTGAAGGGTAGTGGGCTTGGTAGATTTAACCAACCCATGAATAGGTTCTGCTAGCCCATCAATAAACATATAGACCCTCCTTGCTGCAGATAAATCAAGAACCATAACAAAAAGTTTTAGAAATTCGGAAATATAAGTTCTTGGATTACCTGATTGTTTGAGCTTAGCTAGCCCCATGAAAGGTGCCTCCAGATCTCTTCGATCAAACCTCTCCACCAATATCCTTGTGAACTCTAAATATGCAGTCACATTGGCATGACCTAATGTAGAAATTCCATGGAACCACCAATCATGTGCTTCACCCTTAAGGTGTAGCGCTGCTATTTTGATGGCCTCCATCTCCGGTACTTGGTTCAGGTGGAAGTAGATGTCTAGCTTCTCTACCCATGATTTGGAAGTGAATTTAGATGACCCATCAAACTTGGGTAAGAAAAATCTTCCCATAGTCTAGTGTAGATCATGATTATGTATGAATCCTCCACCTCTATTGTGATGTCGGGGTCTCATATTGTCCTTGATTTGGTAGAATTCTTGAAAACTCAAATAATCTTTGAATCTATGAGATTGAGACTCATACTCCAGAAAATAGTCTTCAAGAGCTTCTTGTTATTGAAACCCTCCATTTCCCACTGATAAAAATGTAGGCATTGTAGAGCATTGGGAAACCTGCTACTGCTTCACTGGTTGATCACTCCATTGATGAGAAATGTCAGAACGTTCACCATGCATAAACCCTTTAGGGGATTATTTATGTCTATCCATCCTCATATCATTTATTTCTCTTGCAATGTCTTGCATAGCTCAAAGAAGAAGCTTAGGGAACTCCTTCTCCTCATCTTCTCCTAATAAAGGGGTTTTACCCTTGTCTTCTTTATCATCGTTATAATCATACTTTCAGTGTCTTTTGAGATACCTCTTCTCTCTATCCGTGAGAGGATCTCCTTCTAATGATGACATATTTTCTTAAGATGCACAGGCTGAGCTAAGATTATGCTCTGATACCACTATAATATTCCAAAATGGGAAAAGCAGGAATATAGAACAAAATGCTTGAAATTGCAGTGTAAAACATCACAACAAGATATGAGACCAATATGGGGCTTCTTCATTAATCATAATAGTAGAAAACATATACAAAATAATGGGCCACAAACCATACAACATGAATCAACAAGCCTCGAATAGATAGATACTCTCAATAATGAGGTGCTTCTACTATACCAAAATGCCAGAAGACTGCTACAGCCTAGTTGTAGGAGCACTGCTACAACATATGAATATACAAAAGATGGAATGGCTGATATATGCCTCTAAAGATACAGAAAATGAAGATCTAGGCTCTATACAACCTCCAACAAAGAACCCAAGAGGGTTTTCAGAAATACACCAATATACAAAAAATGAACCAAAGCCCTATGGCTTAAGATTCACTGCAACAATATAACTGGAAAGATGTGGTTGATCTGATGTAGCAAGAAATATATCCTCCTCCAATAAACTCTCTAGATGAAATGTTGATCCCTTCAGTAGAAAACCTCCTCCCCAAATGGTGTACTGAAACTACCCCTGCAACTCCTCCCTAAAATAACACAGTCAAAGACTGAAACTGCATTGTAGGGGCAAATGATAGTGTGCCCTGATGCCAAATGTTGCAATAAGGCTCAAGAGCCTTCCTCACTAGACTCCCAATGGAAGGAAACCTTCCTCCACTGAAAAACAGATCAGAAATCACCCAAATGTATTCTCCATTGCTGCAACCTGCAACACAACACAACCCTATGAAAAAACTACGTTGAAGATGAAATATGGAGCTTGGCCTGATGCCAAAATGTGGAAATGTAGTACATAAACTTCTCCTGAGCAGGCACTCGAAGACCCCCGAGGATGAAGGTGGGATTCCCGCTTGGGAACACCCTGTGCTAAATAGTACTACAGTCTTAGCTAAAAAGCTTAAAAGAGCAAACAAGTCTTAACAGACCATATCAAAATAATAATCAACAACATAATCACAATGGCTGCCATCCTCTTTCTTATATTCTTGGTGAGCTTCCTCACCCTTGGCCCCACTCATTAATGGAAGTACTTCTATGCATGGAGTCTCCTTCCAAAATTGCTTTTTCCCACATTGAATGCCACATCTCCATGATAGCGTTGTTGATTTGGTCAAAGTTGACCCAGTCTACATGCTCCAGCCCCTTTTCACGCATAAGGGTGCCTTCTCAAGCCACTAAAGTTATCTCCATTCACATTAGCAGTGATTTTATTCCTACTAAAGAGATTTATGAGTCTCCATACCCTCTTATTCAGCAAAATAAGAAGAAAAGAACAAAAATTAATATTCCAACTAGCTCATGGCTAATTGGGAATATTACATAATTTGGGTTAAATTAACTGATATAAGATAAAACAATCTAAATATTTCACATATTTATGGTTTATGCATTGGTATTTGTTTGATGAATAAGAACACAAGTAAAACAATATCCTAATCTAAAGAAGTGAAAAAAACTGACAAGCAGTTACTAATTGAAGATAAATCACTTAATAGTTATGCCCTAGATTTCTCAACAATGAACAAAAGAGATTGTAGCCAAAAAAAGTTATCTTTTTGGAAATTTATCAGTACGAGTAAGCCAAAATAATATCAAATTAACTATATCATAAAAAAAACACAGATAGTTTAGTCCTTTGGTAAACAAAAACAAAAGATAAGAAAAAATTTCTTTTGCAGAAACTTTTATTCATTTCACTAATTTTTTTTGTATAACTATGTAAAGGATGTAGTATTAAAAACACTGATTGTTAAAGGTAAAATATTTAAGAACTATTGTCCTTTTATGTTTGAATATAAGAATTAATATGCGCCTAAGGGTTAGTTCCAAGCTTAAGCTCGCCTAGGCCAACTATCATGAATAATTTCTAGATTATTTATTAAGGACACAGTTCTTGGAAATAAAAGCCTAGAAACTCTAAAAATTCAAGCGTTGTTAACTATTTGTAAATGTAAAGTGTAAATAAATAAATAAAAAAGAAGAGAAAAAGTATATTTTCATTTTGAGAAATAACCATGGGAAGGTAGTTTCTCGTTTAAGAAAGCATTAATATTATGGAGAAAAATCACTCGGAAGTGTAATATTTAAATAAGTTTTATAGATATTTTCTATTGAGATGTAGCCAATAGCTACACAAAAACTAAAATTAAGATTTACATTTTAAAATCTACATAATTGCAAATAGAAATCTCGAAGAAGAAATTTTGAATGACCTACCTAGGTCTGTGGGACATCTTAGGTATACGAATTATTTCTGAGATTTTACGAACACAGGAAAATTATTCTGACTCCACAACCCGTAAGCTCATAAAAGAAAAAAAATTATAACATTATATTTAGATTTAAAATAATAAGACTGCTAAATATAATTATAAAACACTAAATGTATAGTAATAAAACACAAAAATCGATCATATCGAAAATAAGTCTTGTTGCTTTAACCCAATACAATTTAAATAAACCAAGGACCTTTTTTGAATTACATAATCTATAATAGTTGTTAATTTTCAAACCCCTGTGGGTGGGAGCTATCGGGAATAACCTTAATTCCAATGATGATATGAATGCTCCAACCATATTAACCAACACCCAAATTATGTGTTGAAAAAACGAAACAAGAAAACTCTCTTCTTTATGGAAAAACTCTTACCTATGAATCTTATTTATTTTTTCATTTTTATTCGAAATTTTCACTGCATATATGACAACATATCCATCCTATTTATCAATATTATTTATTTTCTCACTGTAATTTCTAACACTGGTATGAACATTCTACATATTTTTGTTTCTATTAGCAATTCTCAAAGCATAAATTACACCTTCTCCATACTGTAAATTATTTGATCATGACCTATGGTACTTTGAATATCCATTCATTCAGTGAGATATTGTGCCTTGTGGAATACCTTTCTCGAAATTTCAGTTACAATAAAAATACAGAAAATACAGAGAACAACTGAAGCCTTACACGTTGAACGTTACAGCATTCAACAACATTTCTAAGGCTCTATGCTGGCGGGTTATAACACAGAAACGAGCTTCCCCTTGTTCAACAAAAAAATATTTAGGTATTTGCCATTGTAGTGCTAGAATATTTAGGTATAAGGATTGCTTCTTTTCCTTCACTAGCATAATATTTTAAGCATTACGTGGATTTTCATTGTTATTGTCATCATGTATAACTTTATATAAGAATATATATAAATATTTATATTATTTTTTACTATTATTTTTTTACTTTTTATTATTTTTCATTTTTTATTTTTTAGATCAATATATATTTGTAAATATATATTTAATATTATTATGAAATTATCGTTTAAATTATTAAATAATAAATTTTAAAAAAAATTGTAGAATTCATATTGATGCATCACTCAGATTCATTCCCTAATAATGTAATACTAATAATATATATTAATTTATAGAATTCATATTGATGCATCACTGAGATTCATCCCCAATAATGTAATACAAATAATATATATTAGTAGATATTAAAGAAATTTTCTTTTCATTGCCCTTCATTAAACAAATTTTTTTATTATTTATTATTATTGTTAATATTTTTTTTCTGAATAAGACTAATTCTATTAAGAAAAAACATATGGTACAAACAGAGCTTGCAAAAAAGCGAAGCTAATGAGCAAGGGAGCCGGAAATGATAAACTATCAACCTCGGTTCCAAAGAGAAACCACGGCATAAGAAAAAGATAACAAGGAGAACAGAAAATAGAGAGCTAGATTAAGGAGTCGACTCAAAATGGGTAGAGTCTCCCAATCGACATTTTTTCCCTTTCTTCTTATGGACTTTGACCTAGCCATTGTGACCTGGCTGGACAGGAACCACTTGCAAACTATTCTGTACTGAAAGAGGAGTCTCCTTGTCTGAATTAGAGGAGGAAGACTCATGAGTGCATTTCTGCGAGATCGGAGGTGCTGAAGGATCCTCGGGGCGAGCTTAGGGCACGTCCTTCAGGTGTTCCAAATTCTCCTCTTCCACTTCAATATCCTCCTCATCAGAGCTAAAGGATTTTATGTCATCCATATGGGGTCTATCACATGGTTTCTAGCTCTTGGATTTGGATTTGCGATAGATGTTCTTATTTTTGTCGAAGATCATTGCACATGTATTCTAGAGATGCCCCATCTGATGGAAATGGAGACACCTGAAGGTAGTGTTCTCATAGTCCAAGGTTTGCGTCCAATGGAAGTCCCCAATTTTGAGGTTGATCTGATCAGGCAGCCCTTTGCTAATGTCTATTTCCGCGCATATTCTGCCAAAAGTATATATGTCTTTCTCCCCCCTTGAGGTATACGTAGCCAGGAAGCGGCCTAAGGTGTCCCCAATCCCTTTAAAGATAGTGAAGTGCTATAAATGCGTAGGGAGGTTTGGTAACCTGACCCAAATGGGAAGCTTGGTGATGACAGCCGTAGAGGGGTCAAAGTCTGGGAACCAGGGGGGAGAAATAGTCCTGCTGATCCCCAGAACCAAGGGCCTCCCATTAAGGCTTTCTGGTAATCTTCGTTGAAAGCAAAGGCCACAATAAATAAGTGTTTCGAGAATAAGAAGACCTTGTTGTTGATGGTCCAGTTGGAGTGGATCCACTGGTAATTATTGGTAGTAAGAGGCCACAGACCATTAAATCTGCATATGATGGTTGTTTCTGCAAATGTCTAATATTGATCATCCGGAGATGGATGAGTGATTTCAATGGAGGGAGTTTCCTCCATTTTGTCCACCAAGAAAGGCTTGGGAGCCTGAGCTAGTTAGGCAGTCTTCTTGGAAGGTTGTGCATGAACCGCATCTTTATAGGAGAAAGCAGGAGCCGAAGAGGTATGCCCAGATGCTCCTCCTCTCAGACGTAGGGTGAGCACCACTAAAGCATCTCTTTCAATACTGTAAAAAGACAAGGGCAGAGGGTCTTCGAGCTGTTTACCTTCGTAAGTCAGTCTCTGAAGGGCTGAGGGGATACCCAACCTGAGTTCAAGATCTCGCAGGAGGTCATGCACCAGATCCGTAGCAAACACCCAGAGCAAAAACGTTTTTCCGAAGAGAATTGAGATCTGGATCTGAAAGTCGGAGGGTGAGTGGTCTGAATTCCTCAGCTCTTCGCTTCGATTTTGTGCCTGATTTGTGCCTAATCCTTACATCCCCAAATCCATGAGGCTTTTGGCTTTGATTGAGGCTAGAAAATGAGCGTGGCCCTCCTGGATCTGAAAAACTTCAACCAGCAGCAGCGCCTCGACAAATCTATCCAGCCCATCCGTGTAGCAGAGCATCTGCAGGGTCGCATCGGTGGTCGAGGCTGCAGCTCTTGTCCCTTCTTGGACACAGAAGGAGGCAGCGTCTTGCACAATCTCTGTTGCTACTTGAGCTCCAGAGTCATATTCTAGAGTGTCCCCGTGACCTTCGTGCTGAACAGTGCCAGCGGCTGCTTGGTGAGGAGTTGCCGAGAGCGAGCGAGGCTGCAAGAAAGAGGAGCCGCAGTGAGCTACAACTGTGAAAACCTTCGAATCTCCTGGATCTACTATGGTGACTACGGTGGAGCTGAATGCATCTGGAGCTGTTGCAGAGTCGGCGTCAACGGCCTAGCATTCAAGAACCCTACCGTTGACCATTGTTCTCAACCCTCTTATTATTGTTAATATTGATATTATTAATATAATATAATTAATTCAATTAATATAATTATTATTAATATATAATACTATTAATACATTGATACATTAATATAATACAATTAATACAATTTATATTATCATTGCAACATATATCAATAAAATTTCAAATGTTTATTATTTTATATTTTTACATTTATATTCTTTTTTATCATTTAATTAAAATATATCAAATTAATATATATTTATTATAATTATGAAATTATTTTTTCAATTATTAAATAATACATTATATAACAATTTACAAAAAATGATCATTCATGTAATACACATAATGGATATTACCATTATTAGATATTGCTAAATTTTCTTATTATTAACTTGTATTTTTTCAATATTTACCTTTTTATTAATATTAATAAACATTGATAAATATAAATGTTTAAAATTAACATGTAAAGTATTAATATTAATATTTTAATAATATACATTGATATTAACATTAATAATAAATATAAAATTTTCAAATTAAATTAGAAATTATTAATATTAAAATTAAATATCAATATCAATATCTCTTTTATTGTTAATTAATATTATTATTAATAACAAATACATATGTTAATGTTAAACATAGAATTTTTCATTTATACATTAATGTTAGCATTGACTTTAAACATCAATATAGATATTTTATTAAAGAATAGGATTGATAACTTTATGTTTACTTAGGTTCTATGACATTAGAATTTAACTTTATGCCTTTTTAGGTTCATGGATATTAGAATTTAAAAAATTGGTATTTTTATATCATTTGGTCCATGTAACATTATCTTATTTTATAAACCTAGATTTATAAGATAAAGCTTTTTAATATTAAAGAAAAATTGTTTTAAGTTAATATTTATATTGAACATCAACTATTTACATCAATATTAAACATAGACATTAATAGGGACATAAAAATAGATTTCTTAAGATTAATATTATTGGATTATAAACATTATGTTTATTAAATTGTGAGTGCTTTTTAACTATTGTAATAATGTTATTATGGCTCATAGGATTTTATACATTATGTATCTATGAATTTTGCTATATTTGCAAATGGAAAATTCCTTATGTATGTTAATTTTAATTCTATTCACCATTAATTGAAAATTGTTTTGTTGATATCATGTGCGTTCTCTTTTATGTTACGTGATTTCCTTGTTTTA
This sequence comes from Pinus albicaulis, assembly GCA_034641835.2. NCBI lineage: Eukaryota > Viridiplantae > Streptophyta > Pinopsida > Pinales > Pinaceae > Pinus > Pinus albicaulis. Next base: position 1,117,809,123 of record CM076580.1, read on the forward strand.
TCATGGATCCAGCTATTTGGAGTTGTATTCCATTTGAAATTCTTGAAATTGTCTTCGTATGGCTACCTTTATTGGTTCTCATAAATTTTAGCATGGTTTGTAATAAATGGAAGAATGTTTTGCAAAACACTTCTTTCTTATTGGGTTGCAAGCATGTGTGTAAAAATGAATTTGGATTTATGGTTCCTTTCCTCAATAATGAAGACAATTATTTTGTTGTTGAATATCTTAATCAGAATGGGCACATATCTCATTTTCATTTGCAATTCATAGATTCAATATACAAAGTAGAATATACCATTGAAACAATGGTAGTTCTATCCTTACCAACATAATTCTCCCATTCACGAAAATATTTTGTAATGAATCCATTTATAAAGCCCTTAAAAAACATTGGGAAAATACGAATTGGAGACTCAGGATTCTTTTCATTATTGGAAAATGTAAACAACAAGAATATGACTGGGTTTTTTTAAAACATATCTATGACAGAATGCAGTCTAAATTTTATGTTTACAGTAGTCTTCATAGGGTTTGGAGAAGGGTTGATCTTCCATTTGGTGGCACTTCACCTCCTCATAATAGAGTGTTTTATAAAAGTAAATTTTTTTGGCTCTATCTGGACATAGAGTATGAAGATTATCTTTGCTATGGGTATACAATCTACTGGTTTGATGTAATAAAAAATGAATGGGGTTTTTCATTTGTTCCAATCACTGACATACGATGTATGTCATTAGCAATATGCAAGAATGAGTTGATATGTCTTATCAATGATGGCTCCACTTTTGTATGGTCAATTGAAGAAATAGATAATTTCCAATTTGGTCACACGTGTTGAAAAAATAATTAACTAATTTGAGGATGATTGGGGCTTCAGATAGAAGTTGTTGGAAGAAATTTCTACAGATATAAATAGCAAATGTACTGGTTATCTTTCATTTATAACAGTCCAAGGAGTGGTTCTTATGTGCAACTACAGTGAATTTCCTTTCCTATTATATCACGTGATGATTGGCCTTCATTTTACAATAGATAATGATAATTCAACTAATCAACAGATGTATGGGTTTTGGTATCCAACACTGCAGGAGTGCAATGATTTGATCGATTCTGGAAATGTTTTTGCAATTGCTCCCCATATGGATTCTATTGATGAGATTCCACCATTAGATATGGACATGGATTCTTAGGCTATTAGTCATGTTAGGATTTCTTATATATATTTTCCTTTTATATTCTTTGTTTTATTGTGGAAACTATTTCCATTTATTTTTACTTTACATACTTTTGGGTATGTATGCTAAGACTTTAAAATGAAAATTCTATGGATATTTATATGGCTCCATTCTGACGGGGTGTCTTCTATATGTGTATTTATCAGATGTCGGATATTGCATTCCATTGCAATTTGCTCGAAAATATTTTATTTTTTGTCCCTTTTAGTTATCTTAATTGCATTTGAATGTGTTTGGATGCTATCCAGTTTTCTTTGTTTTTATAATTATAATTATTGTGACTTATTTTATACATGGTGTTTGCATTATTTTTTTCTCATTGGTTCTAAAAAAATGTTATATTTTTAGGTACATTTTAGTAATTACATTTATATTTTGATGGTATATAGTTCCAAATATTTAGATATATTTCCAATTCATATAATTCTTATAGTATTTTGTTCTCGTTATATGGGTTTCCCATTACAATTCTAATATGAGACATGAAATTTTAGCATTTTTTGTTTTAGCCATTTGAAAAAATCCATTCTTACGCATTTTGAAAAATCCTTTTATGTTTTCATAACTTTATATGGCTGGAAAAAGACCATATATGCTTTTAATGTTTTTATGTGGTTGGAAAAAAAAACGTGTTCTTTTTCCATTTTTCTGTGTTTATTTATATTGGATATATTATATGTTACATGTTTATGGTTCCATAATAAATATGTTATTATTAATTGTAGACATGTCATCTGAAGGCAAAAGAAAGCATACAAGAGAAAGGAATCCGTCACCAGCATCACATGACAGGTCTAATGAAAGTCATCGTTTACAATATCAACAAAATAAGGACACAATAAATGAGCGTAGGAGAGCTACATATCATAGAAGAACGAGTGAAACCACTCTTCAAAATGATTTTATGATTCCTCGTAAGTATCATACTATGGATGATATCATGGAAAGAAAATTTCCTTTTGATAGTTCATTGCCATAATATGCTCCTCGTCAGCATAATTTTGTTTTTGGATGCTCTCCTAAAAATTTTCATAATATTGGGGAAACATCTCACAATAGGGAAGAGAATCATATTGATAATGTGGATTCAAATGTTCACCCTAACCCTTCTATCTCCACATGCATATTTTGAGCAAGGCCAAAGGTTGCAAAATATCCATGGTGGAGGCAATGATGACATTGTATGTGATGACTTGGATGATAGTTTGATTGGCCATTTGTTTCAGAATTTGGAGCTAGTTGGTCGAAACATCATATCTTCAAATCTCGCTTATCAAAATAATGTTGTCCCTCAGTCATCCCTAATAGCATCTCGCATGGAATAATGGAGGTAACACAATGATATTTTGACAGTTGTTGCAATAGTGGTTTTTTTATTACATTTCTCTATTTACAATTTCTTATTTACTAAACCTATAAGGTATTTTCTTCTCTTGGAATAGGATACACCTCATTTTAATAGAGTTCTAGAAATTAACTCCCCAATTCTTCCATCTACTAATATGAGAATTGAAGATGAAGCATGTCATATCCTTCCACTGCATTCTCCTTGACAATCAAATTAGCAAACTAATGTAAATGTTCAATGTATTTGATTTGATTTTTCATTTTTTGAATTTTTAGTAGGCTGGACATGAATTTTATTACATAATTTCTTTTCTTTAAATAGGACACAACTCATTTCAATAGAGGCATAAAAATTAACTTCATAGATGTTCCATATATTGATGCTATAAGTGAAGAGGAACCATCTCATAGCGTTCATCCAGATCACCAAATAAATGGAAATGTTGAATGAATTTGATATTTTCCTCATTTTCCTCATTTATTGTTAGTTGCATAATTTTAAATCTTTATTGGTTGGACATTTAGTTTTATAATGAATTTTATTTTGTTGAAATAGGAAACAACTCATTTGAATAGAGGCATCGAAACTAACTCCCCAAATGTTCTATCTACTGATGTTATAAGTGAAGAGAAACCATCTCGTACCCTTAATCCACATCACCAAACAAATGTAGATATTGAATCAATTTGATTTTTTTTTCATTTTTTCATTTCTAATTTGTTAGACATTAAATTTAAAAAAATATATATGCTAAAGAAACCTTACCATCCTCTCAGGTTCCAGAAATGCAGACCATAAATTTGGAAAGACCATGTCATAGATCTATTCCACATGTTTTAAATTTGGGAATGGAATCTCATGGTGCTTAAAATCAAGTAAAATTTAGAAGAAACTATACCCTTCCACATCATTCTCCACATGGTCCAACTGATACAGATCATATTCATTTTGATGAAAACATGATTGCAGTGCATAAAATATTTCGAGAAATGATAGATAGCTTATCAGTTGTCCAAATGTGCCACATCTTCCAAGAATCATATCTCGGAATCCATGTTTTGAGAGATTCTGAAGGAATTGTTTGCATACGATGTAAGAATGAAAGAGGTTCCCATCGTTTTTCTAGATATAATAACATGGATCCTCATGAGCAACCTCATATTTTAAGAGTTCTTACTCAAGTTGAAGAAACGTTAATAGCACGTGTAAATCCTATTTTACAAGGGACACATACTCAAGGTGGGAAATATAATTATAGAGGACACACAATTAGCTTTCCCCAATACATTTCTACAATTGCACAAAGTCTTCGCAGACATGTTGAAGATCTTGACTTTCTAATTGTGAGGAGACATGCCACTCAATCTAAATATTATGAATGTTATGTCAAAATATCTCGATTTATGGTTGCATTGATTTTCAAAATTGAACGTGATCAATATTATCAAGATGTTGTAATTGACTATGATTTAGTGAATGCTCTACCTAAAAGGTCAATAGATGCCTCCTCCAAGCTTAAATTTTTTTATTGTTATATTGACGAATCTAAGATCAATGTAGATAATAATGAAGGGTTTCCTCTTGAGCATTTTCCCTCTCATCCTTCTTCTTTTGATACTCGCCTACCCAATGAACGAAGAGAAGTGGAAGAAATTAGAGCATTTATTGATAATGTTGATTCTTCACATGTTCAAGAAATGGATTGGCCCAGTATTGGAACATCTCTGGTGAATGAATATAATACTGAGGGGTTATTAGATATGGAATTCCCCACATTGTTCCCCATTGGTGATGTTGATTGGTTGCAACCACGCATTTGTACTGTTGAACTTCATGAGTATGCATTGCATCTTCTTAGATACTATGATCAGAGGTTTGGAAGCCATCCTCACTTTTGATATTACCTATTAAACATGATAATGCGAAATCGGAGCCAAGAAACTACTTCAGTTTTTGTGAAGAAAAATTTACATGATAACTCACCAACAACGATTGAAAACTTGTGTCACAAACTTTCTGATTTACCAGATAATAAGCTGGCTGAGCATCTTATGCGGTTTCATTTTTCTCTGTGAGGTACAAGGGAATACTAGACTAAATTTCAAGTTGAATTTACTGACATGATTATTTAGTTGGGATTTCCATCTTTGTTTTTTAATTTGAGTGCAGCTGACACAAAGTGGCAAGAGCTTCATATCATCATGCTTGTACCCTCACATTCTTGTTCCTTAAATGAGCATTGTATGAAAATTGAAAATTTTATCTAGTACCCTCATATTGTTGCCACATTTATGCACCATAGATTTAATATATTTCGAGAGGAATTTATCCAAAAATATCTTAATACAAAAGACTTCTAGTACATGTTTGTTTTCTTGAATTTATTTTCTATTCATTGTCAATTTCTTATTATGGTTCTATTTATATTTTTTTTAGTAACTCTATATTCATTTATTCATATATGAGTGGCAACATAGAGATTTAGCACATATCCATGGTTTCTTGTGGTTGCAAGGAGCTCCTGACATGGAAATACTTGATTGCTCAAATGATTGTGATTTTACAACTTGCAAAGAGATTCTTTAACAATTATGTAACTGCATGGAATCCACGTGAAATACATCGTCGCAATATAATGGTTCCAATAAGTCTTAATGATGACCCTTGCCTATTGAATACTGATCAGATTTTCTCTTCCAATCCTCATAATGATTACGAAAAATTGTTCAACCGTGTCCAAAGGCACAAAAAGTGTAGTGTAGATTCTTGTTTTCGCAAAAAGGGCATTATTCTCGCTTGCCGATACAATGTTCCACAGGATATTTCTGAGGAATCAAGATTGTTCATAGGTGATCAAGGAAGAAAAAAATATGACCCAAAAAGAAATTATGATAGGCTCAATGTACTCTCTCGGCATGTTGTCATGTGGCGTGCAAATGTTAATTGCCAAACAGTGCTCTCTCAGCATGTTGTCTTAAAATATATTTCTAAGTATGCATCAAAATCAGAGAAAAGGTCTGAAATTTATCATGATATGCTAACTATAATTTCAAATTCTATTGCCTCTGAGGATCATGCTTTATGTTCTCACAAAAGGTTTCTTACAGAAACGATTGTTGACCGTGATATTGGAGCACAAGAAACATGCCATATGTTGCTTAAGCTACCTCTTGTTGTCTATAGTCGAAAATTTGTTTCATTAAATGTTGGAAGAAAGGTTTTCAGAACAAATATCAAGGGATGGCATGCAATATTCATCTGAAAATTATTTTTTTCAACATTATCAGAAGAGACCATTTTCCTTGAACATAAATCTTTGATAGAAACAACAAGATCTTGGACATTTGATAGAAAGTGTAAAAAAGATGCCTAGAAGCCTAGAGATGTTCATGCTATTGTTTGGGTTTGGCCATGGTTTTATTCTATTCCTAGTGACGATTCAGACAAATTTGAAACCTTTTGCTGGACAGAATTGCTCGTGTACAAGCCATTTCATGACATTTTTGCGAAGATTGGGCTTTTAGTTGAAATTATTGTTGAAAATTGGAGGAATTTCCGATATTGAGCATGGCATGTTGATCAAAATCCATCAATTGTTGAAATTATTGAAGATGGAGAAGATGGTGATTTTCCTAACCAGGAAATGAATCTTAAATATGATTTTCAAGAATGGAAACTTTTATCTCGCTTGGTTCCACCAAGTAATGTGAATGTTTTTTATCTTCACACCCTTGGTCGAAGGGATTTTGGTATATCCTTTGAGTGGCAAAGTAAAACTATTTCTGATGATGTGGCTGAAGAAGCTATTAATTTCATAAGGAATGGACTATCAAGGTGTGATATTGTTGATCTTTCAAAAAGAACATTTGCCTCTCCAAATTCAATGGCAGAAAAATAACGACTTTCTTTTGAAATTGTTTTAAGCCATTTTGTTGAATATGAGATTTGTGAAGCTCTTATTATGATTGTTCAAGGCACTGCAGGAACTGGCAAGTATTTCCTTATACATTGTATTTCTGAATCTCTTTCTAATTTTTCAAGTAATGGAAAAAGTCATTTTCTTCTTCTTGCCCCAACAGGAATAGTTGCTTTTAATATGCATGCAAAAACAATACACTCTGCTCTAAAAATTCTGATTAAATATATGAAACCACTACAAGGTCAATCGCTAGCAGTATTCCAAGAATAAATTAGGCATATTCGATATATATTGATTGATGAAATGAGCTTTCTAGGATCAAGGTTATTCATGCAAATAGATGCTTGATTACGAGAAGCATTTCCAGAGAAAGACAATTGTCCTTTTGGTGGCAGATTCATCCTCCTTGTGGGTGACCTTGGCCAGCTTCCTCCTATGAGAGATAAGCCTTTGTATGCAGGTAATACAGCAGGGAAATTCTTGTGGAAAAAATTCAACATTGTTGTCACTCTCGACACAATATTTCGCCAACAAGGGAATAATGAGAAACAATCTTGTTTCCGTAGAGTCCTCAATAACATAAGAAATTCATAACCTGTTCTTGATTATTGGGAGTTTCTTATGTTATGGGCTGATATCGAGTTGCATCCTAGAGAAAGGGATTTATTTAATGCAATAGTTCACATGTTCCCAAAAAACAATTCGGTGTCCTTCCATAATAGGCATATTTTGAAATCATTAAATTCTCCAATTGCATGATGTATTGTTGTGAATTCAAGGCCTTCAGAAATCAGTGGTGTCGATGATGATCAACTAGACCGTGAATTTTTTTGGTGTCCTGGCCAACGTGTTATGTTAACATGTAATTTGTGGGTTGAAGCTAGTTTGGTGAATGGTGCACTTGGTTATGTGAAGGAAATATTTTATATGCCTACCTCTAAGCCACCTGAGCTTCCAATGTTTACAACTGTTGTTTTTTATAAGTATGTTGGTGTTCTATTTGATGCAACCAATCAAAACATTGTACCTATCAGACCAGTGATAAGAGGAAATTGAAAATAAATTCCTTTAAATATGGTATGGGCTCTTACAATCCAAAATTCATAGGGTTTGACTTTAGAACGAGCATCAATTGATATCGGGAATAAATAGCAGCAAGGCCTGACCATCATAGCCATATCAAGAGTGAAATCAATAAATGGTTTACACATTGCACCTCCTTTCTCTTTTCGGCGTTATGCCAAGATGAAATAGTGCATATGTTACAATTAGGAAGGAAGAATAGGAACGCTTAAAGTCCATATCATTATTACATGCAACTATTAATACTTTTAGCTCTTTATAGATTTTTTTTTTTAATTTCTTTTATTGTCCTCTTTATTTAATTTTAATATAATAATTCTTTTGATATATGAATGAGATGAATACATTCATCAAATTCATAGTAATATTTTGGAAATTTTTTTACATCGTTTTTCATGTTGTTTAATTTTCTTATTTTTTTTTAACTAGTTTTTGTTACTTTTCTTACAATGAACCATTCAGAGATAAAAAAACTAGTTATATGAGCCAATCATTAAAAATCAAGATGGAATTCCATATCACTATGGCATGCAACTAATAGTATTGTGACATATTTATAGAATGTTTTTTTTTTAATTTTTTTATTGTCCTATGTATTTTCATTTAGTATAATAATGATTTTCATGTATTAATAAAATGAATACATTCATCAGATCCAATATAGTAATATCTGAGAAATTCCTTACATCGTTTTTCATGTTGTTCAATTTACCTCCTTTTTTTAAGTAGCTATTGTTCTTCTGTTTACAATGAACCATTAAGACATATACAATGAGTTATATGAGCTAGTCATTAAAAGTCAAGATTGAAGTCCATATCCCTATGACATGCGACTAACAATATTTATCAATGTGGTTTGCTAAATTTGTTGTGGTTTGGTACAATGACAACATATTTATATTTGATATTAATATTAAACTAAAATTAGTATATACATTAAAATTAATTTAAATACAAATATAGAATTACTAACATTATTAATATTTGATTTTAAACATTAAGTTTTAAAAATTGTGATTTCTTGTTGATTATTGTAATAAGGGTCATATCAATCATTTAATTTTCTCACTCATTTCGTGTGTACAATATGTATTTCTAATGAGGTTTATATTTGTAGAAATTTTATATCATTTGGTTCATGTAGCACTAGGTTATTTTATAGCATGACGTTTTTAAGATTAAGTTCTTTAACAAGAATACATATGGGGTGTTCTTTGTGTGTGTGTGCGTGTGTTTCTATCTCTATGTGTATTAATTTTGATTTTGTCGTTTTTCCTTTCAAATGCAGATATGGGTGATAATAATGGAAACTATTATAATCAAGCGGTGGCAAATATTTCTAGATTGATCAATTTTCTTTTGTATCTTCGGAACAAGTTTGATAAAAAAACATGGCTTCTGTATCTTCGTATCTTCGTGTTTTAAATATGAAATGAAAATGAATGTAAAACACTTGTTGCATGTGCACATGAGGGAGGCTAGGAGAAAAACAAGAAGGGATTGGTTGGAAAGTGTTAAGTATCGTGATCATTATCTTGTTGATTTAAATTGGTGTTCCTTTTGTCTATGATCTGGTTGTGTTCTCAAAGAGGCGATTTGATAAATTACCTTTGATGGATAGTTTCGAGTAGTGGGATTTATTTATGTAAAGGGTTTATAATATTAACAATCAGTAAGGTTGATTGATCACTTGCGGTTTATAATAATAATAATCATGTGACTTTAAAATTCCTTTGTGTTTAAAATATTGGGTTGTACGCTTTATTAAGCTCTTGTATTTTTAATATTGTTCCATTGGCCTTATTGGTCACTTAGGTTATTAATATTTATCCCTTGGGTTCACCAATTCCTTTGGTTTATAATATTAAGCCCTTGGGTTTATTAGTTCTTTTGGTTTACAATATGAATAATCCCTTGGGTTAATTCTTAGTGTTTATTAATTTCTTTGGTTTTTATATTTTTTATTAATTTTATTGATCCTTTGACTTCATTAATCACTTGAGTTTATTAATAATTTTTATTTCTAATACCATCTGTTGGGCTTATAATATTAATAATCTCTTTGATTTATTGATGTTTTTTGTTTATAATATTAATAATCCCTTTGCTTTATAGATGTTTTATGTTTATAATATTAATATTTCCCTATATTTGTTGATCCACTAGGTTTATAACATTGATCCCTTAAGTTTTCGAATTCTTTATTATTCCCTTTAGTTTATTAAATCCAAATATTATGGTTTAATATAGATCAATTTGGTTCACCAATTCCTTTGGTTTATAATATTAAACCCTTGGGTTTATTATTTCTTTTGGTTTCTATTATTAATAATCCCCTGGGTTTATTAATCTCTCGAGTTTAAAATATTAAATACTATGGTTTATTAAATTTTTAGGTTTTGGGTTTAAACTATTAATTCTTAGGGTATATTAATGAATTTAAAATTTTAATTCTTAGAGTTTATTAATTTCTTGGTTTATAATACTAATATTTATCCCTTAGATTTATAATATTTTTCCGTTGGGTTTACAAATTTCTTGCGTTCATAATATTAAATGCTTGTGTTTATTTGTTCCTTACCTTTATAATTTTAATAATTCCTTTGGTTTTTAATATTAAATACTTGAGCTTATTACTTATTTTGGTTTACAACATTAAAAATCGGTTGAGTTTATTAATCTATTGAGTTTAAAATATTAATTCTTAGGGTTTATTAATTTCTTTGGTTTTTTAGTTTAAAATATTTATTCTTAGGGTTTATCAATCTGTTGTGTCTTTAATATTGATCCGTTGTCCTTTGTGATCCATTAGGTTTTTAATATTTATCCTTGGGCTCCCCAATTCCTTTGGTTTATAATATTAAACCCTTGGGTTTACTAGTTATTTTGTTTTATAATATTAATAACCCCTTGGGTTTATTAATCTCTTCGGTTTAAAATATTATTTCTTAGGCTTTATTAATTTCTTAGTTTTTTGAGTTTAAAATATTAATTATTAGGTTTTATTAATCTCTATTATTTTTAATATTGATCCCTTGGATTTATTGATCCCTTAGGCTTTTAATATTTATCCCTTGGGTTCACAGATTCCTTTGGTTTATAATATTGAACCCTTGGGTTTTTTAGTTTAAAATATTTATTCTTAGGGTTTGTTAATATATTGTGTTTTTAATACTGATCCCTTAAGTTTTTAATAATTTTCCCTTGGGTTCACCAATTCATCTTATTTATAATATTAAACCCTTCAGTTTATTGTTTCTTTTGGTTATTATTAATTTCTTAGCTTATAAGACTAATATTTATCCCTTAGGTTTATAACATTTTTCCATTGGGTTTACTAATTTCTTGGGTTTATAGTACTAAATGTTTGTGTTTATTTGTTCCTTACTTTTATAATTTTAATTATTCTTTTGGTTTATAATATTAAATACTTGAGCTTAAAATATTGATTCTTATGGTTTATTAATTTCTTAGGCTTTTGAGCTTCAAATATTAATTCTTAGGGTTTGTTAATCTCTTGTGTTTTTAATGTTGATTGGGTGGACTTAATGATAGCTTAGGTTTTTAATATTTATCCTTGGGCTCCCCAATTCCTTTTGTTGGGAAAAATACTGAGAGGGGGGGGTGAATCAGTATTTAGGACAAACTGAAACTTTTTACTTTTTCATGCTCTAAAACCCATACGCTACTTTGCTGAAGCCAACTAGCGTATACACACGGATATCCTTCATAAAACTCGCGTATACACAGAGATCTAATTATGCCATTAGTTCTTCACTTATATCATTCCATCATTTATTCATTAGATGTTCTATAAATAGTAAACATGTGCAGTAAGAACAGAATAAACCATCACACAAAGCATCACACATGAACACCAGGATTTTTAGGTGGAAACCCAAGTCGGGAGAAAACCACTGCTGCCGTTGCTCAGCCTTCAATATTTTATTATAGAGAAAACATCTTACAACATATGTGCTGGTGCAGACTCCTACCAGCACGCAGGCACCCACCTGCGCTCGTTTACCAGCCTCTCCTGGAAGGGAGCTCCAACCCCCTGACTCATTTACCATCCTCTCCTGGAAGGGAGCTACGACCCCCTGAACTCGTTTACCAGCCTCACCTGGAAGGGAGCTACGACCCCCTGACTGAAGGCTACAACCCTCAGCATCTCTATGGACCATGTTTCATCAATTTTCCCACTGGATCCAACCAAATTCAATAGAGCACAACTTGCAGGCCTCGTTTCATCATATTTTCATACTGAACCCACTCCACATATTTAAGCTCAATCATACAACCAAACTGATACAAACAACTCAGAACTGTAGAATATAGATAGCAGCAACACAGAAGAATAGATCAGACATTTCATACCCCATGATTCAGCAAACCCTAGTTTGCATACGCTCTTTCCTTTCACTTATCCCGCGTATATACGCGCCTTCTACCATACAAACCCGCGTATACTTCTGTACATATTACAGAGCTAATTTTACTGCGCATACGCGCTTTCTCTTCAGCGAAGCCACGTATATACGCGCTTCTTCTGCGGAGAACTAGCGTATGGATCTTCAGACATTTAGGTCATTGCAATTCTTCAGAACAGACATATCACACAGATTTTACCCTTTACGTCAGACAGATGTTCGCCTCATCTCAGATCTAATCATTCCATAAACAGATGTAGCAAATACAAATACATTTCAGATCTAGATTCCCTTCTTCATCATTTTCTTCATAGGTGCTTTATGCATTCAGATCTATCATTCAACTGTAACCCTTTCCATTCAGATATACTTCATAGAGAAGTATTCATTCAAGCTCAGAAATCTTGCACCCACTCTCATAATTTGCACAATGAATTTCTTCTCTTTATATAGGTTTACCCTTTTTCAATACCATGAGCCAAAACCACATTACTTACGATGGTATTTATGGACGGGGTCATTTAGACGAATCATTACCCAATAAAATGGGTCAATACCATGGTGGTCACCCCTGGTTTTTCACTTTATGAGCGCTTTTGCCCATACACGACTTGGCACATTATTTACCGCGTGCATACGCGACTTCTATTAGACAAATCCGCGTATTCCTTGAGACATACTTTTTTCATCATAGATCTAGCACATATTGAATTCCTTTCTTCATTACCTTCTGTGTACTCTGTGGAATACATGTCAGGTATCTTTACCCGAGTCCATCAAGTCAAGAATAACTTCATCGGGTGGATTGCCATCAAGGACAACACATGCCAACAGTCACATGTCTTCATCTTCATTCAGTGGGTTGCCATCAAGGACAACACTCTGCATCATATTTCCAACAATCTCCCCCTTTGGACTTGATGGCAACCACGATGGTGTTTGGTTACCACAACGGATAAGTACATTGACACCATGTCACTCTCCCAATACTTTGACACCATTCTTCTTTCTCTTCACTCCTGAAACACTGCTGTGTCTTTCTCCCCCGTTCTTTTGACACCATTCGTTCTCTTCATTCAAACACCCTGTCACTCTCCCCCTTTGACATCAAGGGAAAAGGGAGGATCAAAACCAACACACTCTCCCCCTTTTATCCTCATGTAGAAGAAGGGCACTGTAGATCTGATGTGCACTAAAATTATCATGCTTCTCCTGAGTTCATGCTGAAAGTTCATCCATATGTTTCAATGAAGTATATGACTCTATGACTTTCCTATCACCAAGGACTCATACTTACATCACAGATCCAACCAAGTGGATTTACATATAAGACTCAAATGCCCAACCAAGTGGGTTTACACATTTCAATTCAATTACCCAACCAAGTGGGTTTACAAATTTGACTCAGCTACCCAACCAAGTGGGTTTAAAAAATTTTGACAAGTCCTTACATGAATGAATATTACAATTTCACATCATGGCTCTCCATGAAGACCTTTTCATTAAATTACAAATATGACCATTTACGACCAACACCAGAAAGTCCTCAAGAAAGAGAACATATTTCAGAACCATCATAATGCCAATAATGCATTATACTTAGCAAAGCTAATGCTCCCCCTGAAAATGTGCATCCGAACATCCTTTCCATATGAATAAGGCTCCCCCTTAGTTTGTGCATCCTGAACACTTTCAACCAATCACCAAGGCATCTTTAAAACATTAGAGATTGAAACAATATTATAAGAGCTGGAACATCACCAGAGATACTAGAGATACCAAACAGTACTGTAGCTGTGCTGAAGAGAGCTGACCCCAAACAGAAATTTGTCAGCAATCAGACATACGTGGTTTTATGTGCATGAACTCGCGTATATACGCGACTGTGTTTCATGAAATCCGCGTATCCACTACCATCTTCTATATTTCAACTAGATCTGATCCTCTGTGAGGCAAAGACGGTGATGAGTGTTCGACTTCTTTGAGATACATGAATGCTTCCCTAGAATACGGATAGATAGAGCATTGTAGTTGTGTCTTCAAGCGTCATCCAACGGTTGTAGCATAAGCACATTGTGTAAACCTTGATTCTTTGCGGCATCAATACATTCTTTCCAAGAGAGATTATCATACCCAGAACAACATCTTCAAGTATGTGTCAAACGATATCATGTGGTCCAATATCACCATGATCTTTAAGATTTAACATGAAGTAACATATGTAGGGAAGATCTCCAACCATATTAACAAACTACGCATGATCTATTCTTATTTCCGAATCAAACGACTTTGATTCACCCATGTGTGAGCAAAAAAGATAAATTTCAGCAAACGGGGCTCAAAATCTCATCATAATAAACCATGTACCAAGTCAATCATCATTTAAGCATGAGATTCACAATAACCAAAGAATAAGCAGTCATATTGCCAACAATGCAATCATTAGTATTCAACTTGCTGCTCCCCCTGAACCAGTGCTCCTCCTTAACTTGTGCAACCTGAATACGTTCATCAGCAAGTTATCAGCAAAAATATCTGCATGAACTGTCCTAATCTCTGAATTATAAGACTTTCATCTCAGCAACGAATACTCTTCATCAAAAGCAAACAGGACTCATCCATAATCTTCAACATAATAAACCAAGTATCATATCATCATAATTTAGAACTGAGAAACTAAGCTGATACTGAGTCAATAATACAGTTATTAACAGTCATACTGATGCTCCCCCTGAACCTCTGTTCCTGATCTTCAGCTGTCATCCCAATTCTCTTATCATAAATGCATACGTGACTGTGTCTGCTGGAACTCGCGTGTATACGCGACTTTTGTTTATCGAACCCGCGTATGGAAAGTGAAGCATAGAAATTTTTTCACATTCCTTCATCTCCCCCTGAACTTGTACTTCCTGTACATGTCTTCTTCGTATCAGATGCTCTGTCAGAAATACATATAACCAGAAAAATAAAATCAACCATGAGAGTCATCATACGTTGCTCCCCCTATGACGATACATTACTAAATCTGATAATGTATCCCACATCATTCCTGCAGTCAATAAGAGAAGTAAGCTTCAGAAGCAGATGACTGCAATAGGGTCAGAATTCCCTACGTTTCTGATTGGTCTTCCTTCTTTTTCCAAATTTGCTTGAACTTCCTAACTGTGTGTTGAAAATTGTCCACTTTCTCAGATCTGTTCAACCTGCATTCCTTTTCTACATGTCCATACTTGTTACAAGAATAACATCTCATGTGTCCAAAGAAATAAGCATACGAATCATAATAAGTCTTTCTAATCTTCCTCCTTTTACAATCAGCTGCTTTATGTCCATACTTGTTACATGAAAAACAATATCCCTTGAAGAAACCAGAGTACCTTTCTATGTAGGAAGCGTTTGTTTGAGGCTAAAATGATGCACTCCTGCAATTTGCTGCAACATGTCCATAATTATGGCATTTAAAGCATTCAACATTATTGGTAGATTTCCTTTGAGATTTCATCATTGTTGGTTGACCTTTTGTCTCTTTCAACACTTCGGGTTTTGCATTGACATCCTCTGAGTTTTTAGCACTTCCTTGTGAGCTAGATTCTCCTTTAACAGTTTCATCAAAACCAAGACCAAGTTTGATAGCGGGAGACCTTTGATTACTCAGAATATTGTCCAAAATCTTAGTTCTATCTTGAAACCTCAAAAGTTTAACCTTTTCTTCTAATTTACCTTTGAGAATGTTTACCTCAACCTCCAAGGCTTGACATTGCTTCGTCATGCTTTGTTCTTTCCTTCTTCCATCTTCTACTTGATCTTTCAGATTTAGAATCTTTTCTTTCAACCAATTTTCGTTTTCTTCACATGTTTGTTGCAGCTCTTCATTCTTCTTATTTGAATTTTCCAGATCTTCTTTGAGAGAGATGATTTTTGCTTCAAGTCCTTCCTTTTCAAATGATTGTAGAGGTTCCTCATTCTTCTTACCTGATGCTTCAAGATCTGCTTGTAGAGAGATGATTCCAGCTTCAAGACCTTCATTCTTCTTGCTTGAATTATACGAGGTCTTCCTTGAGGGAGATGATTTCTGCTTCAAGCCCTTCCTTTTCAAATGATTGTAGAGGTTCCTCATTCTTCTTACTTGATGCTTCAAGATCTGCTTGTAGAGAGACAATTCCAGCTTCAAGACCTTCATTCTTCTTGTTTGATCTTTCGAGATCTGCATTTAGATCGTTGATTTCTGCTTCTAGTCTTTCAATTCGATTGGATGCATAAGTATGAAACCTTTGATACTTGTCCACCTGACCATTCAGCATTTCTATTTGTTCTTTCATTTGAGAGATCATCTCTTTGTAGATAGATTCTTGCTTATTAGATGAACTTTGTAGTTCTTCAACTTTAACCTTGAGAGCTTCTTCTAGATCCATAACTTTATTTTCACTATCTATACCGTTGCTTGCACAAAGAAGATTATCACAAGGACCCCAATCACTACCTGAATCATCTTCTTCAATTTCTGCTATACATGTTTTCTGAGATATTTCCTTGCTTCGAGTATCCTTCTTTGCCATGAGCACTTTCAGATCATGGTCAGAATATTCTTCATCTTCACTGGACGCTTCATCATCATCTTCATTTGCATAATAACTCTTCCTCTTTTCAAATTGTTTCCCTTTACCATGTTTTTCTCTATAAGGACATTTAGCAACATAGTGACCAACTTTTCCACACTCAAAACATTTGAAGGGGAGAGCCTACCTTTGAATATTCTAGTACCTAGTTGGAGTTTTCTCACGAAATTTGCTTCTTCTTCTTCGGATATATAGCTGGATTCTTTGACAACTTCCTTTTCTTTTCCTTTTGCGGATACCTTAAAAGCAGCTTCTTTGATTTGAGAAGGACCTCCTTGTCTCATTTCAAAAGCACTCAGGATACCATGTAATTGACAACAGTAAGAGTTTGCAAATCTTTCCTTTCCTCAATAGCTGAAACTTTAGAGTCAAATTTTGAAGTCAAAGATCTTAAGACTTTTTCCACCAGAGTAGTATCGGCTATGGTTTCACCCAAATTTCTCATTCGATTTACAATATCATCTAGACGTAAAAAGAAACTGGCAATACTTTCATCACTATGCATCCTCAAATTTTCATATTCAATTATGAGAGTTTGGAGTTTTGCACTTTTTACCTTTGTATCTCCTTCATAGCTCAGAATGATTTTGTCCCATATTTCTTTTGCTGAATTTAGCTGCATCACTTTAGCGAATTCTGGTTCAGACATGCTTCCTAATAAGACATTCACTACTTTGGAATTGATTTCATACTTCTTCCTTTCAGTTGCATCAGTAGGAATACTTGCTGGATACTGATAACCTTCTTCCACGATTGCCCATACATCTGCACCAAGACTTTGTAGATATGCTTTTGTTCGTACCTTCCAGAATATCAGATTGCTTCCATTGAATAGAGGTGGCTTTATAGACATTACTCCTTCATGACTTCCCATTGCGACGGATCTCCTTCAAGCGATCAAGCTTCTACAGAAGAACCTGCTCTGATACTAATTGTTGGGAAAAATACTGAGAGGGGGGGGGTGAATCAGTATTTAGGGCAAACTACAACTTTTTACTTTTCATGCTCTAAAACCCATACGCTACTTTGCTGAAGCCAACTAGCGTATACACGCGGATATCCTTCATAAAACTCGCGTATACACAGAGATCTAATTATGCCATTAATTCTTCACTTATATCATTCCATCATTTATTCATTAGATGTTCTATAAACAGTAAACATGTGCAGTAAGAACAGAATAAACCATCACACAAAGCATCACACATGAACACCAGGATTTTTAGGTGGAAACCCAAGTCGGGAGAAAACCACCGCTGCAGTTGCTCAGCCTTTCAATATTTTATTATAGAGAAAACATCTTACAACATATGTGCTGGCGCAGACTTGACCAGCACGCAGGCACCCACCTGCGCTCGTTTACCAGCCTCTCCTGGAAGGGAGCTCCAACCCTCTGACTCGTTTACCAGCCTCTCCTGGAAGGGAGCTACGACCCCCTGATCTCGTTTACCAGCCTCACCTGGAAGGGAGCTACAACCCCCTGACTGAAGGCTACAACCCTCAGCACCTCTACGGACCACGTTTCATCAATTTTCACACTGGATCCAAAGCATCCTTTATGACACTACTTGCAGGCCACGTTTCATCATATTTTCAGACTGGACCCACTCCACATATTTAAGCTCAATCATTCAACCAAACTGAAACAGACAACTCAGAACTGTAGAATACAGATAGCAGCAACACAGCAGAACAGATCAGACATTTCATACCCCATGCTTCAGCAAACCCTAGTTTGCATACGCGCTTTCCTTTCACTGATACCGCGTATATACGCGCCTTTTACCATACAAACCCGCGTATACTTCTATACATATTACAGGGCTAATTTCATTGCGCATACGCGCTTTATCTTCAGCGAAGAAACATATATACGCACTTCTTCTGCGGCGAACTAGCGTATGGTTTTTCAGTCATTTAGGTCATTGCAATTCTTCAGAACAGATACATCACACAGATTTTACCCTTTACTTCAGACAGATGTTCGC
Organism: Pinus albicaulis; assembly: GCA_034641835.2. Lineage (NCBI taxonomy): Eukaryota > Viridiplantae > Streptophyta > Pinopsida > Pinales > Pinaceae > Pinus > Pinus albicaulis. The sequence continues at coordinate 1,117,827,745 of CM076580.1, forward strand.
CTCATCTCAGATCTGATCATTCCATAAACAGATCTAGCAAATACAACTACATTTCAGATCTAGACACCCTTCTTCATCATTTTCTTCATTGGTGCATCATGCATTCAAATCTATCATTCAACTATAACCCTTTCCATTCAGATATACTTCAGAGAGAAGTATTCATTCAAGCTCAGACATCTTGCTCCCACACTCATGATTTGCATAATGAATTTCTTCTCCTTATATAGGTTTACCCTTTTTCAATACCATGAGCCAAAACCACATTACTTCCGATGGTATTCCTGGACGGGGTCATTTAGACGAATCATTACCCAATACAATGGGTCAATACCATGGTGGTTACCCCTGGTTTTTCATTTTATGAGCGCTTTTTCCTATACACGACTTGGCACGTTATTACCCGCGTGCATACGCAACTTATCCTAGAAAAAACCACGTATTCCTTGAGACATACTCTTTTCATCATAGATCTAGCACATATTGAATTCCTTTCTTCATTACCTTCTGTACTCACTGTAGATACATCAGATTTACATCATTTAATAAGTTCATCAAGACATATTCTATCAAGCACAACTTCATCAAGTAGGTTGCCATCATCTTCATCAAGTGGGTTGCCATTCAAGGACAACACTCTATCAAATGGGTTGTCATCAAGGACAACACTCAGCATCATATTGCCAACAAACATCATATGACATCAGATTTACACCATTTACCAAGGTCATCAAGTCAAGAATAACTTCATCAGGTGGATTGCCATCAAGGACAACACATGTCAAAAATATCATGTCTTCATCTTCATTCAGTGGGTTGCCATCAAGGACAACACTCTGCGTCATATTTCCAACACCTTTGGCTACGAACCCACATACACATCGATGGTCCAATCAAATGCTCGTACCGTAACTAGTTATCTTCCGCGCATCTTCATCAAGCGATAACCATCCGATGGCTTCCCTACAGATCAACGGCACACAAAAATATCACTCGGCGTCCTGATATGAACTTTAACGTGCGATGGTGCACTTTGAAGGGCAGTTTTCTGTGGGTCCACCTCGTCACGCGTCGAACACTCTATGGGATTGCTCCAATTCTGGGAATACCACTCAACCCGCAAAAGCGGGATATGGGCAATCCGCCTTTGTAAATCCACTCGTGGTTTGTGTACAGTGACTAACCAAAGTTAGTCTGGGATTGCGCTACCCTTTTAATTCATTACTCACGTCTAACCTTGGGTCAAGGTTCCGATGGAAAAACTATTCTATCTCTTTATGAAGCGGGAATTCGACCATTTAGACAATGTTCACAACCACAGTTCCTCTACACAGACTTGCCTGCAGGCGGAATAAATTCAACAAGGTTTGTTCGTATAAAATTGAGAGACAAATAGATAGGGGAATAAGGAATCTACACAATAGTTCAATCACCTCACAATCAAATGAATTTCCACACAAATAATGACTCAAGATAGTTAAAACAACCAACAGGAACTGAAATTATTTTAACTGGAAGTAATTGTCAGCACACAGAATTTATTGCAGAAATCTCTCTCTTCCTCTCCTCTCTTCTTCTCTCCTCAATACATCTGAGGAATACAATTTATATACATTACAATGTGACTCTTCGGTTCCTCTGTGAGGACCGTTTAGAAAATCAAATGCTTAATTACAATAACTCGACTAACTGAAACATGAAAAATGGACTAAATGAGCTATTCGACTTCTACAACTCTTAACTATTCTAAATGAAACAATCAGCTGAGGTATTGAAACCTAGCTGTTACAATTTAGATGATTTTGAACCCTCCTAGCCACAACATGTGGACAAAAATCCTACATTGCTGGCTAGTGTCTAATGCCCCTGCATTAGCATATTTTGAAGGCTTGAGGGTAGTGAGCAGGATTTCCCTGCCTCCTCTATGAATTTTGAGGTTCCTTGAACTCTTTTGGACTGATATTTCCTACTTGGTTCTGAAGTTGAGGCCTGGGTCCTTTTCCTTCTAAGTATGTTCATTCTGGGGAGCTCAATTTCACTCCCGCTAAGGTTTTCCTCAGATACCCGTGCAGCAGGGTTAACAAAGTTGTCCCAGGCTATCTACTACTTTCCCAACTCATGCATGGTGATTAGTTTGATTATCCCATGGTGACGGAAAACTGCTTTAGGGATTTTAGCTTTTCTGATTCGAACAACAGTGTCATGCAATATAGAATTTAAGAAAGCAGGCAGGTTAACTAAAATATTTTGTTTAAATACAGCTAATAGTTTAAGTTGACGGGGTTTTACCACATCTTGGCATCCATCACATGTAATGACTATCTGGATGAATGCCATCATTTCCTACAACAGTTGATGTAGAGAGGTAGGGTTAATCCATTTTCCTTTTCGCTCCAATGGCTCCTCTGGATCCTGGTATGCTGCAACTGCCTCTCGTAAAAGAAGGTGTTTCTCTTTCCATCTCTCTCCTTCCGCTTGTTGATCAACGACTGTCATTGATGTCAACCCAAGCAGCACCAAGGGCTAACCAAATATTGCATGGGAATTTTGACCTTCCAAATTAATATATTTTGGGTCAATGATGCTTTTGATGGTTTCTACTTGTCTATATGTTTCCGTTGATATATGGCATGCCATGTAATTCTTCACGGTTTGAGAGATATTCATGTTTGAAGTTTGTACCCCTATTGAGTGGGCTAAAACCCCATGGGGTTGGGGCATGGGTCATTGAAAAGTAATAATTAATATTTTTTAAGCTCCTAAAATCCCTCCCATGTTCACTTGTTGAAGCCCCTCTCAACTTAAGAATTTATATAAATTGTGATCTTCATTTCCTCCTTAGGCAAGGGATTTCGCTATCTGAAATAGGTCATCGTGGAATTTTCGCTCTAACCTTTTTTTTACGAAGGTAAAGAAGCTGAATTTTTTATGAGGAGAAGCCGCAATCCTGAGGAAGCTGCTGTAAAAATTTTAGAACAAGGTGCACAATATTTTTGGAGATATGATCTATGGAAGTCAGGGTTTTTGCAGGCTCCTGAAATTCATCTCAAAGAAGTGACCTTGGTAAATTTGTCATAACTCTCCCTCTGAGTATCAGATTGGAATTCTGCAAAAATTGGCGGATATGGCACAGTCTATAATTTTTTCTATATCAGTTGCAGAGCCAAATGAAGAAACAGTGAAACATGGCACGCTGTACAAGTGCGCTTTGCTGAAACAATCCATAATTAGGGAATTGTGAAAGATTGGGTATAACTCTCTCTTAAAGAATCCAAATTGGGTCAGACCTATGGAATTGGAAAGGTGAATTAGAGGAATACTACAGGACCAAAAATCAAATATTTAGGATCTAAAATAACAGAGATACACCAGATTCAATATCGAGCTCCTAGAAGGAAAGAAAAAGCTAGATCACGTGTTGTCAAGGGTTGCAAAGGACTAGAATTTATATGGTAGCAAAGCAAAGCAAGGTGCAGTAGAGGGTAGCATGACAAGAGCAGAAACCAAGGTGCATAAAAACAACAAGAAGTTCATCATATGAAGTCTTCAAGTGGGCAGCACTGCATACAATCATTGTAAAGGTATCATTGTACTTAGTAATTGTAAATACATTATTGTACAAATTGTACTAGTGTCTATCTACCAAGGGTTAAAGAGGCAGTGTTGGGAGCTCTAGGATCATCATTAGGTGGTTGTGTCAAAGTTGGGGTTATGGTCTAGTATATCTTCTTCTTCTTCATCATTCTATATCATTGTAAAGTGGACCATTTTCCCTGGTACGAGAGTCCATTCTTATTTTATTCTTCTATAGGGTGGTAGAGTGGTGCTAGGGTGAGTTGTAGCTCATTGGGTGTTGGGGAATCTGTTCAGTTGACTACTGAAGAATCTAGGCGTTGGAGCATCCATCCAGTGGGAGCTGGAGAAGAATGCTTTTCTAGATTCTAGAAAGTTGGAGCTTTATTTTCAATTGGATTTTAATATTAAAGAATTATTAGAAAAGAATTAGGTGGTTTTTATCCCAGAGTGGGTTTCCACCTTAAAAAATGTGTGCATTTTTGTTCATCTTGTTTGCTTCTATCATTGTACAAACACTAATAATAATTGATGACTAAATAAAACTCTAATTGAAAGGAATTCTGATTCACCCCCCCCCCCTCTCAGTATTTCCAACAATTGGTATCAGAGCTTGGTTCCTTCAATAACAGTTTAACAACTGGAAGGAGGTCATGGAGCATACCAAGAATGGTGTACCTCTATTCAATGAAAATAATTATGCACTCTGGAAAGGAAGAATGGAGGTCTATCTCTTGGTGCAAGGTTACAAAGTATGGGACACTGTTCAAAATGGATTTAAATCAACTACGGATGAGCAAGGTAAGAAGAATTTGGTAAATGATGCAAAAGCAAAGAATATTATTATCAGTGGACTTATTGAATCTTCTTATCATAAGGTGTTGGGTTGTAAAACTACCAAAAATGTATGGGACAAGATTGAGAATATATATGTAGGTGACTCAAATGTCAAAGAAGCAAAGCTTCAAATCTATAGAGCAAAATTTGAGCAACTCAGAATGAAAGAAGATTGCAACATTGCTGCATACTTCCAGTACATTGATGAAATAAGAAATACTCTGGAAGGATTGGGAGAGCCAGTTGACGAGAAGACTATTATACGGAAGATTCTTAGAACGTTACCAGGGAGATTCAACCCAAATGTATCAGTCTTAGAATACAGTGCAAATCTAGACAAACTCAGCAAAGGAATTACATGGAGTTCTCATAGCATATGAAATGAGACTTGATGAAGAGGAGCGTACTTCGCATCTAGAAACTACGTTCATTGCATCTAAGAAAACCAATAAGGATAAACAACCTTCAATTGAAAAGACATGCACCTGCAAGTGTGAAGAAAAGGGAGATGATGAAAAAGGTCTTTCAGATGAAGAATATGCTTACTTCACGAGAAAATTAAAAATTGGTAAGGGACAATTCAAAGGTAAACTTCCATTGATATGTTTCAGCTGTAATGAGGTTGGGAATTTTGCAGAAAAATGTCCAAACAGAAGTAATGGCAACTCAAAAGGAAAGAAAAGCTTTAAGAAATTCAACAAGTAAGGATTCAAAATTAACTTTCTCTCTAAAGAAGATAGCTCATCATCTGATGAAGACAATGACAGTGAAGAAGAAGCCAATGAGAGAGTATTGTTTATGGCCAAGCACAATAAACAAGAGGTATCAAACAACGAAGAAGAAAGATGGACCATAGAAGAATTTTATGAGGAAGAAATCAAGGTTATAAAATATCTCAAGGTGGAGAAGATCCATTCCAATACTCTTAAAGAACAAGTTCAAGGTCTCAAAATTGAAGTTGAAGAACACAAATGGATTGAAGAGTCACTTCAAAAGAAGTTGGAAGAAAGCAACCAAGAAAGGGAAGAATTAGAAGCTGAAGTATTCTCGCTACATGAGGAAGTGAAGAAAGGAAAAACTATCCAAAACTATGCCAACAGCTCAAGGGCATTGGAAGAACTAATCAACAATCAACGATATTACAACGAAAAAACTGGAATCGGTTACAAAGAAGAAGAATTAGGACCTTCTACAACAAAATACAATGAACCTATAAGATCTTACATGCATGTAGACTTCATTGGACAAGATTCGCAAGAACAACCTTGGAAGACAATTCCTCGACGATAATTTCCATCCAGGTACCAACATATTTTTTATGGCTACTCTTATTCATGTGGAAAATTTGGTCATAAAGCTGTAGAATGTCACACGTACCCTAGGAATGAATACAATTCCAGGATATCTGTCAAATATGAACCTCTCAGGGCTCAGCGAAACATCAATAGATTTGAACATTTAAGAAATAATATTGAATATTACTAATGTCAAAACTTTGGACACATAGCCAAAGACTGAAGACTTGAAAATCCTCCAGAATAATCTTTGAAGCCATAGAACGAACGAACATGGAAGAAGAAGAAGAATGATAACTGTGCTCTTGCTTTCAAAGCTCAAAAGAACAAAGATGTGTGGTATGTTGATAGCAGTTGCTCAACGCATATGACTGGAGATAGAAATAAATTTGTATCTCTGAAATAGAAGAAGGATGGAACCATGTCCTTTGGAAATGATGGATCTTCAAATGTTATAGGATCAGGTACTGTCACTCTCGGAAGCAAAGATTCTCTAGCCAAGAATGTTCTATTGTTTGAAAACATGAATCACAATCTGCTCAGTGTTGGACAAATGTGTTATCAAGGACACACAATACTATTCAAATCCATGAAATGTGAAATCGGGAAAGGAGTGTATGGTGAAATTGTGGCTACAGCAAGTCGAGCTCCAAACAACATATATGTTCTGGATGAAGCAACTAAAGCATGTCTAATAGCTAAAGAGGATGATACAATAATTGGTAGCAATGATGATTGACTAAGTAAGAAGTTTGCTACAAAGGTGCAAAATGATTTCGAGATGTCTTTATTGGTGAGCTGACATACTTCTTAGGGCTTCAAATATCTCAGCAAGAGAAAGGAATATTTATATGTCAAGCCAAGTACATCAAGGAAATGCTCAAGAAATTTAAAATGGAAGATTGCAAACCCATCCTTACTCCAATGGTAACAGGTTCCAAATTGAGCATAGACGACTCATCTAAGGATGTGGATCAAAGGTTGTACAGATCTATGATTAGTATTATTCTATATGTAACAGCCTCCCGACCAGATGTTTTCAAGAAATTGGACAAGTAGCAAGATTCCAAGCAGCACCAAAAGAATCACATATTAAATATTCACCAGCATTGGAATATATTCGCCAGAAGCTTGGGATTCTCCCAAGTTCTCATTAGATTTTCCATTTTCAGAATATATAGGGGGAGTGGAAGCAGATTACAGGTCTGCAGAACGGTTGTGTGTTAGGGGGAGTGGAAGTGTGTACAGGTTCGCAGGATGGTTGTGTTTTAGGGGGAGTTACCCTTTGCCATTGATGTCAAAGGAGGAGAGAATGTTGTAGGAAGAGGTGTCATGTTCACAGGTGGAGTACTTGTGTTGCCATCAATGCCAAAGGGGGGGATTGTTGATCAGCGGTTGTCATTGATGTCAACCCAAGCAGCACCAAGGGCTAACCAAATATTGCATGGGAATTTTTACCTACCAAATTAATATATTTTGGGACAATAATGATTTTGATAGTTTCTACTTGTCGATATGTTTCCATTGATATATGGCACACCATGTAATTCTTCACGGTTTGAGAGATATTCATGTTTGAAGTTTTTACCCCAGTTAGTGGGCTAAAACCCCATGGGGTTGGGGCATGGGTCATTGAAAAGTCATAATTAATATTTTTTAAACTCCTGAAATCCCTCCCACGTTAACTTGTTGAAGCCCCTCTCAACTTAAGCATTTATATAAATTGTGATCTTCATTTCCTCCTTAGGCAAGGGATTTCGCTATCTGAAACAGGTCATTGTGGAATTTTCACTCTAACTTTTTTTCTACGAAGGTTCAAAAGCTGAAATTTTTATGAGGCCAAGCTGAAATCCCGAGGAAGCTGCTGTAAAAATTTCAGATTAAGGTGCGAAACAATTTTAGAGATATGATCTGTGGAAGTCAGGGTTTTTGCAGGCTCCTGAAATTCATCTCAAAGAAGTGACCTTGGTAAATTTGTCATAAATATCTATCTGAGTATCGGATTGGAATTCCATAAAAAGTGACAAATAGTTCATAGTATTTAATTTTCTCTCTATCAATTTCAGAGCCAAATGAAAAAAAATGAAATGTGGCACGCCATACAAGTGCGCTCTGCTGAAACAATCCATAATTAGGGCATTGTGAGATATTGGGTATAAATCTCTCTTGAAGAATCCAAATTGGGTCAGACCTGTGGAATTGGAAAGATGACTTAGAGGACTACTACAAGACTGAAAATCAGATATTGAGGATCTGAAATAACAGAGATACACTAGATTCAATATCAAGTTCCTAGAAGGAAAGAAAAAGCTAGATCATGTGTTGTCAAGGGTTGCAAAGGACCAGAATTTCTACGACAGCAAAGCAAAGCAAGGTGCAGTAGAGGGTAGCATGACAAGAGAAGCAACCAAGGTGCATAACAACAGCAAGAATTTCATCATATGAAGTCTTCAAGTGGGCAGCACTGAATACAATCATTGTAAAGGTATCATTGTACTTAGTCATTATAAATACATTATTTTACAAATTGTACTAGTGTCTATCTGCCAAGGGTTGAAGAGGTAGTGTTGGGAGGTCTAGGATCATCATTAGGTGGTTGTGTCAAAGTTGGGGTTATGGCATACTGTGTCTTCTTCTTCCACATCATTCTATATCATTGTAAAGTGGACCATTTTCCTTAGCACGGGAGTCCATTCTTATTTTATTCTTCTATAGGGTGGTAGGGCGGTTCTAGTGTGAGTTGTAGCTCATTGGGTGTTAGGGCATCCGCTCAGTTGATTACTGAAGAATCTCGGGTGTTGGAGCATCCATCCAGTGGGAGCTAGAGAAGAATGCTTTTCTAGATTATAGGAAGTTGGAGCTTTATTTTCAATTGGAGTTGAATATTAAAGAATTATTAGAAAAGCATTAGGTGGTTTTTGTCTTGGAGTGGGTTTCCACCTTAAAAACTGTGTGAATTTGTGTTCCTCTTGTTTGCTGCTATCATTATACAAACAATGATAATAATTGAATATTAACTAATGCTCTAATTGAAAGGAATATTGATCACCCCCCCCCCCCCCCTCTCAGTATTTCCAACACCGCTAGTATTTCAGAGACTTCAGCAATAATATCTTTTGTGACCAGTATAATCCTTCCCCTGAGCCTGGTTTGTCCCTCCTATATATTTTGCAGGAACTCAATTGCTATCTTTGTATCAGATCCTTGTAATCTGTGTAAATATGGCAACCAGCCAGCTTGTTGGAGGATAGTGCTAGCTGCATATAAAATCAGGAAATTCAAAGGTTCATTGCAGAGTGAATTTCCTCCCATTGCTGATGCGTTTCCTTGAGCTAATTTCTCCTTCTGATTGTGTTCTCTTTCGACTTTGTTGTTTATAATGAACATTGTATGCAAGAGAAAAGGAAATTTCATCCTTCTGTAGGTAACTTCATACCTTAATTGCAATGCTCCTTTGGTCTTATCAGCATATCCAACAGAATTTGTGTAGGAAATTCGCATGCTTTCTTATTTATGAATAATTACGCCCCATCTCTTGAAGTAAGACCATCCACGTCCTCAAGTACAAGAGGGATTTGATCAATCATGAATGCATATGGGGGGAATGTCAGGGTTCAGTAATCATAGCATGTATGTGAGAACGAGGTCGTGGCTTTGGAGCTCAATGAAAGAGGAGTAATTGGGTAATTATGAGCGCATGCAATGTAAAGGTCAGATTTGGAAGTTGTCACAAGTGTATCTCATGCGAAAGTGACCGGAGAGGGGGAGAAATTAGTATAGCTATTATTATGATAGGATTTCCTTCTTTAATGGTAAAGTGTGATGGAATCAAGACTGATATAGGTAATGATTGGTGCTGTCATCCTGAAGTTCAAACATGTAAGCATATCTTGCTTATAGTTACTTATGTGGTAGACTAGAATTATCACTAATTCAAGAGGTCGATTATGTTAAGAATGGAATAAAAATGGGAGATAAATTATATGTCAGAGTAATTGGCTATCATTGAAACATAATCTCATACCATAAGCAGAGCCACTCCTACCAGTAGGTGTTCATAGCCTTGACGGGGTTGTTTTTTTAACCCAAAAAATGAGCCAGGATCCTTATGTAAAAGTATTTATTCTGCCAATTTTTGTGGAGAGATCACCATGCTAGTATGATAGCCATATAGTCACAATACCACTCACCAGAGTTGTAGCAGAGTGATCAGGCCGACTCGTGATGAGACCTCCTGTCCTTCAAGCAGTTGAGAAGGTCACTACCCTGGTGTGGTGGCCATTGTGGGCATGTCACTTGCTAAACTCTTATGAACATGGTAAGCTGGCTCGTGATGAGACCCCATACCCTCTCTTGAGAATTTTCATATGAGCATAGCACTTCTTTTTGAAACATAAGAATTTTTATTTATGAGGAGGTCACTGTGTTGGTATGATAGCCAGATAGTCACAATGCCATTCACTTGGATTGTAACAGAGTGATCAGGCCGGCTCATGATGAGACCTCCTATCCTTCAAGCAGATGAGAAGGCCATTACCTTGGTGTGATGGCCATTATGGGAATGTAACTTGTTAAACCCTTATGATCATGGTAGGTTGGCTCATGATGAGACCCCATATCCTCTCTTTAAAAAAAAAAATTCATGTAAACATAATAGTTATTCTTTATACATGAAGGGAGGCTCATTAACTCCTTAAGAGTTAGGGATGGTGGGAGAAGTAAAAAGAATGCCAATACAATTAATACCCCTTATTCCTATTTCTTCATGTCGGAGTGAAATACTACTCAAAAGTGTAGAAAGATATATCATGATAAGATCATGTATTGTATGATAACATATTTGAGTTGGGAATGGCTTAGCCCTTCATTTCGTATATGTACAATGTCGGCTTCTGGTTTAGAGATGATAGTGTCAAAGGATCAACATATTGGTAATTTTACTACTTCCCTCTTCTCTTCAACTGCCACTTCCTACTTAGAGATGCCTTTTATAGCTAGGGTGTGGATCGAGGGGAAGATATCAACAAAGGAAATAATAAAAACACAAAAACACAATTGTTTAATCGGATTGAACAATAGTTGTTAAATTGGATTGAACAGAAGTTGTTCAAAGAATTTGAACAACAAGGAAAATCAAAATGAAAAATAAAAAAAAGCATGGCTGTTCAATCTGATTGAACAACAATTGTTCAATTGGTTTGAAAAGCAGTCGTTTAAATAATTTGAACAAGAAAAATAAAAACAAAAAAATATGGTTGTTCAATTCAATTGAAAAACAGATGTTCAATTGGATTGAACAACAGCCATTCAAAGGATTCAAACAACAAGGAGAATAAAAATGAAAATAAAAACAAAAACACAGCTGTTCAATTCGATTGAACAATAGCTGTTCAACTGGATTGAACAACAGCCGTTCAAAGAATATGAACAACAAGGAAAATAAAAATAAAAGAGGATGATAAAAAGGATACACTTGCGATTATGAAGAATGTACAACAAAATAAGAACGAGGAATTGCAAGGAAATTATATACATTATTTACAAATTATGGTAGCAAACTCTCATGTACTTGAGGTTGTGGGGTTATCACCCCCTTCTGCCACAATTTGGATGGTGGGATCGTTTTGTACCTATTGGCATAAAGACTTCTTTGTGAGAGGTTTGCGATAGAGGCGTACTCTATGCCCATTGACTCAAAATGTAGAACCAGAACCATATATGGTGGTTAAGGTGAGGGTACCATTGTTATGCACTTCTTGGATTTCGTATGGACCGAGCCACCTTGTCTGCAATTTTCCTGGAAAATCTTGGAATCTGGAGTCATAGAGAAGTGCCCAATCTCCTTTCTAGAATTTCTTCTTTTTTATGAGGTTTTCATGCCACTTAGCTCGCTATTGTTGTATGATCGATGTGAAATTTAGAGCCAGTAGTCGTGTTTCATCCAATTCATTTTTTTGCTGGAGTCTTTTAATCTGGGCCTCCGTCAAGTTCAATCCTACTCTTGGGTTGTCCTTAGAGCTTTGACTTAGAATTCAATGGGAAAAATGGGCTCTTTTCCAAATATTATATGATATGGAGAATATCCAGCGGTGTTTCTCCATGTTGTGCGATAAGCCCATAGGGCCTCCGGAATTCTAGTGGCCCAGTCTCGGTGAAGTTATGATGCTGTTTTAGTAAGGATTTCTTCAAGGACTTTATTGGTGCTTTAGATCTGTCCATTTTCCTATGAGTGGTAAGGGGAAGTGACTCTGTGGATGATGTGATGATTCCTTAGAGTGGTTGTGATTTTATTACCTACGAACTGTGCCCCTCCATCGGTTATCACTTCCCGTGGTAGACCATATCGCACAAATAGCTCGAACATAAAGTTAATCACAAATTCCTTTGTGGCTCTTGATAAGGCTATTGTTTCCACCCATTTTTTTACGTAGTCTGTGGTAACCAGTATGTAGGTTTTCTGATTAGATGGTGGGTTGAATGACCCAACGAAGTCTAGTACCCACCATTCGAACGGTTCTATTACCAATTGTGGTTGTAGTGGCATTTCGTCTTCTTGTCCTGGGCAACCCATTATTTGGCAACTATCACAGGCTTGGACATATTTTTTCGCATATTTGAAGATTGTAGGCCAATAATAACCCAATTGTAATACTTTGTGTCATATTCTACGATTTGCGAAATGGCCACCACATGGTTCCTCGTGACACGCCCAGAGGATAACATAGATCTCGTCTTCCCAGATGCATTTGCATATATGCATGTCAGCCCCAGTGTGGAAGAGGTATCCACTGATCCAGGAGAACCTGGCACTGCGTTGTACAATTAGATTCCATTCCCTTGATGTTAAATTTCTGGGAAGTTTCCCTACTGCCAAGTAATTTGCTACATCTACGTACCATGGCATTTTTACTGCTATGACAAACAGATGTTCATCATGAAACTGATCATCAAATGCTAGTGTGTTATTTGTCTTTGGAACTCTGGATAGGAATTATGCGACCACGTTTTCTTTTCCTAGGCGGTCCTTGATGGTTATGTCAAATTCCTGCAAAGGAAAACAACCAACGAGTTATTCTCCCATTTTTTATTGGTTTATTGGACAAATATTTAATGGTAGAGTGATCAGTATACATGAGTACTTGACAGCCCATTATATAATGTCTTATTAATAGCATAAATGACTGCCAGGAACTCTTTTTCTGTCACTGTGTAATTTAATTCAGCAAGAGTAAGATTTTTGTTGATATAATAAATAGCATAGGGCTTTTTGTCTTCTTATTGACCAAGAACTGCCCCTATCACTGTATTGGATGCATCTAAAGAAATGTGAAAAGGCAGCTTCCAGTTAGGACCGCGTAAGATTGGTGCTATCGAGACCAATCTCTTTAAATCTACAAAAGCAGTGTCACATTTATCAGACCAATGGAATTAAACGTTTCCAGTTAGAGCATACAAAGGTGCAGCAATTTGTAAGAAATTCTTTATAAACCTACGTTAATACCCTGCATACCCCAGAAAAATATGCACCTCTGTCTGTGTGCAAGTTGTGGCTAGTAAAAGGATTACCTCTATTTTTTCCGGGTCTACCTGTATTCCCGCTGTAGAGATATAGTGCCCCAAGATTATTCCTTTTGTTATCATCATGTGGAATTTTTCATTGCTTAGGCATAACCTGGTGGCAATACATCGTTCCAATACTTTTTCTATCATTTCTAATTCTTGATAAAAATCATCACCATATGGGGTGAAGTCGTCCATGTAAATTTCAAGCCCCTCATTTATTAAATCAGCAAAAATGTTAAGTATGGCTCTTTGAAAAGTTGTTGGGGCATTACATAGTCCGAATGGTAGCACCTTGTAGGTAAATGTACCCCATGGGCAGGTAAAAGTCATTTTATCCTGGTCTTCGGGAGCTATTTGGATTTGATTGTAACTGCTAAAACCGTCAAGAAAAGAAAATATGCATTTCCCTGCCAATGTATCGAGGACCTGATTAATAAAAGGGAGGGGGAAGTGGTCCTTCTATGTTGCCTTGTTCAGTTCTCCATAATCCACACAGATTCTCCATTTCCCATTCTTTTTAGGGAGGACTACCAGAGGGGAGACCCACTTGTTGTCTAAAATAGGATAAATGAAATTCACGTCCAGTAGTTTTTGCAGTTCCTCTTTTGCCACATCTTTTAGATTAGGGTTTAACCTACGTTGGGGTTGTCGAATAGGCTGAGCCTCCTTGTCAGTATAGATGTGATGGGTTCATAGCTGGGGTCTATTCCCTTCATGTCTGGGTAGTCCCAAGCAAATGCCCCCTGATACTTTTGTAACACCTTTATGATCTTCTGCCTTTGGTCACTATTCAAATTTCCATTGATATTTAAAATTTTCCCTGGCTCAATCTCAACAAGTATGCTGTTGCATACAGTGGTTGTAGGTATATGTTGATCATCAAGGTTTGTCAAGAGATATTCTTTTGTTTCCTCTTCAAGAACTATTTTCATCATTTTTCATTTCAAGTTTTTGGATGCAGACAACTGATTCATAAATTTAATGATTATATCATCTTCAGTTTGATCTTTAAATTCAAGAGCTTCGATTAATGTCAGAGGTGGACAAATAATTTTCTCCCAATATGTATGGGATGCTTGTGAATGTGTACCGTGGGTAAAATTGGTTTGGCAGGTGGGTAAATGATAATGTTATGTATGGAATCTCCCCTAGAAATGGTCATGTTTCCTGTCCGACAACCTATGTAAGCATTGGTCGTTGCTAACCAAGGCAGTACAAGAATCAAGGGGTGTCAGTCCATTCAATTTTTTGGGTTAATAACAAGGAAATCAGCTGGATACTCCCATGAGTCTACAAAAACCTGGATGTCCTGCAATATTCCTTCTGGCCTGATAACAGACCTGTTGGCAAGTTCCAACAGCATAGATGTGGGTTCTAACATTGATATGCCTAGTTTTTCGTAGGTCCCACTTGTTAAGATGTTAATGGCTACCCCTAAATCGACCAATGTGTTTGGAAAGGAGTGGACAGAGATTTGTACAGTTACTATGGGATTCCCTGGGTCATCGTATTTAATGGGGGCCTCCTTACCCAATAATAAGTCAGAAAGTGTTCCTACCACATGAACGGTGGGAGCAATCTTTGCTCCTTTTTCTTGCTTCCTTCCACACAGTTCTTTAATTTTCTTGGCATAGATGGGGATGTCTTGGATGGCCTGTAGAAAAGGAATTTTGATGAAAAGGTCTCTTAATTCTCCCAAAATATCAAAGTCTGGGGAGATGATTGGTCTAGGCAGCGTTAATATTTTAGGAAAAGGAGTTGAAAAAATTCCAAGATTTTCAGGCTTCTCTTAGTCAACCATTTCCTTTTCTTGCTCCATCTCTACTTTAGTTACATTTGTTTTTCTGGGCTCTATTGGAGTCCTAGATTCCAATTATGGTGGGGTCATCCCTTGTGCAGGCAAGATAATATGTCCTGATCTCAACCTTAGTTCATTACATTTCTTCTGTTCAGTTTCAAGGTTGGGATTTTCTATAAGCTAGATTAGTTGAGCCAGTCTGTTGTTGGGGTTAGGATTAGGTTGGGATGGTAACTGAGGACAGTTGATAGGTTGAGGGTTGTGCTAAACAGGGTATGGAGCTGGCAGTGTAGGTTGATTTTGAATTCATGTCCCCATTGGTGGTTGGGTCATTCCCAGAGGTTGTTGCCAATTTTGAGGCCAATTTTTTGTTTGAGAAGGGGATGTTGGCCACTGAGTTTGATATGGGTTGTTTTTCCAATAAGGAGGAGAACAAGGAAACTTGGCCAATTATTCCCTGTAGAGGGTTTCATTGACCAAGGCAATATAGGAAACGACTAAGACGGCCAAGTGGAGAAAGGCAGTTTATTTTTCCAAGCTGCTGAGTGGTTCTGTTGGTTAAACTTCGGAGAAGGAAAGAACAGAGGCAAGTCTTGAGGCATACCTGGTCATGTCTGCCATTGTCGACGCTGGTTCATCAAGTAGACTAGTTCTATTTCTTCTTCTACTTCTTTGTAAACTGCTTTGAGTCCTGGGAGTGAAGGGCAGTGATCTGTGGCATGATCCTTAGTGCATATAGCACAAGTCTGAATCGTGTCTAAGGGGCATTCCCTTTGGCTGTGCTTCTTCCGACAGCGTGGGAAGAAGATGTCCAGGTTCTGTTCTGCTATAGCTTGCTTCTACTTGGCTTGTAGGACATCAAGCTATGTTGTCAAAGTACCTAAAATGTTAATTTTTAAGTCTTCCAAAAGATTACCAAATTCTGCCCTGGTTATGTTGCCACCTGACTATTTGATATCTTTCTTTGTCAAGTCTTGCCCAATTGTCTTATTTCGTGTACTACCCTGAGAGCATCTAATACAGAGCGAAATAATTTCATCATATTATTCTTGATAGATGTCCCCTCTTCCCATGATCTTATGTGTTCGACATGCTCTTTCTCATTCTTAGAATATATCAAGGTGTCATTAAGGAATATAATAAATAACTTGTCCAGATAAGGATGCAACACATTATTCTTCAAGAACATAAAGGTAGCTGGAGCATTAGTCAAACTAAATGGAACTACAAAAAAATCACAGTTACCATACCTGGTCCATAAAGCAGTATTATAGATGTCCTCTTATTTAGTGTGTACCTGATGATATCCATATCTCAGATAAATCTTCGAGAACACTGCTGCTCCCTTCAACTGATCAAACAAGTTGTCACTCCCCAACAATGGATACTTGTTCTTGATGGTCACATTTTTCAACTTCCCATATTAAATGTACAACCTGAGAGTACCATCCTTCTTCTTCACAAGCAATATTGATGCACGCCAAGGCGATACAATTGGCCTAATGTATCCCTTGTCAAGCATTTCCTTCAACTGAAACTTCAACTCTACTAACTCTGAAGTGCTCATCTTGCAAGGTGCCTTTGATGTTGGTGCTACCCCTAGTACCAGCTGAATAGAAAATTCCACTTCCCCATGGGGAAAAGACTTTTAAATCTCTGTGGGAAATAAATCCTAAATTTTTTGTAATATTGGTTTCCTCCTCATAAATTTTCATCCTCATCCTCCTCCTTACCTTTATCACTATAAATATGCACTGCAAATAACACACACCCTTTTCTGTGACTGCCCTTTTCCTGTATAGCTATCATCATTATATCTGATGTTGCCTTCTTCTTACCCTATAAGATTATTTGTTCTCCATTGTCATCCAAGCACTCAATGAATTTTTCATAACAATCCACCTTAGTCTTGTGAAGATACAACCAATCCATACCCAAGAACATACTATATGATCCCAATGGAAATAAATTCAAATGTGTTGATGTAGGAATACCATTCAAATCAAATGCATAAGGTCTTACCTAGTGATGAACTCTCTTCTTTGTACCTATAGCCAACTGCACTAACCAAGATTCTGCATGCACTTATTTATTCAAACCACACTTATCCGCTAGTTCAGGACGAACATAGCTATAATTAGATCTAGGGTAAATCAAAATAGAAACAACTTGATCACAAAGATTACCATCCATATCAATAATATATTCCTGGTGATCTTCGTTCTTGTTATCCAATGCTACGTAGATATGAGGAATTATTTTCCCAACATCCCCAACAGTCTGTGCCTCCCGTGCACTATAAATTTGAGGCCTACCACCATGATTCCGTAGGCAATACCTCTTAAGATGCTCCTTGCCACATGTAAAACATTGCAACTGTTTTGTACCATCACCCCTATTCTACTGCCCTCCAGGCTATGACCCATGTCCCTATATAACTACATTGAACTTCTTGTAAGGTGCACCGTTGTCTTTCTCACCTACACCCTGAGGCATTTTTATTTTCAATTTCCATTTACATTTTTCGTTTTCTTTCCCTTTCCAACCTTGTTGTGACTTTGTTTTACGCTTTGACTACTCATAACAATACTTTAGTTTCCCAGTGACTTCCTCAAGTGAACAAGGCTCATCATACTCAATCTAATCTCTAAATTATAATGGAAATTTACTGAAAATCTCTGAACTTTTACTTTTTCATCCTTAATATATGGTACATACCTCAATAAATCAATGAACTTGGTCGTATACTACTCATATTTCATTGATCCCATATTTATTTCATAGAATTACTTGCCTTTGCTATTGTAGTACCTCTTTGGAAAGTATTTCTTCTAGAAGAGTCTCTTGAATTCATGCTAGCTCAACTCCTTTGTCTTGATGTCTCTGAGCCACTTCAAATCTTCCCATTAGTTGTATAATTTCCATTTAAGGCTGAAGATAACTATTATGGCCTTCATATTATCTGTGAATTCATGGAGCTAAAATAACTTCTTCATCCCAAGTCCCAAATAACCATGCCTCTGCATCCTCCGAATTCTTCAATTCTCCATCAAAGGTAGGTGGCTTAAATTTCTTGAACTCATCCGAAAAATATCCCCTATCACTCCTCCTATAAGGATGATAATGATGACAATCATAGTTCCTGTCAGAACTAGAACCTACCATCTCTGATCATGTCATCCCTATTCGACCTGTGCTCACCATGACACTAGCTTCCATATGCCCCATTAGTCCTATCCTCCTACCCATGGCTGACCCAAAGTGGTCCCTGTCTCTACAACTTTGGAAAAATTTGAAGGATTACTACATTAGCTTCTGCTTATTTCTCCTGTTCCTAAATGATCATGTGATTATCTTCTATGAAACTCCTTATTTCTGCCTTAAAAATTCTCAATGTGTTTGTCAAGTTAGGTGAGTTCCCACCACCATGTTTCTCATCTGATCCATAGGGATAATCTCGTGAATTGTATTCTACCATATTTCTAATCATATTTGATCTCTTTCTTGCAAGCATACAATGTCAGCTAAAACAAAAATATAACATAATCAACATACCTCAATATAGTTCGGGGAGGATATCTCATCTGCAATATCAACCATATTAGCACAATACATCTATAAACATAATCACATCATCATATAATCATCATTTCAACCATTATCTAGTTATCAATCTAGGAAAATACCAACCACATATCATGACCTCATGCACTATAACTATAATCATGTCAATGTATGCATAACAACATATAAACACTAACATGCATAACTAATGCATAACTGACATATACTCATGGCGACCACATCCAATCAATGACACCATCAAATTTCACATCGCGACACAACCGAAACCATGACCACCACCATGCATAAAAAACAAGCATGTAAATCACAAGAGTAAAGAACCATGCAACTGACATGTATGTATGACCAACACACCGCCCATCTAGTACAAGGGGTGAAACATTCTCTAATACCACTCTGTAACCACCTCCTCCCACATTTACCCAAACTAACCAGTCCACTGGGGTAAACATGTGATGATAGGATATGATGATGTCATTTAAATTCCCATCTACATTTAAGAAAGCGGAATTGATGAAACAAAACCAATATTGCCTTCCACACATGCTACAAAAATCTTAGGAGCCAACCAACCCTTCCAGGTGACCAATCCATGATACAAATTATCCTTTTAATTATCTGGACCCTCAACCTCTCCCATGACAAGCCATGCATTCAACTAAGGCCTTCCAGTCGCTCCCATAGCAAGGCATGCCATCGACTTTGGACTTTTTCAGTCAGTTCTAAGCCATCAACCCCAAATTATGTGCCATGTTTTAAGGGAAAGGACTCAGGCTATTTCCAAAAACTTCGTGAAACTTTCAGAAACAATAAATACGAATTGAATAAGGATACAAATAAAATCATTTAACCAAGTACTTTACTGGACCCCTACTAGCCATGACAGGAATTTCGTCAAACATATCACAAATATGAAATCTACAAGTCATAACAATAGAAATAGGCATAAGGCTCTCTTACTTATCTAATATTCGTAAAGAAGCATTGATGAATGATCACATTAGCTACATTACCATATGTTAGGACATATATTCATTGTTCATTTAATTGATAATAAAAAAATGATGAGAGCCATACATCAATTCTATCATAAAACATACTCATAACCAACATATAACCAACACAAATAATAAGGATACAACAACCATAAATACCACATATGAACTAGTACATTTACACATGAAATACCAAGGAAAATAAACTCTTATTAATGAATGCATAAGACAACTAGGATTGGAACTTACACGAACCACCCAGTCATAGATTGGCTGAAAAAAATATTTCTTAAAACCAAACACCCTCGTGCCATATTCCAAGCATGAATGTGGGAATCACAACAAAACCAATCTAGGTTACCTCAAGATTTACCATAATCCCTACCAGATCACTAGGCCCTACACAAGCCTGGATGCCTTTGAATATCTCCAACTACACCATGAGTAATTTTCCTGTTTCCTAGTCTCTAGGATTTACTGTATATCCCTCCATCCAACGGTCAAGGATTCCTAGGCCTAATCAAGACTCCACCCTCCAAGATTTACCATATATATTTTCATTCAATGGTTTGGGATTCCTAGGCCTGATCGAGGTAACACACTTGTAGTCTTTACCGTATATCCTTCAATTCACTAGTAAAGGATTCCTAAGTCTACTGAGGCACACAAAATCTGGCTTTACCGCAATCCCACCTTCTCCAGTCCAGTGATTCCTAGGCCTTGTGTTCCTTATTTCAAAGACCACCCCACTCATCTTCAAGTCCATCTAATGATCCAAATCAACCAAATACAAGAGAACCCACCATACGATGGATATTTGGAAATGGAAAGACATGGTTGAAGGACATTGTCACACCTGGAAAAACCCATGCCCATGAAAACAAAAGAACCAAGAACACACATGCATAACCATGCATGCAAAAACTAGAAAGGAAATTATACATGTAACGTGATACCTGCAAATAATCTCGTTATAGAAGCTTGATCTTGCTCTTCCTTGTTTGATCTTTGATTCCCTTTTCCTTCTTTTCTTTCCTTGATCCAATGCTGAAGTTCTCCAAAAAAAATTTAGGTGTCCAAGAGTGAGAGAGAGAGAGAGAATAGAGAGAGAGCTTCAAAAGTGAACTGACAAAAGGTACCAAATGATCCTCAAAATCCTTTTTATTAATGACGCTTCTATTTTCTTCGTTTTCCATTATTTTCCTTCATTTTCCTCCTCATGCAAATCCATGACCTTTCACCTTACTTTTGTCCCAATTTCCTTTATTTCCATAAATAAAATGCCAATTAATGCCACTTTTCCTTTCTAAATCCTTTTCCATTTCCTTTGCCAATTTCCTTATCCATAGTAATCAAATGAAAACCCACACTAGGATGTTTTTCCCAACATTTAGCTTGGAATAAGTGTCCCATGAACTTGGTTATTATTTTTCGTTTATTAACTTTTATTACAAGGATTTTTTACCAAGGTTGTTAGAGTCATGTATCACGGTTACATTGGTATGATACTAATTTGTGATGTGATGAAAGGTTACGATGTGCCCTTCATCAAATTTTATGAATTTTATAAGTTATAACCTCCTCATGTATTACATCTCAAGGGTAAAAAATGGTCTTAGGGTATTAGTAAAATAGATGCCTTGGTGTTTTGGATGAGGGGACACTAAATTTTCCTCTTGTAAAGAAAATGTATTGTTGTTGTTGCTACTACAAAAAAACCATGTAAATTATTTTTTCTTAAATGAAAATGGACTAGACATATGCTAATTCCCTACTATGCATGACCTCTTATTTACAAAACATTTTTATTTTTTTATATATGAAAATTCTATAATAATAAAACCTAAAAGAAGAAATCCCATGGAAATCCCTACTTCCAGATAAGGGGAGTTCCTTAACATTATTTCAAAAATGACTAAGGGTTTCCATCAATGACAAAGAGTAAGATTTTTGGAAATATTTTTGCAATTTATGTCAAAGAGAGGGGGGACTACATATGTTCAAGATAAATATTTGAAAATGATTATGATTGGTAATATTTTTTTCATTGATGTCAAAGATGGGGGAAATTACATATGTCCAAGACAAATATTGGAAAATTAATACTATTAGAAATATTGTTTTTGGGCTTTTGATTCCCAATTTGGATACCCTATTTTTGAAGGAATGTTTACTCCAATTAAATAGCTCAAATGAGAGAATAGGATATATGTTTGGAAACATTATTCCAATACCTTTCCATGATATATGACACTCCCTCTAACTCCATAGGAATGATGATATATGAAATATTTTGTTAAGATGGTCCAACCAAAAAGTACAAGCAATCCGATCTAACCAATTTTATAAGTTGGACCCTAAAGTGAATGTAGAAACACTATAGATATATGATATATGATTTCATTTTAGGGGTATCCAAGCATGAAGATATTTTAGCCTTCACAAGAAGAGATAATGAATATTTTTGGAGTTTAAAGGTGGAAGCAAAAATGTGATTTATGGAGAGAACACATCTTGGATTTTTTGCTATAAATTATCTTCTAGGCTATTTCAAAGTGTGAAAATTAGAGGAGGTAGAGATACAATATTCATGTACTTGTGGTTAAAATTTTATATGCTGGTTCACTATAATTTCAAAGATATTCTTTGAGGAAGCTAGGCTTCCTAAATGCTACTAAAATCTTCTTCAAACATGTTAGCTTAGGATTTTTTCTATAGATTTTCTTTTCGGATGTCTCAAGATCATGAAACTTGGAGGATATAGATATAATATTTTCATGTACCTTTGATTCAAATTTCAATTTTGGTGTAATATTCCAAATTTACCATTAGCTAATTGGAATATTAGATTTCTTACTTTTCTTATTTAGTAGAGTAAATAAAAGGGTGGAGAGACCCATAAACCTAGTATATGAATAAATCCACTTCTATAGTGTGAATGTCTGTTAATTGAGTACTGGAGTAGTATTATGGAGTAGTGGAGTAGCATAATAATGGAGGAAGAGTGGAGATCATAGAGAAATAATGATGAATATGATGGAAATAGTGGAGGAATAAATGTAAGATCATGGAGAAATAATGATGAAGTGATGGAGGAAGTGGTGAAGTAAATGCACACATGATGGAGAAAGTGGAGAGTGATTGCAGCAGTGATGGAGATCATGGAGGACAACACAGTATTTATGGAGGCTAGTGGCCACATGTGTAGCACAACTATGAGGTGGGCCAAGGCTAGAGAAGGCTCACAACCAAAAAAGGAAGATGAGGGCAGCAAAGGAAGGGAGTCTGCATTTTTATTGTTGAGTGTCGTAAGACATTTCTTTGCATGCTTTAACTGTTTAGCTAAGGCTCATGTGTTGTTTAGCACTGGGTGTTCCCGAGCGAGAATCCCACCCTTACCCATGGGGAACTTTGAGCGCCTACTCTGCGAAGGTTTTCTTGGGCAACATTCATAATCCGGAAATTAGTGCCACTTTCATCCACTCTCATCTGCACTTCCAAGTACATGAATTACGCATTCCTGAACTTGGGTTTGAGAGTTGGAAGGTTGTTCTTAGTATTTCAGCTGAGAAACCTATGGAGGGATCAGCCCTTCACACTGTGGATCCATTGCAATCTTTTAGTATTTTGATTCATATCCAGCATTAGGCCATCCATCTATTATCCTATGCAACAACATTTCCCAGCAGGAATTGTGTAATTCTGCAGTGAGGGTTTGAGGAGAAGAGGAATTTTTAATAAAATCAGCTTGGAATCCTGTGAGGGATTAATCCTTCACTCCTGGGATCACTTCAACACCCTGGGATCAACATTGTATTATCTATCAGCAGACTAC
Organism: Pinus albicaulis; assembly: GCA_034641835.2. Lineage (NCBI taxonomy): Eukaryota > Viridiplantae > Streptophyta > Pinopsida > Pinales > Pinaceae > Pinus > Pinus albicaulis. The sequence goes on from CM076580.1 coordinate 1,117,851,226, forward strand.
ATCATCAACCCTCCTAGACAATGCAGTATTTCCTAGCAGTTGTGCATGCAGTAGCTGCATATTTAATGGAGGAGATATATCTCAAATTTTGAGCTTGGGAATCGGGAGAAGGGAGAATCCCTTCAATTAGTGAGCTGAGTGGGTTCTATTAGATCATTATTTCATCCCTAGATCAACAGTTTTCTCTAGGGAGTGCATAACTCATCCAGCAGGGGTGCAATGTTCAACCCAAAAAGGGTCGAAATTGCAAACGCAAAATCTGGCCAAACCATTTTTGGGTCTTTCTGGTTTTTTCGAGTAGAATCCATGGTTAAAATCTTGAATCATGTTGAGGAATCCAGTAACCTCTCACACATATATCTTCTTCCCAACAACATCAGTTATACTTTCCTATGCTAAGTTTCACTAGTGTATTTCAGCAATCTTGTGGCTTGAGTGCATTCCTTTTGGAGAACTGTGTATTTAAATTTTATGTTGACACATAATGATATGGCTCAACTTTTCTGCTAATGTTTTAATGTCTTGCTATTATATTTCAAAATTTCCAGCATTTTATAGTTTTTTTCTTACATTCTAGTTATTTCCTAGATTGAAATGTTATAAATGTTATATATTCATATCTTTCCCATTTTGGGATATTACAATGGTATCATAGCATTATATTTGTCTCAACTTGTGGTAATTTCATGACATCAGAAGAATAAGAAGAAGAAGCAGAAAAATAATAAGTCTTCAATGGCGGAAGGATTGAGTTTTGCCACACTTCTCTTCAGATCTATGTAGGATCTCACCATGGATATCAAAGAAATGAGAAGGCAAAGGAAAAATCAAACCTTAAGAGGGTTTCAGATTGGATAAGTTTCAAGCACTTCCTATTAGTAGTATAAGTAATCGGCAGTGTAGAAATTTCCACAACGCCCTACTATGCCCACTTTCCTTGCAGAAGGAAATCAATGGAATGGATATGGAGGATATTTGGAGCATGAGACTCTGATTTATTATCTTGAAGAGTACAAATATCAATCTAGAGCATTCAAAGAGAATATCATTTTCCAACAGTTTTTCCAGATTAAAGATAACCAGAGACCCCACAATAGCAATAGAAGAAGAGGGCATATGCAGAATAGATTCTTTTTGCCTAAATTCGATGGGTCATCCAAAAGCATGGAAAAATCTTGGATGGAGAAGTTAGATACATTCTTCTAGCTACACCAATTAGCAGAAGTAGAGGCTATTCAGATTGTAGCTCTACACCTTGAGGGTGAAGAAAATGATTGGTGGTTTGGCAGACTGAAACATGTAAGAGTGACTACTTATACAGAGTTCACTCAAAGATTGGTAAAAAGGTTTGACAGAAGAAAGCTAGAGGCACTTTCCATTGATACATTTTCCAACATTGATGAGGAAGAATATGAGGAGCAAAAGGAATATGTCAGCACCGATACTCCGGAGAAGAGCAACTACCACCACCACCAGCTGCAGTAGAGGTAATCAATGAGAGGAGAACTTGCATCTTTGCAAGATGGTCTTGAGCATTCGACTTTGAGAGTCTCAGGCATGATTCAGGAGGTGCACAAGAAAGAGGAAGCAAATACTAGCGTTGGTGGAGAAGTAGAGGAGCATCCATCTCCATCACCAGTAGTTGGAGAATCCATTGCACCAATTGGAGGAACTTTTGTAGTTTTGCAAGATGTTCCCAAGAATCAATTGATTCAAGGTATGAAAAAATTTCAACCCCATATTATTTCAGCACATCAGATTGAGGTTTGTGGGGTCATGCCATCAAGGTAATTACATGACCAAGGGTTAGAGCACATTGCTGATTTGGAGAAGCAAAATATCATTGTGCAAAGGACCCTTGACTGGTTCAAGGAGAAGATGTATAGTTATCCAATTTGACATTGTTGATCTACACACAACACTTTGTGTTGGAGTGTGGAGTTTCTGATGATAGGATTAGCACTGTCCTAATGCAGGGAAGTTATTCCATAGAATTCGAGAACCGGAGGCTACTGTCGAATGAGTTGTCGTATTCTATTTATGATAAAGAGATATTTGCCATTATGCATGCATTGGTAAAATTCCAACATTTTTTATTGGCAGAAGATTTCGGGTGAATACCAACCACCATAGTCTTCGACATATTTTTGAGTAGGAGCAACAGCTGCAGAAGCGGCAGCAATGATGGATCAGTACAATGTAGGAATATGAGTTCAGCATTTTGTATGGAGAGGGCCATGAGACAACATATGCACTATCATGGAGATCAACATCGTTGTCACTAAGGAGAAGTGATGATTTGAGGGCTCAGTTATTATTTCAGAACTCCGATGACCGCTTCACTTATGAAGCATTGGATGGACATATGGTAGATGATAGACATCATGTAATGGATAACATCTTCCATTATCAGGACAAAGCCTTCTCGATGAGCACCTCACAACTCAAAGAGAAGTTTATGCATGCAACATATTCAGAACGTCATAGGTTCTACCGGGCCATTGGAGAGAGGTTCTCATGGACAAACCTTAAGGAGGATGCACTTCGACATATCATGGAGTGCAAATATTGTCATCAGATTGTGGAGGATGGTATTTTCAACATTGATCCGATCCTGAGGTATGCACATTGCTTCGATATTTTCACATAGTACATCTCTTAACCTGTGACTGAATTATCTTTCCTAGATGTATTCATGCTTCATGGTATTCCCCTAGCCATAGATAGTGATGGGGACAATGATTGTATGAGAATATTTTAGCGAGAGCTTTTCCATTGGGTGGATACTGAGCTAGTGCATGATATGAGTCATCACCCATAGCTGGATGGATGGATGGAGATGATGAGAAAGTGGCTGAAAATCTACTTGCAGATCTATGACATGGAGCAATAGAAAGCATGGATACGCTGGCTACTCCTGGGTGAGTATGTTACCACCCAAAATTTCAGATTGGTATGTTCCATGCCTTGCACAATACTGAGGTGATGCAACAATAGGAGGCATGGCTGCGGTGGCTACTCTTGGGAGAGTATGGCCAAGACATTGCATGTTATATGTCCATTAGTATATCACTATTTCCTACCTTGCATAGTGGTGATGATATGAAGCAACTGGAGGCATGGTTTTGTTGGATACTCTTGGGAGAGTATGGCCACCATATGAAATTCCACATGTCAATTCAGACATCATCGTTTTATACTTGGCATGATAATGTGTTGTAGAAGCAAGAGGCCTTGCTATGTTGGATTCTCTTGAGGGAGTATGGCTACCATACTTGGAATCATGATGATGTGATGTGGTAGCAAGAGGCATTACTGCGGTGGATTCTCTTGAGAAATTATGGCTACCATAATTGGTATGTTTATGATCTGGTATGGAGGCAAGAGGCGTTGTTGTGGTGGCTACTATTCAGAGAGTATGGTTCGACATTTCACATGTCAATCCATATGTCTCTATTTCCTACTTTACACAGTGTTGAGATGATTCTTAGAGCAAGAAATTCCTCCAGGGCTAAGGATTGGAGCATGGAGAGACACAACCTACTCCATGTAGCATGGGTTGGAGAGATAGTTTATGAGTTGGGACTTTCCATTTAGGGAAGGAACCACTACACTTCACATATCTCATGCAGAGAAGAGGCTCTTTATGGTTTCCACTTGGGGACTCATTGATGAGGAGAGGCATCTAGCTACACAGTTGGAGACCATTCTAGACATTATAGAGAGGAAACTATGGATTTGGGCATTCATAACACATTGGAGCAGACGGGGAAACCTTTCATATGAGGATGTCACTTGGGAGGGAGATGGATTTCTGCAACATCCACTTTTGTAGTTGCTTGAGGACAAGAAACATTTTGGCGGGGAGGACTATAATATTCCAAATTTTCCATCAACTAATTGGAATATTAGATTTCTTACTTTTCTTATTTAGTTAAGTAAATAAAAGGATGGAGGGACCCATAAAACTAGTAGATGAATAAAATCCACTTCTATAGTGTGAATGTGGGTTAATTGAAAATTGGAGTAGTGGAGTAGCATAATAATGAACGAAAAGTGGAGATAATAGAGCAATACTGAGGAAGATGATGGAGATAGTGGAGGAATAAGTGTAAGATCATGGAGAAATGATGATCAAGTGATGGAGGAAGTCGTGCATTAAATGCACATGTGATGGAGGAAGTGGAGAGTAATTGCAGCAGCGATGGAGCTCATGGAGCACAACATAGTCTTTATGGAGGCTAGTGGCCACATGTGCAGTGTAGTTATGAGGTGGGCCAAGCCTAGGGAAGGCTCACAACCAAAAAAGGAAGATGAGGGAAGCAAAGGAAGGGAGTCTATATTTTTATTGTTGAGTGTTGTAAGACATTTCTTTTCATGCTTCAGCTGTTTAGCTAAGTCTAATGTGTTGTTTAGCATTAGGTGTTCCCAAGTGATAATCCCACCCTTACCCATAGGGGACTTCGAGTGCCTACTCTGGGAAGGTTTTCTTGGGTAGAATTCATCATCCGGAAATCAGTGCCACTTTCAGCCACTCTCATCTGTACTTCTAGCTACATGAATTACATGTTCCTGAACTTGGGTTTGAGAGTTGGAAGGTTGTTATCAGTACTTCAGCTGAGAAACCTGTGGAGGGATCATCCATTCACACTGTGGATGCATTGCAGTATTTTGGGAGTTTCATTGTCATATTTGGCATCAGGCCATCAATCTATTCTCCTATGCAACAACATTTCCTGCAGGAATTGCGTAATTCTATAGTGAGGGTTTGAGGAGAAGAGGAAGTTCCAAGAAACTCAACTTGGAATCCTGTGAGGGATTAATACTTCACTTCTAGGATCACTTCAGAAGCCTAGGATCATCTTGTATTATATATCAGCAGGCTACATCATCATCCATCCTAGGCAGTGCAATATTTCCTAGTAGTTGTGTATGCAGTAGCTGCATATTCAGCGGAGGAGATAGATCTCAAGTTTTGAGCTTGGGAATCGGGAGAAGGGATTAGACCTTCATTTAGTGATATGAGTGAGTGCTATTGAATCTAATGGATCATTATTTCATCCCTAGTTCAGAATTTTTATCCAGGGAGTGTGTAACTCAGCCAACAGGGGTGCAATGCTCAACCCAAAAAGGGTCGAAATTCCAAACGCAAAATCTGGCCAAACCATTTCTAAGTTTTTTTGCGTTTTTTGAGTAGAATCCGTGGTTAAAATCACAGATCATGTTGAGAATTATAGTACCCTCTATCACATGGATCTTCTTCCAAGAAATAGTACTTTTCAGCAGCAACAGTTTATACTTTCTAGTGTTAAGTTTCACTAGTGTATTTCAGCCATCTTATGGCTTGAGTGCATTCCTTTTGGAGCACTATGTATTTACATTTGTTGTTGACACATAATGATATGGCTAAATTTTTTTTGCTAATTTTTTAATGCCTTGATGTTATATTTCGGCATTTCCAGCATTTTACAGTTTTTTTGCTTACATTTTGGTTATTGCCTAGATTGAAATGTTATAAATGTTCTATATTCCTATCTTTCCAATTTTGGGATATTACATTTGGTGTCAAACAATTTCAAATATATGCTATGAGGAAGTTAGGCTTCCAAAATGCTCCTGAAATATGCTTCAAACAAGCCAACTTGGATTTTTTGTTGTGACTTTTCTTTTTGGATGTTTCAAACCATGAAACTTGGAGGATACAAATAGAAGTTATTCTTTTACTTGTGGCTAAAATGTCAGACTTAGTTTTCGTAAAATTTAAGAGATTTTCTTTGAGGAAGTTTGTTGGCAATATGATGCAGAGTGTTGTCCTTGATGGAAACCCACTGAATGAAGATGAAGACATGAGATTATTGGCATGTGTTGTCCTTGATGGAAATACACCTGATGAAGTTATTCTTAACTTGATGGACTTGGTAAATGATGTAAATCTGATGTGATATGATGTTTGTTGACAATATGATGTAGAGAGTTGATCTTGAATGGAAACCCACCTGATGAAGATGATGGAAACTTACTTGATGAAGTTGTGCTTGATATAATATGTCTTGATGAACCTGTTTAAAGATGAAAATCTGATGTATCTACAGAGAGTACAGAAGGTAATGAATAAAGGAATTCAATATTGTAGTGTCCTATTTTTTTTCCTAGTATATTTTGTCACTCCTATTTAGGGTTATTTCTGATGAGTTATATATATATGGAATACTGATCACTAGATTGAGGAATAACATTTTATAAATATATGATTGTATTTCCTCTTTATCTTTATGTGTGTCATAGTGATCACTATATTGGGTAACAATGTTTTATATCCATGGTTTATGTATGGAAGATTGACCCTTGGTTTGGGAAAAATGTTTTATGTAGTTGTATTTTCCCTTATGTGTGGTATATTTGATTATGTGTTTTATATGATGGTATGCATATGTCTCTCTTTTTGCATCTGACTTGTGTATCAGGTGTATGACATGGATGGAGAACCTGGATTGAGACACATAAACCCATGGATGCTCATGGTTATGTGAAAAAAAAAAAAAAAAAAAAAGGAGAAAAAAATGGTTAAATTATGTTTTATGGATAATACATGACTTGCATGATTATATATATGTCTAACATTGTAATGAGCAGGATGTGGTAGGGGACCATATCATCTTCAAGGATAAATGACTGTGGAAGTCATGCACCATTCATGGTAAAATGTGGTTAAGTTAATTTCATTTTTAAATTCATATGATTCATTTGATCTATGAGGTTGTGATGTATGTAGGTCTTCAAACAAGGCCTTACCAACGAACCATCAAATGGGTAAAAGCTCACAATCAATATCATAAGGAGAAATGTGGAGTTTCAAAGCACAGTAGATGAGAAAGCATGGAAATTAGGGCGTGGAGTCCTAAATCCAAGAAATATAAAGACGTGGAGTCTTGTATATTTAGGGCGTGGAGTCCTAAATATTTAAAAAGATCAAGTTATGGAATCTTAGATCTTTGGAGTAGATCAGGGCGTGGAGTCCTCAATCTACTAAGGCACGGAGATGCATGAAATAGGGGTGCAGAATCCCTATTCTCCGAAAGAAAAATACCACTCATGGATAAATCTCAATCTGGCGATTTTGGAATGACTTTCTAAAAATAGAAAGTCATGTCTAGCATCTCAAGCATGACTTTCCAAAAATAGTAAATCTCCTTGCATAAATTAGTAATCAAGCTTAGTTGAAGGAAATTAACTTAACTTATCTTTAATCAATCCTAATAGTTCAATATTGACTTAATCCTCAATATTATTAGTATTATCATTATCTTTTATGAGACTATGATATTTTATTTAAAAGGAATTACAAATTAATTTTATCCATTCAATCAATTCCCATCTATCTCTTTCATGACTATCATGGCTCTAAGTAACTCTCTCTATTTTAAATATTACATTGCACTCTCTTTTATGCACTCATCTAGGAATGGCATATTCCTCTTACACTCATTAATGATATGTCATAAAATATTCCTCTTACACTCATTAAAGATATGTCATAAAATATTCCTCTTACACTCTCTTCAATGCATATGTTACACTCTCCTTAAATAAGGCATGCATACCTCTCCTTAATGGCATAAGTTACACTCCTCTAAATGGAATACAATGCATGCATATTACTCCTCCTTTATGACAAGAATTGGTTTCTCCTCCTATATATGAGTCTCATGTATTCTCACTAGGGGGAGGAGGATGCCAAGAGTGGAAGAGACTTGAGGAAGGTTGTGAGAGATATGGAGAGTATCCAATTTCTTCCAAAGCAAATCTTGATTCCTTACTAATCTACTAAGTGTCTATTGAGGTTGAACATGAGTGGTATTTAGAGGAAGTGAAAACTACCTTCCTGAGTTGCCTTGCATCTCTCTCTCTACTGTTGTATTGTGATACTGGTTGTGAGCTTTTGCAGCTCGGGGGTTCCAAGGGGAGAAGTTCTTCTTGGATATGGTTGGGAAGAAAACCGGGTGGTTCATGATGATTTGGTAAGGGTATTGGCATTGGAGCATACTCTTCTTGGAGCTGGAGCATACATCCAGCCTCTTCGAGTGTACAAATTCACTATCAGGTATGTGGGTCAAATTACATTATGCATTTTTTTTAGTTTATAAGCTTTTGCTTGTTTGGTTGTTTTCTGAAACTTACATGTATATGAAGTGTTGCACCAAATGTGAGGAAATTTAGTAACGATTGTTGAAGTATTTTCTTGTATAATGTTGAGTCGATTGAAAGAAAGTCATAATGGATGAATCTAGTAGGCTGTTATGAATTGGATAAAAATGTTTTAATGACTTAAATTCTATTCTCCTTCTCTTTCTACAGCTCTAGATAATTTTTCATACCATGTGTTTGACAGAAGTCATAAAAGAGATTTTAGGATTCTTGGGTAGTTGTTGTTTTCAAGAATCGCATTTCTGGGCCTCCCTGTTGCGATTCAGCTCCACTTCAGGGGGTATCCGTACCAATAGGCCATTTCACCCCAAGTTTGATTCCCAAAATCAAGGTTTCGGACATCGATTCTCAAATCTGCTCTGTTTTCCAGATTTGTTGTTGCATGTAGAAACGCCTGTTTTGTTTTGCTGTTTGGTTTTTTTTTTTTTATATTGGAACTGCCTGATAATTTGTAGTGATGAATCTGATATAGGCTAACCACTTGGAAATTGCTTTTAAAAGCATAATTGGTTAATAATTTAAAAATTCAAATAACCTTATGGCAACTTGTTTTATGACGGCCAACTATTTGTCAAAAGTCTTCAATGGCTGTACCTTAAAACATTGTGAGCTATGTTTGAAATTTTTAAATATTTATATTCATTGATGTAGATTCAACAATGAATATGGCTGATAGCCTATTAATATCTTAAGTTCAATCATTGATACAACTTACAAAAAAGAAGTCATCTAACTTTGGATTCATGTTAGCTAATTATTGTGAAAACACCTTAAAGAGATAATGGTTGTAAGTGTTTGAAAAAATGCCTCAATGGCTGTACATTTCATACTTGTAAATTAGTTTTCATAATGTTCAATGGCTGCATCTAATTACGTTTATAAACCGTCCATAAAACAAAAGGCTTAAGCTAATTTAAGATTTGCAATCAAGGTATTTCTAGTATAATAACTCATTGAGTTAAAGGGTCTTGCTGAAAATTCAAAATTGCAGTAAGCAATTTGTTGAAATATCAGCTCACATATGAATTCCTAATTATGGGATGCCAACTCTATATAATTTAAATTATCCTTTTAAGAAAATAATTCATAAGCATGATATTAGTCACTCTTGAACACATTTAATTACAATAGAATTAACAATTAGCTTATTGTAAATTGTGGTTCATAAAGATTGACATTTATTCATCCCACTAAATCATTTATATTTTAAGGGTGATTTTAGTCTTGAGAAGCAAGTATTATGGTTGTATTTTTTGGATCTTGATAAACCTTGAACTTTGTAGCTTTGAAGATAAGTTGGAAGAATTTAGGGTGTAGTGTAAAGGACACCAATAACTTCTATATATAAAAATAAATAAATAAATAATAAATAAATAAAATAAAATAAAATAAAATAAAATAAAATATCGCATTTTGATTTAATATAATATTTCTCTATAATAATTATGGTAGGTAAGGTGGGACCTTACAAATATGTGCTAGATCTATGATGAAAAGAGTATGTCTCAAGGCATACGCGGATTTTTCAAGGAGAAGTCGCGTATGCACGCGGGAAATAACGTTCCAAGTCGCGTATGGGCAAAAGCGCTCATAAAGTTCAAAACCAGGGGTAACCACCATGGTATTGACCCATTGTATTGGGTAATGATTCGTCTAAATGACCCCGTCCAAGAATACCATCGGAAGTAATGTAGTTTCGGGCTCATGGTATTGTTTTGGCTCATGGTATTGAAAAATGGTCTCATGGTATTGTTTTGGCTCATGGTATTGAAAAATGGGCTCATGGTATTGTTTTGGCTCATGGTATTGAAAAAATGGGCTCATGGTATTGTTTTGGCTCATGGTATTAAAAAAAGGGGCTCATGGTATTGAAAAAGGGAAATCCTGGCATAAAGAGAAGAAATTCATTGTGCAAATCATGAGTGTGGGTGCAAGATGTCTAAGCTTGAATGAATACTTCTCTCTGAAGTATATCTGAATGGAAAGGGTTAAAGGTTTGATGATAGATCTGAATCTATGATGCACCTATGAAGAAATGATGAAGCGGAATATCTAGATCTGAAATGTATCTGTATTTGCTGGATCTGTTTATGAAGTGATTAGATCTGTGATGAGGCGAACATCTGTCTGAAGTAAAGGGTTGAATCTGAACTAAATATCTGATCTGAAGAAGTATGCAGCTCTGTAATGGTTGAAGATCTATACGCTACTTTATTACAGTGGAAGCGCATATATACACGTGTTTTATGAAGTGAAAGCGCGTATGAGTAGTAAAATCTGTTCTGAAGTTTGTACAGAGGTATACGCTGGTTTATGTGAACGGAAGCGCGTATATATGTGACATCAGAGAAAGGAAAGCGTGTATGCAAACTAGGGTTTGCTGAAGACTGTGGTAAGAAATGTCTGATCTGTTCTGCTGGTTTACAGATATCTGTCAGTGAGTTATATGTATCAGTTTCATGTTTGACTGTGCTTAAAAGTATGGAGTGGGTCCAGTCTGAAAATATGATGAAACGTGGCCTGCAAGTTGTGCTCTATTGTAGTTGTTGGATCCAGTGTGAAAATTGATGAAACGTGGTCCATAGAGGTGCTGAGGGTTGTAGCCTTCAGTCAGGGGGTCGTAGCTCCCTTCCAGGTGAGGCTGGTAAATGAGATCGGGGGGTCGTAGCTCCCTTCCAGGTGAGGCTGGTAAACGAGTCAGGGGGTTGGAGCTCCCTTCCAGGAGAGGCTGGTAAACGAGCGCAGGTGGGTGCCTGCGTGCTGGTCAAGTCTGCGCCAGCACATATGTTGTAAGATGTTTTCTCTATAATAAAATATTGAAGGCTGAGCAACTGCAGCGGTGGTTTTCTCCCGACTTGGGTTTCCACCCAAAAATCCTGGTGTTCATGTGTGATGCTTTGTGTGATGGTTTATTCTGTTCTTACTGCACATGTTTACTGTTTATAGAACATCTAATCAATGAATGATGGAATGATATAAGTGAAGAACTAATGGCATAATTAGATCTCTGTGTATACGCGAGTTTTATGAAGGATATCTGCGTGTATACGCTAGTTGGCTTCAGAAAAGTAGCGTATGGGTTTTAGAGCATGAAAAAGTAAAAAGTTTCAGTTTGCCCTAAATACTGATTCACCCCCCCCTCTCAGTATTTTTCCCAACAATTGGTATCAGAGCAGGTCCTTCTGCAGAAGCTTGATCGCTTGAAGGAGATTCGTCGCAATGGGAAGTCAAGAAGGAGTAATGTCTATAAAGCCACCTCTATTCAATGGAAGCAATCTGATATTCTGGAAGGTACGAACAAAATCATATCTGCAAAGTCTTGGTGCAGATGTATGGGCAATCGTGGAAGAATGCTATCAATATCCGACAAGTATTCCTACTGATGCAGCTGAAAGGAAGAAGTATGAAATCAATGCCAAAGCAGTGAATGTCTTATTAGGAAGCATGTCTGAATCAGAATTTGCTAAAGTGATGCAGCTACATTCAGCAAAAGAAATATGGGACAAAATCATTCCGAGCTATGAAGGAGATACAAAGGTAAAAAGTGCAAAACTCCAAACTCTTAGAATTGAATATGAAAATTTGAAGATGCATAGTGATGAAAGTGTTGCTAGTTTCTTTCTTCGTCTAGATGATATTGTAAATCGGATGAGAAATTTGGGTGAAACCATAACCGATACTACTCTGGTGGAAAAAGTCTTAAGATCCTTGACTTCAAAATTTGACTCTAAAGTTTCAGCTATTGAAGAAAGGCAAGATCCGCAAACTCTTACTATTGTTCAATTACATGGTATTCTGACTGCTTTTGAAATGAGACAAGGAGGTCCTTCTCAAATCAAAGAAGTTGCTTTTAAGGCATCTGCAAAAGGAAAAGAAAAGGAAGTTGTCAAAGAATCCAGCTATATATCCGAAGAAGAAGAAGCGAATTTTGTGAGAAAACTCCAACTAGGTACTGGAAGATTCAAAGGTAAGCTTCCCTTCAAATGTTTTGAGTGTGGAAAAGTTGGTCACTATGCTACTAAGTGTCCTTATAGAGAAAAACATGCCAAGGGGAAACAATTTGAAAAGAGGAAGAGTTATTATGCAAATGAAGATGATAATGAAGTGTCCAGTGAAGATGAAGAAGATTCTGACCATGATCTGAAAGTGCTCATGGCAAAGAAGCAAAAGAAGAAGGCTACTGAAATGGAGATATCTCAGAAAACATGTGCAGCAGAAAATGAAGAAGATAAATCAGGTATTGATAGTTGTTCTTGTGATTCACTTTCTGGTGTATGCAATAGTGAAGATAGTGAAGGTAATGCTTTGGGTCTAGAGGAAGCTATCAAGATCAATGTTGAAGATCAACAAAGATCAGTTAAAGAAAGAGACTCTATCTACAAAGAAATGATTTCTCAAATGAAAGGAAAGATAGAAATAATGAATGGACAGATAGACAAGTACCAAAGGTTCCATGCTTATGCATCCAATCGAATGACAAGACTTGAAGCAGAAATCAACAAATCAAGCAAGAAGAATGAAGGACTTGAAGCTACAATCATCTCTCTGCAAGCAGATATTGAAGCATCAAGTAAGAAGAATGAGGAACCTCTACAACCATTTGAAAAGGAAGGCCTTGAAGAAGAAATCATCTCTCTCAAAGAAGATCTGGAAAAATAAAATAAGAAGAATGAAGAGCTGCAACAAACATGTGAAGAAAACGAAAATTGGTTGAACGAAGAAATTCTAAATCTGAAGGATCAAGTAGAAGATGGAAGAAGGAAAGAAGAAAGCATGACAAAGCAATGTCAAGCCTTGGAGGTTGAGGTAAACATTCTCAAAGGTAAATTAGAAGAAAAGTTTAAACTTTTGAGGTTTCAAGATAATACTAATATTTTGGACAATATTCTGAGTAATCAAAGGTCTCCTGCTATCAAACTTGGTCTTGGTTTCCATGAAACTGTTAAAGGAGAATCAAGCTCACAAGGAAGTGCTAAAAATTCAGAGGATGTCAATGCAAAACCTGAAGTGTTTAAAGAGACAAAGGGTCAACCAAAAATGATGAAATCTCAAAGGAAATCAGTCAATAATGTTGAATTCTTTAAATGTCATAATTATGGGCATGTTGCAGCAAATTGCAGGAGCAGATATTTTCAGCCTCAAACAAACAGTTCCTACATAGAAAGGTACTCTGGTTTCTTCAAGGGATATTGTTTTTCATGTAACAAGTATGGACATAAAGCAGCTGACTATAAAAGGAGGAAGATTAGAAATACTCATTATGATTCTTATGCTTATTTATCTGGACACATGAGATGTTATTCTTGTAACAAGTATGGACATGTAGAAAAGGAATGCAGGTTGAACAGATATGAGAAATTGGATAACTTCCAGCACACAAATAGAAAGTTCAAACAAATCTGGAAAAATATGGAGGACCGATCAGAAACGTAGGGAATATTGACCCTACTGTAGTCATCTGCTTCTAAAGCTTACTTCTCTGATTGACTGCGGGAATGATGTGGGATACATTATGAGATTTAGTAATGTATCGTCACAGGGGGAGCAATGTATGATGACTTTCATGGTTGATCTGATTATTCTGGTTTTATGTATTTTTGACAGAGCATCTGATATGAAGAAGACAGGTACAGGAAGGAAAAATTCAGGGAGATGAAGGAATTTGAAAAATTTCTATGCTTCACTTTCCATACGCGGGTTAGATGAACAAAAGTCGCGTATACACGCGAGTTTCAACAGACACAGTCGCGTATGCATTTATGATAAGAGAATTGGGATGACAGCTGAAGATCAAGAGCAGAGATTCAGGGGGAGCATCAGTCTGACTGTTAATAACTGTATTATTAACTCAGTATAAGCTTAGTTTCTCAGTTCTAAATTATGATATGATACTTGGCTTCTTATGTTGAAGATTATGGATGAGTCCTGTTTGCTTTTGATGAAGAATATTCGTTGCTGAGATGAAAGTATTTTAATTCGGAGATAAGGACAGTTCATGCAGAGAGTGTTGCTAATGAATTGCTGATGAACGTATTCAGGTTGCACAAGTTAAGGAGGAGCACTGGTTTAGGGGGAGCAGCAGGTTGAATACTAATAATTTCATTGTTGGCACTATGATTGCTTATTCTTTGATACTCATGCTCAAATGATGATAACTTGGTATATGGTTTATTATGATGAGATTTTGAGCCTTGTTTGCTGAAAAGTATCTTTTGTGCTCACACATGGATGAATTGGAAGTCTTATGATTCAGAGATAAGAATAGATCATGCAGAGTTTGTTACTATGGTTGAAACCTTTTCCTACATATGTTACATCATGTTAAATCTTGAAGATCTTGATGATATTGGACCACATGGATGATTGCTTGACACATATTTGAAGATGTTGTTCTGGTATGATAATTTCTCTTGGAAAGAATGTATTGATGCTGCAAAGAATCTGAAGACTTGGTTACTAATGTACTTATGCTACAACCATTGGGTGACGCTTGAAGACACAACTACTCTGTTCTATCTATCTGTATTCCAGGGAAGCATTCAAATATCTTAGAAAGAAGCTGAACACTGCCTTTTTCTCACAGAGAATTAGATCTGGTTAAAATATAGAAGATGGTATTGGATACGCGGATTTCCTGAAACACAGTCGCGTATATACGCGATTTCATGCACATAAAATCGCGTATGTCTGGTTGCTGACAAATTTTCTGTTTTGATTCAGCTCTCTTCAGCACAACTGCAGTGCTGTTTGGTATCTCTGATACTGTTTGGTATCTCTGGTGGTGTTCCAGTTCTCATAATTCTATTTCTAATGTTTTGATAAAGATGCCTTGATGATTTGTTGGTGAAAGTGTTCAAGATGCACAAACTAAGGGGGAGCCTTAGTCATATGGAAAGGATGCTTGGATGCACAGATTCAGGGGGAGCATTAGCTTTGCTGAGTATAATGCAGTGTTGGCATTATGATGGTTCTGAAATATGTTATCTTTCTTGAGGACTTTCTGGTGTTGATCATAAATGGTCATATTTGTAATTTGATGAAAAGGTCTTGTTGAGACCCATGATGTAAATTTGTAATATTCAGTCATGTAAGGACTTGTAAAATTTGTAAACCCACTTGGTTGGGTAGCTAAGTCAAATTTTGTAAACCCACTTGGTTGGGTAGTTGAATTGATATGTGTAAACCCACTTGGTTGGGTATTTGAGTCTCATATGTAAATCCACTTGGTTGGATCTTTGATGTAAGTATGTGTCCTTGGTGATAGGAAGGTCATATAGTCATGTACTTCATTCAAAAATATGTTTGAAGATTCAGCATGAACTCAGGGGGAGCTTGGTCACTTCAGTATACATCAGATCTGCAGAACGCTTCTTCTACATGAGGAGAACAGGGGGAGAGTGTGTTGGTTTTAATCCGCCCTTTGCCCTTGATGTCAAAGGGGGAGAGTGACATGGTGTTTGAATGAAGAGAAAGAATGGTGTCAAAAATGGGAAAGTGACATGGTGTCATTGTATTTTTAATGTACCTATCTGTTGTGGTGATCAAACACCATCGTGGTTGCCATCAAGTCCAAAGGGGGAGATTGTTGGCAATATGATGCCGAGTGTTGTCCTTGATGGCAACCCACTGAATGAAGATGAAGAAATGAGATTATTGGCATGTGTTGTCCTTGATGGCAATACACCTGATGAAGTTATTCTTAACTTGATGGACTTGGTAAATGATGTAAATCTGATGTGATATGATGTTTGTTGACAATATGATGTAGAGAGTTGATCTTGAATGGAAACCCACCTGATGAAGATGATGGCAACTTACTTGATGAAGTTGTGCTTGATAGAATATGTCTTGATGAACCTGTTTAAAGATGAAAATCTGATGTATCTACAGAGAGTATAGAAGGTAATGAAGAAAGGAATTCAATATGTGCTAGATCTATGATGAAAAGAGTATGTCTCAAGGCATACGCGGATTTGTCAAGGAGAAGTCGCGTATGCACGCGGGAAATAACGTTCCAAGTCGCGTATGGGCAAAAGCGCTCATAAAGTGCAAAACCAGGGGTAACCACCATGGTATTGACCCATTGTATTGGGTAATGATTCGTCTAAATGACCCCGTCCAGGAATACCATCGGAAGTAATGTAGTTTTGGGCTCATGGTATTGAAAATGGGCTCATGGTATTGTTTTGGCTCATGGTATTGAAAAATGGGCTCATGGTATTGTTTTGGCTCATGGTATTGAAAAATGGGCTCATGGTATTGTTTTGGCTCATGGTATTGAAAAAGGGGCTCATGGTATTGAAAAAGGGAAAACCTATATAAAGAGAAGAAATTCATTTGTGCAAATCATGAGTGTGGGAGCAAGATGTCTGAGCTTGAATGAATACTTCTCTGTGAAGTATATCTGTATGGAAAGGGTAAAGGTTTGATGATAGATATGAATCTATGATGCACCTATGAAGAAATGATGAAGCGGGATATCTAGATCTGAAATGTATTTGTATCTTCTAGATCTGTTTATGGAGTGATTAGATCTGTGATGAGGCGAACATCTGTCTGAAGTAAAAGGGTAAATCTGAACTGAATATCTGATCTGAAGAAGTATGCTGCTCTATAATGATTGAAGATCTATACGCTACTTCGCCGCAGTGGAAGCGCGTATATACGCAGCTTCGCTGAAGAGAAAGCGCGTATGCGCAATAAAATACATACAGATGTATACGCTAGTTTGTGTGGACGGAAGCGCGTATATACGCGACATCAGTGAAGTAAAAGCGCGTATGCAAACTAGGGTTTGCTGAAGAAAAGGGTATGAAATATCTGATCTGTTCTGCTGTGTTTCTGCTATCTGATCTGTGTTGATATGTATCTGTTGATGATGTATGTTCGTGCTTAAAAGTATGGAAAGGGTTCGGTCTGGAAATATGATGAATTGCGGTCTGCAAGTTGTGTTCTATTGAAGTGGTTGGATCCAGTGTGAAAATCGATGAAACGTGGTCCAAGGTGGTGCTGAAGGTTGTAGCCTTCAGTCAGGGGGTTGTAGCTCCCTTCCAGGTGAGGCCGGTAAACGAGATCAGGGGGTCGTAGCTCCCTTCCAGGAGAGGCTGGTAAACGAGTCAGGGGGTTGGAGCTCCCTTCCAGGAGAGGCTGGTAAACGAGCGCAGGTGGGTGCCTGCGTGCTGGTCAAGTCTGCGCCCGCACATATGTTGTAAGATGTTTTCTCTATAATAAAATATTGAAGGCTGAGCAACTGCAGCGGTGGTTTTCTCCCGACTTGGGTTTCCACCTAAAATCCCGGTGTTCATGTGTGATGCTTATGTGTGATGGTTTATTCTGTTCTTACTGCACATGTTTACTGTTTATAGAACATCTAATGAATGAATGATGGAATGATATAAGTGAAGAATTAATGGCATAATTAGATCTCTGTGTATACGCGAGTTTTATGAAGGATATCCGCGTATATACGCTAGTCGGCTTCAGCAAAGTAGCATATGGGTTTTAGAGCATGAAAAAGTAAAAAAATTTGAGTATGCAGTAAATACTGATTCACCCCCCCCCCCTCTCAGTATTTTTCCCAACAAAGTTAGGCTTCCTAAATTCTCCTGAAATCTGCTTCAAACAAATTCTCTTGGTATTTTAGCTATAACCCTTTTTTTATGTTTGATATTGTGAAATATGGATGAGACAAAGAAGATATCTTAAGATACTAGGGGTAGAAATTTTAGTTGTTGTTTCCTTATAATTTCATATATATTATCTAAGGAAGTTAGTCTTTCATGAATGCTCCCAATAAATTCTTCAAATGGGTTAGCTTGGATTTTTTCCTATAAATTTATTTCTCATATGTTTTGGACTATTAAATACAAAGGAGATAGATAATAGATCTCAAGGTACCTGTTGTAGAAATTTTAGAGCTTGTTTATGTATAATTTCAGATATATGATCTAAGGAAGCTAGTTTTCTTGAATGCTCCTTAAACATGCTTCAAACATATCATATTATAATTTTTTTATAATTTTCCTTCAGAGATATTTTAGACTGTGAAATATGGAGGAGATAGAGAAGAGATATCTAGATACTTGTGGTATAAATTTCAGACCAGATTTCCAAAATTGGATATGTGGCATATTTTTAAAGTTCATTCTTGAGAAGTAGCAAAAAGAAACAAATTGTGAGAGAAGTAGACCTAGTGAAGGAAGAAGTAGCAAACAAACCTAGAAAAGGAAGTAGATTTGATGAAAGTAAAGGAAGCAAACAAACATTGTGAAGAGGCAAGAAAACTTAATGAAGTATATTGATGCCTATGAATACTTGCAACATTGGGGGTAGGTGTCTCCTTGAGAATGGTGCCTACAAAGTAGCATAGGGGGTTAGTGTATCCTATAGATTGGTGCTTATAAATAATGCAATATAGGGATTGGTTTCTCTTGTAGGTTGGTTCCTATAGAGTAGCAAAGAGGATTAATGTCTTCTATAGGTTGATTCCTACAAAGTAGCATAGGGGATTAGTGTGTCCTATAGGTTAGTTCTTACAAATTAATATAGGGGACGGATGTCCCCTATAGATTGGTGCCTATAAATAATTAGAGGGGATTAGTGTCTCCTATAGGTTGGTGCCTATAGAGCATCAAAGGGAATTGGTGTCTCTTATAGGTTGGTGCCTAAAATTTATGTAATAATAGGTTAGTGCCTATAATATCTTTCATATAAGAAATATTTATGGGTTTATCCCATAATGGTTTCCATGTATATATTGTGTTATTTGTTCAATTTATTATATTTATGGTTTGTGATGTTTAAATAAGTAAAAAATGTCATTATGCTGATTCACCCCCACTCTCAGTTTAATTGTGAATCTAACATATACAACTATAGGAAATGAATTTGATGCATCTCTAAATTCTATTCAAAATATTGTGAGATAATTGGAAATGCATAACATTAGATTGTTGTAATAAAAATTAAAATAGGTCATGGTCTCTAAATGCATTTGTAGTTCCATGTGGATATCACTAATTAGATTGTTTACTAGCAGATTCAAGTAAGGACATTTATACTACCAACTACATGGGAGGGATGTGGATAATTAAGTTTATACTTTAGTAGGATTGGGTCCATTAATATGATATGCATAAATAGTCAAATATTCAATTTGTCACAAAGAAATTATGTTTGGAAAAGGGTTTAGGTATAATTTTTTTCATCTAGATTATGATGCTATAAATTTATTAAGTTTCTAAAATTTCATTTTATTTTTCTACTGAATATTTAGGAAAACATATTTATAAATTCAAACTAAGCCAATTGAAGAAATCTTGTAGAGTCTACTATCCAAATGGTTTTTAACTCACATGAAGCATAATAAGAGTAGACCCTAAATTGACATGTAGGTTAATTAATAAACTATTCATTCTTATTCTCGATGTTGTTATCTCAAGAATATCCTACAAATCAAGATTGATAAGACCAATGATTGCACTTTTGTTGATTTATACTATCTCTAAATAAGCTGCATTATAAAATGGATGTAAAGGAATTTAAGAAGATTTTTTTCAAGATATTCAATAATTTGGATATGGATGTTACCTAGGAAAATTGAAAATACATGATTTGAACTTCAAGTTGATTTTTCTTAAGAGTTAATGTCGCTAGGATTTGAAAGGAACTAACATAATCCTTAAGGAATTTTTTCTACTATCAATAGCTAAGAGACCTAGAAGAGACATTATTGATCACTAATCCATCATCTACTAATGTGATGCGAAAGTTAGGTTCTCTAACTCTCTTATAGGATTTTAGACTTAAGTGTCAAATATTTGAGTGGAATATCTATTGTATGTTTTGGAAATCATAATGAATGTAGTAGTACTTTGTATAGGAATCAACAATTTTTTAGTCCCATGCCTTCAGAAAATGGTAGTCTTGTTAATTTGGAAAATGTGTATTCAACTTGTTGCATCCTAAGATAATTGATTATTGAAGAGATTAGCGAACAATTTGGTGTATGAAATTTAAACCCATGAAACAATCCTCTATGTTACCCTATTATAGACTCCATAAAAAACTTTCATAAATTTTAGAAACAAAACCACAGAGAAAAAATCAAAATGATGTGGAAATAAAACAATACAAAGGAGATGCTAATATATGTGGTTCACCTAATTTGGTCTACATCCACAAAAATATATTTAGTCCTTCCTTTGATTCCATCTAACAAAATAAAGAGATTGAAACCTATAGCATATATGTTGCAACCTCCTCTTCTCTCTCTCACATTCTTATCTCTCTGAATTATAGCACTCTCTCGATAATACAAAACCACAACACAATTCCATCAAAAAATAGGGTTTAATTCTAGGGAAAAAAACCATAACATAACATTTACCGTCATATCTATGACCTAATGATGAGAAATCCAAATTGAATATGAAATTAAAATATTTTACAAGGAAAAATTTCAAAAAATTTCTCTTATGGGGCATTGCCTCCAAAATCCCACTTGGGGAGAGAGGGGGGGGGGTCCAAATAATTGTCACCACCCCCCTTGGAACCCCCGGTGACAATAGTTTTGGGGGAACCCCCCTACACACTCTGTCAGGAACTAGGTTCCAAACACAACTAAAAAAATGACCTATAAATCAAGAATATAATCAGGCTCCACAACTAATAATTTCCGAGACTGATTACAACAACTCCACTAATATTATACTTACCGGACTATTTTTCAACTTTGTACCTATCTATTTTATCATCTTCATTACCAAGCTTGAAGCCCAACTAAAATTTAGTAGAAACTTAGCTTCTCCTTTATTACTTCCTTCATTAACATGTCTATAGGATACATGCTAGTTTGTCTCCTATCCATCTTCAACTATTCCTCTTCCAAATTTGATTGTATGAAATGTTACTTGAGTTAATATGCTTAATATTTGAATAAAATGTTGATTTATTTTCAATATGAATGGAAATTTCACTACCACTATACAACCTACTATTCTCTTGTTGTAGAAAAATGTAGCAAGAAAATCTTAATTTGATTTTTCCTTAGTCAAATTGAGAAAATTTTAAATTCCACATCAACAAACAGCTTGGATGAGTTAACTAAGGTGACATGGATGTTATCACTCAATTATCTTAGTTAATTCGATTTAGGGGCATGAATTTTAGTTGTGTGCAATGATTCCTAAATTTGAGGAGACTAGGTTGAGTTAATTTCAGTTGTAGCAATTTAAATAAGTTAAATTGAGTTATGGTCAGTTAAAATAGTTCCAACTATTGGAGGAACTAGTAGAAGGTCAAGTAGTGGAAGTGTAACTTCAATTCACTCCAGTCATGATCATTTAACATAAATTATCTCATGCATTCAAATAATTCAAGTTACTTATTTGATACATAGGTTCAAGGGAAATGTACTGACAATTGTAAACTAATCCAAGTTGTAAAGGCGGTGCATGCAATCCAAGGATCAGCCTAGATGAAGTGAACAATTCAATTGTGGAATTTCCTAATTAATAGAGGTTAATTCCTCAAGGAAAATCACAATGAAATAGGAGCTTGGAAGGGTGATAAATTGGTTAAGTATTAGCCAAAGTCAGTCAGTGAAGTAGAAATATAGAATATACAAGTGCAAGTTGTGCTCATACTTGAGAAACATATGTATTCATATGTATTCTTGAATTAATGTAATAAATATAGGAAGGGGTTTTGAGCAGTTAATTTCCCCTAGATAAATCTTTGTGTATGTGTGTTGAATATTGATGCATGTTTATGATGTGTGTTCTCAATCGTTAATTTATTTCCACAAATGAGTAGAATATATTTGAGTCTTATGTTTTAGTAAATTGCATGAGAAGTTCACATATACATAGGATTTTATATGTGCTATCAGAGTAGGATTCACATTAGAACCAATCCTTGAAGTCCTCATGTAAAATCATCTTTGAAGAACTAATGAGTTGTTAGGATTCAGAGTTATGGAGCCCTAGTTCAGGGTAGATCCAGAAGACCCTATGTGTAGACTTGTTAATGGACCTAGAAGGTTGCTAGTGGGAAAATAAGTGAGCCAATTTTTAGTGACACAAAAAGGAGTTGTGATTATTGATATTGGGAAATTGAGGAGAATATACATTTCCCACAGGAGATCAAGACTTAGAGGGAGAAGCCCTATGGAAGCTAGTACTTCAGGATATTAGGAGATCATACTCATTATTGTAGTAGATGCAATACTAGAAGTGTGGAAGCAAAAACAAATAAATAGCAGAAGCAATATGAGTAGATCATAGTTTTCTTTGCATGCAACTATACCTCTAGGTGTGAGGTGGGGAGATGTAGATCCTTAATCCAAGAGTTTCAGAAAATTGGGTAGGGTCCATTGAGGTATTCTCCTCATGGATCATTACCTTGCTACGAGGGGCCCACAATATTCAATAGCATGGGGGTCAATGTCAATCAAACACTAAGGAGTGCAGAGTGATTTTGACAACAAAGTGAGAGGATTAGTATTAGAGTCAACAACAACGCAATTTTCCCAATGGACAGTTGCATATTGATTCAATATTATTCTTTTATTTCTTGGATGATTCTTAGTTGCAGATGTTACAGTATCAAAAAAAAAAACAAAGAGAAGTGTTTCATGTATTACACTCCAAATATGTTGGATCGAGGTAGTTGTGAATCCCTTTCTTGCTGAGAGGGAAGTGTTAAAAAATGCAACAAGAAATTCTTAATTTGATTTTTTCCTTAGTTAAATTAAGAAAATTCGAAATTCTACATCAATAGACAAATTGGATGAGTTAACTGAGGCGACATGGATATTATCGCTCAGTTATCTTAGTTAATTCGAGTTAGGGGTATTAATTTCAGTTATGTGTAGTGATTCCTAAATTTTAGGACTCAGGAGACTAGGTTGAGTTAATTTCAGTTGTAGAAATTTAAATCAGTTAAATTGAGTTATGGTTAGTTAAACTAGTTCCAACTATTGGATGAACTATTGGAAGGTCAAGTAGTGGAAGTGCAACTTAAACTCACTCTACTAATCAACCAGTTGAAAGATCATTCAACCTAAATTAGCTCATGCATGCAAATAATTTGAGTTACGTACTTGAGACAAAGGTTCAAGGGCAGTTTATTGTTAGTTGTAAACTCATCCATGTTGTAAAGGTGGTGCATGTAGTCCAAGGAGCAGCCTAGATGAACTACACAATTCAATTGAGGAATTTCCTAATTAATAGAGGTTAATTATTCAAGGAATGCTGCAAGGAAATAAGAGCTTGGAAGCCTGAGAATTTGGATAAGTATTGGCCACTGTTAGCCAGTGAAGAAAAAAAATAGAAGATACATGTATAGGTTGTGCTTAGACTTGAGAAATCATATGTATTCATTTGGATTCTATGATTAATGCAATATAGATAGGAAGGAGTTTTGAGCAGTTTCTTTCCCCTACATAAATCTCTATGTATGTATGTTGAATATTGATGCATGTTTATGATTTGTGTTCTCGATCATGAATTTATTTCCGCATATGAGTAGAGTAGTTTTGAGTTTTATGTTTTAAAAAATTACATGAGCAGTTTCAAAGCTACACAATAATATCTACACTTTCTTCTTTCCCAATTCCTCCATGAACCTACGCAACCAAATCATCTCTTTACTAGATTTTGTAGCAGCAACATAATCTAATTATATTTTTGAAAGTGAAAAAAACCTTCGAAATTTCAAAATCCAACTTATTGTTGTTCAATCTATACCAAAAGTGTATGCCATGGTGTTTCTCCTTCAATTTATATCTCCCGCCATATCTAAATCAACATCTCCCTATTGTTTCGAGCAATGTTACATTAAGTGTTACACTAAAAAATGTCACCTTGACATTCTGATGACTTTATGAGCTCATTAACACTCATACATGCCTCCTTTACAAGTCTTACAACCTTTGTTCCTCATTCGAAGCCTCAGAACTGGAAGAAAAACCCTAAAAATCTCTGAAACTCAGGGTACACAGGTAACATGAGACCTTCTTGCGTTTTTAGCTAGGGTACACAGGTAATGTGAAGAGAAACTGTGTTCTAGAACGCATTTTTCCAGTGTAATGCCTGCGATACCCCTGTAAAGTCAAAAAAGCGCGAAATTAAACTAAAAAAGTTGAATTTTGGTCAATTCTAGAAGGTTCTGGATGAGATTTTTTGGGGATGAGTACGCTTTAGTAAGGTGCATGTATCCCACACCTTAAGGAAATAATCCCTTGATGTGAGGAGCCTATCCCTTTGAAGGAGGATTCTATCCCTTAAAAAGTGGAATCCTAACCTCCTCATCTGCTCTATAAAAGGAGGCATTGGGTAGCCTCAAAGGGTTAACAAGAAGATAATTTTTAAGAAGTTTTTTGGAGATTTGGAGATTGAGAATTAGATTTCAAGCTTCAAATGTCATTGAGTTGAAGTGCTGTTGAGATTTAGACTTCTTTCTGCTAAGCTTTTGAGAGGAAAGATCACATACCTCTTTGTGGTCCTGAAGGAAGAGTGTAAGACTTATCAAAGTAGAGGAGATTCCTGCTTCGGACTCCGGGAAGGCCTTTCGAACATCAAGGCTAAGGTTGTAAGGTTATTTTTTATATTTTAAGATTAATACAATCAAGTTCTATTTTTCTCAATAAATTGTCGTTCGATTGTTTATTTCAATAAGCTGTCGTTTGATCGTTTATTTCATAGATTCCTTGATCACTATGATAGGTATGTTTTATGATTATTTGTTATACATGTGCTATTGATATTTTCTTATTTGTGATTGCAGATCGACGAAATATGATACTTTCTTGCAACAAAAGAGCTCTTGTTGTGACCAAGGATTATTGATGCGATGGAAGCACTACGACCGCAAATAAGCATTTGGATCTAAGGTAGGATCGACACCTTCATAGCATTTATTTGTAAAACGAATATATCTAGAGAAAGAAAAGCTTAGTTGTTTGTTTGTTGCTAGATTGTCTTCTGACACTAGGGAGATCGGTCTTGTCCGCAAGAACGATTTATCCGGCCAACAAATTGGCGACTCCATTGGGGAAAGAACTTGTTGTTTTTGGTTCTCTTTTATTTTGATTTGAGGAACATTTTTCCTGGTTTTTGATTGATGTATACCTACCTGGGTAGCTTAGGTTTTCTCTATTTTTGAAAATTTTGAAATCTTTTATGTTTTTCTTGAAGTTTTCAGGGGACCGCACTTTGTCTTCACACACAGTGCAGGCATCTCCACACTTTCCTTAAGTAACCAGTGCGGGACCGCACCTATTACTTCTGGGACCTGCGGACCTTGTTAAAAGTCTTGAAAAACTTAGATTTCTTCTTTCAGTTTAGTTTAGATTTAATTTAGGATTCTTAGCATCTACCCAGATCTATATTTTTCTGTCAAAAATCCTTGTTTATGAGTTTCTTTCAGCAATTCTTCATCTCATCAATCTCCATTAAGTTAATTGGGTGTTTTGAGTCTCTTTTTTGAGAAATTATTAATTTGATTTCCTTTGGTCATTACTTGGAGGTTTGTCTCAGTCTTTTCACAATTTTACATCTTTTTGCTTTCATTTTTGCAAAAAAAATTCCCCCTCATTCGCCGGGGGGGGCTAAATTGTGTATGAGTGTTAATCGCCTTTGAGTGTTTTTTGATCTTTGGAACTCTCACCCGATTTTCTTGACTTCCACTTGATTGGTTCTTAGATTACATTAGAATCATCTTGTGTTTGAGAATTTTCTTGCATAGATCACATTTGCATAATTAGAATTCTCATTTTCAGAATATGAATGAAAAATGTGCATAGATTACATTTGCATACTTTTCAAGTGAATTGTGCATAGATTACAATTGCATAGTTTACATTTTGAAAAATCAATCAT
The DNA here is from genome assembly GCA_034641835.2 of Pinus albicaulis. Taxonomy (NCBI): domain Eukaryota; kingdom Viridiplantae; phylum Streptophyta; class Pinopsida; order Pinales; family Pinaceae; genus Pinus; species Pinus albicaulis. The sequence goes on from CM076580.1 coordinate 1,117,877,313, forward strand.
AGATTTAGATCAGTTTTCTTTGATTTGAATTTAGATGTTTTTATGCTTGTTTTAAAAACACAAAAATAAAAAATTGTTTTGGAATTGATTTGCATTAGTTTTTCTTGATAAAATTAGTGCATTAGAGAATTTGTTATATTTTCTCTTAGTGATCAATTTTTGCATTGTTGGAAGTGAATGGAAACTCTCTCCTTACTTTAGTTAGGATTCATTGAATTGAAAAGATTACATTATCATATTCGATTGCATTCAGTTTTGGGTCGGGTCATAACACCATTGGTTTCATATCCATTTACCCTTTTGAGTAATAACATCCTAAATAACACATCGCTTAATTAAAATTCATCTAGTAATTTTTACATTTTTAGGGCTCTTTCCACCAATATAGCTTAGGCTAGTGTCTTGGAATAGGTTTTAGTTAACTCTCCAAGATAGTAAAACAAACAAGTAGTCGATCTTGCGGTAGGAAAAATTCCAATTGTTGCATGTATGCTCTGGGAAGCTCCTCCTAAAGGAGTCAAGCACGAGATCATATCTGAACCAGTGAGGTAATCAATCCTTCCTCATTGGGAACGATAGAAGATATACACGTATTAAAAATGGTAAACCTCAAATAGACCATTGTCGAGGAGCCTGGGGTCACTTGTCGGTAAGCCTTAGATTATGTCAAGGAGCCTTCAACGGGATTGAGCTTTATTACTCTGCCCTTGCGTGTGTATCAGATTGTAGACTGTTCCCCCAGGTATATTTGTTTCTATTGGTAACCTTAGTGGCCATAATCTATAGGATTCTTTCCTAAGGTGATGGTGGAGGGAAGATCCCACTGTACCTAGAGCAGACGTCGACTAGACTCACTTGGACTCTCTAGGGGGTTCTCCTCACTCGAGATGATTTTGTGAAGAAACTTGTGCCAGTCTGTTTCATTAAGCAGGTTGTCGGGGTAACTGTTCCAACCGCCCTTTCTATATTAAATTCTATGATGTTGGATTTCATCACCAACTAGTGTTTTTAGTATGGGAAGTTACTGTTTGTGTGTGGTTTGACTCCTAGATTTGATAGCGCGTGTTAATTTGTTTGTTTTTACTTTTAGAGACCATAGGTGTGAACTGTGAATTTTAATTTTTTAGGTGTGAATTGTGAATTTTAATTTTAGCTTTAAATTGTTAATAAAATTCACTGAAGTTGAATATAATGGCAACTGTTCCAGAATTTACCAGCCAAGGAACCCCTCTTAATGAGAATCCTAGTAATTTTCCTTGCTTTGGAAATGTTGGTCCTCCTTATATGGCTACATTGTCATTACCTGGATTTACAATAGGTTTACCGATATGGTTATTTTCAACTTCGTTGGCCCCGAATACTCCAATTGTTCCACCTCAACCGGATGCTTCACCTCAACAGAGTTTACCATCTCAACATCACCAACCTTCTGTTGACCCTTCACCTTCTTCGCTTAATATTTCTTCCTCCATTTCTTCCTCTTCGCTTGGTAAAAGCCTTGACACTAGTAACCATGTGGCTAAGAAGAAGAAGAAGAAGAAGAAGCAGGAGGCTAAGAAGAAGAAGAAAGGGAAGAAGAAGAAGAAGAAGAAGCAGGATAAGAAAGAAGTCAACCAACCAACCATGGCTGTAAGTGTTAGTTGTGTTGAGGAAACCTCCAACATGCATCGTAAACCCAAATACCCTTGCAAGCTTTGTAAGGGTGACCACTTCCTTATCAATTGTCTCGGTATTCCAAAGGTCTTGGAAGTATGGTCAGAAAAATCTCATCAACTTTCCATTGATCCATCAACCAATGATAGTCAGGTTCCTGGGAAAAAGGGTAAAGTTAGGTTTCCTTGTAAGTTATGCAAAGGGAGTCATCAAACTCACATTTTCCCTCACATGGATGAAGCCTCAAAATTGTTGGAAAACCTTCCTGTTCCACAGCAAGAATTTCCAACTAGTTACCGTCAACTTTCTCCCAAACTACCGTCAACTGACAGAGTGATTGATCTAATTTCAAGTACAATCGATCCCACTCTTCCATTGGAGAGTGAAACTCATATCACTCAGGTTGATGATCCATTAGTTGATCAAGTGGTCGGTTCGATTTCACATTCGATCGATCCCACTCTCCCTGTAGAGAGTGAACTTCATACTGCTCAGGTTCTTCTTGTTACATCAGATTCTTCTACACCGGGGGGCATTTCACCTATTTCTACAGAACCCCCTCCAAGTACTGAGGTCTTTTCCTTTGATTGGAATAGACTGACAGAACCTCGTCTTCCTTCCTCCATCCCTTTCCAAATCATTGTGAAGACTGGTGGTAGGGACATACACCGCACACAGGTAGATGAAGGTGCTTCTGTTAGTATTTTATCCTCAACTGCTTGGAAAGCTTTGGGTTCCCCTCAGCTTGTGCCTATTACGCAGAATCTGAAAGCTTTTAACATAACCATTAGTGAACCTTTAGGGATCCTTCCTAAGATGTCTATTACTTTGGAAGATAAAATTGTCTATATTGATCTTATGGTAGTTCGAGGTCCCTTGGATTTCAATTTACTCCTTGGGCGAGACTATGTTTATGCAATGAAAGCTGTTGTATCGACACTCTTTTGCGTGATGTCTTTCCCTCACAATGGAAATATTGTGACTGTAGACCAGCTTTCATTCCCTAGTCTTGTTTTTACTACCAATAATCCGACATCCCTGAATGTTCCCGATTCTAAAGTGGTATCTACCCCGCCACGAGTTAATTATGTGGCAACTAGTCCCATGTTTCCAGTTACTGATGGAAATGAGCCTCTCACTGTAAGCTCGTATTCTTTTGACTTAGCTCCAGTAATTGACATGGAAAACTCTATGGGATTATTTGAACGTGATGTTCTTATCCCTTTTGAGTCCCTTGACATGTGTTCCTTCCAAGGAATTTTTCTTCCATCTGATGAAGATCTATTGGAAGCCATGATCGAGGTGTGTCCATTGACATGTGTTTCTTCCAGTTGGAAGCCATGATCAATCAGTGTCCGCGAGGATAGTTTCTTGTACTGTGTCAACCTCATTAAAAAATGAATTAGTGAGTCAGAGGATAGTTCCTAGTACTATGTCAACCTCGTTAAAAAATGAATCAGAGTCTGAGGAAAGTTCCTTGTACTATGTCAACCTCGTTAAAAAATGAATCAGTGAGTCTGAGGAAAGTTCCTTGTACTTTTTCAACCTCGTTAAAAAATGAATCAGTGGGTTTGAGGAGAGTTCCTTTTACTGTGTCAACCTCGTTAAAAAATGAATCAGTCGGCAATGAGAACAGTTCTTTTCCTGTGTCAACCTCATTAAAAAATGAATCAGTAGGTAGATTGTAGAGAGTAGATTGATATATTAGAATAAATAGTTTCTGAGGACGGTTCTTTTCCTGTGTCAACCTCGTTAAAAAATGAATCAGTTGGTCAGAGGATAGTTCTTTTCCTGTGTCAACCTAATTAAAAAATGAATCAGTAGGTTATGTAGGTAGATTAGAAATAAGTAGTTTCTGAGGATAGTTCCTTTTACTGTGTCAACCTCGTTAAAAAATGAAACACGTTGCCATGAGCATAGTTCTTTTACTGTGTCGAGCTCGTTAAAAAAATGAAACAAATCCTCCCCTAATTGATTCGAGTCTTTGAATAGACCTCGTAAATGTTAAGTTATATATTTAGGTTAGTTTTTAGGTTGGGTCTTTCATATGATCTCCTAAATGAACCTTCATTCCATCTAGCTATTAATTACCAGCAGTGTACTTAGTTGAATGAAATGAAGCTGGGGGGGCATGCACTCTAGCAGTTACGCTTAGGGGGCATCAAGCACAATTTTTTATCTCTTTCAAGCTTGTGTCAAAATGAAACCACTCTGAAGCATAGTTTTTCTCTGTTTCAAGCTTTTGTAAAAATGAAACCTATCTTGAGTCAATTTCGGTTATTTTAAAGACTCATTAAACTCATGAAAATCTTGAGATTATTTTGCTATCTTTCATTCTCGTAAAACACATGAAAATGCCAAGTTATTTCCGTCTTTTCCTGCTCGTAAATTAAATTGAAAGTCGGCCACAAGAGTACATTTTTATCCCTTTTTCGAACTCGTTAAAACTTACCGAAAAAGCAAAACCCCGGAGTCCTCTTTTAAGCCCTTTTCAGACTCTCTAAATATGAAAAGATTGCCGAGTACTTGATTATTCGAACTCGTTAAAGTAAATGAATATTTTCCCTTCAATATAAGTTTACCCCTTTTACGGACTGAAAAGGACTATTTACGAAAAAGGTATACGTTGACTAATTACGGTCAATAGAGTTCTCTCCCGCATTATTTTATCCTTTTTCGGGCTCGAGAGACTAAATTTACGAAAAAGTACACCCATGGAGTTTTCTTAAGTTTTTTCTTCTGACTCCCAAAAAATGAAAAACGTCGAGTTTCTCCTATACTGGACTCGTTAAAACTTAACAGTAAAGGACCTGTTCAATTTTTAAACAGGAACAAACCACTCCTTCTTAGGGTTCGAATTTTAAACTAAGTTGGACTCATCCGAAGGATGAGCTTATAAACAAGCAAATGCTATCCTCCTCAAGCTTGTCAAAAATAAAGAGGTACTTTCCAGAAATGGTGGGGGAAAAGAGAGAAAAACAAACCTATTTGTTACATTTTGATTATTCGGAAAGTCGTTAACCACTCTTGAACACGACACTTTTTGTCCACCTGGGTTGGGAAAATCCTTTTCCTAACAGTTAATCAAACCACATTGAAAGTCTTCAGCCAGTGTCTGGGTATTAGCTTTGGGTCAATTGTCACCAAACCATCTGCAGTGTCGTTATGTGTTCAAGAGGACAGTTCAAATAAACCATTCATTTGCAAAATAGCTGTCATCCATTTTGACCATCCCTGAGTCAGTCCTTGCCAATATATTTCTTCAAAACTTGATCTATGATTTCGTGTTGTGGGCTTGCCTACGACGGATCACTTTCTATCGACGACAGATCATTATCTAGGAAGTTGTTCCAGAAATTGTCAGTACCTTGAAATCTGCATGCCTCAATGGCAGGTTTCTCGCCTTTGACGACGGGTTGCATCATTGACCTTCGATCGAATGATTCCATGACATGTTTGACTTCAGCTCATTCATTCACATTTCATGGATTGTACTGGGTACTTTGAGAGCCATTGACATTACTGGTGGTTACTCTCACACTTTTTAACAGTTTACATCATTGACTGGTAATCAAGTGGTTTCTACCATGTTCGACTTCAACACATTTAATCGCATGGATAGAATCGTACTGGTTCGAGAAGCGGAAATCAAGACCCTGGATCTAGTTTCCACCATCCAGGCTGCGAGGAATTTTGTTATCATTTATACAGTAGACTATTTATTATTGATGGCTGCGCCCATGCTGTGTCTACACTATTGATGTAATATAAAAATCATTCCTGTATAAGAACAATTTAGAGTTAGTTTCTAGTTAGTTTTGATCTGAGTATGGGAATGCCTACCTCAGTGATGATATGTATCCATATATATATTTTGCATTGAATTTTTTTACAGGTTCCGACTGGGGTGTCCACAGGATGATCCTTGAAATGATAAAGTACTTGACTCTTCATATATGACAGACTTCATCTTCATCTATTTCAGACTTCGCACTTTAGGGGGCAATCTGTTACACTAAAAAATGTCACCTTGACATTTTGTTGACTGTATGAGATCATTAACACTCATAAATGCCTCCTTTACAAGTCTTACAACCTTTGTTCCTCATTCCAAGCCTCAGAACTGGAAGAAAAACCCTAAAAATCTCTGAAACTCAGGGTACGTAGGTAACATGAGACCTTCTTGCATTTTTAGCTAGGTTACGCAGGTAATGTGAAGAGAAACTGCGTTCTAGAACGCATTTTTCCAGTGTAATGCCTTCGATACCCCTGTAAAGTCAAAAAAGCACGAAATTAAACTAAAAAAGTTGAATTTTGGTCAATTCTAGAAGGTTCTGGATGAGATTTTTTGGGGATGAGTACGCTTTAGTAAGGTGCATGTATCCCACACCTTAAGGAACTAATCCCTTGATGTGAGGAGCCTATCCCTTTGAAGGAGGATTCTATCCCTTAAAAAGTGGAATCCTAACCTCCTCATCTGCTCTATAAAAGGAGGCATTGGGTAGCCTCAAAGGGTTAACAATAAGATAAGTTTTAAGAAGTTTTTTGGAGATTTGGAGATTGAGAATTAGATTTCAAGCTTCAAGTGTGATTGAGTTGAAGTGCTGTTGATATTTATACTTCTTTCTGCTAAGCTTTTGAGAGGAAAGATCACATACCTCTTTGTGCTCCTGAAGGAAGAGTGTAAGACTTATCAAAGTAGAGGAGATTCCTGCTTCGGACTCTGGGAAGGCCTTTCGAACATCAAGGCTAAGGTTGTAAGGTTCTTTTGTATATTTTAAGATTAATACAATCAAGTTCTGTTTTTCTCAATAAATTGTCGTTCGATTGTTTATTTCAATAAGCTGTCGTTTGATCGTTTATTTCATAGATTCTTTGATCACTATGATAGGTATGTTTTATGATTATTTTTTATACAGGTGCTATTGATATTTTCTTTTTTGTGATTGCAGATCGACGAAAGATGATACTTTCTTGCAACAAAAGAGCTCTTGTTGCGACCAAGGATTATTGATCCGATGGAAGCACTACGACCGCAAATAAGCATTTGGATCTAAGGTAGGATCGACACCTTCATAGCATTTATTTGTAAAATGAATATATCTAGAGAAAGACAAGCTTAGTTGTTTGTTTGTTGCTAGATTGTCTTCTGACACTAGGGAGATCGGTCTTGTCCGCAAGAACGATTTATCCGGCCAACACTAAGGTCTCGCATTGATCAACCTTCACATATCATGGGCATGTCATTACAAGGACTCACATAACCAACTTCTATGCATTAAACTAGAATCTACAAGTTGCAAACATTACCTGGATATCCTTTAGTTGTAGTAGATCCCATGGGGTGCAAACGCCCTGCAAATCTTTGTGCTCTGAAATCTGTAAATCAACAAAGAACAAGCACAAAATCCTAGTTGTACAACATATATATGTTCTAGATGTTAGTGAAAAGCATGCATAATCTTATAAAAACAATATTAAATGAACAATTTAAGATCATTACACATGTATAAAATATTATTGACATGTAAACATTAGGAACAAGATGTCACTTTTGTTATTAATGAAATGTACAGTAAAAAAATGTGGAGAGATCACCTGAAATCTGCCACAGCCTTCGAGCATACCATCCTTTGGATCCGTCTAGCCCTAGCCTCTCAAGATTTCTTCCAAGAATAGTTCACAATGGATGTCACATAGGGTGAGTGAACATCTCAAGGAAACAAGGATTTCCTGAAAATATCTGGGAAGTGTAGGAAGCACAGGGAACATATCAGACTTGGATAGGGCTCCAACAACATATAATATATATATTTCTCTCTCTCTTCCCCCCTGAGGCCATTCCCTTAAGGGGATTTTATACTCCCTCAAATTATTTTTTTCAGTTGGGAACAGTTAGGCCACGGCCTGGGGTAGTTAAGTTACAAGAACAACCGTAAACCCCTCCTCTAAAATAGGGAAATTATATATTTTTTAATATTTAAAAAGGCATACACGATTCTCTATGTATGGACTCACGTGCATACGTAGAAAAGTATGGGCAGAGTCGCGTATGGGTTTTAAAAAATTATTTTTTGAGAAATATGTCCAAGTCAGAAGGGAAGGGTTTCCCAAGGCCAATGTATAAGTCATCAAGTATATGCTAGTGGTAAATGATGCTATAACAGATGCCACCTAATATATGAGGCCATAAGGGGTACATGATGGCTGAAATGTATTATGTGCATAGAAAGATCCTTGCGAGGACTAGAGAGGACATCCCCATATTTCAGCCTACCAAAAAACTAGTGAGAGAGATCAGAAAGATAGCTCATGTCTGAGGCAGGCATACCCATGCTCAGTGAAAGAAAATCATGTCCGCATATGAAGTATAGAGAAGATCCAATATGTATACAAGTATAGCTGAAATGTAAAGTACATAATGAATCATCTGATAATTTCCCAGAAGTATAAGCCAAAATCAAGTCCAAGTATCAGATATAGAAGACTGATCAATGATGCTGCAATAGATATCTGATCACAAAAATCACAACTGAATCTCTAGGTACCAAATCATAAGTGGTGGAACAAATGGTCGTACGACACACAACTCGAGAGCCAACATATAAGATGCTGCTGTGATGATACTGAAACATATAAGGGTGGATGGTGTCACTGGCAGAAAATTGATGGAGCTGTCAAAGTGAACCAAAGCATACTAATGGAAACCCGAGATCTTCACCGATCACCATGGCACAATTCTACACAATGGGAATAAATGAGCTGAAGTTGACCGTGTGAGAAATCGTTTGATTACCGGTCATTGATGTATATCATTAAAAAATGCGAGACAACCCACCGATAATGATAATTAGTGTCAAGTTCATGCCCCAATACAATCTAGAAAGTGTGAATGAATGAGTTGAAGTCGAACACTTGAAAGAATCTATCAATTAGGAGACAATGATGTATCCTCACTGTCGATAGCGAAGAGTCTGCCACTAATGACTGCAAACCCTAACATACTGACAAAAGGACTCTAGACCTTATTCCCAAAGCAATGAGTCGGAGTCGATGGGAAAATATCTACTGGAAGGAAGGCATTAAAGCATCCCACATCAATCCATCATGAGTGTAACCCGCATGCCAAGATTTGGAAGGAATCAGATGAAGTAAAGTGAAGTAACCAACCCGTAGTACATTTTCAACATGCATAAGATGAAGTTAGCACACAGCAGAAACCCTCTGAACCAACCAATAATGAAAGCTGACAAAGAGGCGAGATATCCACCTATAGGGTCAAATGGAAATCAAGGTACTGCACAAATCCTAGGTGTGATAATGTAAGTTGAAGTCGAACACAAGGGAAACCACTCATTCAAAGACCCATGATGATGATCAAATGTGGAGAACAAGGTCACCTATCAATGATGTAAATAGGGCCAGGGTGCGGCTCTAGGTTTACTCTTAGAGAAATATGTCGTAGTTGATAAGAGACAAACTCACCACCAAGAAGTCAGTGGAGACCTTCTCAAACTAGTACGAGCAAAGGACAAAATATATGATGTGATAGAACAATATACTGACAAGACTGAGAAGGTCGACTGAAAAATGAGTCAAGAGACATAGCAGAAAGGCCGACTCAGGTTAACTTCCCTTGAACAAAAGCACAAATCATGTTGACTATGGTAGCAAATAATAAGTTTGTATAAGTTTTTCATGCAGGAGGCATAAACAAACCCTCCATATGATTGGAATAGATAACCAACTGGGGGAGAACCAACTCATGAAACAAGGTTATGGCTTCTCCTAAGTTAAAAAATAAAACCATCCCAAATGGAGAAAAGACTTAGCTTTTTTTTTGTGCTTTGTTCAAGGGCAACACAACTTACACTTTAGTTGCCATCAAGTATGGAAGTAATATCCCATTTCCACTCTTTTTCAAAATATTAAATTTTTTTCTGTATTTTTTATATTCAAAGCTTGAAAAAAAAGAAAAAAAGAATGCTATAGTACAATGGATAGAACGAGTGTCGTGAAACAGATGCACTAGTTCCTGGGAAAGGAACAATCCTATGCTCAATGCAAGGTGGCGAAAACTAGTAAGTGACACTCAAAGGAATGTTCCATCCATGGGTAAAGGTCTCAAGTCACAAAAGATAAGTGATTGCATGGTTAACTTGTACATAAACACATGGTAAAAGATGGCTTAAACATGGGTCCAAATGAAGCCGACTAAAGGCCAAGATAAACAAGTAGTCAATAAGCAATGCAGTAATACAACTTGACAACATAAGGGAGCCTCTAGGGTAAACGGCCAGAAAAATGATAGCGAAGAAGGAGAAGAATGAAGCTTCAATGCCTAAGGCATGGTGGGACTAAAGAGGACTCCTGAGCCTACACAAATTGTAGCATGGGTGACAAATGCTAGCGAGGGACTAAAGAGGGAGCCCATGTAAAGGAAGGCTCTACCACCAAGTCATGATTAAAAAATCGGTGAGTGAAATGGGTTAATTACTCATGACATGATGGGATTGACCCTATGGCAAGTGATCAGAATGAAGGCTAGTATGTAAAGATGCAACGGAATAGTGAACTCCCTAACCTATATGCTAGTTCGAAATCAAATACCTGCCATGATAGGTCAGTGGTCATGGATCTGAAGAAAAACTAGGGGAATCTAGAATTCAGCAAAATGTACCTGAAAAAATACCTTGCCCAACACTTACAAGCCAAATGGTTATATAGCCTTAGTCAAATTCAAAAAATAAGCACAAGTAAAATTTGTAAAAAAAATTCAAATTCTGGGCATAAATACACAATTTGACTCACATTTTGATCATTTTTACATTGCATAAGTGTAGAAAGAGCTTTGGGGAAAAAATTCCTCTTCTCAAATATGGAGAAATCGACCATCAAATCAGGCCAAATTAGTCAAGTAAGCTCTAAACTCAGATTATTCATCAATTTTATTCATGTTTAAAGCAAAATTTTGGAATTTTGACTGTAGAAAATATATTTTTTGTTGAAACCCTTTACGCATACGCAGGTTCATGTGGATGAACCTGCGTATGATATGAGACTGTGTACAAACAAGGTCGCATATGCGTAGAGTGAAAATTTAAAACTTGTATCTAACCAATCATTTAATGATTTTTCCCAGGATGTCTATCAGCTGGAGGGAGCGTGAACATAGTGCAATTGACAATGAAGTGATGGAGGATCAAACTTCCTTAGATATTCTCAGGAATTGCGTATTTCTCAAATTTTTCAAAATTCCCAATATGAAAAGCAATGCTCATTTGCTTCAAATTCTGGTTGATCATTGGGTACCGGAAGAATATTGTTTCATAATTGATAAAATGCCACTACACATAGAAGTGGAAGATATATACTTCATTACTGGACTCTCTCAATGTTAGGTCCCTATATTACCAGTATAGTCCCTTATTGTTATTAGTGTAACCCCTTTATTGTTATTATTGTACCCTTGTAACCCCCATTTTTTTATTATTGTGCCCTTAAATTATTATTGTTAGGTGGGCTAGGATTACATTGTGGCCCACTAGGATTACATTATGGCCACATGGACTCCTATATATAGAAAGGAGGTTTTGTAAATTGTATCATCCAAGAATTTTTCATTTATGTAATGTATTGGAGGTTTCCCCCTCGAAGTGGCTCATTTCTAAGGCGTTGATATATATTTTCTTCTATTTTTGGAGTTGGTTACACAACATTTGGTATCAGAGCTTTGGATTCTAGGGTTTTGCTGCTCCAAACAGGTCATCGTGGAATTTTCGCTATAACTTTGTTTCTACAAAGTTTCAGAAGCTGAAATTTTTAGGGTGCAAAGCCAAAATCCTAAGGAAGATCGTTTAAAAATTTCAGAGCTTGGTTGGCAATATTTTCAGAGATATGATCTGTGGACGTTAGGTCTTTTTTCAGGCTCCTAAACAGGTCATCGTGGGATGTTCGCTATAATTTTTTTTCTACGAAGGTTCAGAATCTGAAATTTTTAGGGTGTGAAGCTGAAATCCTGAGGAAACGCGTCGAAGAATTTCATATATTGATTCACAATATTGTTGGAGATATGATCTATGGAAGGTGGTGATTTTTCAGGCTCCCAAATTTCATCTCAAAGAGGTGATCGTGGGAAAAGTTCAATAACTCTCTCTCTGAGCATTAGATTTGAGTGTCGTAAAAATTGGTGGTAATAACAAGGTCTGTAGTTTCTTGGCTATCAATTTCAGAGGTGAAGGATGAAACAGTGACACGTGGAAAGTCGTACAAGTTTACTCTACTGAACCAGTAAATAATTAGGTCATTGTGGGAGATTGGACATAAATTTCTCTTGGAGAATCCAAATCAGGTCAGACCTATGGCATTCAAAAGAGAATTCATAGGGCTACTTCAGTGCTAAATTTCAAATATTGAAGAGCTGCAATCACAGAGATAATCAAATTTCAATATCGAGCTCCTAAAAAGCAAGAAAAATGTGTGTATTTTTTTTCCGAATTGCATAAGTCTTGTTTGAAAAATCAATTTGAATTGATTCCAAGGGCATATTGTAGAATAGATATCAGTATTGGGTTCTAAAAAGTGCCTCGTAAAAATAATTCAACACCCATTAAGCCTTCAGAAGTCTCTATTATGACTCATGAAGATGAAGAATTGCAACATGATCTATCAAAATTACAAGAGCAAGTGCACCAAATTTCGCTCTCGCAAAGAGAAGAAAAAAATGAAATTGAAGTTTTGAAGAAAGGCGTGGAAGCAAAGATGGATGGTGTGAAGAATAATATGGATGGTTTGAAGAAAGACGTGGAATCTAAGATAGATAACATGGAAGCTGGCATGGAATCTAAAATGGAAAACATGAAGAATGATCTAAAAGCAGACATAGAAGGTTTGACAAATTTGACACAAGAAATGTTTCCTAATGGTGAAAAGATAGTAGAGGAAACTCATGATGAGAACAAAACAAATGTTAATCGTGATTTCATAAACTCTAATGTTGGCGGGAAGAACCACCATATTCCAAAAATGGATATGAGGAAGTTTGATGGAAAGGATCCTGTAACATGGATACTACATATGGAGCAATATTTTGATCTCCATAATGTGCAAAACACACAAAAGGGACGCATTGCAACTTTAAATTTAGAACAAAATAAATTTGTATGGTATCGATGCCTTTTCTCCCGTAAAAAAATTGTCACTTGGTCAAGTTTTACGGAGGAAATGATAGCACATTATGAGGATACAAAGAGCAACACCTTCTTTAGCCAATTGATAAATCTCAAACAAAAGCGTTTAGTGGGGGAGCACATTGAGGAATTCCAAAAATTGAATATAAGGGTAACTGATATTCCAGAGGAACACAGGATTGATCTCTTCATACGCACTTTAAAGGATAACATCCAACATGAAGTTCGTGTTTTGGAACCTGATTCATTGGAGAAGGCATTCAGGTTGGCAAGAAAAATTGAATGTAAAATTATGGCGACAAGGAAGCCTACCACTCACTTCTATAAAGAAGGAAGTGTTGCTACGCCAAGATTTCCACAACCTACAAGGTTGACACCACAACAATTGGAAGAAAAAAGAGCAAAAGGGCTTTGCTACAGTTGTGATAGCAAATACACTAAAGGTCATAAGTGTGCTGAGAAGAAATTATTTTACATAGATTGTGAAGAAGAAGAAGAAAATGAACAAGAAGAGGATATACACCAGGAACCACCCCTAGACGAGGAAGAAATGAATCCGACCATATCGTGTAATGCACTGGCAGGAATTACCACTCCTCAAACTCTCAAGATAGAAGGACATATAAAGAAGAAAAGGGTAATAGTGTTGATTGATTCAGGTAGCACCCATAATTTTATTCATTATAAGGTAGCCATGGAATTAAATTGTTTCCTATACCCAGCACCAGAATTTCAAGTGATGGTTGCAAATGGAGGAACTATAAATTGCTCTGAAAAATGCCATAATATCAAGCTAACCATGGGGGAATATGTATTGACTAGTCCAATGCTTTCCATTCCTATGGGAGGTGTTGATGTTGTACTAGGAGTACAATGGTTACAATCTTTGGGGACGGTAGCTTTTAATTTTCAAGAAATTTTCTTGAATTTTTTTTCAAAAGGAAAGGAAGTCGAACTACGGGGTATTGCAAGGAAGCTGGGAAAGATAATAAGCTCTAATGTCATGACAAAGCTTCTAAAGAAAGAACAACGAGGTTTAATTGCACAATTATGCTCACTAGAAGTTCCAACATCAAAATCATCTATTTCTGCAGATCTCCAACAAGTCTTGGACAATCATTCCAAGGTGTTTGAAACTCCCAAAGGACTCCCACCTATTCGCGATCATGATCATGCTATTCATTTGATTCCAGGAAGTGTTCCTCCAAACATCAGGCCTTATAGATCATGATCACGAATAGGTCATGATCCCATTTTTACTGGAAATTTTTGGACAGAGTTATTTTCTTGTTTGGGTACTCAATTAGCTCATAGCTCATGTTATCATCCTCAATCTGATGGTAAAATTGAGATAGTAAATAAATGTTTGGAAGGATATCTTCGTTGTTTTGTATCTGATAAACAAGCACAATGGGTCAAGTGGTTACCTCTCACTGAATGGTGGTATAACACTTCCTTCCATACTACAACAAAGATGACCCCATTTATGGCACTTTATGGATATCATCCACCATCTATCACATCATCTTTAAGGGAAGATTCGAAGGTTCAAGCAGTGAAAGATCACATCGAGCATTAGCAAGAAGTTCTCCAACTCTTAAAGGATAACCTAAATTTGGCACAAAATAGAATGAAACAACAGGCAGATCAACATCGCAGCGAGAGAAGTTTTGATGTAGGAGATTGGGTATTTTTATGGATACAACCATACAAAAAAATTTCCCTCAAGCAAGCTAAGAAGGATAATAAATTATCGCCAAAGTACTATGGTCCTTACAAGGTGTTGCAAAAGATTGGTACTATGGCATACAAATTGGAGCTTCCTTCTTCTTCGCGAGTACATCCAATTTTCCATGTTTCGTGCTTAAAGAAGGTTATAGGTGAAAATCTTCCAGTTCAAACAATATTGCCAGAACTTGATGAGGAAGGAAAAATCATATTGGAACCAGAAGCGGTCACGGAAACAAGAACTCGACAACTACGGAATCGATCAATTTCGGAGTATCTCATCAAGTGGAAGAACTTACCCACTGAAGATTCTACATGGGAGGATGAGAATTTTATACAGAAGCACCCAGAGCTACTCAAGCGTTGAGGACAACACTTTTTTGAAGGAGGGGGGCATGTTAGGTCCCTATATTACTAGTATAGTCCCTTATTGTTGTTAGTGTAACCCCCTTATTGTTATTATTGTACCCTTGTAACCCCCATTTTGTTATTATTGTGCCCTTAAATTATTATTGTTAGGTCGGCTAGGATTACATCGTGGCCCACTAGGATTACATTATGGCCCCATGGACTCCTATATATAGAAAGGAGGTTTTGTAAATTGTATCATCCAAGAATTGTTCATTTATGTAATGTATTGGAGGTTTCCCCCTTGAAGTGGCTCATTTCTAAGGCATTGATATCTCTTTTCTTCTATTTTTGGAGTTGGTTACACAACACTCAAAGGGGAGAGCCAGTAGACTTGCATGGAAAGCCTGTTGGAGGGCTTACCTTTGAGGATTATGTCTAATTCTATTGCTTAGACAATGCACAAAAGGTAGGAACACAGATTCCTATTAGATATCTGAAGGATTTATACATGAAGATCCTTCTCTTTACCATTGGTAGAGTAGTAGGATCATCTTCTCTGCATCAGGCTTCACGGACACAAATGAGCATAGCAGTGGAATGCCTTATTCATCTCTTTGATTGGTGCACAACATTGCTGAGAAATATGAAAAAAAAATTGACTTCAATACGAAAATAAAAGACTAAACACTTTGGGTATGGTACAATCTTGTTGACATTCTTCTTCAAGAGGGTCTTAGGGCTTTTTCCCAAGGTCATCTCAACTATCAGTAGCCCGAGAGATCCAAGAATAGCCCAATGGGAAGATCTGGTGAAGAGATTAGTGGGAAGTGAAGTTACCCGGACCACTTGGGATGATGAGTTCTTCCAATGGTGGGAAGAACAAGTCATCACAGTGGAAGATTATCCCTATCGTAGGATGGACTTTCATGCAGATCCAGATCTAGTCCTGCCACCCAGTGCAGCATGGGGCAAAATTGGTGAGATTTCATTTTTTTATTTTTGATTATATGATTTTTTTATGATTTTTTCGAAGTATGAAATAAAAAAAAGTTTTTTATTGGACTAAATGACTTACAAAATTATGATGATCATGATGCAGACATGGGACCAGTCAGGCCGGAGGGGTACCCAAGGCACAAGTGCCGTAGGGGTGAGGCAGATGCTGAAGACCCTGGCAGGACACTCCATGCAGTACAGATGAACTTGGAGAGCTTGACTTTCCAGGTTCCTATGGCCGCTATCGAGGACCTACCGGAGGCTATCTAGAGACAGGTGGTAGGAGTACCATGAGACTAGGTGTGGTTATTCCTTCATGTAGTGACTGTCATTGTGTTCTATAGGAACACAAATTTTGGGCAGGGACCTCAAGAGTAGATTATAGATATGATCGGATGACTGTGATATTTTTTTACGATAGACATGATCGGGCATAAGCCCTAATTTTTTAAGACATGATGATCCAAATTTTGTGTATTTTTGAACACTTTTGATATATATATATATATATATATATATATATATATATATATATATATATATATATATATATATATATATATATATATATATATATATATATATATATACAACAATTTATATGATGTGATGACTCAAATGTATGATAATAAATGATGTATCTGATATATTTTCAAAATATTGAATGATTAATATGCCAATCAATTGCTTGATTAGCTAATAAGTCTGCCATCCAATTGTCAGCTCAAGGAATATGAATGAATGTGATAAATTGAAATGATCATTGTAACAAACATACCCTAAAAAAAATCGATGTAAAAATGGGTCTCAGACACGATATGTGTTGTTCAACTGCGAAACCACCAGCTGTGAATCCAAAAAAGCAACGAACGAATGAACACCCAAAGATATTACCTCTGAGAGTAGGTTCACCACTCCAGTGCATTCTGCTATGTTCTTTGAAGAAGGACCAATGCAGACACCTCTTGAAACCAACAAGTAACTAGATGGATAATGGAGTACCCAAGCCGCGGAAGCCAAGTTCCGGGTATGTCTACTAGCACCATCAACGAAACCAAAGTGACTCATGTCATCCAATATTACTTGCCAAAACAGATCAAAAATTCATCAAAATCACACCAAAAATCGAAACCCAGATATGTACAAAAAACAAAATATATACCACAAAGAAAGATGCTAGGCCTAAGCCTAGGCATGATATTTTTTCAAATAGAGCCCATTTCTGGGCTCCGCCAACTCGTTTCCATCAAAGTCAATCAAGGCCATTAGGGGAATTTTGAGGTTTAAAATGGGCCTCCTAAGAAAAATGTACAAAAAAAATAAAATTTATAAGAACAAATAGGATTCAAGAGGAAGATGTCAACCATGGGGGATGATTCACCATTTTTGGAGTAAAAAAGTAAAAATGTTAAAAAATAATAAAATAATAAAACTACTTTTTCAACTCGTATTTTCAACTTATCTCCCTAATTTTGTACTCAAATTTCAAGCAAGAGTACTTGTTGGATGCAAAATTTAATTCCTCATCCAAGGAGTACCCATGCTGCATACTTTTGATGGACCCTTCTAAACAAAAAATGAGAAATACATGAAAAAAATGTTTACAATCACCTTTTTTCATGTATTTTTCATTTTTCATGTAGTAGTGTCCATTAAAAGTATGCAACATTTGTACTCTTTGGATGGGAAATCAAATTCTGCATCCAACAAGTGTTTTCACTCAAAATTTGAGTAAACCCATAGGGATATAAGTTTAAAATACAAGTTGAAAAACTAGTTTTTTCTTTTTTCCCTCTAAAATTTGATGATGTAATCAAATCTTATTTTATTATTTCCACTATTATTTTATAATTTCCTTAGGAGGCTCATTTTATACCTTAAAATTCCCCTAATGCATAGGCTCCTTTCTTCAGGACCTTTTTGACGATAAAGGGGCCATACCACATATATTTGAACTTGCCTGCCCCCAAGGCATCCTTCTCTTGGGCATAAACCATGACAAGGACACCTTCAGAGAAAACCCTAGGTTTGACCGCCTTATCGTACTGAACCTTTACCCATTTCTTATGGGCCTCATTCATCATATCTGCATCTCGACGCTACTCATCGAGATGTTTTAGATGAAGAAGGCATTCTTCGAGATTGAAAGTGTCAGGAAGAAGCTCTTCAGCTAACTTAAGAGAGGGAATTTCACATTCAATAGGAAATATAGATTCCAACCCATAAGCCAGTTAAAACGGAGTAAAACCAGTTGTAGTTTTGACTGACATCCGGTATGTCCAAAGTGTAGGATACAACATAATATGCCAATTGGATCTGACTTTATCAATCATCCATTGAAGAATTATCTTCAAGGATTTGTTCACTTTCCCATTGGCCTGAGGATAATAAGGAGACGAATGCTCCTGCCAGAAACCTAATTTCAGAGCCAATTCAGCCATCATGTTGTTTTGAAAGTGACTGCCATGATCAGTGACAATCTCTTTGGGGATACCAAAGTGAAAAATGACTTGATTGAAGAGGAACAGAGTTGTTGTCTCACCGTCATTCACGAAAGTAGGCATAGCCTCAACCCACTTGGTGAAGAAGTCTACAGCTACAATAATGTACTTGTGACCTTTAGCCGAAGACGGGTTACAAGTGGTATAATCAATACCCCACTTTGTAAAGGGGTCGACAGTGATGATAGGAAAGAGCGGAGCTAAATGAGCGTGCATCTTTCGAGTATAAACTGGACACAAATGACACTTTTTGACCGATTCAATACAATCTTTAAACATCGAAGGCCAAAAGCATCCTACACGCAATATTTTTTTCCCTGTAACAAGCCCAGATAAATGACCACCACAAGCTCCACTGTGGTAATCATTTAGCACGACCTCAACTTCTTTGAGAGTTAAGTAGTGTCTAAGGATCGAATCGGCCCCATGACAATATAAAGTGTCAGCAATAATCAAATAAATTTTGGCTAAGTGACGTAAATTTTGGCGCTCATATTTTGAAAAAGTCGAGGGAAACTTCGCAGTTTGGAGATAAACTATGAGATCCCCATACCAAGGATCCAATGAATAAATGAGAAAAAGATGCTCATCAGGAAATGATTTGTCATAAAATATCTCTTCTCCACAGGGCAACTCAGAAATCAATTCTGTAAAAACTAATGATTTCTTGGACTTGGCAGACATAAACTCAAGATTGAATTCCTGCAAAATCACAATCCATCGATTGTATTTTCCCCCAATCACTTTCCTACTGAGAACAAAATGAAATGGATTGACTACTGCCAAAACATATGTTTTTTGAAGGAGAATATAATGTGTGAGTTTATGAATAACATGAACAACTGCTAAAGCAAGTTTCTCTATCGAGGAATACCGGAGTTCATGACCTACCAAGCCTCGACTAAGGTAGTATATAACATGCTCGGAAAGAGCATCGTCTTCCTAAACAAGAACCATATAAATGGTAGATTCTGCTGCCACGAGGTACAAGAGGAAATCCCTGCTATAACTGGGTGGACTCAGTAAAGGAGTAGAGGTCAATGCTTTTTTCAAAGCATTGAATGAGCATTGAGAAAAGTAATCCCAAAAGAATGGAACTCCTTTCTTTAATAATATCATAAATCCTTTTGTAATCTCGGAATAATTTACGATGAATCTCCGTAGGAAATTAGCTTTTCCTTGCAGAATTTGAAGTTGATGAATTGAAGACGAGGGAGGCAACTGAAGTATTTCCTCAACCTTGAAGGGATCTACATGAATCCCTTCATAGACACGATGAATGCCAACAACAGACCAGATGTGACAGTGAAAACACACTTGTTCGGGTTCAACCAGATTTTTTAATATCAACATCGTTCAAAAACTTGATGGAGGTGAGAAGGATGATCAATTATCTTGTGAGAACAAGTAGCTAAATCATCCAAATATTCCTCAATAATATGTTTGATGTCATGGAAGGCGTAAGAAATGACCCGTTGAAAAGTAGCTCCAGCATTTTTGAGGCCAAAAGGCATTTTCTTGTAAGCAAAGGTACCCCAGGAACAATTAAATGTAGTCTTATGCAGATCTTCAGGACAGATATTAATTTGATTATAACCAGAGAAACTGTCCATGAAGGAGAATATTTCATTCCCCGCACACTCATCGATGATCTTGTTAGAAAATTAAATATTACAGAGCAATGAAACACATAAAATATGCGGAAAACAGAAGCACACAAAACACATAAAACCAGAGAGATATAAATATACGTGGTTCACCTAGTTTGGGTTATGTCCACCTCGTAAAGCCAGTCCTTCCTTTATATTATCCAGCAAAATGAAGAGACACAACCTACGGCAGATCCGTTGTACTATCCTTTGTACTCTCTCACATTCTCCCTATCTATTTCTCGCTCCGAGAATACACATACAATACATAGCCCCAATACAATACCCTCATAGGCCCACGTGGTGTAGAACAGTCGGTGATGGGGTGCACTATTAAGGCACTCCGTTCTGTAAGGTCACCGGTTCGAAACCCGTGGGTGGCATGGGAGGAGAAAAAATGGAAAAATTAGGATTAGTCTAAACGAGAGAAAAAAAAAATACAATACCCTCATACAAGCGAGGGGTTGCCTTATAGGGAAAAAAACCCTAAACTAAACATAACGTCTACCATCAGATCATTGTCAGGACTCTATAATGTACCTTTTTGACCATACATTTTGCTATCGTTCCACTCTTTTCCAGTCCATATTTGAAGCCTATACTATCACTTTCATCCATTCTTCCAAAGGTATATAACATTCTTCTCTTTACTATATGTTTAACTTGTTTTACATGTAATTTTACATTACTTTCATATTTAACTATTAATCAAAAATATATAGTTGATGAAACAGTTTAGTTAATTCATCATGACTGTTTGAACCGCGTTGTTGAAACCATTTGAAGATTAAAGTTAATCCATCATGGCTGTCTGAAGACTACGTTGTTGAAACAGTTAGGATAGTACGCAAATCCTGTTGTTGAAACGACCTGTGATTTGTGATTTTGAAGCAGTATTTCAAGCACGATAGCAACAAGAAAGATAAGTAAGGAAGCTGTTACACTGGCCATAGAAACTACACCTTGAAGCTAGTACTATCGTAACCATTGTAACAACATTTTGCTATGGAAGAACAGAAAGGTCCTATTTCAGTATAGAAGATAAGATTGGGTTAAAAATAGGATTTCTATAATGTAATCAATTGTAACAGATGTCTCCTCTTTAAAAAGAGGAGACATCAGCATTAGAGGACAATTGGAGATTACGGGAGGTTTATTTTTCTTGAATAGAGAAGGAACTTGAATCCTTTGTAATATGTACTTTTGACAAATGAATAAAAGTTTGTTCTGAGCATTTCATTTCAGTTCCTTCTTCTAGGGAATATTGTGAGGAGGAAAGGGCTCGCCTTCTTCACAAGATTCACCCATTTATTTCCGTAGTTTGTTAACTGTTCTTTTTCATTTATTCCTTGTTAAACTCTATTTGCTGAAATCATTTATATAGTATTGGAACTCTGTTATCTATTGCTGAAACTTTGTTTTTGTTACTTATTGCATTGTTTTCATACAATTCATTTCTAGGTAATCGTGGATTATTTTAATTGGTAATCTTGCTTAGAGAATTAGTTTGTGAAAGCTTGGTAATTAGAAACAGGTGCTGAAGATTCCTACTTGGGGAATAGGGTCCTATTCTCTGTTATAGCATAATTAGTATTTTCTTCTGCAGATTGGTTTCATTTCCTAGATTGTTATCTTTTTAATATAATACAAGATTCTTCTAGTGATCTGTAATAGAAATACTACCTTTGTTGTAACTCAAGCAGACTTCAGTTTGTTGAAGCAAGGTGTGATTAGTGTAATTCTTACTACAACATTTCATTGCTTTTGAGATTGAGCATATACAGTGTGTGATTGCCTTTGAAATAAACAGACTTCCCTGGGTTGACAATTTATGTAGCACTTGATTGTTTAAATTAATAAGAAATTAAAGTGACCAACATTTTGGCACCATTGCCGGGGAAGGCAATTATAGATCTCAAAAGCATTGATTTTTTTCTTTCAGATGTGCAGATTGCATGAGAGGACACAGAGCCCCCAAGAAAACTAACCCTACAGGTGGCAAGGGCAAAGGAATGGGATGAAGAAAGACCTTTATTGACGAGATCGTATCAAAAAATGAATCTTCTTAGAGGCTAAGCTCTCGAAAGCCCAAGCCTCAACATTCTCCCCAATCAAACTACGAAACAGAAGAAAGTGTGAGCCCTGAAAAAGTTGAAGAACTAGCAGAAAGCGTTGAAGAGTAGGTATAAAGTGTTGAAGAACCAGCAAAAAACATTGAGGAATCAGCAGAAAACATTAAGGAGCTAGTAGAAAACATTGAGGATCGAGCAAGCACAGTAGGAGATCAAGCAATGGAAGGGAACAATGACGAATTCTTCGGAGGAGGACCAGTAGATCCTCAAGGAGGAAAAGATGAGAACTCTTTCTCTACCTTGGGGTTTCTTATTGGTTATCTCCCTAAAGGAACAACCCCCATGAAGAATATCCCACTTTCAACTTTACCAAACTTTCATGGTTTATCTTCTGAAGATCCTGATGAGTTTCTTTTCGAGTTTGATATATTATGTAGAAGTTATGATTATGTTACTAATGCTCAAAAACTGAAGCTATTTCCAACAACATTAAAATGAAATGCATTAAGGTGGTTCATGAGTCTTGGAGGCCATGTAAGCACAACATGGGAATAGATGAAACAAAAGTTTCTGCTTAAATATCAAGACTACTGCCGGACAAGAGAGAAAAGAGAGGAACTATTTAATATGGTACAAAAGGAGGACGAGAATCTGGAGGACTTTGTGGAAATAATACAATACAACCTACAGAGATCCAATCATCCCGATGTAAGTAAGGATATTATTAAAACAATATTATTGAAAGGGGTAAGGGATGACTGTTTAGATATGCTAAATATGGTTGGTAAAGGGGACATATCTTTAGAATCATATGATGAAATTTTTAACCTTTGTAAAAGATGTTCAAGAAGAGATGCAAGGAATAGATCAAACAGTAGGGATACCACATATTCAAGAGTTCAAAAATTAGCCAGTGGAGGAGCAACAAGAGTTGAAATAGGTAGTTTACTTGAGGAATTTAAAACTGAAATGTTAAGTTCTTTTGCTTCACAGATTGACACCTTGCAGGTTAAGAAGAAACAATCTGAAGTAGAAGCAGCTTTGGCTATCTTTTTCCCCAAATTCAGAGATAAACACCCACTAAGGGAATGCCCATTGGACAAGGTGCCAATTCGCACCCTTTGTGAGAAAGATCATGAAACAAAACAATGCTCTTATTTACCAGGAATAAAAGAAGCATCGCAACCAACTGAAGAAGAAGCTGAAGCAGTCTGTCTGCTAACACAGAGAAGGCAATGGCAACAACAAGGACAAGGTATGAACTCTAATATGCCATTTACATCTTCTAATCGTTGGAAAAATCATCCTTCTTTTAGTCAAGAAAATTACCCTCCCTTTAACCAAATGCAATACCCACCCTTCAATCAAATGAATTACCCACCCATGCAACAAACAAACCCTCCCTTTGTAGATCCTACAATGTCGACTCCTTGGCCTCCACAACAACAATCTTACTCTAACTAGTGGAATTCGAATTGGAGGGGTCAACAACTCCATTTTCCGAATCAATTTCCTCAATTTTAGCAACCACTTCCTCTACCATCAGGTGCTCCACCGAATAATAAAATGATGAGACCCCAGCTACCTATAAAACCAAATACTAACCCCAATAATAAAGCTATGCAAGTTATTGATATTCAGAACCAGCCTATACTTCATGTTTTCCCTGTGCAATGTAATGACATTCATTTACGATCTGGGAAAATAGTTGAACCCATTATTGATGATGTTACCTCTTCCGATTCTGATAAAGAAGAAACTGAAAAATGTGATTCACATAAAGAGGTACAACCACCCTCTAATAAGGGTGCTGAGATAGTAGAGCCACCATTCCCTGAGTGTTTAGTTTTAACTAGAATTCCTGAGCCACCTAATTTTAATCTTCTAGGGGAATTGCAGAATCTGTATGTTAAAATTCCACTTTTACAGGCACTAAGACATGTACCAATTTATGCCAAAATGATAAGACATATTTGTCTTAAGAAACCCTATAGGAAAGCTAAATATCCCCTTATAGTCCATCTTATGGGTGATCTATCTGCATTAATGTCTGGTAAAGCTCCTCCAGTTAAATATGGTGACCCCGGCCATCCTACTGTGACAATCCAAATCGGTAAAACAATAATCCCTCAAGTTTTGGTAGATTTAGGTGCTGCTATAAACATTATGACTCTTGAAACTTCACAACTGTTATAGCTAAAGAACGTAATCAGAGATACACCAACCATTCTAGAGTTAGCTGACCGCTCTACAATCAAACTAGAATGAGTTATTGAAGACCTAGTCATCTCAGTTGAGTCCTGGAATTACCCGGCTAACTTTGTGGTGTTACAGACTAAAAAAAAGTTGGGGGGACATCCTTTAATTTTGGGAAGGCCCTGGTTAGCTACAGTCGATGCCTTTATTAGCTCCAGATCTAGTTCAATGAAAATTTCCAATGGATATGAAACTAAGTAGCTCACTCTTTACCTTCACACTGCACCCATGATTAATAATGATAAATCTGTATGGATGGACTATGATGATCATGCTATTCAACCTATTTTGACTATCGGACAAGCTTTAATCCTTAAAGATACCACTGAGGATGAGGTAATTAATAATTTTATTTGTGAACCCTCCTCGGCGATTCCAGAAACACATAATCAACTGGCTGCACTTTTGAAATCAGATACCCATGAAAAGCTTAAATCTGAAGATCTACCTCAAACATCAACCACCATCTCTTCTAAAAGTATAACAGTAGAAATCGAACCTGGCAAAACACTGAACATAAATCCTGACCTGACAGATGCTGAAAAACAACAATTAATGAAGTTACTACTTGAAAATAAGGAAGCATTCGCATGGGACTATAAATACATGAAGGGAATCTCTCCTGAATTATGTACTCACCGTATCTATATCAAGGAAGGATGTCGACCAGTCTATCAATGCCAATGACGAATGAACCCTAATTTAAGAGAAATTGTTAAAGAGGAACTTCAAAAATTGATTAATGCAGGGTTTATATATCCTATCTCTGATAGTGAATGGGTTTCCCCATTGGTAATAGTTCCTAAGAAAAACAGGAAATGGAGAGTGTGTGTAGATTATAGAGCCTTAAATAAAGCCACTCAAAAGGATCACTTTCCTTTATCGTTCATTGATCAGGTATTGGATAGTTTGTCAGGGAAGAAATTCTTTTCCTTTTTAGATGGGTTTAGTGGGTATAACCAAATCAGAATTGCACCCCAAGACCAAGATAAGACCACTTTTACTAGTCCTTGGGGAAATTTTTCCTATAGAGTTCTCCCATTTGGACTATGTAATGCACCAGCAACCTTTCAAAGAGCAGTTATAGGAATCTTTTCCAATATGCTTAATGACTCTATGGAAATATTTATGGATGACTTTACCCCTTATGGTGTGTCTTTTGAAGATGCATTACAGAACCTTGAGAAATTACTT
Source organism: Pinus albicaulis (assembly GCA_034641835.2). Lineage (NCBI taxonomy): Eukaryota > Viridiplantae > Streptophyta > Pinopsida > Pinales > Pinaceae > Pinus > Pinus albicaulis. Next base: position 1,117,902,902 of record CM076580.1, read on the forward strand.
AAACGATGTATACAAGCTCACCTCTCCTTAATTACCAAAAAATGTAATATGATGATGAGTGAAGGAGTAGTGCTTGGACATTTTATTTCATCTCAAGGAATTCAGGTGGATCCATCCAAAATACAAGTCATTCAAAACCTTCCTATTCCTAAAACACGAATAGATGTGAGAAGTTTCTTAGGACATGCCAGATATTACAAGAGATTTATTAAAAAAATTTCAAAAAGAGCCTCTCCTTTGTTTGTTTTACTCATGAAAAATTCTGAATTGAAGTGGACTAATATTTTCCAAAAGGCCTTTGTAGAACTCAAGCATCAGTTATCCACAACTGCTATTTTGAGAGGACTTGATTGGGCACTTCCCTTTCATATATCTTCTAATGCTTCAGATACGACAATTGGAGTTGTCTTGGGACAAGAGGAAAACCATATTCCTTATGCTATCTACTTTATTAGTAAGAATATGACTCCCGCTGAGCTTAATTATACAGTTACCGAAAAGGATTTTTTAGCAGTCATTTATTCTATTAATAAATTTTGACATTACATTACTGGTTACTCTACTTTTGTCCATACTGACCACTCGGCTATCAAGTATTTAATGAAAAAATCTGTCACAAATGCTTGAGTCACCAGATGGTTATTGTTATTACAATAGTTTGATATTACAATTGTATATCGACCAAGTAAAGAAAATGTTGTTGCTGATTTCCTTTCTCGGTTAAAATCTGATGATAATACTCCAGTAGATTATTCCTTTCCTGATGAATATTTATTTGCAATTTCTGCTCACTCACCATGGTATGCAGACATTGCCAATTATCTGGTTGCAGGGAAGTTACCATCACACCTATCACATTGAGAGAAAAGAAAAATCATTCAACAAAGTGCTCGGTATAGATGGATAAGTGGGTGTCTTTTCTATACAGGACTTAATCATGAAATCTAGAGATGCATTAGAGAGGATGAGGTGTATGATATACTAAAAGTTTTTCATGATGGCCCTTGTGGAGGGCATTTTTTTGATAAGAGAATGACACATAAAATTCTTAGGATGGGTTATTATTGGCCCTCACTCTTCAAAGATGCAAATAAATATGTTCGGGCTTGTGATAGCTGTCAGAGAATGGGTCAACCTAATCATAGAGATGAAATTCCATTAAAGCCCCAGGTAATATTTGAACCATTTGAAAGATGGGCCTTAGACTTTATAGGACCCATTAATCCTCCATCCAACCAAAGAGTTTATATATTAGTCTGCACAGATTATATGACTAAATGGGTGGAGGCTAAAGCACTCCTCAGAGCTAATGAAGAAGCTGTCCTAGCTTTCCTATTTGAAGAAATCTTTGTTAGATTTGGAGTCCCTAGAGAGCTAGTTACAGATGGAGGACCTCCTTTCACTTCTCATGGTTTCAAAGCCACCCTTCAGAAATATCACATTCATCATAGAATGACTACACCATACCACCCCCAAGCCAATGGGTAGGTGGAGAGTACAAACAAAGTAATAGAAGCCATTCTAACAAAAATAGTGACGGAAAGCTGGAAGGATTGGTCTCAAAGGCTCCCTGAAGTGCTATGGGTTTATAGAACTACCTAGAGAAATACTACAGGATTTTCTCCCTATGAATTGGTTTATGGTAAAAGTGTTGTTTTTCCTATGGAATTTAAAATTAAAACCTTAAGGACTACTTTAGCTGTTAACCTTGATTTGACTAATGCACAGGTAGCTAGGTTGCAGCAGCTTTATGAATTGGATGAAAAAATATTAGATGCCATTCATCAGAGAACTATGATCCAAAAACAAAGAACAAAGTGGCATGATAAACTCATCAAGCATAAGCAGTTCCAAAAAGGTAATTGGGCTTTATTGTATGATTCTCGCTTTGAAATTTTCAAGGGAAAATACGTAAAAGATGGTTGGGACCTTACGAAATAGATGTTGTTTTTCCCAATGGATCAGTAAGGCTCTTAACAATTGATGACTCTAAAACACCACTATTAGTAAATGGTCATTGGCTTCGTCTATACCAGCGCCCTATTTCCAAAGAAGATTTTAAGGCCACTTGCATGGCAGATGCACATTTATCTCTTTTTAGGGGATCCTTTTGCTCCTCACTGCATTTGATTTTTCTGCATTGTATTTTTAGTATTAGATTAGATTTCTTAAACTAATAATCCCTATCAAGGGTTGGCATTTTACAATTGATTATTTTGCAGATTCTTGATTAAGGAAAGGCTTACTAAGGAAGGACATTTTCACCACAAGAAGATCCAAGCTTCATTTTGAGGAGCATTGCTCCCCTCACTTCAACTCATTCATACTTCACTTCCCCATCTTCCAGTGAAATTCATCATTCATTCCCTTCATTCCTTTTTTTTTTTCCCTTTTCATGTCATTTTCCCTATTTTTCACATTGCTAAAACACCATCCTTTAGCAAATATTTTCCCTACTATTCACATTGCTGAAACACCATTCTTCAGCAAACATTTTCCCCATTTTCCCACCACTCCTCAGCAACATTTTCCTTATTTTCCCATTTCTGAAACACCACTTTTCAGCAACATTTCATCCATTTTTCCCGTTTCTGAAACACCATTTCTTTCTCCAAAGATATGATTATACAAAATTTTCTCTCATGAAACCATCTTCCTCGATTGTTTCATTTTCACTTCTCCTATTCCTTATGCTAATTCTGTCCTTTCACTGTCTTCTCTTATGATAAAACAGATATCTAATATAATCTCCCTCATGTTGAAAAAAGCTTCTAAAGTTCTTCCATGACTATTGAGCCATTATAAGCAAGTACTATATTTTTCGAAATACAAATCAAAGGTAAACATGAGGTATGTAAATTTTATATGTAAGTACAATTAAACTATGGTTTAAAGAGAATATTTTGTTTATTAAGACCACAATCCCCACACACTTAAAGTTATCATTCTAGTTGTATTTGGGGGAATATCGAAATTATATGAAATCATTTCACAACATGCCAATTACTGTCATATTTCTTACCCAGTACCTCGCTCCTTCACTGTTACTCCATGTTCTCATTCGCAAAATTTACTCTGTTCAAAGTGCGATAACTTGGCTTTTGAATGTGCATTTTACCAAAGCTGGTTAACTATGGGAGGACATACTATTCGACACGAGCTCGGCTTGACAACTCTGATTGAATTATACCCAGAGGTGCATCAGATTTTTCAGCAGGCATGCTAGGTAGGATATTTTTAGAGACTTCAAGAGTTTGATCCACAACAGGTCCTTGAATTTGCACAAAATCTTCAGAAAAACCATTCTACTATTTAGGGAGTTTGAATTCCAGTCTCAGAGGGTGACATAGCACAGGTTTCAGGTTTGTCGGTCACTGGCACTCGATGGTTTAGTCGAAAGCATATCATTTTTAATGCAAAACAAGATTTTCTTCTGCCAGGAGAACAAGTCGAACGAAAAGGATGGGGTGTCCGACTTCATTCATTTCCACCTCCTTGGCCGAAAGTTGTTGAATTCGTCAAACATTACCTCACTTCTGAAGGTCACTAACAGGTAATCTACCAGCATGATTTTGTCTTGTTGAATCATTTACGACATGGTTGACTGCTAAATATTCCTTATTATTTACTTAGGTGTATTAGAAATATGTCACGTTACTGCAGACAGGTAAAATTCCCACTCCTTTCCCTCACCCATCACCACCTTTTTCAGCTACTGATTCAGAGGGGTTTTGCTGAACAAAACCCTACTTTAAACAACCTACCCTTAGACCCTAAGAAAGCTGCTGAAATTCCTCAAGAAGCTACTGAAAATCCTCAAGAAATTCTTGAAACTTCCCATGAGTAGCAACCAGAGAATATCCCTGGCCCTCCAACAATTCCATCCACAGAACCAACTAATCCAATTAACCTTTCTTCAAGTCCATCCCACCACTTAGCAGAATCATCTGATCCTACTATCCATATTCCTAGTGATGACTTTCAGGCCGATACACCACCATCTTCCTCTATTCATAAAAGGAAAAGGCAAATCACAACCGCCTCCCTACCAAAAATACAAACAAGGGCCGCAACTAAAGCAGCTACCTCCTCTGATAGCCCTTCTCCTCAGGAAAATCCCTCTCATAAAAGGAAAAAGAAAACTACTACTTTTTCTGCTTTCTTACCTAGGAGACGAAGGAGGACGTCTATTGAAGCAACAATCATTCCTACTACCCCTGATCCCGCAACCATTTTGTTAAAACTCCACACATCACCACCCTTCCAAACCTTGGAATTATTAACTATCTCACCCAGTGGCACTGAAACACAAGAACCAGATTCCCAGGGTAATGTGACATCATTTTCTACAGAACAAGTAGCTATCACACAAGAACCAGCTACTCAGTCAGTAGCTGTCCCACAAGAACCAGCTACCGATGTACAAGAACTAGACACCCAGGATGCTACTTATTCAGTAGCTGCCACAAAGGAACCAGCTCTAGCTATCACACAAGAAGTAGCTACAGCTGAAACACAGCAATCAATTCCTGAGAATGCAACTGATACATAAAGCCCAGTCACTTTGGCTTCCCTTTTACAGGAAAATGAGTTTCTAAGATCAGAATTGGAAACCTATAAGAAATAATTGGCGATAGAAAAGGAAGCCTATGATAGTGAGCTCAATTTTTATACCCTAGCCCATACAAAATCCATGGCAGATAAACATACAGAAAATTATCCATATAAGGAATATATGTGCAGCCAATGTGGAAACATTTATCAGCAAGCAAGATATAAGATAGTTCAAGTCCCAATGCCAGGAGCATCTACATATTCTGCAATCAAAGAGGAACACCCTACTGTTACACAAGAACCAGTGGGGCCTTCCAAAATTTCAGAAAAAGAAGTTAATTTACAAGTACCCCAGCCTTCTGTAACTGTTAAATCTGAAGTTCCTGTTGTTATTTCTACTCCAACTATACCTCAGCCTACCACTTGCAATACTGGAACACAAACTGAACCATGGAATGAGCAGAAAATAATGAATATATGGAAGAAATAATATGTCATTTCGCAAGACAAAATCATGCAGCAGCACAAACTAGTATGGCAGAATCATATATATTCAAACTGGGAGATCTTGGAGCAAAAACTCCAAGAATCTAGGGCTCATAAGAAGAAGAATAAAGAGCTAAAAGGAAAACTACTCCTAATGTTTGAACTGGTACAAAAATTACTGGCTACTAGGAAACCATCTCTAAATTACTCTTTATTCCTCTCAGAATGCCTTGTTTACTTTCAGTTGAAAGCAATCAAATATGGAAGACCCCATGAGGTGCTTACATCCGAACAATTAGTGAAAACATTTGCAGAAGCCTCCACCAGTGATCAGCACTTATTATGTGAGTTGTACCTTCACAATGAAGCCATCCCTGAAAACAGAAGGTTTAATCTTAACCCTCTTGTTGGCGACATTCAAATCAGGGCATTTGCCTCTTTCCTTGCTAATCAGATTACATGGCAGACTGCTCTTCTTGCAACCAGGGATAATGAAGACAACCGTCTTCTCTGGATAAGGCCAGAACCAGAGAACCCTGCCATCTGTGTGGCAGAATATTATCAATTTTTGAATAAGCCAGGGATGACTGAACATATACGGAAATTACAAGCTTCAGTACTCCAAGACTACCTACATTTTATTCATACCAAAGAAAATGCTTCTTTAAGAGAAAATAATATGTTTTGGCAACAATATTCTAAGGAAAAGCAGGAGTACAATCCTTTCAGTCCCACTAATCTCGAAATTGCATTCTCTAGAGTACCCAATTACATCAGATATGTTCAGCAATGTGCTGAAAATTGGATAGGGTACCACTTTCATTTTCCTATTTTATGGATGCCAGCAGAGGAATATCATGCTCATCATAGGTTGGCCAACAAGGATGAAGCAGCAGCTTCGCAAAGATTGCAAAATTCGCAAGGGTTCAGAGCCTTAACAGACAGTACCTTCCATAGCTACTTCCTAAGTAACTTTCTTGCCAAACGCCAGTATCCAAACTCTGATTCAGATTAAAGTTACCTGAGGACATGCAACATTTTTAGTTTGGGGGGATGTTAGGACTCTATAATGTACCTTTTTGACCATACATTTTTCCATCATTCCACTCTTTTCCAGTCCATATTTAAAGCCTATACTATCACTTTCATCCATTCTTCCAAAGGTATATAACATTCTTCTCTTTACTATATGTTTAACTTGTTTTACATGTAATTTTACATTACTTTCATATTTAAATATTAATCGAAAATATATAGTTGCTGAAACAGTTTGAAGACTGCAGTTAATTTATCATGACTGTTTGAACCACATTGTTGAAACCATTTGAAGATTAAAGTTAATCCATCATGGCTGTCTGAAGACCGCATTGCTGAAATAGTCAGGATAGTACGCAAATCCCATTGTTGAAACATCCCGTGATTTGCGATTTTGAAGCAGTATTCAAGCACTACAGCAACAGGAAAGATAAGTAAAGAAGCTGTTACACTAGTCGTAACAGCTGCACCTTGAAGCTAGTACTATTGTAACCATTGTAACAACATTTTGCTATGGAAGAACAGAAAGGTCCTATTTCAGTATAGAAGATCAGATTGGGTTAAAAATAGGATTTCTATAATGTAATCAATTGTAACAGATGTCTCCTCTTTAAAAAGAGGATACATCAGCATTAGAGGACAATTGGAGATTACGGGAGGTTTATTTTTCTTGAACAGAGAAGGAACGTGAATCCTTTGTAATATGTACTTTCGATAGATGAATAAAAGTTTGTTCTGAGCATTTCATTTTAGTTCCTTCTTCTGGGGAATCTTGTGAGGAGGAAAGGGCTCACCTTCTTCACAAGATTCACCCATTTATTTCCGTAGTTTGTTAACTATTATTTTTCATTTATGCCTTGTTAAACTCTGTTTGCTGAAATCATTTATGCAATATTGGAACTCTGTTATCTATTGCTAAAACTCTGTTTTCGTTACTTGTTGCATTGTTTTCATACAATTCATTCCTAGGTAATTGTGGATTATTTTAATTGGTAATCTTGCTTACGGAATGAGTTTGTGAAAGCTTGGTAATCAAAAACAGGTGCTGAAGATTCCTACTTGGGGAATAGGGTCATGTTCTCTATTGTAGCATAATTGGTCTTTTCTTCTTTAGATTAGTTTCCTTTCCTAGATTGTTATCTTTTTAATGTAATCCAGGATTCTTACAGTGATTGTCTATAATAGAAAGACTGCCTTTGCTGTAACTCAAGTAGACTTCAGTTTGTTGAAGCAAGGTGTGATTAGTGTAATTCTTACTATAACAATTCATTGCTTTTGAGATTGAGCATATACAATGTGTGATTGCCTTTTAAATAAATAGACTTCCCTAGGTTGACAATTTATGTAGCATTTGATTGTTTAAATTAATAAGCAATTAAAGTTACCAACAATAATCCGCCTAATGAATGGCCCAGATTGACTAGAAATTACTATACTTTTACAAGGCAATTTTACATATGTTTTTAGCTTCGGGGGTGATGCCCCCGAAACCCCCCTCCCCCCCAGGGGGTGGCTCCATAAAGTCGCAGCTGCCCCCCCTGGACCCCCCATACAGCATTTGGTTACAGGCGGTGTTGCTGCACCATTAAGGTACAAGGGTCCAACACTATGATACAAAATAAACAAGATAATCAGGCTCCACACCCAACAGTCTCCCACTTGGAGACTGATTGTAGCAACTCCATCACTACTTCATTTCCTAGAAAATGAATCCTCTTTGGACCTGGCTATTTCTCATCTTCATCGTCATCCTTGAAGACCAATTGAAACTAAGAATATTCTCAGTTTCTCCCTGGTTACAACTTTTGTTAGCATATTTGCAGGATTTTGGCTAGTGTGTATCTTTTCCAGCTTTAACTGTCCATTTTCCAATACTGAATGTATGAAATGGTTCTTGAGCTGTATGTGTTTAGTCCTAGAATGAAATTTTGAGTTCTTTGCAAGATGAATGGCACTTTGGCTATCACTGTATAACGTGCCCATATCATGCTTCTTACCCAATTAATCCATAAACCTTTGTAACCAAATCATTACTTTACTAGCCTCTGTAGCAACAATATAATCTGCTTCTGTTGTTGAAAGTGTAACAACACTTTGGATTTTTGAAGCCCAACTGAAAGTCGTTCCACCTACAGTAAATACATATCTTGTAGTGCTCCTCCTGTTATCTCTGTCACCTGCCATATCTGCATCAACATATCCCTGTAGAGAAATGTTTGAACCACCAAAGCATAATGTTTTATTTGTGGTACCTCTCAAATATCTGAGAATACATTTTACTTCCATCCAATGTTCTTTTCCTGGATTTTTCATGTACCTACTTACAACTCCCACTGCATGTGAAATATCAGGCCTTGTGCAGACCATTGCATACATTAAGCTTCCAACTACTAATGCATATGGAACTTTAGACATGTAGTTCATTTCTTCTTGGGTATTTGGGCACATCTCCTTACTAAGTTTGAAATGGCTAGCAAAAGGTGTACTAACTGGTTTTGCATTCTGCATATTAAATATTTTCAACACCTTTTGTATGTACTCATTTTGAGACAGTGTTAATTTGCGATTTTTCTTGTCTCTAGTTATTCTCATACCAAGGATTTGTTTTGCAGCTCCCAAATCCTTCATTGAAAAGGAATTTGCCAATTTTCTTTTGAGAACATTTATTTCCTGCATGTTAGACCCTACAACAAGCATTTCATCTAAATACAATAACAATATAATAAAGCTTCCATGATTTTGCTTTTTCAGATAAACACAATGATCAGAATGACATCTAGTATAACCTTGTTCAGACATAAACTTGTCAAATTTTAGATACAACTACCTTGGAGCCTATTTTAAGACATACAAGCTCTTCTTTAACCTGCACACTAATTTTTCTTTCCCTTTGACCTCATATCCTTCTAGTTTATCCATATAGATCTCTTCCTTCAAATCTCCATGGAGAAATTTTGTCTTTACATCTAACTGTTCAAGATGTAAATCTTTCGCTGCTACAAGACTTGAAATAGTTTTGATTGAAGTCATCTTAACAACAGGAGAAAATATTTCATCAAAATCAATACCTTTCTTCTGTGCAAACCCCTTCACCACAAGTCTAGATTTGTACCTCTGTTTTCCTCCATCTTCTTCCTTCACCCTGTAAACCCATTTATTCTGTAATGCAGTTTTATCTGCAGGCAACCTGACTAATTCCCAAGTCTGGTTATGCATTAAGGAGTCCATCTCTTCTTCCATGGCTATCTCCCACTTCTTCCTGGTTTCAACCTGCATTGCTTCTTCATAACATTCAGGTTCACCAGAATCAGTCAACAGTAAATAATATAATGAAGGAGAGTATCATTCAGGGGGTCTACTTATCCTGGTAGATCTTATGACACGGCTTGAAGGTGTTTGAGGTGCATGTTGTTGTTGTGGTGGTTTCTGTTGTTGTGGCTATTGATTATTATTATTTTCAGGCACCTTTACTTTTTCTGTGATCTCATCAAGAACTGTGTATTCTTTGTTTTCTTTTTCCTGTTTCTTTTCCTGCAACTTATTCTTATACAAGGCTTTTTCATTGAATATTACATCTCTACTCCTAATGATTTTGTGATTTTCATAATCATATAAGAGATAACCAAAATCATTAACACCATATCCAATAAAGGTACATTTATTTAATTTTTCCTCAATATTTGTTCTATTTTATTTATTAATATGGACAAAGGCCTCACAACCAAAAGGCTTTAAAAAAGAGTAGTTTACCTTTTTACCTGTCCATGCTTCCTCTGGAATACCACCATCCAAGGAACTTGAAGGCACTCTTTTTATTAGATAAACAGTAGTATCTACAGCATCTACCCAAAATTGTAAAGGCAATCCTTCATGCAATCTCATGCACCTTGCACACTCCATGATTGTTCTCTTCATCCTTTCTGACACACCATTTTCTTGTGATGTTCTTGGAACTGTCTTCTCTCTGTGAATTCCATGCTCTAAACAGTACCTATCAAACTCTTTGCTACAATATTCACCTCCATTGTCTGATCTCAGACACTTCAACTTCTTTCATGTCTCAATCTCAACCAAAGCTTTCCATTTCTTGAAAGTATCAAATACATCAGATTTATTCTGAATACAATAAATCCAAGTTTTTCTAGTTTCATCATTAATAAAAGTAACATAATTACAAGAGCCACCAAGAGATGATACCTGAGCAGGTCCCCATACATCTGTATACATAAGCTCTAATTTTTCGCTCTTGTTTTCTTTCCCAACTCTGAGAAATCTGACTCTCTTCTATTTTCCATAAATGCATTTCTCATAGAAATCCAAATCAACATTCTTCAAACCCGGAAACAAATTTCTTGAGTGAAGAATTTTCATCCCCTTCTCACTCATGTGTCCGAGCCTGTGATGCCATAATGCTACATCTGCTCCTTTGGAAGTTAAAGCATTAATAGAGTTAGAAATACCATTGCATAAATACAATGTACCAACCTTTTCGCCTTTTGCTATTACCAGTGCTCCTTTGGTGACCTTCCAATTTTTATCTATGAAATTTGTCACACAACCTTCACTACCTAATTTCCCTATTGAAATCAGATTTTTCTTCAGATCTGGAACATGCCTTACCTCCTTTAATATCCATTCGTTTCCATTCTATTGTTTTACAAGAACCTTACCAATTCCAACAATTTTACAGGGTTTATCATCACCCAAATGGACTTGTCCAAAATCTCCTTGAACATAGTCATGAAAATATTTCTTATCAGGAGTGGCATGGAATGAAGCCCCTGAATCTACTACGTAGGAATCAGTAACATTTTCAAAAGAAAGAATCAAGGCATCTTGTAACACATCACCTATCACATTTTATTCATGATTGTTTTATTGTTGTGCATCTCCTTCTTTTCCCTTCCAAGATCTACAATATTTATTTAGGTGTCCTTTCTTTCTGCATTTCCAGCACACTATCCCTGATCTAGACTTGGATCTCCCTTTCCTTGATTTACTGCGATATCTCGAACTCTTTCCTCTTTCCATTCTTCTTCCCCTAGACTCTGCACTCAAATAATTACCCGATGTCTCACCGGAGCTTTTCCGTCGCATTTCCTCACTAAGGATAGCACCGACAACATCATCAAACTTTAAAGTACTAGATCTAGAGATAGAGTTACTAATGGCCATAACTAAACCATTCCAGCTTGATGACAATGAGCACAAAAATAACAGAGCTCTAACTTCATCATCAAATTTTACCCCTACAGAACTTAATTGACTAGTAAGTGTATTAAAATCATTTAAATGGTCTGCAATAGATCCACCTTCCAACATCTTCATATTAAATAAATTTTTCATAAGAAATACCTTGTTTGAGGCCGAGGGTTTTTCATATAATTTCGACAATGCCTTAATCAAACACTCTGTTGTTGTTTCCTTCAAAATATTAAAGGCTAATGACACCGCAAGGCACAAATGTACTGTTCCGAGTGTCTTTATATCAAGAATATCCCATTCTGCGTCTGTCATAGTTGTCGGCTTCTTTGTTTTTCCGCTCAATGGTAGGTACAGATCTTTCTGATATAGATAATCTTCCATCTGCATCTTCCATAGTGGGAAATTTTGGTCGTTAAATTTCTCGACCCTAAATTTACCATCTTTCACCATTGCTCCCACTCGAAATAGGAACCCTTCTTTCCCGCGAGTTTATCATCCAAATAGACCTTCGGCTCTAATACTAGTTGTTAGAAAATTAAATATTACAAAGCAATGAAACACATAAAATATGCAGAAAACACAAGCACACAAAACACATAAAACCATAGAGACACAGATATACGTGGTTCACGTAGTTTGGGCTATGTCCACCCTGAACAGCCAGTCCTTCCTTTCTATTATCCAGCAAAATGAAGAGACACAACCTACAGCAGATCTGTTGTAATATCCTCTATTCTCTCTCACAGTCTTCCAATCTAGTTCTCAGTCCGAGAATACACATACAATACACAGCCGCAATACAATACCCTCATACAAGTGAGGGGCTGCCTTCTAGGGAAAAAAACCCTAAAATAAACATAACTTCTACCTTCAGATCATCTGCCTAATGAACGGCCTAGATTGACTAGAAATTACTATAATTTTACAAGGAAATTGTATGCAGCCGCCCACCCTGGACACCCCAGGCAACGTTTAATTATGGTCTGCCCCATTAATGTACAGGGTTCCAACGCTGCAATACAAAATAAACAAGATAGTCAGGCTCCACACCCAACAGATCTGATCTAAATGATATGGGGTAGTTATCTTTAGGACATGCTTTATTTAGGTCCCGGAAATCAATGCAAACTCGAATCGTTCCTTGTTTCTTATCCACAGGAACTATATTTGAAACCCACTTAGTTAAAGGAATGGGGTAAATGAAACCCGCCTTAAGCAGCTTCTCTACCTTAGCTTTGATAATTGTTGCCTCCCTAGGGTTGACTAAATGAAGATTTTGCCTAACAAGCTTATCATTTTTGTATATCTTGATCTCATGCTGGACAATATATGGTTCTATACCAGGAATTTCTTCATAAGACCAAGCGAACACATCTCTAAATTCACAAAAGATATCGGTGTAAGTTTGAATCCCTTCAAGGAACATTCGGCTCCAATGAAGACATTCTCTATGATGTTGGAATCTCTGCAGATGTTCAGTAGGGTAGTAGGAGAAATAACATCCATGTTCCCTTCAGCAAAAACTTGTGCTGGTGCTAAAGGGTTCAGGACTGGGTGAACAGGACCAGAAGACTAAGGGCTAGGGAAACTTGATTCAACTTTGTGCAAGTCCGATAGAAAGTAAGACCGATGATGCAAATTATCCCATGGTCTCTCTACACTAGTAATTTCTTCAAGGATGACCTCTTCAAATGGAAGAGTGGTATCAAGGAAATCCTAAGCCGAAGATGAACTAAGAGTCCAAGCTGAAGCCACATATCCATCCAATTCCTCCGGTGAAAGAGAAACTGGAATGGAATCAGTAGATTCAACAATAGAGCTATAGGAAATCTCAGCTGCAGACACAGGAAATTCCATTCCACCCACTTGACCTTCTTCGAATGTGGAGGTAGGAGAAGGTAAGGTCCAAGGGTCCCAAAAATAATGAGTTCTGAAGAATTCTCTTCGAATAGGAACCCTAGAGGATGAAATAGCATTGATATGAACCAAAGGAGGTGAAATATCAAAAGTACCCATCAATGAAGTGTACATTCCAACCCCCAGATTCTCAACAAGTTGCTTGGTATCCTTCACCAAAGGAATGGTTGAGTCAGAATATGCATTCAGATCTATAGGAGAAAATCCAGGCTGTCAACTATGACAATTCTCCCTTCATGAGGGAAACAAACAATATAAAATAATGAGGATGCAATGGCATCCATCTCATAGTTTCAATTTCACCCCAATAGAAGGTTATAGTCTAAGCTTGCATCAACTATCTCAACTTCAATATTAATAATTTTTCCCCCAACACAGATGGGAAAAGCTGTAACAAAACCATGCGGCCTATGAGAATGACCATCAAACATAGTCAGAAGAGTGGCTGAAGGAATAGTTGTAGGATATCCAATACACTTCCAGCATGCAAGAGACATTACACACGTGGAAGCACACTCATCAATGACCGTTCAAAAGATATTGAATTTCCGATAAGTCGACCTAATATGGAAAGCCATATGATGAGGAAGTATCTTTTTAAAATTCGACATGTCAAATTATAATCAGAGAATTCTTTGGATCAACAGCCCCAATAGCAGTGAGCAAAGAAATCTGCTGAGCAGGACAATACTGGAGCACCTCTAATGTAGACATGGCACAAGGACTTTGAGCCAGATCTTCTACAATCAAGTATTTATGGGCAGCCTTGGCATTAGGATTGATCGTCATGCCCTTCAAAGACCCTTTTAGCATCTGAGGTATAGGTTCAATAGTCAGCCTCATAATATGAAGTGGCTCAGTACTATCAGGAGCACCCTTAGCTTTCAAAGACTCAGCTTCGCCATAATCACGAGATATCATAGCGATATCTATGTGAGCACTCATCATGTATATGTTTGATGTATTTTCCCCTTCCTGGGTGCCCCCAGAGGGAGCCCCAATATTTGGATTTGTGCCAGCAAGTAATTTTTGCCTTTAGGGAAAAGGGTTTGTCAACACAGCCGGGGAATTAGAAGAACCATGTTGGGCTAAAAAGCACCGCACATCTTGAATTTTAGGGCAAAGGTGTGTGAGATGGTCTCCAGTGCACAACTTGCATGGAAAATTCACTTTATTTTTATTATCCTTTTTGCCTTCTCCAAGATGATCGTTGGATTTGTTTGCATTCCCCTTCCCATCCTTGATGTTTTTCTTGCTATTTCATCCTTTCTTCTTCCCATCGGATCGTTGATTTCCTTTGGGGTTAGAATTTTCAACAACATTAATTTCCAAGGACTGGGAAGGAGTTGACACTGAAGGCATAGCCTGACCAGAAGAAGTAGATTGTATAGACAACTATTTCCATTGACTTAGCAGGTTATTCGTACCGCTATTGATCAAACCGATAAACCCATCACCATGAGGACCAGGTTTAGTTTTAGCTAAGTCCAATTTGGAGTGAGGAGCATCTGGAAAAATTCTATTAAGGACTCCAGATTGAGAATAAATTAGTTCTAGCTACTGAGCCCTAAAAATAGCCCGCTCTTCAGAAAATACCCCTGAAAGTGATACGTCTTTAGAAATTTCTAGTTGTAAAGATTTCAAAAACCATTCAAGAAGGAATTCATTCGGGATTTGGGCTTTAATGAGCCTCTTCATTCTTCGCCATTTTTGAATATGGTCAGAATGTGAGTTGCCTTGTCCTACTTAAAATTGGCCAGGAGGTCAGTCTCAGCGTCATAACGGACAGGTAACTGAAAATGATTTAAGAACATGGTAGCCAACTCTCCAAAATTAGAAAAACTGCCCCCAGTTAACTCTATATACCATTTGGTAGCATTTCAAGTTAAGGTTCATTGAAATAATCTCAACCTAATCGAGTCATCGATTAGTGAGTTCGATGAACACCATAAATGAAAAGTGGTGATATGATCTACAGGATCCTCGTCAGTCTTCCCTTCAAACTTTGGAATGTCTAAGGGGAGCTTGGTGGGGACTGGAGGTCAACCCAGACTATCATGAATAGGATCGTTAGTCAATTTTGATAGATCTGGAAAGTTTAACGTTTCCATAAATGGTAAGCATGGAGGAGCCTAGGAATTCCATCCCCAATAGGAAGGATTCCCCACATTCTGAAAAGGATAACCTGCATTTTTCGAGGCATCAGGTTTCCAGATGTTGTTAGTAGAAAATTTCAAGCCATAAGAAAAAACTTGTGACTCAACATTCGGAGAAGGAACCCCTCCCAACATGGAGTTACTATATGTAGGAACATTCCCTCCAACCGAGGTATTTAATCGAGAAGAAACCCCTTCGTAAGGGTTCCAAGCATTTGCAAACAAAGAAAAAGCCTGAGAAGTAATCATGAAGGGAAAGTAAAATTCCCTTGCTAACGAGTGAATAATTGAATCCCTGCTCCTAACGCTGTAAAAGCAGGGTTCCATCCCAAAAATACATTAGAGATTTGACCTCCAAAAAAAGGATTGAAACCTTGATTCTGAGAGGTGAAAGGAAAGGATAGTAAGGAAGGATTTGAATGAGGGATATGCCCACCTACAAAGGGGAACCCTTGAAACAAAGTTGACCTGCTATCCATAGAAGGTATGGGTGCAGAGACAGCTGAAGCAGCAGAAAAGGAGAAAGAAGGAATTCCACTAGTGGGCATTCCATAAGAAAAGGGACCAGTTTGAGAAGCATGTACCTGGGTGTTTCCAGAGCCAAACATGGCAGCAATAGAAGTGATTTTTGATATGCTAATAGTTCCTCCTCCTTCAACTGAAAGAGGAGTCTGAACACTTTCAGTGTTCACAGCCAAATCTTTGTTCCTAGTCGTGGCCATCGAAAGAAAGGGATATGATGGAAAAGGACTAGCCGATCTCTGAGACTTGGGCCCGAAGTACCGAAGAATGTCAGGACAACTAGTAGGAAGAGGAGATGAAAGAGACTCAACAGGCTGAGGGACTTCCTCTACTTCAACTTCTTCTACTAGAAATAAAATTCTATAGATGAGTGGAGAACTCCTCGCTACACTGACACTGACACCAGAACCACCCATAGAAACAACAAGCTCCAATTTAGGATCACTCTCTATTGTGTTCGAAACCACCGGCTGAAAATTACCCACCGTATTACTCCTACGCCTTCTTGAAGAAGGCTTAGCACTTGCGGGAGAAAGCCTAGGAAGCCTCCTTGATTGATGAGGCAATCGGCCAGCCACTTTAAGAGATTAATTTTAAACTCAAAAAATATAAGAAGCTAAGAAACCTAGGAGCAAAGAGCACACTATAAAAAGTTCCTAAGATACAGCCAGACAAGTAGCTCTCAGGTATTTCCACTCCGGGTGATGAGGACCGGACACCAAAATACAAGAAACTGAAATAATAGGACCTTCTGAAAATAGTATGGGGTAATTACGCTTCAGGCCTACTAGCGAAGGTAACAGAAATAGTTACGCTGACCTCCTAACAACATCTTGTTCCGGTGCAAGTCCCCAATCTTCACAAGGGCACCCTCCATAAGTACTAATGGAAGTGATGCAATGGCTGTCTCAGGTACCACAGGTATTCCCCCCGCAGTCACCTGTGTGGTCCCTAGGATAGGAAACTAAGGGCACCAATCCGTATCGGTAGTTGGCAGAACGGTATTAGGTCAAGATTCAGCAAATAGGAGAGGGGTTATCTCTCTTATCTGCCTACACTATCCCTCGTGCTTGACTCTCTGTAGAAGAGCTTTCCCGGTCCACTTAACGGTGTTGGATTTCTCTCTTTAATAAACTTTCTATGTTTAACAATTTCAGCGGCCTTAGAGAGTTAACTCTACACTCACCTAATCCAAGGCCCTACAACCTAGCTAGTTTGTCTATGATTAATGACAATGATACAAAAACTTCTAGTTTCTTTTAATTATATCGCTTATTTTAAATTGGTTGTTACTTAAGTCAAGGGTGTATGGAAGTGAAACTGATGGTGTTTGATGACGCAGAAGAAAACAATGAAAAGCTAGTTACATGCAAGTGCAACAATTTCCTTTCGATGAAAAGCGATCTCTACATGGGTTCTATGAAACTAATTAAGTAAAAAACTTCAATTTTTCCTTTTCAGAAACTCATACTTCACACGATCCAAAAAAATATGAAAAATACTAAAAATGTTCAAATGCACTTAATGCAAACTACCAATGATATGCAAATCCTAATATGCTAACTCTAAAGAAGCGAAAAAGAGTCTCTAGAAACTAAATGGTTCAATAACTTTTTGACAGAAAAACAAGGCTAGTTCCAAACATAAATCCTATGCATAAGAACACCAAAATTCACTCGATATAAAAGAGAGAAATCAAGAAAAGACTTCCTTCAAAATAAATCCAAGAACCAAAGCCTAGAAACCAACAAAAAAGCTTCAAAAGATATGATGAAACCGTAAAAAAAAACCTAAAGAAAAAGCTATGGAAAACAAAAATGTTTTTTGGGCTTTTCACTTATAATGGAAGAAACAATATTTTAAGAAGGCAAGCATAAACTACTCAATAACTGGAATCAAACAAAATAAGTTTCAACAAGGCTTCAAGGTGCTCAATCCAACTATGCTACTTTTGTAGCGGGACTCAAATGATCAAAAAGAAACAGAAAACTCAAATAATTGATTTAGTACAGTAGTATAATATTTCAGAGAACAACAACTCAAAAAACCAAAAATATATTCTTTAAGATTCGCAACAAGGCAGGTCCAAGAAATCAAGAAAACCAAGATAGGCCAAGAAGGTAAAAACCACAACTGGAGCAATGCATAGGGCCAAGAAGAGCAAACAAGAAGAGGCTTACTATTCTGAATGACCAGAATAGCCAAGAACTTTAGGAAAAGATCTTGCTGCTTCAGCCGCAATTTCAATCACACGGGAAATGCAAACTACCAAATGGCTAGGTTTTCACAAAAACAAGAGAGAAAAATATATGCAATCACCATAAACACAGTCCAGACACCTTAAAGACACCATAGGAATTTCTCACCACAGATAAAAAGGACTATAGACGCTAGAAACTCAAATTTTCAAAATTTTCCAGGCATACGCGATTTTGCAGTATGCAACTAGCATGTATATGCGACTGTAACGAAGGAAACTCGCATATACACAGGTCCCTTTGGAAAATACTGGAGGTATACGTGACTATGCAGAGACTAAGTTTCCTATGGAAATAAAGATAAGGAAAAAGAAAAAATTCAAGCCTGATCAAGGGACCAGGTCTTCTGTCTGATTGAAAAAATACTTACTAGACTGTAAAAAGTGATAAAACCTATCAGGAAACCTACAAGATAGGTAAACAACCCAAACTAGGAATTACACGAGTGTAATCCCCAGTGGAGTCACCATTTTTTTTTCGGGAAATGTTACCCTAAGGTCTTGGGTTGATAAACCTTCACAAATTAGGGGCATGTCATTACAAGAAGGACACACTTAACCAACTTCTATGCATTAAACTAGAATTTGCAGGTTGCAGACCTTACCCCGATATCCTTCGGTTGTAGTAGATCCCGCGGGGTGCAAACCCCCTGCAACTCTTTGTGCTCTGAAATATGTAAACCAGCAAAGAACAAGCA
The DNA here is from genome assembly GCA_034641835.2 of Pinus albicaulis. Taxonomy (NCBI): domain Eukaryota; kingdom Viridiplantae; phylum Streptophyta; class Pinopsida; order Pinales; family Pinaceae; genus Pinus; species Pinus albicaulis. The sequence continues at coordinate 1,117,921,732 of CM076580.1, forward strand.
CAAAATCCTAGTTGTAGAACATATATATGTTCTAGATGTTAGTGAAAAGCAGGCATAATCTTACAAAAAACAATATTAAATGAACAATTTAAGATCATTACACATGTATAAAATATTATTGACACATAAACATCAGGAACAAGATGGAACTTATGTTATTAATGACGTGTACAGTAAATAAATGTGGAGAGATCACCTTAAATCTACCACGGCCTTCAAGCATACTGTCCTCTAGATCCGTCCAGCCCTAGCCTCTCAAGTTTTCTTCCAAGAATAGTGCACAATGGATGTCACATAGGGTGAATGAACATCTCACGGAAACAAGGGTTTCCTGAAAATATCTGGGAAGTGCAGGAGGCATAGGGAATATATCAGACTTGGATAGGGCTCCAATAGCATATAATATATATATTTCTCTCTCTCTTCCCCCCTTAGGCCATTCCCTTGAGGGGCTTTTATACTCCCTCAAATTAGTTTTTTCAGTTGGGAATAGTTAGGCCACGGGCTGGGGTAGTTAATTTACAAGAACAACCATAAACCACACCTCTAAAATAGGGAAATTTTATATTTTTTAATGTTTAAAAAGGTAGACGCATTTATCTATGTATGGACTCATGTGTATACGTGGAAAAGTCTGGGCATGGTCACGTATGGGTTTTAAGAAATTGTTTTTTGAGAAATATGTCCAAGTCTGAAGGGAAGGGTTGCCCAAGGCCAATGTATATGTCATCAAGTATATGCTAGTGGTAAATGATGCTATAACACCTATAGAACAATGTTTTTGAGCCTCCAAATAATAATTCTTGAGAAATAGTACATCTAAAATACCTAATAATCCACTTTAATTCTTTCCAATGCTCTTTTATTGGATTATTTGTATATCCACTCACAACTCCTACCACATGTGCAATATTTAGCCTTGTGCACACCATCACATACATCAAGATATCAACTATTGATGAATATGGAACCTTGGACATGTAGTGTGTCATCTCCTGTATCTTGGAACACATTTCTTTAGTCAATTTTAAATGACCATACAAAGGTGTACTAATTGGTTTTGCATATTTCATTTTAAATATTTCCAAATAAAAATTATGTACTCACTCTGAGGAAATTTTGATTTATGATTTTTTCTATCTCTTGTTATTCTCATATGAAGGATTTTCTTTATTGCACCCAAATCCTTCATAGCAAATGAATTAGCTGATTTTCTTTTCAGAATATTTATATATTTCATGTTATACCATACACCAAAAATTTCATCTAAATACAATAAAAAGATAATATATATGTTATTATTTTGTCTCTCAAAATAAGCACACTAGTAATAGTAGCATCTACAATAACCTTGTTATGGCATCATAACCTGTCAAACTTCAAATATCATTGCCTTGGAGCTTTATTTAAACCATACAAGCTCTTCTTTGATTTGCATACTAAGTTTTCCTTCCCTATAACCTCATATACCTATGGTTGTCGCATATAAATATCTTCCTCCAAGTCCCCATGAAGAAAATTTATCTTTACATCTGATTTATCAAGATGCAAATCTTCTAGTGCCACTAAATTTAAAATTGTAAATATTTCATCAAAATATATAACTTTATTCTATGAAAACCCATTTACAAAAATTCTTGCCTTGTACTTATTTTTTCCTCCGTCTTCTCCCTTCAATATGTAAAACCATTTATTTTGTAATGTCCTTTTTCTTGCAAGAAACGAGACCAAGTACCACTGGTTATGAACCAAGAAGTCCATCTCTTCTTTCATGCCTTTCTCCCATTTTTTTGTATTTTATATCTATGTTTCTTCTTCATATCTTTCTAGTTCACCAAAATCAGTTAACAATACAAATACAATGAATGAGAGTATCATTCAAATATTTTACTTAACTTGGTTGATCTTTAAACAATACTTGTAGTAGTCTGAGGCACATGTTAATGTTGTTGTTGTTAAACATTTTGATTTTTTTTTCACCTTTGGAATTTAGTTTTATAAGATTTCATTCAAAATTATGTATTATGTGTTTTCCTTTTCCAACTTCTTACCTTGCAACTGATCTTTGTTGATTACAATCTCATTGAATACAACATTTCTACTCCTAATGATTATGAAATTCTTATATCCCATAAATGGTATCCAAAATCATTAACTCCATATCCAATAAAAGTACATCTATTAGATTTTTCCTAATTTTTTTTCTATTTTCTCTATCAATATGGACAAATTCTTCAAAACTGAAAGTATTTAGAAATGTGTAGTTTACATTTTTACCTATCCATGCCTTCTATAGAATGTCGCCATCTAATGATCAGGAGATCATGTCCATTTTAAAAAATGCTTAAAAATGAAAGTTCTCAAAAGTGTTTGCAACCTGAGAGACCAAAAAGGTCTCGTCGTTTCGATTCTAGCACCATGAACGGTTCGCAAAACAGAGGTTGTATGCAGAAGTTATGAAGGTTTGAAAAGCCCAGTAAACTCTAAAAAATGACATTTTGACTCAGTTTGACTTTATCAAAAAAATTTAAAAAAAATTATATTCTTTTATATTATGGTTTCTGGGCCTATCAATGGGCGCCACATGGCCTGTCTGGAGGCTACCACATGGCCTCAGGCTCGAGGACTAATGGTCATGTAAAATTTTAGATATGCCACGGGAGTCAAACATAACACCTGCCGCCCGCTAACCATACGCCCGACCGCCACGCCGCAGGTTTAGCTCTTAAATATTAAGGGTATTAACACATATTTAGGTTTGACGCATTGTAAGATTGGGGGCTCTGGAGGCTAGCCCCCCCTCCATACGTCCGACGCCAAGAACCTTGGCCTCCACGATAACCGCTACATCAAACGTTAAACTGTTGGTGGGATTCCAGGACCTGTCACATGGCGGGTTGTTAAAATTAATGCAAATGGTTGGCGGTTGGTCAGTTGTGTGATGGTCACAAACGGTTGGCGGTTGGTCAGTTACACGATGGTCACATGCCTCCGCAACATATAATTTCACAGTTAAGCCAGCGGTTAGTTTGACATTTGTCGCGGAGTGATCACAAGTGAAGAGTTAACATTTATTGCAACTACCAGTCCTGGCGGTCTAGCTGGCGGAGATTCTAGCAGAACCGCTAATTTCGGTGGTAGAGCTATTTTTTTAGACTTATCTGGAGTTCCTCCACATTTAGTGGAGTTTTTTAAGGGACATTGGACAGTTTTTTGTTTGGCCATAACTCCTTGGATATTCGACCAATTTTGATGAATGAATAGTCAATTTTGGGTAATATGGACATTCTGAACACATTGTTAGAGGTTTCAAAGCCATCAGAGGTCATCTTGTGCAGATTTAGCTTCAGGAGAGGTCAAGGAGCCACTAGTGCCACTAGGGTGTTTTCAGTGTATTGAGCATCCATTCTCTGTTTTCTGCAAATGAATAATCATTCCAGACTAATTAAAGCATTCTAAAGCTATTTTTATAGAGATAAAATCCATTTGAGGCTTTTATTCACATTTACTTACCATGTTTTAGCAATAAGATATGAGGTACATGCCATTGGGAGCTGGATCAACAGATGTAGCCCAGGAGGGGTGAACTGCTTCATCAAATTTGTTGAGTATTGTTACATGTGATGTTTATTTCTCTGTTATTTACTATTGCACAATGTTATACAAGAAATTTACATGCTTTAACCTCACACATAAATCTGTTTAACTATTATAAAACAATTTTTTTGACCTAAAAACTTCAGTGAACCTTATGCACACAATTTAATTACTATTTGGATACTTAGCACAATAAAACTAATACATTCCATTCATATCAAGTTGGTATGAGAGCTCAAGTTGAGCATTATATTGAGAATTGAGTTAAGCTAGAGTATTTTCTATGTTTAATCTTTGTGCAAAGAATTTGTTTAACAGTTTGCAAAGTTTTAATGCTTACTAGGCTGAAGCTTAAGAGAGGAGAAGGTTAATTCGTGAAAGTTCAAAGTAATCCTCATCCAAGGATGGAAAGAGTGCCATTATCTCCATCTTCAATTTCACCTCAAAGAAAAGCAGAAGAAGTCATAAGCATGACTTCAAGAGAAGGAGAAATCCATGAAGAAGTTGATCCCAAGGAGGAAGAAAGAGTATTCAGAAAAGAATTTCTTGCCTTGACTAAAATGGTGAGAGTTATTTATCAAGAAATAAATGAGAGACTTGAAGGAAAAGGGTTGAAACTTCTCAAGGAAGGAGATGGATCGTTAGGAGGCCATAATGATAAATATAAATCCAAGAAGGGTAATGGAGGAAATGGAGACAGTGGAAAGTCGCCATCATCACCCTCATCTTCCTCTTCATCAACCTCTACTTCATCTTCAGTACATCATCCATACAAGTCAAAGAACACTGGTAAAATTCCTTTTCTAAAACTTGATGTTAAGTATAATTTGCCAATGTTTGATGGTGAAGTTAATGCAGAAAAGCTAGATAATTGGATTAGGCAATTAAAGGTTTATTTGAGAATTCAAAATTTTCATGATGACGAAACCAAAATTTAGCTAGCTTCATTGAGAATGGAAGGTGCAGCAATTGTTTGGTGCAAAGCCAAGACAAAGGAGGAGATCAAGAAATATGGTAAGGTTATCTTATCATGGACTGATTTCATTTTTGAAATAAAACAACAGTTTTATCCATTAGCTCACATGAAAAAAGCCATAATGGACTGGAAAAATTTTAAACAATTGAAAGGATAAAATGTTCAAGTGTATACTCAAGAATTTAGAAGAAGATCTCTTTTACTAGGAGTAGATTTGCATAGCCAAGACACTTTACTCAAGTATATAGGAGTTTTTCATACTTACCTAAGACATACCATTCTCATGTTCAAAGGTCCTACAAGCCTAGATGAGGTTTGTGTTCAAGCCACACATTTAGAGGCAAGGGGAAAACAAAATTTCGATGGGAATGAGGAAAGTGAGTTTAAAGGCAAATGGAAGAAAAAGAGAAATGCAAATACTAGAAAAGAGAAGGGAAAATTCTTCCGCAAAAACTGTTTGAAAACAAGCCATGATGAGGACCATTGTTGGAAACGTTGTTACCGATGAAATAGATAACTGCGCTAGTACCTACTTTTTGACGTAGCAAGAAAAACACCCGATTTTGAAAATTGGTGATGCAAAATCAATTTTATTTTTTTTAGCATGTTTTTGGCACACTAATTTTTTTTATTTTTTTATTTTTTTTCAGTGATGCTTTTTATGTTGATTTTGAATAGTGGTGGCATATCATCACCAAATTTTTTTTACAGGATTGATTTTGACACTATACATTTTCTAATGTCTTCTTCTTCCATGAGATGTTTATTTTTAAGTGCATTTATGTACTTGTGTTTTAAAAAGAAAAAAAACAATTTTTTTTTAGATACAAATTTGTAATGATATCTTAAAATTTTCACATAGATAAAAAATGAAAAAAGGTTCAATATTATAAAGTTATATTTTCTACAAGTTTTTGTATTGCTGATTAATTTTTCAATGCACATCAAATAGTTGTCACTAAAAAACCAATATTTTGAACAATATGACAAAAAAATACAAATTTTCAATACAAATAGTATGCAAAAAATACATTTTTAGAGAATTTTTGTAAAAAAAAACATGTTAAATAAACTAATTTTTGGGAAAATATGAACAAAAAACTTAAGAAAGCATTTTTATTGAATTTTATGTCAAAAAATAATAGTAATCAAATTTTTTTTGCAAAAAATAAGGATTCTTCTCATAAAATATCAAAGTCTAAACATTACAAGTAAAATTGATTAATAGATCTCAAAAATTAGCTTTGTTTGCAAGCATAACTTAAATATCCTCAACAATATCAACTAATACATGTTCAACATCATCTAGAGCATCATTGATGGATTCTTCCGCATCATTTTCTACTTCATTTTGGTCATTGTCATCTTCTAATGGATCTTTCATGTCTACAAATCTTCCAAAGTGTCCCTTTCCAATCATTCCATATAATGGCGGTTGAGGTTCCTTTCCTTTTTTTGCCACACGTGATTCATGAAAATCCCTTTTCCTCAAACTAACTTCTTGCTTCGCATCTGGAAGGAATTCAAGAGTGTTAATTCTTTGTTGAATAAATTTGCATTACATTGGGTGTTTCTTAATAGAAATGTAATTTCTTCCTTTTGGTAGGCAACATGCTAGTGTTGTACCTAATCATCAAGTACAAAGGAAATAAGTAAGAAAATTAGTATAAAGACATAAAAAGTTAAAAATAAAATATTTCAATTTGAATTTGTATAATAAAACATACCTAAACCTAAAAATAGATCCAAAACTCAATCTCCTTCATTTTACGGCATCGCCCGACCTACCTCTGGCCCCCGGCTAGGCAGAGGGCAATTTCGAGAATCGCCCTCCACCTACCCAGGGGCCGAAGGCAGGCTAGGAAGCCCTCGATGGTGCCACCTGGCTGGCCTCCGCCTAGCCGCGGGTGATTCTTGGAATCGCCCTCCGCCAAGTAAGGGGTGATTCTCAAAATCGCCCTCCGCCAAGTAAGGGGTGATTCTCAAAATCGCCCTCCGCCTAGCTGGGAGAGATTCTCGAAATTGCCCTCTGCCTAGTCAGGGGTGATTCTTGGAATCACCCTTCGCCCAGCAAGGGGCCGGAGGTAGGCCAGGCGACAATGTCTAGGGCTACTCAGCCTGCTTCTGGCCCCCAGCTGGGTGAAGGCAAGCTGGGAAGTCCTCAATGGCGCCACCCGGCTGGCCTCTAGCCCCAGGTTGGGTGGAGGGAGATTCTCGGAATCACCCTTTGCCCGGCCGGGTGGCACCATCGAGCGCTGCCTAGCATGCCCCCGGCCCCCAGCTAGGTGGAGGGTGATTCCAAGAATCACCCTCCACCCATCCACGAGACGGAGGAACGCTGGGCAGCCCTTCACGGTGCCGCCCGGCCTACCTCTAGCCCTCGACTGGGAGGGGGGCGATTCCGAGAATCGCCCCAGGCTGGGAGGGGGACGATTCCGAGAATCACCCCCTGCTGGGCAAAGGGCAATTCTGAGAATCACCCCCGATTAGATAGAGGGTCGATTCTGAGAATCACCCCCATCTGGGCGGAGGGCAATTCCAAGAATCACCCCCAGTTGAGCAGAGGTTGATTCTAAGAATCACCCCTCCTTGGGCAGAGGGCGATTCTGAGAATCACCCTCTGCCCAGATGGGGGCGATTCTCGGAATCGCCCTCCACCCAGCCGGGCAGTGCAGGGCGATTCTGAGAATCACCCCTGGCTGGGTAGAGGGTGATTCCGAGAATCACCCTCGACTAGGTGGAGGTCGATTCCGAGAATCACCCCTAGCTAGGCAGAGATCGATTCCAAGTATCACCCTAGGTTGGGTGGAGGGTGATTCCAAGAATCACCCCTGGATGCGTAGAGGGTGATTCTGAGAATCACCCCAGATTGGGCGGAGGGCGATTATGAGAATCACCCCCAGCTGGGCGGAGGGTGATTTTTAGAATCGTCCCCGGCTGGGCGAAGGTCGATTATGAGAATCTCCCCCAGCTGGGTGGAGGGAAATTCTGAGAATCAGAATTGCCCCCCGCTGGGCATAGGGAAATTCCAAGAATCGCCCCTGAATGGGCGAAGGGAAATTTCAAGAATCGCCCCTGACTAGGTAGAGGTCGATTCCAAGAGTTTCCCTCGAATGGGTGGAGGGAAATTCCAAGAATCACCCCTGACTGGGCAGAGGTCGATTCCAAGAATCATCCCTAGCTCGACGAAGGGAAATTCTGAGAATAACCCCCGATTGGGTGGAGGGCGATTCTGAGAATCACCCCCGACTGGGTGGAGGGCGACTCTGAGAACCTTGGTTGGGCAGAGGTCGATTCTAGGAATTGGCCCTGGATGGGTAGAGGTCGATTTGGAGAATTTGCCTGGCTTTGTAGATGTCGATTCTGAGAATTGCCCCCTACTGGGCGGTGGTCTATTACAAGAATCCCCCTCGATTGGGTGGAGGGCGATTCCGAGAATTTCCCCCGACTAGGTGGAGGACGATTCTAAGAATTTCCCCTAGCTGGGCAGAGGGAGATTCCTAGAATCACCCCCGGCTGGGCAGAAGGAAATTTCAAGAATCCCCCCTATAGGGCGGAGGACGATTCCGTGAATCACCCTCAGTTGGGCGGAGGGCGATTCCGAGAATCACCCTCGGCTGGGTGGAGGGTGATTCCGAGAATCAAACTCGACTGGGCAGAGGGTGATTCCAAGAATTAGCCCCGGCTGGGCAGAGGGCGATTTTGAGAATTAGCCCCGACTGGGCAGAGGATGATTCTGAGAATCAGCCCCGGCTGGGCAGAGGATGATTTCGAGAATCACCCTCTGCCCAGTTGGGGATGATTCCTAGAATCGACCTCTGCCCAGCCGGGGGTGATTCTCGAAACCACCCTCTGCCTAGCTAAGGGCCGGAGGCTAGCCGAGTGGCACCATTAAGGACTGCCCAACCTGCCTCCACCCAGCTGGGGGCCGGAGGCAGGCTGGACATCCCTCGACGGTGCCACCTGTCTTGCGTTCTGCCTCTGGCTGGGTGGAAGGCGATTCCGATAATCACCCCCAACTGGGTGAAGGGTGGGCGATTTCGAGAATCAACCCCAGTTGGGTGGAGGACGATTCCGAGAATCGCCCCCGACTGGGAGGAGGGTGATTCTGAGAATCACCCCCGGCTGAGCGGAGGGCGATTCCGAGAATCACCCTTGGCTGGGCGGAGGGTGATTTCTAGAATCACCCTCCGCCCAGCCGGGGGTGATTCTCAGAATCGCCCTCTGCCCAGCCGGGGGCCAGAGGCCGACCGGGTGGCACCGTCGAGGGCTGCCAGCTTGCCTCCAACCCCCGACAGGCGGCAAATTAATTTTTATTTTTATTTTTTTTCAAACACAAACTATTTAAAAAAAATAATTTTTTTTTAAACAAAAACTATTATAATAAAAAAAATGTATTGTTTAATATAAAAAAGAAAAAAAAACTATTCAATTAAAATTTTAAAATATAAAAAAACAATAAAAACAAATTAAAAAATATGTCTTAAAAAATAGACACACACACACACACACACACACACATATATATTAATTTTAATTTTTTTTAAATTAAAACAATTATTATTTAAAATATAAAAAAAAAAAACAATTCAAAAAAAAATTAAAATATGTTTTAAAATATAAACAAACATATATAAAAGAGGTTTTTATTTTTAATTTTTATTTTCTTAAAACTAAAACAATTATAATTTAAAATATATAAAAACAATTTAAAAAAAAAAATTATGTTTTTATATATGAACAAAAAAATATATGAATAATAAATTTTTCATTTACTTGTTCAATTTTAAAAATTGTTCAAGTCATATAATTTCTCCATAATTTCATGGTTCAAGTATCTTGAAAACTTAAGATATAAAAAATTTAGATTACAACTTGTCATTAATGTTTTTATGTGCCACGAAATTTTATCTTTAATGTTATGGTTGAAAATAATTACAATTTTAGGGTTGTTTAGAGTCAAGATGTTTTATGTTTAACAACATGGATAAAAATTGTTCGAAATGATAAGCCCTTCAGACATGATTTTGTTTATATTTAACATCATCTATCAGAAAATTTAGAATTTTACGATTTTTTAATGTCCTATTATGTTGTCTTTAATTCCATTGTTACAATGTGTCAAAAGTGTGACACAATGTTTTTTTTTGTTATTCCAACATCAACTCGTTTTGTTTTTAGGGTGTTTTTTCAATGATTTTTTCAAGAAACAATTTTGTTTTTAGCATATTTTTATAAAAAGGTGAAATTTGACCTTGAAAAAAAAACAAATGCGTTCTGGCATACACATTTTTTTGCTTTTGGGGCATTTTTTCATGTTTTTTGAGTCTTTTTGGGCTAGAGTTCCCGTTTTGAGGTAATAGTTCCCATTTCATCAGTAATATTTTTTGGAAACTTCATCTAGAGTTGAAACCAGAATGTTTTAAAGCCAAAGAGAAATCCAAGGAGAAAGGTAAGAGAGTTGCAATAGCTGAACAAGATATAGGATCGAAATCAGGAGATGAAACAAAAATCATAGATATGGGACTAAAGAACATAAAGGGGAAAGAGAATGAAAATAAACCGAGTTCTAGTATTTCTAACTGTCACATAGAAGCTCCAAGTGAAGAAAAGAGAATTGAACTGTTTAATGTGAGGCTCATTTCCAAACATACCAAGGTTGACACACTATTTGACAGTGGGTCACAAGCGAACCTTATTTCTGAAGACTTAGTCAAGAAACTAAATCATGAGACCATTCCACATCCAAAACCATATCCACTTGGCTGGATTTGTAAGGATGCAAATTTATAGGTTTCAAAGAAGTGCATGTTGCACTTTGCAATAACACTGATACATTTCATTGACACGGTTGAATTAGATGTTGTTTCGCTTGATATAAGAGGTATGGTGTTGGGCAGTCCTTACTTGTATGACAGGAAAGATATATTTCATTACCATGAGAACAAGTACCATTTATTTAAAGATGGAAAGGATTATATTGTGAGAGCTCATCGCAAAAAACTAGACTCTTATTTAGTTAATGTAGAGCAAATGAAGAGGCTTGTCAATGCAAGCCAAAACTTGACATTGATGATGATTAAACAAAGATAAGTTTTACATAATCCTTTTCATGTAAATGTTGATATATGTAATGATTTTTTTCAGTTTGAAAGCAGGTTTTATTTGAAAGCATATGACAAGCAGTTGCAGTAGTCGATCTTGGTGTCGAATGATGTTGAAAACAAAGTGTCGGTGCAAGAAGTTGCAAAGTTCCAAGAGAGGGAAAATCAACTTAGCAAAGAAGGCACAAGATTCAGCAATGATCATTGATGCTTTCATAAAGGCATGCTACAACAGCAAAGAAACTTGGTCAGGAATCGACACAAGCTCAAAGCAAATTCAGCAAAAATTTCCATAAGGATAGGGTGCAAGGTGAAAGTAATTTTCAGTTTCCTTTGATTATAGACCAATGTAGAAACAATATGTTTACTGCAAAGTTAAGTTGCTATTCTGCAAGTTTCGAAAATGTGCAGCATGACAATGTCAAAGGTAGCAATGGCTGGTCAACGAAATCAAGGAAAAATTTGTCGTTTCATGAAAATCTCCAATTAATGAAATTAGGGAAATTTCAGTGGATTAATATTGGAAGAGTGGGGACACAGTATCCTCATCTTCATTTTCAGTAGTCCAGAGAGCTTTTGGGCTCCAAAATCTTCCCAGTGGGGAGGTGTGTCCATTGTTCAAAAATGCTCAAAAATGAAAGTTCTCAAAAGTGTTTGCAACCTGAGCGACCGAACAGTTCTCTTTGATGTGATTTTAGCACCGTAAACGGTTCGCAAAATAGAGGTAGTATGGAGAAGTTATGAAGGTTTGAAAGACCTTGTAAACTCCAAAAAATGACAGTTTGACTCAGTTTGACTTTGACAAAAAAAATTTAAAAAATATATATATTTTTTTTATATTATGGTTTTTGGGCCGATCAACGGGCACCAAGTGGCCTACCTGGAGGCTGCCAAGTGGCCCCAGGCCGGAGGACTAATGGCCATGTGAAAATTTTGATAGGCCACAGGAGTCGAACACATCACTTGTTGCCGGCTAACCATACGCCTGACCACCACACCGTAGGTTTAATTCTTAAACCTTAAGGGTCTTAACACATATTTAGGTTTTACGTGCTGTAAAGTTGGGGGATGGGGATGCCAGCCCTGAAGGGCCAGCCCCCCCTCCATACGTCCAACACTAAGAACCTTGGCATCCACAATAACCGCAGCATCAAATGTTAAACCATCGGTGGGATTCCAGGACCTATCACATGGCAGGTTGTTAAAGTTATTGCAAACATTTGGCGGCCTACAAATCGTAACCTCTGGCGTCAGTTACGCGATGGTCACATGCCTCCGCAGCATATAATTTCACGGTTAAGCTAGCAGTTAATCCGACATTTTTTGCAGAGTGATCACATGTGAAGAGTTATAATTTATTGCAACTGCCAGTCTCGGTGGTCTAGCTGGCGGAGATTCTAGCAGAACCGCTAATTTCGGCGGTGAAGCTATTTTTTTGGACTTTTCTGGAGTTCCTCCACATTTAGTGGAGTTTTTTAAGGGACATTGGGCAGTTTTTTTTTTTGGCCATAACTCCATGGATATTCGACCAATTTTGATGAAAAAATAGTCAATTTTGGGTATTCTGGAATTATGAACAAATTGGCAAAGTTTTTAGAGCCATCAGAGGTCATATTGTGCAGGTTTAGCTTTAGGAGAGGTCAAGGAACCACTAGTGCCACTAGGGTGTTTTCAGTGTATTGAGCATCCAGTCTCTATTTTCTGCAAATGAATAGTCATTCTTGACTAATTCAAGTATTCTGAAGTTTTTTTTATAGAAAGCACAACCATTTGGGGCTTTTATTCACATGTACTTACCATTTTTGAGCAACAAGATATGAGGGACATGCCATTGGGAGATGGACCAGCAGATGTAGCCCAGAAGGGGTGAACTGCTTCATCAAATTTGTTGAGTATTGTTACATGTGATGTTTATTTCTCTGTTATTTACTAATGTATAGTTTTATACAAGCAATTTACATGCTTTAACCTCACATAGAAATATGTTTAACTAAGATAAAACCATTTGTTTCACCTGCAAACTTCAGTGAACCTTATGCACACAATTTAATTACTGTTTGGGTACTTAGCACAACAAAACTAATACATTCCATTCAGATCATCCAAGGAACTTGAATGCCATTTATTTCTTATGTAAAAAAAAATATCAACAACATATACCAAAAATTGTAAGGAAAATCCTACATGCAATCTCATACTCCTTATACGCTCCATTTTCCTATTCATCCTTTTTGATGCACCATTTTTATTTAGTGTTCTTAGAATTATCTTCTCTAGTCTACGAAACCCATGGTATGAATAGTAACCATCCTAGGGCTTGGTACTAAAGGTTGGATAAATACCTTCACAACAAATTTTCGAGAAAGGGGTAGCAAATAATAACCTTTAAATCAAAGTTGAGAATGATGATTTACTGGTCATTGTTGTATATGTAGATGACATAATTTTTGGAAGTGATGTTGATTTTATGAAAAAAAAATTGTGGCAGATATGGAGAAAGAGTTTGAAATGTCTATTGGGTTAATTGTCTTTTATTCTTTGCTTGTAGGTTCATCAATCAAAAAGAGGTATATTTATTTCCCAAACCAAATATCTTAAATAAATATTGAAGAACTTTGGTATGGAAAAATTTTCACCCTTGAACACACCCATGATAACTTGATGTAAACTCAAAAAGGATGATGAATATCTAGAGGTAAATTAGACCATGTATAGTTTTGTTTGGTTCCAATTGATGATGTCAATCAGAGTTCATTTAATGTCAACCCGGGAAGGTAAACTTAGAAGTACTTATCTAAAATATATAGATCTAGAAAGATTTCTAATTTGTCCGAGATCTTTTGGTTCTCTTACAAGAACACATTCATCAGGATCTCTTCCAACAACTAAGATTCCTAATTTGTCTGAGATCCTAAAGTTCTCTTACAAGAAAAAATTAATCAAGATCTCTTCCAACAATTAAACAAACATAAATCTAACATTCGTCAAGATCCTAAGGTTCTCTTACAAGAACACATGAATTTTAGGATCTCCTCCAATATTAGAACATCTAACAAAAACTTAGAAGCTGAAATGAAACAAACCTAAATCTAATAATTGTATGAGGTCTTATAGTTCTATTACAAGAAAACTTTCAAATAAGACTCTTCCAATATTATAACATTTAATAAAAACTTGAAAGCTAAAATGATCTTCTTTCTTTAGTTCCATACATCTCTCAACCATCTAGACACATAACCCCCTTTTGTCCTTGATCTTCTCCATGAGATCATGATCTTCTCCATGAGGTTTATCTTATCAAATTCGAATTTGATCATTCAAGGCCACATAAAGGTGTCTTGGAAGCTTCCTTGGCACCTACACATGTCACAAAAACAATCCACTTTCCATATATGAAGTAAAATATATTATTTTCTAATATTTAATCAAGAATTTCTCTTAAAAATGCTTTAAAATAAATAATATTTGAAAGATATAAATGAGACCCATTAATGGTGAACAATAGGGAAAATGAAGTGACATGGTGGTGAATAATGAGTGATATAATGGAGGCATAGGTGAAAAATGTATGGTAATGAGTGATATTTGTATGACATTTTGAAGCCCAAACAAGTTCCATGATTGGAAACCTTCTTTACTTAACATCTTGAAGATAATATATCATGCAAGTAGTGGGAATAGTCGGTATATTTCAGTCAAATCCAAAAGAGACTCATGTGAATGCTAAAAATAATATTTAGATACCTACAAGACACCATAAAATTTGGCTTATGGTATCCAAGGAGCACAAATATTGCTGTAAAAGATTATAAAAATGTAGATTGGGATGGTAGTGTTGTTGATAAAAATAGAACTAGTGGGGAAGCCTTATTTTTAGGAAGTTATTTGGTCTCATAGCTTAGCAAGAAACAAACTTAAATTTCTCTATCCACAACTGAGGAAAAATATATTGCAACAACATCATGTTGCATTCAAGTCCTATAGATGAAGAAAAATATAAAATATATTTAGGTAAATGGTGATCAAAATGAGTCCTGATGTGTGATAACACTAGTGCTATAAATACCTATAAAAACCTTGTTATGATCTCTAAGACAAGGCACATACCTATTAAATATAATTTCCTTAGAGAAAAAGTTATTGATCACACTATCAAGATATGTTGGAAATGTTGTCATTGATGGAAAATGAGATGGAAAAGGAGGAACACCTAGCAACAGGGCAAAGAGAACAGCATAGAAGCAGAAAGAGGCAAAGAGAGCAGCATAGAAGTAGAAAGAGGAAAAGAGAGAAAAATAGGTAGAGAAGTAGCAGAGAGGCAGCAGAGATCTGAAGAGGATGCAGAGGGTCGAGCAGCTACAAAGCAGGGCCATTTGAAGTAGCCCAGGCTGCAGAACATGCAGAGAATACAGAGAAATGGGCATTCACTAATAGGCACAGCCTGTGTAAAAAGAGAGATAGGTTGCAGAGAATACAGAGAAACGGTCCTGCACTGACAGGCACTGCTTGTGTAAAAAGGTTATTGGTGTTTGGAATCGTAGTGGTGATGAAGCAAGGATGAAGAGATGAGAAGGAGCGAGTGAAGAATAACAAAAGAATTGAATGAAAACAAAGTTAAAGAGGTGAATCGAAACACTGTTCAAATACCGGCGATGGTTTTCTAAAACCAATACAACCCATATTGTGCCGCTTTTGGTCCGGAACAAAACCATTTCTAAAAAACACGATCCAGTATAAACTTGCCACGTTAGCTGCCCAAAACCGCTCATATCGCGTTCTTTTGGAACGCTAATCTCCTATCATGGAAATTATGCGATATCATTGAGGGTCGCCTGATCTAGAGGCTGGTAGATCAAACAACAATCGCGCAATGAGTTGCTCAGGAGATAGTTCAAGGTATGGCCCATTTGTTTTATGATGAAAACTGCTCATTTAACAAGTATTGATGTGTGGGGCCATGGTGATGCATTAATAAATGTTGCGTTGGAAGTGAGTTTTAATGTAAGTGGGTTTTATTATAATGTCACAACAGAGGTTGTAATATATGATGCGTTAGTTAATCAAGGCAAAGGGTGCACCTTCGGAACATAAGTATAGTTAAATGCACGTGGATGAACCTTTATGTGGATGAATTATGGTTGCTGTGGTCGAGTATTGTTTTATTAAGAACTGGGCTCTTAACCAAGGTCAATCAGTTAACACAACAAGATATATATTTATATATATTGTTTGACATGCGTTGAACGAGATATGTGGGCCCAAGAGAAAGATAGGAAATTGTATGTGATGCGATGGTTGTTTGATAGCCACATGTTAATATGTTGCATGGCTTAGTCTATGTTGTGAGTGGAAGCGTTTAATAAACTATGGGGCCCGAAAGGTTATATAAATATATATATTAGTGTCGGGTTTAAGTCTGAGTCAAAGACGATATAATGTTGACGGAGGATATATATCTATATATGTTATCTATTGGGGTTTGAGTCCGAGTTATGGATTAAAAAAAGGTCGAAGAACTTACAATATTTGAATGCGGACCTTACGAATGGAAATATAAAAGAGGCGGAGTATATGTGTAGTGTGGGCCCCCATGTAAAAAGAAAAGTTCAATGCATGTTTATTCCGAGAATTTTAACCAAAGTTGAAGGATATATAAAAGGTAAAGCAACAAAGTATATATATGAAACAATATATATATATATACATATATTTGTGAATAGTGAACCATCGCATCGGAGAAAAACATAACAATGGAACATGTTAATAAAGGTTGCGATTGTGATTGCGATAAAGAAGTGGACCTGATACATTATAAATGGTGATTCTCATGTGTTTGAGTTCTGGCTTAAAGTGCATCGAAGTGATTCATCGCATCGGAGGAGAAACAGTGACAAACAAAATGAAATGTGCGATTGCGATTGAGCGATCGAAGAACAGCCGTCGGATTTGTTGAAGGATGGACAACGGATATGAGTCGCTTAATTACAATGGTGGGACCTTTTCTAATCGCATCGGCGGAAATCAAATAATCAAGGCTGAAGAGGAAAAAGATATTAATGCGGTAAGTATATATATATATATATATATATATATATATATATATATATATATGAAACAAGAGATATATATATACTTTTATTAGTGAACAGTAATCCATTGCATTGGAATAAAAGGAGTAGTGGCACAATACCATTGAAAGTTTCGATTGCGATCAATCATATCGAACCATCGCAAGATGCACCACGCATTGGAGCAAGGCATCATAGCGAAATAGGTAATAAGTTTGCATTGCGATCAATCGCAATCGGAAATCTTTGGAGGAGACCTGCGACCATCGAGCATAAAAAAAAGTTTAGATGGTGGGCCCAAAAGGGCATTTTATATGTTAAAATGTCTATTATTATTACTCGAGAGTTTATTCGTTATATAAAAGGGCAAATACATAATATACATATATACACAGTGATTTATAAATTGATGTGAACAATAGAGCAAGCAGAGGCGAAAAAGACAGAGATAGCCGCAGAAAAGACAACACGTAGTGATCCAAAAGGCTGAATGGGTTGATTTGTAATCCATATTGTAACAGAGTGTAAATTTTTTTAATTGGTTTATATTGTTTGTGATGCACTGGCAAGTCTCCGTAAGAAACTAAACTCCACTGTAAGAATGAAATTTGTACAAATTGTTGTAGTTTTTCTGAATGAGCTGGACAAAGAAATTAGGAGGCAGAAAGCGAAGAGTCAGGGCTATTCACTTCGAATTCCCTGTGGAATACGAACAGTTATGAGGAAATATTTATAAAGAATATCACATTGATATATAGAAAGAGGTTAGAGAATGTATAGAATGAAGAATTGAGGTAGAGAAGATAAGAAGAAGGAGGAGCAGAAAGAGATGATATAAGAAATATTTGAAGACTGGAGGACAGAACAAAATAAGGTACAGAACATAGCTGATATCCAAGGTAAATCAACAAATATTTTCTTTTGATAGAATGAGGAAGTTGGAGCTTCCCTATCAAGTTATAGCTTAATAGATTTCATTTGTAGCTGACTGAGGTTGGAGCCTCCTATAGGTTGGTTCCTGCAGAAAATTGAAGGGAGTTGGAGCTTCCTTGCAAGTAGTAGCTTGCAGAATTGAGGTTGGAGCCTCCTGTAGGTTGGTGCCCACAGAAAATCAATGGTGAGAGGGATTTGGAGCTTGCCTTTGATTCACAACAATAATAAGATGTGTTTTATGGGTTTCCACTTATATTTGTTTTCTTTATGTGTGATGCTCATATGTTGATATGGTCCATTCAATTTGCTTAATACTTGCTGCTCTCATAGTAAGTTTGTTGTCATATTATCTTAATACTTGTTGATCACTTATTAAGATTGTTCACATACAATGATGATCATAAATTAAGTTGTAAATAAGCTTAATGAAAAGTTGTAAAAGTTCATGAATGCATTAAACTGATTCACCCCCCCCCCCCCCCCCTCTCAGTTTAACTAAGGATTCAACAAGATAGAATACATTCCATCAAAGAGAAAGTTTCAAATATATTTATCAATCCCCTTCCCATAGAAATTTTTGAATATCTTAGATGAAATATGGATGTAATCTCTTCTTCACAGGCAGGACTAGTAGCACACTGATTTCAATTAATCTAATTTTCAGTGAAGAGATGTGTTGTAATAGGGGGAGTTCAAGGAAAGAATTTTCATTATAATAGGCTAAATACATTCCCTTTGCCATGAATTTCAATGGGTGAGAATAATTAGACATAAAAATAAGAACAATCAAAAAACAAATAAGGGGAGTTCTCAGCTCAAATACATTAATGACTGAATGATTTTTAGTGGTGTTTCCATAAATAACAAAGGGGGAGATTGTTGGAAATTTGTTGTCATTTATGTCAAAGGTGTATTCATTAATAAGTGTTGAAATGATAAGTAGATTTTTTCTACAGGGGTAGCCTATTCTTATTAAGTTCTATTCAAACAAAGAAACAATGCTTATGCCTGAAGAATGGAAATGAAATTCATAATAAGTTAGGAATTTAGATGCCAAAGAATTATGATGAATATGATTGGGGTGAAAGTCCAAATGAATTATGATAATTCAGCCCCTTTAAAAAATTTGGGCATCCTCACAAGATGCAAAATAATCTAGATGAATCTTGATCAGAGTGGACATCTAGATAAAATATGATATCTGACTCCTCAACGTATCTGGTCTGCACACAATAGTGCAATAATAAGTCCAAGTTGCATTACCAAATACTTGTATTTTGGCTCAGCCATTTGGCATACGTGATGAGGCTGACAACTGTCACCACAAGCAGGTTACATGGAAAGATAGATGATATGGATGCATTAGGGCAAGAAACATGGAAAGATGAATCAGAATTTTTGGCTCGCTAACTAGATAATTGGCAGGTGACAAGTGGCAGGTATAGGTCA
Organism: Pinus albicaulis; assembly: GCA_034641835.2. Taxonomy (NCBI): domain Eukaryota; kingdom Viridiplantae; phylum Streptophyta; class Pinopsida; order Pinales; family Pinaceae; genus Pinus; species Pinus albicaulis. The sequence goes on from CM076580.1 coordinate 1,117,940,859, forward strand.
ACATCAAGACATGTGGCAAGATCAAGTTGATGGCAGAAGGTGATTTGGAAGATGATATGGAAGGTGACATGGAAAATTGTGGGACTTGATTCAGAGCTAAAAGGTTTTGAAGAAGTTCAAATATCTAGTCATCCAAGAGGGCACTAAGTTAAAGTGTTTCTCTGTTTAACCCAAATTTTGGATTTGATGGAGGAAATTAAAGCAATGTTCCATTTTTTTCAAGGTTATACACTAAAAGGTAAATGAAAAGTCCTATAGACATCCAATAATATGTAAATGAACCAAGAATGGTTGTTATCAAATGGTTAAAATTCCAGATTCAAGTGAAGCAAAGGAGATGGTCAAGGTTCCAATGGTCGAGGTTCCTTGTAAAGGAAATAAAATTGTATTTGTGATCATCTAGTCAATCTGAGATTTTTTCATAGGTGTACCATATGGCAAAGGCAGATACATGGATATCCATATCATGCATTATAAAATAATAATAAACACCGATTAGGTTTTCTCTGGGTCATTGTTAGGCGGATAAATCTTTCTTGCGGACAAGAAAGATCTCCCTAGTATCCTAAGGATATCTAGAAACAAATGAAAAAATGTAAACTAATTCCTCTAGATTATATATGATTCATAATTATCTATGATGAACGATAAGGACCTACCTGTGGTCCAATGCTATTTGTAGTCTTCTTTCCTGTTGCTTTAAAGAAGTCGTCTCTTGAGACCTGCAATCAAAGACATCAAAGAGAATCAAAAGCACCTGCAAAATATACTAATTCACAAATCACAAATCTATCTTAATGATGAAGGAATTTAAGAAATATGACATTCAAGTAAATACATAAACAAATCAGTGAGAAAATAGGATCCATTTGTATTATCTTTAAATAAAAGTAGAAACCTTACAACCGTGTTCGCCTTGATGTTGTACAAGTCCTTCCGGGGTCCGCAACAAACGTTTTCCTTTGGTCTGACAAGCCTTTCCACTCTCTAGACTAGAATACATATGAGTATGTAATCGTTCTCATATGAATGATGATAAGTAAATATAGTTTAAGTTTCTTAAGCAATTCTCCTCAAAAATACCAAGTTCTAAGTACCCTTGAGACTGAACCATGGCTTCAATTTATAGCAAAAGGGAAGTGCTTTCAATTCCAAAAAGGAAGGGATAAAGTCCTCTTATGAAGGGATTAAGCTCAAAATACCAAGGAATAGGATCCTTTAATGAAGAGATGAATGTTCATGAAAGGAAGGAGTGAAGCTTCAACTAGATAACGCCTTCTAGAAGCTTCCAGCTAGGAGAATATTCAAATAAATGGGCTTCTAGAACTTAATTTTGCCTTCAGTTTATCTTTTACGGGGGTCTGAATCTTTAATGAATATAACGTGCAGTAGGATCCGAAATTTATAGAGAAAAAAGGTGCGGTGTCGCAGGTAAGGAAAAGTAAAAGTGCGGTACAAGTGTTTTTATGATTTTTATGAGATTTTCTCCAAATCCAAGAATTGGTTTAGGAACTTTGGGGTTGTAGACCTCTAAGGGAGCATTATATAGGTAATGATGAACCCATATCACAGTAAAATGTCATGGTGAAAAAATAATGTGTAACATATTTCCCTTTAAAGTGCGAAGTCTGAGAGAAATCGAAGAGTGAAGTGCTTTATCATTCCGATGATTAGCTTGTAGACACACCGGTTGAGACCTGTAAAAACATTCAATGCAAACATATATATATATATATATATATATATATATATATATATATATATATATATATATATATATATATATATATATATATATATATATATCATCGTTGATGGAGGCATTCCCATACTCAGATAAAAAACTAACTAAAATTGTTCTGATATAAAAATGATTCTAATATTACATCAATAGTAGACACCGTATGGATGTAGCCATCTATCATGAATAGTCTACTGCATAATGAATAATAAAACTCCTTGTATCCTGGATGGTGGAAACTAGATCCAGGGTCTTGATTTCTGCTTCCTGAACTAGTACGATTCTATCCATGTGATTGATTGTGTCGAAGTCGAATATGGTAGAAACCACTTGCTTACCAGTCAATGATGTGAACAGTTAACAAGTGTGAGAGAAACCACCAATGATGAAAATGGCTCTCAAAGTACTCAGTACAAACTACGAAGTGTGAATAAATTATTTGAAGTCAAACACTTCATGGAATCATTTGATCGAAGTTCAATGATGCAACATGTCGTCGAAGGCAAGAAACCTACCATTAAGGCATGCAGATTCTAAGGTACGGAAGGATTCTAGACCAACTTCCTAGATGATATGTTTTCGTCGATAGAAAGTGACCTGTCATAGGAAAGCCCATGACCCGAAACCATTAGATCAAGTTTTGTAGACATATTTTGCAAGGACTAACTCAGGGATGGTAAACGTGAATGGAGACAAATGTTTGAAAATGAATGGTTTGTTTGAACTGTCCTCTTGAACACATTGTGACACTGCAGATGAATTGGCAACAATTGACCTAAGTTAATACCCAGAAACCAGCTGAATACTTTCAATATGGTTCGATTAACTGATAGGCAAAGGATTTTTCCAACCCAGGTAGAAGTGTGACAAAAAGTGTCATGTTCAAGAGTGGTATACTGCTTTTAAGCAAAGTGTGACAACTGGATTCATTTTCTCTCTTTTCCCCCCACCATTTCTGGCAAGTACCTCTTTATTTTTGACAAGCTTGAGGAGGATAACATTTGCTTGTTATATAAGCTCATCCTTCGGATGAGTCCAACTTAGTATAAAATCAAACCCTATTAGGAGTGGTTCGTTCCTATTTGTAATCGACAGGTCCTTTACTGTTAAGTTTTAACGAGTCAAGTATAGGAGAAACTCGGTGTTTTTCAGTTTTAGGGAGTCAGAAGAAAAACTTAAGAAAACTCTGTGGGTGTACTTTTTCGTAAATTTAGTCTCTCAAGCCCAAAAAAGGATAAAATTATGTAGGAGAGAACTCTATTGACCATGATTAGTCAATGTATACCTTTTTCATAAATAGTCCATTTCAGTCCAGAAAAGGGGTAAATTTATACTTGAAGGGACGACTGTTCATTTCCTTTAACGAGTTCGAATAGACAAGTACTCGAAAATATTTTCATGTTTAGAGAGTTTGAAAAGGGCTTAACAGAGAACTCCAAGGTTTCGCTCTTTCGTAATTTTCAAGAGCCCGAAAAAGTGATAAAAGTATACTCGTCATTTTCTCTTTTTCGTAAGTTTTAATCGAGTTCAAAAAAGGGATAAAAATGTACTCATGGTTTTCACTTTTTCGTAAGTTTTAACGAGTTAGAAAAAGGAATAAAATGGTTTTCACTTTTTCATAATTTTTAACGAGTTCAGAAAAGTGATAAAAAGTGTACTCCTTGTCAAAATGATCATTTCACCCAAAAATTCCTGTATTCTGTACAAAAACTCATAAACTAAACATACCTATTTTTAATAAATAAAAATAGTTCGAAAAACAACTTCTTAAAGTGGAAAATAAGCAAAATAATATTTCGTTTATTCAAAAACTCTTATAAAAAGGAGTTTTCCAAAATCATTTTTACAATTTGATTTTAGAGTAAAAGTTGAGAGCTTTTGGTGAAAAAACGTTCTAGAAGAGATTACGGAAAAATATATCGTCTGAATCGAAAATCGTCAACTCCGAGTAATATACATCATCTTCGTCTTCATTTTTGTCCATTTACATTCTCATTTTAGGTTTTAAAACCGTTTTTTGGGAGAAAAAAATAATTTAAAAAGTCACCCTCTGGGGTCCGCAGGTAATACACATGACACCTACGGACCCCGATAATTTTCCAAAAGGAAAACTATCAGGCTTCCGCACTTGTTGTAGAGAGCACGTGTGAAGGTCCGCACTGTCTATATGCAAAAGGTGCAGAGGCGCCATGAACAAAAAAAAAAGATGAAATCTCTCAAAATAAACCAAAATTTTCCATTCCAATTGTTTCTATTCAATTTTTCCATTGCAGGATATCTACAATGATTGAATGGAGAGAACGTGAACATGAGGAGGTGGATGAGGCAGCAATGATACATCCGCCCACATTGCGTGTGTTGAGAAGCTGCGGACTATATAAAATTTGGGCCATTCAAGGTATGACGGCTCAAGTATATCTACTCACATGGTTAGTAAACAAATGGGATGTTCAGGAGCAGTGTTTCATCATTGGAGATCACCGGCTCTAAATTGATCTCGAAGACATATACTCCCTCACCGGTTTATCAAAGAGAGGTGAACTGATTTCCTTGTTTGGGGCTAGGCCAGGTGGCCAATCTGTCACTAGCTTTCAACAAGAGTTGTGCAATGAGGAGGCTGATCCCAAGGATAAACATATTGAGATAAAAACCATTATCCATCCTGAACTCAAAGTGGTTGCATTCACTCTAACCTGATTGTGTGGGAGCGCAGCTCCATATGTAGCTACCAGATCCCAAATTCACATAGCTGTTGATTGTTTTAGAGGCACCATCTTCAATTGGTGTGAAGAAGTATTGGCTAATGTAAAAGGCCAATTGATGAGAGCTAAAAACTCAAAGTTGAAAAAATTTGGGTATGGAGCTATAGTTGTCACATTTTCTCTGGAGAGGATTCCATCTCTTGCCCCCCAACTTATCTCAGTTGATGTTGGTACAGTCAGAGAGCGTCAGATGGTCCAATGGGTAGCACTGATGGCCCGTCATAGTGAGGGTTGTGAGGTTGTTCGATTCACACCGGCTTATTTCCATTGGTTATAGAACCAGATCTTCACCATAGAATATTTTCCATATGCTGGGATGGATTTTCGTGGCGATCATGATATGTACCTTCCTCCAGGAACACAGTGGGATGTGTCAAGTAAGAATCATTTTGACGTGTTCTAAATTCTAATTTTGTTTTTGTTTTTTTTAAATCGTCCAATACTAATGACAAATTTTTAAAATGCATATGTTGGTCCACAAAGGCCAGCCACTCTTCATCACTTTGATAGGAAGTGGAGAGAGCCTGTTGCACCACCACAGGATCAGGCAACAAAAATTCTCACTGACCTACAGCACAACTTGGAGCAGTTGACCATAGACATTCCGGAGACATCGATAGATGATATCCCTCTCCGTCTATAGAGACATGTCACGGGAGTTCCTGGTCATTTTAGAAGATTCCTAAGTAGGGTGGCACAAGCTATAGTATATTACCATGATCATCACCACAGATAGTGGATGATTATGCGGACTATTACACTTTTTTTTTGTATCACTATTTTTCCGATCATAAGGTGTTTTAAACCTATGATCGAGGACGATGTAATATTTTTTCAAAACACTACTCTTATTCTATGATATTACTACTATTTCCGGCAATATGGTCCAACATGTATCGAATGTTGCTTTGATTTATTTTTTTAATGTTGCAAATGTCTGTTTATAACACTAGTAGCTAATGCATCAGCCAATGTGTTTAAATTTCTCGGAATGTGTTGATATTCAATATAATCAAACTCTCGTTCCAAGAGACGAACCTTTAAAAACAATCTTAATAACACTGGATTTTTAATTTCGTATACTCTATTTAAATGTAATACAATGAGTTCATAATCTAACCTAACGATCAAACTCTGAATTCCAAACGAAATGGATTCAGATAATAACTCAATAACTGTGCTATATTCTGCAATATTATTTGTTGTTTGACCGAGGCTTACCCCATGCATAGATGCTAACTCATCAGTGGGTGAGTAAATAACCCAAGCCATGGAAGCAATGTTTTGTGTATTACAACAAGCACCATCAGCAAAACCAATGTATGTTTAAAGGGATGTCAACATCTGCAATATCAAGAGTAATCCAGATAAGCAGGGATAGTAGTGAAAGAAAATTTAAACTAGACACACTCTTCTAATCTAAGGCACACTAGCTACGAAAAGAACTAATATACAAGAAATATCTCCACACAATAATCAAGCATAATATCTCTTCATATAAAGCCCATTTCTGGGTTTGTCTAAAGAGACCCCATCATAATCAGTTAATTCATAAGCCCCTTTTGCAAGCACTCGCTTGATAATATAAGGGGCATGCCACATGGGTTCGAATTTCCCAGCTCCTAGCTTATCATTAGCTTGATCATATACTAAGACTAGGTCACCTTCTGAAAAAACATGAGGTGTAACACTCCTATCATACTGAGGTTTCATTTGTTTTTTATGAGCTTTGGTACCTAATGCAGCGGTGCACTGAGTCTCATCTAATTGAGCAAAGTACAAAAAGTGTTTTTCCTCTTCAGAGGTAGCTGGTAGTAACTCTATGTCTAATTGGAGTGACGTATCTTGCATTCAATCAGTAACACAGCTTCTAAATTGTAAACCAGTTGAAAAGGAGTGAACCCTGTTGTTGTTTTTGTTGAGGTTCTATATGCCCAAAGTGCTGAAAAAAGCATGGTATGCCTATTCGATTTATGAATTTTGATAATCCGTTTGATCATGGTGGTTAAAGATTTATTAACAGCTTCAACCTAACCATTAGCCTGCAGATGCATAGGCCAAGTTGATCAGTCAATTCATTCATCATTATGTTTCGAAAATGACTCCCATGGTCAGTAATAATGGCTTGGGGTACATTGAAATGAGCAATCACATGATTGAACATGAATGTAGCTGAATTTTTTCCATATGCCGCAAATGTAGGCATCGCCTTGGCCCATTTGATAAAATAATCTACTGCGAGAATAATATACCCATGCCCCCCAGCCGAGTGAGGGTTACATGTAATGAATTCCATGCCCCATTTTGCAAAAGGACCAACAACAATTATAGGGTGAAGAGGAGCGGGTGGTGCACGCATCTTTCGATTAAAAATCTGACAGTTGTGGCATTTTCGGACTAGGTAAATACAATATTTGAATAAGGATGGCCAAAAATAACCAGCACGCAATATATTTTAGGCTATGGCATACCCAGACATATGAATGCCACATGCTCCAGAGTGGCAGTCATTTAAAACATTTTTAGCCTGTTCATGAGTTAGACATCATCGAAAAATAGAGTCCACACCACGACGATAAAGTGTGTCGCCAAAAATATTGTGTTGCTGAGATTGGAAATGGATTTTTTTTCTATGTGAATGTGATAGTTCATGCCAAAAATTTTGGGTTTGGAGATAAATGATGATATCTCCATACTAAGGATCGATGGTACTGATAAGAAACAAAGATTTATCTGCGATCGGATGTTCTACCACAGTTTCTGTTTCAATATTTGGGAAGTCACACATAAGTTCGGCGAACACCAATGATTTCTTTGATTTAGAATTTTCAAATTCTAAATCAAACTCCAATAGGATAAAAATCCATTCAGAGTATTTGGCCCCTAGCAATTGTTTGGTCAAAATATACATCATAGGGTTACAATCAAAGATCATTGTTGTTTTTCATAACAGTATGTAATGATGAAATCTTTGGACATCTTGAATTGCTGCCAAGGCCAATTTCTCCACATGTGAGTATTTGATTTCAGTTGGATTCAAATTATGACTGAGATATTAAATCACATGTTCATTGTGAAATTCATCTTCATGAACTAAAACCATTCTGATCGTGGAATTTGAGCTTGCTAGGTATAAAAAGTAATCTTGGTTGTAATTGGGTGGATGCAATAACGGTGCATGGGTCAACACATGTTTTAGAGCATCAAAATATCAATCATCAATCTCATCCCAAATGAAAATAATATTTTGTTTCAACAACCTAGTAAAACCTTTACTTAACTCAGCATAGTTCTGGATAAATCTGCGCAGAAAGTTTGCTTTCCCCTTCAAACTTTGGAGTTGGTGGAGTGAGGAAGGAGGAGGTAAATTGATAATGGCCTCAACCTTCAAAGGGTTGACACAAATGCATTCTTTCAAAATGACAAATCCTAGTAATCTACCAGATTGTACACAGAAAACACACTCGTGTGGATTCAAGCGAATCTTATAATACCTACATCGCATAAAAATCGCTTGTAAGTGAGTAGGATGATCTTCCCTATGTAATGAATGAGTAGGTAAATCATCAAGATAAGGTTGCACAATGTGTTTAATGTCATGAAAATCATATGACATTTCCCTTTGAAAAATTTCCCCAGCATTCTTTAATTTGAAAGGTAATTTACAGTAAGCAAACATTCCCCAAGGACAGATGAATGTTGTTTTTGGTTGATCGGCAGGGCTATGTTGATTTGATTGTATCTAGAAAATCCATCCATGAATGAATACATTTCATTTCCAGCACAATCGTCAATAATTTGGTCGATATAAGGAGTTGGATAATTTTCTTTAGGACAAGCTTTGTTAATATCCCTATAGTCAACACATACTTGTATTGTTCCTTGTTTTTTCATAACAGGGACGATATTAGACACCCAATCCATTAATAGGATCGGATAAATAAAACTTTCTCTCAGTAATTTCTCAACTTCGGCTTTAATGGCAGCAGATTTTCGTGGATGTATCGGATGTAATCGGTTTCTGATAGGGTTAGCATCTGGGTAAGTCTTGATTTCATGAATGACAATGTTGGGATCGATTCCTGGCATTTCTTCATAAGACCAGGCAAATATGTCACGAAATTCTTGAAATAGCGCTTTATATGTGGAAATTTCATCTGACGTACATGAAGCACCTATATGAACGTTTTCAATAATTCCAGGTTTTACTGATATGTCAACAGGAATGGTAGAATAAATATTCCCCAAATTTACTTCAGAATCCAAATTTGTGATCAAGATTGGACCCTGAGTTTCCTTGACATAGTGAGTTGTAAAAATAGAGGAAAAATAATTTTCAAATAAAAATGATGACCTATGATGGAAATCATCCCATGGTAATTCATCTACAGACAAAAATGCACGAATGCTTTCATCAGTATAAAACACTTGTTGAAAAGAATCAGGAATTGATGTTGTAACCGAGCTTGATGTTGAAAATGATTTTTCACTGATCACATTCATTGGATCAACATCAGTTGATAAAGGATCGGAAAATGATTGTACTGCTTGATATGCTATCTCAAAAGGACTCAAAGGCATCACGCCATTGAACGAATCCAGTTCTGACTCTAAAGGCACTATCCAAGGATCAGTAAATGGAATAGTAATTAATGTAATCATATTGATATTAGAAATATTATGTAGTACGTTAGGTGGAGGCATAGAAAAAATTCCCAGTAAAGCAAAATCTTTGATTAAACCTACTCCTACATCCTCATAAGGGAAAGTCATTTTTCCAATGTGTTGAATACTATCAGTAGAAGCTAGGTCAGACGAATAATATGAGAGCTGATCGACTTTTACAATCTTTCCTTGATGAGGAAACATAATTATTCGAAAGATGGATGACACGATAGCAATCATAGCATAAGACCAACTTCGACCCAGAAGAAGGTTGTAATCTAGAGGGGCATCAACTACTTCCACATCTAAATTAATGGTTTTTCCTTCCACATCTAAATTAGGTAGATCCTACAAAATTCCAAATGGATGGAATCCTCTTCCGTCAAAAGCTTTGAGGATTTTCGGTGACTAGTTAAGGGTTGGAGAACTAAGTGATTCAAAAATTTTAACGACATGATACACGTAGATGCTCCTTCATCAATAACAATATGAAAGAAACGTCTATTTTTTACTAGTACTAGGATCTGAAAATCCATTTGATGAGGGAGGCGAGGTGTAAAATTTTCTAAATCGAAGACCATGAGGTTTAAATCTTGAAGATATACAGCTCCAATTGCTGATAATAGTAATTTATTTTGTGCTGGACATGATTGCAACACTTCCAAAGCCGCCATTGCTGAAAGAGATATTGCTAAATCCTCCACAATGTTGTAATTCTGAGCAGCTCTCACATGTGGATTGAAAAATTATTTATGAAGTACACCTTTAGCAGGCGGTTTGATTACTAAATTAGGATTTGGTTTCTCGATATGCAGTGGATTGGAACCCGAAGGAGATCTAGCTGGTGCAGAATTAGAATTTTCTACTTCTTTACCAGCAACAGGGTTTTACTACCATAATCTTGCGATCGAGTCGCAACCATCAAAATATTTTTTGATGCATTAGAGGAAGATCCAATCATCTTTCTATCTTGGATCAGAAAATGATCCTTCAAAACAGCAAGGGTGGATGAACCTTTGACGAATTTAGATACCTCAGCCCTATGTGGACATTCCTTGGTGAAATGATCCTCGTCACAGATAAGACAAGGATAACGAGGTTTTTGTTTATCATCAGTTGATTCATTTTTATCAGTTTTTTCCTTGGGAGATGAATTCTGTTTATTTTTATTCTTCCCTTTCTTCTTATTACCTGATTTTGATTTTGTAGTTGAGGAATCTACAACGTGAATATCAGCAGGAGTTTCCAGGGAAGATTCTCCTTTTAGTGAATCAGGTAAATTTATTATGGGAGAAGTAACCTTTGAAGATTTCTTCTTATTCTTAGTCGTACTAACCGAACCGATTACACCATCAGCAGCATGAGACCCTGAAGGAGTTGTTGTTATCTAACCAGGACGTGGTAAATTGGGAATTTTCTTGTACAAAGTACCTGACTGGGTGTATACCAAGTCAAGATATTGAGTTTGAGCAATAACTTGTTCTTTCATAACAACTCCTCCTTTAGCTACATCTTCAGTAATTTTTGGTAGTGATGATTTAATAAACCATTCTGCGAATATTCTGCTAAAAAAATCATGGTATGCCAATTCGATTTATGAATTCTGATAATCCATTTGATCATGGTGGTTAAAACTTTATTAACGGCTTCAACTTGATCATTAGCCTGCAGATAATATGGAGTAGAGATATCATGGCACAGGCCAAGTTGATCAGTCAGTTCAGTCATCATTATGTTTCAAAAATTACTCCCATGGTCAGTAATAATGGCTTGGGGTACACCAAAATGAGAAATCACATGATTGAACACGAATGTAGTTGCAGTTTTTCCATCTGCCGCAAATGCAGGCATCGCCTTGACCCATTTGGTAAAATAATCTACTGCGAGAATAATATACCCATGCTCCCCAATAGAGTCGCCATTTTGTTAGGCAGATAAATCTTTCTTGCAGACAAGAAAGATCTTCCTAGTATCCTAAGGATATCTAGAAACAAACAGACAAATGTAAACTACTTCCTCTAGATTATATATGATTCAGAATTATCTATGATGAAGGATAAGGACCTACCTGTGGTCCAATGCTAGTTGTAGTCTTCTTTCCTGTTGCTTCAAAGAATTCGCCTATTGAGACCTGCAATCAAATACATGAAAGAGAATCAAAAGCACCTGCAAAATATACTAATTCACAAATCACAAATCTATCTTAATGATCAAGGAATTTAAGAAATAATTAATTCAAGTAAATACAGGATTCGTTTGTATTATCTTTAAATAAAAGAAGAAACCTTACAATCGTGTTCGCCTTTATGCTATACAGGTCCTTTCGGGGTCCGGAACAAGCGTTTTCCTTTGGTCTGACAAGCCTTTCCACTCTCTAGACTAGCATACATACGAGTATGTAATTTTTCTCATATGAATGATGATAAGTAAAGAGATTCTAAGTTTCTTCGGCAATTCTCCTCAAAAATACCAAATTCTAAGTACCCTTGAGACTGAACCATGGCTTCAATTTATAGAAAAAGGGAAGTGGTTTCAGTTCCAGAAAGGAAGGGATAAAGTCCTCTTATGAAGGGATTAAGCTCCAAATACCAAGGAATAGGCTCCTTTAATGAAGGGATGAATGTTCATTAATGGAGGGAGTGAAGCTTCGACCAGATAACACCTTCTAGAAGCTTCCAGCTGGGAGAATATTCGAACAGTTGGGCTTCTAGAGCTTAATTTTTCCTTCAATTTATCTTTTACGGGGGTCCACAGCTTTAATGAATAGAACGTGTGGTAGGATCCGCAGCTTATAGAGAAAAAAGGTGTGGTGTTGCAGGTAAGGACAAGGAAAAGTGCGGTACAAATGTTTTTATGATTTTTATGAGCTTTTCTCCAAATCCAAGACTTGGTTTAGGAACTTTGGGGTTGTATACCTCTAAGGGAGCATTATATAGGTAATGATGAACCCATATAGACAATAAAATGTCGTGGTGACAAAATAATGTGTAACAGTCATAACACTCGGTTCTGCATCGTTAATATTGGACATGGATCCTAAGAAAGAAAATAAGTTTACTAGGAGCATTGCAACCTCTATTAATCCCAAAAAAGATTTCGACAAAAATTTCAAAGGATCTTATTATGGGACTTTCAAAAGTGGACAACAAAACAATGATTATGGTGGTGATAGTCATCTTTCAAAAACTGCTCATTTTTGTTCCCTAGCTCATAATTTCACTCCTTTCCTAGTTCCCCAAGCCTACATGAATCATATCTTTAAGCTACATGGTATGCCCAGTTCCATTTTTTGGTTCGTGACCCCACATTCACCAACTGGTTTTGGTAGAAGCTATCTAAACTTTAAGGTATAAAATTTAATGTGAGCACTGCATATCATCCTCAAATGGTTGGTCAAACAAAAGTAGTTAATAAGTGTTTGAATAACTGTTTATGATGCTTTTCTTTTGAAAATCCATGCCAGTGGGCATAATGGCTTCCCTTTACTGAATTTGGGACAATACCACTTGTTATGGAGCTACCAAAATGATGCCATATGAAGCAACTCATGGAAAAATGCCTTGTGAATGACATCCTATGTACTAGGGATATCCATGGTTCATGAAATAGATATAATGCTTCCCACTAGTGAAGTTATTATCTATATCCTTAAGGAAAACTTGTATATGGTGAAAAATCAAATGAAACAACAAGTTGATCAGTATGTATCTAAAAGTTCTTTTGCTAAATGGGATTAAGTGCTCCTTCACCCACAACCTTATAAAAAAACATCACTTAAATATAAATTTCCCTAGAATCTAGCTCATAAGTTCTATGGGTCCTATCAAATCATAAAACAAATTGGTCAGGTTTCCTACAAATGGCTCTTCCAATATTCACCAAGTATTTCATGTGTTATGTTTGAAGAAGGTTGTGGGATAAAATTGCAAAGTCTAGACCGACCTACTAGAACTTCATGAAGAAGGTTCCATTTGGCTCTAGCCAGAAGAAATATTGGATATCAGAGAGCTCTAGTTGTGCCAACACATTATCGAGTATCAATCCAATAGAAGGATGTGAAAATGAAAGATGTCACATGGGAACCAACAATGGTTCTCCAACAATTTTTTCACCCTCATCTTTGAGGATAGTTTTTCTTTTAGGGGGGGGGCACATGTAAGGGTCCTACCCTAACTCCTTATTGATAGGCCTTTTTGGCCATATGTCAACAAGGGGATGTGGCCCTGATTGAAGTTCTTCACACAACCTAATTCATTTAAATAGCCACACCAAACAGATTTAGAGGCTTTGTTAGCCTATGAATCTCTTCTTCTTGCAAAGGAAAGAGAGTGGAGGGGAATGCTAATGTAATCCTAACGTTATATGAACATAGAACTAGAGTCAATGTTTTATGTTAGTATATATAAATTATGATATAATAGAATAATAGAGTTAACAACTAGCTATTAATGTACAATACTAAAGTACAATGAATGATATCGTATAAAAATTATACAAGAAATAATATACACATACAAAAATGAAAATAACCAGAAAATTATGTAATCGGAAAATAATGTAAGAAGAATGGTTTATTACCAATTTATATAATGCAAAACATTTCATATATAAACTAATTTCAACTATAAATGAAATTATAGTTTAAATGTAATTAATTCTTAATACAAATTTTCATAAAAGATATAAAGTTACAATCATATAATTCTCTTATATTTTAAACAAATCCATAGAATTATGAACTTGTCTTTCATATTTCACATCAAGAATCAACGAAAATGTATATAATTATCTAATACTATCTTAACTTAGGAGAATTAAGTGACCATAACAATTCATTTTGAAAAATAAATATTTTGGCACCTAAAAGCTTGAAATTTATTTAACAAGTAAGCAATAAAATACTATATGAAACATATAAATTATTACAGTGAAAGTATTAATATCATTTATAGGCAAACCACATACTCAAATGACCTAAATTCCCAAAATTCATTCTAACAATTTTGATATAAATAATGGACAAATCGAAATTATCTTTTAAATCAACTATATATATATATATATATATATAATTAAATTATTGTTTATTCCAAATCATAGTAAGATAATAACAGTATAAAACTCTTAGAATTTCCCAAAACACAGTAAAAAAAATTCAGAAATATTCATTAGTAACCATGGATTTAAAATATCATATATGATTAAGTTTTGATCTATTGAAATCATTCAAATAAAAGCAACACTTATACAAAACATAATCTATAAATGGTTCGACAATCACCAAAATCAAATGACCATCTTTCCTCCCCCTTTCTCTAAACATGAGGCTCTTTTTATATATCAATGAGTCCTTAATGTACTTTCTTTTCTTTTCTTTTTCTCCTTTTTTTAGAAGTAAAAACATTTTACCAAAAATAAGAACCATAATCTCACGATCATATCCAATCAAGACCAAATCATAATTGTTTTAAAATAAAATGACACAAATAACTAACACGATATGTACATGTGATTCAAAACAACTAAGCCATATCCATAGCCACCTATGTCGTCATAACCAATGCGAGTTTCAGGAAAATGAGGAGTACTTGTTGCAAATCAAGGAGGGGTGAAGGCATGATGATCCAGGTGGATATTGGTGGCCACCTGTCTATTCCACTTGGGGCCCCACCATTGTTTCTTCAGTTTTTCACTTTCCTTAATTATAGCACAGTTTACTTTTTTTAGCAGTTTTTTGGGTCCTGAACTTCTGGAGCCGTTTTGAGGCCCTAAACGACGTTTTTTGGGCATCGCTTCTCTGGAAAATATGAGACTATTTCAAACTTGATATTCAAAATCAATAGTTGTATTCCTCGGATGGATCTTTCTAACAATGTATCATGTGCGCCAAACAGAGATAGTATGCCAAAGTTACGACCCCGGGAAATTGATGTACCTATTTACCCCAACGGGACCCATATTCTGGTGTTTCATCTCCTAAGGTTAGGTTTTTGGATGTTTATGGTTTTTGATTGTTTATCAATAATATATAAGCCTTCAAGCCTACTTGTAACACAAATTTTAGAGGCTTGTATCCACCACATCTCTTTTCAGAGATAAGCTACCAGAACCCTAGCTAGTTTATTTTCATTATGTCTGTAACAAATTTTAGTTCTTTGATATTAATGAAATGAAGTGTTATTTCTACTTCATTTTTATATTTATGGTTATATGTGTATTATGTTGCATTCCTACATAAATCTGGATCACATGAAGATGGGTTACACTTTTTTGCAAGCACATGCATTCGGAGGGAGAAAAAAGTAGGGCGATCGACCCTTAACCAAGTGGTTTGAGGGCTTAAAAATAAACCCTTGAGTGAGCTCCTACTTAACCCATAGTTACATAGGAGCTCGGTCAAGATTTTTTTTTTTAAATTCTCCCCCAAAAACACAACGGGGAGTTTATGGTTCAAAGGGCTCGATCGAGTTATAGCTCAATTGAGCCCTTTTTTAACCATGTTAAGAGATATATTAAGGGTTTGTTAAACCCGCGATCGAGCTATTTCAAATTTTATCTTAAGAACTTGATTGAGCTCATGAAGTGCTTGATAGAGCTATTTAGGGCCTAAAAAATATTTTTTTAGCTCCCCTTCTACAAATTTCTCCGCAACAATATTTTGTACCCTAGTAGACTTTAGGCAAACTTTGTTCTTAAGTAGTGGATTTGATCATGTTGGATTCATGAAGGAATTGTCCAATGGAATATGAGTTTGACATTTTCGAATTTATATGATATTTTTCATCTAATTTATTTTACACAAATGCTTGAAATTTTTTTCAATAGTTTCAAAGGGGCTCAATAATTGTATGGGTATTTGATGACTGAAGTTTCTCCTCTGATCCATAATTTTTTTATCACTTTGGTTGGCCCTAAGTTGGTTCAACATCATAAGTTGGTTATTTTCCTATTGGAGCTTGTGAAACCTATGCTCAAGGCAAGGAAGCATAACTGAGTATCATTGTTACGGATGCATGATTTGCATACATATGCCAAAATCAATCTTTTATTGGTAGTTTTCATCACATTTATTATCACCAACCTGAGTATGATCATTGCCATCGACAAATTTGAGTTGTGATTAGACTAGGGTTTGTTATTCTTTAACACAGGGTTGAGAGAGTCAATATTGATATAAACATATTTTAAAGGGACCTTCTTACCTCTATTTTGTTTTTCCTGAAATATTTTATGAGCCAACTATTTTCTTTTAATTTGAGATTGAAGGTTTGCTCTAGACAAACTCTTTTTTTGTTGTGTGTAGGTCGAAATTGGCTAGTATAGTTCAATAAGTTTGGCTCAATATCATCCTTAAATTCATGTTGTAGCTCGACATGTTGAAACCCTAATTTATTTCCCATACTACAAGTTATATGAGTAGGCATAGAATTTGGGATTTTAACCAAGGTTTCATTACATAAATCTAATTCATTCAAATGGTAGAGATTATTAGGGACTGGATTATCGGGGTCATGAGACACAAAAGGTTATGGAAAAACTACTCGAGAATCAGGTAAAACCCTAGGAGGGATTCCTTTTTGTCAGTAGCATGAGTATTTTCAAAACCATTTTAACAAAGGAACAAATCACACCAGAATCCATAAACTTAGCCAAATGATATTGGACAAGAATACATATTAACCCATGATGAAACATGGAGCATTCATGGTTTTTGCGATCCCTTTGGTAAAATGTAAACATTTTAGTAAGGATTTTGTGCATGTAAATGGAAGGTTCAACTTAGAGCTTAGAAACACCATAAGAAGACATATATGATACAGAAAGACGAGTCCATATCTATCCTCATGTTAGCCCCCTATAAATTTCTTGACAAGCAAGTGTGGGGGCTAAATTGTTTTTGAGCCTTCAAGGAATGCATTTTTCCTGAAAACACATCATCCTTGAAAGCCTCTTCATACCCTCTGCCCTTTGGTAAGATTTCACTACTGTTTCCAAGCCTCTCTGTTGTGAAAAGAATTTCCAAATTCCTTTCCCCTATTTCATTCTCACTTAGCCCATGTTTCCCTCTCTTTTTTCTCCCCTTGTTCCTTTAAATTATCCCAGAATTCCCTTTAAATCCTACACACATCCCTTGTTTTGTTTAATTTCCCCTCTTTTTTCCTCTGTTGTTACCCCTTTTGGCCTTGAATTTCGTTAAAAACGGGCCAAAAAACCCATTTCCTACCTTGTAACAGGCCTAGCCCCTTCCCGCTCAGCCCCAGAACTGTTTCCCCCCACATGACCCAGCGCTAGAACTAGGCGCTGGCCCGAAAAGCGCTTATCTCAATTGGATATCGGGAGCATTGTTAATCGTCGATTGGTACAGATCGGAAGATCTTCGCAAACTCCATAGCGTCCATGCCCCCCCCCCTCGTTCACCCCTCTGATCATATATCCACTGTCGATCTGATCCACAGATCGACGACCCGCTTTCATCCACCTCGGTGGTCCCCGCACCACGACCTATGCAAAAACCGACGGTTTCTATCGCACCGCCTTTGTAAAGTGGGCAGTATTTTTCATTTCGCAGTGATGGCATTCACCACAGGACACGTGTCTTCGAGCACTATTTAAAAATCGCCCCTCATCGCGCGTTAATGTTCGACTGTGGACCCGGCGCGATATGCGCATACACTGTCCGATCTGAAGCTGTCCATCCAACGGTGATCACGCCACGAAGATGCTTGGGAGTTAGCCCAAGGAAAACAGGAACCTTGGCCCACCATCTATCGCCCTCCGATGCATTTTCAGCCATCAATCTCCTCCTGAGATCGGACGGTCTGGATTTAATTCATGCTCTGCCATTGACCGATCCTGCCATGTCACCCATCCCACGTGTCTTCATCGCATTTCAACCGTCCCCTTTATATTTCATTCAAAGGTTAAATTTTAAATGTTTTACATTTTAAATCTCACCGTCTTCCAAATGCATCTCTCGTTGTTCCACGACATTCATCCACAGTGTCCTCTGCATGCATCGTCGTTAACCATGCCACGTAGCCATTTTCACAGTCATCCATTACATCCACCCACCCCATGCATGGATTTCTTAACATGTTTTCGTTTTTTGCAGGGTTACAGGTGGTGAAAACCTCCTTTGTTTACATTCACTGTTATAGTGGTGTAGAACACAAGAAAAGGCCATTTTCAGGGATAGAAATCATGGAGAAAAATCCTGGGAAGGTGTTATGACTTGATTCTCATTAAAAGAACTGAGTTAAACTCTATAAAACCTATCTAGGGCCATTAAATCATAGATTTCGCAGACAGAGGAAATCATGGAGTGGCAAAGAGTATAAGTGAGAAAGCAGAGAACCTAAGGCCCATAATTGAATATTTTGAGCCTTAATCCAATAATTAAAGGCAAAATATCAAAGTAAATACCTCATGAATCACATAGAAGGCCTAGGACACACAAAACGATGTATGTCAGTGTCACCATCAGCAGAATGTTCCTACCCATGAAAGGACGAATTGTCCATGCTGTTTTTATTCTATACCATGTTCCTGAGGAGATCTCTACCTTGACAACAGTCCTATGCTATCAGAAGCATTTGTTACACAATATGCCAGACCTGAGTCATCGATCTATTTTTTGTTCAGTTCACCATAGTATTGCAGAGGTATTACAGCAAGTACATCAAAGACATACCTAGAGTAAATGGCAGCCTGACGAAGACTACTCTTTCATCCAAAGAGTACTGAAGATAAATGTCCAGAATTTAAAATAGAATTGGGTCTCACCCCTCTTCCTCTTCTGAGTTTTAATGCTGCATTTAGTTTTCCACCTACCTCCTCTTCCCCTTTCAGTTATAAAATTCATGGAGAAACTCATCGTAAAGGTTGTTGATCGGATATCTGTGAATTGCAAGCTGTTTCTCTTGAGACATGTTCTCTGTGTAAAGTTGTAAGATAGGCAGAGGAAGATGTTTTCAGATAGAATATCAAGCTATTGGTAATGTTGTACTTGACTGGTGTTTCTCTTTAATATGAAAAGAACATTTCTTTGGATCCTTATTTAAAGCAACGATGATGTTTTTATGTCTTTGTCTATGTTTGCCTTTTAGTTCATTACATTTCATTTCTGCTGCCTTGCAACAGAAATCTGGCATAGGATTTACCCTTGTTAGGTACCCTATGTTTCTGCTCTCCTTGCTTTCAATGTTTTCTGTTGTATGTGTTATCTAAGGATTGATTTCAAGCTAATTTAACCAGTGCAGTGGTCAGATATACTGCTAGCTGATGTATGAATTAATGAAGTTGTTCTTAGATGTTCTTGTTAGGCTTGAATTGAATGAATTGGGACACTGGGAGTTTATAACTCTGTCTCTGTCTCACTAGGATCCTTTCCAATTAATTGAACCTTTCGAAGATCCCTTAAGCTGGGTACCAAAGCAGTGAGAGTTCAAAGTCTCTCTTTGATATCAGGTTTTCAACTTTGTGTTCTAAATCTTTAATCTTTCCTTGTCTGAAGAGTTAACCCTTTCGGTCTTGGATTACAGGTTTTCCAACGGCATGTCCTGTCCCTGGATCTGATTCCTAAAAGGTCACCTTGGAGGTTTCCTTGCTTTCACCTTCTCTCTTACCTTTTCATGCCACACTATCATCTCTAAGATCCAATGCTTTAGATGACTAGCCCAACTGAAAGCCTGCATATTGAATAGAAAGTAAACCCTTTCCTGACTCCATTGCCCAATGGTATTGAATGTTCTCCGAATCATCCATCCTTTGCCTAAAATCCTCTTTGCTCATCCTTATCTTATATTGAAACCTCCTTTCTTGATTCCCAACAACCAAACAAAATCAAACAAACAAACCCTGTGCCTATAACTAGCCTAATATCTTAACCTTGAGCTTCAAAGACATAAAATATTCACTTATATAGAGATATCCCTCTCTGGACCCAAGAGGGCTAGATCCTGAGGTATAAAATTGGTTCTGATGTTGTCTCATCTTTTGGTCTTGCCAATCTGGCCAAAACATGGGAACCCCAACACCTCGTAGGTAATACAATTCCTAATGAAATAAAGAAAATCCTTCCATTTTTTTTTGAGGAAGTGAACATGAATATCTTTCACAATGTACGTGTAATTTTCTTAGACTAAAAATTCTCACGAGGGAATGTAATGTACAGGGTACCTTTTGGACCGGTTTTTTTCCCTTAGTAGAAAAATGCGTTGCTTCAACAATGAAGATTTCATCAACCAACATCTTGATGTCACCAACTTCGGCTTTACAACCATTGCAGGTGGACATGAAACATTTCAAAACATGCTCATTATGACCCTGAAAACTTTCAAAAAAAATTGCGTCGTCAGGCTTCCTAGTAAAGAGTGAGGCATTCATCGTAAGACTCAATAATTTCTCCATCAAGAAGCTCCAAGAAGCTTTGTCCTAATCACAGGGGCCATTACGGGATGTTTGATAGGACTCAACAGTGGTTTCATTCATAAGGGATGGAATATAACCCAGGTAGGGTTTTAAGGAATAAACCGTTATCTAACACAGCCAAATGCACAGGTGAAACTCGAAACTTGAATGCAGGGTATACAAAAATCAGACCGTAATATTCAGGATAACCCTCTATCAGAAAGGATTGATAATATTGGACTGAAATGATATCAATTCATAAAAATAATAAATGACCAAGCTTGAGACCTTTCGATCACTTGGATAGTGTCCAGGTGTTAAGACATACAATTTCCAACTTAGAAGAGAAATTCCATATCATCACCCAAACTTATTATTCATTTGATACCATACAGTCCCAAGTGTTAAATATATATGTTATGGTCTATCCATCACACAGATGTATCAGGATTTACTCCATCACAATATGATTATGAAAAGAAATGACGTACATAGTGTTAGGTTATGCAACATTTGACAATAACAACAATCAGCAAAACATAAATATGAAGATGAATAATGCTAGGTGATATCATATAGTTTAAGGTTGAACCCTTTTGATATAGTATGGAATATGAAAATAATGGTGTCATATTATAATAAAGGGCCAAAAATATAGTAAAATCATTCATATTCCAAAACCATATAGCATATAAAAACACCATGCCATAAGCACAATTTCAATCCATAACTAATGCAAAGGGACTATGTAAGAGAAAAAGTCAAAATGCCATGTTTATATGTGGACTTGACAAATTAGATCTACAATGTTACTAAATTGCTCATCAAAACAAAAAGGAAGTGATTTCTATAACAGTATGAAGATGATGTTTGAATTGCGTAAGCAACAAAAGACATACATCAACCAATTGAAATTAATATTTAGTATCAAAACTTTAGAGTTAATGAAAAAGAAGATTATGTCAATTTTTAAAACAAATTCACACAAGGGTAAAGTCTCTATTTGAAAAAGAAGTGAATCATCATTTTAGGTCACTAAGGCAACCAACAAATCTTAAGTAACAAGAAAAATAAAGGAGAGACCCATTTCATTCGAAGAATGTAAGGGGAGGCTCTTGGTGGACAACACCCTTTTAGTTTGACTCATTATTAATTTATATTCCCCATTGAAGATTTAATTAATAGTCAGTCTTTGTTAATAAGGCCCAAATAGTTTTTCAGTTCTCATTGAATCGAGAGGGTCATTCTACAATCCAATCTGAGGGACATGTGTAAGTATCTCAAGTCCTCAAAAAATAATAAAAATATTTTTCACTATTGTCAACCAAAACAAAAAAGAAAAAATCAATTAACCATATAAATAAACAATTAAAAATCAACTAGAGGCTCATTGAGCCAAGAGGCATTCTACAATCCCGATGCACAAGCATTAGGCTCAGAAAATTCTGTGTATTTTATTAGACATAAGGGTCTTGTGGTTTTAAGGAAGTTGGGTTCACTAATGTAATTATTAATGTTTTGAGTGATTTTAAATAGGAATTAATTAATTGTTGAGAGAAATTTGTAAATGTTCCCGAATAATTGGAGAACATGAGAGAAGTAGGATAGTTGAGATTCTATAGGGAATGAGAGATTGAAAATTAATTTTAAATCTTAAGTTAGAATTGGTTTCATGATTTTATGGGTTTGAAAGGATTTTTAGGGATAAAGGATAGATTTTAGGACTAAGAGAATTCTTAGGAATTTGTTGATTAAGTTATGGATTTAAACCATAATTGGTTATAGAGTCTAATTGTATAAATTATAAGCCTCAAGGCATAGAAGGAGAGAATAGGGTTTAGAAGATTAGAAAAATTTTGAAGCTTACGGGCAAAGAGATGAAAAGGCCATTTAATTAGAAAATCAAACCTAAAAGAGAGAAGACAGAAAGCGAGATGTTCTGAGATTATGTAATATTGGTTATGAATGAAAGAGGGTTTTCATTATGTCCAGAATTGTTTTCTGTGTATGACCATAATTGAACAAATGGGTGAAAAAAACTCTGCAATAAATATTTGATATGGTGATTCTACGTACAATTGATAAGTTCGATGCTAGTGCCGAGAAGTAGTTAATATGAATTTTGTCATTATATATCTGAGCTGTGGGCTTTATGAATTTGAGTAACTGGGTGTTTCAAGGGATTCAAACATTCATCTTGTATTAAACAAATTTGAATTTGGTATGAATTTGCAGATTTCAAAGATCAACCATTGATCACTGAATGGATCGATGGTGATCATTTGAAGAAATATGACATTTAATTTAAGCATATACTGCATAGTGGAATGAGGAAAATGATCTGCAAAAAGTGTTAAGAGCTTTAAATTTAGAACTTTGTATTTAAACATTCAAATTTATGTCAGATATGCATTTCGTAGAACAGAGTATATTGGGCACCTGGATTAAATATGGAAAAAGGAGAATTAATGGTGGAATAATAAAGGATCTTTTTTTGACGAGATCATATTTGTGTGTTCATTTTGAAATTCGAATTTCAGGTTGAAAATTTGAGAGGAGGCCCAGCAGAAGTTCAATTTTGAAGTTTGACAATCGTGGAGGATTGACGTATGTTGGGTGTGTGTTGACTAGATCCACGTGCTATACGTTGCGCCGGGCGCAGCAGGGGGGTCACAGGGGGGGCGGCAGCCCCCCCTGTCGGGG
This sequence comes from Pinus albicaulis, assembly GCA_034641835.2. Lineage (NCBI taxonomy): Eukaryota > Viridiplantae > Streptophyta > Pinopsida > Pinales > Pinaceae > Pinus > Pinus albicaulis. The sequence continues at coordinate 1,117,964,139 of CM076580.1, forward strand.
TCCGGGGCAGCGCTCCGGCGAAAATTGTTTTGGTATGCGGTCCCACTCATATGCGGACCCACCCATGTTTTGTGCATGAGTTTGCACATGGTTTTGGGGTACGATGGTTTTCGACCCCTGGTATTTTGTAGATCCGGTCAAGGGAACTACGGTTATGTTCTAATCCGGGGTTAATGGATTGGGGTTTATGTATTCTTCGGCATGTATATATATGTGTTGTAACACTAAAAGGAATATAATGAAAAATCAAGCTGGTAGTCTCGATTTGGGATCCAGGGGAAAATCTTTGTGTTTATCTGTTTTATGTTTTATGCTCTCACTATTGTTTATTTTTTGTTATAAGATTCGTGTGTAGATAATTTCTGTTCAGGGTTAAAACCTACCACATCTGAGAAGAAATCGAAAGCTTGGATTTGATTCAAGGATTTTGTTTCTGAAATTGAATTGAGTGGATTGCGTTATTCGCTAGTCTGCTAAAACACGCTCTCATTGGAAGATGGCTTCATTCGGAGATAGGTGAATTGGATATGACGGAGTGGGCTAATACCTTCTGGGTTCCCATGCTTGGCTATATGCCTAATATCAGTATGCTAATGGGGAACTAGTTTAGTGCTCATTTTATTCATGAACGTGATTTCCATAAGGTGATGGATAGAATATGGGTTTGGGGCAAGAGCTACATGCAGATTATGCCGTGGTATCTGGGTTTCAATCCTATTATGGATGCCCCTTGCAGAAAGCTTATTTGGGTTAAGCTTCTAGGACTTTCGTTAGAGTACTAGACCATTAAAACACTCAGATCCATTGGAAACTCTATTGGCACAACCCGATATTTTGACCCCAGGACTATTGGCATGTCGGACAAGTGTATTGCTTGGATACTGGTGGAGGTGGCTTCATTTGGGGAGTTGGTTGGGGACATTGACTTAATATGGGGTCAGAGGCAACTTTGACAGAGGGTGGACTATTGGGGAGTATCTTTTAGGTGCCTCATCTACCACCAGACTGGGCATATACTGCGGAATTTTCCATACAGGCACAATAAGTCACATTGACAGTGTAATTTTGCTATTGGGAAAAAAGTAAACACCCGGTCCTTATTTTCGTCGGATTCTGATAAGTCGGGTAAGTCCAAACCATCCTCTCATGATTATGTACAGCAAGATAATCTTGGTAATAGTTATACTTTCTTATCTCCTTTTACTTATCAGAAATCTGATCGTATAGCAGTTTCTAGTGGTATTACGGGCTTCTCTACGCCGCCCCCTCACAAATCATCTTCGTATGCCCAAAATGAGCCCATCAATGATCCACAAGGTCATTGCTTATCTGGGAAATATTTGTCTCTCCCTCCACTATTGCCCTCTTATGAACCTTTAATTGTCTCCCTCTTTATGTTGCCTCTAGAAGGGGCGTCCCCTACATCTTCTCATGAACCTAACTCTAATCATTGCAGAGTCTCTTCACTAATATACATGGAACTTGTTTCTAATCCCATGATACAAAACTTTGGTTTTAGCTTATCTGAGAAGCCTTCGAACCTTCCTCGGCCTTTGCCGTATGTTGATCTGTTAAATGTCTCTCCCTCTATGCTGCCACTTGAAAGGGCGTCCCCTATTTCTTCCCATGAACTCTTCTCGGATCATCTCAGGGAGTCCCCGTGGAATTCTGTGGGAAGCAATTTGGATGCCATATTGCAGAATTCTAATCTGGACTTGGCGGCTCTAACGGTTTTTGACAAGAACCCTCTGGAACCCCAGCCTTTCATCTCTCCGAACTTCGCTGCCAACATAACTCTTCGAAAATCCTCAAAATCTAGTTCAAGACATTTATGTGGATGTCACAAAAAAAAGTCTCTCTTTCAAGTGGATTTATTGAATCTTAAGGATATTCCAGTCATGGCCATGGAGGATAATCGGGCCCTTAGAGCAAGTTTCCCTGGAAAGGGGGTGCCATGAATTCCATTCTCTCTCTCAACATAAGAGGGATGGGCGACCCCTCTAAGATGCTTCGCCTCCAGGAAATGGTTGACGAACAACTGCCCTTGGTTATATTTTTACAGGAAACTCTTTGCTCTAGACTGAATGCTATTGGATCCATTCTGCCATTCTTCTCGGGATAGAAGGCATCGGGTATCAATTCTGTTGGTAGATCTAGTGGGATGATTTTTGTATGGGACACTTTGAGATTTGACCTCAAGGCTTACAAATTTTTTGGCGGAATATTGCTTCATGGTTTCTTCGGAGGGAATAAGGATAATATTGCCTTAATCAATCTATATGCTCCATGTCAGGCTCATAATGTATTTTGGGATAATATGGATAGTCATGGTATATTAAACCTTAAAAACCTGATGATGATTGGAGATTTCAATGTCTCTATGGCTATGGAGGAATCATGGGGTACGCAGGCAAGGAATGATCCCCTTGCTGGAAAAAAATTTCAGATTTTTGGAAAATATAATATGATCGACATAATACTGGCTCTGAATGTACCTACTTGGTCAAATAGAAGGAGAGGAACAGAATACATTGCAAAGGTATTGGATCGTGCATTGATTAAACCTGAAATTATCAGTCTTATGGGTAATATGCGACTGTGAGTGGTATCGTCCACTCTTTCAGATCATATAGTGATATTTTTATCATTGAGATAGGAGTCCATACCAAAGGGATGGCCTTTCAAGTTCAATCGAGTTTGGCTTATGGATCCGGAATTCATTGATCTAGTTAATGCTTTCTAGAAGGAAGAGAGTCAGTATGGAAGTGAATACGAATGGTGCAATCTAGTGGATAAGCTCAGAAGACTGAAGTGCATTGTGAAAGTTTGGGAGTGGAACAAGAAGAGTGCACAGAGGAAAGAATATCTTGAGATACAAGTGGGTATAGACAGGATTTATAGGAGGATGGTGGACATAGCGCCTGATGAAGAAACATATTGTTTACTAGCTGAATCAGAGGCCCGCAAATTGGCCTTATTGCAGATTCAAAAAATTACATGGAAACTCAAGAGCATGAGACAATGGCTTCGGGAAGGGGACTTGAACATTAAGTATTTTCACTCCTATGCTAACAGGAGACGCAACAAAAATGCAATCTGGAAAATTCAAACAAAGGAGGGATTGGTTAAAGTATTAGATCCAAAAATCAGAATGGAAGCATATGGACACTTCAAAGAATTCTATAAGGTGGCTGAAGGTATTGAGGTTGAAAGTCGGCAATGGGTAATTGATAAATTACCGCATATGATTGACCAAGAGGCTAATGAAGCTATTATGCAGCCAATTTATAAACTGGAATTAGAATCTGTACTTAAATCTTTTGCAAGGGATAAGAGCCCGGGGCCTGATGGATGGCCGATCGAATTATTCCTGAAATTTTTTGATTTAATGGGGGATGAATTACTAGCTATCTCTGAACAGATCCGTTACTGGGCTATATGCTTGGGGATTTAAATTATACCTTTATTGCTCTGATCTCTAAATCTTCTGATCCTTATTCATTTAATGAATATAGAACCATTGCTCTGTGCAATGTCTTATATCAGCTTACTTCCAAGATCATTGTGAATCGTTTGAAAGGGTTTTTATCCAAATCAATTACGGAGGAACAATATGGCTTCTTACAGGGCTGATTGATCCATGATGCGGTGGTCATTGCCCAGGAAGCAATGCATACTATAAATGACCAAAAAATGGAAGGCTTAATTATGAAGATCGATCTTTACAAGGCATACAACTCCATTGTATGGTCATATATCAGATTAGCCCTCCTCAAAATTGGTTTATCTATGCATGCAATTAGATGGATAATGGCTTGCATCAGCTCGGTTAGATACAGCGTAATCATAAATGGTATACCGACTGAATTTTTCATGGCAGAGAGAGGTCTTAGGCAAGGATGTGCCTTATCACCTCTTATATTTATTCTGGTCATGGAAGGTTTCAGTAAGCTTTTGAAGATGGCCACCAACGAGGGATATTTTACTGGCTTATCTTTCACTCCGGAGGTATGCATTTCACATTCCCTCTTTTTTGATGATTTACTTGTATTTGGGAACCTTATCAGGAATCATTGGTTCTACCTATCCTATATGATGAATCGCTTTGGAGCAGTTACTGGTTTGTGCATAAACAAAGATAAATCTGTTCTTATATATGACAATGGGGAAATTGAAGAGATTATGTTTATTGTTGGGTTTCTTGGGGTTAATACGAGGCTAAAGAAGGATGGTATTACCTATCTGGGCTTTCGTTTGAAGCCAGGCGCCTACTTAAACAAGGATTGGGAATGGCTGGTGGATAAGCACAAGAACAAAATACTTAAATGGACTAATAGGTGGCTTACGTTGGGGAACGATATATTTTGATTAAACCTATTATGTCCTAGCTCACGGTATATTGGGGACATTTATATTACCTACTAGCCTACATCATTGATAGAATTAATGCAATTATATCCCATTTTCTATGGGCGGGCTTGTCTTCAGAGAGGAAATATCATCTTTGTAAGTTGTCCAAAATCACAATTCCTAAATCTAACGGTTGTTGGGGTTTGCTGGATCTTAGAGTCTTGTCCAATGCTCTTCTCACAAAATCTCTATGGAGAGCCTTAAATGAATATGGGATTTGGTCGAGGATTATTGAATGCAAATATATTAGTGATAGATCTTTGATCAAACTTTTCTGTGGAACTTTTTTTTCTACCAATCGAGCATCTTAGATTTGGAGAAGCCTTACTAAATTAAGGAGATTATCAGTGCCAGGCTAATATGGAAATTTGGTAATGGGCAACATATCCTCATTGCAAGCAACAGGATCTTGGGAATTCAGGAGGTGGGGTATATTGAGGGGGAGTTTATTCACAGGCTTACCAATAGGGGCCTCATATATTTGGTTGATATTATTTCACATTGGGAACTAGGTGCACTGGTATGGAAATCTCATAATTATGCAGGTCTTCTAGATGGCGATAGGGAGAAATGGAAGAGACTCATCGGTGCTCTGCATAATGAAGGGTTATCATACAGCCGTGAAGGGGATCAGATTATATGGGTGGGATTGATGAAGGGGAACAATATCATTGTCAGGGAATTGCATCATAATATAAAAGCTAGTATGCAATCTGGGTAGACAATTCCGAGTTTTTATGAGGTGTGGGGCTGGAAGTCCCACACAAAATCACTTTGTTTATTTGGCTGCTGAGGATGGGAAAGATTCTTACATGGGAGAACATACAAAAACGTGGTAAACTGGGCCCGGGAAGATGCATATTCTATAAGGAGCATGAAGAATATATTGGGCATCTATTTTTTGAATGTTATATTGCCAGAAGGATATGGCGATTTTTTCTGCCCCTATCTAATGATTCCGAATGGTGGTCTATTGATTGTGATTAGAATTTTATATTTTGGGCTGATAACTCTCAAGGATACAAGTTTCTTCCTTTTTATGTTTTTTGGGAAATTTGGGGTGCACTTAATCGAATAATATTTCGTGGGGATCCCCTTGACATTGCTAGAATCCACTCTCATATTATGAATTGGCTGAGAGGTGTTCCTTCTAGAAAATTGGAGTGTACCGATCTCTCTGTTCAATGTAGACCACACTGTATTAATCTCCCTGAATTATATTTTGACGGGGCACAAAAGGATGGATGTTGCAGATGTGGGGCTTGGATAAAAGTATTAGGGGTTGAGAGGTATCACATATTCTAGAATGGAGGATGTGGAACTAATAACAAAGAAGAGCTAATGGCTTTATGTAGTGGGATCATGGTTGCTTACCATTTGCAAATTCCTTGTATCGATATATATGGTGACTCGAAGATTATGGTAGATGGTATATCTGTCAAATCTACTCTACAGGGGTAGCATTTAAGAGGATGGATTGAATGCACTATGTATATCTTATCCAAATTCCATAAGTTTTCTTTGAACCATATATACAGATAACGTAACATGAGAGCTGACAAATTATCTAAGATGGGTCTGGATGAGTCCTTTGGATGCATATCGGTTTTACATTTCTGGAATTCAACTCTAGTGGCTTCTTACTCATATCCTTTGTAATAATAATTTGGCATCTTCTTATCTAGGGGGTTTCCTATCTAGGGATTCTTCTCTCTGTTCGGTTAGCAATGGTAATGTTATCTAGGGACCTGTCAAATGAGCCTGTTATATGACATTTTATCAAGCGAGCATGTTCCAGTACCTATTTCATTTGGTTCATCAAGCAAGCCTGTTTATGTCAAGTGAGCATGTTATATGACTTTTTATCAAGCGAGCCTGTTCTAGTACCTGTTTCATTAGGTCCATCAAGCGATTCGGTATTATGGTTTACTCTGGATTTCATCTGGCTTATTTGGAAGGGATGGATATCACTTATATTTTATTTTTCCCCATTTTATTTTTTTGTATTGTGATATGGACCATATGCTGATAGGAATCGCATTTATTTTTGCATCTTCCTCATATTTGAAAATATCTGATGATGGAACAGTTTCATATGGATGAAGTTTTATATTTCTGGTTTTTGTACCATGTAACTTGGTTGATGGTATATGTGTATTTCCTAATAGGTTGCCTCCTATACCCTTTATCTTGCATCTACGGGTCTGGTGTATAATATCATACTTTGTTAAATGGATTTTTTTAATATAAAGAAGCTGTGTTTTTTCTCTATTGAAAAAAATCTTTTATATATAAGATTCTGAGAACTCCGTAGATGTAAATACGGAGAGATAAAATTGAAATATTTTTGGAATGGTAAACCAATTGTATAACCTGAATATGAATGCCGGAAGCAGGAATCGATGACGCAGAGAAATGCAGAAGTGGTTTTGAAAACAAGTGGTTTTATCGCACCGCTTTGAGATGGTAAGCGGTAAAAGGTGAAACGAACGCGATAACATTTAGGCAGCGACACATTCCAAACCAAAACTACCCATTTTTCTTTTGATTGAAAACGTTAAATAACAAACAACTTGAGATGCAAAATCCGTTGGATTAAAAGGATTTCATTGTGAGGTTGTGATTGGCATTGAATGGACGGACGCACATAAGATGTTGGGAAAGGTATGTTTTGAAATAGTCGTGGACCAATATATATATATATATATATATATGGTGAAACTTTGGTTTAAACCAAAGTTGAAATTATATTTTAAGTGAAGTAATAAAGTGGGTTTTTAACATGGTTTATAACCATAATGTTAAAAAAAAAGGAAATAGCTTCCGCGTGGGTTTATGAAAATCATAAAGTGGATATGATTGGTAATTTGGGTTTTTAAACCAAAGTATGAATTCTGAAAATTAAATTGTCAAAGCGGGTTTTTTTCTTATTAAGGTTAACAACACAAATGAGATAATGAGAAATAAGCTTCCGCATATTGAGAAGCCTCTGGTTTTGAGGTTGATAAGATTGGTTTACATAATATTTTCATTGAGAATGAATTTAGTGGGTAAAAGCAACTTTGGCTGCGTCAAATCCAGTATGAGGGACATGTGTAAGTATGTCACGTTCTATAAAAATAATAAAAATAATTTTGGAGCTGATAGGCCCATTCTACAATCCATTATGAGGGACATGTGTAAGTATGTTATGTCCTCAAAAAATAATAAAAATATTTTTCACTAATGTCAACCAAAACAAAAAATAAATAACCACATAAATAAACAATTAAAAATTGACGAGATTGAGCTGAGAGGCTCATGCTACAATCTAGTATGAGGGACATGTGTAAGTATGTCATGTCCACAAAAAATAATAAAAATATTCTTTGCTAATGTCAACCAAAACAAAACAAAACAAAAAAAATTAAATAAACATATAATAAACAGTTAAAAATCAACGAGAAGCTCATTCTACAATCTAGTATGAGGGACATGTGTAAGTATGTCACATCCTCAAAAAATAATAAAAATATTCTTTGCTTATGTCAACCAAAACAAACAAAAAAAGCTCATTCTACAATCCACTATGAGGGACATGTGTAAGTATGTCACATCCTCAAAAAATAATAAATATAATTTTTGCTAATGTCAACCAAAACAAAAACGAAAAAAAACAAAAAAATAACCATATAAATAAACAATTAAAAATCGACTAGAGGATCATTGAGCCAAGAGGCTCATTCTATCTTAATCACATATTTATTAAACACTAGAAAGGATCAAATCTCTTGACGTGTAATTTTTTTTCAAGTTTGTGATTTGATCCCTCTGGTTAAAATAGATCTATACTGGTTATAAGTGAGTCCATATATAGTTACTATTTTCTATAGATAGATATAATTGAATAGAAGATTATGTAATAGTTTGTGAATAATTATGATTGTATTTAGTGCTTTTCTCTTGGAGGTTTCCCCTTTCAAGAGGCAATTGAACTTAATTCTCTATTTTGTTATCAAAGAAATCTTTATTGGGATTTATCTCCCCTTTTTCTTATGTTTTCGAGTTTTGAAGTATATTTTATGTGAATTACACAACATTCATAGCAATAACACATTAGATAAAATGATTTCCATTGGCAAGGAATCAATTTATTAGAGTTTCTTGTTTACTCAGAGCTCTGAGGAAAACATACATTCATTAAAATTTATTCATATTCACAACTATAAAGCGAGTATTGTTATGTTTTTTCTTTTATTTAAATATTTTTTTTAAATAGATTTACATGTATATTTCTCTTTGTTATATAGTGGAATTTTAAATATAATAAAAATATTTATAATAAGTTTAGTGTTTGTAATAATTAATAAAAGTAGTTACATTTTAATTTAATAATACTAAAATTTCAAATTGGTGTTAATTAATTCAAAAAGTAGTATTTTATTTTAAACTTCTCTATATCAAAAACTTGTTTTCAAGATCCCATTTCCTTGAAGTTTAAGTTCTAAGAAAGTCCCAAGTTCCTAGCTCATTTCCTAGCCAATTTGGGATGTTTCATTCCCATTCCCAATCTCCCAGAAAAATCAAATGAGACCTTGATATCGTTTGAGAATATTGAAAACAAAACATTGATGATTTATATAAGGCTTTGAATGTCGTTTATTTCATAAGGCTCCTAATGAACACTTAAAACTATAACACATCCCACGCTAACATCCCATTATCAACTTTACATATAATTTCCTCAAAAGTATAATTACAAATCATTATTACCATGTGAAGGATCATTACAAACCATACCAACATATAAATGGTTCCATGGTGTGCACACCAATCAATACAAAAATATATGGAGATAGTTGATAAATAACTCAATTGTACGTGTTTTAGTTATTTCTAAATATTTCACCTCTTGATAACTCAAACTAATGGTATACCCCTTCAATTCCTATATGTAGTTGATATTGTATAATAAAATTTGTGCTATATAAATTGTGTGAATAATGGAATCAAATGCTTCATCTAAGTATTCAACAAAGAGGTTATTCAACACTAAAAACTACAGTAAGGCATCTCAAATTCCAATGCTAGCAGGGATATCAATGTTTTGATCTTGGGGTTATTAGAGGTTCAATTTTTTCATTTTTAGCCTTCATGTCGTCAAGGTTTAGAGTATTTTCATTTTGGGATTCAAGTTCAACATTCCCAAGGTTACGGAATAACATTTTTCCATTCTAGTTACAAATTGAATTTTAATGGTTAGGAAAATTATTACAAGAAATAATCAACTACTAAATAAACATGATTAATAAATGAAATAATTGTTGGAAATATTGTCATTGATGTCAAAGGAGAAGACAGGAGTAGCACCTGAACTATCACTAAGGAAAAAGAGCAAAGAAGAACCAGCAATAAGGCAAAGGAGAAGACAGGAGTAGCACCTGAATTATCATCAAGACAAAGGAGCACAAAGGAACAACATCAACCAAGGTATAAAGGCAACATTAGACAAGAAGCAGAGGCAACAGATGAAGCAGATAGGTGACTAGAAGCAGAGAGGTAGCGGAGTGCAAGATACTGCAAGCGCCAAAGATCTTATACAAAAGAAGCTCGGGAGGGAGTTGCGATAAAGAAAAGAAAGGTTCGGGGTCTTTAGAGATCTGCAGGGTGTTGTTTGAAAAGCCTCGGGAAAAATTGTTAGAAGGGCCATCAATTGAAGACTAGGCCAGATATGAATGTAAGTGATTCCATTTTGTATATGGAAGAATATGCTTCAGAATCATATGAGTATTGTTTAGTTTAATTGCTATGGGATGAGACTCTGTAATTGGGGTTTTTTTTTGAAGTGGGTTTTGTGTGTCATTGAAGAAATCAACATTCATGTTGATGTGTTGATGTGGAGTTGAATGTACACAAATTTATGAACCGAATCCTATGCGGATCATTTTTTTGATCACTGATCACAGCATGGATCAATGCTTTTGGAGAAATAGGATTCTGAAATTGACCTTCAATCTAATAGAATTGAGGCAAGGAAATATAGTCCTGTTGTAATATCTACACGCAGGGTAAATTATGAGCGAGGGTTCATATACAGGGATTATATGAAACCTTTGAATGTACACGCAGCGAAGGGCACACCAAAGGGAGTCAAAATACTAAGGCATAGTTGAGAAACATAGTGGCCTGGGAGCGAAAACAAAGAAATTACAATGGATAGAAATTAATGCAGCAAAGACGAAATAATTGAAGCAGAATCTTGGCCAATAAGGAATGGAGACAGCTGAATTGAAATCGATGGAACAACAAAGAGAAAGGGTATTGTTCGAATACTTAAAATGAAGCGATGAAATACCTTAAGTGATGGATACAAGGCGCAAGTTGTAAGCGTTTGTGTTGACCAATTAAAAGTGCATAGTCCTTTGATTAAAGAAAGGATTCGCATCTGTTGAAGAGTTGGAAATAGAATAACGAAATCATGGAAGGGTTTCATATGCAGAGGAATTAAGTTGAAATGGAGCTGTATGGCGTTTGAACAGTAAAGATGTTGAAGAATTAGAAGTGAATTCGTGCATTGAAAATATTCATAATCCAAGTTAATGAAACAAAGTTGTATGTGCAAAGAAAACATGGGGAAGGCAGAACCATGAAGATGAAGCGGAATTGGAGTGTTAAATAGCAAAGGCGTTTTTGATGAGTCTAACCGGAAGTATTGTGCGACCACAAGAGTGGTAAGTTGTTTTACAAATTGGAACGTGATATCGGTCTTCATATGACGCGTGGAAAAGAGTGGTTTTTAAAAACCATTTTCATCGTGTGATTTTGAGGGGTTAAAGAGAGTGTTGTTAAATTGCGCGATATCCGTCGGATGTGTGCCCAAATTATTTTTGGAGCGCGAGAGGATATTGACCGTGGGATTATAAGTCAAGTTGCATGGTCGATAATGCAGAGGTAAGTTGTGCATATTGTGGGCCCCGAATGTTATTTTATGTTGGCACTGACATTTTACTTAATTCCATGAAGATTTGATGTTGGGTTGATTAACATCCATATGCATGGGTGCATTGCTTAAACCAAAGTCAAACTTTGGTAAGTCTTAACTGCTGTAGTATGGGAATTTGAATAAATATGATAATAGAGCTAAGGCCGAGAGCTTTAATATTATATTGATTGGCTCAACCATTAAATGACGTTTACACCTTGGTTTAATGACAGGTAAGAATATTGATTCGATTTTCATGAAGTCTAGGAAATGGGCTATTGAAATGTCGAATGTTAATTCGATATTTCCATATAATGGAAATTATCATATATGGGTTTATCCTATGGGTTTGACGCCGAAGTTGAGATATCAATATCCATTTCATGGAGTTAGAATAGCATATTTATAATGAGGTTTTGACCTTTGATTGAAGAAGCTTCTGCATGTAGAGGTATTATGTTAACCTTTAAAATATAAATTTTAATCTGTTGGGTTGTTAAGTGAGGTATGAACTAAATTTTTATTAATAAAACTTTATTAATGTTGAAGTCCGGATATGTGGGACCCGAACTTGTATTATGTTGACAATTGAGTTTTTTGGAATGGTGGCCAAAGTTATTTGAAGGGGTGCGCATATAAAAATTATTCATATATGCATTGATGCATTTGATCAAATGATTTAAATCCAAATTCGAAGATTTATGACATGTTCCGTGAGCACATTTAATAGGGATCATATAATATATATGATGGATTGGAATGCCGTGACCAAAGGTTTACTTTGGGGGTTTTAAAACAGAGTTTGAAGTCAGCATGTGAAATATAACGTGGCCTGTTATAATTTTCCTTTATACTCAGATTGAAAATGATAAGAAGGTTTCAAAGCTTGGTTAAGACCGAAAACAATTTTAGGAGGAACAACTTCATAAAATGAAGTTTGTAAACTTGGTCAAAGTTGAAATATTCGAATAGTTGATTCGACAATTTATAAAGTGGATTTTTTACCATAGCACATAAGATGAAGAGCTACTTCCACATTAGAGTTGATGGGTTGAAACTGTGTTGATTTCTTTTTCATAGTGTATTAAAGGTGGGCTTCTAAAACTGAGTTTACCAATTTAAGCATTTCCAATTAAATGAAATTGCATTATTGAGTTATAACAGAGATTTTAATCTTTGATGGAAAAGCTTTAGAATTAATTTAAACTACCAGATTTGAGAAAAAAAAACAAGGGTACATGCATAGAAAGCAGGAGAGTATGCAGAACTATTACATTATAGCAGCAGAAAAGACAAACGCCTAGCAAGCCAAGAACTGAATGGGTTGAATTGAAATACTTATTGTAACTGAAAATGTAAAATTTTATATTGTTTGTGATGCAATGGAAAGTCTCCGAAGGCAAAACAAAACTCCACTGAAATACTAAAATATGTATATGTTGTTATATTCCTCTGAATAAGCTGGACAAAGAAATGAGAAGGTGGAAGGCAAAGAGTCATGATTGTTCATTTTGAATTCCCTAAGGAATGCTAACAGTCATGAGGTAATCTCTATAAATAATATTACAAATATATACATAGAGAGGTTAGAGAATGGTGAAATGAGGCAGAGAGGGTAAGAAGAAGGAGGAGCAGATAGAGAACCTGTGAAGATTCAGAGATGATATCAGGTAGATGTGAAGGCTAGTGGACAGTAGTGAAGAAGGAACAGAACAGAGTTGATATCCAGGTGAATCAGCATGTGTTTTTTATGAAAGAGTGAGGAAGTTGATGCTTCCATATCAAGTTGTAGCTTGATAGATGTCAGTTGTAGTTGGCTGAGGTAGGAGCCTCCTGTAGGTTTTAGCCTGTAGAAAATAGGTGGGAGTTGGAGCTTCCTTGCAAGTTGTAGCTTACTGAATTGAGGTTGTAGCCTCCTGTAGGTAGGAGCCTACAGAAAATCAGTGGTGAGAGGGAGTTGGAGATTGCCTTTGCATCATAACAATAATAAGATGTGGTTTTCTCCCTTATGGGTTTCCACTTATATCTGTTGTCTATGTGTGTGATGTTTATGTGTTGATATGGTGTATCTAATCTACTTAATACTTTCTACTCACATATTAATATTGTTGTTACATTATGTAATAAGTTGATCATCAAATGAAGGTGTAACTAATTTTAAAGGAAATTTTTAAAAGTCCAGGAATGTGTTAAAATGATTCACCCCCCCTCTCAGTTTAACTAAGGGTTCACCAATTGGTATCAGAGCAAGTTCCTTTGGTGTAAGCCTAATAGCTTGAAGGAGATCTGGTTGAGTCATGGACTATCAAAATGTACCTGTGCTAAATACAACAAACTTTCTTGAATGGAGAGATAAGGTTAAAACAGATTTAGTGGCTTATGAACCTGAGGTATCGAAGCTTGCATGTGATGGTTATTGCACAGACTCTCCCTTGGTTCAAGAACAATAGTGGAATTCTAAGGAAAAATGTGTGATATATAACAGTCTTCATAACAAGGATCTTGATTTAATAATGGATCTAACCTCTGCAAAAGAAATCTGGGATAGATTGCATTTCATGCATGAAGTAGACACTAGGGGTTGCATTGTCAAGAAGGAGAAGAGAATTAAGAAGAAGAAAAATTCATGTCAAAAGGAAAATTTTCAATCAAATGAGGTACCTGCTAGTGTGAATGGAAGTAAGTTCCATGAAGAAATTATAGTGAAAGAACAAACCAAACTTGACATTGCCTTGACTGAAATAGGAAGATTTAAGAATGAAAACAAAGGCCTAAAGAAATTGGTGTAAATATGTGATGAGAAAGAATATGAAGATAAGAAATAAATTGTTGGCCTAAATACACAACTTGAAGAAGCAAGGAAAGTAGAATACACTCTACTAAAGAAAATAAAGGATAAAATTTAGAAGCAAGAGAAATTGGAAGAAGAAGTAGTGTGCCTGAGAAAGAAATTAGAAAAATCACAAAGAGAATTATTAATGAATACTCCTCAAATGAAAAGCTCTGAATAGTTGGACAAGATTCTAAATGCTCAAAGGTCTCCTCTCATAAAGGCTGGGATAGGATATGAAGGAGAAACCAGTAAGTCCAAGGTAGAAGATAACAAGAATATCATTTTTGTAAACACTGTAAAGGATAATGAAGCAACTCAAAATATTCCTACAGAAGTAGAAGCCATCAAGAACATGATTTGTAAAGAAACAAATAGAAACAAGCAACAACATGAAAGGACAGAGAAAGAGAGGATGAAACAATCAACTGCTAAAGGCTCATATGCTCCTACGGATGAATTGAATAAATTTGGAAGCTGTCAAAGAAGGTTCTTTCCTCCTATGAGAAGTATCACTTGTTTTTCCTGCCACGAACCTGGACATATTGCAGCATATTGTAAGACAAAGAAAATCCAGTCCAACCAGCAAAGGATGCAAAAAATGAAAATACTACCTCAAGCAAACAAATGGAGAGGACAACCTTTCACCAGGTACACTAATCAATTCCATGGCTACTATTTTTCATGCAATGAATTTGGACATAAATCTGTTGAATGTAAATTGTGTTAAAAAGGGGAACAAAATATTATACATCAGCTCAAACATACCATGGTAAAATAAGATGTTATGTATGCCTCAAGCTTGGTCACAAAGCAAAAGACTGTAAACTGCCATATACATTAAAGAACTCTAGACAGATGATGGAATCTAATCAAATCAAACAAAACTATGAATAAAAAAGAAGTGCAAACATTATGAAGAACCCCAATAAAGTATGGAAGGAAAAGAGAAAGGGGGATCCTGTTACCTCAATAGTATAATGAATCCATCATAGTCTCAGGGGGAGCTACTCTAGAAAGCAACGAAAATATCCAACCAGTGATAGATATGAAGCAACATCCCAGGGGGAGAGAAGTTCATAAATAGTCCCCACAAAAGTAGTCTAATAAGAGCTCCATGAAATAACAACAGCTAAAATGTTAGGAAGGGAGAGGAAAATTCCTCTAACAAAGAACCATAGAGGAAGAAGATTATCTGAAGCATTCAATAGCTAACAGATTGATGGAAGAAGAGAAGGTAACAAGAATCCATGGTAGTAGAGATAACATCAGCCAAGATCATGTAAGCTAAGAAGACAATAGCACACTAAGTGATGAATGGTTAAATCACAAAAATTATGTTTCAAACTATAAAACTGGAAAAATCCATAGAGGATGATCACACTGCGCATCACATTGCAAGAATTAACAATGAATCAAATTTAAGAAGGATGAGTAAGAGAAATGTTTATCATCATTATATCATTACATCATTCATCTATGAAAAGTCCCCTTGGAGGAATGAAGTTAAATAAGTGACAAATCTCTGAGTGGTCTGCCTATGAAGATTCCAAGTAAAAAAATTGAAGATGTCTTCCCGAAGATCATTATGTTAGAACAGTTGAATTGTATATAAATCAGCAATGATTCTGGAGCAGTCCTAGAAAGGAAAATGCAGTGACATTCTTTTAAAACTATAATGACAGAATAAGAAAAAGGTTAATGATGCCAATATTAGATTCAGTCTGTTGATGATTCTTGTTGAGAACAGTGGAGAGCTCAATAGTAGAAACTATGAAGGTTGTTTTAACTATGGGTGCATGTGTGAGTTGAAGTGAAATTACTGCTTGGTTTATCAAAGTAGTATCAATTGGTATTTGGATCATGCAGTCTTCCTATTAGAAAAATACCAAGTGTCATCAATGGAGCAGTGGTATGGTACAGGTCCTCAAGATCAGAAGTACATCAAGGTAGTATTCCCAGTGTTATCTACATTACTAAAGCATGAAAAGGTCAATAACAGTGCTAAAGGATCATTATTTTGTTTACACTTGAAGCATTATATTGAGCATTAAAGTAGTATCTATTTCTATATATAACTGCATGCCTTCCCGAAGTCAGTAGATATATATCTTCAAGGCCTCTCTCTTAAGATCATTCATAACACCGTGTGAAGTTTGTTTGCTGAGATTTCAATTAAACATCTTGAATATGTTTTTGTAGAAGATCATCATGATAGAACAGTTAAAGTATCTGAAGTATGAAGGACTAGTTGTGTTGATATTACATTTGAAGCTCAAGAGTCTGTTAATGTTACATCTAAAGCCTACTTCAATAGAAAGGAATTTCCGGTATGTCACCATTGAAAAGAGGTTGATCATTGACATACATACCCCCTTATGTCATAAATAAAATTGCATAGTTGATAAGTGAGACTGACCAATACATTGAATGTATTGAGCCTCATGGGTTTGTTTTGAAAGTGCATTATACAAGCAGTAAAGTCGTTTAGTCTCTTATATCGAAAGATATTGTCTAATCTCACAATAAGTTGATAGCTCTGGTTTCAGCTATTAAGTGTAATATCCCTGTCAGCGGAAAAACTCATATCACCACCAACAGAAAGTAAAGGTGAACCACAGCTATAAAAGATATATTGGCATCGTAATATTTGAATATATGTGTACCACAGATATGTGTCTCAGATGAATATCATAATATGGACTGAAGTATATTTGGAGCAGAATTTGTATGACGTATGGACCATTCTCAGTACTTTAGTATTATTCCAATGATGCATCTCTGATTATATAAGTCTGGTACAATGTGTTCTATGAATTTTCATTATCTTCACTTTCAGCTTTATACAAGTGAAAGGAGTCTATGCTTTGGGATGGTATTAGCTTACTGTGTATTTCAATGATTCTCAAAGTGTTCTCCCAACAACTCTTATACAACAGTCTGGAGAAGCAAGGTATAAAATCAAAAGAAGAAGGCCTAAACACAACTCGGAGAAAAGAAATGAAAAGACAGAATCTACATTGAGAGATGTGCAACCCTTTGCCATTGATGTCAAAGGGGGAGGAAAAGAAAGCAAAATAAGATAGACGGAGGAAGACAAAACACACCTTTCAGAATGAAAGGGGGAGGAAGTCCTAAAGGAAGTTTTGGAGTATTGCCATCAATGCCAAAGGGGGAGACTGCTGGAAATATTGTCATTGATGGCAAAGGAGAAGACAGGAGTAGCACCTGAACTATCACTAAGAAAAAATAGCAAAGAATAATAAACAATAAGGCAAAGGAGAAGACAGGAGTAGCACCTGAATTATCATCAAGACAAAGGAGCACAAAGGAACAGCAGCAACCAAGGTAGAAAGGAAACATTAGACAAGAAGCAGAGGCAAAGGATGAAGCAGATAGGTGACTAGAAGCAGAGGCAACAAAGAAGCAGAGAGGTAGCAGAGTTGCAAGATATAGCAACGGCCAAGATCTTATACAGAAGAGGCTCAGGAGGGAGTTGCGCTAAAGAAAAGAAAGGTTCGAGGTCTTTAGAGATCTGTAGGGTGTTGTTTGAAAAGCCTCGGGAAAAAATGTTAGAAGGGCCATCAATTGAAGACCAGGCTAGATATGAATGTAAGTGATTCCATTTTGTATATGGAAGAATCTTCTTTAGAATCATATGAGTATTGTTTAGTTTAATTGCTATGGGATGAGACTCTGTAATTGGGGTTTTTTTTTTAAGTGGGTTCTATGTGTCATTGAAGAAATAGACATTCATTTCGATGTGTTGATGTGGAGTTGAATGTACACAAATTTATGAACCGAATCCTGTGCGGATCATTTTTTTGATCATTGATCACAACATGGATCAATGCTTTTAGAGAAATAGGATTTTGAAATTGACCTTCAATCTAATAGAATCGAGGCAAGGAAATATAGTCCTGTTGTAATATCTGCACGTAGGGTAAATTATGAGCGAGGGTTCATATACAGGGATTATATGAAACTCGTGAATGTACACGCAGCGGAGGGTTCACCAAAGGGAGTCAAAATACTAAGGCACAGTTGAGAAACGGAGTGCCCTGGGAGCAAAAACATAGCAATTACAATGGATAGAAATTAATGCAGCAAAGACGAAAGAATTGAAGCGGAATCTTGGCCAACAAGGAATGGAGATAGCTGAATTGAAATCGATGGAACAACAAAGAGCAAGGGTATTGTTCGAATCCTTAAAATGAAGCGATGAAATAACTTAAGCGATGGGTACAAGGTGCAAGTTGTAAGCATTTTTGTTGACAAATTAAAAGCGCATAGTCCTTTGATTAAACAACGGATTTGCATCTGTTGAAGAAATGGAAATAGAATAACGAAATCATGGAAGGGTTTCATATGCAGAGGAATTAAGTTGAAATGGATTTGTATGGTGTTTGAACAGTAAATATTTTGAAGAATTAGAAGTGAATTCGTGCATTGAAAATATTCAGAATCCAAGTTAATGAAACAGAGTCGTATGTGCAAAGAAAACATGGTGAAGGCGGAACCATGAAGATGAAGCGAAATTGGAGCGTTAAATAGAAAAGGAATTTTTTATGAGTCTAACCGGAAGTATCGCGCAACCACAAAAGTGGTAAGTTGTTTTAAAAATTGGAACGCGATATCGGTCTTCATATGACGCATGGAAAAGAGTGGTTTTTAAAAACCATTTTCATCGCGTGATTTTGAGGGGTTAAAGAGAGTGCAGTTAAATTGTGTGATATCCGTCGGATGTGCACCCAAAGTATTGTTGGAGCGCGAGAGGAGATTGACCGTGGGATTATAAGTCAAGTTGCATGGTCGATAATGCAGAGGTAAGTTGTGCATATTGTGGGCCCCGAATGTTATTTTATGTTGGCGCTGACATTTTAATTAATGTCGTGAAGATTTGATGTTGGGTTGATTAACATCCATATGCATGGGCATGTTTCTTTAACCAAAGTCAAACTTTGGTAAGTCTTAATTGTTGTAGGATGGGAATTTAAATAAATATGATAATAGAGCTAAGGCCGAGAGCTTTAATATTATATTGATTGGCTCAACCATTAAATGAAGTTTACACCTTGTTTTAATGAAAGGTTCGAATATTGATTCGATTTTCATGAAGTCTAGGAAATGGGGTATTGAAATCTCGAATGTTAATTCGATATTTCCATATAATGGAAATTAGCATATATGGGTTTATCCTATGGGTTTGACTCCGAAGTTGAGATATCAATATCCATTTCATGGAGTTAGAATAACAAATTTATAATGAGGTTTTTAACTTTGATTGAAGAAGCTTCCGCATGTAGAGGTATTATGTTAACCTTTAAAATATAAATTTTAAGTTATTGGGTTGTTAAGTAAGGTATGAACTAAACTTTTATTAATAAAACTTTATTAATGTTGAAGTCCGGATATGTGGGACCCGACCTTGTATTATGTTGAAAATTGAGGTTTTTGGAATGGTGGCCAAAGTTATTTGAAGGGGCATGCATATAAACATTATTCATATATGCGTTGATGCATTTGATCAAATGATTTAAATCCAAAGTCGAAGATTTATGACATGTTCCATGAGCACATTTAATAAGGATCATATAATATATATGATGGATTGGAATGTCGTGACCAAAGGTTTACTTTGGGGGTTTTAAAACAGAGTTTGAAGTCAGCATGTGAAATATAACGTGGCCTATTATAATGTTCCTTTATACTCAGATTGAAAATTATAAGAAGGTTTCAAAGCTTGGTTAAGACCGAAAATGATTTTAGGAGGAACAACTTCATAAAATGAAGTTTGTAAACTTGGTCAAAGTTGAGATATTTGAATAGTTGATCCAACAATTTATAAAGTGGATTTTTGACCATAGCGCATAAGATGAAGAGCAACTTCCACATTAGAGTTGTTGGGTTGAAACTGTGTTGATTTATTTTTCATAGTGTATTAAAGGTGGGCTTCTGAAACTGAGTTTATCAATTTGAGAATTTCCAATTAAATGAAATTGCATTATTGAGTTATAACAGAGATTTTAATCTTTGATGGAAAAGCTTCAACATCAATTTAAACTACCAGATTTGAGAAAAAAAAAACATGGGTACATGCATAGAAAGCAGGAGAGTATGCAGAACTATTACATTACAGCAACAGAAAAGATAAACACGCAGCAAGCCAAGAACTGAATGGTTTGAATTGAAATACTTATTGTAACTGAAAATGTAAAATTTTATATTGTTTGTGATGCAATGGCAAGTCTTCGAAGGCAAAAAAAAACTCCACTGAAATACTGAAATATGTATATACTTCTATATTCCTCTGAATAAGCTGGACAAATAAATGAGAAGTCGGAAGGCAAAGAGTCATGGCTATTCATTTCGAATTCCCTAAGGAAGGCTAACAGTCATGAGGTAATCTCTATAAATAATATTACAAAGATATACATACAGAGGTTAGAGAATGGTGAAATGAAGCAAAGAGGGTAAGAAGAAGGAGGAGCAGAGAGAGAAGCTATGAAGATTTAGAGATGATATTAGGCAAATATGAAGGCTGGTGGACAGCAGTGAAGAAGGAATAGATTAGAGCTGATATCCAGGTAAATCAGCATGTGTTTTTTATGAAAGAGTGAGGAAGTTGGTGATTCCATATCAAGTTGTAGCTTGATAGATGTCAGTTGTAGTTGGCTGAGGTAGGAGCCTCCTGTAGGTTGTAGCCTGTAGAAAATAGATGGGAGTTGGAGCTTCCTTGCAAGTTGTAGCTTGTTGAATTGAGGTTGTAGCCTCCTGTACGTATGAGCCTACAGAAAGTCAGTGGTGAGAGGGAGTTGGAGCTTGCCTTTGCATCACAACAATAATAAGATGTGGTTTTATCCCTTATGGGTTTCCACTTATATCTATTGTCTATGTGCATGATGTTTATGCGTTGATATGGTGTATCTAATCTGCTTAATACCTGCTGCTCAGATATTAAAATTGTTGTTACATTATGTAATAAGTTGATCATGAAATGAAGGTGTAACTAAGTTTAAAGGAAAGTTTTAAAAGTCCATGAATGTGTTAAACTGATTCACTCCCCCCTCTTAGTTTAACTAAGGGTTCAACAATAATAACCAAGAAGAAAAACAACATTACATGTGTTGAAAGAGGAAAAATTACATTTTTTTACATTGATTGTCAACTATTGGAACATAGAAATTGAAATTAGTCACCAAAATTGTTACTTTTTATCTAAATTATGTTTATTTTTCTATCTATTTTCTCAATAAAATGAGAATAAATGAAATCAAATGCATGCTTGAGCTTCTTTTTTTTTATGGTCGATACTACATAGACATTTTAAAATGAATGCACCTTTTCCAAAGGCCATTTTTTGTGTGGTTGAAAAATGTATATGCATTTTTTGCTCAAAATTTTCAAACCAGCTTGAACATAATATATGTGCATTTTTCAAATATGAAATATGTGTACAAATTATCAGTTTTACATAAAAAATATTAGATTGTGAAACAAGGATGACCTAAAAACGAGGTTTATCTTTAATGCTTGTGCCCAAATTTGAGATATGATGTTAGGTCCCTATAATACTAATGTATTCCCCTTATTGTTATTGTTAGTGTAGCCCCCTATTATTATTGTTGTACCCATGTATCCCCCATGTTGTTATTGTTATGTCCCATAGAAGCCCACTATTGTTATTGTTCTGTCATTACATTATTATTGTTATCTAGGCTTTAATTATATTGTGATCCCTTAGACTCCTATATATACCAAGGAGGTCTTATCATTTGTATCATCCAAGAATTTTTTTTTTAGGTAATTCAAATAAGGTTTACCACTCAAAGAGGTCAATTTCTAAGTCATTGATCTATCTTTCTTCTATTTTGTGAGATGGTTGCATAACATTTGGTATTAGAGATTTTCATTCTAAGGTTTTGCTTCTTCAAACAAGTCATATTGAAATTTTCGCTATAATGTTTTTTTATGAGGCTTTAGAAGCTGCAATTGAAACCACACAGAGACAAAATATTTGTGAACTTTTTTTTAGGAATTTCAGATCCTGCTTCACTCTATTTTTGGAGATATGATCCAAGGAAGTTAGGGTTTTTGCATGCTCCAAAATTCCATCTCAAATATGTGACGTAGGGAAAATCATCATAACTTTCTCTCCGAGAATTGGAAATGAATTTTGTAAAAAATGATTGAAATTTCACAAACATTAGTTTTTCGTGTATCATTTTCAGGGCTGAAGGTCGAATAATTACAATTGACATTTCGTACGCGTTATCTCTAATGAACCAGTCTATAATCATGACATCATGGGAGATTGGGCATAACTCTTTCTTGAAGAATCCAATATCAGTATGACTTGTGGGATTCAAAATAAGACCTAGAGTTCTACCACAAGATGGAATTTTAGACCTTGGAGATCTAAAATTATAGAGGTATAACAATTTCAATATCAAGCTCCTAAAAAGCAAGAAAAATATATATATATTTTTTAAATTTGCATAAATTTTGTTTGATATATCAGTTTGAAGTGATTCAAAGGGCACAATGAAACATAGATATAATTGTTTAATTCTAAAATTCCTCAAAACAAAAAAAATGAACACAACTAGTAATAAACTATAAATCTCTTTCATGATGCATGGAGAAGAGGAAGAAATGTAACATGATATATCAAAATTACGAGACCAAGTGCAACAAATTTCACTCTCACAAAAGGTGACAAAAAATGAATTGGAAGTCATGATGAATGTTAATATAGATAGTATTAAAAGGTACATGGTAGTTTTGAATGATGGTTTAAAAGAAGACATGAAAGCATTGATGAATGTCAAGATAGAAGGGTCGAAGGAAGGTTTGGAAAAGTTGCTAGAAGAAAGGCTTCCCAATGGTGGCAACGTAATCTATGAAAGTCATGATGAGGACAAAAGGAATATGAATTATGATTTTAGATACTCCAACATTGGGTTTAACAACCACCACATTCCACATATCGATATGGGTAAGTTTGATGACAAGGATCCAACAACATGGATACTACAAATGGAGCAATATTTTAATCTCCATGATGTGTAACAAACACAAAAGGTATGCATTGCATATTTATATTTATAACCCAATCAGTTTATATGGTATTTGTGGTTTTTTTCTCGTAAACCACTTGTCACTTGGTCAATTTTTATGGAGGAAATTATAATACATTGTATAGATACAAAGAGAAACACCTTCTTTAGCAAATTGATAAATCTTGAACAAAAGGGTTCAATGGCGAAGCACATTGAGGAATTCCAAAAATTGAATATTATGGTAATTTATTTTCCAGAGGAGCATAATGATTGATGTATTCAAAGGTGATTTAAAGGATAACATTCAACATGAGGTTCATCTTTTGGAACCTGATTCATTAGAGGAGGAATTCAGGGTGGAAAGAAAAGTTGAAAGAAAAATTATGGCAACAAGGAAGTCTACCACTCACAAATATAAATATGGATGTGTTGTTTCCCCTAGCATTCGAAAAACTACAAGTTTGAAACCACAACAATTGGAGGAAAAAAGAGAAAAAGGGATATGTTACGGTTGTGATAAAAAATACACTATAGGTCATAAGTGTGTTGAGAAGAAATTATTCTACATAGCTTGTGAATTGGAGGAATGATCAGGTGATAATGTCCTAGGTGAAGAAAATGCTCAAAATTGGAACTACTACAAGATAGGCCTCATCGATACGATCTTGTAGCCACAAACGGCACTCAAATTTGACACTGTATGTGAAAGTTATTCAAGTTTGAAAATTCATAATTCCATGCAAAGGACCAGTTTGACCAGGGTTGACTTTGATTAAAAAAATATTAAAAAAATAATATTCCACATAATATTTCGAGAATATTCCACAAAATATTCCATGGAATATTACTTCATCAACCTATCATGGCTTGACATTTGTCATTCACGGATTGGAGGATTTTTATGACTGTTGGTTTTGGACCAATCAGTATGTGCCACGTGGCAGGCCCGGAGGCCACCACGTGGCCCCAAGACTGTAGATTTTGGAGTTGGCAAGATTCGACCCCGGGTCGGGTGGCCGCCAGTCCACAGGCCCGACCGGCCCACCCACATAGTGGTTCTTATCATATTAAGACCACATTACATATTTAAATTTCATCAAAGGTTTGAATGGGACGGAAAGGGGGCCAGCCCCCTATCCATAAGACTAAGCGCTCAGAACCTCAGGCCTAGCCCGGCGGGTAACATAAGACCCTGACAGTCATGGTTAGGGAAAGAGTTCACATGCTATTCGGCGGCGGCGGTTTCGTATGGAATTTAATGCCACGGTTTTATAACCGTTGGCTCAAAAGGTTCCGCTAGTGGTGGTTTAGTTGGTCCATGTGACCACTACCACCTAAAAATAAATATGAATGCTAAAAGTTTCGAAAATTTAGGCGGAGCGCGCTATTCTGGGTGGATTTTACCATAGATAGCGGGCCTATCTCCAGTCCTCTGAAGTTTAGTGGAGTTTCTTTAGGCCAGATTGGACAAAACTTCAATTGGTCATAACTTTCACATTACTGAACCTTTTGGAGCGCATTTTTTTTTTCGAGTATTCTCAGCATTCTGGAGCCATTGGAATAGGTTTTAGAGCCATCAGATGTGTCTTTCAGCCATTTTTACTTCAGAGAAGCTTGGGGAGCCATCAGGGCCTTGAGGGAAACGAAGCTGCATTGGACTACACTTCATTGTTTTAGGTGAAATCGGAGTCATTCTTAGCTTCTTTCTGTGTTATGAATTCATTTTCACAATTGGTTTGGTCTGTTTAGGCATTTTTCTCACTGTATTACCAATTTGAGCATCATAATATATCAAGGGCATGCCCATTGGGAGCCTTGGACCCGGAAAATGTAGCCCAGGAGGGGTGAACTGCCTCATCATGTTTTTGTGTGTTTATGGTGAAGTTATTTTGCTATGTTATTCAGATTAAAGTTGTTAAATAGTAAATTAAAAAAACACTCCCTCACACCAAAATTCATAAACAATTATCAAAAAAACTTTGTTTCACTTACAAGACTTTCCAAACACTTTGCACACTTAATTTAATGGAAATGAATACTTTGAACAGCAAAACAAATACTTTCATTTTCAGATTATTTGGTATCAAAGCTCAGGATTAGAGCCTTAGAAGCTAGATTTTTTACTCAGCATTTGTTTTGTGCAAAGATTAAGTCATTTTTTTGCAATTTTTGATGCTTACTAGGCTAAAACTCAAGAGAGGTGAAGGAAACTTGGTTAGTGCACAAACTAATCCACAACCAAGAATGGTCAGAGAACCACCTTCGAGAGCCCTAGAAGCAGCTTCAAGCATGTCTTCAAGAGAAGGAAAATCTCCTGAAGAGATGGATCCAAAGGAAGAAGAACGGGTATTTCGGATAGCTTTCTTGGATATGACTGAAATGGTAAGGATCCTCTATCAAGAAAGAATGATAGGATTGTTGGAGAAGGGTCTAAAAACCAAAAATAAGGAGAGGGTTCCTCAAGAGGAAAGAAGATTAATTATTAGTCTAAAAAATGACATGGAGGAAATAATGATCCACCATCTCCATCTTCATCCTCTTCCTCGACATCGTCTTCCTCGACTTTGGTAAATCAGTCACATAAGTCGAAAACCACTAGTAAAAATCATTTTTTAAAGCTTGATGTCAAATTTGAATTGCCCATGTTTAATAGTGAAGTCAATGCAGAGAAACTAGACAATTGGATCAGACAATTGGAAGTTTATTTAAGGATTCAAAACCTTCATGATGACGACACCAAGATACAACTAGCCTCACTAAGAATGGATGTAGCAGCATTGGTATGGTGGGAAGCCAAGACCAAGGATGAAATCAAGAAAAATGGTAGGATTACTTTATCATGGACTGAATTTATTACTGCAATCAAGAAGCAATTTTATCCTTTAGCTCATCTACAAAAGGCTATAATGAATTGGCAAAACTTTAGATAGCTTAAGGGACAGACTATACCCAGTAATTTAGGAGAAGAGCACTCTTATTAGGGGTAGACTTACAAAGTCAAGATACTTTTCTGAAATATATAGGTGGTTTTCAAAGTTACCTTAAACATATTATCCTTATGTTTAATCCTACTAGTCTAGACGAATTTTGTGTACAAGCTACGCATTTAGAGGCTAGAGGGAAAAACACTTTTGATGAGGGTAGAAACAAGCCTTTCAAAGGGAAGAAAAAAGATAAAACCTTTAAGGGAAAAGGTAAAAAGAATGCATCTATCAAACAAGAGGGTGAAAAATTCATTTGTAAACATTGTTCAAGAGAGGGCCATGAAGAGAAAAACTATTGGAAGTTACATCCTGAAAAAAGAAATCAGTTTAACAAAAACAAGGGAAAGAAGAAAACTGAAGCTACTACAACTACACCTCAAGATTTAGGCTATGATTCAGGGGATGAAACCAAAATTGCAGCCATGGGTTTGAAAAGGATGAAGGGAAAGGAAAATGAAACTAAAGAAAGCACTAGTACTTCAAACTGTCATGTACAAGCTCCTAATGAGGAAGAAAGAATTGAATTTTTCCATGTGAGGGTAGTCTCAAAACATACTAAAATTGACACACTGTTTGACAGTGGGTCACAAGAAAATATCATATCAGAAGATTTGGTCAAACAGCTAAAACTTGAGACCATTCCACATCCAAAGCCTTATCCACTTGGGTGGATATGCAAGGATGAAAACTTACAAGTCTCAAGAAAGTGCATATTGTGATTCACCATAACTGCACACTTTATTGACACAATTGAACTTGATGTGGTGTCGCTTAATATATCAGGAATTTTTTTAGGAAGTCCTTACTTATTTGACTGGAAAGAGATCTTCCATCGCCATGAAAATAAATATCATCTCTTTAAATATGGCAAGGAGTTCATTGTCAGAGCACATCGCAAGAAGACAAATATAGTAATGGTAAATGCGGGACAGGTAAAAAGGCTAGTAAATTCTAGTAAGAGCTTTGTACTTCTTATGGTTAAGCCCAAGGTTTATATGAATCATGAGTCATTTGAAAATTTTGAGTCAAAGCTTAAATCATATTTATATGATGTAGTTGATGCACATCATGAGATGTTTCAGGAACCGACAGTTTACCTCTTAAAAGGGAGATTCAGCATGAGATTCAATTACATCAAGATTGTCCTCTTCCTAACATCGGCATGTACCACTTGTCTATCATGGAGAATGTTGAAATCAAGAGGCAGATTAAAGACTTGTTGGACAAAGGATTCATAAGACCAAGCACTTCACCATGTGGGTCACCGATAGTGTTGATTCCAAAAAAAGATGGAACTTGGCGCATGTGTGTGGACTTCAGGGCATTGAAAAAAATAACGATAAAGGATCATTACCCACTTCCAAGGATAGATGATTTGTTGGATCAGCTGAAAGATGGTAAATATTTCACTAAGTTAGACTTACGTAGTGGTTATCATCAATTTAGAATTGCAGAAAGTGACATTTCGAAGACAACATTTAAAACCAAACAGGGACTCTTTGAGTGGCTTGTTATGTCATTTGGTTTATGCAATGCACCTGCAACTTTCATGCGGGAAATGCATGATGTCTTACATCCTTTTCTTGATGATTTCGTTATTGTCTACTTATATGACATCTTAATTTTCAGCAAGACTAGAGAAGAGCATGTCATGCATGTTAAGAAAGTACTTGATGTTTTGAAGAAAAATAAGTTATTTCTTAAAATGTCAAAGTGTGAATTTGGAAAGACTTATTTGGGTTATTTGGGACACATAGTAGGAGGAGGCGCTTTGAGAATTGATCCTTCCAAAGTAGAAGCCATTTTGAATTGGCCTACTCCCAAATCCATTACAGAGGTAAGAAGTTTTCTGGGTGCAGCTCAATATTGGAGGAAGTTTATTTCTAACTTCTCTGCCATAACAGCTCCTATGCATGCAGTGACTAGTGTGAAGCGTGCTTTCCATGGGGGAGCAAGCAACAGAAAGCTTTTGAGTCTTTTAAAGAGAAGATAAGTTCAGCTCCAATCCTTGCATTACCGAACTTGAGACAGCCATTCGAGATTCAGACAGATGCTAGTGATTACGCCATGGGTGCAGTTCTCTTACAACATGGTAAGCCTGTTGCATTTCATTCTGAGACATTTAATGGTGCTGTTGTGAATTCTCCTATATATGATAAAGAGTTGTATGCGTTGGTACAAAGTGTCAAAAAATGGAAACACTATTTGATGGGCAAAGAAACAGTTGTTCATACTGACCATCAGCCTTTACAATACTTGCAATCACAAAGTAAATTGCAGCAGTCACGACATTTCAAATGGATGGGCTTCCTACAACAATTTCACTTGGTAATAAGGTACAAGAAAGGTATTTACAACAAGGTTGGTTATATGCTTTCAAGGCCTATTATTAGTGCTAGTACTTTGCTTAAGAATGATTCTATTGTACATGAGAGCTACATAGAACAATATGCATCAAATGTTAATTTTAAGGATGTGTTGCTAACTTGAGTGAAGGTAATTATGTTGAGGAGAATGATTATCATTTGCATAATAATTTTTTGTTTCATATGGGCAAGCTGTGTATATCACAGGGGGAGAGACTAAGCATCATGAGCCTGAAGCTCATTCTTCTCTCATAGCTGGACATTTCGGGGTAAGCAAAACAGTGGCACATTTACATAGATATTGTTATTGGCCTCACATGGTAGATAGTGTTTCACGTTTCTTTAGAGGTTGTTCATTATGTGCTACAAGAAAGACTAGCAATAGGAATCTTGGTTTATATACGCCATTGGCGGTTCCTTCTAGACCATGGGAAAGTGTTTCCATGGATTTTGTTGGAGGGATACCATTATCTAGAAAGCAACATGATTAGCTTTATGTAGTAGTTGATCATTTTAGCAAGATGTGTATTCTTATGCCATGTAAGAAAAATATAACTGCTGAACAAACTACTGATTTATATTTTCAACATGTATGGGTTCATTATGGCTTGCCTACTTCTATTGTTAGTGACAGGGATTCCAGATTTGTGGGGAATTTTTGGTCCAATTTATGGAAGATGATGGACACTAAGTTGAAGAAGAGTACTTCTTTCCATCTGCAAACAAATGTCCAAACAGAGGTAGTGAATAGAACCATTGTACATATTTTGAGAGGTTATTGCAGCAAGCATCCCAAGCTTTTGTATGAGCATTTGAATTACATTCAACATGCTTACAACCGGGCCAAGCACTCTTCGACAAATACTTCACCTTTTGAAGCTTGTTTTGGGTATTTGCCTTAGTCACCTTTAGATTTTATTCTTGAGAAGGATGTGGCCATTGATGGTCATAGTGACATTGACAAAGCTCGCATGTTAATTGAAAGAATTCAGCTCATACATCAACAAGTTCAAGAACAACTTGAAAAAGGTCAAGGCAAGTACAAGGAGAGGCATGATAAGCACAAAATTGATCATAAGTTTCAAGAAGGGGATGAGGTATGGTTGCATATTAGTAAGGAAAGAATGCAAGGAGAAGGTAAAAAGATGAAGCCTATTCGTTATGGTCCATTCAAGATCCTTAAAAAAGTTGGAAATAATGCTTTTCAATTAGATTTTCCTTCATACATGAAAATGTATTTCATTGTGAATGTGAAAAATTTATGTTTGTATGAACCTTATTTAATTGTTGATTATTAAAGTGACATTCAGCTGCCATCCATAGAGGATTTCTCTCCAGAATTTTTGGATGAATTGAAAGAGGATGCTATCCTTGAGAGAAGGACACGCACTTCAAGGAGGGGAAATTTTGATTATGTTCGGGTTGGTCTTAAAGGCAGCAAACTGAGTAAGGAAAAGTGGATTGAAGTGGAAAAGGTGAGGGACCTGTACCCTCATCTTCTTAACAGGTAATTGAAGGCTTTTGGGGTCAAAAATCTTCCCAATGGGGAGGTCTGATTAGGTGATCATGTCCTAAGTGAATAAAATGCTCAAAATTGGAACTTCTCAGAATTGGTTGAAACCAGAACGACAGGATAGGCCTCATCGATATGATCATGTATTTGCAAATGGCACTCAAATCCGACACTCTATGTGAAAGTTATTCAAGTTTGAAAATTCACAATTTCATGCAAAAAACCAGTTTGACCAGGGTTGACTTTGGTTAAAAAAATTAAAAAAAAAAGAATATTCCACAGAATATTCCATGGAATATTCCTTCATCAACCTATCATGGCTCGACATTTTCCATTTTCGGATTGGAGGATTTTTATGACTGTTGGTTTTGGACCGATCAATATCCACCATGTGGCAGGCCTGGAGGCCACCACATGGCCCCAAGACTGCAGATTTTGGAGTGGAAAAATTATTTTGGAGTTGGCAGGATTCAACCTCGGGTCGGGTGGCCACCAGTCCATAGGCCCGACCGGCCCACCCGCATAGTGGTTCTTATCATATTAAGACCACATTACATATTTGAATTTCATCAAAAGTTTGAATGGGGGTGGAAAGGGGGCCAGCCCCCTATCCATAAGACCAAATGATCGGAACCTCAGGCCTAGCCTGGCGGGTAACATAAGACCCCAATAGTCATGGTTAGCAGAAGAGTTCACATACTATTCGACGGTGACAGTTTCGTATGGAATTCAATGTCATAGTTTTATAACCGTTGGCTCAAACGGTTCTATCGGCAGTGGTTTAGTTGGTCAATGTGACCACTACCACCTAACAATAAATATGAATGCTAACGGTTCCAAAAATTTAGGCGGAGCGCACTATTCTGGGAAAATGTTTCCATAGATAGCAGGCCTATCTCCAGTCCTCCCAAGTTTAGTGGAGTTTCTTTAGGCCAGATTGGACAAAACTTCAGTTGGTCATAACTTTCACATTACTGAACCTTTTGGAGCACATTTTTTTTTTTATTTAGGGTATTCTCAGCATTATGGAGCCATTGGAATAGGTTGCAGAGCCATCATATATTTCTTTCAGCCATTTTTACTTCAGAGAAGCTTGGGGAGCCATCAGGGCCTTGAGGGAAACAGAGCTGCATTGGACTACACTTCACTGTTTTAGATGAAATTAGAGTCATTCTTAGCTTCTTTCTATGTTATAAATTCATTTTCACAGTTGGTTTGGTCTGTTTAGGCATTTTTCTCACTGTATTACCAATTTGAGCATCATAATATATCAAGGACATGCCCATTGGGAGCCTTAGACCCGGCAGATGTAGCCTAGGAGGGGTGAACTGCCTCATCATGTTGCTATGCGTTTATGGTGAAGTTATTCTGCTATGTTATTTAGATTAAAGTTGTTAAACAGTAAATTAAAAAAACACTCCCTCACACCAAAATTCATAAATAGTTATCAAAAACACTTTTTTCACTTGCAAGACTTTCCAAACACTTTGCACACTTAATTTAATGGAAATTAATACTTTGAACGACAAAACAAATACTTTCATTCTCAGATCAAGGAAGAAAAAGGACAAGAAACATCAAAAGAGGGGGTTATACACCATAAACCAACCTCAAAGAAAGAAGAAATGAATATAGCCATATCTTGTAATGCATTGGAAAGAATTACTACTTAAACTCTCCAGATAAAAGGATATATCAAGAAGAAAAAGGTAATAGTGATGATTGATTTAGGTAGTACCCATAATTTTATTCATTATAAGATAGCCAAGGAATTTAATTTCTTCCTATATCCAACATGAGAGTGTCAAGTGATGGTTGCAAATGGAGGAACTATAAATTTCTCTGGAAAGTTCCATAATATCAAGCTAACCATCGGGGAATATGTATTGATTAGTCCAATGCTTTCCATTCCAATGGGTGGTGTTGATGTTGTAATAGGAGTCCAATGATTACAATATTTGGGGACGATAGCTTTTAATTTTCAAGAATTTTTTTGGGAAGGAAAGGATTGAATTATGGGGTATCACAGGGAAACCAGGAAATATAATCAAATATAATGGCATGACAAAGCTTCTGAAGAGAGAAAAACAAGACATAATTGCACAATTATGCTCACAAGAGGTTCAAACATCAAAATCATTTATTTCTCCAGATCTCCAAACATGTTGGACAATCATTCTAAGGTATTGGAGACTCCCA
This sequence comes from Pinus albicaulis, assembly GCA_034641835.2. Classification (NCBI taxonomy): domain Eukaryota; kingdom Viridiplantae; phylum Streptophyta; class Pinopsida; order Pinales; family Pinaceae; genus Pinus; species Pinus albicaulis. The sequence goes on from CM076580.1 coordinate 1,117,996,464, forward strand.
AAGGCCTCCCACCTATTCATGATCATGATCATGCTATTCATTTGATTCCAGGAAGGATTCCTCCGAACATCAAACCTTACAGATATCCCTATGCCCAAAAGAGTGAAATTGAACATATTGTTGCATAAATGTTAGAGGTTGGTATAATTCAACCTAGTCAAAGTTCTTTCTCTGCTCCAGTAGTATTGGTACACAATAAGGATAGATCATGGCATATGTTCCTAGATTATAGGGAGCTCAAAAAGCTCATTATTAAAGATAAATTTCCCATTCCTATCATTGATGAATTACATGGATAAATTTACTTCACCAAGATGGATCTTCGTTCAATATATCATCAAATTAGAATGAATACTAAAAACTTTCTGAAAACAACATTCAAAACTCATGAGGGTCATTATGAATTTTTGGTCATGCCTTTTGGCCTTACTAATGCACCTTCTACATTTCAAGGTTTGATGAATTCCATTTTTAAACCCTTCTTTAGAAAAATTGTGTTAGCATATTTTTATGATATACTAATCTATAGAAAGTCTTGAAGAATCATGTTCAACATGTTGATAGAGTGCTCAAACTATTGGAGGCAAAACAATTATATGCAAAAACCTCCAAATGTTTCTTTGGAGTACAAGAGGTGGAATACTTGGGTCATATTGTATAGCATGAGGGTGTCAAGGTAGACCCTAACAAAATTAAATCCATTAATGAATGGAAAATCCCTACAACCATAAAGAATCTTTGAGGATTTCTCGAGCTGACAATGTATTATCACAAGTTTGTTAAGAAATATGGGTGAATAAAAACACCTCAAACAACATTACTGAATAAAGATGCATTTTCTTGGACTATAGAAGCAACTAAAGCCTTTGAAGATATTAAAGAGACAATGTGTCAAGCACCTGTCTTAGCTACACTAGACTTCACAAAAATATTTATTTTGGAATGTGTTGCCTCAGGAAATGGAATTGGTGTTGTTTTAATTCAAGAAGGAAAACCTATTGCTTTTGAAGTTTTCCAATCAAAGGAAAGTATTTACACAAACCTATTTATGAGAAGAAAATTTTGGCAATACTACATGCACTAAAGCAATGGAGACATTACCTAATGGGGAGACACTTTAAGGTAAAAACATATCATGATAGTCTTAAATACTTTTTGGAACAAAGATTATCTTTATAAGAGAAACAAAAATGGGTCACAAATATGTTGTGTTATGACTTTTAAATCATCTAAAAAAAGGGAAGCAAAATTCGGTCACAGATGCACTCTCAAGAAAGGATGAGGATGTGGAAGCATTGCTTTCTGCCATCTCTATTATCCAACCTGATTGAATAACTGAAGCAAGGGATGAATGTAAGAATGACAAATAGGTATGGACACTCATTCAAAATTTGCAGCAAGATCCCAGTACAAGTGATACATTTAGATGGAAAAATGATTCATTATGGTATAAAGATCACTTATATATTTGTAATAATTCCCAACTCAAGCAAAATATTATTTTCGAATTGCACACCTCCCCCTTAGGTGGGCACTCAGGATTTAAAAAAAACTTACCATAAGGTCAAGGAGGAATTTTTTTGGGATGACCTTAAATTTGATATTCATAAGTTTGCGACAAAATGTTTGATTTTCCAACACAACAAAGTTGAGACAATTAAGACCCTGGTTCTGTTACAACCTTTAGAAATTCCATGTCAGCGTTGGGAGGATGTCTCAATGGATTTTATCACAAGTTTACTCAAGTCTGATTCAGGAAAGAGTGTCATCATGGTGGTTTTTGATAGACTTACCAAGTATGCACACTTTGGTGCATTATCTCATCCTTTTAAAGCTAGTACATTTGCTATTGCATTTATGGAAACAATTCAAAAGCTACATGGAAACCCAGAGATTATTATAAGTGACAATGATCCCATTTTCACTGGAAATTTTTGGACGGAATTATTGTCTTCTCTTAGTACTTATTTAACTCATAACTCATCTTACCATCCTCAATTTGATGGGAAAACTCAGATATGGAACAAATTTTTGGAAGGATATATTCATTTCTTTGTATATGATAAACAAACACAATGGTTCAAGTGGTTACCTCTAGCTGAATGGTGGTATAACACTTCCTTCCATACTGCAGTAAAAATGACCCCATTTATGGCACTTTATGGATATCATCCACCATTCATCACATCATCTTTAAGAGAAAATTATAAGGTTCAAGAAGTGGAAGATCACATCAAGCATCAATAACAAGTTCTCCAACTCTTAAAGGATAACCTCACTCTAGCGCAGAATCAAATGGGACAATAGGAAGATCAACATCATAGTGAATTACAAGTTTTAATGTAGGTGATTGGGTATTTTTATGGGTACAACCATACAAACAAATGTCCCTCAAGCAATCTCAGAAGGATAATAAATTATCACCCAAGTATTATGGTCCTTACAAGGTGTTGCAAAATATTGGTACTATGGAATACAAATTGGAGTTGCCTACATCTTCCTGAGTACACCTAGTTTTCCATGTTTCATTCTTAAAGAAGGTTATCAGTGAAAAGCTCCCAGTTCAAACATTGTTGCCAAAACTTGATGAAGAAGGAAAAAAATTATTTGATCCTGAAGTAATCACGGAAATAAGATCTTGGTAACTACGAAATTGATTAATTTCAGGGTATCTCATTAAGTGGAAGAACTTAATTGTTAAAGATTCCACATGGGAGGATGATAATTTTATACAATAGCATCTAGAACTACTCAAGCATTGAGGAAAAAAAAAAATTGAAGGAGAGGAGTGTAGAAAATCTAGCAACGGGATTCAATCCGATCTTATAATGTACTAAGACAAGATATTGAATCCTTCTACAATTTGCGGAAACAAAACATGATCGCACAATCACATGACATGTAAGAGAAAGAGACAATCATTCACACAACACAATATGTATCTGGGGAAAGCACACTGCCTAAAACCCTGCTATCTATATATTTTATAAATTCAAGGATCATGAAACAATAAAACGCTTTCTCTCTCAAGAGAAACTCCTCCACTATGCCAACTCTCTCACACTGATCTAGGAAAAATAAGACAAATACTTAGCCAATTCTCTGCCTCTGGTTAGCCTGCCTTACTCACACATTCTTGGAGGAATTAAGCCCCTATTAAATAGGAAAATCCCTTGAATTGATTGCACAATCCTTCCTAGGACTCCAACTGACTCTATAACTGACCTGTACAATTTTCTAATTATACAAATGATAGTTATCATCCCTTTAACCTCAGTCTCAACTGGGTATTCATCAGAACTGACATGCAAAAAATATTTATAGTGAATTATTAGTTAAGTGATTGATCACTCATTATGAATTAAATCATATTTAATTCATTGGACCTATCTCTAACTGATCACTCAGTTAGAACTATTTAAACTGATTTTAACTCAATTAATTGAGTTAACTAATTAAAACTCATGCATAAATACAACTATACCCCCTTAAATCATGGAATCACTCTACATGCCTCCTCTATGACCCTCAACTCGAATTTACTAGGCTAACTCAGTAATTCTAACTTAGTTAACCAATACAAGTTGTTATGAGATGAAATTACAATTTCTCTTCCAATTTAACTAAAGTAAAATTAAATCAGAAGCCCCCAATGGGTGCCATTTCTTGGAAATAGTACAAGAGCCCTCAATGGGTGGAATTGCATGATATATTGCACAATCCTTCTTCAGCCTCCAACTGACTCTATAACTGACCTGTAAAAGATCCCCATGTCCTTCATCAGATCATCAACATAAATTACAATAATCAAAAGCTTATCATAAACTACAATATGATATAGATTTTCATCTACTTCACTCTTGGTGAAGACCATCCCCGTGAAATAGCTGTGAATCCTGGTGTACCGAGAACAAGGTGCTTACTTCAGCCCATACAGTACTCTCTTGAGTCTACACACATGGGACTCCCTGTCTAAGGTCTCAAAACCTTTTGGTTTCTCAATGTACATTTCTTCCTCAATAACTCATTTGAGAAAGGTTGTCTTTACATCCATCTAATGTATCTGCAATCCCATCTATGTTGAGAGTGAAGGGATGGATATAATATATTATTACCTTATGATTGGTGCAAAAGTATCATCATAGCCAATCCCCTCCACCTGAGAGAACCCTCTGGCCACAAATATAGCCTTGTGTTTCTCCACACTCCCATTTGTTGCTTGCTTCACCTTCTAGACCCATCTGGATCCTACCACTGACTTCCCCACTAGTCTTGGGACCACTTCCCATGCACTACTTCTGATAATGGATTCATACTCCTCAACTATGGCATCAACCCATGCTAGTTACTACGCTTCTTCCTCAAAAGAGAATGGTTCTATATCAACACCTCTGCTCATGAGAGGCATGTATCTAGTGTACCACTCTAGGGACCTTCTCTACCTGCAATGTGATGTGGGTGCTCCCACATTCTCTCTCGCATCCAACAATAATATTTCATCCTATCTGATGTGCTTCCTTTCATCTCTGGTGGATGGCTCTGCATGAGAGGTTTCTACCACTCTCTCTTCCTTTGCTTGTGGCTGCTCCACATCCTAAGGCTCATCCTTTGGAGCTAGGAGCTCCTCAACTGCATGCAACTCAAGCTTCCTCCCAAGGGACAATCACATGGCTTTGTCTTCATGAAACTTCACATCTCTTATGACCATTGTCATCATGTGCTGGAAAGTACACCCAATAGTTGTGAGTTGTATCAGTGTACCCCACAAATATCCCCAACTCTGTTATTGGCTCTAGATTCTTCTTAGCATCTTTGGCCACATGCAATAAACAGATGAACCAAGAATTTTAAAATATGACACATCCGATCTCTTACCTAAAAAATCCTCCTTTGGTGCACTCATCCCAAGTATCTAATGAGGACTTCTGTTCTGCACAAATACTATTGTATTGCATGCTTCTGCCCATAGATGCAATGGTAGGCCCTGATCATGCAACACAACTCATGTTTCTCCCACAATACTTATTTTCTTTCTTTCTGCAACCCCATTTTTTTATGGGTTATGAGGTACAATCAATTCCCTTCGAATTCCTTCTGAGGCACAGAAGTTCTTGAATTCATTATAGATGTATTATCTACCATTGTCGCTTCTCAGAGCATTCACCTTCTTCCTTGTATCTTTCTCGACAAGTGCCTTGAACTCACAAAACTTGGAGAATGTATGATCTTTCTTCTGCATGAATAAAATCCAACAATTTCTTGAAAAATCATCAACAAAAATCACATAATACCTTTGCTTTGTTGTGGAATCTATTGAGAATGATCCACACATGTCTGAGTGAACTCTCTCAAGGATTATCCTTGCTCAACTCTCCTTATCATGAAAGGTGGCCTGTGTATACTTCCCCATATTACACCATTTTCATTTGTCTCTCTGCGCAAGTGTACCCTTTGGGAGCCCTCTATAAATATACTAAATGATCCTCAAAGTGTTGTGGTGTATATGGCCCAACATGCTATGCCATAACTCACTGATGTCTCAGCTTTCCACCTTTTTTTCTTTACTACTCAATGTTGCATAGTCATCTACATCAAGTTTGTAGAGGTTCTTCACTCGAACCCAAATCGTTTTCACCTGTCCCATTGCTTTGTGACAAAGGAACACCTTTCCTTCACTAAAAATCATATCATATCCACGATCTTCCAACATTGTAACAAAAACCAAATTATTTTTTAAACCAGATACATGCATGCCATATTTTAGTATGCCGGGTTTACCTAAATCTCTTTGGAATGTAACTATACCAATCCCAGAAGCACTATACCTCCCATCATCACCATCTCAATGTGAACTTGGAGATCCTTCTCCTCCAAGTTGTTGAAGAATTCTTTTTTTTTCGATCATGTAGAATGGGCTCCACTATCCAAGTACCACATAGATCCAATCACCAATGACACCATGCATATGTTGAGGTTGAAATCCAACTTTAATTGTGAATCCAATGCTTCACCTGCTGCTCCTCTTGAGGCCTTCTTGTTGTTCTTATTTTAAGGATAATTTGTGGCATAGTGTCCATGCTCATGACAGTTGAAACATTTCACCTTTGACAAGTATCACTTCTTTCTTGCCTTTCGGTCTCGGATTTGGAATGGGATTCCTTCCCTTTTCCTTTCTTCACCTTGCCAGCCAAGGAACAGTTCTCCTCATCATCAGTATTTGATGAGGATCCATCATTGGTTCTTCGCCGAATTTCTTCTTGTGCCAAATCAAACCATAGTCACTCCTAATATGGAAGCTTTTCCCTCCCATTAATAGAGTCTTGGTAGCTATGATAGCTCTTTGGAAGGCCTATAAGAGCTAGGTTCACCAAATCATATCAGGAAACATAGATCCCAACGCTTCCAAGATCATCTCGACATTGAATGAACTTTGTCAAGTTTTTCTGGATCGTGTCACCCTTCTCCATTTTGATCTTCGTAAGCTTGTCTTTCACCACCAACTTCATGTGGTCATTGTTATTCTGATATAGATCTGTCAAGACCTTCCACATATCATATGGATTCTCCTTCCATGGAGGCTCGAGACAATATGGTCTCGAACTCCGCTTCTAACAAGATCCTTCTCGATGTTGCTACATTATTCTTCCATGCATCAAGAAGTTGAACATCTACTGTTATGAGTTGTGAGACATCAGTATCTATGAATTCATTTAGTCCGTTTTCCTCAAGCACTGCCTCCATCTTTTCCTTCCATGCAATATAATTCGAATTTTCCTCGACTGCATATGCGAGTCTCAAGCCATTGAAAGACATCTTGATCTGTTGTTGGATACCGAAGAATAAGTCTGCAAATTCAAACTTGATCAAAACAAAATTTGTTCTTCTCTTCTTATTATGATTCCTGATGCTCTGATACCATGTATAAAATCTAACAAAATGATTCAATATGATCTTATAATGTACTAAAACAAGATATTGAATCCTTCTACAATTTGCGGAAACAAAACATGATCGCACAATCACATAACAAGTAAGAGAAAGAGGAAATCAATCACACAAAAAAATATGTATCTGGGGAAAGCACACTACCTAAAACCCCGTTATCTCTATATAAATTATAAATTCAAGGATCATGAAACAATACAATGCCTTCTCTCTCAAGAGAAACTCCTGCACTCTGTCAATTGTCTCACATTGATCTAGGAAAAATTGGACAAATACTTAGCTAATTATTTGTCTCTACTCAGCTTGCCTTTCTCATGCATTCCTGGAGGAATTAAGCTCCTATTAAATAGAAAAATTTCTTTCCTTGATTATGCAATCTGTTGGGGTTCCCATGTTTTGGCAAGGTTGGCAAGACCAAAAGATGAGACAACATCAGAACCACTTTCAGACCTTAGGATCTAGCCCTCCTAGGTCGAGAGAGGGATCTCTCTATGATTGTCAAAGGTATATGTCTTTGAAGCTCAAATTTAAGATGTTCGGCTAGTTATAGGCACAAGGTTTGTTTGTTTTATTTCGAGTTTGGTTGTTGGGAATCAGGAAAGAAGGGTCCAATATGAGACAAGGATGAGCAAAGAGGATTTTAGGCAAAGGTAGATAACTCAGAGAACATCAAGGCCATTGGAAAATGGAGTCAGGAGAGGGTTTACTTGTTGTTCAATGTGCAAGATTTTAGTTGGGCTAGTCATCTAAATCATTGGATCTTGAAGATGATTGAGTGACATGGAATGGTAAGGGAGAAAACAACAATAAAGGTTTTATAACACAAAGTTAAAGACCTGAGATTCGAGAGAGACTTTTAACTGTCAATGCTTTGGCCTCCAACTTGAGGGATCTTAGAAAAGGTTCAATTGTTTGAAAAGGATCCTAGTGAGATAGAGGCAAAGTTCTAAACCTCCCAGTGTTCCCAATTCATTCAATTAAATCTAAACAAGAACATCTAAAGACAGATTCCATTAATTCATACATCAGCTAGCAATATATCAGACCACTACACTCGTTAAATCAATTGAAATCAATCCTTAGATAACACACTTAGTAGAAAACATTAAGGCAAGGAGAGCAGAAACATAGGGTGCCTAACAAGGGCAAATCCTATGCCAGATTTCTGATGCAAGCCAGAAGAAGTGTAATCAAATCAAATAAACACAGAGATAGGAAAACATCACCAGCTGCTTTAGATCAGGATCCAAAGAAATGTGCTTGTCATATTAAAAAACAACACCAGTCATGTACAACATTTCCCATAGCTTGAACATTCAGCCTGAATACATCTTTCCTCAGCCTATCTTAAAAATTTACACAGAAACTATATCTGAAAGAAACAGCTTGCAATTCTCTGATATCTCATCAACAACCTTTACAATAATTTTCTCATGATTTTTATAACTGAATAGAAGCGGAGGAGGTAGGTGAAGAACTAAATGGAGCATTAATACTTGGAAAAGAAAGAAGAGGGCCGAAGCCCATTCGGTTTAAATTCTGTGCATTTATCCAAATCTCTCTTTTGGAAGAAAGAGTGATCTTCATCCAGCTTCTATTTACTTCGGTATGTCTCTGATGTACTCTGACTGCAGTACTGTGAAGTAGTCTAGTGAATAAACAAAAGAGTGAAGTGAATGATGGTGAGGTATGCCATACTTGAGAAAAAATGCTCTGGTAGCTCCAGACTGTGGTCAAGGTGGAAATATTATCTGGAACATGGTATAGACTAAAAACAGTATGGGAACCCCGTCCTTCCATGGAGAAAACATTCAGCTGATTTAGAAAACCTGCTATTTATTAATTTTCGTGCTCCATATCCTCTGTAGGATCTATGATGGCTTTCAAAAAGGTACTTTGCCTCTGAAACACGGAGTTAAGGCTCAAAGACCATTCAATCCCATGCTTCAAACTCTCTGCTGCCCCAGTTCTGTCTTTGTCAGTGAAATCTGTGCCTTCATGACTCTGGGAAATTCCTTCAATGTAAGTCTTGTCATAGTTCTTTCCCAAGAATTTTCTTCATGATTCCAGCCTCTGCACATGGTCTTTTCTGCATTTTTTTGGGCACTGCAATGAATACTGTACGGTCATGGTGGTTTTCATCACCTGATAACCCTGTAAAACACACAAACAATTATGAAATCCATGAATGGGGTCGGATGATGTTGATGACCACGTGGATGATAGTGGAACTGCAGAGAAATGGCGGGAAAAAGCTGTGGAATGGTGGAGAACAGTGATGGCGAAAGGTTTGTGGTCTGCAATAGAATTTAAATGAAAACCTTAAAAACATTGACCTTTTGAATGAATATATAAGCAGAATGGGCGAATGTATGGTGGGGACACGTGGAGTGGTGACGTGGCGGGACCGGGTGATGGCAGAACAGTCAATGGCAGGCAATCAAATATGGACCGTCTGATCTCGGGAAGAGACCGACGGCTGAGGGCGCGTCGGAGGGTGATGGATGGTGGGCCAGGGGTACAGTGGCTATGGGTTATCGAACGCGCAACTTCGTGGAGCGACAACCGTCAGATGGGAAGCTCTAGATCGGACGACTATTATGCATATCGCTCCACGTCCACGGAAGAACTTTGATGCGCGATGGGAGGGTGGTTTTCCAGCCGTACAGGCGCCACGCGTCGTTCGATGTATGGGATTGCTGCGGATTGGAGAAAACCACCAGCTCTCGGAAAGTGGTGCGATGGATACCGCCGGTTTTCGAGCGGGCGTGTTTGCATGGGGACCACCGGGGTGGATGGATATGGACCGTCGGATCAACGGTCAAAACGAATGGTGGATCTTTGATCGGGCGATGAACGGGTTGAACGATGGAGGCTACGGGGACGGTGATCGCCGTCCATTCTGTGAAGATCAACGATTGTAAACGCGCCCAATGAACAAATGCAATAAGCGCCTTTTGCCTAGCGCTCGGTTCTAGCATTCGGTCACGTGGAGGGGAAGGGGCGGGGGCTAGGCCGAAAGGGGCTAAGACCCATACTATGCAGAAAACATGGCTTTTGGCCATTTTTAATGAAAATCAAGGCCAGAATGGGTAGCGATAGAGAAATAAAGGGGTCTTTTGGCTAAACCAAGGGAGGATGCGTGGTTTAAAGGGGATTTTGGGAGGATTTAGGGGATTAGAGGGGATTTTGAGAGGAAAAACAAGGGTTAAAATGGGGTAAACTGTCGGGGTACAAGGGGTGAATAGAGGCTTCCTTGGAGCACCATTTTTTTTTCAATCAGTGAGGCTCGTTGACTCAGAACAGCATAGGGAAAGGATCAACGAGTGGGGAACATGAAAAGCCTCCGAGGATGATGTGTTTTCAAGGGAAATGCATTCCTTGAAGGCTCACAAAACATTCTAGCCCCTTGCTTTCTTGCCAAGGAATTTATAAGGGGCTAATAGTGGCTCCACATGGGAATGGCTTCTTCTTGAAGGAGTCAAGAATTCAGAAAGTTATCTTTGGTGTAGGCCAGATGCCTACTGCTTGAGCCACCTTTCTTCTTTGATTTTTAGCTGCCACAAATATGATAGATCAGCATAAACATTCCCAAAAAATCTACCTACCCACCCTACAATCCTAGCATTTTTTCTTCTAGGGTGCATTTGAACTAGTAGACCCTTTACATCATTTATTTTATAACAGAAAATAAACCTATTCTAAATCTACCCTTATTGCTCCGTGAGACCAGATTAGACTATTGGTCTCATATGTTTCTCTACCTAATCTAATATCTGCTGGGATTAAACTGTCCAGCAGATTTCTTCTCTACATTCTACAACATAAATTTAAAAATAGTCAAACTAGGATTAGACAGTCTAGTTTGTTGTAGATCCAAGGCATAAAGGCAGTTGCACATGGACAGGAATTTGCAGAAAACTAAAACAAAACTTTGAAGGCTTGAAATCTGAAATCTTGAAGCATCCTTCTTTCTTTTTGTGACTCAAGTTTTGAGCTTATTAGAGTCACTTTCTTTTCTTCATTTCAGCTCTGGTTTTGGGCATACTAGAGCTGATTTTTCTTTCTTCTTTGCTGGTCCAAATTTTTAGCATGTTAGGACCAACTCCTTTTCTTCTTTTGGCTCAGGTTTTGATCATATTAGAGCCAATATTTTGCACTTCCGAGGTTCATGTTTTGAGCATGTCTGAACCTCTCTTTTCTCTCCGTTTTTTGAAACATTTTTCTCTTTTTCTTGAAAACAAAAACTGCAATGGTATGTACAATGGAAATGAAAACTGGAAAATGAAAATCAACAGAAGTAGTGTTTGAGTATCCTTCCATTGACAGGACCCCCAAACAGCTTTGTACCATCTAATTCCTATAGGAAGAAAGCATTTGGGCCCATAGTGGCTTGGATGATGTATGGACCTTGCCACAAACTGTCAAACTTGATGTGCTTTCCTTTATCCTCTCTTCTTGAGTCCCACTTCAACACTTTTTCTCCAATTTTGAAATTGGCAGCTTTGGTTCTTTTTTCGAACAACTTCTTTATGTTTTCCTGAACTCTAATAGCTCTGTTATAGACCTCTTCCCTTGTTTGCTGGAGATGGATTGTTTGGTTTATCCTTCTCACCATGCTATCTTCTTTTGTTTGAATCTCTTGGACAAGTTTGATCACTGGCACTCCAAGGCTGGTAGGAAATACTGCTTCTGTTCCATAGACAAGCTGGTATGGTGACATGCCAATGGATTTATTTGTTGTAAGCCTGTCAGCCCACAAGGCATGCACTAACTTGTTACGCCACGACTTTTTGTTTACTTTTTGATGACTCAGCCACTAGGCTCTTGTTTGATGACTCAGCCAAGACATTACCTTGTGGGTAATAGGAAGTTGAATGACCAAGTGCTATTTGATACCTATGACAAAAATCAACCATTTTCTTGGATCCAAAAGCAGCAGCATTATCAGTGATTATTTTCCTTGGGCATCCAAACCGAGAGAGGATATGACCTTCTAGGAACCTAATGATGACTGAATTTGTGGCATTCCTAGTAGGTATGGCCTCTATCCACTTAGTGAAGTAATCTGTGGTTGTTAAGATCCATTTGTGTTGTGCAGAAGAAGCTGGGTGAATTTCTCCTATGAAGTATAGGCCCCATTGCATAAAAGGACCTTCAACAGTGATGGGTTGTAAAGGGAGGGGGAGGAGTTTTCTCTTGCCTTCAAAAATCTGGCATTTGTGGCAGGAAAATATAATTTTATGGACATCATTGAAAAGTGTGGGCCAATAATAGCCAGCTCTGAGTATTTTTTTTGCAGTGGCCTTCCAGTTTAGGTGGCCTCCACACTCTCCAACATGGAATTCTTGTTTAATCTTTTCAGCTTCTGTTTCAGGCAAACATTTAAGCAATAGGCCATTTGGATTTTTCCAGTATAAGTTTTCATTCAAAATGCAATAGTTTCTGGCTTTTAGTTTTAGGAATCTAGCCTTAGTTTTTGACAGTTCAAGCGGAGCATTGAGGTTGGTGAGCACATAAAGGATATCAGAGTACCAAGGAGAGTTCTGAAACTTCTCTTCAATAGTGGGATCAGGCAATCCTTCCTGCTCATCCAAAGAATTTACCATGTTAATTTCAAGGGCTTGCAGATTCGATTCAACCATTAATTTAGCTAAGCCCTGACCTTTGATAATTTTGGTGGGTTTTATCTCAAGATCATATTCTAAAATCACAGCAATCCATTTGCCCCTTTTCCCATCTGGGTCTTGGGACAAGATATCTTTGACCACTATGTTAGGCACATAAGCTATGGTGTGAGAATGCAATATGTACACCCTAAAGTCTTTTAAGGCCTTGACCAAGGCATAGGCATGTTTTTCCATTATGTTGTATTTCAAGGGTGCATCCCTTAGTGCTTTGCTGAAAAAGGCAACTGGTTGTTCCACTCCTTCTGGATTTTTCTACAGCAAGACTACAGCTACTGTATGCTCAGAGGCAAATGAAAAGATCAGGAAATCCTTTGAGAAGTCAGGGCTAATCAGAACAGGAGCTTGGGTGAGTGCAAGTTTTACTGATTCAAAAGATTGTTTAGCTCCAACAGTCCATTTAACTCCCACACCTTTCTTCATCATGTTAGTCATATTCCTAAGGTGTTCAGCTAGGATGGGAATAAACCTCCTAAGGAAGTTAATTTTCTCAATAAAGGACTGTAAATCTTTGATATTTCTCAGGTGTGTGATTTGTAGTATTCCCTCAACTCTTTGTGGGTCTATCCTAATTCCCTTTTCCGATATAATGTGGCCAAGCAGCTTTCCTTCTTGCAGCCCAAATGCAGTCTTTTTAGGATTTAGTGACAGACCAAACCTTCTACATTTTTCAAACACTTTTCTCAGATGTTCTAGGTGTTCTTCCTCAGTCTTGGAGTAGACTGTTATGTCATCCAAATAGATGACAATAAAGTGTCCTATTTCATCTAAAAAAACTATATCCATTGCTATTTGGAAGGTTGCACCAGCGTTCATCATTCCAAAGGGAATTTTAACATACATAAAGGTGCCCCAGGGAGTGGTAAAGGTTGTTTTGAGTTGATCCTCCGGGAGTACTAAAACTTGGTTGTATCCTGAAAATCCAGCTAACAGAGAAATCCTTTTTTAGCCTACTACCCGCTGTAAAATGTGTTCCATTTTTGGCAAAGGGTAATTGTCTTTGAGTGAGGCTTTATTAAGATTTCTGAAGTCTATACACAGTCTGATTTCCCCTATTTTCTTTCTCACAGCCACTAAATTCGAAACCCAATTAGAGAACCTCACAGGAACGATTATGCCTGCCTCATACATCTTTTTAATCTCTTTTTCAACTGCAGGCAATTGTTTTCGGTTTATCCTACGAAGTTTCTGTCTAAAGGGCTTATGATTCTCTTTTAAGGGTATTTTGTGTTGTATGATGTTCGTTTCAAAAGCCTTTAATTCTTCGTAGCTCCAAGAAAACACTTCAATAAATTCCTTGAAAAGGTCAATGTATTTCTTTTTCAGGTTTGTCGGGAGAGACTTTGCCAATTTAATCATTTTGGGATTATCTTCTGTGCCTATGTTGCATTCTTCAACGTAAGAATCTGTGTGTCCTATAGTGGGCTTTTTTGCTACATCATCAAAGTCAAATAGGTCCTCTAAAGGTGCCAGGCCTCGAGGTATGTTCTTCTCTTTGGCCTGCAACACCTCCACTTCCTCATTTTCTGCGTTTTTACCTTCTGGGGTTGAATTTCCAGCTTCTTCGTTCAAAGTGTTTATTTCTACATTACTGGGTGTTGTTTCTTCATCAGAGGAATCCTCAATTAGGCAATTGTCCTCAGATTTAGAGTCTGAATCGAAAAATTCAAACTCATTCATGCCTATCAGAAATTCCTCAATCTGTTTATCACCTTAAAAAACCTACCAATATTTTTCGTTATCGGGCACTGCAGGTCTGAATTTGGTCTGTATTATGATTTGCTGGTCGTTTGGAGTCTTAGGGTATGAACTAGCCAGGCACGCTAATCCATTTGCAATGGCGTTTTCACTTCTAGGGACAAACACTAATTTGTATTCAACAAAGGTTTTCAATATTTCCACGGCATCATTCCTATATGCTCTCAACCTAGGGTGTTTGGATGTGTATTCACCATTCACCTATTTTATAACCAGCTCAGAGTCTCCCCGCATGACTATCTTACGGGCTCCTAATTTATTCAAAAAATTTAAACCCAGGATAAGAGCCTCATACTCCACAATGTTATTTGTGCATTTGAAACGCAAGTTGCAGGCGTGACTCTCTGCGTAGTCACTCTCTGTGTTATGCAGCCACACCCCTGCTCCAGCAGTTTTTCTTGTGTAGGACCCATCGAAACTCATCTCCCACAGGGGTTCACTCTCGATTTTGTTATCATTTCTTTCCCTATGGCTGGATTCGCCATTGTGTTGTGTTATAGGATCTGCACTAGGCTGTGGGTTGTTTAGCTCTCCGTTTGATGTATGGGTTTGTGAGGGATGACTAGTCGGCTGATTACATTTGTTTTCCTCAATCTGAATTTTTGTTTGAGTGCACTATCTAGGTTTTCTTTCTTCGTTTTTCTCTAAGTCAAGAGTAGCCATTATGTTAATGTCCAAGGGCTTTGTTTCCTTGTTCATGTCTCTATTTTGGGATTCTGACCCCTCTAAGGATTCATCATTACAAAAGATGAAGGAGTCAAGGTCTGTATGTATAGAGTATAAAGGTGAATTTTCTGGCGTTTCGGGGCTACTGACCAGGAATTTCATTTGTGCCTCCCTGTATAGTCTTCTAAGTTAGCTAAAAATGGGGATTGTGGCATAGGACCCATCCATCTGCATTGTGCCCTGCAGCTTGGCTCCCCATGATCTAGATAGTAACATGCCATACTTGGGTGGCACATCTGCCACAACAACATCCATGACCATACACTTGGTTGGGATCTGAGTAAGGCTCACACATAGGTCTTTAATTAGGCGAAGGCATTTTACTCTGCTAGAGTCCAATGAATATAAATCTTTGTAAGGATGGGTTATCTCTAGGCCTAGTCTTTTCATGACCACCTTAGGCATTAGGTTGTGTGATGCTCCAGAATCATGCATTGCATTATGAAGAATCTTGTCATGAATGTTGAGATTGATATAAAAGGGTGGAACTACCCCTTCCTGAAACTTCCCTTCTATCTTTGGACCAAAAAGAACGGTTGATTGATCATCACTCATATTTACAGTGTCATTATTCTCACCTAGGTTCAAAGCTTTCAAATTTTGGCCTTTATATACATCCTGAGTGGCCAGCTCAGAGAGTGGTACAGAGATTTTAATTTTTGCAATCTCACTCACCAAATTGAAAGTGGACTGACTCTTGGAAACGTTCAACTCTGTTTTGTTTATCACCACCTTGGTGGTGGAATCAATGGGTTGATTCTCACTATGTACAGTGTTTGTGATAGTTTTATCAGGAGCACTAACTACAGTGCTAGTGCTACTAGTTGGTTGACTTTGTTTATCATTTTTTTGGTTGTCTTTTTCTTTGTTTTTCCCAGAACTTTCAGCTGATGGTATGATACTTTCAGTAGTTACTTTAGAAGTTTTCTCAGGCCTTTTCTTGATGGTAATATCAGGACTTTTGGGCTTGGAAGTGTCTTGGCTCTTTTTTCTCCTAAGTTCATAATGTTCTCTGACCTGCATGATAGCATTTTCAAATCCAAGTCTGTAAACTTTAGATTCTAATATTTCCTCATCCCAGTATGAGGGTGAGGGATGATCTTCTTCTGAATAACAGTTATGGATTGAGTTTTCAGTTTCAAACATATTTATTGCATTCCCTTTAGACTCTTCTATGATTCCATCGTCTTCATCAAGAAATTTCTCTTGAAAAGGGGAAATAACTTGTTGATCTGATTCTCTTTGTCTGTTGGGAGTGGTATTGTTTCTTCAAAAGTTTTGGTTCTGGTTTTGATTTTTGTTCTGATTGCTAACTGTGACAACCATTTTTTCCATCATTTGCTGTAGTCTTTCCACATTTTTCGATAATCTAACGTAATTGGGATCAGATGTGGAAGCTACATTGTCATCTCTATATGTTACCCTCTTCTCAGCTCTCAGTCTTGCCCTTTTCTCAATCAAGTTGGCTTCTATATTCACTACTCCTTTCTGCATGTCTTCCAATGTGTTGTACTCTTTATCCCTAAGCTGATAGGCCATGTTAGCATCAAATCCCTCAGGGTATTTCGCTAGGGCCATACCTTGGGGAGGTTTCATATGTGGAGGTTTCTTTTAAGGTTCATGTATTCTGCCAGGATTTGGCGAGGATTTTCCCTAACTTCCCATTTGTTTATGAAGGTTTGATATAGAGCAGGGAGGTCTTGGACGCTATTAGGAGGTAGGATTTTGAACCATTTCTTCACATCAACCCCTAAGCTCTGGGCGAATATTCTCATTTTGATTGTATCATCATCAATTTCCATGTAGTCAAAAGAATCTTCCATCATATCTACATGTTGCTGGGCTGTGATGGACTCTTTTGCAGTGAAGTGTGGGATATTTGATTGATAATAATTTGGTAAGGGTACTATAGGCTGGGGTAAAACCAAAGGTGCATACCAGGCTGCCATAGTGATGTTCTAGTGGGGTAAAGGGTTAACTTGAGCAGCTGGTATATGGATGACAAGGATACTAGGACCAGCAGAGGTTTGTTGAGCAGATCTAGGGTGGCAGAGTCCCAAGTTTTGAATGACGTGAATATCAGGAGGTGTGGATGGAGGGGATTCTCTATCCCTAATGTGTTTACCACCTTGGGGTGGTGAACCAGGAAGCTCAAGGTCTAGCTGATCTAGATCACTAAATGACCTAGTTCTTGGTGGTCTATTAGGTAGGTCTAGGTCAAGGTGAAAGTGTGATAGAGTTGTAAGGTCTTCTGGTGTAGAGTTAGCTCTATGGATATGACTGGAAATAGTTGATATT
Organism: Pinus albicaulis; assembly: GCA_034641835.2. Lineage (NCBI taxonomy): Eukaryota > Viridiplantae > Streptophyta > Pinopsida > Pinales > Pinaceae > Pinus > Pinus albicaulis. Next base: position 1,118,013,878 of record CM076580.1, read on the forward strand.
CTAGGTGTGGGTGATTTCTTGAGGATTCCCTTAGGGTTATCAACTATTTCAGGTGGGTTTGGGTCGGGGTAAGCTCTTGTATAGATGGTTCTTGAAGCCAGAATGTTTCTTTCCAACAAGGAGCTTAACCCTACTTGTTACTTCTATTGTGGTTGATGTCGTAATGGAGGTTGGTCTCCCAATGGAGTCTTATGTGAAACCAAGATAATCAGCAGGCCTATTGATCACCAGTGGAGTCTTTGATCTCTTAGGAACTATGGAGTCGCCAAGTGGAGGGTTTAGGATGTTTCCAGGGGGTACATTGTCCACCACATTGTCTATGAGATGTCCCTTTTCAGGGATATCTTCAAAACACAGCAAAATCTAACCAGAGATTGACTGGGAGGGCATTTACCAGATATGTAACCTCTGAAAGAGGAGGAGATCTGGAGGCTACCTGGCCCTTTCTAGGCTCTGTCTAAGAGTATGGGGTAAAACACAACAAGAGGTAAGTAGAATGTAAGTGTAAGTGTTTCACTACCAACCTGACCAGAGGTTCTAGGTTTTCTGATGCTCTTATGATGTAGTAAGGTGGAAAATACTCATAAATTCCCTAGTGGAGTCGCCATTATGTTGAGGTTCCCATGTTTTGGCCAGGTTGGCAAGACCAAAAGATGAGACAACATCAGAACCACTTTCGGACCTTAGGATCTAGCCCTCCTAGATCCAGAGAGGGATCTCTCTATGATTGTCAAAGGTATATGTCTTTGAAGCTCAAATTTAAGTTGTTAGGCTAGTTATAGGCACAAGGTTTGTTTGTTTGAATTTGAGTTTGGTTGTTGGGAATCAGGAAAGAAGGGTCCAATATGAGACAAGGATGAGCAAAGAGGATTTTAGGCAAAGGTAGATAAATCAAAGAACATTAAGGCCATTGGGAAATGGAGTCAGGAGAGGGTTTACTTGTTGTTCAATGTGCAAGCTTTCAGTTGGGCTAGTCATATAAAGCATTGGATCTTGAAGATGATTGAGTGACATGGAATGGTAAGGGAGAAAACAACAATAAAGGTTTTAGAACACAAAGTTAAAGACCTGAGATCAAAGAGAGACTTTTAACTCTCAATGCTTTGGCCTCCAACTTGAGAGATCTTAGAAAAGGTTCAATTGTTTGAAAAGGATCCTAGTGAGATAGAGGCAAAGTTCTAAACCTCCCAGTGTTCCCAATTCATTCAATTAAATCTAAACAAGAACATCTAAAGATAGATTCCATTAATTCATACATCAGCTAGCAATATATCAGACCACTACACTGGTTAAATCAATTGAAATCAATCCTTAGATAACACACTTAGTAGAAAACATTAAGGCAAGGAGAGCAGAAACATAGGGTGCCTAACAAGGGAAAATCCTATGCCAGATTTCTGATGCAAGCCAGAAGAAGTGTAATGAAATCAAATAAACACAAAGATAGGAAAACATCACCAGCTGCTTTAGATCAGGATCCAAAGAAATGTGCTTGTCATATTAAAAAACAACACCAGTCATGTACAACATTGCCCATAGCTTGAACATTCAGCCTGAATACATCTTTCCTCAGCCTATATTACAACTTTACACAGAAACTATATCTCAAAGAAATAGCTTGCAATTCTCTGATATCTCATCAACAACCTTTACAATAATTTTCTCATGAGTTTTATAACTGAATAGAAACAGAGGAGGTAGGTGAAGAACTAAATGCATCATTAATACTCAGAAAATAAAGAAAAGGGCCGAAACCCATTCGGTTTAAATTATGTGCATTTATCTAGGGCTCTCTTTTGGAAGAAAGAGTGGTCTTCGTCCAGCTTCTATTTACTCTGGTATGTCTCTGATGTACTCTGACTACAGTACTGTGTAGTACTCTGGTGAATAAACAAAAGAGTGAAGTGAATGACGGTGAGGTCTGCCATACTTGTGAAACAAATTCTCTAGTAGCTCTGGACTGTGGTCAAGGCGGAAATATTCTCTGGAACACGATATAGACTAAAAACAGTATGGGCACCCCATCCTTCCATGGAGAAAACATTCAGCTGATGTAGAAAACCTGCTATTTATTAATTTCAGTGCTCCGTATCCTCTGCGGGATCTATGATGCCTTTCAAATAGGTACTTTGCCTCTGAAACACGGAGTTAAGGCTCAAAGACCATTCAATCTCGTGCTTCAAACTCTCTGCTGCCCTAGTTCTGTCTTTGTCAGTGAAATCTGTGCCTTCATGACTCCGAGACATTCCTTCAATGTAAGTCCTGTCACAGTTCTTTCCCAAGCATTTTCTTCATGATTCTGGCCTCTGCACACGGTCTTTTCTGCTTTTTTTTTTCCGCTGCAATGAAGACTGTACGGTCATGGTGGTTTTCATCACCTGATAACCCTAAAAAACATGCAAACAGTTATGAAATCCATGAATGGGGCCAGATGATGTTGATGACCGTGTGGATGATAGTGGAACTGCGGAGAAATGGCGGAAAAAAGTTGTGGAATGGTGGAGAAAAGTGATGGCGAAAGTTTGGTGGTCCGCAATAGAATTTAAATGAAAACCTTAAAAACATTGACCTTTTGAATGAATATATAAGGGGAACGGGCAAATGTACGGTGGGGACATGTGGAGTGGTGACGTGGCAAGACCGGGTGATGGCGGAACAGTCAACGGCGGGTAATCAAATCTGGACCGTCCGATCTTGGGAAGAGACCGACAGCTGAGGGCACGTCGGAGGGTGATAGATGGTGGGCCAGGGGTACGGTGGCCATGGGTTATCGAACGCGCAACTCCGTGGAACGACAACCATCAGATGGGCTGCTCTAAATCAGACGACTATTATGCATATTGCTCCACGTCCATGGACGAACTTGAATGCGCAATGGGAGGGTGGTTTTCCAGCCGTACAGGTGCCACGCGTCGTTCGATGTATGGGATCGCTGCGGATTTGAGAAAACTTTCAGCTCTCGGAAAGTGGTGCTATGGATACCGTCGATTTTCGAGTGGGAGTGTTTGCGTGGGGACCACCAGGGCGGATGGATATGTACCGTCGAATCAATGGTCAAAACGGACGGTGGATCTTTGATCAGGCGATGAACGGGTTGAACGATGGAGGCTGCGGGGACGAATATCACCGTCCATTCTGTTAAGGTCAATGATTGTAAATGCGCCCGATGAACAAATGCAATAAGCGCCTTTCGCCTAACGCTCGGTTCTAGCATTCGTTCATGTGGAGGGGAAGGGGCGGGGGCTAGGTCGAAAGGGGCTAAGACCCATACTATGCAAAAAACATGGTTTTTGGCCATTTTTAATGAAAATCAAGGCCAGAATGGGTAACGATAGAGAAATAAAGGGGTCTCTTGGCTAAACCAAGTGAGGATGTGTGGTTTAAAGGGAATTTTGGGAGTATTTAGGGGATTAGAGGGTAATATGACAAGGGAAAAAAAAGGGTTAAAATGGGTTAAACTGTAGGGGTACAAGGGGTGAATAGAGGCTTCCTTGGAGCACCATCTTTTTTGCAATCAGTGAGGCTCGTTGACTCAGAACAATAGAGGGAAAGGATCAACGAGTGGGGAACATGAAAAGCCTCCGAGGATGATGTGTTTTCAAGGGAAATGCATTCCTTGAAGGTTCACAAAACAATATATCCCCTTGCTTTCTTGCCAAGGAATTTATAAGGGGCTAACACAATCCTTCCTAGGCCTCCAACTGATTCTATAACTGACCTATAAATTTTTCTAATTATATAATTGATAGTTATCATCCCTTTAACCTCAGTCTAAATTGGGTCTTCCTCAGAACTGACATGCAACAACTATTTATAGTGAATTATCAGTTAACTGGTTGATCACTCATTGTGAATTAAATCATATTTAATTCATTGGACCTATCTCTAGCTGATCACTCAGTTAGGACTAGTTAAACTGATTTTAACTCAATTAATTGAGTTAACTAATTACAACTCATGCATAACTGCAACTAGACCCCCTTAAATCATAAAATCACTCTACATGCCTCCTTTCTGACCCTCAACTCAAATTTCCAAAGCTAACTCAGTCATTTTGACTTAGTTAACTAATACAAGTTGTTATGAGATGAAATTACAATTTCTCTTCCAATTTAATTAAGGAAAAATTAAATTAGAAGCCCCCAATGGGTGCCATTTCAACAAGGGGCATGTTAGGTCCCTATAAAACTAGTGTATTCCCCTTATTTTTATTGTTACTGTATCCCCCTATTGTTAGTATTGTGCCCATATATCGCCCATGTTGTTATTGTTGTGCCCCATATAAGCCCACTATTGTTATTATTGTGCCCTTACATTATTATTGTTATGTAGGCTATGATTATATTGTGACCCCTTAGAATCCTATATATACCAAGAAGGTCTTATCATTTGTATCATCTAATAATTTTTCATTTATGTAATGTAAAGGAGGTTTCCCCCCTTGAAGAGGCTAATTTCTAATTCGTTGTTCTATTTTTCTTCTATTTTATGAGCTAGTTGCATAACATATGTAGTAAAGGATACATTGAAAATACAGTGTCATCTTTAACACATTGACATCTTTTCATATACATCAATACCCATTCCTATAGTTTGTGATGAGACTCAATTAAATATTTGAAAACAAGTGTTGAAATCTGAATACATATTAGAGGGAAAAACCCCATGCCCAATTTTCATTGTCTTAAATTTATTAGTGATATTGCTCTTGGAATTCTTAATCCAAAACTCTATTGTATTTTTATATGACATCCAACCCACATTATAGATGATTTTCAAAGAAATAATGAGTTGGCTTTTTATAAAAATCATTAAATGTTCAACCATGTCAATTATGATGGTATTGCTAAAAAAACTAGCAACCTTGTTTGTATGTGCTTTTTGAATTCATTAGTTACAAATTTATGAAACATGTTTCAATATGGTTTAATGGTGGTGAAAAATTGATTCTATAATGAGGAGTTGTGATTATATCTCAACAAACTTAAATTGCAGATTATACTTCAATTTCATATGCCTCATGAAGGTTATTATCAACGTATATAAACTACATTTATATCCTTAAGTTAAATCTGATGAAGTTATGATGAACTCAAATGGGAAAGGATTTATTAATTAGTAATGAGAGAAGTTAGTAATTACTAACAAGATAAGTTAGTGAGACAACATCTAGTAATAAGAATTTAAAAATTACTAGGTTAAGAAGGAACCATGAAACATCTAGTAACAGACACATCCTACAAATCTTGTGCAAGGGATAAGGATGCACATCATGATTTGAACTTGGGTCATTTCCATAATAGTTTATCCAAGTTTCTAGTAGACCACACCATGTCAAGCTATGGACCATGGTCTAACAACAATTTGGAACAATCATGGTGAAGATGGAATAGCTTCAAATATTTGTAGGTTAGCTCCTCTGTTGCATGGGCTATGCCAATTATGGTGTATGGCTAGGCCACCTTTGTTGTGCATGTGCTCTAGTAGATGTATTAAATATTTATTCCATTTTTGGATCTATGCTAATCATTTTTGTTACCTTTTTTTTAGCTTGTAGCACTATAATATGTAATTTTCACTAGCTTAAAACATATCATCTCATCTTCACGCTTAAAAATGCTAGCAAGATGGGGTAGGGATTTCCAAAATTTTAGTTCATTTGATTGCTTCTAAGAGAGAAAAACAATCAAATGAACTAAATATTTGGATATACATGACCCCATTTTGCTAGCATTTGTAAGTGTGAGAATGAGGTCATGTGTGTGTATTCTAAGAATACCACTACAAGTCAATTCAATTGGTTGTCATCAATATTGTTGAACATTCGGCTTGTTCTATGCCAATTGTTCACTAGTTGAAATTATCCTAAGTGAGGCTTACTATACTTCAATGCGTAAAGCATCCTTTGGGTTTTCCTATGAGGTTTCATTGCAAAAATATATGCTTTTATTGAAAAATGCAACAAAAAATTATCAATTTGATTTTTCCTTGATTAAATTTAGAAAATTTGAATTTCCACATCAGCAAACAACTTGGATGCAGTTAACTTGTGTGACATGGTTTGTGTCACCCAGTTTACTCATTAAATTCGAGTTAGAGGAGTTCTAGTTCAGTTAAGCATGCGTGATTGCTAATTTATAGCAATCAATGTCGGTTATCTCAAGTTATTTTCATTTGATTGAGTTCCAATTGTTGGAGGAACTAGTGGAAGGTCAGTTGTGTAGTGGGACTTTAGTCAAACTGAGTGATCATCGAGTTAACTGATCAATCCACCAAAAATAGCTAGTGCATACAGACAATTTGAGTTCCCCAGCGGTGGTGGAGATTCCAAGGCAATGTAACATCAATTGTAGACAAGTATTGAGTGTACAGATGTTGTGTGCAGCCAGATGATCAACCTTGGGAATTGCATAATCCATTTTGGAGAAATTCCTAAATAATAGGGGCCAAATTTCTCTAAGAATTGCGCAAGGAAATAGGGGCTCAAGCATAGGCAAAAATTGACTAAGTCTAGGTCAGAGCTTCTTAGTGAGAAAATAGATTAGTTATTCACTTGTAGGATGTGCATAATTGAAAAAATCAATTGCAATACATATCTATTCATCATATTAATGCAAACATGCAAGGGGTTTTTAGCAGATTTCTTTCCCCTAGAAAAAGCACTGTGTGCATGTTTTTTATTTCTCATTGCATGTTTGTGATTGATGTTCTAAATTTTGAATTGATTTCCACAAAGCAATAGAGTAGGTTTGTGTCTTGTGATTTTGATTAAAACTTCATGAACATTTGGAAATCTACACCATAATTTCTATAGTTTTCCTAGGAAATAATCAAATTTGGCCACCCAAGATGTTCATCACTCCCTTCTTCTTAATTGGATGAATGGAAATTCAATATGAAACCATAATTTCTAGTGGGATCAATTTGAAAAAGAGGTGGGTTTATAACACAAAGTTTTTGTGTAATAAGATAATAGTGTCTTAGGTATCACCTTGTAATACAATTGATCCATTGAACTCCTCTAATACTTCAACTTTAAGAAGTCCCAAGTTAAAACCCAATAGTGGCCACCACAAGTATGTTGAGTTCCACTAAGAACATGTGGTTTATTGCAAACCACTTATACTAAATCTTGAATTAAATTAAGTATAAAATAATTTATGATTACCCAAAAAAAACTTATATCAAAATGATTATAAAAATCATAATTTTAATTAAAAAAAAAACATATTTCTTATAAGACACTCCTTACTTTCCAATAAAATCAATTAATATTCATTATAAACCATAATATTTATAAAATCAATAAAAAAAAATTATATTAATTTGTTTTATATATCATAAGATTAATAAGGTATAGGATAAACATGACAATAGTGAATTGGGTATTAACTTTACTCTAAAAGTTTTTTTTATTTATTAAATACACACCGTCAATATTTTTCTATTAGTTTTATGGAATATAAATTATAAAATATTTTTAGTCCAAATTTTTGAGAAAATTAGCCAAACAAAATCATTTTAAGAATCTTTTACCTTTTAAAAAATTTGAAAGAAATTTTAAGGAAGTATACTTATTATTGACTTGACTTTATTAAAAGTTACATAAATTTTAAGGAAGTATGCTTATTGTACCTGCCACTGGCAGGATACTACGCATCAGGTTTTTCCTGATTGTGACATTCATTCACCTTGATTAGACATATGTTTTGAAATTTTTTTATTTTTTCCATGGTTCACTATAAGATTTATTATTGTGTATTTATTTTAATTATTTTAATTTGAATTATCTGTTATCTGATTGGCCAAAAACTTTCACTTCTTATTGCAAAATGCCTAGATTTTATCACCATTATTTGTACTGTCGTTACAGAAAGATTCATATTTATGCTGCAGGTCTTGTACTTTATGTGGAATCGCATTAAGCAAAATAACGAGACAGTGCTGAGCCGTCCATTATGGTCTATCAAATAGCATGAACCATTTTCTCTGTATCAGTGACCATTTATGGTCTGTGACAGATTGTTATATATGGCAAATAGAAAAGAAATGTTTATAAAGCAGTGTTATATGCGTAGTCTGCATTGTTTTAAAGCGAGCCCGATGCATATTTTTTAGCGCTAAAATTAAAGTTATATTTTTTTTAATTGATATAGTAAAAAGTAAAATAATATAATAAATCGAATGGACAGAAGAATTTATTAACCTTGTGGGACCCTCACAAATCGCATCGGAGAAAATCATAACAGTGGAACATGTTAATAAAAGTCTTGATGGCGATTGCAGAGCCGATGTGTTTATGGACTATGATTTATATGTGTTTGAAACTCCGGCTTAAAAGGCATTAATCGCATCGGAACATTTGCGAATGCATTAATTGTATCGGAGGAGGGGCATCGCATCGGAACATTGGCAAATGTATTAATCGCAATCGGAAGCATTGAGTTGCGATTAATCGCATCGGAAAATAGAAAAGAAAGGTTTATAGAGCTGTGGCATCAGAACTTTTCAAAGGTTAGCGTTGGGATTAGAATATGAGAGCATATTATATGCGTAGTCTACATTGTTTTAAAGCGGACCCGATGCATATTATTCAGTGGATTTGATAAGCAGATTTGGTGTTGGTTTTTAAACGATTGGAAAATGCATAGATTATAGTAAATCGAATGGACAAAAGAATTTATTAACTTTGTGGGACCCTCATGAATCGCATCGGAGAAAATCATAACAGCAGAACATGTTAATAAAAGTCCCAATGGCGATAACGGAGCCGATGTGTTTATGAACTGTGATTTATATGTATTTGAAGTTCCAGCTTAGAGTGCGTAGATTTAAAAAATAAAAATGGATACAGTTCGTATATGGACAGAGAGTGTAGAGTTATATTTTTTTTAATTAATATTGTAGAAAACAAAATAATAAATCTATAGTGATTTTGTTCAAACAATAAAGTAGATTGGGATATGTATTTTTTAAACTATACATACTAAAACAGGTAAAAGTATTACAAAAGAAAACTTATCAAAGTTTTCCATTGTGTGATAAAGTAAAACGTATCAAATGAACCTTTTTCAACTGTGGAGCTCGCTGAACGTGAAAATAATTAAACCAAATATGGAAAATAAATTTTCCTTGTAGAACTTATCGGGTCCGAGACTTGCCATTACAATTGGCCAAAGACATAAGAACTTGCGATTTGTGATTGCAATTGGGAAAATCGCGTTGCATCATTCAACAGTAGCAAAGAAAACATATTCCCAATATGTTATGCGATGTGGAAATCAAATCCACCTTATAAAACTTATCGGATCTAAGACTTACGATTGCAATGAGTCCAAAACAAAAGAACTTGCAATGCGATTGTTATTTTTCCTTTATATTTATTCATCGCATTCGCAAAAGATCAAAGGTGAATTTTAATATTTATTACAAGGATTTGTCGATTTCCGATTGTACGATAATATTAATTCAAAATCAGATGGAGGATCATGGGTTATTTTGTTCTCAATACGCGAATGTCATGCATTGGAGAGCATTTATGTTGAAAATGCGGGGAGATTAAATGGTAATTAAAATCTTTGTAGCTGTTCTCATTATTGTGTTTTATTTTGGCTGAAAGCATTCGTTTGAATTGGAGAACAAAAGTTCGAATCCTTTTATTCGCAGAACTAGAGAGAGTTTACCCGACTCTGAAATGTCAAAGAGAAGCAGAAAGTCTAAAGCTACTTTTGTTGCAAATGCTCCTGTGCTAAACATGCCGCCCAAGGAAAAACCGGCCAAGCTCAAGCTAGTCATAGACACCTCCTGTCAAGGACTGGGGAAGATGACATGGGAGAATGTATACAATTTTCTTGAAAGAGAGAAACCTAGGGTTGTTGTGCCCAAAGAAATTGTTCCTGATGAAGAAGATTCAGAGTCTGACTCTGAATCTCAACATAGTGCATTGGCAAATTCATTTTTACACCGAGTTGGTGCTCGGGCTAGTATTTTTCCCTACTATGATGTTATCATATGGGTCATTGACAATGTGACCATTCAAAACAGGACTTTTGTTTCTGCTTCTAGATCAGTGTTCGGGTCATTCAGGGAAAAATATATTAAAGAAATGTACCATCTTCCCAATCCACAAAAAATTTACAACAAAGAATTTCTTAAAGAATATGCTGCAGAACATGCAAACCAGGCAGAGCTAATAAAAGAATGGAAGAATAACCCTGAGAAACATAAGCAAGAGGCATCAGGTATGTACTTTGTAGAGTCTCTGGCACCTCCATATTGTTATGCCGCAGCAATGATGTGTAGGTTGTTTAGAAACGACAACTCTGCTAGATTTTCTATTCAAATGGTCCCGTTAATTCATTCTGTTGTTAATTCTAAAATAATGGATTGGGCTGTCATTTTGTCGGATAAGATAGCTAATCGAATTCTAGAGTATAGAAAAGATAAGAATTCAGGGAATTCTTCGCCTTTCCATTTTTGTGGTTATATTTTGGACACCCTTTGTTTCAATTCTGAGTTCCCCATGCTAGGTTGGAAATGGACTCCAAAAGAACCTATTCCTATTCATGTCTATCATAGTTTCTTATGGAAAGAACATTTCAAAGTTCATGTTTATAGAGTCTGCCATGGTTTTCTAATTCCAATCTACCAAACCATTTTTGGTCATTTCCCTCCTAGACTGTCCAATAAAGCCAAGACTGATTTTTCTACTATTGGAGATTGATTCAAAGAAGAAAAATTCACTTATATCAGAATTTTTGGGAGTATTTTCAGCCACATATCCTTCCCCTATATGTTCCAGATAAGATTTTATCTCAGGATATTTCCTATCAACTGACAGTTGAAGGAATGTCTAAAGTTTTGAAAAGTAATAAAAAGCTTATGTGGCCTACCTTCCCTTTTAACTGTGGCGACTATACTCTTAATAGTTTTGGTCATGCCGAGAAAGAAGTTGGTAAGATTTCTAGTCTTAAGTTTTCAACAATTCCTAGAAGACAATACGACCCAAGGAAAGTGGCACATGATTTTACTACCTTTGTTTCAATTTCCCGATTTGAGCATGAACCAGACATTTTTGATTATGTATTTGTTTCCATGGATGATATATCCCAAGTCTTTGATTCGGCCAAGTCCAAGTTACAGACCGATGACTTGAAAAATTTTTTGTTGTATAGAAGCCAAATGTTGCTTACTGTGCCTCTTGATCAGTTGAGAGCTCCCACACAGGAGAAAGCATCACAACACGCAAGAAGTACTTCTGGCAAAGAAGTAGAAGGAGCTGATCCTGTTTTAGGGAAAAAGGATGATAGCAGAAAAGCCGAGAGTGCCAAAACAGAAACAGCTTCTCAAAAAGATATACAGAAGCCTTTAGTGCAAATAGAAAAAGAGAACACTAGAAGTGATGCCCAGGTACATATTGAAAATGGAAGTATAGAAAGTAAAAATATTGAACAGGCACCCAAGAATGATGTAGGTTCTCAACTTGGAGGACAAGTAGATACTGAATTGGTTGTTTCTTCTCATTTTCTAAATCAATATCAACAATTTGCACAAGAGATAAGATTGCAAAACAATCCTTAAGTTGACGATTCCAAATATCAGGATGCGGAAATCATTCCTGAAAACCTGACTAGAGAAATTATGCTAAAGATAGAAGAAATCCCTCCTTTAGATATATTCTACAGTCCGAAACATAGGGCTGTGTTAAGAAAACAAAGGAAAAGGAGGAGAACAGATCAAGATGCTCTTTTTGCATCACAGGGGGAGTTGCTAAATGTTGTTTATAAAAATGCTGAGGTGGATCCATCTGAGGATCTCACCAAATTGTCTCAGTATTCTAGTGCCTATAGTGTTGCCACTATAGATAAAGCTTCTGAAGTTTCACAACTAGTAAAACAAAAGGATATGCAAATTTATATCTTTGAAGAACAGGTTTTAGGTGGTTAGCAAAATATTATTGAGTTGGAACAGTGGGTACAGGATGCAGAACTCAAAGCTAAACAACTAGAAGAGAAACTTAGCTCTGAAAAGAAAAATATTGATGAACAAGCCTTGGGAAAACAACAGCAGTTGACTCCAGAAGTAGAAAAGCTACAAAATATTTTACAAAATGAGATAAATTCAAAAGTTGAACAGGAAAAATTGTTCCAATCAGAAATGGACAAGTTGAAGGAGTATCCCAAGCTGGATCAATTCATTACTGAAGCTCTTGAAATGAACAAACTGCTATCTCAAAAACTAAATGAATTTTGTTTAAAGTTGACACAAATTGAACCTTTGTACGAAATTACATCGTCTTTGATAGATAAATCAGTCATTGTTAGGCAAGAAATTGAAGATGTTGATGATAAAATTTATGAGTTTCTTTCATGGTAGGATACATAGGAAGGAAGAAAAACTAACCTTCCTAGAATTGAAGAGAGACACAAGGAAATTATATTTATGGAATGGGAACAACAGTTAATAAAATCAGAAAGAGCTACATCAAGGGCTAAAATTTTAATGAATAATACAACACAATTGATTAATGACAACCTGTATGCTACCAATTTGATCTCAGATTGTACTCCAAGCGAGTTACCTTAAGTAAAAGAAGCTGATTCTAGGTGGAAGCGAGAGATAGTCGATAAAAATCAAAAAATTAGCAAACTTCAAGGAATTTCATGGGATAATATGTGGTCTTATCTGATCAAGCCACATAGTCAACAGATGGCCATAAAATTCCTTTCGAATGCTATTCAATGTATCATTCATGAATTCTCTGATGCTACATACACTAGACAGTTACATTTAAAAATGAGTTGGCCAACAGAAGTCCAAGATATGATCAATGTCTGCCAGCTTCATTCATCCACCTCAATCGATGATTAATCATCCAGTCTACTACAAGCTTGCATTTTAGTTTAAGATATTTTATTTTAGATAGATTGTAGGAATAGTTTTAGTTATTTTGTTTTATTGAGTACCTATTTAAACCCCTTTCATGCATTTAGAAAGGGGTCCTTAATTTGTAATATTTTTTGACTTGGAGATTACATTTTTTGTATTGCATTTACTTCTATATTCTTTTATAAAGGATCACATCTCGCGATTCTGTGCGGAATTATTTTTTAAGAGTTGCATTTATGTGCCTTGTAGTTGATTTTGCATTGGAATTGTTGGATTAGTGTATCAGATTTCATTTGAAAGTCTCAAGATGGATGCGGTATTTCTATCTATTCACTGTTAATTTCTTTTTTCATATGATATTCTGTTTTAAATTTACTATCGTTTATGTGTGCTTCGTTTTACAATATTTCTTTATATATACCATTTTTTAGTATATTAGAAATATTTATCTTTCATAGGTGTATGTAAATTATATACAATGATGAATAATGAATACAGTATGCTAATATAACTCTGTTTAATTTCTTAAATAGAGTTATCTTTATTGGTTGTTTCACATTACAATTAAGCTATAATAGAGCACATCAATTATATAACTACACATGACATCTTCAGAGTTGTCACGAATTTGTTTCAGAAGGGTAGTCGGTTTAAGTATAAATGTGTGTTCGTCTATTGGTGCTGTGTTTATAAAGTTGCATTCTCTTCAACTATGATTCAATGGTGGTGATAGAGCTATATGGACTTCTTGTTGAGCTAAAATTTGTTGAAGGTTAAGCAAATCATTGCCTAGAGACCGTATCATTTGAATAGCATCAATTTTTCTCTTTTCATGTTCTTTTCGTATCCTTTTGAATGCAATTGTGATAGATCTGTCAACTTTGGTCATATATGAAGTGCAATATGAAGTTGTAGCATATGCATTTAAAACATATTGAGCATTTGTATTTGCATTCCATAGGTGTAGCATATTGTATGCAAAGCTATTATTCCATATTTCTGATGGTTTTCGTTACAAGAAAACCATTGGTCATGTTAATGTACTTTGTATTAATTCAATGTAAGTAGTTTCTGTTAACTGGAATTCATCTAAGAAATCTTCATGGCTAGTTGATTTGTCATAGTGTTTTTTCTCTAAGATGCTTTGCAAGGACAAAACTTTTTCATTTATTGACCCATGTATTGAAGTAATTGGTTCAAGAATCCCTGTTCTTTTGATTGGTAGCATTGGAAATTTGTATCTAGATTGTGATGCTTTTCTTTTTTATTGCTTTTGGTATGATGATGTTCATGTATCTTTGAGAGTTCTGGATCAAGGTGATTTGTGCTGCAAGTTATATAGTTATCCAAGAATTTTTCAATTTCTAAGTTAATATTAATTCCATATACTGGAGCATTTTCTATCCATATAAAAGCATGTTCATGTGCACTACCTCTATTTTGAAACTCAGTTACAAAGTAGTAATCTAATATTTTGCCAAAAAAATGTGCTATCTTGACAGATCAATTACTTCAATGCACTTATCTTATGTCTATAGTAACGTGTACATGTTACTGGATCGTTTCTGACAAGACAATGAATGTTGCATTCCTCAATTGTTTCAATGTGTTTCTCTTTATTTCTATTTCTATGTAATTTAATAAAAAAATTTACTAGTTGTGTCCAAAGATGCTCCGCACTTGTGAATGTAAGAAATAAAGTTGGAAGACCTAATTGTCGTGTCATTGCAAATATATTTTTCTGCATTTGTTGATGGTAATCAGGAGAAATTCCTATCTGTTTGAAATCTATGTATCCAATGTGACTTTTTAGTAGCTTTTCTAAATTGGGCTTGTACTTAACATATTTTTCTAACAGCTTTCTTTCTTGTAATTTTCCTTTTCTTATTCGTACTGAGATGCATGAGATGACCTTTTCAATGAGTATTTGCATTGTCTTGAAGAAAAAATGTGTGATGTGATAGGGAAAGTGACCATTGCAATGCATTAGTTCCCATTTTAACTTTCTTGGTAACAAAATCTTTGTAGTATATCATTGTCACGTGGATTTCCAACAAATAGTGTTGGGAAACTCATCTCTTCTGCATGTTTCTCTTTGAATATTCCAAGTGGTTGTTGTCCCTCAGCTGGTATGTACATTTTTTGTAATTCAAGTCCAATGCTTGAGATGTTTTTTTGAAATTGCAAATGTCTTACATATTGGACATTTGGTTTTTCATGTGTCTTCAATTTGTCGTTTGTAAATTCCTATGGGAGTACTTTTTCGTGATGAAAATTTTTTATCTGCTATTTTATTTCTATTTTGTCCAATTTTATTTGGGTCATTTTTACGTATCATTTGTCTCAATTTGCAGAAATTTATTCTATTGTTGGTGTTTTTGTGCATTTGTACTATTCTATGTTGCAGATTGTAGCAATTTGTATTTTGATTTGATAGTAATGGTTCATAATGAATGTGTGATGTACTTGTTTCAAATGATAATATGTTGTACATTTGGTTGAAATTTGTTTTTGATTGGTAGTAATTCACAATGGTTTTACTGGTAAATGGCCATATTTGTATGTTTACATTGAATATGATCGATGTCCATTGGAAGCAAATTGATGTTCTACGAAGCTATGTGTCAACATCGTGAATTACATGAAGTTGATATAACATGACAGGATCTAGTTCATATTGGTATGATTCTTTTGCCTCTGTGTCATTTTGCTGTAGACAATTGAGAAAATAACGAAAGTGCAGAAGTATTTCAAATGCATTGAACAAACAAGTTCCAGGAGTATATGAAAATTGTTGTAGTCTAAAGAGACTATGGTTCATTAAAAAGATATCAATATTAGTATCTATGCGATGTTTTTTTGTTGCATAGTAGTTTTCAATGTCTATGATTTCAACCATTTTTTTCCATGTATTTATTCTTCAGATTCGTATGGTGATTTGTTTACTAAGCACTATGTATCTTATATTTTTTTTCCTCAAAGATGAGGAGAGCTTCTATAATATTTTTTTCTTTGTTGAATATATCTCTATGATAATGTTTACTAGCATAAAATAATAATTTTACTGTTATATTGTATCTTTGATTTCAAAGCAGTAAAATAAGAGAAGCAAAGTTGCAAGTAACTAGTTCCTACTTTGCATCTCTCTATGTTTCAAAAGTATCACTACAAAACAAAGAAGATGCAACGTTGATTATTGTCTCTGAAAACATGAATCTCACATACAAGCTATGTATTCTAGAAGTAATTCACTTTTGTATACAATAGAAAGAATGAAATACAGATTGTATATGTCTTCATTAGTAAAGCTAATCTTGCTAGTTGTAAACAGCATAGTTGTAATTACGAATATGTATGTATAGTTAGATATGTACTATAGCATAATAGCATCTTGAAGGCAATAATATGCTTCATACAAACACAGTTACTAATTCAAATAGAAGTAGGAGAAAAAAAGGCTAATTGGGTAACAGCCTTGCAAGAATATGGTATTGACATTAAACCAGCAAAGGTTGTTAGAGGACAAGGTTTTTGCAGATTATTAGCAGGAGCTCATAATATATCAGAAAATCAAGATTCAGAGAATTCTATTTCAGTAAGTCAGATAAGTGTTACGGATTCTGAATCTCAGTATGCTCATCTGATATTTTACTTGAAAAATGGGTATGCTGCTTCTAATCTCAGATATAAGAATAAACACTCTTTAAGATTAAAAGCAGAAGAAGCCAACTTTTCCTCTACAATCAGTAAACATTGAAGAACCATTTGAGCAATGGGAGCTTCATATTATTGGTCATATAGCACTTCATTCTTCCAAGCAGCATAAGTACATTCTCACAGTAACAGATTACTTCAAAAAATGGGTAGGAGAACTTTCTCTAAAGGTAGCCAACTCTGATGAAATTATTGATTTCATCGATCAATTCATCATTACCAGGTTTGGTGTACCTAACGCTCTGGTCTATGATAATTCATCTTATTTTCTGGTAATAGTATAATGGAATTTGCAATTAAAACAGGTTTTAAATTGAAATATTCAGCTAACTATTATCCACAAGGTAATGGTTTAGCTGAATCCACTAATAAAAATCTCCTCAAAATCATTAAAAGGACTATTGATCAAAGCCAAAGGAATTGGCATAAGTGTTTAATCTTTGCATCATGGGCTAATGGTATTACTCTTAAAGCTTCTATTGGAACTTCACCTTTCAATTTAGTTTATGGTAAAGAAGTTGTAATACCATCAAATCTAGCTCTTCCATCATTAGTCCTGGTGCAATTCATTGAAGAAAATAATATGCTCTCATATTCTAACCCGAACACTAACCTTTGAAAAGTTCGGGCGCCATAGCTTTATAAACCTTTCTTTTCTATTTTCTAATGCGATTAATCGCAACTCAATGCTTTTGATTGCCATTAATGCATTTTCCAATGTTCGGATGCGATGCCCTTCCTCCGATGCGACTGATGCATTCACAAACCTTCCGATGCAATTAATGTCTTTTAAGCCGAAACTTCAAACACATATAAATTACAGTCCATAAACACATCAGTTGTGCAATGGCCATCGGGAGTTTTATTAACATGTTCCACTGTTATGATTTCCTCCGATGTGATTTTTGAGGGTGCCACAAGGTTAATAAATTCTTCTGTCAATTCAATTTATTATATTATTTTATTTTTTACTATATCAATTAAAAAAATATAACTTTAATTTTATATTTAATTCTTTGTTTTTCAAATTTATTATTTTATTTTTAACTATGCAATCTCTTGTTCATAATTAATCTTTGTGCTTAGCCTATTTGCTTAGACTCTCTGTCCATGTACGAACTGTATTCATTTTTATTTTTTAAATCTACGCACTCTAAACCAGAACTTCAAATACATATAAATCAGAGTTCATAAACACATCGGCTCTGTCATCGCCATCAGGACTTTTATTAACATGTTCTGCTGTTATGATTTTCTCTGATCGGGTCTGCTTTAAAACAATGCAGACTACACATATAATATGCTCTCATATTCTAACCCCAACGCTAACCTTTGAAAAGTTCGGGCGTGACAGCTTTATAAATGTTTCTTTTCTATTTCCCGATGCGATTAATCACAACTAAATGCTTCTGATTGCGATTAATGCATTTTCCAATGTTTTGATGCGATGCCCTTCCTCCCATGGGATTGATTCATTCGCAAACGTTCCAATGCGATTAATGCCTTTTAAACCGGAACTTCAAACACATATAAATCACAATCCATAAACACATCGGCTCCGCAATCGCCATCGGGACTTTTATTAACATATTACGTTGTTATGATTTTCTCCGATGCGATTCGTGACGGTCCCACAAGGTTAATAAATTCTTCTGTCTATTCGATTTATTATATTATTTTATTTTTTACTATATTAATAATATAACTTTAATTTTATATTTAATTCTTTGTTTTTCAAATTTATTATTTTAATTTTAACTATGAAATTTCTTGTTCATAATTAATCTTTGTGCTCAGCCTACCTGCTTACACTCTGTATCCATATACAAACTGTATTCATTTTTATTTTTTAAATCTATGCACTCTAAGCCCAAATTTCAAATACATATAAATCATACTTCATAAACACATCGGCTCTGTTATTGCCATCGGCACTTTTATTAACATGTTCCGCTGTTATGATTTTCTCCGATGCAATTCGTGAGGGTACCACAAAGTTAATAAATTCTTCTGTCCATTCTATTTATTATAATCTATGCATTTTCCAATGGTTTAAAAACCAACACCAAATCTTCTTATCAAATCCGCTGAATAATATGCATCGGTTCCGCTTTAAAACAATGCAGACTACACATATAATATGCTCTCATATTCTAACCCCAATGCTAACCTTTGATATTGCATAAGCCTATTCATTTCATTTTTTCAGACATAACTGTTGCTTCCAGTCAATCGCCAATTGTTGTACTGTACAAAAACCCTCCCCATTTTTCAATTTTTGGAATAAATCCCATTTAAAAATAGGCCCCCTTTTTATATCTTTTCCATAAATAAATAAATGCATATCACATTTTATTCACAAAGTTTACAAGTTTTAAAAAATTCTCGATCCGATGAGTTAAAAGACCTTTTAACATATTTCGAACATATTAGAAAAAATTTATACTTAGAAATATGTTAAAATGAATAGTAAATCGCAATCAGAAATTCGGAAAAGTTCTTTTAAAGAGTTTTTATTGCTTTGAGAAGTTCCGATGCGATTGTGCTCAATCCCAATCATATTTCAGAATAATATTAAGTATTGCACTTTTTCTATTTATAACAATGTGATGCGATTTATCGCAATCGCGTCTCGAGAAAGAGATTAAACATTGCATTCGTCTCATTGAAAAATTCCGATGCGATTGCGCTCAATCGCAATTGCATTTTCGGAGATATATTATAACAGTCCACTTCATTTTAAATCTCCGATGCAATCGAGATTTGGAAGTAACGTTTTCACTCAAACAAATTGTGATGCGATCATTGCAATCAGAAAATCGGCATGAATCAAATTCTATTTATCTTGCGCACCATTGAAGACTTGCGATGCGATTGTTATTTTGCCTTTATATTTATTCATCGCATCGCAAAAGATCAAAAGTGAATTTTAAAAATTGCCTCGATGTATTTATTTAAGATTTTGGTATAAATATTTGAGATTCTATGATATAACATTACACAACAGCAGTGTATACAAGCAATAATAGAGAATGCAATTATAGAAATTTAAAATTTAAATTAAATTATGTTCTAAATAAATTTTATCATTTTTTTATTATTATTTATTTTAATTATGAAAACTTTAAAAAATTATTTAAAAAAAAAAAAATTGTAAAAAAATATTAGGATTCAAATTTGTTCAAATGTTAAAAAAATCTAATACAAATAACAATACTTAAAATTGTCATTTTTTAAAAATAATTTTAGTAATTGGGATTATTTTAAATAGTTATAGTGAATAATTCTTATTTTTCTAATTCAAATTCAAATTTTCACCAATTACATGATAAACATTAATATGTTGATGATTATTACTTAAATTAGTTATATTTGAACTAAACTATATCACTTTCGTATATATGTAGATTAACTTCACAGTTTGACAGTTTTCGAACTCCACACCTCTGACATACTTCAGCCATGAGTTTTAATTGTACTGTGAGTAATTATATCAATTTAATCATTTTGATATTTCTTGGGATCTTATCTCATTAAGTGCTTGGTACCAATTTTTATGGCTCTATTAAGTCTGTTCAAGTTGCTATTTTAACTAATTCGCTTTCTGTTTCTTGTGTATAGAAATACATGTGAGTCTGGGCAGTTCACTCTATTAGTGTTGTACGGAAGCTTGTGCATTGAAGGTTATAAACCTTTTTAATTAATATGAGATTAACAACGTTCAAGTCTTACCACATTAACTTTACCCTTCAAATATGCTTTATTCTGAAATCTAGTATAGTTGAAACCATAGGTAATAAAGATAAGGTTATAAGGCCATAGGTAATTATATAAAGAATTTTATCGTAAGCAATAAGGATCAGACCCCATACAACTTATTCATTAGCAATATATTCCTCCAGTTACGTTACTATATACATAGTTTTTACTTGCTGCTCCAAATTATTGAATTTTGGTATGTGAAGTTGTTTAGTTTTCATTAAATTATAAGTTAGTTACTAATATCTTTTCTACTGGGTTGAAAATACTTTTAAGAGCCATTGCATTCACATCATTAAATAATTTATTAAAGAATACAAATTACAAATTTATCTTTTCTCACTTCAAGGATTACATTAAACTAAATCCATGTCGACTCTACATTTATCATCGGTAATTTCTTGATTGTACAAATGCTCATAGTTTTCCACCTATTCTGCTGCAAAAACTATCATGGAAAAATAAAATTCAAATTTCAATGTTATTAATCATACATAGAATCATTATTAACAATAAGGTTTTCCGCATCGAATATGTAATTTATGACATTCATTATGCAAATGCAGATCTAATTTGGAGGATCTAGTGATGTCACAGACATCTCATGTAGATCTCTTGATATCAACAACCATTAATTCAAAATTAAATAGAATAAAATTATAGCAGTTGTACCAGTTTCTACTTTGTAGTTGTTCTTTTGCTTAAAGCTCTGTGAATTTTATTTTTGCTCTTTATATTTTCTGTTCTTAACCGTTGAAATCTTTGTATTCTGCTCAAGACATCTACAAGTAGATTTATCGTGCGACTCGACACTCTACAAGCAATCTTTCGCAAGTCAGGCTGGAACTGTTCCCGTCCGGTTGCAAGGTTTGCTAAGCATAATTTCTCTTACTCTTTCACGTAATTCCACATATTAAATTCGCTTTCTTGCTTTTATTCTAAGTGCAAAGTGGATGATATTCTACTTGCAATTTACATATTATGGACTGTGTTTTTAAATGATAGCTGATGGAACAGTGATGATTGCAATTCCTTTCGAATTTGATAAAGTTGGTGTGTCCTACAATTCTCATTTCTTTTTAACAAATTTACAAAGTTCCTAGAAGTACTTCTCAAGATTGTATCATACAGAGGAAACATAGAAAATAGAATTTTGTTAGGTCTCTAACATGAGAATACCATTTATATCAGCCTAGGGGGATTCAAAGTCATTTCACTTGGAACGACTTTGTTTACTAAAGCCTCCGTTTATTAAAAAATGTAGATTATTATCATCATAATTTTCTGAATCAAATTCCATTTCATTTGTATCTTCGGTATTAGCAAATGAAAAACTAAGTTCTTATTCGGCTTAAAAAGTTTTTGCGATAATTTTAATTCTCAAAGAGATAAAATACTTTTCCTAATTTTAATTTATTTTAAATTATTATTTAATTAAAAATTACTTCGTTGTAATTTTAATTTTTCCTAAAACCTTCAAGATTACGTTGAAATTTTACTTTTCAACAAAAATTACATCACACAGATTGTATGTTTTGAAGTTTGTTTCTATTTTCAACGAAGATTACATCGTAATTTTACTTTTCAACAAAAAAATATATCTCAAAGAGTGTATGTTTTGAAGTTAGTTTCCATTGCATTATTTTATTATTTGATTGAAAATTAAAATATATATATAATTTCATATAGAATAAATTTTTTCATCCTATAAATCCTTGCCTGACTGGATTCTATACAATTTATCTGGCTGCCAAAATGCATTGGCTCTGCATTATTTTGCCTTCTTTTTTATTTTTTTATTACGAAGACGAGTTTGAATGACATTTTCTGAAAAAATAGTCTTTTGTTCTCTTAAGCTTTCAATTTTGTCAGAAAATTTTTCATTGTGGTTCTCCAAATTCGATATATGATCATGCTCTTGAAGTAATTCCCAAGTGATCGCTAGAGTGCCGTTCTCTTAAGCTATCGATTTTGTCAGAAATTTTTTTATTGAGGTTCTCCAAATTCGACGTATGATGATGCTCTTGAAGTAATTCCCGACTGATTGATACAGTCTCGTTTCTTGCATCTACAATATGTGATAAGGTTCATAGTTTTCCAGTTCCCAATCTTTAGGTGTTTAATCTGATTCTTGAAATATCATCTGAATTTTGTGTTGAACTTCCTGCTCACAGAAGGTTTTACAAAATAGTGACTGCTGCAAGACAGAGTGCACAAAATTTGATTCTATGTCTCTCAGTTCAAAAAATAATAATATTTCCATGTAAACCTATCCTATTTCGCACTATGCTCTTCTTTTTAAAATAAAAACATATGACACTGTTACAAATACTCTCAGGCCTTTTATATGTGGCAGCACATATTACACTAAAAATAAAACTAAAGAAATACGCCCTTTCGAAGCCACCCAAAATGAAGGCTCATATTAAAAACATTGAAATGTTTTAACATTAGCTCTTATAACAAAGTACTTTATAAAAAATTTGTCGTACATATAAAACATATTAAAACCTTTGCATTGTTCACCATTTTAGAAAGCAGTTCGAACACAAAAAACTTGAGATAAAAAATGGAACAGTGAAAACAGAAGTAGCTAATAGAACAAATGCAAAGCCAAGGGTAGTTTATAGATTATGTATTTATAGCTTATTGAGAATAGTACTTGTTACACTATTGTCTAGAGATTTATAGCAAATTAGAGTAGTTATCCAAATAGTCACATTAGTCTTATTGCTATGCACCTATGGTAGTGGTAGTCTTAGTCCTATGCCCTAAGTTATTATTATAGGATTTTAAATATTTCATATAGTATAAATCAAAATTGTTCTATGTCATCTATTATTCACATCATCGCGCACAACTTACTATGTCTCAACTTCTGGTATTACTCTTATTCTTCAGTCAGTTGATACCTTTGGATAATTAATTTGTTGTTTTTTTCTTGATGTTTTAACAAAGTTAGGTGCCACTTGTTGCATTGAATCGAAAATATAAATTTGGAACGATGGAATGTAGTCACATGCAACTTTCAAATATGCTACAACAACTAATAGAAGAATAAGACACCGCTAATATCAAAATAGACTGTAGAAACAAAGCAACGGAGAAAACAAGTGTTGGATACTTTGCATGTAGACCTTGTGAGAAGCGGTTTAGTTGCAGTTTCAAATGGTGCAAATGTTGTTTTTATATGTAGTACATTTTTTAATATGCAAACAATAATAAGCAGTTGTCAAAGATCAATACAAAGGAACGCAAAGAAAAAAACAAATAGTCAATACTCTAAATCTAGATGTCGTACCAGGTCGTATAGATATGACTTCATATGATCCAAATGTTGTTGTTGTATACACCACCATTGTTAATGTCCATAGAAAAATGGTTGGTTATTAGCAATCGTCATAGAATACATTTATTCGTCATTGAAATCAATATTTTGTCTTATGACAAAAAGTAGTGTAACTACCAAATTTTCAAAATATAGTGATAGAATTAGTCCATATTGTGTTGACCCATCTTGACCAATATTTGCTACATTGAATTTCAAGTACATGCTTTCATGCAATAAAGTTGGGACTTGCATAAGGGATGAATTCTTTGTAATAGATGAGACAATTCCAACGTTCAGCTATTTGTAGCAAGCCTATTGTTGCCTTCAAGATGCTACTATGCTATAGAGCATATCTAACTGTACATACATATTCGTAATTACAACTATGTTGTTTACAGCTAGCAAGATTAGCTTTTCTAATCAAGACACATTCAATCTGTATTTCATGCTTTCTATTGTATAAAAAACTGAATTATTTCTAGAATACATAGCTTGTATGTGAGATTCATGTTTTTAGAGACAATAATCAATGTTGCATCTTCTTTGTTTTGCAGTGATACTTTTCGGATACAGAGAGATGCAAAATAGGAACTAGTTAGTTGCAACTTTGCTTCTCTTATTTTATTGTTTTGAAACCAAAGATACAATATAATAGTAAAATTAGTATTTTGTGCTAGTAAACATTATCATAGAGATATATTCAATAAAGAAAAAAATATTATAGAAGCTCTTCACATCTTTGAAAGAAAAAAATCTAAAATACATAGTACTTAGTAAACAAATCACCATACGAATCTGAAGAATAAATACATAGAAAAAAATGGTTGAAATCATAGACATTGAAAACTACCATCTAGCAAAAAAACATCGAATAGATACTAATATTGATGTCGTTTTAATGAACCATAGTCTCTTTAGACTACAGAAATTTGCATATACTCATGGAGATTGTTTGTTCAATGCATTTGAAGTGCTTATGCACTTTTGTTACTCATCTATTGAACTGCGCAATGGAATAATAGACCAGTTTCTCAATTTTCTATAGCAAAATGACGCAGAGACAAAAGAATCATATCAATATGAACTAGATCCTGTCATGTTATATCAACTTCATGGAATTCACGATGTTGACACATACCTTCGTAGAATGTGTTTTTCTGCATCTAATAGCAATTTCCAATCTGAAAGAGGCTTATGGGGAGACACATTTTTCATATGATGGCTATCAAAGTGGTTGAACATACCAACTGGAGTCTGGTCACTAACAATGAAAACAATGTATTTGTTCTTCAACCACGATCTAGATACAATTCCACTAAACATTTTGTTTCATGATACAGATCCCACTAGTGGACATTTTGAACCCCTACTATATAAAAGATTATGTAGATGCAACTTTGTACCAAATTATTCGTTGTCACCTCTTTGCAAATATCTTGAAAACCATTATGAATCCGTTGTCCATGAAATGCAAATTCATGGATTGCATATAGCAAAAAAACTATGTCAAAATGTGCTAATAGCATGTTAGTGAAATTTTTCATTTAACAGCCCCTGAATTTGATGAACAATCTTTCAGAGTCTACATTTTCCAATCTTTTTGCAATGCACTAATGGCTAGGAGCAACGATGCATTAAATTGTATAGAAAAACACTTAACAAATGAAACTATACAAAGTCAAACAATGTTTGCAGGCTAGCAACAATACCTAATTAATATGGCAATGCCATATGAAAAGGAAGAGTTGAAGGAACATCATTTTGCTTCCAATGGACATCGATCATATTCAATGTAAACATACAAATATGGTCATTTACTAGTAAAACCATTGTGAATTACTACCAATCAAAAACAAATTCCAACAAAACGTACAACATATTATCATTTGAAACAAGTACATCACATATTCATGATGAACCATTACTATCAAATCAAAATAAAAATCGGTGCAATTTGCAACGAAGAATAGTGCAAATGCACGAAAACACCAACAATAGAATAAACTTGCGCAAATTGAAACAAATGATACGTACAAATGACCCAAATAAAATTGGACAAAATACAAATAAAATAGCAAATAAAAATTGTTCATTATGAAAAGGTACTCCCATAGAAATTTACAAATGACAAATTGAAGACACACCAAAAACCAAATGTCCAATATGTAAGACATTGCAATTTCAAAAGAACATCTCAAGAATTGGACTTGAATTAAAAAAAATGTACATAAACATATCTGGAAAACAGAAGACATTTCACTTAAATATCATTTGTAGATCTTGCAAAACAGCACTTGCGAATGAAAAGTTGCCTTGCTTTGCAACACTTGAACAAATAAGACGTAATAAGCCATTGCAAACTATAACAAGACTTTCAGAGCTTGAGGAAAGACTTGTTGCATTGAGAATTCCCTTTGCACAAATAAGAAAATGTGGGAAGAAGCGATCACAAATGGGCTTAACTGGTTCAATAATCAATGTACCTGTCTAGATGGACATTGTCCAAAAAGCATTGCCACAATCCATAAACAATACAATCACAATTTCTATTGCATTAAAACAGCGACTAGAATACAAGAATGCATATCAAAAAGGATAAGTGTGTGTGCATATTGTCATGAGAGAACTTAAAGAACTATGTTCTCGAAATTTGTATAAAACTGAAAACATTTCCATTAATAGCAATTGGAATCATATACTTGAATTGGACAATAAAGGTAATAAATCCGACAATGACAACATTGATAGTGAAAGTGAAATTGATAGCACTTCAGAAATTCAAAGGCCAACTGAAACCTTGGTACATGGATTCATAGCTTCACAACGAATTCATGATTTACAAGACAAGATTATTGAAATAGCACCAGCTGAGGGACAACGACCACTTTGGATATTCAAAGAAAAACATGCAGAAGAAATGAGTTTCCCAACACTATTCTTTGGAAATCCACGTGACAATGATATAGTACAAAGGTTTTGTTATCAAGATATAGTAAAATGGGAACTAATGCATTGCAGTGGTCACTTTTCCTATCACATTACAAATTTGTTCTTCAAGACAATGTGAATACTCATTGAAAAGTTCATGTCATGCATCTCAGTACGAATAAGTAAAGGAAAATTACAAGGAAGAAAGTTGTTAGCAAATGATGTTAAGTACAAGCCCAACTTAGAAAAGTTACTAAAAAGTCACATTGGATACATAGATTTCAAACACATAATAATTTCTCCTGATTACCATCAACAAATGCAGAAACGTATATTTGCAATGATACGACAATTAGGTCCTCCAACCTTCTTTGTTACATTTATAAGTGCAGAGCATCTTTGGACACCACTAGTACAAACTCTTACTAAATTAAATATCAATAGAAATAAAGACAAACACATTGAAACAATTGAGGAATGCAACATTGATTATCTTGTCAAGAAGGACCCAGTAACATGTACACGTTACTATAGACATAAGACAAATGCATTGAAGCAATTGATCTGTCAAGATAGCACATTTTTTGGCAAAATATTAGATTACTACTTTGTAACCGAATTCCAAAATAGAGGTAGTGCACATGAACATGCTCTTATATGGATAGAAAATGCTCCAATATATGGAATTAATACTAACTTAGAAATTGAAAACTTCTTGGATAACTATATAACTTGTAGCACAAATCACCTTGATCCGGAACTTGCAAAGATACATGAACATCATCATACCAAAATCTGTAAGAAAAGAAAAGCATCACAGTGTAGATAGAAATTTCCAATGCTACCAATGAAAAGAACAAGGATTCTTGAACCAATTACTTCGGTGCATGGCTCAGCAAATGAAAAAAATTTGTCCTTGTAAAGCATCTTAAAGCACAAACACTATGACAAATCAACTAGTCATGAAGATTTCTTAGATGAATTCCAGTTAACAGAAACTGCATACATCGAATTAATACAAAGTACATTAACACAACCAATGGTATTCTTGCAACGAAAACCATCAGAAATATGGAATAACAGCTTTGAATACAATATGCCACACCTATGGAATGAAAATAAAGATGCTCAATATGTTCTAAATGCATATGCTACAGCTTCATATTGCAGTTCATATATGACCAAAGTTGATAGATCTATGACAAATGCATTCAAAAGGATACGAAAAGAGCATGAAAAGAGCAAAATTGATGCTATTCAAATGATACGGTCTCTAGGCAATGCTTTGCTTAACCTTCAACAAATTTCAGCTCAACAAGCATTTCACATAGCTCTATCACTACCATTGAATCATAGTTCAAGAGAATGCAACTTTATAAACACAGCACCAATAGACGAACGCACATTTATACTTAAACCAACTACTCTTTTGAAACAAATTCCTGACAACTCTGAAGATGTTATGTGCAGTTCTATAATTGATTACTATATCAATAGACCTAATGCTATTAAGCATATATGTTTAGCCGAATTTGTATCAAAGTATAGGAAAGATGGCAGACCAATATCAAAAAGAAAAAAAGAAAAGAAAAAGTAATTCGATTCATTAAATACAAAAAACACATTTACTATGAAAACTATTACAGAGAAAAAAATTTGCTATATGTTCCATTCAAAAACAATGAAAATGCACTAAAGCAAGACTCCTCTACATGGAAGAGTGCATACATGTTGCATAAGAACACAATAAAGAACAATGAAACTAAGTTCACATATAACATGAACAAGAAATGGGGTGAATTGGAAGAAGCAATTCAAAAAATTGATAGCAGCACTGCAACTTCTAATCATGCAATAAAAAAACCTGAAATATCTAATGATGTTACCAAGAAGTGTGACTCGGCTAAAGATTTGCAATTTCCCCAATGCAATGAGAAAAAAAGACATCTTAACATTGGCTTTCAATTTACAAAACATCCATTTATGCTTAGAAATGAAGAATACTACAAGATTAGGAGAATTCTTAATAGAGAACAACAAGCAATACTGAAAGACATTGCAATGAAAAAATGAAAGAACGTAGACAAACCATTCTATTTATTTTTGACTGGAGGAGCTGGTACTGAAAAAACATTTACAGCAAAAGAAATATTCCAAATGCTCATGCGCATCTACAATGAACATTACAATACAGATCCTTTGAAACCAAAAGGTTTGATATTAGCATATACAGGTAAAGTTGCATATAATGCAAGTGGAGTTAAAATTCATTCTGCATTGCTAATGCCTTTCAAAAAATCTAGTTTTATTCCACTTAGCAACGATGTATTAGACAACTTAACACAGATATACGAAGAATTAAGAGTTGTTCTGATTGATGAAGTATCTCTAATTGGAAGTTGTTTTCTATATCAAATTGATGATCGACTAAGAAACATTAAGCACAATCAAACAAAATACTTTGGAAACATTGATATCATATTTTGTGGCGACTTGTACCAACCACAACCTATACAAGATTCACTAATATTTGAACAACCTACAATAAGAAGGCAACCAACAACATACGATTTTTGGAAAGAACATGTAAAGTACTATGAATTGCACATTGAAATGCGTCAAACAAATGAAAAATTCATTAGCATTTTGAATAGGATGCATTTAAATAATCAAACAAAAGATGATTTGAACTACCTAAATAGACATTGTGTTCTAAATGCTCCTAATGATCCTACTTTCCCCTATCTATTTTTTAGGAATAAAGATGTAGCATTACATAACAAGAAAATGTTGTCTATTGTTCCTGGTGATGAAATTGTAATTAATGCAATTGATTACGAAGAAGAAAACCATGGACACATACCATCTCATGCATAAATGGCAACATTGCCTTCAGAAATTGTCCTAAAACTTAACATGCTAGTTGAAATATATGCAGGAAACTATGACTTACAAGACGGTCTAATCAACGGTGCAGATGGTATCATTAAATCATATGTAAAGTTAGACAACTTCGATGTAATATGGATCAAATTCTATGATGAACATGTTGGTCGTCAACAAGCACATAAATTTTCTTTTCTATATAGCAAAGAAATTTCTAGTGATTGGACTCCCATACTACGCACAACAAAGCCAATTTTTGTATTAGCAAAAACAGGCAACTTGAAAATCAAAAAACAATTTCCAATCCAACTAGCATGTGCACGTACAATACACAGATCACAAGGCTTGACACTAGACAATCTTGCATTTGATCCTTTAGGAATACAACGCCATGGATTAGTATATACAGCTCTTTCTCGTGTGAGAAACATAGAATCATTATATTTACTTAGTCCACTTAAGAAACAAAACTTCCGAATTCAACACAAAATTTCTGTTGAAATGGAACGTTTACACAAAAACACAAAGTGGCAACTAGACTACAAATATTTGTTATTAGAAACAAAAGCATACATTTCAATTCTTTCTCTAAACACTCGCAGTTTACAAATACATATTGATGATTTGTTAAATGACTATGATCTAATGCAATCTGACATCCTATGTTTACAAGAAACACATTTGAATAATTCAATGCTTCTAAAAAGATTTGAAACATTCAATTGCATATCAAATCATAGTAAACATGGTTTGCTAATTTGTATTAAAAAGCATATAAAGATCTTGAACCATATTCATTTTGAAGAAACTAACATTGAAGCTACACTAGCAAATGTGCTTCTTCATGACATGGATATTATAGTCGTGAATGTCTATGTTGCGCCATATGCATCATTGAACAATACATTGGATCTCCTTTCAAAATCATTATGCAAAATACATTTAAATCAAACAATAGGAATTGTTGGCGATTTCAACATCAATATGCTTGAAAGCAACAAGAAAACAAACAAACTAAGATCATATATGCGCAATTACAACCTTCATTTTCTTTTAGAGACAAACAACAATCAACAATTATCAATCATTGATCACATATGGTCAAACATAACTTCTAGCTATAAGACTTTCAGGTTAGATACATATTGGAGCGACCATGATACTATTTGTCTCATCATTGAAGACAAAAATGCAGCACAAACATAGTGAAAATGAAAGTAGTCTAATGCTTTTTTCTAGTCAATAGTATCAGACTTGCATATTCATGTCCTTATTATACAAACAAAATCAATAGTGAGCATTGTTACCAACTATACTTTTAATTTGTTACTAAAAAAAGTCTTTCAAAGCTACATAATAGCGTTTTAACTACTATGACTTTGACTTCTAATTGTATGTCTTGCAAATTACTATAGCTTTCTACAACGAGTCAAATAGGCAAAGACAAGTCACAAAAAGAAACAAACACATTCAGATTTGCTTGCTACACTAAACTTACTTATCCTTCAAGGCATATGTAGAGAGATATCTCTATGTTTAACTGTTTATTTCTTTCTACAAAACTATTGCAAGACCTATTCTTATATTACTAGTGCTGACTTCTATAGCACTGTTCTTCCTATATAATTATACTATGCATCAATGATTTATTTCTTAAGCATCACAAAATTCATTTTAATTCTTGAATTTGTCTTTCAACCCATTGTAAGATTTTCATGCACAAATGACACTCGCCCCATTGCAAATTGCAAACTATATATAACCACTTTGGAGTTATCTAACAATAAACATCACAGAATACTGAATCTTATTCTCTACAATATTTTAGCACTATGATACAATTTGTTTCCCTTTTCATCATCTTAACAATGTTCCGTGCTTAAACTTGACAATCATCACAAATTGCTTATTTACATCAAAACTGTTACATGCATAATTCTATGAATCCCAGTCTTCTTGTTCTTCTTTTCTTGTCAAATTTTAATTCCTTTTACTCACCCTTCCTCTAGAAAGTTGTCAAGGTCCCTTTTCACTTTACATTTGAACCCTTTTTCAATAGGATCTCCTCCAATTTCCCATGTTGCTTCTTGTCAACGTCTAAATTGCAATAAAGATAATATCAAATACAAATTAAATTGCTTCCAAAATTATAGCTCTATTTTAGTTACATCAAACTAAACTATTTCATAATCCATATGCATCTTAATTCACATAGTGCAATTTGAACAAAATGTTTCCAATCTCATCATTATTTCTCTTAATATCCCTATTATCTTTGAAATTTTATCTGTACCTTTTCTCTTTGGTTTCTTTTCTTCTATGGTCTTTCTATGTTATTTTTCGTTGGGTGGTACAACAAGCTCAAATGACATATATCTTGATCAACATATTCATTGTGTAAACGGCCAACCACCCATAATAAGTAACAACATCGGAAAGTGAGCTTGATCAAGAAACACATCTAGATTTCCCTATTACGCCCAACTTACTTAGTCTTTGATGCATATCTAAATCTTTTCATGCCAATCAGCAGTACCTGAACTTTCATACATCTGTACTAGATACGTTTACATGTTTCTATACTACTGGAATTGAATCATTTTTTCTCTCACCCCAAAAAACTTTTAATATTTGCAACTCAGATCAGTATATATTTCTATTGCACCAATAGAATTTTCTGAATTTAAAATCTTATAGTTTATAATTTTTCCATTATCGAAGTTTTTAAATGCAATTAATATTTCTTCCAATAACTAATATTCAGTTTCCAGTACAATATACAGTAAGCTTATACTTTTATTTTTATTTTTAGTTACTAAAATTTACCAAACACTTCATAGTTGCGTTTAAGTGCACCATTCAGTGAGGTTGCATATTTTTCATCTTGCAGTTCTGGACAAGAAGCTACAATTGACAAAGAAGAACAAATATCAAGTGCAATTGAATCAAACAAGGAAGTAAATTTGAAACAAATTCTTATACGTACCATTGACATAGCATTCATATTTATCGCTAATATATTTTACTTCTAATTGTTTCTTTTTCCACATCAACATCATCAATACACAGATCAAAAACAACATATTTAGTTCCAGTTACCATCAAAGAACTAAACATTCGCAAAACTGGAAAAATGTTCAATGGAGATGTTATGGTTATCTATAGTACATAACTTGATAAAGTCCACAAAGCACGAAAAATACTACGTGCATATTTGACAGATGCAGAAGGAATCATGACAATCACATTGTCCATACCAACTGAGCTTATTGAACAACATGGACAAAAAATATCACCAGGAAAAGCAATATCTATTACAAATTTTAAAGTTCTTCCCAAAACAAATTATGACCACGGTGATTGTGATTGGATTCTGCTGCTAACTGAACTAAGCACCATACAGAACATACAAAAAATTTGCAAACAATACAAATTCATCCCAAATACAACAGTAAAATAGCTTACAACAAACACAAAAACATATCCAATTGGAACAATTGCAGCAGTTGTCATAGCTGCACGGAAAGTTGGTTTCCAATATACATTGAAAATTAAAGATGGAAATTTTGATGACAATAGAGCAACGGTAACATAAATTACTTTGCAATGTTTTTATATTGCTAGTTCCATCCTACATTTCAATTCAGTTTCAAAAAAAAAAAAAAAAAAAAACTTTCCGTGTCCTTTTGCAGTTGCAGTTATTTGAAACATTTGCACCGCTCTATGATGAAATTGAGCAAGAATTTCAAAGAGGCCATCTTCCAATTATGTTATTCAAAAACATAACAAACAGGAAAGAAATGAAGGACATAACACTTCAAACAACACAAGCTACATTCATCACAAAATTTAATGTAGAAGCAGTAGAAGAACTCAGAAAATTGAACCCTCCAACATTCTCTGTAAGTACAAATGAAACAGTACCTCTACTATTCAATATGCAATTGTTTCTCCATCTGTTTCTATTTTTAAATATACTACTTGTGCTCGTCTATGAACAGATAAAAGGAACATTGACAATTGCAAGCATTTACTCTATGCCATTTGAAACAGTTTGTGTTGAATGCAATTCACCAATACCAGCCTCTACAATGATAGAGGAGAATACATTTGATTGCCTAAAGTGCAATAAAAATTCATCCCTTTCCTATTCACAGTGTCTTAATTGCATAATCAAGTCCAACAACACCAATTTTCAATGTTGCATCTGAAGCAAATTCCTCTTGAAACAATTACTTCCCAACCTAGCACATATGTCTTTTCAAGACTATGTTAAAAGGAAACAAGCAACAATGTATATGCTACGTGATTTCAAAATCAATGGTACATTTACAATCAACGAAGACAACGAGATCCAATCTGTTGACAGCAACGGAAGCCCTACCAAGGCTAGGTATACTTATAATTACTCTTCATCTTTCAACAAAAAATCAGAGATATGAAATTTAAATTATGCTAGCCAAAATAGCAAGATTTGTACTAATTTTTCCCTTTTCTTTGCAGCACCAGCACTTCTTCAAATATTGGCTACAACAGAATCACATAGTAATCCAGAAATCAGTGCAAATTTCTTCTCAATTTTTGTACAAGATTTTACTATTCAAATCTACCTTTCTCAAAGTGCAGTATGTTTGTAACATTTTTCCAGAACAAGAATGTTTTGATAGAACAAACAAAAATCACTAGTTATACTTATAGTGTTTCTTCTACCTATTCACAAATACTTTCAGACTTAATATATGTATATTTAAGAAATATAACTTCTTCATTTGACGTTTACAAATGTTTTCAAATTTCATACATATATGTTCAATGAATAGATCCTGTGTTTACAATCTGACATTATATATATAAATGTTATAAATCTATTTAAAAATTTCCTGAAAAAAAATATTTGTGCAGACATGATCCCCCTGGGCTACTTCCAGTCTTTTGTCTTGTTGTTTATTGGTTATGCAAAAATCGTAATTGACATCTGGAACATTAATTCATCTCTGTAAAAGAGGAAGAGGCACTAAGATTATTTGTCCATACGATGTGCACTACAAGTAGCCACCTCTGCAAACGAAGCAACGACATTAATTTTTCATATATTTCTATATATCAACTTTGAACAACATCTCTCAATTTGGACAATATTGTTATGGTAACAGAAATAGTAAATCGCCATTTCTAAGTTTATGCTTCCTTAACTTATAAGTTCATATTTTTTTTTTGCAGATTCTTATATTCAGTATTAATAGTAATGCACCAAATTCTATTTCTAAACACTGTACTAAGACTAAAGTTAGTTTTATGTTCCCTGCTCTTCACCTTTTTTATTTGACCATGCTTCATCATGACCGTATTTTTCCGTCATGCTCACTACAAAATAATGAAAAAAACAATACACACTCTGTGTTTTTTTTGTTTTAAAAAAAATAAACAGTAAAAAAAAATTACATACCGTCTTTCGCACTCTGATATGCTTTCAAAATAAAAACATTACAATCTATTACAATAGCCTCTCGCGCTTCTTACTTATATGCCACGCATATTAAAATATAAAACAAAAACTATATAAAATGAAACTAAACTAAAATTTGTAGGGCCTATTACAAATGCGCTTTGTATATATTTAAAACAATACAACAAACCAAATGTTGCAAAACCTTTTGTCGCGTCATAAAAAAATTAAAAAACTTCATTTGCGCATATACCGATGGACCTGAAAAGAGATTAAATCCGCTTCATAGACTGCATCGTGTCCGAAACATAATATTACAAAGCAGCCAATACAAAAAGTTCCGATGCCGATTGAAACGCGATTGTTAATCAGACCCGAGTTCAACTATTAGCTTTTGCCTATAATATGCGTCGATTTTGGTTCCTTTCACTGTTCAATTGGGCCACAAAGAAAACACTCCTGATACGTTTCAACTTGACATACAATATGATAATGCCACGTAGTCTTGTGGACCCGCGGACCCTAGCTTACGTAGAAGCCCATTCTTATATGAAATAGCATGCGATGAACTCATCGCATCCGACCATTACAAAAGGTTGTCGATTATATGAATTACTTCCGATTGCGATGAAGGCATTAGAACCTCCATCATCAACAAGACACTGTACTTGTACACACAATACAACACAATATTTTTTAAATTAAATTGAAAATTAAAAAAATTACAAATATTTTGTTAGCCCCCTATGAATTTTTTGATAGTTGGTTTGTTTTATTGTGCAGGGTACACAGAGTGATGAATTCACTCTATTTGCCATAATCGCAGTCACTTGCGATTCGAAACATAGAGAAGGCCATTACAGCAGTAGCTCAGTGAAACAGTAGAGACAGATTAAGAGGATTAAGGCCTGTTAATTGAATATTTGAGACCTAATCCCGTGATCAAAGGAAAAGACACAGTTTGAACATAAAGAGAAAATGAATCAAACCATATCTGCTCTCAGCATCAGCAGTACCAGGGAAAATTTTAAGGATGGAAGTTTACCTTAAAGTTTAAAATATTGGCGAATCTTACTTGTCCCCAATATGTAAATTGTAAAAATTTTGATGATATTTTTGTAAAATTATTTAGGTTTCTAATTATTTTATATTAGTATATATGAAATTTTGGCAATTTTTAAGGTCAAATAATTTTATGCTATAAAATTTTGGCGAATCAATTTTCAAAAAAATGGAAGTTGGCGAATGTTTTTTTTGGAAAAAGAATGGAAAATTAGCCCACCTACGAATATTAGCCCCTAAAATTTTCCCTGAGCAGTACATTTTCTCAGAACAGTATGCCCTAATGGAGGTATGGAAACCCAGAAGACCTTCAGTCACTTTACTTGCTTCAAAAGACAAAACAGAGTGCCTTACAGTCAGAAAGGACTCCAAAGAAACATCTTAGGTCGCTATCGACCTGACAGAGACCTCGAACCAGACCAACAAGTACAGCTCATTGCTATTAAGAAGAGTGGGCATAAGCACCATCCCCCACTCTTTCTTAATGAATCGATTTAATGTGTATCACCTACTCCTGCTATCCATTTTTCTTATAAAGAACCCTAGTGAACATTTTGTAAATAGTTGGATTGTGTTATTGCGGTTGTAGTTGTAGGGATTCATCTTTGACTTTTAGAAAAAAATTTGGGAGAGGGTATCAGACTAGTTTGTAAAGTAGTAGGTTGGGAGGAGAAAGTTGAGACTGTAATCAGTTATTTTAGCTCAGTATATGTGACTGGTTTTGCATCAATTAATCAAGAAATTTCACAGGTTCCTGGTCTATTACTACGGGTGATTTTATTCTTATCCCATAGTTATTTACATTTTTCATGTTGTTCATTGGTATTCCGGTATGCATCAGAAATATACCATAGGATTTACCCTCACATGGTACCCTATGTTTCTGTTCTCCCTACCTTCAATGTTTTCCACTGACTGTGAATCTAAGAGTAAACTCATGTGTTTTAACCACCGTAGCAGATGTTATTTCCTGCTAGCTGATCTGTGAACTCCGAGCTTGCTACTTGGATGTTTCTTGCTGGTGTCAAAGCAGGGAAGGTTAAAGGTCTTTCTCCGATCTATAGACCCTAGTTTTGTGTCAAATCTTGCCTCTGTTTTTCTCTTGGGGCATGCTAAAGCAGACCTAGAGTTAAATGACATCTAGTCTGATCTATAAGCTGCCCCCTAGTGACTTCATTTAAAGTTGCCTTTGAGTATGTCTAAGCAGGTCTAGAGTTAAATGACCTCTGACCTAATCTATAGGAAGAAATTGGGTTTCTTTCCATCTTTCACCTTCACCCTTATTGTCCCATTTCACCATCTATCTAAAAGATCCTTTAGTATAGATGACTTTCCCTTTGAAATCCTTGGCTAGTTGTTTTCATGTAATTACCTTTCATGACTACATGGCCCAATGGATGGCACAGCCTTAAACCATTCTCTTTTTCCACAACGTCTTATTGCTCCACTCCTTTTTCCATTACCTTCTTAGTATATGATCCCGCGACTCAGCCCAACAACCGACCAACCAAATCATTTTAAACCCCCCTCTTCCTTGCATGCCTAGCCTAATACCTCATTTAGAGCTTTCAAAGACAAAAACTCTGAACTGTTTGAGAAGACGCAGTGACCTTCTTTGCAAAAACATGGATCCAAACATTGATAGAGATACAAAGCTAGATACTTTGTGTGATCAATTAAATGGAATAGCACACATGTTTGGTAAAGTGTTGGAGATGTATATGGCTAATCTGAATGCAAATGATGATTACTTAGAACAGCCCATGCATTTTCCAGAGCAAGAGAAAACTCTAGACCCAGATAATGAGCAGGACATGTATGATGCTCAAGAATCTGTGGAAGATGAGGAGGAAGGTAATCGGGAGGTTCCTGATGGCTCACCCCTGTCTTGCACTATGCTGACTAAAAAAGATCACATCTTGATAGCGAAATCTAACAGGGAGTGTTGTACTGAGGGAACAAGTGACCACATGGAAGATGGAGAGTCTGAGGCAGAAGAAGAACTAGCACGCATGGAGGCTCCTCCTCTAGCTGATTATTCTTCTCAGATTCCACTAGAAGAGTGGCACCCTGATCACGAGGAATGGACTGAATCAGAAAGAGATCAGAAAACCTTATAAATTCCTCAGAATTTCCCTGCAAGCACAAGTGGTGATCCCACAGAAGACGCTCAAGAAGATATCCAGCCTCCAGGTCAATTAGTACAAGAAATAGAGGAATTTTGTTCTTCATCTATCAAAGCCTGGTGATAGATGAAGATTCACTGAGTCTTCACTCTGTTACACCTCTGATCATCGGTCATAGTCTCATGGGGCTCGACACATCGGAGCAAACTACATCAAAGCTCCAAGATGACATAATTGTAATATATGATGAGTCCTCTAGTTCAGAAGATGAAGGAGACACACTCTCGAGAGAGAGCATTCCCCTTGATCCAGTGGAAGAAGGAGAAATCCTGATTGAAGCCTGCTTGTCAAATATTCATAACCAGGTATCTTATCATTATCCTTATGTTCATTTCCTGCAAACATTTGAAGAAGGATCAAAGGTCTTGTTGAGCAGCATGTTGCAAACAGAAAGAAGACTTTTTGAAGTTGTTGTTGAAGAACAGAAAGAGTGGGAGCAGCCCTACCTAGCCAGCCTGCTCAGGGAATTGAGCAAGAAAGACCAGTCATGGGATCACTTGATGGAATGGTTGCATTGGAACACAATGTTTGTAAGCTAGACTTATTAACATTCCAGTTAGGGTAGGGTAGGTAGGGAAAGATCAATAAAGCTCAGTCTGTGAGCATTTAGTCGTGTGTTTTCAATTTCTACAAAGTTTTCAGTCTGTGAGCAGTTTTGTCTTTATGCCACGGTCCACACCAAGCCAGAAAGTCTAATGTTGGCTTGACTATTTTTCAATTTATGTCTTATAATGTAGAAAATAAATCTGTTAGATAGTCTAATCCTACCAGATAGTAGCATAGGTAGAGGAACTATGAGGCCAATAGTTTAATATGGTCTCATCGAGTAATAAGGATAGAATCCCAGCACTCCTCCACAGCATTCTTCCGCCACTGCCCTGGATTTTATAATTGGTTTTTTTTCGAAACACAGAGAAGCCCATTACAGCAGTAGCTTAGTGAAACAACAAAGACAGATTAAGAGGATTAAGGCCTGTTAATTGAATATTTGAGACCTAATCCCGTGATCAAAGGAAAAGACGCACTTTGAAGATAAAGAGCAAATGAATCAAGCCATATCTTCTCTCATCATCAACAGTACATTTTCTCATAACAGTACACCCTCAGCAGAAGTTTCCACGCCTCCCCCAATCCCTAAAGGCCATTCCACCGACAGAAAGCTTCCAAAGACTGTCAGGGCGGAAATAATTGAGGTATGGAAACCCAGAAGACCTTCAGTCACCTTCCTTGCTTTAAAAGATAGAACAAAGTCCCTTATAGTCAGAAAGGACTCCAAAGAAACATCTTAGGTCGCTATCGACCTGACAAACACCTCGAACTAGACCACCAAGTATAGCGCATTGCTATTAAGTAGAGTAGGCATAAGCACCATCCCCCACTCTGTCTTAATGAATCGATTTAATGAGTATCACCTACCCCTGCTATCCATTTTTCCTATAAAGAACCCCAGAGAACATTTTGTAAAGGGTTGGATTGTGTTATTGCGGTTGTAGTTGTAGGGATTCATTTTTTACTGTTAGAAACAGTCAAAGTGCAATATGTCTGCAAAAGACTCAATATATGTATATTTAACAAATATATCTTTTTCATTTGACGTTTACAAATGTTTTCAGATTATATACATATATGTTCAATGAATAGAGCCTGTGTTTACAATCTGACATTATATATATATATATGTTATAAATCTATTTAAAAATTTCCTGAAAAAAATATTTGTGCAGACATGATCCTTGGGCTACTTCCAGTCTTCTGTCTTGTTGTTTATTGGTTTTACAAAAATAGTGATTGACATCTGGAACATTAATTGTATCAACTTTGAACAGCATCTCTCAATTTGGGCAATATTGTTATGGTAACAGAAATAGTAAATCACCATTTCTAAGTTTATGCTTCCTTAGCTTATAAGTTCATATTTTCTTTTTTGCAGATTCTTATATTCAGTATTAATAGTAATGCACCAAATTCTATGTCTAAATATTGTACTAATACTAAATTTAGTTTTATGTTCCCTGCTCTACCTTTTTTATTTGACCATGCTTGATCATGACCGTATTTTTCCGTCATGCTCACTACAAAATAATGAAAAAAACAATACACACTCTATGTTTTTTTTTTGTTTTAAAAAAAATAAACAGTAAAAAAAAATTGAATACCATCTTTCGCACTCTGATATGCTTTCAAAATAAAAACATTACAATCTGTTACAATAGCCTCTCGGGTTTCTTACTTTATATATGCCACGCATATTAAAACATAAAACAAAAACTAAACTAAAATTTGTAGAGCCTATTACAAATGTGCTTTGCATATATTTAAAACAATACAACAAACCAAATGTTGCAAAACCTTTTGTCACGTCATAAAAACATTAAAAAATTTCATTTGCGCATATACCGGCGGACCTGAAAAGAGATTAAATCTGCTTCATAAACTGCATCGGGTCCAAAAGATAATATTACAAATCAACCAATACAAAAAATTTCGATGCTAATTGAAAGGCAAACCCACGATCAACTATTAACTACACCATATAACATAGATCAGGTCCAGACTTATAGCATAACAAATGGTTCAAATAAAAAACTCTGATGCCGATTGTTAATCGGACCCGAGTTCAACTATTAGCTCTGGCCTATAATATGCATCGGGTCCGGTTCCTTTCACTGTTCAATTGGACCACAAAGAAAATGCTCCTGATACGTTTCAACTTGCCATACAATATGATAATGCCACATGGTCTTGTGGACCCACGGACCTTGGCTTAAGTGGACGCCCATTCTTATATGAAATAGCATGCGATGAACTCATCGCATCGGGCCATTACAAAAGGCTGTCAATTATATGAATTACTTCTGATTGCGATGAAAGCGTCGAAGCCTCCATCATCAACAAGACATTGTACTTGTACACACAATACAACACAATATTTTTTAAATTAAATTGAAAATTAAAAAAATATTATTAGTACTAAGTTAGAAATAAAAATATTATTAGTACTAATTTATAAAAAGCAATCATTGATAAGAAATAGGCAGTAGTTACTCTGTCATGCTCATATTGATGTCAAAAATAAGATAAGCATATGTAACAGATATAATCTACACAACAAATGCATATGCTCATGGGTCGTCCTAGTAATTATTAATTGGTTACCATCATCAACACAAAAGTTGTTTTATTATAATTTAGATAGATTTAAACTACTACTATATAGCAGATAAATTTTTAATTTTTACTTTGATTTAATTATATTTAAACTAAATTAAGCAATTTTCTAGATAATTGACACATTATAAACTTCTTTGACAATGTTCCTAGCTCATTGTTCAACTGTGTCAACCAGCTTTTACAGATAATTGCTACATTACGCACTTGTTTCCAATTCCTCAATTGTACCTAAGTATATATCTGATTACCTAGACTCACAAGCAAAATACCTCAATTTACCATTTACTAAAAAACCTAAATTGATTAGATTGTAAACCTTAACACTTTAAACTAAACTAAGCAGCAACTTTGTTAGAAAGCAAATGTTGAAACTCAAATTGCAACGTTTCTATATTTGCATTAAGCAACAGGAGTAGCTACTCTGTCATACTTATATTGATGCCAAAAACAAGCTAAGCATATGTAGCAGATCCAATTGGTTACCATCATCAACACAAAAGTTGTTTCACTATAATTTAGATAGATTTAAACTACTACTGTATAGCACATAAATTCTTGTTTTTTACTTTAATTTAGCTATATTTAAACTAGACTAAGTGAAAACTTTATTACAAAGACAATCCTTATAGACATCCTTTAATTCAAATGGCAACATTTAGCAAATTCTCATAGACATGCTCAAACACAAATTGCAACAATTATTTCTAATTTAATTTAACTATACTTTATTACAAAACAAATCTTCATAAACATCCTCAAACTCAAATTGTAACATCTCTATGATTATATTAAGCAACATGTAATAGCCATAATTGTTGAGAATGCAACAAGATGATGAGCTTAGTGAAATGAAGTCACCTTCACTAAGTGGGCCCGCAAGCTATTTTTGGCGCAAAGTCTATTTTTAGACATATGGATCATGTTCTAGTAGCCAGGATGTTATTTGTGGATGGTTGGTCAAGTCGGAAAAAATAGATGGACTTCTATTTTTAGACATACTGGGCGAAATCTATTTTTATATCGTCAATCTAAAAATAGATATGTCGAATATTATTGGCTCTTAATAATATTTGGACTATAAACATTATCTTATCCTGTTGTAGCACTTCAGTTTGATGCCTGGATGTGGCACATGCAACTGAAAGAAGGAATTACACTATTCCTAGGGTTTAGTTGAGCTATCGCATGATGGACTTCAGTTAGAACTCAGGTGATGTAGTTTGGTGGAGTTGATTGAGGAGTTGATGGAGTTGTGTTCAGTTTAACTTAGTTGAACTAGTTGTATTTAGTCTAACTGATTAATACACAAGTGATGAGTGGTGTGAATTAATTATTAATTAATTCACTAATTATTAACTCATAAATCAACTAAATAATACATCAGTTAACTCAAGTGCATGGACAGTTCAGTGGAGACCAGTGGAAGAGGTAGGTGAAAGAGAAAGTTGACTATCAGTTGTGACTATACTGGTGCATGAGATTTGCACACACGATGATCGAGATTGCCAATGAGGATTGCGCAGTTGAGACCAAGGGGATTCAAACTTGGATCTCCTCATTATCCATCTTGGATTGCGCAGTAGAGGCAGGCTAACAGGTGGAGGATATTTGAACATGTGACTTGTCAGATCTGAGCTTGTATAGTGTGTAACAATTGGAGATAGTGCTGAGAGCTTGTGAGGCGTTTGTACTATGATTGTTACATGTTATCTATCATCATAATATACAAGTATTTTGGGGTTTTCATCTTTAATCTTTCCCATAAATATTTTGTTTATATGTGTGATTGATTATGATTTTAATGTGTGCATGTGATTTTTTTTAATTCTGCAAATTGATGATCAATGGTAGAAGAGGTTATGTATTATGCA
Source organism: Pinus albicaulis (assembly GCA_034641835.2). Taxonomy (NCBI): domain Eukaryota; kingdom Viridiplantae; phylum Streptophyta; class Pinopsida; order Pinales; family Pinaceae; genus Pinus; species Pinus albicaulis. The sequence continues at coordinate 1,118,057,120 of CM076580.1, forward strand.
TGAAGCTCAAATAGTGTGTAATCAGGATAATCTCAATGAATAATTTAACTATTTTTCAAATTTCTACATGGTATCGAAGCGATATTGATCATTGGAGCAATTGCAGTACATTGAAGCGGTTGAGTTTTGAGCTGGTGGAATTCGAATTTGCAGCAGTGTTTTCTTGGTGTCGAAGTTGAGAATGTCTTTCAACGGATTGCGATTGGACTATGCCCTTGATGGTAGCTCGAAATATATTGCATGGAAGGACAGGATGGAGGTGGTGTTAGATGACAACAGGTTAAATGAGTTCATAGATGATGAAGTCCCAAGACCTGCTTCTAGCGATGCTGCCGCACTTAACGCATGGCAAAAGAAGACAGCAAAATGTCGAAGGATTCTGTTGGAGAGTGTGAAGGATCACATTGTGTCTAGCCTGCATGGTAAGGCTTCTCCATTCCTGATGTAGAAATCCTTGACAGATTTATTCCAAAGCAAGAGCGACCAGAGGAAGTTGGCGCTCAAGGATAAACTCAGAAACATAAAGATGGAGAAAGGCGACAGTATGCCCAAGTACCTCACGAAGTTCGTCCAATGTAGGGATGAGCTGGGAAGTGTGGGGGTGACTGTAGATGATGAGGACTTGGTGAGCTTGGCTCTCCTTGGGCTTCCAAAGAGTTTTCATTCCTATCAAGACTCTGTCAATGGTCAGGAGAAATTGCCAGGATGGGGGCGACTTTGGTCGGAGCTTGTGCAAGAGGAGATAAGGCGAAATACCAGGGATGGATCTTCATCAAAGGCATCTGATGAAGAAAATTGTGCTCTGGCTACCAAAGAAAAGAAGGGGAAAAACAAGAAAGCTTCTCAATCCAGTGCGAAAGGCAAGAAGCAAGACATGTCCAAGGTGAAGTGCTTTCACTGTCACCAACACGGACATTATGCCACAAATAGTCTGCAGAAGAAGAAAAATAAGCAGGTTGTTGGATATGCAGCCAGAGAGGCCTTAGCCTCGTAGTTTGAGCTGGATTTTTCACTTATTGCATGCTTGGTATCAAGTGTGATGGGTTCAGTGTGGTTCTTGGATAGTGGTGCGTCTTTTCACATGACAGGAGATCGAGATTTGTTTACTGATCTGGATGAGAAAGATCTTGGAGTACACATCGAGATGGGCGATGATGGTAGATATAGTGCGACCAGTATCAGTACCATTTCCTTTGAGAGGGAGTCTATTAAACCCTTCGTATTGAAGAATGTGATGCATGTTCCAAGATTGAAGGAGAATCTTATCTCTGTGGCGATGTTAGAAGACAAGGGATATGATGTTGTCTTTAGCGAGGGAAAGGCTTTCCTGCGCAATAAGTCAACTTGTGAGACCCAGAGGATAGGGGTTCGAGTCAAGAACCTTTATCAATTTCTGGTAGATGGTTTCACAACAATGGCAGGCAAGGCAGAAGGAGTGGTGAGCCGGGATGATGGCGAGATGTGGCACCGGAGATTGGGCCACCTTCACCATGGAGCTTTGAAGATACTGCAGCAGATTTCTACTGGGCTTCCTAAGGGTACCCTTGCGCGGTCAGATCAGTGCAAGGGATGTACCTTAGGAAAATTTGTGAAAGCCACCTTTCATGAGAAGGATAGTCGCGCCACGACGATCCTTGAGAGAATTCACACAGACGTGTGTGGACCTTTCTCAATAGCTTCGACAGCAAAGCACAGGTACTATGTGATCTTTGTTGATGATTTTTCTCGAAAGTGCTGGATCTTCTTCATGCAGAAGAAGAGCGAGACATACTCAAAGTTCTGTGAGTTCAAAGCATTGGTCGAAAAATAATCGGGGAAGCAGGTGAAGGCTCTTAGGAGTGACAATGGTGGTGAATTCATCTCTGGCGAATTCAAGGACTTTTGCAACGCAGAAGGGATTCGAAGAGAGCTCATGGCACCTCATAACCCACACCAGAACGAGGTTGCTGAGTAGAAGAACTGAACGATTGTGGGTGCTGCACAGGCGATGTTGCATGATCAGGGCCTACCCATTCACTTGTGGGCGGAGCTATTCAATACTGCAGTATATGTGCAGAACCATTGTCCTCACAGGATACTTGGCATGAGTACACCCGACGAGGCATTTTCTGGTAAGAAGCCTGATATTTCCCATTTGAGGATTTTTGGTTCACCTGTTTACATTCATGTGACGAAGGATGCCAGGAAGAAGCTGGAGCTGACCGCAGAGGTTGGGATATTTGTGGGGTACACTAATACACCCCACAACTATCATGTGTATTTGCCAGACATTCGCAAGATTTTTGTGCGACGGGATATCAAATTTCAGGAGGAGAAAGCCATGAAGTGTTCGCTTGAGAGGGAGCCACACTTGCATGTAGATGAGGAGCTATTAGTTCCTAAGGATGAGCTTCAAGATGTGGATCAGCCACAAGATGAGGTTCATGGAGTAGAAGAGACCACTCATGCAGTGCCAACCATCAGAGGGCAGAAGCGCACTACAGAAGCTAAGCGACTGGCTCAAGATGCAGAGAAGGTTGTAGGACCACCTATAGCATAGCGCAGATAGAGACAGTCACCGGACCGATACACTGGATACATGGCTCTTGTGAGCAAGTGTATCGTGACAGAGCCATCCTCTTTCGAGGAAGCTGTGGAGGAGCCCGCATGGGTAGATGCCATGGTGGAAGAGTATGATTCGATTGTCAGAAACAGTGCATGGGAGATTGTCCCAAGGCCAGAGGGGAAATTAGTGGTGGGTTCGAGATGGATCTACAAATTGAAGCAGGCATCTGACGGGAGTGTGGAGAAGTACAAGGCAAGATTTTTTGCCCGAGGCTTTTCACAGATTGAGGGGATCGATTATGAGGAGACCTTTGCACCTGTCACAAGGTATTCTTCCATACGGACGATCCTATCTCTCTCAGCGCAGATAGGGTGGCACATTCATCAGATGGATGTGAATACTGCATTCCTCAATGGAGTCATTCAGGAGGAGGTGTACATAGAGTAGCCCGAAGGTTTCGAGATCTTCAGCAGCGAGTCGCATGTGTGCAGGCTCAAGAGAGTGTTGTATGGGTTGAAACAAGCACCTCGTGCTTGGTACACATGGATAGATAGTTATTTCACCGGACTTGGATTCTCCAAGAGTGAGGTGGATCTGAACCTATACCAGATCGTGGTGGAGGGTAAGTTGCTGATCATTGTACTTTATGTAGATGATTTGATTTTGACAGGTGATGAGTTGTTGATACTTTCATGCAAGGAGGATCTTGCAAGAGAGTTTGAGATGAAGGACTTGGGCCTCCTTCATTATTTCCTGGGATTGGAAATTTGACAGCGCAGTGATGGACTATTTTTTTCTCAGGGTAAGTATGCCCGGGAGATACTGGAGAAGTTCAACATGCATGGATGCAAGCCTGTTGATACTCCTCTTCCTAGAGGTTGGAGGAAGGAGGATGCTACTTTAGCAGAGGTAGTGGATGCCACTGTTTATCGACAGTTGGTGGGGTCGCTTATGTATCTGGTCAATACACGGCCCGACATATGCTATGCTGTTAACCAGCTTTCACAAGCTATGGTTAATCCAACCAAGCTCTTCTGGAAGAAAGGCAATCATGTATTGCATTATCGAGATATGGATTTTGGTACAGACAGTCGGATAAGGTGAGGCTATGTGGCTTCACGGATGCAGATTGGGCAAGAAGCCCAATGGACAGAAAGAGCACATCTAGAGGTATTTTCAGTATCAGGTCGACAGCAATTTCTTGGTACAGCATGAAGCAGAGATCTGTGGCACTCAGTTCAGCGGAGGCCGAGTATATGGCAGCAAGCTTGGCTGCATGTGAGGCTATATGGATGAGGAAGATCCTGGTCAGGTTGTTCGGGTGACACTTGGAGCCTACTGTGATTTATTTTGATAACCAGAGTTGCATCAAACTCTCGGCTAATCCATTATTTCATGATATATCCAAACACATTGACATCCAGTATCATCATATCAGAGATTGTGTGCAGCGGAAGGTCATGTTACTTTCATACATTCCTACGAAGGATCAGGATGTTGATATCTTGACGAAGGCACTCGCCAGAACCAAATTTGAATACCACAGAGGTAGGATAGGGGTTGCAGATAATCCATATCTTGTTTAGAGGGAGTGTTGAGAATGCAACAAGATGATGAGCTTAATCAAATGAAGTCGCCTTCACTAAGTGGGCCCGCAGGCTATTTTTGGCGCAAAGTCTATTTTTAGAATATGTCTATTTTTAGACATATGGATCATGTTCTATGAGTTGCAGGATGTTATTTGTGGATGGTTGGTCAAGTCGGAAAAAATAGATGGACTTCTATTTTTAGACATACTGGGCGAAATCTATTTTTATATCGTCAATCTAAAAATAGATATGTCGAATATTATTGGCTCTTAATAATATTTGGACTATAAACATTATCTTATCCTGTTGTAGCACTTCAGTTTGATGCCTGGATGTGGCACATGCAACTGAAAGAAGGAATTACGCTATTCCTAGGGTTTAGTTGAGCTATTTCATGATGGACTTCAGTTAGAACTCAGGTGATGGAGTTTGGTGGAGTTGATTGAGGAGTTGATGGAGTTGTGTTCAGTGTAACTTAGTTGAACTAGTTTTATTTAGTCTAACTGATTAATACACAAGTGATGAGTGGTGTGAATTAATGATTAATTAATTCACTAATTATTAACTCATAAATCAACTAAAGAATACATCAGTTAACTCAAGTGCATGGATAGTTCAGTGGAGACCAGTGGAAGAGGTAGGTGAAAGAGCAGGTTGACTATCAGTTGTGACTATACTGGTGCATGAGATTTGCACACACATTGATCAAGATTTCCAATGAGGATTGCGTAGTTGAGACCAAGGGGATTCGAACTTGGATCTCATCATTATCCATCTTGGATTGCGCAGTAGAGGCAGGCTAACAGGTGGAGGAGATTTGAACATGTGACTTGTCAGATCTGAGCTTGTATAGTGTGTAACAATTGGAGATAGTGCTGAGAGCTTCTGAGGATTTTGTACTATGATTGTTACATGTTCTCTATCATTATAATATACAGATAGTTGGGGGTTTTCAGCTTTAAGCTTTCACATAAATAATGTGTTTATATGTGTGATTGATTATGGTTTTAATGTGCGCATGTGATTGTTTTTAATTTCACAAATTGATGATCAATGGTAGAAGAGGTTATGTATTATGCATGAAGCTCAAATAGTGTGTATTCCAGGATTCCTCCCAATCCTGGAATACTTCCCTATGCGTGTCCCACCACTACACAGGTACTTCACGCATGGCTAGTTGAATGGCCCATAGCCTTCGTTCCTTAGGAACCTCAGCTTCAAATGCTTGTAAAAATTCCGTAATATTACCATAACCATCAAATTAAGGTAGGTCTGTTACCTCTGAGGAGATGTAGCAGATATCATTTGTGACCCGAAGAAATTGCAGTGCATAGAAATCATGCAACCGTTTCTGCCAATTTTCTATTTCCCCATATGAGTTGGAGAAACATTCACTATCCTTTTCCCAGCAAAGTACTCCATCCATCGTGGGGTTGATCCAATCTTCGTCCTGCATAGTCAACTTATAGATGTGATCCAAATCCTCCTCGTTGCGCACAGGTTTAGTGTATCGTTCACCTTCCATAAGATCTAATGGTACTATCACCCTTCTACCATTATTTTTAACACCATGCTCGTCTTCTTTAAGTTAATGATACCTCCCATGTCTATGGCCTAGTCTAATTCTAGAAGCACAGGGTAAGGGTCCGCATCTTCCACAATTTGAATGACTTCGAAATCAACCCAGACCTTGACCCCTGTGATATATACCATAATTTTTTACAATCTCCCCAAGGGTATGATCTTATGTTGATTAGCCATGCACAGATGGATAGCGAACCATTCCAATTTTGGTTCGCCCATCCGTTGCTAGGTTTTCTTAGGTAGTACATTCGCGTCTAACCCCAGGTCCAAAATAACCTGATCCATTTCATAGTCACCAATATGTGCTGTCAATCGCATCTCCCTACTGGTGTGTTTCTTATATCTGTACAGTTTGTGCACGTCCTTAATTTTCGGGGGTAAGTTAGGTCGTGTTGCGTAGCTATCTATTAATGCCTGAATATTTTCCATAACTTTTGGGTTGCGCAACAACTTCATACATGCCTACAAGAAAGGTCTGACCTCCTCATCTGCCTTAAGGTTCACAGGTGCCTAAGAACTAGGTGCCTCCGCCTCAACAAAATCTTTGTGAGCTGTGATAAATGTTTCTCTTTCTCTATTTAAGTCCAACCCTTCCTGTTTGCTAACTGCTTTCTAGATCAGAGGCTCAGTCATAGCCTTCTCTCCAAGTAGTCTGGTATCCAGTCCACTGCGTGTTACGACATTTATGCTTGGATCTTTGTCTCAAAACTCAACCTTTACCCTCTGCACATTCTGCATAGGTGTTGGTTGCTTCTCTTTCATATTTGCTATCAAGATTGGACAGTCTTCAATTGCATGGTCCAACTGTCTGCAATACCGGAAGGACTGTCTTGTAGGGTTCGGACAATCCCTCGCAAAGTGCCCTACTTCTCCACAGTTATAGAAGATTAGTTGCCCTTGACCCCGACCTGCGCTTCCACCCCGACCTCTTCCCCTGCCCCTAGCCGAGGAGCCACCTATGCCTGTGGGAGATCTTGGTGACGCATGGTCTGATTGTACCCTATATCATTTTCCTCGATATATCATCAGATCATAAGTTAGACAGTTCTGCTCGTCATGTCCTATCGACCGAAAAAACCTGCACCATTGTTGCTTCAGTTCTGGGACATATGCACCTAGATAGGGGCAATGGTTCGTATCATGTAGCCCAGCTACACGGTAATCATCACACCACAATGCAAGTCCACTTGAGCCTGGATGCAATGGGCTAGGTCCTCCGCTTGATCCTGGATGCAACAAACTAGGTCCTCTTGCTTGCAGGTAGACATCTACAAACAGCGGGCACTGTTCCTTTGTATGTCCAGACACCTGACATCGTATGCACCATAGATCTGCGCTAGCTTCCTTTTCTCGTTCCTTTCGCACGTTCTGAATTTCCATGTGCATTTCCCCAAGCTGCTCCTGAATTTGCTATACTCCTAATGGAGTATCTTCTATGGGCGCAAATTCTAATTTCATAGTGACTTCCAAAGCTTTTTCCTACGATTTGAAATTTTGGTGACTAATAGGGATGCGCAGGTGAGGCAGCAACATAGCGATGAACCATTCTGTATGTTTTCTATCATCATACTGAAATCTTCCTTCCCTGATCACTTTCTTTAATCATTTATTAGCTTCCCATACAGACTTAGTCGCCCCTTGCTTGAAGTCTTTCACATCTACTACTATCTAAGAGTAAGACTTAGGCTTTCGGAACTGTTGTTTCAGTTCATCCTTAATATCCTGAATAGATGCATTCCCGTTTTGAGCTATGTATCTCATGTACTAGTCCAGAGCTCTCTCTCCGAAGGCAAGGGATGGCTACGCCCTCTTCACAGTATCGCTTGCCATATTTTGCGTAGTCCATACTGAATCTGCAATAAACCAAAATCGGTCCATATCCTCATCTCCTACGCCCTTGAAGGTATGTAATTTCAAGTGCGCAACCATATCGCTTTCTGGTGGGGGTGGAGGTATATGCGAGTTATTACCTTTGTGTGACCTCAACGGTGGTGTAGCTGGGGAGCTCTGCACAGTTGTCTCTTTTAACGGACTATAGACAGATCTATCTCCTTCAGGGTTGGTTCGATAGTATTTACCATTTCGTGTTGTACTCCTGTCTAGATCCGAGGTCATTCACTCGGTATGACTGCACCAGATATTATTTTCACATAGTAATATCTTAATCAGCAGTGGTAATGTCTTTAGAAACTTACCCCGAAAACCCTTGAAGAATCTTCGTTCTGCTCTAAAGTTGGAGACGAACTGATCAATGGAAAATTCTGTCACAAGCCCTCCTAGTATGCTATTAACCCAGTGATCTATCATGCGAGTTATGGTGTTATCAGTCTTTTCCAGCTGCTGAATCAGCTCTGGAGTCCACTGTGTGATCCTTTCATCCTTCCAACACTTCTGGAACTCTACGAGCCTCGCCAGCCACTCCTGAAGCTCATTTGAAAACGTCACAAAGAAAATTTCGTAGCTCTCTGTAAGAACGTACTTATTTTTCCACTTTTCCGTCGTCAACCTCGTGCTGCAATTCTCTCTTATTGCAAATTCCTGAATCTATCTTTCGAACCACTCTTTGATTTCTTTCTTCTCAGGCTGCCAGTACTCTCTTGGCATTACCCGATCCCTCTCTCAAAATTCTCCTGGTCCCGACAACTAAACCATTTGTTGGCTCAAGGGGTCCTGACCCAAGTTCGGAGGTTAAGGTTTGCCAACAAACACCTATACTATTGGCCCTTTTGACAGTGACCTACTTGCGTAGGCCAAAGTCTCACCCGAAGCAGTATGGGAGGGTGCTGGAACCAGGTTTCTGCACCCTAGGAGAGGGTAGGTAAGTCAAGCAGAGCTGCGTTCGACTTCAAAAATACCAGATTGAGTGTCACAGAGCCTAGATCTACAGGTTTTTTTTGCATCCACATGCGATATACCACTTATAGTCCCAGTAATCAAGAGATTATATAATTCTAAAACGATAACGCAGCTATCACAGTTTTTCTTGCATAAAATATAACAGAACAGATCCAGATCAGAAGTTAACATAGCATAAGCAATAAACACAGTTACTTTCGCGGCTCAATACAGAAACATGCATAACATAAACAGATATCATAGATTCACATCAACAATAAGTCCAACAGATTCAGATACTTCAACAACCCTTCGCATTCATTAATCCTTTAGATCCTTCTTACAATACCCAAAACCCAACCTGCACACACAGCAGTAGGGTCTGCACATAGCAGGACTGAGGATCTCCGCGCACATAGCCAGTAGGAGTCCTTTCCCCAATAACCCAAACATATCTCCTAAGTCACAATTCGCATCAATCTCTATTCATGCCTATCTTACATCTCAAAATCTCCTTCTATTTACAACAATCTAGCCTAATCTTTAATGTGGTCTGTAAAGCATGGTTTTCAGACTCTAGGTCTACCCTTTGACCTGTTACAATGCTTTCGGGGCTTTGACCCACCCCAAAACCCCTGTGCTAGACTAAAATATGCCAAAAATATATAAAAATACTCAAAATTATCCCAATTCGCAGCCTTTGGAGGACCCTACTCCAACAAACATCTAGTAATAAGAAGTTAAAAACTACCAGGCTAAAAAGGAACCAAGGAACATCTATTAATAGACACATCCTATAAATATTGTGCAACGAGTAAGCATGCACATCATGTTTTGAACTTGGGTCATTGGCATAATAGTTTATCCAAGTTTCCAATAGACCACACCATGTCAAGCTATGGACCATGGTAAAGAAACAATTTGGAGCAATTATGGTGAAGATGGACTAGGCTCAAATATTTGTAGGTTAGGTCCTCCCTTGCATGGACTATACCGATTATGGCATATGGCTAGGCCACCTTTCTTGAGCATGTGCTCTAGTATATGTAATAAATATTTGTTCCTTTTTTTGATCTATGCTAATCATTGTTGTTTCCTTGTTTTAGTTTGTAGGACTGTAATATGTAATTTTCACTAGCTTAAAACATATCACCTCATCTTCACGCTTAAAAATGCTAGCAAGATGGGCTAGGGATTTCGAATTTTTTAGTTCATTTGATTTTTTCTAAGAGAGAGAAATAATCAAATGAACTAAATATTTCGAAATCCCTGGCCCCATCTTGCTAGCATTTGTAAGTGTGAGAATGAGTTAATGTGTGTGTGTATTCTAAGAATACCAGTAGAAGTTAGTTTAATTGGTTGTCATCAATATTGTTGAACATTTTTCTTCTTCTATGCCAATGGTTCACTAGTTTGAATTATCCTAGGTGAGGCATACTATACTTCAATGGGTGAAGCATCCTTTGGGTTTTCCTATGAGGTTTCATTTGAAAAATATATGTTTTGTTGAAAAATGCAGCAATAAATTATAAATTTTATTTTTCCTAGAATAAATTGGGAAAATTCAAATTTTCACATCGACAAACAACTTGGATGCAATTAACTTGTGTGACATGGATTTTTTCACCTAGTTTACTCAGTAAATTCGATTTGGATAAGTTCGAGTTCATTTAAGAATGTGTGATTACTAATTTACAACATTCAAGGTCATTTATCTCAAGTTGTTTTCATTTGAACTAGTTCCAACAGTTGGAGGAACTAGTGGAAGGTCAGTTGTGCAATGGGACTTCAATCAAACTCAGTGATCATCCAATTAACTTATCAATCAACCCAAAATAGACAATTCATGCAGCTAATTTGAGTTCCCCGGCTATGGTGGGGATTCCAAGGCAGTGTAACATCAATTGTAGACTAGCCTTGAGTGTACAGGGGTTGCATTCAGTCAGATGATCAACGTTGGGAATTATGCAATCCATTTTGGAGAAATTACTAAATAATAGGGACCTAATTTATCAAGGAATTGCGTAAGGAAATAGGGGCTCAAGAAAAGACATAAATTGACTAAGTTTGGGTTGGATCTTCTTAGTGAGCAGAAATATAGGCTATTCACTTTCACGTTGTGCTCAGTTGGGAAAAGAAATTGTAATACATGTTTATTCATCAAATTAATGCAAGCAGGCAAGGGGTTTTTAGCAGATCACTTTCCCTTGGAAAAAATACTATGTGCATGTGTGTTATTTCTCATTGCATGTTTTTTATTGATGTTCTAAATTGTGAATTGAATTATGCACATCAATAGAGTAGGTTCGTGTCTTGTGATTTTAATTGAAACTTCATGAGCAGTCGCAAATATACACCATAATTTCTACATGGTATCAGAGAAGGATTCACATTAGAGCAATAATTTTGAAGTTGTTTCTCAAGAGGTTCGAATTTGCAGTTCAGTGTAGCAGGATCTCTTAAGATTTGGGAAGGTTACCTTCAACAAGATAAGGCTAGACTATTCCTTAGAAGGAAACTCTAATTTCATCACATGGAAGGATCGCATGTAGGCTATTGAGAAATCCAAAGTGTGGCAAGTTAATCGATTTATCTTGTTATGACATTATCTTGTGATGTTTCATTATTATTATTATTTTCTTTTGATTTATTTTTTCCTTATCATCATGACTAATGCCAAACAACAAATAGAAGAAGACACAAAATGTAAGCACTCTAGGGGAAAACCCGATAAAAATTCTTCCTTCAGTAGCTTCAAAGATAGGATGAGACGACCAAGACCTTCAAAACCTATACTAGAGACTCCCTCCGTCAAGTCAACCTTGTGACTAGTATTGAATTCTTCAATGCATTCTTCCTTACAGCCATGAGATGATGTATCAAACACACTTTGATTCTCATTGTGATGACACAGTCCAGTAGTATGCTTTAGTTTTGAATAGGTAGTAGACATTTGATAGCTTCGCCACATAAAAAAGTTATGTTTTTTTCCAACATTGTAATACATATTGACCAATACTGTAATATATACTTCGATCCAACAATTATGACCAACTTATATCATGTGGTGACTGCCCCAAGCTCTGATCTTGGTTTTGTAATGTTTCAAGTTTCCTTATTGTAGCACATCAAAACTTCACTGTAATTTTAGACTCCATTATTGAGGTAGCACCACACTGCAATATCACTGAACCTTTATAATGTGATAGCACCGAACTGTAATAACATCGAACTAAAATAAGATCGAACCTCCTTCTGAGATTTACACCAAACCTATACCCTGTGATTTTCACTCTATTCTCTGAGATTTTGTGAGTTCATCTCTCTGAATCTGAGCTCCTTCACTGCGCTTGTTGCAAAGTCCTTAAGCTTGTATATATAGTTGTTTCCAAGTGAAATAGGTCGACATGATTTTATGAAAAGATGTGTCTTTATAAGATTTAGCCGACATGAGTTCAATGAGGGAAGCCGACTTGATGATGATTCTTTTTTAGGCTGAAAACAAGGAGACTTTGATGCAGGATTCTTTGACCACACAAGAATTGACTTTGATTGAAATAAATAATCCTAATTCCTACAATGGATGCTTGACCTATGAAAACTGGCCCAAGCATGAAACCCATGCTTTAATAAGTCAATTCAATTAATAATAAAATTATTTTTGCTTTCTTTGACAAATATATTACATATTGACTCAAGTATAATTATGAAGACCAAACCTAGTTACATTCTTCAACACTCCCTCTTAAATAGGGAGATATTCATATTTACATATAACCATAGAGGTACATGAAAGATATCAATACACATCATCCACGAAGATGTTTAGGCACTGCAATTCCATGGACTATATTCCTAACCAGGAAAATCTATGATCCAATGGATCAGTGAAATGCTCAAAATTCAAAATATTTGAAAGTGCTCGAAACCACGCGCCAAAGCAAATATATCATCACCCTGAATCCAACGCAAATCATTTCACTCAACACCGATATCATATGCTCACGATATCGCTTTCTAACAATTTTCTCAAACAACTAAAATTTATAATATTGAGTTGCGGTAATGCCTAGTTAGCAGTCCATACACTGACTAGGCATATGACTGGGTAGGGTGATTGTATTTTTATGGCCCAATGGTTGATCGAAAAGAGTCATCATATTGTTTGTTGAATTTCTTGGGTTTTGATTGGTCGATGGTTTGTTTGGTTAGGCCAATGCTGGAGGGCCACATGGGCCAATAGTTGGTTGCCACGTGACCTCCTGATGGCATTATAAAATTTTGTATGGGCCAACAGGGCCTCCGGGAGGTTCAAACTGAAAACCTACCAAAAAAACACAACGCTCCACCATTCCACCTTACATGTTTCTTATTAACCATAGGCTGCGATCCATATTTAAATTTTAATGGAAATTTTATTAGGGACCAAGGTCGAGGTTAACCCCTAGCCCCCAGTCCACCCAACACCATGAGACCGTAGCGGGTAGCCAGGGGCGGGAGGTTAACCCCGACCCCAAACCACAATTCAACAACACAACCACGAGTTCAACGGGATTTGAGTCACCTTGGCACAAAGTTTCAGACGTTCAAATTGGCACCCAAACCATGGAGCAACCATAGTTCACCAAAGAGTTGAGTTATGGTTTAGAATTGGTGTGGGGTGTGGAACTTTACCACTAGTCTAAACGTGGTTCAAATATACCACCTACAATTTAAATGGAGTTCAGAACTGGCAAGAACTCCACCATAGTTACCAACTGAACCACAGTTATGGTGGAGTTAACCTTGGAGGGATTCCTTCAAACTAACGCCATATTTGACAGATTTATTTATGTCACTTGGGCCTTGTTGATCAGTTCATGGGGGTCACCAGGAATTTAAAATGTCTAAAAAATTTTACCGAAAACATTGTGAATCTCATTGGCGCGGGAAAAATGTCGCCCCACGTGGCCAAAAAGTGTTGAATTTGTAATATGGATTGCAGGTGTGTGCGAATTGGAGGACAATTAGCGAATTCGAGATGTAGCCAGGAGGGGTGAACTCCTTCATCGTTTTTTGTCTTATGTTTCTGTTATGGTACTGTTTTCTCTGTTATTTTCTGCAAAACTAAGTTTAAAAATTATCATTATGTGTTAATGCAACTTACATAATTGCATAAAAACCATAAAAAATTCCCTTGCAATTTTCATCAAAAACTCTCAAGTTTACATATACAGATCATTTTCGTATCAGAGCTTAGGTTCTTTGGTTGTATTGAGGGTTTAATTTTGTTCCAAGTGTTTCCAATGCTTACATGCTTACAAGGTTGAAGCTCAAAAGAGGAGAAGGAAAACTTGTGGGAGCAAGTGATCAAGCTAGTTCAAGGAGAGCGCATTTGCCACAATATCCACCACAAGTTTCACCAAAGGCCTCACCAATCATGGAACATGAAGGAGAGATTGAAAATGTGACTGAGGATGATAAGGCTTTTAGGAAATAATTCTTTGGCATGACTGAGATGGTGAAATTTCCCTACGAGGAAAGTAATTCAAGGTTGCAAGGTGAGAGCTCAAACCCTCCAAAAGGAAATGGAGGAAATGGAGAATAGCCTCCAAACAGGAATAGCGGAAATGGTGATAAACCACCTTCAACTCCACCTTTCTCCTCACCTTCATATTCACCATCATCATATTCTACTTCAACCCCTTCACAAACACCTCCACATTCACCAAAGGACATGGTAAAACTCCATTTTTGAAACTTGACATAAAGTTTGAGTTGCCTATGTATAATGGAGAGGTAAATTCTGAGAAATTAGATAATTGGGTTCGTCAACTTGAATTGTATTGCAAGATACAAAGGATAAAATATGATGAGACCAAGATCCAATTTTCTTCATTAAGGTTGGAAAGTGTAGCACTCGTTTGGTGGGAAGCCAAAACCAAAGAGGACATGAAGGAAAGAGGTAAGATCATAACTTCTTGGAATGATCTTGTGGTTGAATTAAGTACAATTTTATCCTTTAGCGTACATGCAAAAATCTATCATGGATTGGCAAAACTTTAGGCAATTAAAGGGTGAAAGTGTGCAAAGTTATACCCAAGAATTTAGAAGGAGAGCATTGATATTGGGTTTATATTTATCCTCTCAAGACACTTGACTCAAATACATGGGAGATTTACATAGCTACTTGAGACACACTATTCTCATGTTTAACCCTACAAATTTAGATGGGGTTTCTGTATAAGCAACACATCTAGAATCAAGAGGGAAAAATGTTCCACAAGAGGGCAGCAAAAATCCATTTAATGGCAAAGACAAAGGAAAGGGAAAATTCAAAGGAAAAGGGAAGAAAAATTCTTCCATCAAGAAAGTGGGAGAAAAATTAACATGCAAACATTTTTCAAAGGAAGGCCACGATGAAGATCACTGTTGGAAACTTCATTCTGAAATGAGACCCAAAAATTTTAACAATAAAGGAAAACAAAAGATAGTTGAAACTACACAACATGATTTAGGATCTGATTCAGGAGTTGAAACAAAGGTCAAAACCATGGGATTGAAAGGTAAGGAATCTATTGCTAGCACTAGTTCTTTAAATAGCCTCAATGAAACTTAAAACGAAAAATAAATAATTGAGATTTTCCATATTAGATTTATCTCAAAACATAACAAAATAGACACTATATTTGATAGTGGCTCACAAGAAAACCTCATTTCTGAAAACATTGTCAAGAAATTGAATTTGGAAACCATTCCTCATCCTAAACCTTATCCTTTAGGTTGGGTGTGTGACAATGCAAAGTTGCAAGTAACTAGAAAATGAAATCTGAAATTCTCCATTACTACAAACTCCATCGATGAGGTAGAACTTGATGTAGTGTCATTAGACATAAATGGTATTGTTTTGGGAAGCCCATATATTTATGACATGAGAGATATCTTTCATCACCGTGAAAACACATATCATTTGTTTAAATATGGTATTGAATACATTGTTAGAGCACATCGCAAGAAAATAAACCTTTAACTTGTGAATGTTGGACAAATGAAGCGGCTTGTTAACTCTAGCAATAATTTGTCACTATTGATGATTAAACCCAAGATTGTTCTTGAGAATGAAGCCTTTCAAGGATGTGATACAAAGTTTAAATCTGATTTGGTTGAGGTTGTTAACCAATATGATGAGATGTTTCAAGATCCTAAAGGATTGCCTCCGAAAATAGGAATCCAACAAGAAATATAATTGCAACAAGAATTTCCTCTTCCTAACATTGGCATGTACATGATGTCAGTGATGGAAAATGCAGAAGCTTAGGGACAAATCCAAGAGTTTCTTGAAAAAGGGATCATCTAACCAGGCACATTTCCATGTGATTCACCTATTGTTTTGAGGCCAAATAAGGATGGTACATGGCGCATGTGTGTGGACTTATGTGCATTGAAATAGATTACGTTTAAGAGCCATTACCCTCTTCCTAGAATCAATGATTTACTTGATAAATTGAAAGATGTTGTGTACTTTACTAAGTTTGACTTAAGGAGTGGCTATCATTAGATTAGGATCACTGAAGGAGACATATGGAAGACAACATTAAAAAAAATCAAGGTTTTTTTGAATGGTTGGTTATGCCATTTTGGATTTGTAATGTTCCTTCTAGATACATGTGTGCAATGAATGATATTCTAAGGCCATTTCTAGATGATTTTGTGCTAGTTCACTTAAATGACATATCAATTTTCAGCAAGTCCCATGAAGAACATTCCATGCATGTCAAGCAAGTGCTATATGTCTTAAATAAGGAACTGCTATTTTTAAAGATGCTGAAATGTGAATTTGGAAAAAATTATTTTGTCTACTTGGGTCATATTGTTGGAGAAGGTGAGTTGAAAATAGATCCCTCCAAGGTTGATGTAATTTTGAATTAGCCAAAACCCAAGACAGTGACAGAGTTAGAAGTTTCTTGGGAGCAACACAATATTAGAGAAATTTGATTTCTAAATTTTCTTCCATTGCATGCGTCAAAAAGTGTTAAGCAGGTTTTTCAGTAGGGAGGAAAAAAACAAAAATCATTTGATGCATTGGAGGAAAATATGATTTCAGCACCCGTACTTTCACTTCCTAACTTGAGACAATCATTTGAGATTCAAACTGATGCAATTGACTATGCCATGGGCACGGTCTTGATGCAACATGGTAATCCCATCTATTTTCATTCAGAAAATTTTAATGATCCAGTGATTAACTATCCTACATATGATAAGGAATTTTATGCATTGGTGAAAAGTGTGAAAAACTAGAAACGTTACTAGATGGGTAAGGAAACAATCATTCACATGGATCATCTGCCATTGCAATACTTGCAATCAAAAGAAAAACTACAAAAAGAGAGGCACTTCAAATGGATGGGTTTTCTTAAAAAATTCCACTTGGTGATAAGGTATAAGAAAGGTATCTATAAAAAGGTTGTTGATATGCTTTATAGACCAATTTTTAGTACATCCATTGTTCTTAAGCATAATTATGTCATGCATGAGATCTATGTAGAGCAATATGCTTTAGATAAATTTCAAATATGTATATGTGACTTTGTGTTAAGGTAACCAAGTAGAGGAATTATATTATCATTTTCATGATAAATTGTTATATAATCTTGTCAAGCTATGCATTCCACAAGGAGAGAGAGTCAACATCATAAGGGAAGTATATACTTCTCTTATTGCTGGTCATTTCTGTGTAGGTAAGACAGTGGCATAGTTACAGAGGTCTTGTTACTAGCCTTGTATGCTTGAAAGTGTGTGATGATTT
Organism: Pinus albicaulis; assembly: GCA_034641835.2. NCBI lineage: Eukaryota > Viridiplantae > Streptophyta > Pinopsida > Pinales > Pinaceae > Pinus > Pinus albicaulis. Next base: position 1,118,074,461 of record CM076580.1, read on the forward strand.
GTAAGAGGATGTTAATTATGTGTTTTCAGTAAGCCTAGAAATAGAAATTTGGGATTATATACATCACTTCCAGTACCTTCTTGTCCATGGGAGAGTGTTTCTACGGATTTTATATGAGGTGTTATTTGGAATTATGTATTACATATAAAACATTCTTCCCTAAATGTGGTGTGCATTTAGAACAAAAGATTAAATACTTTGCAACTACTTTTCCTAACAGTAAATAGACACACAAAGTAGATTAAGAAACTTACTTGGAGTCTAAGCGCTTCCTATTCTCCTTCTGTCGCTCTTGCAGTAGCTTCAAATCCAAGCTAGATCGCCAAAATATTTCCTGCAAGAATGAACACTAAACAACAAAGAGATTGCAATATACAGATGGCTATTCATGTTTATCAGTTAAATCAATGAAAAAAGAATCCTATACATCATATGAGAATCCATAATATGAAAGATAGAAGCTTATACAGATACATATGTGGGAAAGTAAGCATAATATTTATTAATGGATAGAAGGGGAGGTTACAACCAGCAATTGATTTTATCTCACCAACTCCAGCATCATCCCAACCTCATCACAATGAACATCTCTCCAGCATCATATCACTCAAATAAAACCTTCAATTGAGATTCCAACAACATTTCTCTACTAAATTTCTTCCTTCTCAAGCACTAGGATTTGTGCTCAATTTATAGATGAGTTGAAGGTAGTTTCACAATCAATGACTTTCTAATAATAGCAAAGAAATTTTCCCAAGCTCAGAGGTGTTGAATGGACACATGGATTCAAAGTTTGACACATATGCACTCTTCTAGAAGGCAATGTCCATGTGGAGATTCCGTAACAATGATAATTTCGCTCCCAATTGACCAACGCACCCTTGAGTGTTGGGAAGTTCTTTACAGAGAACCCTTGAATGGAGGTGCCTGCATGTGCAAAGCAGTTAGCCCCTTGAGAGACTACATTGGTGAGCTCATAGGTGATATACCATGTACTTCAAATCTTGGAAACCTTGCAATGGAATTCATGGATGATTTGTTCTTGTTCTTTGTCTTAGGGCATGTAGCAACTGAAATGATAGGGGATGATAGACCATATTCATCGGTTTTGGGGATGATGTCTAGTTTAACCAGGTCATTGGGAATGGTGCCCAAATTGACCTATAACAGATTGCCCCCTAAAGCATGAAGTCAGAATAATAATAATAATATTTTTTGAATGAGATGATTTACACTGTGATGGGCTGGAGCTGAAGCGAAGTGGCAACCTGCATCAATATTACAATACATTACATCATGATATATCCTCTTGATCACGAATTTCTGAGGGAAGGCATTCCCATGCTCATCACATAAACTATCTAATAACATGTACATAGTGCAGAAAGTCGTCTATATTGGAATGTTTCCCAATACAGACACGCCTACAGATATAGGCCCATATTCGGATTATGATCTTAATGTAAGGTCACCATACATATGATGTGTACAACAATCCTGAAATCACAACCCGGATGGCTAAAACTAGATCCGGGGTCTTATTATTTCGTTCACTCCATCATTCAGGTACAAGTCTAGCCATGCGAATATATGATTTGTAGTCGAACATGGTAAAACATCGTTTGATTACCAGCCAATGATGTGAACTATTAAAAAATGCGAGAGAACCACCATTGATGTCAATGGCCCTCAAGGTACTGTAGTACGTTTCATAGGGCGTGAATAGATGATTTGATGTCGAACGCCAAACAAAATATTTCGGTCAAAAGTTCCGAAGTGAGGATCTTGTCGATGTTGTAACAAGCCTCATGGTACTGGAATATGATGTTTCTAAGTGAACTTCCTGGATAATGATTTTTCATCCACAGGAAGTCACTTTATTGTGAAATAGGAGTTAATGATTTCAGAGACAAAGGCATGACTTGATATAGCAATGTTTAGGGATGATTGTCATGAGAATGAAGGTTTATGAGTATTGCAGAAGGATGAGTATTCACTGGATGACTTCTCTTGAACATATCGGCGGCACTTAGATGGGTTGGCAGCATTGACCCAAAACCGAAGTGAAGGTACAATGAACCATAGGTATGAATGAACCATCAAGAATATTACCCAACCCAAACAGTCACAGTGATGGAGTGAAGTGTCATGTTCAAGAGTGACCTGCTACCGTAAAAAGTTATGTTTACTTTCCCAAATTTTCCCTGGTCATTTTTCGACTAGTTGTTATGAAGGTAAATCCTCTCTGCGAACAGAGACAATCCCTCTAGCCCTAGACTGGGTCTAGTAACAAATGGACAAGCTAGAGTGAAATTTCCTAATTAATGAATGAAAATACAAGGTATATCAACCTACCTGGAGTCCAACGCTGTTGTCGTAGCTGTTGTGGTGGCCTCTTGATTCCTATCTCAGCGAGTCACAATCCTTCCACAACGATGCTTGGATACCTGAACAAAGATCAGAAAAAAAAAAGTAGCATACGAAACAATGATCTCATTCATAATTACTAACCAGTCAAGCAGGGGTTAAGCATATTGCATCAAATAAAACTCATAACGCAAGATGGGAACCAAAAAATAGTCAAGTATATGTATTAATAGAAGAAAGAGTTACAATTGAGCCTTGACATCACAAACTCCTTCAGCGGGGTTCAGTCGAAGCGTGTCTTGATGGATTTTCAGGGAATTCGGACTAGATGAAGACACAATTCTAAGCTCTCTCAATGAGGTACTCTTTCGTTCTATATTTTCTCACAAAATGTACATAAATCTCTTCAACGTTTCAGCTATAATATGTTCAGTTTAGCTAGCACATCAATGGAATATGGCTGTATTATAGAGGGAGAGGAGGAGGTTTGGATCGCTACAATAGTGGAAGGGAGGCCTTATCCCTCGAGAGTTCTCCCCAAAAGGTGGAAACAAGAGGCCAAAGGAGGAAGGCTGTGGTTATTCAGTCAAACCACTCCAAATGACTCGCCCACAAAGTTTGTTATGATGGAAACTTCACCTCTATTTTTAAAAAAACATTCCATAAACAAGTTAGCGTGGGTAGCTAACTGGGATAGAGTGCCAATGGGCATGGGGCCCAGTGTTAATTTCCTAATCAGCACGAGGGCATAACTATCTACTAGCGCCAAGGAAAAAACAGGTGTTTCTGATGGTCTATTCAAGAAGTTGTCAATAGAAGGAATGTTGTGCTCATGGAAATGGATGCAATTATGGTATTTACAAGGCATGACACTTTATTTTAATTTGGTCACAGAAATGAGCCTCCAATGTTCAGGATGGGGATTGCAGGGATGGTGAAAAAATGTTGTGTAACAGATGCCCCCTAAAGCATGAGGTCCGAGAGAGAGAAAGGGGTGAAATGATTTACGAGAACGCGTTCGAACCAAACACCACTATCAGAAGACTTGAAATTACAAATACAACTGATATCTCTGATACATGAACATTTTCCATGGGTGCAGCCATCCATAATAGAGTACATATTAAACTAAGATCCGAGGTATGTATGCAACCATCCAGCAGTAAGGATCAACAAATAGACTCAGGTATGGTCGCAGCCATCCAATCAGAAGGGTCATGTAATAAAGTCATGATAAACCATAGTATCCTTCAACCTAGATCTTATTAGACAAAACCCAGGGTCTTGCGCTCCATATCAACCCGAACACGTACAAATTCAAGCATGCGAATATGTGAGCTGAAGTCAAACATGCAAGAAAGTCACCTGATTATTAGCCAATGATGAAAACTGTTAACAGGCACGAGAGAAACCACCAATAATTACAATGGCTCTCAAGGTACAACAGGTACAATCCATAGAATGTGAACAGTGAACTAGCGTCAAACACCCACAGAATCACTCGATCGAAGGCCAATGATGTGGACCTGTTGTCGAATGCGAAGAACCTACTATTGAGGCATGCATGCTCTAAGGTACCGGTAGGGAGTCTCTATACCAACTTCCTGGATAATGAGCTAAAGTCGATAGGAAGTGATCTGGTCGAAGGAGGGTCATAATGTTTCCCACATCATCGACACAAGACAGAGTAACATGATGATAATGAATCAGGACCAACAGAGAATCGGATGGAGGTGGAAAACTGTAGAGGCAAAACTTCTCTTGAACATATCAACGACACAACTCTGGATTTGGCAGTGTTTGACATCAAAGGGATCTGAGGTCATGATGATGTGGCAAAGAGAAAATGAGAGGTCAAAACATATTACCCAAACCCATGGAGGAAAAAATGATGAAATGAGATGTCCCCAACCTGACACGAATGCAGACGAGTGTCATGTTCAAGAGCGACATACTGCCAACAAAACTAAAGACTTGTTCCATTTTCCCACACCATTTCTAGAGAGTTCCCCAATTATTTTTTAAAACAAGCTTGAATGGGATAACATATGCTTGCAATGTAATTTTTTCCTTCAAAAAAATCCAACCTAGTACATTTTACGAGCCCTGGGAAGGAGGAACTCGAGTAATGTCATGGTGACGATTTCCGATGTCATCAGGGTTTAACGAGTCTGACAAAGGGAGAACTCGACATCTTTTCATGTTTAGAGAGTTTGAAAAGAAGAAGAAACGAAAACTCCAGCATGTCCCTTTTCGTAGGTAGTCTCACACATCCGAAAAGGTAGAAAACTATGTCTGAGAGAACCTCTTAGTCGCAATAGGCTAACGTATTCCTTTTTCGTAAATAATTTATCCTAGCCCAAAAAAGGGGTAAACGTATACTGGGTAGATATCATTTTGTAGCCATTTAATGAGTTCAAAATGACAAGAGTCTCGGTAATATTTTCATTTTTAGAGAGATAGAAAAGAGCTAAAAGATGACTCCAGTAGTGAATTTTTCGTGTTTTTACCAAGTCCAAAAAAGTATAAAATACAACTCGTTACTTCATCGTTATCGCGTTAAAGACCCATCGATGCACAAGAAGAAAACGTAAAACCCATTTCTTGAAATAACATAATGTACTAATCAAAAAATATGTCTTAAAACCTAATTATGGTTTTGAAAAGTTATAAATTGCCAAAAATGATAAAAAATAATTACTTTTCACTTTTACCTCTTGTGGAGCAATAGCTACCCACTTCATGCTACGAATTTGCGGTGACGATAGCGGTCAATCCAACAGACCATTCTCGAATCCATCAGTTCCAGGTAAGAGCTGACATCCTTCCCCACATTTTAAATCTTCTTGCATTTCCTGCAACCTTCAATTTTTATTTTTGAGGGAGAAATTGTGAAAACTAGGGCACAGCGGTTGGCACGAGTTTCGGGCATGGACTCGTGCTAATCGCCCAATTTTTGAATTGGGGCATGCCCATTGGCACGAATGTTTCTAAAGTAGTTGTGCCAACCGCGTAGACCTTTTAAAACTTACAATGCAAGTAATCAAGCCTCAATTCCACAAATCTAAGCTTTTTATTTGGCTAATAATGTCCATATGAACATTTTTGCAGGTGAAAAAGTGGCAAAATGGTCATCGAGTGGAAGGAAAGGGAACACAGTGAAGAAGACGAGATTTCCATGGATAATGAGAGATGCATGGAAGCTCTTAGAGACTATGGACTGAAAAAGTTCTTCATGACACCGTGCCTCAGACCTCAACCGGAGCTGTTGCAATACTTGATCAGTATCTGGGATGAGGATCAAGAAAAATTCATTCTTCGGGATCAGGAACTCGAGATTGATGTATCAGATGTTTACTTCATAACAGAACTATCACGGAGGGGGGCAACACCAGTCCTAACCAGCACAAAAAGGATCGGGAAGCAGGAAAGTGGATATCCAAACTATCCCAGACATGGCACTAAAAGTAGTGCTACACACCATCACGTGAGCTGCGGGATCGCAAGAACCACATGAAGCGACAAAAATACAACTTATTCTTGCAGTACTCTGTTTAAAACCGACCCTCTACAACTTAGCAGAGGCAGTGATGATCAATATGAAACGTCAACTGACAAAATGCAAGAAGACTAAATTGAAGCAGTTCGGTTATGGGTCTATCCTGGTATCGTTCTTCCTGGAATGACTACCAATTTTCCAGCGACAGGAAGTGATAGTCCCAACACCACCAGGACAGGAGCCACAAATGGACCGTTGGGCAGAACTGATGCCAAGGTCAGGGGCGGCCAGCAGATGTTCTGGAGACCAGAGTTCTTTGATTGGCTCCCATGATAGCTGATTGTCGTGGAGGACTGGCCCTACGCTGGCACATATTTCACTGGTGATCTGGATCTCCCACTCCTGGAAGGACAGGATTGGGATGAAGCACTTGGTAAGACTCATTTTTTATTTTTAAGAGTATTGTGATTTTTTTTGTGATGTATGTTCTGACATTAAATCTATGTGTTATGCAGATGTTGGACCAGAAAGACCTACAGGCATGTCTCCAATAGCAAGGCGAGTCCCTCGCAACTTTGGTATTGCCCCTCATGGTGAGGGAGGAGGAGGAAATCATACGCAACCTAGAGGGGATCTCTCGTGGAGTTCTAGACTATGCACGATTCGACGATGCTCCTCATGCATACTAGAGACATACTATATGGGTGTAAGACCGAGTTCATCGCTTTCTAAGGAGGCTTGTACATGTAGTGACATGCTATCATGATCATCACACCGACTAGACACCTAGGATTTACTTCTGCATATTTTTTAGAGATATGATGTCTCAAGATGTAACAGAAACACACATATTTTTTGAAACTTATGGTGCACACTGATGCAAACTTCCGATATATATATATATATATATATATATATATATATTACGCAAATGTCTATCTAATACAATTTTAGCCACTGTATCAGTTAATGCATTCATTTGTCTTGGAATATGTTGATATGTGATACAATCAAAATGTCTTTCCAACAAACGAACATGTAAATATAATCTTAAAATGTGAGGGCTTTTAACTGAATAATGCCCATTAAGTTGAGGAACAACAAGCTGGGAGTCTAGATTTAAAACCAATCCACTAATGCCAAGGTTAATCGCCTTGGTTAACAGTTTAATAACAACACTATACTCAGCGACATTGTTTGTAGTTTGTCCTAGAAAAATACCTTGCAGATCTATCAACTCACCAGCAGGATCATAAATCACCCAGACTACTAAAGACAAGTTCTAGGTACTGCGGGAAGCACCATCTGCGAAACCGACATGAGGGGTAATATACATCTGCACAATAATCAACGACCCAATAAGTAGGAAGACACTCGCAAAACACACCAAGCCAAAAAATGTACAAAAAATAAAAGAACACCTATATACACAGAACATGCACGAATGACTCATGCATAATATTTTTTGAGATACAACCCATTTCTGGGCTGATCTAATGGATTACCATCATAATCAATGAGCTCATAGGCCCCATTCTTCAAAATGTATTTAACAATGTAAGTCCCATGCCTCATGGGGTGAAATTTTCCTGCCCCCAGCTTATCATGAGCTTGGTCGTGCAGGAGGACGAGGTCTCCTTCTACAAAGGAGCGAGGGGAAACTGACTAGTCAAAATGAGCTTTGACCCGCTTCTTCTGTGCCTCAATGACTAAAGTAGCAAAGCTGCGAGTTTCATCCAGCCTTTCTAAGTAGATAAGATGCTCTTCTTCAGGTGAAGTGTTGGGCAGTAATTCAACAGCTAACTTGAGTGAAGGTATTTCACACTCAATCGGAAGGGTAGCTTCTAGACCGTAAACAAGCTGGAATGGAGTGAATTCGGTCACATCCTTGACTGAGGTTCGGTATGTCCAGAGAGCCGAAAATAACATGAGATTCCAGTTGGATTTGTGCATCCCAATCATACGTTGAAGCATGGTGACAAGAATTTTGTTCACGGCTTCAACCTGGCCATTGGCTTGAGGATAGTACGAGGTTGAGTTGTCGTGACGCAAGCCCAACCTGGAAGTCAACTCCACCACCATATAATGACGAAAATGGGAACCATGATCAGTGAAAATAGCTTGAGGGACACCAAACCTAGAAATGATGTGATTGAATATGAACTGAGTGGCTGTCTTACCGTCGGCGGCAAGTGTAGGCATTGCTTCGGTCCATTTGGTGAAGTAGTCAACAACTACGATAATATAAGCATGCCCCCCATTCGAGTGAGGGTTACACATCATAAAATTGATGCCCCACTTTGCAAAGGGACCAACGGTAATGACAGGGTGGAGATGTGCAAGCAGCGCACGCATCTTGCACTGATAGATCTGGAAATCATGACATTTAGAGACAACAAAATGCAATCCTTGAATATAGAGGGCCAAAAATACCCAACACAAAGAATCTTTTGTGCGATGGCATAACCAAACATGTGACCACCATAGGCGCCACTGTGACAATCATTCAGAACTTTCTCAGTCTCCTTGAGAGTCAAACACTGGCGGAGAATGGAATCTACTCTGATGCGGTAGAGTGTATCTCCAACTATATGATAAGGTTGTGAGTGTTGGCGTATGTGTCAGCGAGCATCCTTTGTCAACTCAGATTTAAAATTGGAATTTTGAAGATATACGATGATATCACCGTACCAAGGATTGAGGGTGCTAATCATAAAAAGCATATCGTTTGGAATGCATTCTTCAGAACCAGATGGGGTGGAGTCAGATGGGAGGGAACAAATAAGATCAGCAAAGACCAGTGATTTCTTCGACTTGGAAGTGGTAAATTCCAAATCGAACTCTTGGAGGATAACAATCCACTTTGAGTATTTTCCCCCCAGCAATTGTTGAAACAATATATAGGTCATAGGGTTGCATTCAGAAATCACAGTCACAGTACGCAACAGAATATAATGACGAAAACGTTGAACCGCTTGAACCGCAACTAACGTTAACTTCTCAACATGGGCATAACGCATTTCGGTATCAAGAAGTTTACGAGAGAGGTAGTAGATAACATGCTCGTCACCGTGATCATCATCTTGAACCAGAACCATGGCAATCATACTGAAAGCAGCAGCTAAATAGAGGGAAAAATCGTGATGATAGTTCAGAGGATGCAATAGAGGAGCATTGACAAGAAACGTCTTTAAAGCATCGAAAGACTTCTAGGCGATCTCATCCCAAAGGAAAGGGATGCCCTGCTTTAGTAATTGTGTGAATCCTTTAGCTACTTCGGCATAGTTAGGTATAAAACGGCGTAAAAAATTAGCCTTCCCCTATAGACTCTGCAGCTGATGTAATGAAGATGGAGAGGGGATATTAATGATAGCCTTGACTTTGAGCGGATCAAGGCGAATCCCGTCTTTGGACACGATAAGCCCCAAGAGTCTACCGGAATCGACGGAGAAGACGCATTTGTGCAGATTTAGCCGAATGTTATAGCGTTGACAACGAAGAAATATCTAACAAATATGGTCAGGATGGTCCTTACACTTAGTTAAATGAGCCGGAAGGTCATCCAGATAAGGCTAAACGACGTGCTTAATATCGTGATAAGCATATGACATCACTCACTAAAACGTGGCCCCATCATTCTTCAAGCCAAAAGGAATTTTCTTATACGCGAAAGTACCCCAAGGATAGATGAAGGTAGTATTATGTTGATCAGTTGGGAGAATGTTAATCTAGTTATAGCCAGAAAAGTCGTCCATGAGGGAAAATATCTCACTCCCAACGCATTCATCAATGATCTGATCGATAAAGGGAGTAGGATAATTATCCTTAGGACAGATGTGATTGATGTCATGGTAATCAACACAGACCCAAATGGTACCCTGTTTCTTATCTACAGGAACAATTTTGGAGACCCATTCTGTCAAGGGAATTGGGTAGATGAAACTAGCGTTGAGAAGTTTTTAAACTTCACTTAAAATGGCGGCATCTTTTCGAGGGGGCACAAGACGAATGTGCTGATGAATAGGCTTTGAACCAGGGTTGGTAGGAATCTAATGCACCACTATACTGGGATCGATGACGGGCATTTCTTCATAGGACCATGCAAATATGTTGCGGAACTCGCAGAAGAGGCTAGTATAAACCTAGACTTCATCATAAGAACAAGTGACCCCGATATGGATGTTCTCGACTATTCCTGGTTTCACAGAAATGTCGATAGGCATCATTTGTGTAATTTTACTCAAGTTACCCTCTATAAAAACTTCATGTGTCAGAATATGTGTTTGAAGCATAGGAGAAGGAACCTGAGATGCAAACCTCTCAAGACACGTAGACATGGCCCCAAGGCCAGGCATGAACAAGGAACGATGATGACTACCATCCCATGGAAGATCCTCGAGAGACATTGTTTCCACGATTGCTTCATCGGAGGGAAATATCTCTTTCAAGAGATCAAGCGAATCTGAATCTCTGAGCCAAGGGGATTGAGAATAAGTGTCAAGAGACACGCTCAAAGGAGCATGATCAGAAGATGGAGGTTCCGAAGTCGCGATGAGTTCACAATAGGCAATATTGATCGGACTCAACGACATCGAATCCCCGAAAGAATCGATATGTTCAGGCGAAGGGATGATCCATGGGTAGGAAGGGGAAAAATACCCATGAGGGCAGGATCTTTGAAGAGACCCAGCCCAACTCTCTCGTAGGGAGTAGGAATCTGATCCACATACAGAACGTTGTTATTTGAAGAAGAGGTGAAAAAAGACAATTGATCAACAATAACAATCTTTCCTTCGTGCGTGAATTTCAGGACATGAAAGAGAGTGGACAGAACTCACAACATGGCATGATTCCAACTGTGACCGAGGAGAAAATTGTAATTGAGCTTGGCGTCAACTACTTCTACCTCAACATTGACTATCTTCCCTTTCAATGTAATCGGAAAACTAGCGAGAACACCTAAAGGTTTCAATTCCCTTCCATCAAATGCTTCAAGGGCACTTGGTTATGAATTCAAGGTTGGAGAACCAATGGCTTTCTAGCAAAAAGATGACATGTTGCGCGTAGACGCACCTTCGTCCACAACTGCTCGATGGATATCGAGACCATTAATTAAAACTTGTATAATGAGCACAATTTAATGTCGGAGTCGTGGAACAAAATTCTCTAAAATTCACAATTTAATTAATTATTAGTTAGATATAGTTATACTAGTTTTAATTAAGTGAAAGGACATGATCAAAGATAATGCCTCTTCACCAAGGGACACCATGAGGCTATATTTAAAGCCTCAGTGATTCCCCATTGTAATCATATCTCTTATCTTCATCATTAATAATATATATTTATCAAGTTTACCAGAGTTTTTACACTCCATTGGTATCAGAGCCATCGCTCTTCGGGATCTGTGTGATCACCCAGAATTAAGGAATTACAAGAAAATTCCAAAATTGCAGATTTTTTTAAAAACCAAGTGCTTGTGGTAGCAACATTTGTTTTTTAAAAAAGAAGAAGGAAGAAATATAATATATATATATATATATATTAATAAAATCAAAAGAGAGAAGGAAAGTTAACATAAAGGGGGAAATAAATTAAAAGAAAAAAGAAAAAGTAAAAAGAGAGATATACGTACATGTGAAGACAAAGTAAAATTAAAAAGGAAGAGTAAAAGTAAAATTAAAAAGGAAGAGTAATTGCTCGCGGTTTTTGGGCCCATGGTATTAAAAACCCATTTCCCCTTTTCAAAACAACGTGCCTTTTCAAAACAAAGTGACTTTTAAAAACAATATTATATATATATATATATATATATATATATATATAATTCAAATAATCAAATAATAATAATTATTATTATTATTATTATTTTAAAAAAAAATTATATATATATATAATAGAAATTATTATTATTATTTCAAAAAAAATTTAATTTAATTAATTAATTAATTAATTTAAAAAAAAAGAGAGAGAGGGAAAAACTGGCAGAAAAATATTCCCCACCTCATACATGTCAATGTCTTCATCGATGTCGATGGCTGAGTTCCAGAAGAAATTGGGAGATCTTGAGAAACAAATCAATAATAATTCCGAAGAATTCGGAAAAAGATTAGTCGATCTTGAAGGTACAGTTGCAGGGCACTCCAACGACATCAAAAAGATTCATGATACGACAAATCGAATAGAAAGACAAATGTGGCTAAATCATCATGACGCCACAGAAAAGCATAATGAAGCAATGAACAAGATGACAGAACTCTTCAATAAGCTAAATGATAAGATAGATAAGTTAAGTCAGACACAATCCCCAATATTTCCTAATATGGAACAAAATAAACAAAACAATTCCGCAGATTCAGGGAACTCAGAAGAGCATCAGGAAAAAACTGATTCCCCGCATCATCAAGAAGATAGTAATGAGGCAATAGAAGTTATTGAGAATGTTTATATAAATGAAAATTCAATGTCAGAAAAAGAAACAATGTTGGTGAAGGAGCCACATAAAGAATTCAACGTAACTGTTATCACAGATGCAACTACAGACATAGTCATTGAAAATGAAAGAGACCATGAAAATATAGATGCTTATAAACAACAAAATGTTTCATCACCAGAATTGAAAGAAAAATGTGAAGAGACAAACACATCCAAAGCCACTGATACAGTCCCAAAAGCTGTTGAGGCCTTCGGTGATGAAGCGGATATGGTTGTTAAGAATGAAGCATTTGATGATGAGGAGAAGTTGCATCAAATGATAATTGTTGGTAACTTACCTCTAAATCTAAAAAGGAATCATGAAAAATCACCAGAAGAACAACAAATAGTTAGGAAACACGAAAAATTCTTCCAAGACCTGCCAATAAAAGTACCTCCTAATAAGGAACATGAACATCCAATAGAAGTCAAGAAAGGACCTGACCCTGTCAATATCAAATCTTGTCGCTATCCACATCACCAACAGATGGAGCTCGAGAAGATTCTTCACGATCTTTTTAAAATGTGGGAAGCAAGAGCCCACCGCTCAAGAAACCCAGGCATTCGTCAACATTGTCCATTATTACGTATGCTTTGAGGAAAAAGCATCCTTAAGAGAGGGGAAATGTTATGTATATTTTATTAATTATTAGTTAGATATAGTTATATTAGGTTTTATTAAGTGAAAGGACATGATCAAAGATAATGCCTCTTCACCAAGGGACACCATGAGGCTATATTTAAAGCCTTGGTGATTCCCCATTGTAATCATATCTCTTATCTTCATCATTAATAATATATATTTATCAAGTTTACCAGAGTTTTTACACTCCAATGTTGGAAGCAGTTCCTTTGTTTTAGCTCATTGTTGTCTTCTTGAGTAATTCTTTTCTGACTGCCTTGCTTGTCTGATACTCTTTCATTCTTACTGATACACTTTGACTGTTGAAATGATACTCTTTGACCTTTATTCACCTATTTATCCTTTATCAAGATATACCTCCGTAAAATAGGAAAAAAAATTTACCCAAGGATAAATTTTATAAAAGTTCCATCATCTCATCCCACCATTGAACTTCTGGCACTCTGGTTCTTTGCAATTTTCTCAATGTTTCATCAACTTCGGTGTATTTGAAAAAATTAGGCTGATATGGAAACAAATGTTTTATTTCACTTTCAAGATAAAATAAACTCTCCAATTTTTCATAAAGACTTTTCCCTGTTGGTAATGTTCCTTCTGCTGTACTGGTTGAAGAACTGGCTTGATCATCAACCTGTTTTTTTACTTTCGCTACAAAACTTTCCAAGTCCATTAATCTATCTTCTGCACTAACAGGACTGGGCAAACCTTTATTTAACAAATCATAAAATCTTTCTTTGAAGGTAAAAATTTCTTGTTGCATGTCTGAACACCTTCTTTCAAGATTTTGCATAAGAGTCCTTTTGGTAAAAACTCTTTTGACTTCCAAGATGGTTCCTGTCCTATCCTGAATTCCAAATTCCGCAAGTTGTTGTTTATTCTAAGTATTCAAAAAATTGATAAGTCTATTGGTTTCTTCTGGCATATTCCCTAACTCTTCCCTTGCTTTCTCAATTTCTTCCAAAGCCAATCTGACTAAATCCTGTTGTTCATGTATTATTTGAATAGAAGAACAAACATCCTTTATTGACTGTATAATATTATTCCAAAGAATTTCTTTTAATTCACCTAAAGGTTTTTCCATTGCAAGATCCTTTTCCAATGCTTTAACTAATTTTTTTAGTCTTTTGATTTCTCTTGTCTTCTCAGCAACACTCATTTTTTATTGATCATATTTATTTTCCAGAGTAGAAAGCTGAAATTTTAAGCTTTGGAGTTATGTCACTTGTAGTTTTAATTCATTCATTGCTTTGATTAATTCATCAGAACCCTTATCAGAAGTGTTCACCTGTGTTAGCTCTGCTTGTTGGCCTGTGATTGATGTACTTGTTCCTGTGGCTGCCTGTGTTGTTGTTGCTAGAATAATGGGCTCTTTATCTTTTAATGCTTGCTCAAGTTATTTTTCTGTTTCAGCAAGTCGTTCATTCATTTTTAAAAGTCCATCACCTCCTCTTCTGAATTTTTCTTCATTACTTCTTCAGTCTGAGGGTGCCTTGAAGCTGGTAATTTCAACTGTTTCCTCAATGCAGCAATGTCATCATCTTTCCTCTTAATTAATTCTTTAATGCTCTTAACATCCTTTGGATTGTGACCCAAACTGATAATTATTTCCTCCAAAGATTTTATCCTATTATCCTTTTCTTGGGAAGAAGTTTTTTCAATCTACAATTGTGTACTGGTATTCTCCAAAGAATCTTGCAGTTTATGAGCTGCCATTGCTTTGTCAGTAAGGGTGGAATAGATCATTTCTCCAGTCTGCTTGTGTAATTCAATTTTATCTAATGGATGAATATCTTTGGATAGGACCTCAAAATTGGTCCTGACGTAATCAGTTGCTATCTGTGGTTTTGGCACTTTAGATTTGAAATGGCTCATTAACATTTTCCCTTGTTGAATGTCAAAAGCTGACATTAATCTCTCTTGATTTTGTGGAGCCATTTTAAGATACTGATTATACACCTGGACCTTAGTGGATCATTCCTTGCTTTTATACTGATGAAATTCTTCTTTATGTCTCCTGCATCTTTCATTGGAGGTTTAAAAGAAGATATTTCTGTACTTAGCTGCCTGTATATTGTCTTTCCTTGAAGACCAGAGTATGTACCACTAACTGAACTTTTTTGCTGACTATCTTCTCTTTCTATAATATCAATGATTTTTTCAAATGATTCAACTTCTGGAAGTGGATTAAGTTTCTGCCTTTTAGCCTGAGGCTGTTTTGAAGATTCCTTGGGAGGAGTAGGACCTTCAGCCTCTCTTTTCTTGCCCTTTTCAATATTTAGTGGAATTTGCAAGTTTGGCATTTCTACTGGATTGGTTTGAGGAGGAACTTGTACTTGTCCTTGAGCCTTAAATGTTTGAGGTTGTTCATTCATTTTGAATGTTTTAATCACTTGTATTTCAGGCTCTTTCTCTTTTCCTTTGGATTCAACTGCAATTGATGGAATGTTTTCCTGTAATTTCTGTTGAAAATTCCCTGTTGAAGAAGGACCAATGTCTGGTACCTGCACTTGCCCAAAATATTCTAGGTCAATCATTTTTCCAAGATCTTTCATTACATTGTCCATATTGACTTCTTCAATATCCTGTTCAATTAATGTTCCCTCCACCCATTCATCTTTATTAGCATACTGTTCAATTTCTAGAATCCTATGATGGATGTAAGGTGCTGATTTATTTTTCATTCTTTTGTCACAAATGAAGCTGAATGGGTCATAAGGGGCCCAGTAGAAACTCTTTTGCAATCTGAAATGGTCTTCTAGTATTTTTTCAGCTTCTTGCCCAGCATCCCTAGAATTTCATATAAATGGACCTAATTGACCTTTGATTCGGAGTTGTGCTTTCTTCTTTGCGTTATAAAAATGAATAATATCAGAGTTATTCATTTGCCTGAAGTACTCTAAAGCAAAAAGTCTCATAGGCACATACTTTGGCAATTTAAATGGACATAATTCACATCCATATATTCTGACTTCTGTATAATTTTGGTACAAGTACCAATCACCAATTTTGTAGTTCTTTGAAAGTTGCAGAGTTTTCTTAATTTCATTGTTGAGTCTTGGAGGAGGAACTCCTGTCAACAAGGCAGTTGCAGGGTGTATAAACATATCAATGAATTCCTTATAGGAATAAGGAGAATCTCTGGAACTATGGGTGATGACTGACCAAAATATGACAGACCTGGGATTTCCTTGGACATTAAGCTTTTGAACATGGAAAGGAAAGTTTTCAAATTGGTAATAGAGCATGAGATGGTAAATGATTGAAGAATACTTGAACACTTTCTCATTTTATAATATCATGAATTGATCATGGATTTTATCTGCAATGTAGGATGCAAAGTCATATTTGACAACAGGAGGTTGTCCAAGAGTGAAGATAGACAATAATACTAGAGTTAACTCATCAACATACTCACTATTATTAAAGCCCATGATAAAAGATATCATACTCAAAATATTTTGACCTTCTTCAGTTAAAAAAACACTAGCATAGGGAGGTGGGCTCGTGGGCTGATGTTCAGGTAACATGAAAGTCTGGCAGATGCATTTTACCTCTTCAGGGGACAACTGGGAAATTTTTTCAAGCAATTCTCCAATGGACAAGGGAGTGAGGTTTTGATTAGGTTCAAAATGGAGCATATCATTGATAGACTGAGCAGTAATAGGGAAAAGGACATTCTGGTTTGGGGATAAAACTGCTCTCTGAATTGGATCATAATTAGCATGGAAATAATGAATAATTCAGGAAAGATATGGACTGAGGGTAAAAGGTATCTCGGGAAATTAGATTCCCATAACCCAATAACGTCCAAGCCATTCAAATAATTATCTCTGCAGCGAAAATGAATTCGAAGGGGGCTTTCACTGAAAACTAAGTCTTTGATTTGAAAATCTTTATCCACTAATGGCAAATATTCCAATTCTCTATGAGGGGCGTTCAATGGGGCAACATTTAAGGCTACAGGAACTTCCATTCTTGGTTCTTGTGTATTCAAAGATGGAAATTCGGGGGTTTTTATGAAAATTTAGCAGAATTACCAGTTTTGGGAGTATAATTATAGTTCCGAGAACTAAAATATATCACAAGAAAGTTCTGTTCAGACTGTATTGCGGAATTAAAACTTGAGCAAGGATTTTTAACGGAGTCCAGCAAGAAATCGGAATAAATACTTGTTTATGGGAAATGGCAGTGTTTTAACAGGTACAAGCTGAATGCGGATGGTCGCTGGGAAACTGGACTGGCAGAGGTCTTCAGCAAAATTCGGTTAAATAGCAGTTGACAGTAGATTTTTGAATTTCTCAGTATGGAGGGCGCAGTCATTTTTAGCATGCAAAATGATGAAAAATGCGCGAACTTTTGTTTTATTTACAAAGTCAAACGGGGAGGATTTTTTTATTATTTTATTAAATGACGTCAGGGTGTACGGTGTACGTGTCACAGGAAGGGGCGGTAAGCGGTATATTCCACACCGCTTTTGGGAGCAGGCGATATTTCACGAATTGGAAGCAATTCCATTGAGCGAACGACACGTGGTCAAAGCACTGTTTGGAAACCGCTTCCATTTCGCGAGTTATCTTTCGGACGGAGGATGGGTAGCAGAATTGATGCAAGCCGTTGATCATGGGCGAGTTAATCTAACAGCGGATAGAACAGGAAGATGGCAGAGTGTTAATGTGCGGGGGTTCAATGTAATTAACGTTAATTAATTATTTCGGGCAGGATTTGATTGGTTGGAGGTTTGGCTATTTAATTAATCATGTGGATTAATTAAATCCCTTGTACGATGGACTGTCGGGGGTAATGCGCGCGGGATGGGTTAATTTATTTGTTTTTTGTTTTAAACATATAAATTATACGTTTAAAAGATTTTCCATATATTTTTATTTATACAATAAATAAATCAATGTGATTCATTTACTGTAGGGGGTGGGAATAATTATATAGATATATTTTTAGCCAAAGGGCATTGTAATGTGGGATTTTTGTTTAATCACGTGGGTTAAATACTTTGGCTAAAAACTTATAGTAAGAGGGTTTTGGCAATATTATTTATAAAAGGGAATTATATAATAGGATAAGGTATTTTCAATAGGGATTTAATATATAAATTAGAGTTAATATGACAAAGGACAATGTAAACTCAAAATACTTAAATATAACCAAGAAAGTGAGAATTTTTCAAAGTAATTTGCATTATAATACTTTCCTCACTTAGACTTAGAATACAAAGTGATTTTGAGGGCTTTTATGGATTATTGCATGTTTTTCCTAAATAAAATGAGATTTTGCTTAGGAAAATATTTTTATGAATGAATGAGTATGATGATGAATATTTTTAAATACTAAGGTTTTCTCCAATCATTGGGCCGAGGGTCCGGTTCCTCCAAAAGTCAAGGAAATGCCTTGAGCCCATTTAATCTTCAAATTCCTTAGCACTTAGGGGAAATTAGTAAATTGTTATGGAAAAATTGAGATGGGAAGTTAATGATTTT
The DNA here is from genome assembly GCA_034641835.2 of Pinus albicaulis. Taxonomy (NCBI): domain Eukaryota; kingdom Viridiplantae; phylum Streptophyta; class Pinopsida; order Pinales; family Pinaceae; genus Pinus; species Pinus albicaulis. Next base: position 1,118,092,936 of record CM076580.1, read on the forward strand.
GACCTTGCTGTGTTCTGAAATTCTTCCAATGTGGTGTTCTGCCTTTGCACTTGGTGATGAAAGTAAAAGATTACAAACATTTCAAAGCCATCATTCATCACATGAGAATTTGCAATGACATCTACCTACCCTATCTACTTTCTCTACCATTTTCTCTTCTTTATTAGGGTGCACTTATACTGGCAAACCCTTAACAATATTCTTTTTCTTTTACATGGTAAATCTATCTATTTCTACACTTATTACATCCAAGGGCTCAGATTAAACTGTTGAGCACCTGTTATTAACTCTACCTATCTACTTATCTGCCAAGATTAAACTGTTTGGTTAGATATTTATTCTCTATTCTACAACATGAAATTGAAAAATGAATGAGTCAAGTTTAAACAGTTTGACTCTTCATAAATTGTGGCAAAATTTTGACAAACCGCACACAATTTTGTTTATTACAGAAAATGAAATAGTAGTGGCATTTAGACTTGCACACTTTCCTGGTCTATTTTTGTTTGGGGTTCATTTCTTTCACCTTTTTTGACCATTTTATTCTTTTCACCCTTTAATTTTTCTTTTAGGGTATACCCTCTTTACATTTTTTAATTTTTTTGATTTTTTTAAGAATATGGAACACCTTTGCACAAAAAAAAGGTTTGAACATATTGCATAGTTCAATAAGTCAATCATGAAAAATGACACCTATTGGTATAGGATTCTAACATCGTCAACCCAAGAGTTAGAGGAACACCACAAGTGGTAAGTCATAACATGCACTTGGGGGTCTTCTCCGAACTTTCCCTCAAAGTTAGGACAATCACGACGAATCTTAGTCAGAACTGGAGGCCAATACAGGTTATGAAGAATCAGATCATTCGTAAGCTTTGACACATCAAGAAGTTCCAACATAGTGAGAAATTGTAATTGTGGATTAAAAGGCATTGGAGGCTTTTAATAAGGACCTGTGTTGACATTCCACCCAATCTGAGAGAAATTTTTCCCCCATATGTTTTGTCCCGGAGGATTCTGACCATAGGGGTTATACGCCAGATAATTCTGCTGATACTGGGGTTGAGGACTACTATACTGATTCTTATCATACCATTGAGGTCCTTGCTGAGAAAAGTATGGATTTTGTTGTGGAATGTAAGCATGGCCTTGAGGTTGATTATACACCAACTGAGATTGATTTTGAGGGTAATAAGTGAAATCTTGCGGCACACTATATACCCGCTAATATCGACCTTGGGGGTAATAAGTGCCTTGGGGTCGAGCAGATGGACCCTGCTGTGCAGGTTGAGTGGGCTGCTGAACAGGTGGACCCTACTGAGATGGAAAAATAGGTTGAACCGGCTACCAACCAGGTTGACTCACGAACACCTATATACATAGAACATGCACGAATGACTCATGCATAATATTTTTTGAGATACAACCCATTTCTAGGCTGATCTAATGGATGGCCATCATAATCAATGAGCTCAAAGGCCCCATTCTTCAAAATGTGTTTAACAATGTAAGGCCCGTGCCACATGGGTTGAAATTTGTCTGCCCCCAGCTTATCATGATCTTGGTCGTACAGGAGGACGAGGTCTCCTACAAAGGAGCGAGGGGAAACTGACTAGTCAAAATTAGCTTTGACCCGCTTCTTCTATGCCTCAATGACCAAAGTAGCAAAAAAACGAGTTTCATCCACCCTTTATAAGTAGAGAATATGCTCTTCTTCAGGTGAAGTGTTGGGTATTAATTCAACAGCTAACTTGAGCAAAGTTATTTCACACTCAATCGGAAGGGTAGCTTCCAGACCGTAAACAAGCTGGAATGGAGTGAATCTGATTGCATCCTTGACTGAGGTTCGGTATGCCCAGAGAGCCGAAAATAACATGAGATGCCAGTTGGATTTATGCATCCCAATCGTACCTTGAAGCATGGTGACAAGAACTTTGTTCACAGCTTTAACCTAGCCATTGGCCTAAGGATAGTACGGCGTTGAGCTGTAATGACACAAGCCCAACCTAGAAGTCAACTTCGCCACCATATAATGCTAAAAATGGGAACCATGATCAGTGATGATGGCTTGAGGGACACCAAACCTAGAAATGATGTGATTGAATATGAATTGAGCGGCTGTCTTACCGTCGACGGCAAGTGTAGGCATTGCTTCGGCCCATTTGGTGAAGTAGTAAACAGCTACGATAATATAAGCATGCTCCCCAGCTATGTGAGGGTTACACATCATAAAATCGATGCCCCACTTCACAAAGGGACCAACGGTAATGACATGGTGGAGATGTGCAGGCGGCGCGCGCATCTTGCGTTGATAGATCTGGCAATCATGACATTTAGAGACAACACCAATGCAATCCTTGAACATAGAGGGCCAGAAATACCCAGCACGAAGAATATTTTGTGCGGTGGCATAACCAGACATGTGACCGCCACAGGCACCACTGTGACAATAATTCAGAACTTTCTCAGCCTCCTTGAGAGTTAAACACCGGCGAAGAATGGAATCTACTCCGATGTGGTAGAGTGTATCTCCAACTATACGATAAGGTTGCGAGTGATGGTAGATGCATCGGCGAGCATCCTTTGTCAGCTCAGATCTAAAAGTGGAAGTTTGAAGATATATGATGATATCACCGTACCAAGGATCGAGGGTGCTAATCATAAAAAGCATATCATCTGGAATGCATTCTTCAGAACTAGATGGGGCAAAGTCAGAGGGGAGGGAACAAATCAGATCGGCAAAGACTAGTGAATTCTTCGACTTGGCAGTAGTAAATTCCAAATCAAACTCTTGGAGGATAACAATCCACTTTGAGTATTTTCCCCAAGAATTTTTCAGACAATATATAGGTCATAGGGTTGCATTCAAAAATCACAGTCACAGTACGCAACATAATATAATGACGAAAACATTAAACTGCTTGAACCGCAGCTAACACTAACTTCTCGACATGGGCATAACGTGTTTCAGTATCGAGAAGTTTATGAGAGAGGTATTATATAACATGCTCGTCACCGTGATCATCATCTTGAACCAGAACCATGGAAATCATACTGAAAGCAGCAACTAAGTAGAGGGGAAAATCGTGATGACAGTTCGGAGGATGAAACAGAGGAGCATTGACAAGAAATGTCTTCAAAGCATCGAAAGACTTTTGGGCGATCTCATACCAAAGGAAATGGATGCCCTGCTTTAGTAATTGTGTGAATCCTTTAGCTACTTCGGCATAGTTAGGTATAAAATAGCGTGAAAAATTAGCCTTCCCCTGCAGACTCTGTAACTAATGTAATGAAGATGGAGAGGGGAGATTAATGATAGCCTTGACTTTGAGTGGATCAAGGTGAATCCCATATTTGGACACGATAAACCCCAAGAGTCTATCGGAATCGACGCAGAAGACACATTTGTGTGGATTTAGCCGATTGTTATAGCGTCGACAACAAAGAAATATCTAATGAAGATGGTCAGGATGGTCCTTACACTTAGTAGAATAAGCCAGAAGGTCATCCAGATAAGGCTGAATGATGTGATTAATATCATGAAAAGCGTATGACATCACTCACTGAAACGTGGCCCCAGCATTCTTCAAGCCAAAAGGAAGTTTCTTATATGAGAAATTACCCCAAGGACAGATGAAGGTAGTCTTATGCTGAGCAATCGGTATAATGTTAATCTGGTTATAGCCAGAAAATTCATCCATGAGGGAAACGATCTCACTCCCAACGCAGTCATCAATGATCTGATCGATAAAGGGAGTAGGATAATTATCCTTAGGACAAGCACGATTGATGTCATGGTAATCAACACAGACCCGAATGGTACTCTGTTTCTTATATACAGGAACAATTTTGGAGACCCATTCTGTCAAGGGAATTGGGTAGATGAAACCAGCGTTGAGAAGTTTTTCAACTTCATTTTTAATGGCAACAACTTTCCGAGGGTGCACAGGACGAAGGAGCTGATGAACAGGCTTCGAACCAGGGTAGGTAGGAACCTCATGCACCACTATACTAGGATCGATGTTGGGAATTTCTTCATATTACCATGCAAAGACGTCGCAGAACTCGCGAAAAAGCCTAGTATAAACCTGGACTTCATCGAAAGAACAGGTGACCCTGATATGGATGTTCTCGATGATTCCTAGTTTCATAGAAATGTCGATAGGCAACATTTGCGTAATGTTACTCAAGTTACCCTCTATAAAAACTTCATGTTTCAGAATAAGCATTTGAAGCGGAGGAGAAGGAACCTAAGATGCAAACCTCTCAAGACACGTAGACATAGCCCCAAGTCTAGGCATGAACAAGGAACGATGATGACTACCATCCCACAAAATATCCTCAAGAGAAATTGTTTCCACGATGGCTTCATCGGAGGGAAATATCTCTTTCAAGGGATCGGGCGAATCCGAATCACCGAGCCAAGGGGATTGAGAATAAGTGTCAAGAGACATGCTCAAAGGAGCATGATCATAAGATGGAGGTTTCGAAGCCGCGATAAGTTCACAATAGACAATCTCGATCAAACTCAACGGCATCGAATCTCCGAAATAATCTATCTGTTCAGGCGAGGGGATGATCCACGGGTCATCAAATTGAGAGATCATGTTAACATGAACAGTGTTGGGTGGAGGAAGGGGAAAAATACCCATGAGGGTAGGATATTTTAAGGGACCCGGCCAAACGCTCTCGTAGGGAGTAGAAATATGATCCACATACGGAACATTGTTCTTGGAAGAAGAGGTGAAAAAAGACAATTTATCAACGGTAACAATCTTTCCTTCATGCGCAAATTTTAGGACACAAAAGAGAGTGGACGGAACTCACAACATGGCGTGATTCCAACTGTGACCGAGGAGAATATTGTAATTGAGCTTGGCGTCAACTACTTCTACCTCGACATTGACTGTCTTCCCTTTCAATGTAATCGGCAAACTAGCGAGAACACCTAAAGGTTTCGATTCCCTTCCATCAAATGATTTAAGGGCACTTGGCTTTGAATTCAAGGTTGGAGAACCAATGGCTTTCCAGCAGGAAGATGACATGATGCACATAGACGCACCTTCGTCCATAGCTACTCGATGGATATCGAGACCATTAATGAAAAATTGTATAATAAGTGCAATTTGATGAGGGAGTCGTGGAACGAAATTCTCTAAATCAAAAGTGAGAAGGCTAGTATCAGCAGGATCAACGCCACCAATCGTAGATAACAAAGCCTTCCATTGAGACGGACAACTCTGAAGTACTTCCAATGCAGACATTGCAGATGGCGCCTGAGCCAAATCCTCAACAATACTGTAATTTTGAGCAGCACAGGTGTTTGGATTTTAAGAAGACTTGCCGAGTACACCTTTGGAAGGTGGCCGTACAACAGGCTCAGTATTGGGCCTTTCAATCCAAAGAGGGCCAGAAGCAGGTGAAGGAGGAGGACCATCAGCGATCTCTTTCCCTGCTGCCTGACGCGATTCAATATAATATTTTGATCTAGTAGCAATAGAAACTGACGTAGAACCGTTCATCATGAACACCTGAGAGCCAAATGGGGCAAAGGATTGAGGTTGCTCTACCATCTAGGTCTGCTGAGATGGAAAATGTTCTTTAAGAACAGTTGTAGTTCCCTGAGTGCCTTTGAGAAATCTACTTACTTCGGCCCATCGAAGACAATCCTTGGTGTAGTTCTCTTCATCACAAATAAAACAAGGGTACTTCGGCTTGCGCTGTGAACCATCATCAGCACAATATTTGGACGAATCTAGTTTCGGGGTATCAGCTTTAGCCTTACCTTTACCCTTCTTTTTCCCCTTGAAATTTTTATCTGTCGGATTGGCCTGAACGACATTTACTTCCGCACGTTTTACCAGAATTTGGGGTGGGCTGAGAAGCAGCATCATTGGAAGGATTATACTTTTGCTTCCCAGGATTTGAAGGAGAAGACTTCTGAGAAGTCTAAGACACGGAGCCAATAATACCATCGACAGATGGGGTCTCTGGTGCTTCAAAAGTTCCAAGTCAAGGGGCATCAGGAAAGATATCATACAACATGCCGGACTGAGAGTACACAAGATCAAGGTACTGGGCATGAGCAATGTCCTGTTCCTCGGTTACACATGCCCCCATAGCTATGTCTTTAGCGATTTGATTGATAAAGGAGGTAGTGAACCAATCAGTTAGAAGCTAATTAGGAATATCAAACTTAATCAAGCGACGACAACGCCTCCATTCATGAATATGATCCGAGATATGAGTAGCTCGGTCCTGTTTCAAGGATGTGAGGAGGTGTGTCTCGGTCTCAAAGCGAACCGGTAACTGAAAATGGGTAAGAAATCCCATGGCTAAAGAGTTGAAGTCTTGAAAGATGCCACGAGATAGCTCAATGTACCACTTTGTAGCGGCACCAGTAAGATTCCGCTGGAAAAGATGGAGTCGTATGGAATCGTCAACCCAAGAGTTAGAGGAGCACCACAAGTGGTAAGTCATAACATGCACCTGGGGGTCTTCTCCGGAATTTCCCTCAAAGTTAGGACAATCACCAGGAATCTTAGTCGGAACTGGAGGTCAATACAGGTTATGAAGAATCAGATCATTCGTAAGATTTGACACATCAGGCAGTTCCAACATAGTGAGAAATTGTAATTGAGGATTAAAAGGCATTGGAGGCCTTTGATAAGGACCTATGTTGACATTCCACCCAGTCTGAGAGATATTCTGCCCCCATATGTTTTGTCCTGGAGGATTCTGACCATAAGGGTTATACGCTGGATAATTTTGCTGATACTAGGGTTGAGGACCAGGATACTGATTTTGATCATACCATTGAGGTCCTTGCTAAGCAAAGTATGGATTTTGTTGCGGAATGTAAGCATGGTCTTGAGGTTGATTATACACCAACCGGGATTGATTTTGAGGGTAATAAGTGAAATCTTGCGGCACACTATATACCAGCTGATATCGACCTTGGGGGTAATAAGTGCCTTGGGGTCGAGCAGGTGGACCCTGCTAAGCAGGTTGAGCAGGCTGCTGAACAGGTGGACCCTGCTGAGATGGAAAAATAGGTTGAACCAGCTACCGAGCAGGTTGAACTGGCTTCTAAACAGATTGAACTGGCCGTTGAAAAAGTTGAACTGGCTACTGAGCTGGTTGAGCAGCTTGGATCAACTGCTAGTGTTGAGCAGGCTGCCCCTGCGGAGTAGGTTGGCCTGAATATTGAGGGCCATCGGGTTGCCCTTGCAGAAGAGGTTCGCCCGATGGTTCTGATGGACCAGGTTTCCCCTGATAACCAGGTTGACCCGGAGCAGGACTGTAGGGTTGTCCTGGTTGCACAAAGTTTTGGCCATACTGAACATACGGTTGTTGATGTTGTGCAAGAGGTTTTCCCTATGGTGGATACATTTTTCCCCTAGCAACGTACGACATTCCCGGTTGAGGCTAACCACAATGACTGCAGGGTTCTCCTTATTGGACCAAAGGTTGACCTTGCGGACCATAAGGTTGTCCCTGAGGACCAAAGGGTTGTCCCTATTGGGCTGAAGGTTGTCCCTATAAGGGTTTTCCTTGTAATCCTGAGGGTTGTCCTTGTGACAAAGGTCCTTGATGAGTGACGGTCTGATAAGGATTTGCCGGAGGAAAATAGACAGCCTGATTGGGATTGACAGGAAGAAAATAGATGGGGTTATTGACATCATCATAATGATGGGGAGGATTGACAGGAGCTTGGGGCTGCTCAGAACCCTGAGAGTTCTGTTACTGAACAGCCAAAAAATACTCTTCAAAAGTAAGGCCGCCAAGAATCATAGGGATAGTCGAAGTCATACTATAAATAGTCGTAGCCTCAAGAGAATGAGCATCCGGAGAAGGAGCATATCGTCAGTGAATGTCCAACATGTGCTCATCAAAAGTATAGGTAGAAACCATAGGGGTGGTCGTAGCCACACCAACAAGTGCAGTCTTCGGAGCGCCAACTTGTGATCTGCTCGGAACCTGATTGACAAGCCACGTGGGATTAAGAAAGATAGACCTACGAGTGTGAATAGATTGTGACGACTGAACCGTAACAACCGATGCAGACGAAGTCACACAGACGGTAGGTTGGACTGGGACAGATGTAACAACGACCAACGAACTAAGTGTCGAGGGTGACAATCCTAATGATGGAAGCACCGAACTCCTTGGAGGAATCGATGTACTAGATTGTGATATGGACGCAACACTAAAAATAATCTGACTCAAAGTCCGATAACTGGGTGGAAGTGACACCGATCAAGGAGAAGATTGAGCAGAAACTTGTGGGAGATCTTCTGGGAAAAGTTGATGTTCCCCTGTAGAAACAGGCATTTCTTCACTGCCAACAAGACTCGAAGAATCCATGCTTAAAAAAAAAATATGTTCTTCTCTTCTTATTTTGATTCCTGGCGCTCTGATACCATGTAGAAAATCTAACAAAATGATTCAATATGATCTTATAATGTACTAAAACAAGATATTGAATCCTTCTACAATTTGCGGAAACAAAACATGATCGCACAATCACATAACAAGTAAGAGAAAGAGGCAATCAATCACACAAAACAAGATGTATCTGGGGAAAGCACATTGCCTAAAACCGCGTTATCTGTATATAAATTACAAATTCAAGGATCATGAAACAATACAATGCCTTCTCTCTCAAGAGAAACTCTTGCACTCTGCCAATTGTCTCACATTGATCTAGGAAAAATCAGACAAATACTCAGCCAATTATCTGTCTCCACTCAGCTTGCCTTTCTCATGCATTCCTGGAGGAATTAAGCCCCTATTAAATAGGAAAATTGCTTTCCTTGATTGTGCAATCCTTCCTAGGCCTCCAACTGATTCTATAACTGACCTATACATTTTTCTAATTATATAATTGATAGTTATCATCCATTTAACCTTAGTCTAAATTGGGTCTTCCTCAGAACTAACATGCAACAACTATTTATAGTGAATTATCAGTTAACTGGTTGATCACTCATTGTGAATTAAATCATATTTAATTCATTAGACCTATCTCTAGCTGATCACTCAGTTAGGACTAGTTAAACTGATTTTAACTCAATTAATTGAGTTAACTAATTACAACTCATGCATAACTGCAACTGGACCCCCTTAAATCGTAAAATCACTCTACATGCCTCCTTTCTGACCCTCAACTCGAATTTCCAAAGCTAACTCAGTCATTTTGACTTAGTTAACTAATACAAGTTGTTATGAGATGAAATTACAATTTCTCTTCCAATTTAATTAAGGACAAATTAAATTAGAAGCCCCCAATGGGTGCCATTTATTGGTGCCATTTCAACAAGGGGCATGTTAGGTCCCTATAAAACTAGTGTATTCCCCTTATTTCTATTGTTAGTTTATCCCCCTATTGTTATTATTGTGCCCATGTATCCCCCATGTTGTTATTGTTGTGCCCCATATAAGCCCACTATTGTTATTATTGTGCCTTTACATTATTATTGTTATGTAGGCTATGATTAGATTGTGACCCCTTAGAATCCTATATATACCAAGAAGGTCTTATCATTTGTATCATCTAAGTATTGTTCATTTATGTAATGTAAAGGAGGTTTCCCCCCTTGAAGAGGCTAATTTCTAATTCGTTGTTCTATTTTTCTTCTATTTAGTGAGCTAGTTGCATAACATATGTAGTAAAGGATACATTGCAAATAAAGTGTCATATTTAACACATTAACATCTTTTCATATACATCAATACCCATTACTATACTTTGTGATACCTATTTGTGATGAGACTCAATTAAATATTTGGAAACAAGTGTTGAAATTTGAATACATGTTAGAGGGAAAAACCCCATGCCCAATTTTCATTGTCTTAAATTTATTAGTGATATTGCTCTTGGAATTCTTAATCCAAAACTCTATTGTATTTTTCTATGACATCCAACCCACATTATAGATGATTTGCAAAGAAATAATGAGTTGGTCTTTTATAAAAATCATTAAATATTCAACCTTGTCAATTATGATGGTATTGCTAAAAAAACTAGCAACCTTGTTTGGATGTGCTTTTTGAATTCATTAGTTACAAATTTATGAAACATGTTTCAATATGGTTTAATGGTGGTGACAAAGTGATTCTATAATCAGGAGTTGTGATTATATCTCAACAAACTTAAATTGCAGATTATACTTCAATTTCATATGCCTCACAGAGGTTATTATCAACGTATATAAACTACATTTATATCCTTAAGTTCAATCTTGATGAAGTTATGATGAGCTCAAATGGGAAAGAAGTTATTAATTAGTAATGAGAGAAGTTAGTAATTACTAACGAGATAAGTTAGTGAGACAACATCTAGTAATAAGAATTTAAAATTTACTAGGTTAAGAAGGAACCATGAAACATCTATTAATAGACACATCCTACAAATCTTGTGCAAGGGATAAGGATGCACATCATGATTTGAACTTGGGTCATTTCCATAATATTTTATCCAAGTTTCCAGTAGACCACACCATGTCAATCTATGGACCATGGTCTAACAACAATTTGGAACAATCATGGTGAAGATGGACTAGCTTCAAATATTTGTAGGTTAGCTCCTCTGTTGCATGGGCTATGCCAATTATGGTGTATGGCTAGGCCACCTTTGTTGTGCATGTGCTCTAGTAGATGTATTAAATATTTATTCCTTTTTGGGATCTATGCTAATCATTTTTGTTACCTTTTTTTTAGCTTGTAGCACTATAATATGTAATTTTCACTAGCTTAAAACATATCATCTCATCTTCACGCTTAAAAATGCTAGCAAGATGGGGTAGGGATTTCCAAAATTTTAGTTCATTTGATTGCTTCTAAGAGAGAGAAACAATCAAATGAACTAAATATTTGGATATACATGACCTCATTTTGCTAGCATTTGTAAGTGTGAGAATGAGGTCATGTGTGTGTATTCTAAGAATACCACTAGAAGTCAATTCAATTGGTTGTCATCAATATTGTTGAACATTTGGCTTGTTCTATGCCAATTGTTCGCTAGTTCAAATTATCCTAAGTGAGGCTTACTATACTTCAATGCATAAAGCATCCTTTGGGTTTTCCTATGAGGTTTCATTGCAAAAATATATGCTTTTATTGAAAAATGCAGCAAAAAATTATCAATTTGATTTTTCCTTGATTAAATTTAGAAATTTTGAATTTCCACATCAACAAATAACTTGGATGTAGTTAACTTGTGTGACATGGTTTGTGTCACCCAGTTTACTCATTAAATTCGAGTTAGAGGAGTTCTAGTTCAGTTAAGCATGTGTGATTGCTAATTTGTAGCAATCAATGTCGGTTATCTCAAGCTATTTTCATTTGATCGAGTTCCAATTGTTGGAGGAACTAGTGGAAGGTCAGTTGTGTAGTGGGAATTTAGTCAAACTGAGTGATCATCGAGTTAACTGATCAATCCACCAAAAATAGCTAGTGCATACAGAAAATTCGAGTTCCCCAGCAGTGGTGGAGATTCCAAGGCAGTGTAACATCAATTGTAGACAAGTATTGAGTGTGCAGATGTTGTGTGCAGCGAGATGATCAACCTTGGGAATTGCATAATCCATTTTGGAGAAATTCCTAAATAATAGGGGCCAAATTTCTCAAAGAATTGCGCAAGGAAATAGGGGCTCAAGCATAGGAAATAATTGACTAAGTCTAGGTCAGAGCTTCTCAGTGAGAAAATAGATTAGTTATTCACTTGTAGGATGTGCATAATTGAACAAAGCAATTGCAATAAAAATCTATTCATCAGATTAATGCAAACAGGTAAGGGATTTTTAGCAGATTTCTTTCCCCTAGAAAAAGCACTGTGTGCATGTTTGTTATTTCTCATTGCATGTTTGTGATTGATGTTCTAAATTGTGAATTGATTTCCACAAAGCAGTAGAGTAGGTTTGTGTCTTGTGATTTTGATTAAAACTTCATGAACAGTTGGAAATCTACACCATAATTTCTATAGTTTTCCTACGAAATAATCAAATTTGGCCACCCAAGATGTTCATCACTCCCTTCTTCTTAATTGGATGAATGGAAATTCAATATGAAACCATAATTTCTAGTGGGATCAATTTGAAAAGAGATGGGTTTATAACACAAAGTTTTTGTGTAATAAGATAATAGTGTCTTAGGTATCACCTTGTAATACAATTGATCCATTGAACTCCTCTAATACTTAAACTTTAAGAAGTCCCAAGTTCAAACCCAATAGTGGCCACCACAAGTATGTTGAGTTCCACTAAGAACATGTGGTTTATTGCAAACCACTTATACTAAATCATTAATTAAATTAAGTATAAAATAATTCATGATTACCCAAAAAAAAACTTATATCAAAATGATTATAAAAATCATATTTTTAATTAAAAAAACATATTTCTTATAAGACACTCCTTATTTTCCAATAAAATCAATTAATATTCATTATAAACCATAATATTTATAAAATCAATAAAAAAATTATATTAATTTGTTTTATATATCATAAGATTAATAAGATATAGGATAAACATGACAATAGTGAATTGCGTATTAACTTTACTCTAAAAGTTGTTTTTATTTATTAAATACACACAGTCAATATTTTTCTATTAGTGTTATGGAATATAAATTATAAAATATTCGACCTTTTAAAAAATTTGAAAGAAATCTTAAGGAAGTATACTTATTATTGACTTGACTTTATTAAAAATTACATAAATTTTAAGGAAGTATACTTATTATTATTGACTTGAATTTATTAAAAGTTAAATATTAAATAATGCATTTGGATGATTGCAAATCATCACATTTTAAATTAAAAAGTTCTCTTCAAATCTTCACATTTTGGATAATTGCAAATCTTGGATGATTGCAAATCTTCACATTTTGGATGATTGCAAATCTTCACATTTTGGATCGACTGCTAGTGTTGGGCAGGCTGTTAATACCAATTACTATACTTTGTGATACCTATTTGTGACGAGACTCAATTAAATATTTGAAAACAAGTGTTGAAATTTGAATACATATTAGAGGGAACAACCCCATGCCCAATTTTCATTGTCTTAAATTTATTAGTGATATTGCTCTTGGAATTCTTAATCCAAAACTCTATCATATTTTTCTATGACATCCAACCCACATTATAGATGATTTGCAAAGAAATAATGAGTTGGCCTTTTATAAAAATCATTAAATATTCAACCACATCAATTATGATGGTATTGCTAAAAAACTAGCAACCTTATTTGGATGTGCTTTTTGAATTCATTAGTTACAAATTTATGAAACATGTTTCAATATGGTTTAATGGTGGTGAAAAATTGATTCCATAATGAGGAGTTGTGATTATATCTCAACAAACTTAAATTTCAGATTATACTTCAATTTCATATGCCTCACAAAGGTTATTATCAACGTATATAAACTATATTTATATCTTTAAGTTCAATCTTGATGAAGTTATGATGAAATCAAATGGGAAAGAAGTTATTAATTACTAATGAGAGAAGTTAGTAATTAGTAACGAGATAAGTTAGTGAGACAACATCTAGTAATAAGAATTTAAAAATTACTAGGTTAAGAAGGAACCATGAAACATCTAGTAATAGACACATCCTACAAATCTTGTGCAATGGATAAGGATGCACATCATGATTTGAACTTGGGTCATTTCCATAATAGTTTATCCAAGTTTCCAGTAGACCACACCATGTCAAGCTATGGACCATGGTCTAACAACAATTTGGAACAATCATGGTGAAGATGGACTAGCTTCAAATATTTGTAGGTTAACTCCTTTGTTGCATGGGCTATGCCAATTATGGTGTATGGCTAGGCCACCTTTGTCGCGCATGTGCTCTAGTAGATGTATTAAATATTTATTCCTTTTTGGGATCTATGCTAATCATTTTTGTTACCTTTTTTTCCCTTGTAGCACTGTAATATGTAATTTTCACTAGCTTAAAACATATCACCTCATCTTCACGCTTAAAAATGCTAGCAAGATGGGGTAGGGATTTCCAAAATTTTAGTTCATTTGATTGCTTCTAAGAGAGAGAAACAATCAAATGAACTAAATATTTGGATATACATGACCCCATTTTGCTAGCATTTGTAAGTGTGAGAATGAGGTCATGTGTGTGTATTCTAAGAATACCACTAGAAGTCAATTCAATTGGTTGTCATCAATATTGTTGAACATTCGGCTTGTTCTATGCCAATTGTTCACTAGTTCAAATTATCGTAAGTGAGGCTTACTATACTTCAATGTGTAAAGCATCCTTTGGGTTTTCCTATGAGGTTTCATTGCAAAGATATATGCTTTTATTGAAAAATGCAGCAAAAAATTATCAATTTGATTTTTCCTTGATTAAATTTAGAAAATTTGAATTTCCAGATCAGCAAACAACTTGGATGCAATTAACTTGTGTGACATGGTTTGTGTCACCCAGTTTACTCATTAAATTCGAGTTAGAGGAGTTCTAGTTCAGTTAAGCATTCGCGATTGCTATTTTGTAGCAATCAATGTAGGTTATCTCAAGTTATTTTCATTTGATCGAGTTCCAGTTGTTGGAGGAACTAGTGGAAGGTCAGTCGTGTAGTGGGACTTTAGTCAAACTGAGTGATCATCTAGTTAACTGATCAATCCACCAGAAATAGCTAGTGCATATAGACAATTCGAGTTCCCCAGTTGTGGTGGAGATTCCAAGGTAGCATAACATCAATTGTAGACAAGTATTGAGTGTATAGATGTTGTGCGCAGCCAGATAATGCATTTGGATTATTGCAAATCTTCACGAGAAGCAATAGAGACAAGACAATATTTTATCATTACGAAAGGCAAGAGGCAAGAGAATATTAAACCGAGGCAAGAGCAAGAGGCAAGAGCCAAGTACTTTGATAAAATTTAAACCGATCGTACGAGAGGCAAGAGAATATTTTATCATTATTAATTTTATCGAAGTGGGGATCTGATCAGATCAGGCAAGACAATGAAAATTGGGTCCATATTTCCGAGAAACTGCGGTAATCGGTGGAAGTACGGTGTTTTATTATACAATACTTTTGGAAAGTTATGGCTCCTACATTTGTTTACAATATTTTCCATGTGTAAAGTGCCACATTGTCGGTTTAACGTCAAAAGTTTTATTTAATAAATATTCCACTGGAATTTCCTTACAACATTGGCGCGCTCTGAATTTGCTTTACATAATTTTCTTTACAACATTGAACGGTTTAAGTCAAAAGTTATAATTAAAAATAGGGCACTGAAATTTCTTCATAACATTTGTGAAGTGTAAAGTTTGGATAATGATCGAAGTACAGTATTTTTATAATCAAAATAACCGCGAGCACAATGTTTTTTTATTAATTTTATCATAGCGCCGTATTTTCCTTATTAATTTTATTGAAGTACTTTTGTTTGTCTCGGAAAATTAACGTCAGAGAGGACTTCAGCATTTTACAATACTTCTTGTGTTTGTTAAGCCCCAAATTACGCACTATCCTTGTTGACTAAAAATAGAAATTGCTGAGAGTTTTCTAAATAAACTTTGCCTCGATATCTTTGGACTTTTCAAATCTTTACGCACACTTAATTCTAAAAAGAATCCTTAAAAATATTATTAACCATACAAAATTTCATTTCAAAATATAAAGGAAAATATTATTTTATTTATTGATTAATGTGTAATCAATTTTTGAAAGTAACAAATTATGATATGAAAATCAAAATTGAGTATATAATAGATTGTTGAAATGTTCAAAGGATAATAACATGATAAAGGTTGAAACTTTGATAAAAATTGGAAAAATTATTAAAAAATATTTAAAATTACTTTAACAATGTTTTATTTAAAATTACTTTTACGTATAATTTCCTCAAAAATATAATCTCAACCCCATATTACCTATAGAGAATCATTAAAAACCATACCAATAATCTATCTAGTTATGAATAATGTCATTATGTGCATACCAATTAATACAAAAACATTTTTGATTAATAAAAGTAATTAGTTATTAAAAAAATCAACCATATATGCTCCCTTTATTTCTAAATCCTTCACCATTTGCTAACTCAACCCCCATATGCATATCTCTTCATTACATATATGTAGTTGATATTGTATAATAAACAAATCAACCATATGTACTCCCTTTATTTCTAAATCCTTCACCTCTTGATAACTCAACCCATATGCATATCTCTTCATTACATATATGTAGTTGATATTGTATAATAAAGTTTGTGTTTGTGAAAATTATGTGAATAATGATTTAAATACTTTATCAAGTGATCATTAAATATGTTCTTCAATTCCTCGGGTGCACTCAGTCACCTCAAGTTCCAATGTTAGAAGTATAACAATCTTTTGATCTTGAGGTGGTTAGAACTTATTTTTAGCCTCCATGTTCTCAAGGTTTATAGAATTTGGGTTTTGGATTTTAAGTTTAACATTATCAAGGTTGGGATTTGGGATTGATATTGTTCCATTCTAATTACATATTATTTTCTAATTATTTGGAAAAACATTACAAGGAATAATCAATTACCAAATAAAAATGATTAATAAATTATGAATTAATAACAACAACAAAATCCCAACATTTCACAAATTGAAAGAGTTGAAAGATGAAAAAGTATTGCAATATTGCACATTGATTGCCAAATATTGAAACATAGAATTAAATTAGTCATTCAAATTGTTTGTATTTGTCTAAATTATATGTTCATTCTTCTTCATACTTTTTTAGTGAAATGAGTAATAAAAGCAAACACCTGCTTATATTTTTTTATGGTGGAGATAATGCATACACATAGAATGTGTACACCTTTCTTAAAGGGCCATGTTATCTTTTGTGTTGCCGCAAAATGCATAAAAAATTTTGGCTCAAAATTCCCAAGCCTACTCGAACATAATGCATGTGTGCTCTTAGATATGCAAAATGCATATGCTTTATCATTTTTACATAACAAAGACGAGTCTACGAAACATGGGTGACCTAAAAAAGAGGTCGTGGCTTCATGCACTTGTCTTTATTCGAGAGATGTAGTAAATGAGACTTACATTCAGTGAGTGCCCTCTTTAAGATATCAATATATCTTAATATATTTTCCTATGCATCACTTATGATGGTATTGCTAACAAAATAGCAACCTTATTTCGTTGTGATTTTTGAATTCATTAGTTATAAAGTTAAATGAAACATGTTTCAATATGGTATAATGGTGGTGACAAAGTTTGTCTATGATGAGGAGTTGTGATTATATCTCAACAAACTTAAATGGAAAATTATACTTCAATTTCATATGCCTCATAAAGGTTATTATCAATGTATAGCAACTACATTTATATCCTTAAGTTCAATCTTGATCAAGTTATGATGAACTCAAATGGGCCAGAAGTTAGTAATTACTAAAAAGAGAAGTTAGTGAGACAACATTGTTGGCACGAGGGGTCCTGACCCAGGTTCAGAAGTTAAGGTTTGCCAACAAACCCCTATACTACTGGCCCTTTTGGCAGTGACCTACTTGCGCAGGCCAAAGTCTCACCCGAAGCAGTATGGGAGGGTGCTGGAACCAGGTTTCCGCACCCTAGGAGAGGGCAGGTAAGTCAAGCAGAGCTGTGTTCGACTTCACAAATACCAGATCGAGTGTCACAGAGCCCAAATATATAGGTTTCCTTTGCATCCACGTGCGAAATACCACTTATAGTCCCAGTAATCAACAAATCATATAATTCTAGAATGATAACGCAACTATCACAGTTATTCTTGCATAAAATATAACAGAAAAAATCTAGATCAGAAGTTAACGCAGCATAAGCAATTAACACAGTTACTTTCGCAGCTCAATACAGAAACATGTATAACATAAACAGAAATCAGAGATTTGCATCAACAATAAGTCCAACAGATTCAGATACTTCAACAACCCTTCGCATTCATTAATCCTTTAGATCCTTATTACAATACCCAAAACCCAACCTGCGCACACAGCAGGAGGGTCCACACACAGCAGGACTAAGGATCTCTGTGCACACAGCTAGCAGGAGTCCTTTCCCCAATAACCCAAACAGATCTCCTAAGTCACAATTCGCATCAATCTCTATTCATGCATATCATACAACTCAAAATGTCCTTCTATTTATAACAATCTAGCCTAATCTTTCCTGTGGTCCACAAAACGTGGTTTGTGGACTCTAGGTCTACCCTTTGACCCGTTACAATGCCTTCGGGGCTTTGACCCACCCCAAAACCCCTATGCTAGACTAAAATATGCCAAAAATATATAAAAATACTCAAAATTATCCCAATTCATAGCCGTTGGAGGACCTTGCTCCAATAGTCCCCCAACACAATCTTGTGACTCGTCCCGAGTCATTGTGGTAGTGCAGTCTCCACCTGCGCGCACAGTGCATTGATGGATGCGATCAACGGAGGCAACACCTCTTGACTCTAAGCGATAGCGCTCTACGTAATGTCCACAAGATTCTGGGATGTCGGTCCTTCTATTGCCGCGGTGACACTTTCTAGTGTCTGGTTGAGTCACTTGACCGCACCATCTGCATCTTGAGAAAGCTCGAGTGCTGCAGTAGCCCAAGGCTTCAATCGTTCCCCGATGACGTGCTTCTAGTGCCAGAGTTCCTCAATCTTGTCCTAGAGAGCCTTGCTGTTCCTCAAACACGCTAGATGATGTGCAAGCACCAAGGTGGGAATTATAGCCCCATCCTACTCGAAAGCTTCTTCCTTCTGCCACAAGTCCTGATTGATCTCTCGGAGGACCAGATCGCGCTGGACCTTGGTCCAAAGCTACATGGCTGACTCTAGCAACTGGGCGCCCTGAGCAATATGTCCTATAATAGTATTCATAACTTCGATCACCAGCACAGCGCGCTAGGCTCGTACCTCTAGGGGAATTTCAGGCTGTAGTTTGCCCTATAAGTCGGTGATTTTCTGCTCCAGTTGTGTCTTAATGGCCTGCATTTCCATCCTGGACACTTTCAATGCTGCGACCAACCCTTCAAATTTAGCCTTAGTGGTGGCTGCAGCTGGGATCTCCTCTGTAACCTTCATGCAGAGCTGGTGGATCACTGTTTCAAGCTCCACCTGTTGCAAAATAGCAAGGAGCACTTCTGTGTTTTGATGTGCGATGGTCTGCTCGGCCACACCGAGTTGTCGGTGTACCTTCTGGTCTCGATGGTGAATCTCCTGAAATACGGCAGTGTGGAGGCCCTGTAATGCTTCATGGGGCAGCTTGTCCAAATCCAACTGTACTTTTGTACCTGCTTGGAGTTGGAGTCCCACAAGGGCAGTGCTAGGAAAAGAGCAGAGGCATCTTTCTTCCATTGCTAGCACTATAGTGCTGGCTGCCAGGGGTGTTCGTACCTGAGTTATGATGGTCTGCATCATGTCTGTCTTCAACTATAGGGTGCGGAGCTCGGCTGGATGGTATCAATTGCAACCTTCTGCTGTTCCTCTGAGGCTACCCACTTATCCTCTATAGCTAGTGTAACTGCGTCCACGATCTATTCAAGGTCACCATCAATCAATGTGACTATCTCATCATATTCCTTTTGTTGGGCGCGTTGCTTCTTTCGGGACCCTTTTGTAGGCTCGCCTGGCTACTTCGTACCCTGGGGGGAGCTGGTATGTATCTCATGTAGTAGTCCAGAGCTCTCTCTCCGAAGGCAAGGGATATCTATCATATAATTCTAGAACGATAACGAAACTATCACAGTTATTCTTGCACAAAATATAATAGAATAGATATAGATCAGAAGTTAACGCAGCATAAGCAATTAACATAGTTACTTTTGCAACTCAATACAGAAACATGCATAACATAAACAGATATCAGAGATCCGCATCAACAATAAGTCCAACTGATTCAAATACTTCAACATCCCTTCGAATTCATTAATCCTTTAGATCCTTCTTACAATACCCAAAACCCAACCTGTGCACACAACAGTAGGGTCTGCACATAGCACGACTGAGGATCTCTGCGCACACAACTAGCAGGATTCCTTTCCCTAATAACCCAAACAAATCTCCTAAGTCACAACTCGCATCAATCTCTATTCATGCCTATCTTACAACTCAAAATGTCCTTCTATTTATAACAATCTAGCTTAATATTTCCTGTGGTACACAAACCATGGTTTGTGGACTCTTGGTCTACCCTTTGACCCGTTACAATGCTTTCAGGGCTTTGACCCACCCCAAAACCCTTGCACTAGACTAAAATATGCCAAGAATATATAAAAATACTCAAAAGTGTTCCAATTCACAGCCATTGGAGGACCTTGCTCTAACAGTCCCCCAACACAATCTTATGACTCGTCCTGAGTCACTATGGTGGTGCGGTCTCCACCTGCGCGTGCAATGCATTGCTGGATGCTATCAACGAAGATAACACTTCTTGACTCTGAGTAGCTGCGCTCTGCGTAATGTCCACAAGCTTCTAGGATGTTGGTTCTTCTGTTGCCGCGGTGACACTTTCTAGTGTCTAGTTGAGTCACTTGATTGCACCATCTGAATCCTGAGAAAGTTGGAGGGCTGCGGCAGCCCAAGGCTTCAATCGTTCCCCGATGACATGCTTCTTGTGCCGAAGTTCCTTAATCTCGTCCTGGAGAGCCTTGCTGGTCCTCAAATGTGTCAGACGTTGTGCATGCACCAAGGTGGGCATTTTAGCCTCGTCCTGCTCGAAAGATTATTCCTTCTACTGCAAGTCCTGATTGATCTCTCGGAGGACTGGATCATGCTGGACCTTGGCACAGAGCTGCATGGCTGACTCTAGCAACTGGGCGCCCTAAGTAATATGTCATGTAATAGTATTCATAGCTTTGGTAACCAGCGCAGTGCGCTGGGCTTGTACCTCCAGGGGCATTTCGGGCTGCAGTTTGGCCTGTAAGCCGGTGATTTGCTACTCCAGATGTGTCTTAATGGCCTGCATTTCTATCCTAGACACTTTCAATGCTGCGACTAACCCTTCAAATTTAGCCCGAGTGGTGGCTGCAGCTAGGATCTCCTCTATAACCTTCGTGCATAGCTGGTGGATCATTGTTTCAAGCTCCGCCTATTGTGAAACAACAAGGAGCACTTCTGCATTCTGCTGTGCGACAGTCTGCTCGACCACACCGAGCTGTTGGTGTACCTTCTGGTCTTGATGGTGAATCTCCTGAAATACGACGACATGGAGGCCCTGTAATGCTTCATGGGGCAGCTTGGCCAAATCCAACTGTACTTCTGCACCTGCTTGGAGTTGGAATCCCACAAGGGCAGTGCTATGCAAAGAGTAGAGGCAACTTTCTTCCGTTTCTATCACTGTAGTGCTAGCTGCCAGGAGAGTCTGTACTTGAGTTACGCTAGTCTGCAGCATGTCTGTCTTCAACTGTAGGGTGCAGAGCTTGGCCTGGATGGTATCAATTGAAGCCTTCTGTTGGTCCTCCAAGGCTACCCACTTATCCTCTGTAGCTAGTGTAACTGCGTTCACGATCTGTTCAAGGTCACCATTAGTCAATGTAACTGTCTCATCATATTCCTTTCATTGGGCATGTTGCTTCTTTCGGGGCCCTTTTGTAGGCTCACCTTGCTGCTTCGTACCCTAGGGGGAGGTGGTATCTTTGTCATTTAATCCTTTCGCACTCAGGTCTAGCAGTGAACCGACCTGAGTCTCAGCCTTGGTGTCCTTTCCGATAGTCTGCAATGATTGTGTATCCTTTCCCGTGGCTACATCCGAGCCCTTCGTACTCGGTCCAACGATTTCTTTGATGGTGGTTTTGAAGCCTATTTTCCAGGGAGGGGGCCACAGTGCGATCACATTGTCAATTTCTTCGTCTGCTGCCATATAAGGGAGGGATGTCCATTTATTACCCTTGAGGCCGCGGATCTTAATATGGTGCATAGTAACCTGGAATGTTGCAATACTTTTGTACTTATCATATACTGTCGGGGACAACCGGGGTCGAGATTTGATGGCTGCTACCACGCTGCTCTAGAAAAGGACCAATAAAACTTGGTTATCCTCGAGATGATGCGCATCCTTAGAGTCCCATAAATGGGTATATCGAGCTCCTTCGCACATGTCTGGAGTGAGCTCAGGGAGGACCGACTCCTTAGGGGCTTCCCAGACGACTAGTGCTATAAGGAGCAGTAACGAAGAATAGCAGAAGGGCTTCCCCTTCTCCTGAGATTTGCAAACATTAGACAGAAACTCATCACATAAATATTGAGCCCAATTGAGCAAGACCCCCTTCACACACCAACCTGCTAACCGAATGACATAGGCGAGGACGGTTGCGACCTGGCACTTCGTATTAGCTTGCATGCTAAGAGCATGGTACCCATCTATGTAGCAGGATCATTTATAGTCTTGATGATGAATCCCCGCGTATTTCTATCCACCTTGTAGGTCTTCCTCACATAGTGAGCAGTGTCTGCCTCGTACTTCTTGCCCACATGCTCCAGAGAGTGCGGCCCTTTCATGGGGAGGCCTGTAATTCTGTGAACCAATGTAGCATCAATGGGGACTCTGTCCCAAATCCATAAGCAGCCATCGTGAATTTAATCGAGCAATTTTTGGGCCAAACGATCCGTAACATTGAAATGGCCAAAATGGGGCATCCACATTAGATTCAAGAGCCCAGAGCTGGCCAATCCACATACCCAGTGTTGAGGAATTACATTGACCCCTTCATTTGCATAAATTGTGTATAAGTACAACAAGGGGGCCAGCTCAGGGAAGGATTCATAATTCTCCAAGTCGTGATCATCGAATTTGACCTCATGGAGCCTTCCCCACGGATCACTGATGACGGGGACTTCTCTCAGAGTTAGTGACATTTGCAGATAGGTGATCAAGCCATCCAAGTTCTTTGGCATGCGCGTTGAGGGTCTGCGCAATCAGACGAAGGGAGGTAACCAATTTATCAGATTGGCGGGCATGGCTCCTTCCTACGCATCCTAAGCCTGAGGTGTTGCCTACGGGGACCTGGCATGCCTAGAGGAAGTCCTAGGCTTCCCCACAGTCCATTTCCCAGCTTTCAAGGGCTTCCTTGAGCCCTGTGATTTTTCTTTTCCCCTCCTGGTGACCGACGTCGTGAGTACTTCTTCATCCTCAGACTCGATCTCCATGACTTCCTCAATTTCGGGTTCTGCAGGTACTGAGGGTTCAGCAGGGTTAGTGGTTGTCATCCTAGCGTGGAAAATGAAGCACAAATCTAGGTGGCTACTGTCAGAATGAGCAGGTTGGTTAGACATGAAAGGGATAGTGCAGACCTAGAAGACCTTACAGCTCAAGTTCACTCGAGACCAAGACGATAAGTGAAAGCTCTGCAAGTGAGACGGAACCCTTGTTTGGGCTATCCTACCCCTTTTATAATGCCCACAATCATCCAATGGTAAGGTAAAATTCACCTAGAACTTACCATCAGGTAAATGGTAAAAAATTCCCAAAATCCACCTCATTAAATGCCAAGGGACTGCTCCTTCCAACGGTAACTTTTTCTTTTTACTAGATGTTATCATGCCAACGGCTAGTTTTTGTACCCCCTGTGTGCTTACCATACTTGCTACGTTTGGGTCAAACACATGTGCCTCCTGCGCGTCCTCCCCCAACGCAGGCTTGTTCCCTAGGTACTTCAAAACCAAAGACTTGCTCTGCCGACATGGGTCATCCCAACAGAACCGAACCTGCTTCGTCAGCAAGTTTCTCAGAGGTGTTGTGATTAGTGTGTACTGTTGAATGAACTTCCTGTAATAACTCGCGTGGCCGAGGATTGAATGCAATTTTTTCTTTGCTGCAGGAGCATCTGTGTCTTCCATCTGAGCCAACGTAGGGTGTGTCTCAATGCTACCCATTCACAGCTTGAGCAGCCTGGTAACTGTGTGCATCCCTTCCAATTTTGAGTCAAAAGCAGCTTGTGGGTCATCCCTACCCTCTTTTGGGGCTAGACTGTAGTAATCAACCATACTTGGTACCTGCGTTCCCCTCATGGGTACTTCAGCTATGACATACAGGTGGGGTTCACCCCATACTCCAGCGTCAATGTCTTGCAGAGCTGCGTCAAGCGCCTCTGTTCCACCTACTAACCCAAATGTCCCCATAAATTCATCCTTCAAAGTCTCCCAATGGAGAGTGAGCTGATGTAGCTCTGCGTCTAAATACCATACAGTGGGACGTGGTCCCAGAGCATGAATAAACAGGTGGACCCATTTCTTTGGAGTTCTGTCACACCACTGTTCTTCCCAAGCGAGCAGATGTTCGCGTGGGTCTCCCGGCCCAAGGAACATCTTAACTCGTACCTCAACTAGGCCCTCAAATCATAGGATCATCATAGCCCAACATTCCTCCCAATCCTGGAATACTTCCCTATGCGTGTCCCACCACCGCACAGGTACTTCACGCATGGCTAGTTGAATGGACCATAGCCTTTGTTCCTTAGGAACCTCAACTTTGAATGCTTGTAAAAATTCTGTAATATTACCAGAACCATCAAATTAAGGTAGGTCTCTTACCTCTGAGGAGATGTAGCGGATATCATTTGTGACCCGAAGAAATTGCAGCACAGAGACATCATGCAACTGGTTCTGTCAATTTTATATTTCCCCATATGAGTCGAAGAAACATTCACTATCCTTTTCCCAGCAGAGTACTCTATCCATCGTGGGGTTGATCCAATCTTCGTCCCGCATAGTCAACTTATAGATGTGATCCACATCCTCCTCGTTGCACACAGGTTCAGTGTATTGTTCACCTTCCACAGGATCTAATGGTACTATCACCCTTGTGCCATTATTTTTAACACCATTCTCCTCTTCTTTAAGTTAATGATACCTCCCATGTCTATGGCCTAGTCTAATTCTAGAAGCGCAGGGTAAGGATCTGCATCTTCCACCATTTGAATGACTTTGAAATCAGCCCAGACCTTGACCCCTGCGATATCTACCATAATTTTTTATAGTCTCCCCAAGGGTATGATCTTCTATTGATTAGCCATGTGCAGCTGGATAGTGGACCATTCCAATTTTGTTTCACCCATTCGTTGCTATGTTTTCTTAGGTAGTACATTCGCGTCTGACCCCAAGTCCAAAATAACCTGATCCATTTCATAGTCATCGATTTGTGCTATCAATCGCATCTCCCTACCAGTGCGTTTCTTATATCTCTACAGTTTGTGCACGTCCTTAATTTCTGGGGGTAAGTTAGGTCGTGTTGCGTAGCTATCTATTAATGCCTCAATATTTTTCATAGCTTTTGGGTTGCACAACAACTTCATACATGCCTGCAAGAAAGGTCTGACCTCCTCATCTGCCTTAAGGTTCGCAGGTGCTGGAGAACTAGGTGTCTCTGCCTCAACAAAATCTTTGTGAGCTACGATAAATGTTTCTCTTTCTATATTTAAGTCCAACCCTTCCTATTTTCTAACTGCTTTTCGGATTAGAGGCTCAGTCATAGCCTTCTCCCTAGGTAGTTCAATAGCCAGTCCAATGCGTGTTACGACATTTATGCTTAGATCTTTGCCTCAAAACTTAGCGTTAACCCTCTGCACATTCTGCGTAGGTGTTGGCTGCTTCTCCTGCATCTTTGCTATCAAGATTGGACAGTCTTCAATTGCATGGTCCAACTATCTGCAGTACTGGCAAGACTGTCTTGTAGGGTTCGAAAAATTCCTCGCAAAGTGTCCTACTTCTCCATAGTTATAGAAGATTAGTTGCCCTCGACCTCGACTTGCACTTCCACCCCGACCTCCTTCCCTGCCCCTAGCCGGGGAGCCACCTATGCCCACGAGAGATCTTGGTGACGCAAGGTATGATTGTACCCTATATAAGTTTCCTCGATCTATCATCAGATCATAAGTTCGACAGTTCTGCTCGTCATGTCCTACCGACCGACAGACCTGCACCATTGTTGCTTCAGTTCTGGGACATATGCACCTAGACGGGGGCAATGGTTCGTATCGTGCAGCCCAGCTACACAGTAATCATCACACCACAATGCAGGTCTTCTTGAGCTTGGACGCAATAGGCTAGGTCCTCTGCTTGATCCTGGATGCAATGGACTAGGTCCTCCTACCTGCAGGTAGTCTGCGAACAGCGGGCACTGTTCCTTTGTATGTCCAAACACCCGACATCGTATGCACCATAGATCCGCGCTAGCTTCCTTTCCTCATTCCTTTTGCAGGTTTTGAATTTCCATGTGCATTTCCCCAAGCTGCTCCTGAATTTGTTGTACTCCTAACGGATTATCTTCTATGGGCGCAACTTCTAATTTCATAGCGACTTCCAAAGCTTTTTCCTACGATTCAAAATTTTGGTGACTCATAGGGATGCGCAGGTGAGGCAGCAACATAGCGATGAACCATTCCATATGTTTTCTATCATCATACTGAAATCCTCCTTCCCTAATCGCTTTCTTTAATAGTTGATTAGCTTCCCATACAGACTCAATCGCCCCTTGCTTGAAGTCTTTCACATCTACTACTATCTAAGATTAAGACTTAGGCTTTTGGAACTGTTGTTTCAGAGCATCCTTAATATCCTGAATAGATGCGTTCCTATTTTGAGCTATGTATCTCATGTACCAGTCCAAAGCTCTCTCTCCGAAGGCAAGGGATAGTTATGCCCTCTTCACAGTATCGCTTGCCACATTTTGCACAGTCCATACTGAATCTGCAATAAACCAAAATCGGTCCATATCCTCATCTCCTACCCCCTTGAAGGTAGGTAATTTCAAGTGCGCAACCATATCGCTTTCTGGTGGTGGTGGAGGTATAGGTGAGTTCTTACCTTTTTGTGGCCTCAACGGTGGTGTAGCTGGGGAGCTCTGCACAACTATCTCTTTCAACAAACTATAGAAAGATCTATCTCCTTCAGGGTTGGTTCGACAGTATTTACCATTTCGCGTTGTACTGACGTCTAGATCCGAGGTCATTCACTCAGTATGACCCAAGTTCGGAGGTTAAGGTTTGCCAACAAACCCCTATACTACTAGCCCTTTCGACAGTGACCTACTTGCGCAGGCCAAAGTCTCACCCGAAGCAGTATGGGAGGGTGTTGGAACTAGGTTTCTGCACCATGCGAGAGGGCAGGTAAGTCAAACAGAGTTGCGTTAGACTTCACAAATACCAGATTGAGTGTCACAGAGCCCAGATCTGCAGGTTTTCTTTGCATCCATGTGCGATATACCACTTATAGTCCCAGTAATCAACAGATAATATAATTCTAAAACGATAACGCAACTATCATAGTTATTCTTGCATAAATATAACAGAACAGATCTAGATCAGAAGTTAACGCAGCATAAGCAATAAACATAGTTACTTTCGCAACTCAATACAGAAACATGCATAACATAAATAGATATCAGAGATTCACATCAACAATAAGTCCAACAGATTTAGATACTTCAACAGCCCTTCGCATTCATTAATCTTTTAGATCCTTCTTACAATACCCAAAACCCAACTTGCACACAGAGTAGCAGGGTTTGCACACAGCAGGACTGAGGATCTCCGTGCACACAGCTAGCAGGATTCCTTTCCCCAATAACCCAAACAAATCTCCTAAGTTAAAATTCGCATCAATCTCTATTCATGCCTATCTTACATCTCAAAATCTCCTTCTATTTATAACAATCTAGCCTAATCTTTATTGTGGTCCATAAACCATGGTTTTCAGACTCTAGGTCTACCCTTTGACTTGTTACAATGCTTTCGGGGCTTTGACCCACCCCAAAACCCTTGTGCTAGACTAAAATATGCCAAAAATATATAAAAATACTCAAAATTATCCCAATTCGCAGCCTTTGGAGGACCCTGCTCCAACAAACATCTAGTAGTAAGAAGTTAAAAATTACCAGGCTAAAAAGGAACCAAGGAACATCTACTAATAGACACATCCTGTAAATATTGTGCAACAAGTAAGCATGCACATCATGTTTTGAATTTGGGTCATTGCCATAATAGTTTATCCAAGTTTACAGTAGACCACACCATGTCAAGCTATGGACCATGGTATAGAAACAATTTGGAGCAATTATGGTGAAGATGGACTAGGCTCAAATATTTTTAGGTTAGGTCCTCCCTTGCATGGGCTATACCAATTATGGAATATGGCTAGGCCACCTTTGTTGAGCATGTGCTCTAGTATATGTAATAAATATTTGTTCCTTTTTTTGATCTATGCTAATCATTGTTGCATCCTTGTTTTAGCTTGTAGGATTGTAATATGTAATTTTCACTAGCTTAAAACATATCACCTCATCTTCACGCTTAAAAATGCTAGCAAGATGGGCTAGGGATTTCCAATTTTTTAGTTCATTTGATTTTTTCTAAGAGAGAGAAATAATCAAATGAACTAAATATTTCAAAATCCCTGGCCCCATCTTGCTAGCATTTGTAAGTGTGAGAATGAGTTAATGTGTGTGTGTATTCTAAGAATACCAGTAGAAGTCAGTTCAATTGGTTGTCATCAATATTGTTGAACATTTTGCTTGTTCTATGCCAATGGTTCACTAGTTCGAATTATCCTAGGTGAGGCATACTATACTTCTATGGGTGAAGCATCCTTTGGGTTTTCCTATGAGGTTTCATTTGAAAAATATATTTTTTTTGTTGAAAAATGCAGCAATAAATTATAAATTATATTTTTCCTAGAATAAATTGGGAAAATTAAAATTTCCACATCGACAAACAACTTGGATGCAGTTAAATTGTGTGGCATTGATTTTGTCACCCAATTTACTCAGTAAATTCGATTTAGAGGAGTTCGAGTTCTCTTAAGCATGTTTGATTACTAATTTGCAGCAGTCAAGGTCATTTATCTCAAGTTGTTTTCATTTGAACTAGTTCCAACAATTGGAGGAACTAGTAGAAGGTCAGTTGTGCAATGGGACTTCAATAAAAATCGGTGATCATCCAATTAACTGATCAATCAACCCAAAATAGACAGTGCATGCAGCCAATCTGAGTTCCCTAGCTATGGTAGGGATTCCAAGGCAGTGTAACATCAATTGTAGACTAGTCTTGAGTGTACAGCGGTTGCATTCAGTCACATGATCAATGTTGGGAATTATGCAATCCATTTTGGAGAAATTACTAAATAATAGGGGCCCAATTTATCAAGGAACTACGTAAGGAAATAGGGGCTCAAGAAAAGACATAAATTGACTAAGTTTGGGTTGGAGCTTCTTAGTGAGTAGAAATATAGGCTATTCACTTGCACGTTGTGCTCAATTGGGAAAAGAAATTGTAATACATGTTTATTCATCAAATTAATGCAAGCAGGCAAGGGGTTTTTAGCATATCACTTTCCCTTGGAAAAAATACTATGTGCATGTGTGTTATTTCTCATTACATGTTTTTTATTGATGTTCTAAATTGTGAATTGAATTATGCACAGCAATAGGGTAGGTTCTTGTCTTGTGATTTTAATTGAAACTTCATGAGCAGTCGCAAATATACACCATAATTTCTACATGGTATCAGAGAAGGATTCACATTAGAGCAATAATTTTGAAGTTCTTTCTTAGGAGGTTCGAATTTGTAGTTCAGTGTAGTAGGATCTCTTCATAGTTGGGAAGGTTACCTTCAACAGGATAAGGCTAGAGTATGCCTTAGAAGGAAACTCTAATTTCATCACATGGAAGGATCGCATGTAGGCTATTGAGAAATCCAAAGTGTGGCAAGTTAATCGATTTATCTTGTTATGACATTATCTTGTGATGTTTCATTATTATTATTATTTTGTTTTGAGCTTTTTTTTCCTTATCATCATGACTAATGCCAAACAACAAATAGAAGAAGACACAAGATGTAAGCACTCTACGGGAAAACCCGGTCAAAATTCTTCCTTTAGTAGATTCAAAGATAGGATGAGATGACCAAGACCTTAAAAACCTATACTAGAGACTCCCTCCATCAAGTCAACCTTGTGACTAGTATTGAATTCTTCAATGTGTTCTTCCTTATAGCCATGAGATGATGTATCAAACACGCTTTGATTCTCATTGTGATGACACAGTCTAGTATTATGCTTTAGTTTTGTATAGGTAGTAGACATTTGATAGCTTGGCCACATAAAAAAGTTATGTTTTTTTCCAACATTGTAATACATATTGACCAATACTGTAATATATACTTCGATCCAACAATGATGACCAACTTCAATCATGTGGTGACTACCCCAAGCTCTGATCTTGGTTTTGTAATGTTTCAAGTTTCCTTATTGTAGCACATCAAAACTGCACTGTAATTTTAGACTCCATTATTGAGGTAGCACCACACTGCAATAGCGCTGAACCTTTATAATGTGATAGCACTGAACTGTAATAACATCGAACTAAAATAAGATCTCACCTCCTTCTGAGATTTACACCAAAACTATACCCTCTGATTTTCACTCTATTCTCTGAGATTCTGCGAGTTCATCTCTCTGAATCTGAGCTCCTTCACTGTGCTTGATGCAAAGTCCTTAAGCTTGTATATATAGTTGTTTCCAAGTGAAATAGACCAACATTATTTTATGAAAAGATGTGTCTTTATAAGATTTGGCCAACATGAGTTCAATGAGGGAAGTCGACTTGATGATGATTCTTTTTTAGGCTGAAAACAAGGAGACTTTGATGGAGGATTCTTTGACCAAACAAGAATTGACTTTGATTGAAATAAATAATCCTAATGCCTATAATGGATGCTTGACCTATTAAAACTGGCCCAAGCATGAAACCCATGCTTTAATAAGTCAATTAAATTAATAATAAAATTATTTTTGCTTTCTTTGACAAACATATTACATATTGACTCAAGTATAATTATGAAGACCAAACCTACTTACATTATTCAACACTCCCTCTTAAATAGGGAGATATTCATATTTACATATAACCATAGAGGTACATGAAAGATATCAAAACACATCATCCACGAAGATGTTTAGGCACTGAAATTCCATAGACTATATTCGTGACCAGGGAAATCTATGATCCAATGGATCAGTGAAATGCTCAAAATTCAAAATGTTCGAAAGTGCTCGACACCGGCGCCAAAGCAAATATATCATCACCCTGAATCCAACGCAAATCGTTTCACTCAACACCGATATCGTATGCTCACGATATTGCTTTCTAATAGTTTTCTCAAACAACTAAAATTTATAATATTGAGTTGCGGTAATGCCTAGTCAGTAGTCCATACACTGACTAGGCATATGACTGGGCAGGGTGATTGTATTTCTATGGCCCAATGCTTGATCGAAAAGAGTCATCATATTTTTTGTTGAATTTCTTGGGTTTTGATTGGTTGATGGCTTGTTTGGTTAGGCCAATGCTGGAGGGCCACATGGGCCAATAGTTGGTTGCCACGTGACCTCCTGATGGCATTATAAAATTTTGTATGGGCCAATAGGGCCTCTGGGAGGTTCAAACTGAAAACCTACCAAAAAAAACACAACGCTCCACCGTTCTGCCTTACATGTTTCTTATTAACCATAGGCTGTGATCCATATTTAAATTTTAATGGAAATTGTATTGGGGACGAAGGTTGGTGTTAACCCTTGTTAGCCCCCATATGAAATTCTTGACAAGCAAGCTGGGGGCTATATTATTTTGGAAGACCTTCAAGGAATGCATCTCCCCTGAAGACACATCATCCTTGAATGTCTTCCGCAAGTCTCTACTTTACAGTGAAATCCCTTCTGCTGATTCCATATCTGAAGTTTCACTGATTATAAATTTCTGCTCCCCAAAAGGCCCATCATTTATCCCTTGTACCCCTGCAAAATGTCCATTTTCACCCTTTTCCCCCTTTGGTCAAACTCCCTCTTTTCCCCCTTTTACTCTCCCTATTAACCCCCCTAAATCCCCTCCAAAATTCCCTACATCCTTTTTTCTCCCAAATTCCCCCTCCATCTTCCTATCGTTACCCTTTGGAGGCTCCAAAATACATTAAAAATGGCCTAAAAACCCATTTTCCACATTATATTAAGCCTAGCCCCTTTCCTTCTAAGCCCCCGCACCCCTTTCGTCCATGCGCCCGAGCACCAGAACCAAACGCTAAATCTGTCGGGCGCTAATCCTTTCCAATGTTTTCTCTGCCCAAATAACATTAAAAAACCTTTGAAAATTTATGTTTTTGGTTTTTAATTCAATTCCAAAGTTCTCCGCCAGTTTGGGTTTTCAACGAATCTCCACCGTCCGTTTTGAAGCCGCAGATCAACGACCCACATCGAATCCATATTGGGCGCGTTTTCAGCCGTTGATCTGTTCCAGATCTAACGGCATGGAATCTGCCCGAAACGGTGGTCCCCACCCCGCCTTCACAGTTTAAAAAACCTGCCTGGTTTATTTTGCACCGCCGTTGGGCAAAGGGTGGTTTTCCCCGCTCGGCCAGCGATTCCATACATCGCACAACATGTGTCCTCCTGTATGATTCCAAAACCACTTTTCCTACCCATTAACGTCATCCCTCGTGCATTATCTCTCGACCACGGATGCCCAACGAAATTCCTGAAGGCCGTCCGATCTGGAGGAGCCCATCTGATGGCTATCGCTCGTCGAAGATGCACGATGGATAATGAAGTTGCATGTGCGATAGTCCATGTCCTGGCCTGCCATCCATCGTCCTCTGCCGTTGATCTCCGCCATGATCGACGGTCCAGAATTGATCGTCCGCCGTTGACTGTTCCATTGTCTCCCTTTCCGCCACGACATCTCCACATGTACCCTTCGTACGCCCTCCCATTCCATCACATATAATTGGTCTATTTCGTGTTTTTTAATGTTTTTTCATTCGTTTTTCGCTCTATGTTCCGCCAACCACCTGCCAGAGTGATTTTTCATCATTTCCTTTGCAATT
Source organism: Pinus albicaulis (assembly GCA_034641835.2). Taxonomy (NCBI): domain Eukaryota; kingdom Viridiplantae; phylum Streptophyta; class Pinopsida; order Pinales; family Pinaceae; genus Pinus; species Pinus albicaulis. The sequence goes on from CM076580.1 coordinate 1,118,125,803, forward strand.
TCTTCCACCATGTCACTGATTGCTCGTCTGTTTCCTCCATCCACATCATCCGCCACCTTATCCATGATTTTCTTCACAGGATTCATGTTATTGCATGGTTATCAGAGGCATAAAACTGCCATGATGTAGATGTACCACTTCAATGGCGTGTTGCGTAGACTGAGAGTTGATATGGGAGCTGGTACGCCAGTGAAATGTCAAGAAAGGTGGCGGAGGCATAAATTCCATCAAAGGACAAGTTTTGAAAATTCGCAACCCTATCCGATGCCATTAAAGCTCAGATCTTACAGAATCGAAACATTTATGGAGCATCAGAGAGACCAGCTTATGATTATAATTTTCAGTGCTCAGGATTGAGGATTTGGATCTATAATGTAGCAGTTTTAGAGGCAAAGTACCAGGTTCAGAACCCCGAAGGTCCATCAGAAGTTTAATGCACGAGAGGTCGTACTACCAGGGTTTTCTATAGCAGCAGAATGTTTTTTCTTCAATCATAGGACAAAGTGCCCATACAGTCTTTATTATGCATCGTGTTCTAAAGAATTTCCTGCCCAGACAGCAGTCCTGCATGATCAGAAGCATTGGTGACTCAAGTAGGGCAGACCTCACTGTTTCTTATTTTATTTTTGATATTCTACCATTAGTACCACATAGTACTGCAGTCAGAACACCTAAGCCATACCAGAGATAAATGCAGAGATTTGAAACAGAATGAGGCTTCGGCCCTCTCTTATTCCTGTGTTTAATGTTACATTTAGTGTTCACCTACCACCACAGTCGACCTTTTTTTCATCCTATGCTATAAAATGCAGAAGGAAACTATTGTAAAGGTTGTTGATGAGATATCAGAGAAATGCAAGAATTTTCCTCTTCAAACAAGTTCTCTATGTAATATTGTAAGATAGGCTGAGATTTGATGTATTCAGACTAAATGTTCAAGCTGTGGGCAATGTTGTACCTGATTGGTGTTGTTTTTAATATGAAAAGCACGTTTCTTTGGATCCCGATCTAAAGCAGCTGGTGATGTTTTCCTATATTTATGTTTGATTTCATTTCATTCCATTTCTACTGGCTCACATCAGCAGTTTGGCATAAGATTTACCCTTGATAAGTACCTTATGTTGCTGCTCTCCTAGCCTTTTATGTTTTCTGCTTATATGTGTATTTGAATATTGATTTCAATTGATTTAACCAGTGTAGTCGATGATATTGCCTACTCTATGATGTATTAATTAATGAAATCCATGTTTAGATGTTCTTGTTAGGATTTAGTTGGATGAGTTGAGAACACTGGGGGGTATAGAACTCTGTCTTTTCCCCACTAGGATCTTTCCATCTCAATTAGCCTTTCTAATATCCCTTGTATCGCCTCCGATTTTTTCCAAGCAGGTCTGGAGTTAAATGACCTCTGACTTGATCTATAGACAGAATTGGATGGTTCTCCTCCTTTCACTTTCAGTCCTTAATGTTCCATTCCAACTATCATCTTTTAGATCCAAATGCTCTAGATGACTAGCCCAACTGAAAGCTTGCACATTGAACACAAGTAAATCCTTCCTTGAATCCATTGCCCAATGGCCTTGATGTTCACTGAGTTATCTACCTTTGCCTAATTTCCTCTTTACTCAGCCTTGCCTAAGGTTGGACCCTTCTTTCCTGATTCCCAACAACCAAACATAAACTAGCAAACAAACAACCTTGAGCCTATAACTAGCCTAAAATATAAACCTTGAGCCTTCAAAGACATTCACTTTGACTTCTTTAGAGAGATCCCTCTCTGGACCTAGGAGGGCTAGATCCTAAGGTCTGAAAGTGGTTCTATGTTGTCTCATCTTTTGGTCTTTCCAACCTGGCCAAAACCTGGGAACCCCAACAACGCCTAGCCCCCAGTCCACCCAACACCATGAGACCGTAGCGGGAAGCTAGGGGCAGGAGGTTAACCCCGACCCCAAACCACAATTCAAAAACACAACCACGAGTTCAACGAGAGTTGAGTCACCTTGGCACAAAGTTTCAGACGTTCAATTGGCACCCAAACGATGGAGCAACCATAGTTCACGAAAGAGTTGAGTTATGGTTTAGATTTGGTATGGGGTGTGGAACTTTACCACTAGTCTAAACGTGGTTCAAATATACCACCTACAGTTTAAATGGACTTTAGAACCGATGAGAACGCCACCATAGTTACCAACTGAACCACAGTTATGGTGGAGTTAACCTTGGTGGGATTCGTTCAAACTAACGCCAGATCCGACAGATTTATTTGTGCCACTTGTCCCTTGTTGATCAATTCATGGGGGTCACTAGGAATTTAAAATGTCCGAAAAATTTTACCCGAAACATCGTGAATCTCATTGGTGCGGGAAAAATGACGCCCCACGTGGCCGAAAAGTGTTGAATTTGTAATATGGATTGCAGGTGTGTGCGAATTGGAAGACAATTAGCGAATTCAAGATGTAGCCAGGAGGGGTGAACTCCTTCATCATTTTTTGTCTTATGTTTCTGTTATGGTACTTTTTTCTCTGTTATTTTCTACAAAACTAAGTTTAAAAATCATCATTGTGTGTTAATGCAACTTACATAATTGCATAAAAACCATAAAATTTTCCCCTGCAATTTTCATCAAAAACTCTCAAGTTTACATATACAGATCATTTTCATATTAGGCTTAGGTTCTTTGGTTGTATTGAGGGTTTAATTTTGTTTCAAGTGTTTCCAATGCTTACAAGTTTGAATCTCAAAATAGGAGAAGGAAAACGTGTGGGAGCAAGTGATCAAGCTAGTTCAAGGAGAGCGCATTTGCCACAATATCCACCATAAGTTTCACCTCAAGTTTCAACAAAGGCCTCACCAATCATGGAACATGAAGGAGAGACTGAAAATGTGACTGAGGATGAGAAGGCTTTCAGGAAATCATTTCTTGGCATGACTGAGATGGTGAAATTTCCCTACGAGGAAAGTAATTCAAGGTTTCAAGTTGAGAGCTCAAATCCTCCAAAGGGAAATGGAGGAAATGGAGAATATCCTCCAAACAGGAATAGCGGAAATGGTGATAAACCACCTTCAACTCCACCTTTCTCCTCACCTTCATATTCACCATAATCATATTCTACATCAACCCCTTCACAAACACCTCCACATTCACCAAAGGACATGGTAAAACTCCATTTTTGAAACTTGACATAAAGTTTCAATTTCTTATGTATAATGGAGAGGTAAATGCTGAGAAATTAGATAATTGGGTTCATCAACTTGAAGTGTATCACAGGATACAAAGGATAAAATATGATGAGACCAAGATTCAATTTTCTTCATTAAGGCTGGAAAGTGTAGCACTCGTTTGGTGGGAAGCCAAAACCCAAGAGGACATGAAGGAAAGAGGTAAGATCGTAACTTCTTGGAATGATCTTGTGGTTGAATTAAGAATACAATTTTATCCTTTAGCGTACATGCAAAAAGCTATCATGGATTGGAAAAACTTTAGGCAATTAAAGGGTGAAAGTGTGCAAAGTTATACCCAAGATTTTAGAAGGAAAGCATTGATATTGGGTGTATATTTATCGTCTCAAGACACTTGACTCAAATACATGGGATATTTACATAGCTACTTGAGACACACTATTCTCATGTTTAACCCTACAAATTTAGATGGGGTTTGTGTATAAGCAACACATCTAGAATCAAGAGGGGAAAATGTTCCACAAGAGGGCAGCAAAAATCCATTTAAGGGCGAAGACAAAGGAAAGGGAAAATTCAAAGGAAAAGGGAAGAAAAATGCTTCCATCAAGAAAGAGGGAGAAAAATTAACATGCAAACATTTTTCAAAGGAAGGCCACGATGAAGATCACTGTTGGAAACTTCATTCTGAAATGAGACCCAAAAATTTTAACAATAAAGGAAAACAAAAGATAGTTGCAACTACACAACATGATTTAGGATCTGATTCAGGAGTTGAAACAAAGGTCACAACCATGGGATTGAAAGGTAAGGAATCTATTGCTAGCACTAGTTCTTTAAATAGCCTCAATGAAACTTAAAACGAAAAATAAAGAATTGAGATTTTTCATATTAGATTTATCTCAAAACATAACAAAATAGACACTATATTTGATAGTGGGTCACAAGAAAACCTCATTTCTGAAAACATTGTCAAGAAATTGAATTTGGAAACCATTCCTCATCCTAAACCTTGTCCTTTAGGTTGGGTGTGTGACAATTCAAAGTTGCAAGTAACTAGAAAATGAAATTTGAAATTCTCCATTACTACAAACTCCATCGATGAGGTAGAGCTTGATGTAGTGTCATTAGACATAAGTGGCATTGTTTTGGGAAGCCCATATCTTTATGACATGAGAGATATATTTCATCACTATGAAAACACGTATCATTTGTTTAAATATGGTATTGACTACATTGTTAGAGCACATCACAAGAAAATAAACCTTTAACTTGTGAATGTTGGACAAATGAAGCAGCTTGTTAACTCTAGCAATAATTTTTCACTTTTGATGATTAAACCCAAGATTGTTCTTGAGAATGAAGCCTTTCAAGGATGTGATACAAAGTTGAAATCTGATTTGGTTGAGGTTGTTAACCAATATGATGAGATGTTTCAAGAGCCTAAAGGATTATCTCCAAAAACAGGAATCCGACAAGAAATATAATTGCAAGAAGAATGTCCTCTTCCTAACATTGGCATGTACATGATGTCAGTGATGGAAAATGCAGAAATTTAGGAACAAATCCAAGAGTTTCTTGAAAAAGGGATTATATGACCAAGCACATTGCCATGTGGTTCACCTATTGTTTTAGTGCCAAATAAGGATGGTACATGGTGCATGTGTGTGGACTTATGTGCATTGAAATAGATTATGTTTAAGAGCCATTACCCTCTTCCTAGAATCAATGATTTACTTGATAAATTGAAAGATGTTGTGTACTTTACTAAGTTTGACTTAAGGAGTGGCTATCATTAGATTAGAATCGCTGAAGGAGACATATGGAAGATAACATTAAAAATAATCAAGGTTTTTTTGAATGGTTGGTTATGCCCTTTGGGATTTGTAATGTTCCTTCTAGATTCATGTGTGTAATGAATGATGTTCTAAGGCCATTTCTAGATGATTTTGTGATAGATTACTTAGATGACATATCAATTTTCAACAAGTCCCATGAAGAACATGCCATGCATGTCAAGCAAGTGTTATATGTCTAAATTAAGGAACTACTGTTTTTAAAGATGTCGAAATGTGAATTTGGAAAAAAATATTTTGTCTACTTGGGTCATATTGTTGGAGCAGGTGAGTTGAAAACAGATCCCTCCAAGGTTGATGTAATTTTTAATTAGCCAAAACCCAAGACAGTGACAGAGTTAGAATTTTCTTGGGAGCAACAAAATATTAGAGAAAGTTGATTTCTAAATTTTCTTCCATTGCATGCATCGAAAAGTGTTAAGGAGGCTTTTCAGTGGGGATGAAAAAAACAAAAATCATTTGATGCATTGAAGGAAAATATGATTTCAGCACCCGTACTTTCACTTCCTAACTTGAGACAATCATTTGAGATTCAAACTGATGCAAGTGACTATGCCATGGGCGCGGTCTTGATGCAGCATGGTAATCCCATCTGTTTTCATTCAGAAAATTTTAATGGTCCAGTAATTAACTACCCTACATACGATAAGGAATTTTATGCATTGGTGAAAAGTGTGAAAAAGTGGAAACGTTACTTGATGGGAAAGGAAATAATCATTCACATGGATCATTTGCCATTGCAATACTTGCAATCACAAAAAAAACTACAAAAAGAGAGGCACTTCAGATGGATGGGTTTTCTTCAAAAATTCCACTTGGTGATAAGGTATAAGAAAGGTATCTATAACAAGGTTGTTGATATGCTTTATAGACCAATTGTTAGTACATCCATTTTTCTTAAGCATAATTATGTCATGCATGAGATCTATGTAGAGCAATATGCTTTAGATAAATTTCAAAGATGTATATGTGACTTTGTGTTAAGGTAACCAAGTAGAGGAATTATATTATCATTTGCATGATAAATTGTTATATCATCTTGTCAAGCTATGCATTCCACAAGGAGAGAGAGTCAACATCATAAGGGAAGTACATAATTCTCTTATCGTTGGTCATTTCGGTGTAGGTAAGACAGTGGCACAATTACAGAGGTCTTGTTACTAGCCTTGTATGCTTGAAAGTGTGTGATGATTTGTAAGAGGATGTTAATTATGTGTTGTCAGTAAGCCTAGCAATAGAAATTTGGGATTGTATACATCACTTCCAGTACCTTCTTGTCCATGGGAGAGTGTTTCTACGGATTTTATAGGAGGTGTTATTTGGAATTATGTATTACAAATTAAACATTATTCCCTAAATGTGGTGTGCATTTAGAACAATAGATTAAAGAATTTGCAACTACTTTTCCTAACAGTAAATAGACACACAAAATAGATTAAGAAAATTACATGGAGTCCAAGCGCTTCCTATTCTCCTTCTGTCGCTCTTGCTGTAGCTTCAAATCCAAGCTATATTGCCAAAATATTTCCTACAAGAATGAACACTAAACAACAAAGAGATTGCAATATACAGATGGCTATTCACATTTATCAATTAAATCAATGAAACATGAAACATGTACATCATATGAGAATCCATAATATGAAAGATGGAAGCTTCTACAGATACATATGTGGGAAAGTAAGCACAATCTTTATTAATGGATAGAAGGGGAGGTTACAACCAGCAATTGATTTTATCTCACCAACTCCAGCATCATCCCAACCTGATCACAATGAACATCTCTCTAGCATCATATCACTCAAATCAAACCTTCAATTGAGATTCCAACAACATTTCTCTACTAAATTTCTTCCTTCTCAAGCAATAGGATTTGTGCTCAATTTATAGATGAGTTGAAGGTAGTTTCACAATCAATGAATTTCTAATAATAAGAAATAAATGTTTCCAAGCTCAGAGGTGTTGAATGGACACATGGATTCAAAGTTTGACACATATGCACTCCTCTAGAAGGCAATGGCCATGTGGAGATTCCGTTACAATGAGAATTTCGCTTCCAATTGACCAACGCACCCTTGAGTGTCGAGAAGTGCTTTGCAGAGCACCCTTGAATGGAGGTGCCTGCATATGCAAAGCAGTTAGCCCCTTGAGAGACTACATTGGTGAGCTCATAGGTGATATAACATGTACTTCAAATCTTGGAAACCTTGCAATGGAATTCATGGATGATTTGTTCTTGTTCTTTGTCTTAGGGCATGTAGCAACTGAAATGATAGGGGATGATAGACCCTATTCATCGGTTCTGGGGATGATGTCCAGTTTAACCAGGTCATTGGGAATGGTGCCCAAATTGACCTATAACAGATTTACCCTTAAAGCATGAAGTCAGAATAATAATAATAATATTTTTTGAATGAGATGATTTACATTGTGATGGGCTGGAGCTGAAGCAAAGTGGAAACCTGCATCAATCTTACAATACATTACATCATGATATATCCTCTTGATCACAAATTTCTGAGGGAAGGCATTCCCATGCTCATCACATAAACTATCTAATAACATGTACATAGTGCATAAAGTCATCTATATTGGAATGTTTCCCAATATAGACATGCCTATAGATATAGGCCCATGTTCGGATGATGATCTTAATGTAAGGTCACCGTACAGATGATGTGTACAAAAATCATGAAATCTCAACCCGGATGGCTGAAACTAGATCCGGGGTCTTATTATTTCGTTCACTCCATCATTCAGGTACAAGTCTAGCCATGCGAATATATGATTTGTAGTCGAACATGGTAAAACATCGTTTTATTACCAGCCAATGATGTGAGCTATTAAAAAATGCGAGAGAACCACCATTGATGTCAATGGCCCTCAAGGTACTATAGTACATTTCGTAGGGTGTGAATAGATGATTTGATGTTGAACGCCAAAAAAAATATTTCGGTCAAAAGTCCGGAAGTGAGGATCTTGTCGATGTTGTAACAAGCCTCATGGTACTGGAATATGATGTTTCTAAGTGAACTTCCTGGATAATGATTTTTCTTCCATAGGAAGTCACTTTATTGTAAAACGGGAGTTAATGATTTCAGAGACAAAGGTATGACTTGATATAGCAATGTTTAGGGATGAATGTCATGAGAATGAAGGTTTATGAGTATTGTAGAAGGATGAGTATTCACTGGATGAATTCTCTTGAACATATCGGTTGCACTTAGATGGGTTGGAAACATTGACCCAAAACCGAAGTGAAGGTACAATGAACCATAGGTATGAATGAACCGTCAAGAAGATTACCCAACTCAAATAGTCACAGTGATGGAGTAAAGTGTCATGTTCAAGAGCGACCTGCTACCGTAAAAAGTTCTGTTTACTTTCCCAAATTTTCCTTGGTCATTTTTTGACCAGTTGTTATGAAGGTAAATCCTCTCTACGGACAGAGACGATCCCTCTAGCCCTAGAGTGGGTCTAGTAACAAATGGACAAGCTAGAGTGAAGGTTCCTAATTAATGAATGAAAATACGAGGTAGATCAACTTACCTGGAGTCCAACACTATTGTCGTAACTGTTGTGGTGGCCTCTTGATTCCTGTCTCGGCAGTTCACAATCCTTCCACAACGATGCTTGGATACCTACACAAAGATCAGAAAACAAAAGCAGCATACGAAACAATGATCTCATTCATAATTACTAACCAGTCAAGGAGGGTTAATCATATTGCATCAAATAAAACTCATAATGCAAGATGGGAACCAGACAATAGTCATGTATATGTATTAATATAAGAAAGAGTTACAACTGAGCCTTGACGTCACAAACTCCTTCAGCAGGGTTCAGTCGAAGCGCGTCTCGATGGATTTTCAGGGAATTCAGACTGGATGAAGACACAAGTCTAAGATCTCTTAATGAGGGACTCTTTCGTTCTATATTTTCTCACAAAATGTACATAAATCTCTTCAACGTTTCAGCTATAATATGTTCAGTTCAGCTAGCACATCAATGGAATATGGCTGTATTTATAGAGGGAGAGGAGGAGGTTGGGATCCCTACAATAGTGGAAGGGAGGCCTTATCCCTTGGGAGTTTTCCCCAAAAGGTGGAAACAAGAGGCCAAAGGAGGAAGGTCGTGGTTATTCAGTCAAACCACTCCAAATTACTCTCCCACAAAGTTTGTTATGATGGAAAATTCACCTCTATTTTTAAAAAAAATTCCATAAACAAGTTGGCGTGGGTAGCTAACTGGGATAGACCGCCAATGGGCATGGGTCCCAGTGTTAATTTCCTGATCGGCGCGAGGGCATAACGTTCTACTAGCGCCAAGGAAAAAACAGGTGTTTCTGATGGTCTGTTCAGGAAGTTGTCAACAGAAGGAATGTTGTGCTCATGGCAACGGATGCAATTATGGTATTTGCAAGGCATGAAACTTTATTTTGGTCATAGAAATGAGCCTCCAATTTTTAGGATGGGGATTGCAGGGATGGTGACAAAATGCTGATTAACAGATGCCCCCTAAAGCATGAGGTCTGAGAGAGAGAAAGGGGTGAAATTCTTTACGAGAACATGTTCGAACCAAACACCACTATTGGAAGACTTGCAATTACAAATACAACTGATATCTTTGATAAATGAACATGTTCCATGGCTGTAGCCATCCATAATAGAGTACATACATAAATTGAGATCCGAGGTATGGATGCAGCCATCCAGCAGTAAGGATCAACAAATATACTCAGGTATGGTCGTAGCCATCCAATCAGAAGGGGCAAGTAATAAAGTCATGATAAACCATAGTATCCTACAGCCTAGATCTTATTAGACAAAACCCAAGGTCTTGCGCTCCATATCGACCCGAACATGTACAAATTCAAGCATGCGAATATGTGAGCTGAAGTCGAACATGCAAGAAGGTCACCTGATTACTAGCCAATGATGAAAGTTGTTAACAGGCATAAGAGAAACCACCAATAATTACAATGGCTCTCAAGGTACAACAGGTACAATCCACGGAATGTGAACAGTGAGCTAGCGTTGAACACCCACAGAATCACTCGATCGAAGGCCAATGATGTGGACCTGTTGTTGAATGCGAAGGACCTGCCATTGAGGCATGTAGGCTCCAAGGTACCGGTAGGGAGTCTCTAGACCAACTTCCTAGATAATGAGCTGAAGTCGACAGGAAGTGATCTGGTTGAAGGAGGGTCATAATGCTTCCCAAATCATCAACACAAGATAGAGTGACATGATGATAATGAATCAGGACCAACAAAGAATCAGAGGGAGGTTGAAAATTGCAGAGGCAAAACTTCTCTTGAACATATCAGCGACACGACTCTAGATTTGGCAGTGTTTGACATCAAAGGGATATGAGGTCATGATGATGTGGCAAAGAGAAAATGAGAGGTCAAAACAAATTACCCAAACCCATGGAGGGAAAATGACGAAATGAGATGTCCCCAACCTGACACGAATGTAGACGAGTGTCATGTTCAAGAGTGACATACTGCCAACACAACTAAAGACTGGTTCCATTTTCCCACACCATTTCTAGCGAGTACCCCAATTATTTTTTAAAACAAGCTTGAATGGGATAACATATGCTTGCAATGTAAGTTTTTCCTTCAGACAAATACAACCTAGTACATTTTACGAGCCCTAGTAAGAAGGAACTCGAGTAACGTCATGGTGACGATTTTCGATGTCATCAGGGTTTAACGAGTCTGACAAAGGGAGAACTTGACATCTTTTCATGTTTAGAGATTGAAAAGAAGTGGAAAATAAAACTACAGCATGTCCCTTTTCGTAGGTAGTCTCACACATCCGAAAAGGTAGAAAACTATGTCTGAGAGAACCTCTTAGTCGCGATAGGCTAAGGTATTCCTTTTTCGTAAATAATCTATCCCAGCCCGAAAAAGGGGTAAACGTATACTGGGTAGATATCGTTTTGTAGCCATTTAATGAGTTCAAAATGACAAGACTCTCGGTAATATTTTCAGTTTTAGAGAGATAGAAAAGAGCTGAAAGATGACTCCAGTAGTGACTTTTTCGTGTTTTTACCAAGTCCAAAAAAGTATAAAATACAACTTGTTACTTCATCGTTATCGCGTTAAAGACCCGTCGTTGCACAAGAAGCAAACGTAAAACCCATTTCTCGAAATAACATAATGTAATAATAAAAAAATATGTCTTAAAACCTAATTAGGGTTTTGAAAAGTTATAAATTGCCAAAAATGGTAAAAAATAATTACTTTTCACTTTTACCTCTTATGGAGCAATAGTTACCCATTTCATACTGCGATTTTGCGGTCACGATAGCGGTCAATCCGACAGACCATTCTCAAATCCGTTAGTTCCAGGTAAGAGCCGACATCCTTCCCCACATTTTAAATCTTCTTGCATTTCTTGCAACCTTCAATTTTTATTTTTGAGGGAGAAATTGTGAAATCTATGGCATGACGGTTGGCACAAGTTTTGGGCACGGACTCATGCCAATCACCCAATTTTTGAATTGGGGAATGCCCATTGGTACGACTGTTTCTAAAACAGCTGCGCCAACCGCGTAGACCTTTTAAAACTTACAATGCAAGTAAAAAAGCCTCAATTCCACAAATCTAAGCTTTTTATTTGGCTAATAATGTCCATATGAACATTTTTGCAGGTGAAAAAGTGGCAAAATGGTGATCGAGTGGAATGAAAGGGAACACAGTGAAGAAGACGAGATTGCCATGGATAATGAGAGATGCATGGAAGCTCTTAGAGACTATGGACTAAAAAAGTTCTTCATGACATCATGCCTCAGAGCTCAACTGGAGTTGCTGCAATACTTGATCAGTATCTGGGATGAGGATCAAGAAAAATTCATTCTTCGGGATCAGGAACTTGAGATTGATGTCTCAGATGTTTACTTCATAAGAGGACTGTCACGGAGGGGGGCAACACCAGTCCTAACCAGCACAAAAAGTATCGGGAAGCGGGAAAGTGGATATCCAAACTATCCCAGACATGGCACTAAAAGTAGTGCTACACACCATCACGTGAGCTGCGGGATCGCAAGAACCACATGAAGCGACAAAAATACAGCTTATTCTTGTAGTAGACTGTTTAACTCCGACCCTCTACAACTAGGCAGAGGCAGTGAAGATCAATATGAAAAGTCAACTGAAAAAATGCAAGAAGACTAAATTGAAGTAGTTCGGTTATGGGTCTATCCTGGTATCGTTCTTCCTGGAACGACTACCAATTTTCCAGTGACAGGAAGTTATAGTCCCAACACCACCAAGACGGGAGCCACAAATGGACCATTGGGCAGCACTGATGCCAAGGTCAGGGGGCGGCCAACAGATGTCCTGGAGACCGGAGTTCTTTGATTGGCTCCGCTGATAGATGATTTTCATGGAGGACTGGCCCTACGCTGGCACAGATTTCACTTGTGATCCGGACCTCCCACTTCCGGAAGGAGAGGATTGGGATGAAGCACTTGGTAAGAATCATTTTTAATTTTTAAGAGTATTGTAATTTTTTTTTGTGATGTATGTTCTGACATTAAAACTATGTGTTATGAAAATGTTGGACTAGAAAGACCTACAGGCATGTCTCCAATAGTGAGGCGAGTCCCTCGCGACTTTGGTATGGCCCCTCATGGTGAGGGAGGCAAGGAGGAGGAAATCGTACACAACCTAGAGGGGATCTCTCGTGGAGTTCCGAACTATGCTCGATTCGATGATGTTCCTTGTGCATACCAGAGACATACTATAGGGGTGTCAAACTGAGTTCACAGCTTGCTAAGGCGGCTTGTACGTGCAGTGACATGCTATCATGATCATCACACTGATTAGACACCTAGGATTTACTTCTGCATATTTTTGAGAGACATGATGTCTCAAGATGTGACAGAAACACACATATTTTTTGAAACATATGGTGCACACTGATGCAAACTTCCGATATATATATATATATATATATATATATATATATATATATATATATTATATTACGCAAATGTCTATCTAATACAATTTTATCCACTGTATCAGTTAATGCATTCATTTGGCTTGGAATATGTTGATATGTGATACAATCAAAATGTCTTTCCAAAAAACGAACACGTAAATATAATCTTAAAATGTGAGGGCTTCTAATTGAATAATGACCATTATGTTGAGGAACAACAAGCTTGGAGTCTAGATTTATAACCGATGCACTAATGCCAAGGTTAATCGCCTTGGTTAACAGTTAAATAACAACACTATACTCAGCTACATTGTTTGTAGTTCGTCCTAGACAAATACCTTGCAGATCTATCAACTCACCAGCAGGATCATAAATCACCCAGGATCATAAAGCACCATCCGTGAAACCAACATGAGGGGTAATAGACATCTGCACAATAATCAATGACCCAATAAGTAGGAATACGCTCGCAAAACACACCAAGCCAAAAAATGTATAAAAATTAAAAGAACACCTATATACACAGAACATGCACGAATGACTCATGCATAATATATTTTGAGATACAACCCATTTTTGGGCTGATCTAATGGATTACCATCATAATCAATGAGCTCATAGGCCCCATTCTTCAAAATTCATTTAACAATGTAAGTCCCATGCCACATGGGGTGAAATTTGCTTGCCCCCAACTTATCATGAGCTTGGTCATATAGGAGGACGAGGTCTCCTTCTACAAAGGAGTGAGGGGAAACTGACTAGTCAAAATGAGCTTTGACCCGCTTCTTCTGTGCCTTGATGACCAAAGCAGCAAAGCTACGAGTTTCATCCAGCCTTTCTAAGTAGAGAAGACGCTCTTCTTCAGGTGAAGTTTTGGGAAGTAATTCAACATCTAACTTGAGAGAAGGTATTTCACACTCAATCGGAAGGGTAGCTTCTAGACCGTAAACAAGCTAGAATGGAGTGAATCTGGTCACATCCTTGACTGAGGTTCGGTATCCCCAGAGAGCCAAAAATAACATGAGATTCTAGTTGGATTTATGCATCCCAATCATACGTTGAAGCATGGTGACAAGAACTTTGTTCACAACTTCAACCTGGCCATTGGCTTGAGGATAGTACGACGTTGAACTGTTGTGACACAAGCCCAACCTGGAAGTCAACTCCACCACCATATAATGACGAAAATGGGAACCATGATCAGTGAAAATGGCTTGAGGGACACCAAACCTAGAAATGATGTGATTGAATATGAACTGAGTGGTTGTATTACCGTCGACGGCAAGTGTAGGCATTGCTTTGGTCCATTTGGTGAAGTAGTCAACAACTACAATAATATAAGCATGCCCCCCATCCGAGTGAGGGTTACACATCATAAAATTGATGCCCCACTTCGAAAAGGGACCAACGGTAATGACAGGGTGGAGATGTGCAGGCGGCGAGCGCATCTTGCACTGATAGATCTGGAAATCATGAAATTTAGAGACAACAACAATGCAATCCTTGAATATAGAGGGCTAGAAATACCCAACACGAAGAATATTTTGTGCGGTGGCATAACCAGACATGTGACCACCATAGGCGCCACTGTGACAATCATTCAGAACTTTCTCAGCCTCCTCGAGAGTCAAACACCGGCGGAGAATGGAATCTACTCTGATGCGGTAGAGTGTATCTCCAATGATATGATAAGGTTGTGAGTGATGGTGGATGCGTCGGCGAGCATCCTTTTTCAACTCAGATCTAAAAGTGGAAGTCTGAAGATATACGATGATATCACTATAACAAGGATCGAGGGTGCTAATCATAAAAAGCATATTGTTTGGAATGCATTCTTTAAAACTAGATGGGGTAGAGTCAGAGGGGAGGGAACAAATCAGATCATCAAAGACCAATGATTTCTTTGACTTGGCAGTAGTAAGTTCCAAATTGAACTCTTGGAGGATAAAAATCCACTTTGAGTATTTTCCCCCCAGCAATTGTCGAGACAATATATAGGTCATAGGGTTGCATCCAGAAATCACAGTCACAGTATGCAACAGAATATAATGATGAAAACGTTGAACCGCTTGAACCGTAGCTAACGCTAACTTCTCAACATGGGAATAACGTGTTTCGGTATCGAGAAGTTTACGAGAGAGGTAGTAGATAACATGCTCGTCACCGTGATCATCATCTTGAACCATAACCATGGAAATCATACTGAAAGAAACAACTAAATAGAGGCAAAAATGGTGATGATAGTTCGGAAGATGCAATAGAGGAGCATTGACAAGAAACGTCTTCAAAGCATCGAAAGACTTCTAGGCGATCTCATCCCAAAGGAAAGGGATGCCTTGCTTTAGTAATTGTGTGAATCCTTTAGCTACTTCGCCATAGTTAGCTATAAAACAGCGTAAAAAACTAGCCTTCCCCTGTAGACTCTGGAGCTGATGTAATGAATATGGAGAAGGGAGATTAATGATAGCCTTGACTTTGAGTGGATCAAGGCGAATCCCATCTTTGGACACAATAAACCCCAAGAGTCTACCAGAATTGATGCAGAAGACACATTTGTGCAGATTTAGTCGATTGTTATAGCGTTGACAATGAAGAAATATGTAACAAAGATGGTCAGGATGGTCCTTACGCTTAGTTGAATGAGCTGGAAGGTCATCCAGATAAGGCTGAACAACGTGTTTAATATTGTGAAAAGCGTATGACATCACTCGCTAAAATGTGGCCCCTACATTATTCAAGCCAAAAGGAAGTTTCTTATACGCGAAAGTACCCCAAGGATAGATGAAGGTAGTCTTATTTTGATCAGTCGGGAGAATGTTAATCTGGTTATAGCCAGAAAAGTCATCCATGAGGGAAAAAATCTCACTCCCAATGCATTCATCAATGATCTGACCGATAAAGGGAGTAGGATAATTATCCTTAGGACAAACGCGATTGATGTCATGGTAATCAACACAGACCCAAATGGTACCCTGTTTCTTATCTACAGGAACAATGTTGGAGACCCATTCTGTCAAGGGAATTGGTTAGATGAAACTAGCGTTGAGAATTTTTTAAACTTCACTTTTAATGGTGGCAGCTTTTCGAGGGGGCACAGGACGAATGCGCTGATGAACAAGCTTTGAACCAGGGTAGGTAGGAATCTCATGCACCACTATACTGGGATCGATGCCGGGAATTTCTTCATAGGACCATGCAAAGATGTTGCGGAACTCGCAGAAGAGGCTAGTATAAACCTAGACTTCATCATAAGAACAGGTGACCCCGATATGGATGTTCTCAATGATTCCTGGTTTCACAAAAATGTCGATAGGAATAATTTGCGTAATGTTACTAAAGTTACCCTCTATAAAAACTTCATGTGTCCAAATATGCGTTTGAAGCGGAGGAGAAGGAACCTGAGATGCAAACCTCTCAAGACACGTAGACATGGCTCCAAGGCCAGGCATGAACAAGGAACGATGATGACTACCATCCTACGGAAGATCCTCGAGAGACATTGTTTCCACGATGGCTTCATTGGAGGGAAATATCTCTTTCAAGGGATCAGGCGAATCTGAATCTCCGAGCCAAGGGGATTGAGAATAAGTTTCAAGAGACATGCTCAAAGCAGCATGATCAGAAGATGAAGGTTCCAAAGCCGCGATGAGTTCACAATAGGCAATATTGATCGAACTCAATGACATCGAATCCCCGAAAGAATCGATCTATTCAGGAAAAGGGATGATCCACGAGTAGGAAGGGGAAAAATACCCATGAGGGCAGGGTCTTTGAAGAGACTCGGCCCAACACTCTCGTAGGGAGTAGGAATCTGATCCACATACGGAACGTTGTTCTCAGAAGAAGAGGTGAAAAGAGACAATTGATCAACAATAAAAATATTTCCTTTGTGCGCGAATTTCAGGACATGAAAGAGAGTGGACGGAACTCACAACATGGCGTGATTCCAACTATGACTGAGGAGAAGATTGTAATTGAGCTTGGTGTCAACTACTTCTACCTCAACATTGACTGTCTTCCCTTTCAATGTAATTGGAAAACAAGCGAGAACACCTAAAGTTTTCAATTCCCTTCCATCAAATGCTTCAAGGGCACTTGGTTATGAATTCAAGGTCGGAGAACCAATGGCTTTCCAGCAGGAAGATGACATGTTGCGCGTAGACACACTTTCATCCACAAATGCTCGATGGATATCAAGACCATTAATTAAAACTTGTATAATGAGCGCAATTTAATGTCGGAGTCATGGAACAAAATTCTCTAAATCGAAAGCGAGAAGGCTAGTATCAGCAGGATCAACCCCACCAATCGTAGATAGCAAAGCCTTTCGTTGAGACGAACAACTCTAAAGTACTTCCAATGCAGACATTGCAGATGGCACCTGAGCCAAATCCTCAACAATATTGTAATGTTGAGCAACACGGGCTTTTGGATTGTAAGAAGACTTGCGGAGTATGCCTTTGGAAGGTGGCCGTACAACAGGCTTAGACTGGGCCTTTCAATTTGAAGAGGGCCGGAAGCAGGTGGAGGAGGAGGACCATCAGCGATCTCTTTCACCGTTGTTTAACGCGATTCAGTATAATATTTCGATCGAGTAGCAATAGAAACTAATGTAGAACCATTCATCATGAACACTTGAGAGCAAATGGGGCAGAGGATTGAGGTTTCTCTACCATCTGGGTCTGCTAAGATGGAAAAGGTTCTTTAAGAACAGTCGTAGTTCCCTGAGTGCCTTTGAGAAATCTACTTACTTCAGCCCGTCGAGGACAATCCTTGGTGTAGTGCTCTTCATCACAAATCAAACAAGGGTACTTCGGCTTGCGTTGTGAACCATAATTAGTATGAGATTTGGACGAATCTAGTTTCGGTGTATCAGCTTTGGCCTTACCTTTACCCTTATTTTTCCCCTTGGAAGTTTTATCTGCCGGATTGGCCTGAACAGCATTGACTTCCACAGTTTTACCAGAATTTCGGGTGGGATGAGAAGCAGCATCATTGGAAGGATTAGACTTTTGCTTCCCAATATTTTAAGCAGAAGACTTTCGAGAAGTCTAAGACATGGAACCAATAATACCATCGACAAATGGGGTCTCTAGTGCTTTAGAAGTTCTAGGTCGAGGGGCATTAGGAAAGATATCATACAATGTACCGGACTGAGAGTACACAAGATCAAGGTACTGGGCACGAGAAATGGCCTATTCCTCAGTTACACATGCCCCCATAGCTATGTCTTTAGTGATTTGATTGACAAAGGAGGTAGTGAACCAATCAGTTAGAAGCCGATCAAGAATATCAAACTTAATCAAGCTACGACAATGCTTCCATTCATGAATATGATCTAAGATATGAGTAGCTTGGTCCTGTTTCAAGGATGTGAGGAGGTGTGTCCTGATCTCACAGCGAAACGGTAACTGAAAATGGGTAAGAAACCCCATGGCTAAAGAGTTGAAGTCTTGAAAGATGCCACGAGATAGCTCAATGTACCACTTTGCAGCGGCACCAGTAAGAGTCTGCTGGAAAAGACAAAGTCGGATGGAATCGTCAACCCAAGAGTTAGAGGAACACCAGAAGTGGTAAGTCATAACATGCACTTGGGGGTCTTCTCTTAACTTTCCCTCAAATTTAAGACAATCACGAGGAATCTTAGTCGAAACTGGAGGCCAATACTGGTTATGAAGAATCAGATCATTCGTAAGCTTTGACACATGAGGCAATTCCAACATAGTGAGAAATTGTAATTGAGGATTAAAAGGAATTGGAGGCCTTTGGTAAGGACCTGTGTTGACATTCCACCCAGTCTGAGAGAAATTATGCCCGCATATGTTTTGTCCTAGAGGATTCTGACCATAGGGGTTATATGCCAGATAATTCTGCTGATACTGGGGTTGAGGACTACTATACTGATTCTGATCATACCATTGAGGTCCTTGCTAAGCAAAGTATGGATTTTGTTGTGGAATGTAAGCATGGCCTTGAGGTTGATTATACACCAACTGAGATTGATTTTGAGGGTAATAAGTAAAATCTTGCGGCACACTATATACTGGCTAATATCGAGCTTGGGGGTAATAAGTGCCTTGGGGTCGAGCAGGTGGACCCTGTTGAGCAGGTTGAGTGGGCTGCTAAACAGGTGGACCGTGCTGATATGGAAAAATAGGTTGAACCGGCTACCGAGCAGGTTGACTCACGAACACCTATATACATAGAACATGCACGAATGACTCATGCATAATTTTTTTGAGATACAACCCATTTCTGGGGTGATCTAATGGATGACCATCATAATCAATGAGCTAAAAGGCCCCATTCTTCAAAATGTGTTTAACAATGTAAGGCCCATGCCACATGGGTTGAAATTTTTCTACCCCCAGCTTATCATGATCTTGGTTATACAAGAGGACAAGGTCTCCTACAAAGGAGCGAGGGGAAACTGACTAGTCAAAATGAGCTTTGACTCGCTTCTTTTGTTCCTCGATGACCAAAGTAGCAAAGCGACGAGTTTCATCCACTCTTTCTAAGTAGAGAAGACGCTCTTCTTCAGGTGAAGTGTTGGGCAGTAATTCAACAGCTAACTTGAGCGAAGGTATTTCACACTCAATCGGAAGGGTAGCTTCCAGACCGTAAACAAGCTGGAATGGAGTGAATCTGATCGCATCCTTGATTGAGGTTCAGTATGCCCAGAGAGCCAAAAATAACATGAGATGCCAGTTGGATTTATGCATCCCAATCGTACGTTGAAGCATGGTGACAAGAAAGTTGTTCACAGCTTCAACTTGGCCATTGGCCTGAGGATAGTATGATGTTGAGCTGTCATGACGCAAGGCCAACCTGGAAGTCAAATCCACCACCATATAATGCCGAAAATGGGAACCATGATCAGTGACGATGGCTTGAGGGACACCAAACCTAGAAATTATGTGATTGAATATGAACTGAGCGGCTGTCTTACCATCAACGGCAAGTGTAGGCATTTCTTCGGCCCATTTGGTGAAGTAGTCAATAGCTACGATAATATAAGCATGCTCCTCGGCTAAGTGGGGGTTACACGTCATAAAATCAATGCCCCACTTTGCAAAGGGACCAACGGTAATGACATGGTGGAGATGTGCAGGTGGCGCGCGCATCTTGCGTTGATAAATCTGGCAATCATCACATTTAGAGACAACAACAATGAAATCCTTGAACATAGAGGGCCAGAAATACCCAGCACGAAGAATATTTTGTGCGGTGGCATAACCAGACATGTGACCGCCACAGGCGTCACTGTGACAATCATTCAGAACTTTCTCAGCCTCCTCGAGAGTCAAACACTGACGAAGAATGGAATCTACTCCGATGCGGTAGAGTGTATCTCCAACTATACGATAAGGTTGCGAGTGATGGTAGATGCATCAGCGAGCATCCTTTGTCAACTCAGATCTAAAAGTGGAAGTATGAAGATATACGATGATATCACCATACCAAGGATCGAGGGTGCTAATCATAAAAAGCATATCGTTTGGAATGCATTCTTCAGAACTAGACGGGGCAAAGTCAAAGGGGAGGGAACAAATCAAATCAGCAAAGACTAGTGATTTCTTTGACTTGGCAGTAGTAAATTCCAAATCAAAGTCTTGGAGGATAACAATCCACTTTGAGTATTTTCCTTTTCAGACAATATATAGGTCATAGGGTTTCATTCAGAAATCACAGTCACAGTACGCAACAGAATATAATGAGGAAAACATTGAACTGCCTGAACCATAGCTAACACTAACTTCTCGACATGGGCATAACGCGTTTCAGTATTGAGAAGTTAATGAGAGAGGTAGTATATAACATGCTCGTCACTGTTATCATCATCTTGAACTAGAACCATGGAAATCATACTGAAAGTAGCAGCTAAATAGAGGGAAAAATCATTATGATAGTTCGAAGGATGCAACAGAGGAGCATTGACAAGAAACGTCTTCAAAGCATCGAAATAATTTTGGGGGATCTCATACAAAAGGAAAGGGGTGCCCTGCTTTAGTAATTGCATGAATCCTTTAGCTACTTCGGCATAGTTAGGTATAAAATAGCGTAAAAAATTAGTCTTCCCTTGCAGATTATGCAACTGATGTAATGAAGATGGAGAGGGGAGATTAATGATAGCCTTGACTTTGAGCGGATCAAGGTGAATCCCATATTTGGACACGATAAACCCCAAGAGTCTATCGAAATCGATGCAGAAGATGCATTTGTGCAGATTTAGCCGAATGTTATAGCATCGACAACGAAGAAATATCTAACGAAGATGGTCAGGATGGTCCTTACACTTAGTTGAATAAGCTAGAAGGTCATCCAGATAAGGCTGAACAACGTGCTTAATATCGTGAAAAGCATATGACATCGCTCACTGAAACGTGGCCCCAGCATTCTTCAAGCCAAAAGGAAGTTTCTTATACGCGAAAGTACCCCAAGGATAGATGAAGGCAGTCTTATGCTGAGCAGTCGATAGAATGTTAATCTGGTTATAGCTAGAAAATTCATTCATGAGGGAAAATATCTCACTCCCAACGCAGTCATCAATGATCTGATCGATAAAGGGAGTAGGATAATTATCCTTAGGACATGCATGATTGATGTCATGGTAATCAACACAGACCCAAATGGTACTCTGTTTCTTATCTACAGGAACAATTTTGGAGACCCATTCTGTCAAGGGAATTGGGTAGATGAAACCAGCATTGAGAAGTTTTTCAACTTCACTTTTAATGGCAGTAGCTTTCCGAGGGTGCACAGGACGAAGGAGCTGATGAACAGGCTTCGAACCAGGGTAGGTAGGAATCTCATGCACCATTACACTGGGATCGATGTTGGGAATTTCTTCATAATACCATGAAAATACGTCGTAGAACTTGTGGAAAATCCTAGTATAAACCTAGAGTTCATTGGAAGAACAGGTGACCCTGATATGGATGTTCTCGATGATTCTTGGTTTCATATAAATGTCGATAGGCATCATTTGCGTAATGTTACTCAAGTTACCCTCTATAAAAACTTCATGTGTCAGAATAGGCATTTGAAGCAAAGGAGAAGGAACCTGAGATGCAAACCTCTCAAGACACGTAGACATAGCCCCAAGGCCAGGCATGAACGAGGAACGATGATGACTACCATCCCACGAAAGATCCTCGAGAGACATTGTTTCCATGATGGCTTCATCGGAGGGAAATATCTCTTTCACGGGATCGGACGAATCCAAATCACCGAGCCAAGGGGATTGAGAATAAGTGTCAAGAGACACGCTCAAAGGAGCATGATCATAAGATGAAGGTTTCGAAGTCGCGATAAGTTCACAATAGACAATCTCGATTTGACTCAACAACATCGAATCTCCGAAATAATCAATCTGTTTAGATGAAGGGATGATCCACGGGTCATCAAACTGAGAGATCATGTTGATATGAACAGTGTTGGGTGGAGGAAGGGGAAAAATACCCATGAGGGTAGGATCTTTGAAGGGACCCGACCAAACGCTCTCGTAGGGAGTAGGAATCTAATCCACATACGGAACGTTGTTCTCGGAAGAAGAGGTGAAAAAAGACAATTGATCAACAGTAACAATCTTTCCTTCATGCGCAAATTTCAGGACACGAAAGAGAGTGGACGGAACTCACAACATGGCGTGATTCCAACTGCAACCGAGGAGAATATTGTAATTGAGCTTCGCGTCAACTACTTCTACCTCGACATTTACTGTCTTCCCTTTCAATGTAATCGGAAAAATAGCGAGAACACCTAAAGGTTTCGATTCCCTTCCATCAAATGATCTAAGGGCACTTGGTTATGAATTCAAGGTCGGAGAACCAATGGCTTTCCAGCAGGAATATGACATGATGCATGTAGACGCACCTTCATCCACAGTTGCTCGATGGATATCGAGACCATTAATGAAAACTTGTATAATGAGTGCAATTTGATGCGAGAGTCGTGGAATGAAATTCTCTAAATTGAAAGCGAGAAGGCTAGTATCAACAAGATCAACGCCACCAATAGAAGATAACAAAGCCTTCCATTGAGATGGAAAACTATGAAGTACTTCCAATGCAGACATTGCAGATGGCGCCTGAGCCAAATCCTCAACAATACTGTAATGTTGAGCAGCACGGGCGTTTGGATTTTAAGAAGACTTGCAGAGTACACCTTTAGAAGGTGGTAGTACAATGGGCTCAGTACTAGGCCTTTCAATCTAAAGAGGGCCAGAAGCAGGCGAAGGAGGAGGACCATCAGCAATCTCTTTCCTTGCTGCATGATGCGATTCAATATAATATTTCGATCTAGTAGCAATAGAAACTGACGTAGAACCATTCATCATGAACACCTGAGAGCCAAATGGGGCAGGGGATTGAGGTTGCTTTACCATCTGGGTCTGCTGAGATGGAAAATGTTATTTAAGAATATTCATAGTTCCCTGAGTGCCTTTGAGCAATCTACTTACTTCAGCCCATCGAAGACAATCCTTGGTGTAGTGCTCTTCATCACAGATCAAACAAGGGTACTTCGGCTTGCACTATGAACCATCATCAGCATGAGATTTGGACAAATCTTGTTTCGAGGTATTAGCTTTGGCCTTACCTTTACCCTTATTTTCCCCCTTGGAAGTTTTATCTGCTGAATTGGCTTGAACGGCATTTACTTCCATAGTTTTACGATAATTTGGGGTGGGCTGAGAAGCAGCATCATTGGAAGGATTATACTTTTGCTTCCCAAGATTTGAAGGAGAAGACTTCCGAGAAGTCTGAGACAAGGAACCAATAATACCATTGAAAAATGGGGTATCTGGTGCGTTAGAAGTTCCAGGTCGAGGGTCATCAGGAAAGATATCATACAACATGCTGGACTGAGAGTACACAAGATCAAGGTACTCGGCACGAGCAATGGCCTGTTCCTCGGTTACACATGCCCCCATAGCTATGTCTTTAGTTATTTGATTGAAAAAGGAGGTATTGAACCAATCAGTTAGAAGCTGATTAGGAATATCAAACTTAATCAAGCGACGATGACGCCTCCATTCATGAATATGATCCGAGATATGAGTAGCTTGGTCATGTTTCAAGGATGTGAGGAGGTGTGCCTCAGAATCAAAGCGAACCGGTAACTGAAAATGGGTAAGAAACCCCATGGCTAAAGAGTTGAAGTCTTGAAAGATGCCACGAGATAGCTCAATGTACCACTTTGCAGTGGCACCAGTAAGATTCCGCTGGAAAAGACAGAGTCATATGGAATCGTCAACCCAAGAGTTAGAGGAACACCACAAGTGGTAAGTCATAACATTCACCTAGGGGTCTTCTACGGACTTTTCCTCAAAGTTAGGACAATCACCAGGAATCTTAGTCGGAACTAGAGGCCAATACGGGTTATGAAGAATCAGATCATTCGTAAGCTTTGACACATCAGGCAGTTCCAACATAGTGAGAAATTGTAATTGAGGATTAAAAGGCATTGGAGGCCTTTGATAAGGACCTGTGTTGACATTCCACCCAGTCTAAGAGATATTCTGCCCCCATATGTTTTGTCCTGGAGGATTCTGACTGTAGGGGTTATACGCTGGATAATTTTGTTGATACTAGGGTTGAGGACCAGGATACTAATTTTGATCATACCATTGAGGTCCTTGCTGAGCAAAGTATGGATTTTTTTGCAGAATGTAAGAATGGTCTTGAGGTTGATTATACACCAACTGAGATTGATTTTGAGGGTAATAAGTGAAATCTTGGGGCACACTATATACCGGCTGATATTGACCTTGGGGGTAATAAGTGCCTTGGGGTCGAGCAGGTGGACCTTGCTGAGCAGGTTGAGCAGGCTGCTGAATAGGTGGACCCTGATGAGATGGAAAAATAGCTTGAACTGGCTACCAAGTAGGTTGAACTATTTTCTGAACAGATTGAACTGGCCATTGAATAGGTTGAACCCACTGCTGAGTTGGTTGAGCAACTTGGATTGACTGTTTGTGTTGGCCAGGCTACCCCTGTGGAGCAGGTTGGCCTGAATATTGAGGGCCATTGGGTTTCCCTTGCGGAAGAGGTTCGCCCGATGGTTGTGATGGACCAGGTTTCCCCTGATAACCAGGTTGACTCGGAGCAGGACCGTAGGGTTGTCTTGGTTGCACAAATTTTTGGCCATATTGAACATATATTTGTTTCTGTTGTGCAAGAGGTTGTCCCTATGGTGGATACATTTTCCCCCTAGCAACATACGAAATTCCTTGTTGAGGCTGACCAGAATGACTGCAAGGTTGTCCTTGTTGGACCGAAGGTTGACCTTGCGGACCATAAGGTTGTCCCTGAGGAACAAAGGGTTGTACCTGTTGGCCTAAAGGTTGTCCTTATAAGCCTGAGGGTTGTCCTTGTGACAAAGGTCCTTGATGAGTAATGGTCTGATAAGGATTTTCCGGAGGCAAATAGATAGCCTGATTGGGATCGACAGGAAGCAAATAGACAGGGTTACTGACATCATCATAATGATGGGGAGGATTGACAAGAGCTTGGGGCTGCTCAGAACCCTGAGAGTTCTGTTGTTAAATAGCCAAAAAATACTCTTCAAAAGTAAGGCCGCCAAGAATCATAGGGATAGTCGAAGTCATACTAGAAATAGACATAGCCTCAAGAGAATGAGAATCTGGAGAAGGAGCATATCGTCAGTGAATGTCCAACATGTGCTCATCAAAAGTATAGGTAGAAATCATAGGGGTAGTTGTAGCCGCACCAGCAGGTGCAGTCTTCGGAGCGCCAGCTTGTGATCTGCTCGGAACTTGATTGATAGTCCACGTGGGATTAAGAAAGATAGACCTACGAGTGTGAGTAGATCATGACGGCTGAGCCGTGACAACCGATGCAGACGAAGCCACACAGATCGTAGGTTGGACTGGGATAGATGTAACAACGACTGATGAACTAAGTGTCAAGGGTGACAGTCCTAATGATGGAAGCACTGAAATCCTTGGAGGAATCGATGTACTAGATTGTGCTATGGACACAACACCAGAAATAATCTAACTCAAAGTCCGATAACTAGGTGGAAGTGACACCGATTGAGGAGAAGATATAACAGAAACTTGTGGGAGATCTTCTGGGAAAATTTGATCTTCCCCTGTAGAAACAGGCATTTCTTCACTGCCAACAAGACTCGAAGAATCCACGCTTAAAAAAAAAATTTGTTCTTCTCTTCTTATTGTGATTCCTGGCGCTCTGATACCATGTAGCAAATCTAACAAAATGATTCAATATGATCTTATAATGTACTAAAACAAGATATTGAATCCTTCTACATTTTTCGGAAACAAAACATGATCGCACAATCACATAACAAGTAAGAGAAAGAGGAAATCAATCACACAAAACAAGATGTATCTAGGGAAAGCACACTTCCTAAAACCTCTTTATCTATATATAAATTACAAATTCAAGGATCATGAAACAATACAATGCCTTCTCTCTTAAGAGAAACTCCTGCACTCTGCCAATTGTCTCACATTGATCTAGGTAAAATTGGACAAATACTTAGCCAATTCTCTGTCTCTGCTCAGCTTGCCTTTCTCATGCTTTCCTGGAGGAATTAAGCCCCTATTAAATAGGGAAATTTCTTTCCTTGATATTGCAATCCTTCTTAGGCCTCCAACTGATTCTATAACTGACCTATACATTTTTATAATTATATAATTGATAGTTATCATCCCTTTAACCTCAGTCTAAATTGGGTCTTCCTCAGAATTGACATGCAACAACTATTTATAGTGAATTATCAGTTAACTGGTTGATCACTCATTGTGAATTAAATCAGATTTAATTCATTGGACCTATCTCTAGCTGATCACTCAGTTAGGACTAGTTAAACTGATTTTAACTCAATTAATTGAGTTAACTAATTACAACTCATGCATAATTGCAATTGGACCCCCTTAAATCATAAAATAACTCTACATGCCTCCTTTATGACCCTCAACTCGAATTTCCAAAGCTAACTCAGTCATTTTGACTTAGTTAACTAATACAAGTTGTTATGAGATGAAATTACAATTTCTCTTCCAATTTAATTAAGGCAAAATTAAATTAGAAGCCCCCAATGGGTGCCATTTATTGGTGCCATTTCAACAAGGGGCATGTTAGGTCCCTATAAAACTAGTGTATTCCCCTTATTGTTATTGCTAGTGTATCCCCCATGTTGTTATTGTTTTTCCCCATATAAGCCCACTATTGTTATTATTGTGCCCTTACATTATTATTGTTATGTAGGTTATGATTATATTGTGACCCCTTAGAATCCTATATATACGAAGAAGGTCTTATCATTTGTATCATCTAAGAATTTGTTCATTTATGTAATGTAAAGGAGGTTTCCCCCCTTGAAGAGGCTAATTTCTAATTTGTGGTTCTATTTTTCTTCTATTTTGTGAGCTAGTTGCATAACATATGTAGTAAAGGATACATTGCAAATACAGTGTCATGTTTAACACATTGACATCTTTTCATATACATCAATACCCATTACTATACTTTGTGATACCTATTTGTGATGAGACTCAATTAAATATTTGAAAACAAGTGTTGAAATTTGAATACATATTAGAGGGAAAAACCCCATGCCCAATTTTCATTGTCTTAAATTTATTAGTGATATTGCTCATGGAATTCTTAATCCAAAACTCTATTGTATTTTTCTATGACATCCAACCCACATTATAGATGATTTGCAAAGAAATAATGAGTTGGCCTTTTATAAAAATCATTAAATATTCAACCATGTCAATTATGATGGTATTGATAAAAAAAATAGCAACCTTGTTTGGATGTGCTTTTTGAATTTATTAGTTACAAATTTATGAAACATGTTTCAATATGGTTTAATGGTGGTGAAAAATTGGTTCAATAATGAGGAGTTGTGATTATATCTCAACAAACTTAAATTGCAGATTATACTTCAATTTCATATGCCTCACAAAGGTTATTATCAACGTATATAAACTACATTTATATCCTTAAGTTTAATCTTGATGAAGTTATGATGAGATCAAATGGGAAAGAATTTATTAATTAGTAATGAGAGAAGTTATAATTTTAAGTGCTCAGGATTGAGGATTTGGATCCATAATGCAGCAGTTTTAGAGGCAAAGTACCAGGTTCAGAACCCTGAAGGTCCATCAGAAGTTTAATGCATGAGAGGTCGTACTACCAGGGTTTTCTACAGTAGCAGAATGTTTTTTCTTCAATCAGAGGACAAAGTGCCCATACAATCTTTATTATGCATCATGTTCTAAATAATTTCCTGCCCAGACAGCAGTCCTGCATGATCAGAAGAATTGGTGACTCAAGTAGGGCAGACCTCACTATTTCTTATTTGATTTTTGATATTCTACCATCAATACCACATAGTACTGCAGTCAGAACACCTAAGCCATACCAGAGATAAATGCAGAGATTTAAAACAGAATGAGGCTTCAGCCCTCTCTTCTTCCTGTGTTTAATGTTACATTTAGTGTTCACCTACCACTACAGTCGACCTTTTTTTCATCCTTTGCTATAAAATGTAGAAGGAAACTATTGTAAAGATTGTTGATGAGATATCAGAGAAATGCAAGAATTTTCCTCTTCAGACAAGTTCTCTATGTAATATTGTAAGATAGGTTGAGATTTGATGTATTCAGACTGAATGTTCAAGCTGTGGGCAATGTTGTACCTGATTGGTGTTTTTTTTAATATGAAAAGCACATTTCTTTGGATCCTGATCTAAAGCAGCTGGTGATGTTTTCCTATCTTTATGTTTGATTTCATTTCATTCCATTTCTACTGGCTCACATAAGAAGTTTGGCATAATATTTACCCTTGATAAGTACCTTATGTTGCTGCTCTCCCACCCTTTTATGTTTTCTGCTTATATGTTTATCTGAATATTGATTTCAATTGATTTAACCAGTGTAGTTGATGATATTGCATGCTCTCTGATGTGTGAATTAATGAAATCCATGTTTAGATGTTCTTGTTAGGATTTAGTTGGATGATTTGAGAACACTGGGGGGTATAAAACTCTGTCTTTTCCCCACTAGGATCTTTCCATCTCAATTAGCCTTTCTAATATCCCTTGTATCGCCTCTGATTTTGTCCAAGCAGGTCTGGAGTTAAATGACCTCTGACCTGATCTATAGATAGAATTGGATGGTTCTCCTCCTTTCACTTTCATTCCTTAATGTTCCATTCCAACTATCATATTTTAGATCCAAATGCTCTAGATGACTAGCCCAACTGAAAGTTTGCACGTTGAACACAAGTAAATCCTTCCTTGACTCCATTTCCCAATGGCCTTGATGTTCACTGAGTTATCTACCTTTGCCTAATTTCCTCTTTACTCATCCTTGCCTCAGGTTGGACCCTTCTTTCCTGATTCCCAACAACCAAACATAAACTATCAAACAAACAACCTTGAGCCTATAACTAGCCTAAAATATAAACCTTGAGCCTTCAAAGACATTCACTTTGACTTATTTAGAGAGATCCCTCTCTGGACCTAGGAGGGCTAGATCCTAAGGTTTGAAAGTGGTTCTATGTTGTTTCATATTTTGGTCTTGCCAACCTGGCCAAAACATGGGAACCCCAACAACACCTAGCCCCCAGTCCACCCAACACCACGAGACCATAGCAGGCAGCTAGGGGCAAGAGGTTAACCCCGACCCAAAACCACAATTCAACAACACAACCACGAGTTCAATGGGATTCGAGTCACCTTGGCACAAAGTTTCAGACGTTCAAATTGGCACCCAAACCATGGAGCAACCATAGTTCATGAAAGAGTTGAGTTATGGTTTAGATTTGGTATGGGGTTTTGAACTTAACCACTAGTCTAAACGTGGTTCAAATATACCACCTATAGTTTAAATGGACTTCAGAACCGATGAGAACTCCACCATAGTTACCAACTGAACCACAATTATGGTGGATTTAACCTTGGTGGGATTCGTTCAAACTAACGCCAGATCCGACAGATTTATTTGTGCCACTTGGCCCTTCTTGATCAGTTCATGGGGTCACCAAGAATTTAAAATGTCCGAAAAATTTTACCCGAAACATCGTGAATCTCATTGGCGCGGGAAAAATGTCGCACCACGTGGCCGAAAAGTGTTGAATTTGTAATATGGATTGCAGGTGTGTGCGAATTGGAGGACAATTAGCGAATTCGAGATGTAGCCAGGAGGGGTGAACTCCTTCATCGTTTTTTGTCTTATGTTTCTATTATGGTACTTTTTTCTCTGTTATTTTCTGCAAAACTAAGTTTAAAAATCATCATTATGTGTTAATGCAACTTACATAATTGCATAAAAACCATAAAATTTTCCTCTGCAATTTTCATCAAAAACTCTCAAGTTTACATATACAGATCATTTTCGTATCAGAGCTTAGGTTCTTTGGTTGTATTGAGGGTTTAATTTTGTTGCAAGTGTTTCCAATGCTTACAAGGTTGAATCTCAAAAGAGGAGAAGGAAAACTTGTGGGAGCAAGTGCTCAAGCTAGTTCAAGGAGAGCGCATTTGCCACAATATCCACCACAAGTTTCACCAAAGGCCTCACCAATCATGGAACATGAAGGAGAGACTGAAAATGTGACTGAGGATGAGAAGGCTTTCAGGAAATATTTTTTGGCATGACTGAGATGGTGAAATTTCCCTACGAGGAAAGTAATTCAAGGTTGCAAGGTTAGAGCTCAAATCCTACAAAGGGAAATGGAGGAAATGGAGAATAGCCTCCAAATAGGAATAGTGGAAATGGTGATAAACCACCTTCAACTCCACCTTTCTCCTCACCTTCATATTCCCCATCATCATATTCTACATCAACCCCTTCACAAACACCTCCACATTCACCAAAGGACATGGTAAAAATCCATTTTTGAAACTTGACATAAAGTTTGAATTTCTTATGTATAATGTAGAGATAAATGCTGAGAAATTAGATAATTGGGTTCGTCAACTTGAAGTGTATTACAGGATACAAAGGATAAAATATGATGAGACCAAGATTCAATTTTCGTCATTAAGGCTGGAAAGTGTAGCACTCGTTTGGTGGGAAGCCAAAACCCAAGAGGACATGAAGGAAAGAGGTAAGATCGTAACTTATTGGAATGATCTTGTGGTTGAATTAAGAATACAATTTTATCCTTTAGCGTACATGCAAAAAGCTATCATGGATTGGAAAAACTTTAGGCAATTAAAGGGTGAAAGTGTGCAAAGTTATACCCAAGATTTTAGAAGGAGAGCATTGATATTGGGTGTATATTTATACTCTCAAGACACTTGACTCAAATACATGGGAGATTTACATAGCTACTTGAGACACACTATTCTCATGTTTAACCCTACAAATTTAGATGGGGTTTTTGTATAAGCAACACATCTAGAATCAAGAGGGGAAAATGTTCCACAAGAGGGCAGCAAAAATCCATTTAAGGGCGAAGACAAAGGAAAGGGAAAATTCAAAGGAGAAGGGAAGAAAAATGCTTCCATCAAGAAAGAGGGAGAAAAATTAACATGCAAACATTTTTCAAAGGAAGGCCACGATGAAGATCACTGTTGGAAACTTCATTCTGAAATGAGACCCAAAAATTTTAACAATAAAGGAAAACAAAAGATAGTTGCAACTACACAACATGATTTAGGATCTGATTCAGGAGTTGAAAAAAAGGTCACAACCATGGGATTGAAAGGTAAGGAATCTATTTCTAGCACTAGTTCTTTAAATAGCCTCAATGAAACTTAAAACGAAAAATAAAGAATTGAGATTTTCCATATTAGATTTATCTCGAAACATAACAAAATAGACACTATATTTGATAGTGGCTCACAAGAAAACCTCATTTCTGAAAACATTGTCAACAAATTGAATTTGGAAACCATTCCTCATCCTAAACCTTATCCTTTAGGTTGGGTGTGTGACAATTCAAAGTTGTAAGTAACTAGAAAATGAAATCTGAAATTCTCCATTACTACAAACTCCATCGATGAGGTAGAACTTGATGTAGTGTCATTAGACATATGTGGCATTGTTTTGGGAAGCCCATATCTTTATGACATGAGAGATATCTTTCATCACTGTGAAAACACGTATCAATTGTTTAAATATGCTATTGACTACATTGTTAGAGCACATCACAAGAGAATAAACCTTTAACTTGTGAATGTTGGACAAATGAAGCGGCTTGTTAACTCTAGCAATAATTTTTCACTTTTGATGATTAAACCCAAGATTGTTCTTGAGAATGAAGCCTTTCAAGGATGTGATACAAAGTTGGAATCTGATTTGGTTGAGGTTGTTAACCAATATGATGAGATGTTTCAAGAGCCTAAAGGATTATCTCCAAAAATAGGAATCCAACAAGAAATATAATTGCAAGAAGAATGTCCTCTTCCTAACATTGGCATGTACCTGATGTGAGTGATGGGAAATGCAGAAATTTAGGGACAAATCCAAGAGTTTCTTGAAAAAGGGATCATCTGACCAAGCACATTGCCATGTGGTTCACCTATTGTTTTAGTGCCAAATAAGGATGGTACATGGTGCATGTGTGTGGACTTATGTGCATTGAAATAGATTATGTTTATGAGCCATTACCCTCTTCCTAGAATCAATGATTTACTTGATAAATTGAAAGATGTTGTGTACTTTACTAAGTTTGACTTAAGGAGTGGCTATCATTATATTAGAATCGCTGAAGGAGACATATGGAAGATAACATTAAAAAAAATCAAGGTTTTTTTGAATGGTTGGTTATGCCCTTTGGGATTTGTAATGTTCCTTCTAGATTCATGTGTGTAATGAATGATGTTCTAAGGACATTTCTAGATGATTTTGTGATAGATTACTTAGATGACATATCAATTTTCAACAAGTCCCACGAAGAACATGCCATGCATGTCAAGCAAGTGTTATATGTCTAAATTAAGGAACTGTTGTTTTTAAATATGTCGAAATGTGAATTTGGAAAAAAATATTTTGTCTACTTGAGTCATATTGTTGGAGCAGGTGAGTTGAAAACAGATCCCTCCAAGGTTGAAGTAATTTTGAATTAGCCAAAACCCAAGACAGTGACAGAGTTAGAAGTTTCTTGGGAGCAACACAATATTAGAGAAAGTTGATTTCTAAATTTTCTTCCATTGCATGCATCGAAAAGTGTTAAGGAGGCTTTTCAGTGGGGAGGCAAAAAAAAAAAATCATTTGATGCATTGAAGGAAAATATGATTTCAGCACCTGTACTTTCACTTCCTGACTTGAGACAATCATTTGAGATTCAAACTGATGCAAGTAACTATGCCATGGGCGCGGTCTTGATGCAACATGGTAATCCCATCTGTTTTCATTCAGAAAATTTTAATGGTCCAGTGATTAACTATCCTACATACGATAAGGAATTTTTCCATTAGTGAAAAGTGTGAAAAAGTGGAAACGTTACTTGATGGGTAAGGAAATAATCATTCACATGGATCATCTGCCATTGCAATACTTGCAATCACAAAAAAAACTACAAAAAGAGAGGCACTTCAGATGGATGGGTTTTCTTCAAAAATTCCACTTGGTGATAAGGTATAAGAAAGGTATCTATAACAAGGTTGTTGATATGCTTTATAGACCAATTGTTAGTACATCCATTGTTCTTAAGCATAATTATGTCATGCATGAGATCTATGTAGAGCAATATGCTTTAGATAAATTTCAAAGATGTATATGTGACTTTGTGTTAAGGTAACTAAGTAGAGGAATTATATTATCATTTGCATGATAAATTGTTATATCATCTTGTCAAGCTATGCATTCCACAAGGAGAGAGAGTCAACATCATAAGGGAAGTACATAATTCTCTTATCGTTGGTCATTTCGGTGTAGGTAAGACAGTGGCACAATTACAGAGGTCTTGTTACTAGCCTTGTATGCTTGAAAGTGTGTGATGATTTGTAAGAGGATGTTAATTATGTGTTGTCAGTAAGCCTAGCAATAGAAATTTGGGATTATATACATCACTTCCAGTACCTTCTTGTCCATGGGAGAGTGTTTCTACGGATTTTATAGGAGGTGTTATTTGGAATTATGTATTACAAATAAAACATTATTCCCTAAATGTGGTGTGCATTTAGAACAATAGATTAAAGACTTTGCAACTACTTTTCCTAACAGTAAATAGACACACAAAATAGATTAAGAAAATTACATGGAGTCCAAGCGCTTCCTATTCTCCTTCTGTCGCTCTTGTTGTAGCTTCAAATCCAAGCTATATTGCCAAAATATTTCCTACAAGAATGAACACTAAACAACAAAGAGATTGCAATATACAGATGGCTATTCACATTTATCAATTAAATCAATGAAACATGAAACATGTACATCATATGAGAATCCATAATATGAAAGATGGAAGCTTATACAGATACATATGTGGGAAAGTAAGCATAATCTTTATTAATGGATAGAAGGGGAGGTTACAACCAGCAATTGATTTTATCTCACCAACTCCAGCATCATCCCAACCTGATCACAATTAACATCTCTCTAGCATCATATCACTCAAATCAAACCTTCAATTGAGATTCCAACAACATTTCTCTACTAAATTTCTTCCTTCTCAAGCACTAGGATTTGTGCTCAATTTATAGATGAGTTGAAGGTAGTTTCACAATCAATGACTTTCTAATAATAGGAAAGAAATGTTTCCAAGCTCAGAGGTGTTGAATGGACACATGGATTCAAAGTTTGACACATATGCACTCTTATAGAAGGCAATGGCCATGTGGAGATTCTGTAACAATGAGAATTTCGCTCCCAATTGACCAATGCACCCTTGAGTGTCGAGAAGTGCTTTGCAGAGCACCCTTGAATGGAGGTGCCTGCATATGCAAAGCAATTAGCCCCTTGAGAGACTACATTGGTGAGCTCATAGGTGATATAACATGTACTTCAAATCTTGGAAACCTTGCAATGGAATTCATGGATGATTTGTTCTCGTTCTTTGTCTTAGGGCATGTTGCAACTGAAATGATAGGGGATGATAGACCCTATTCATCGGTTCTAGGGATGATGTCCAGTTTAACCAGGTCATTGGGAATGGTGCCCAAATTGACCTATAACAGATTTCCCCTTAAAGAATGAAGTCAGAATAATAATAATAATATTTTTTGAATGAGATGATTTACATTGTGATGGGCTGGAGCTGAAGCAAAGTGGAAACTTGCATCAATCTTACAATACATTACATCATGATATATCCTCTTGATCACAAATTTCTGAGGGAAGGCATTCCCATGCTCATCACATAAACTATCTAATAACATGTACATAGTGCATAAAGTCATCTATATTGGAATGTTTCCCAATATAGACATGCCTACAGATATAGGCCCATGTTCGGATGATGATCTTAATGTAAGGTCACCATACAGATGATGTGTACAAAAATCCTGAAATCTCAACCCCGATGGTTGAAACTAGATCCGGGGTCTTATTATTTCGTTCACTCCATCATTCAGGTACAAGTCTAGCCATGTGAATATATGATTTGTAGTCGAACATGGTAAAACATCGTTTGATTACCAGCCAATGATGTGAGCTATTAAAAAATGCGAGAGAACCACCATTGATGTCAATGGCCCTCAAGGTACTATAGTAGATTTCGTAGGGTGTGAATAGATGATTTGATGTCGAACGGCAAACAAAATATTTCGGTCAAAAGTCCAGAAGTGAGGATATTTTCGATGTTGTAACAAGCCTCATGGTACTGGAATATGATGTTTCTAAGTGAACTTCCTGGATAATGATTTTTCTTCCACAGGAAGTCACTTTATTGTGAAACGGGAGTTAATGATTTCAGAGACAAAGGTATGACTTGATATAGCAATGTTTAGGGATGAATGTCATGAGAATGAAGGTTTATGAGTATTGCAGAAGGATGAGTATTCACTGGATGACTTCTCTTGAACATATCGGTTGCACTTAGATGGGTTGGCACCATTGACCCAAAACCGAAGTGAAGGTACAATGAACCATAGGTATTAATGAACCGTTAAGAAGATTACCCAACCCAAACAGTCACAGTGATGGAGTGAAGTGTCATGTTCAAGAGCGACCTGCTACCGTAAAAAGTTCTGTTTACTTTCCCAAATTTTACTTGGTCATTTTTTGACCAGTTGTTATGAAGGTAAATCCTCTCTACAGACAGAGACGATCCTCTATCCCTAGAGTGGGTCTAGTAACAAATGGACAAGCTAGAGTGAAAGTTCCTAATTAATGAATGAAAATACGAGGTAGATCAACTTACCTGGAGTCCAACACTGTTGTCATAACTGTTGTGGTGGCCTCTTGATTCCTGTTTCAGCGGTTCACAATCCTTCCACAACGATGCTTGGATACCTACACAAAGATCAGAAAACAAAAGCATCATACGAAACAATGATCTCATTCATAATTACTAACCAGTCAAGGAGGGTTAATCATATTGCATCAAATAAAACTCATAATGCAATATGGGAACCAGACAATAGTCATGTATATGTATTAATATAAGAAAGAGTTACAACTGAGCCTTGACATCACAAACTCCTTCAGCAGGGTTCAGTTGAAGCGCGTCTCGATGGATTTTCAGGGAATTCAGACCAGATGAAGACACAATTCTAAGATCTCTTAATGAGGGACTCTTTCGTTCTATATTTTCTCATAAAATGTACATAAATCTCTTCAACGTTTCAGCTATAGTATGTTAAGTTCAGCTAGCACATCAATGGAATATGGCTATATTTATAGAGGGAGAGGAGGAGGTTGGGATCCCTACAATAGTGGAAGGGAGGCCTTATCCCTTGGGAGTTTTCCCCAAAAGGTGGAAACAAGAGGCCAAAGGAGGAAGGTCATGGTTATTCAGTCAAACCACTCCAAATTACTCTCCCACAAAGTTTGTTATGATGGAAACTTCACCTCTATTTTTAAAAAACATTCCATAAACAAGTTGGCGTGGGTAGCTAACTAGGATAGACTGCCAATGGGCATGGGGCCCAGTGTTAATTTCCTGATCGGCGTGAGGGCATAACGATCTACTAGCGCCAAGGAAAAAATAGGTGTTTCTAATGGTCTGTTCAGGAAGTTGTAAACAGAAGGAATGTTGTGCTCATGGAAACGGATGCAATTATAGTATTTGCAAGGCATGAAACTTTATTTTGGTCACAGAAATGAGCCTCCAATGTTCAGGATGGGGATTGCAGGGATGGTGAAAAAATGATG
Source organism: Pinus albicaulis (assembly GCA_034641835.2). NCBI lineage: Eukaryota > Viridiplantae > Streptophyta > Pinopsida > Pinales > Pinaceae > Pinus > Pinus albicaulis. The sequence goes on from CM076580.1 coordinate 1,118,163,056, forward strand.
ATTAACAGATGCCCCCTAAAGCATGAGGTCCGAGAGAGAGAAAGGGGTGAAATTCTTTACGAGAACGTGTTCAAACCAAACACCACTATCGAAAGACTTGCAATTACAAATACAACTGATATCTTTGATACATGAACATGTTCCATGGGTGTAGCCATCCATAATAGAGTACATATATAAATTGAGATCCAAGGTATGGATGCAGCCATCCAGCAGTAAGGATCAAAAAATATACTCAGGTATGGTCGTAGCCATCCAATCAGAAGGGTCATGTAATAAAGTCATGATAAACCATAGTATCCTACAGCCTAGATCTTATTAGACAAAACCCAAGGTCTTGCGCTCCATATCGACCCGAACATGTACAAATTCAGGCATGCGAATATGTGAGCTGAAGTCAAACATGCAAGAAAGTCACCTGATTGCTAGCTGATGATGAAAGTTGTTAACAGGCACAAGAGAAACCACCAATAATTACAATGGCTCTCAAGGTACAACATGTACAATCCATGGAATGTGAACAGTGAGCTAGCGTTGAACACCCACAGAATCACTCGATCGAAGGCCAATGATGTGGACCTGTTGTTGAATGCGAAGGACCTGCCATTGAGGCATGTAGGCTCCAAGGTACCGGTAGGGAGTCTCTAGACCAACTTCCTAGATAATGAGCTGAAGTCGATAGGAAGTGATCCGGTTGAAGGAGGGTCATAATGCTTCCCAAATCATCAACACAAGACAGAGTAACATGATGATAATGAATCAGGACCAACAAAGAATCAGAGGGAGGTTGAAAATTGCAGAGGCAAAACTTCTCTTGAACATATCAGCGACACGACTCTAGATTTGGCAGTGTTTGACATCAAAGGGATCTGAGGTCATGATGATGTGGCAAAGAGAAAATGAGAGGTCAAAACAAATTACCCAAAACCATGGAGGAAAATTGACGAAATGAGATGTCCCCAACCCGACACGAATGCAGACGAGTGTCATGTTCAAGAGCGACATACTGCCAACACAACTAAAGATTGGTTCCATTTTCCCACACCATTTCTAGCAAGTACCCCAATTATTTTTTAAAACAAGCTTGAATGGGATAACATATGCTTGCAATGTAAGTTTTTCCTTCAGACAAATCCAACCTAGTACATTTTACGAGCCGTAGGAAGGAGGAACTCGAGTAACGTCACGGTGACGATTTTTGATGTCATCAGGGTTTAACGAGTCTGACAAAGGGAGAACTTGACATCTTTTCATGTTTAGAGATTGAAAAGAAGCGGAAAAGAAAACTCCAGCATGTCGCTTTTCGTAGGTAGTCTCACACATCCGAAAAGGTAGAAAACTATGTCTGAGAGAACCTCTTAGTCGCAATAGGCTAAGGTATTCCTTTTCCGTAAATAATCTATCCCAACCCGAAAAAGGGGTAAACGTATACTGGGTAGATATCGTTTTGTAGCCATTTAATGAGTTCAAAATGACAAGAATCTCGATAATATTTTCAGTTTTAGAGAGACAGAAAAGAGCTGAAAGATGACTCCAGTAGTAACTTTTTCGTGTTTTTACCAAGTCCAAAAAAGTATAAAATACAACTTGTTACTTCATCGTTATCGCGTTAAAGACCCGTCGCTGCACAAGAAGAAAATGTAAAACCCATTTCTTGAAATAACATAATGTAATAATAAAAAAATATGTCTTAAAATCTAATTAGGGTTTTGAAAAGTTATAAATTTCCAAAAATGGTAAAAAATAATTACTTTTCACTTTTACCTCTTATGGAGCAATAGTTACCCATTTCATACTGCGATTTTGCGGTGACGATAGCGGTCAATCCGAAAGACCATTCTCGAATCCATTAGTTCCAGGTAAGAGCCGACATCCTTCCCCACATTTTAAATCTTCTTGCATTTCCTGCAACCTTCAATTTTTATTTTTGAGGGAGAAATTGTGAAATCTAGGGCACGGCGGTTGGCACAAGTTTTGGGCACGGACTCATGCCAATCACCTAATTTTTGAATTGGGGCACGCCCATTGGCACAACTGTTTCTAAAACAGCTGCGCCAACCGCGTAGACCTTTTAAAACTTACAATACAAGTAAGAAAGCCTCAATTCCACAAATCTAAGCTTTTTATTTGGTTAATAATGTCCATATGAACATTTTTGCAGGTGAAAAAGTGGCAAAATGGTGATCGAGTGGAAGGAAAGGGAACACAGTGAAGAAGACGAGATTGCCATGGATAATGAGATATGCATGGAAGCTCTTAGAGACCGTGGACTGAAAAATTTATTCATGACATCATGCCTCAGAGCTCAACCGGAGCTGCTGCAATACTTGATTAGTATCTGGGATGAGGATCAAGAAAAATTAATTCTTCTGGATCAGGAACTTGAGATTGATGTCTCAAATGTTTACTTCATAAGAGGACTGTCACGGAGGTGGGAAACACCAGTCCTAACCGGCACAAAAAGGATCGGGAAGCGGGAAAGTGGATATCCAAACTATCTTGGACATGGCACTAAAAGTAGTTCTACACACCATCACGCGAGATGCGGGATCGCAAGAACCACATGAAGCGACAAAAATACAGCTTATTCTTGCAGTAGACTGTTTAACACGAACCCTCTACAACTAGGCAGAGGCAGTGACGATCAATATGAAAAGTCAACTGACAAAATGCAAGAAGACTAAATTGAAGCAGTTCGGTTATGGGTCTATCTTGGTATCGTTCTTCCTGGAACGACTACCAATTTTCCAGTTACAGGAAGTGATAGTCCCAACACCAGCAAGACGAGAGCCACAAATGGACCATTGGGCAGCACTGATGCCAAGGTCAAGGGGCGGCCAACAGATGTCCTGGAGACCGGAGTTCTTTGATTGGCTCCGCTGATAGCTGATTGTCGTGGAGGACTGGCCCTACGCTGGCACATATTTCACTAATGATCCGAACCTCCCACTTCGGGAAGGAGAGGATTGGGATGAAGCACTTGGTAAGACTCATTTTTAATTTTTAAGAGTATTGTGATTTTTTTTTGTGATGTATGTTCTGACATTAAAACTATGTGTTATGTGGATGTTGGACTAGAAAGACCTACAGGCATGTCTCCAATAGTGAGGCGAGTCCCTCACGACTTTGGTATGGCCCCTCATGGTGAGGGAGGCAAGGAGGAGGAAATCGTACACAACCTAGAGGGGATCTCTCGTGGAGATCCGAACTATGCGCGTTTCGATGATGTTTCTTGTGCATACCAGATGTTAGTGCTCAAATCTACCTTAGGCTGAAATAAGGTAAGACTCAAGGCTATATCAAACCACGCTCAGCCTCGTAGCTAGCCCTACGAGGACAGGAGAGGGCTCTCTCCGGGTCTATCTCGGCAAAGGATCTTCAAAGGTGCTAAGATGACTTATAATGAATACTGATTTTAGGCTAGTAAAGAGATAGGAAAGTTTGATTTGCATTTTTGGGTTTTTGTTGAAAAATTGGGAAAAACAATTTTGGGTCCGCGGATAAGGCCAGATCTTTGCAGAATTCGAGTTGGGGCGAGGTAGGAAATAGTCTTGATGCTTTTGATCAGGTGTATGGATGGATCAGAATGACAAGGATTTGAAGAGGGAAAGGAAGAACATGGATCCTCTCCAAACAGGCGAAAACATGTAAAACTAAACAAATTTAAAGGCAGAGCACTGAAACAATGGATTCAACCTCATTTACTCATTCATTTAGTTTCAGAAGCATAAGAAGGGAATGGCATACATTAAACATTAAAGAAATTACAATAAACTGAGAGAAAACACCATCAAGAAACTGAAAGCCACAAGAATCCCAACAGGTGCTGCAAAACCTCTTATCTTTCCTTAGCCAAAATATGAAAAATATGTACAATAGTGTGCCAAAATCTTCCCAAGAGTCCAACCTATCCAACCTCTGAAAAGGATTGAGAAATTACATCATATAGAGCATCCTAACCCCTTCCCATGCCTCTAGGGGTCGAATTCCTCCTTCAGGGGTCAGTTTCAACCAAATTCTAATCAAGGAACTAAAATCTAGACAGCTAACAACTTGCCTCTAAAAGAGTGGAAACTGATTCATTTACATGATTTTCACTTTTTTGAGAGTGAATCTTCTAGAATAGGTAAAAATGAGCCAAATTTACATGCCAACCATCAATTTACATCATGAAAACCCAAAAATTTCATCTAGAAGCAAAACTGGTCCCAACTGGCCGAAATTCTGAGCTGGAAGTTGAAAATTCAGCCAAAAATCTATGTAGGTAGCGCGCTTGAGCTGTGTGGGTAGCGCACCTTTCAGCCTAATTTTGAGGCACTTCCCAGCATCCCAATTGAGCTCATGATAGCTCGTTGGAAAGCCCTAGATGTTGGCTATCCAACCCAAGTGGAATTTCTCAATTTGGAGCTCATTTGCCCCTCCAAAACTTCATTCTCCCAGAAGTACTTCCTGCTGGTGCAAAAGGTGGCAGCAAGGTGGTTTTCATGGTGTTTTTGGGCCTTTTGATCATCCAGAACTTGATGAAATGCTTCAGAAATACTTGAGCATGCATAAATTACCATGAAAAACCCAAAAATATAAATTTTTCCTTCAGCAAGTGTCCCAATCAAAAGCGAGCGCGTCGACGCGCTACTCGTATAGCTGAAAAATCTGTTTTGAGACCAAAATATTTCAAAATGACAAAAATTTCTCTGAATTTGCTCAAATTCAGAGCGAAGACCCTCCATCATGTATCATGCCCAGCCAACGAAGCCTCAGCCAAAATCCGAAGTGGATCGGGCCTTTTCCGCCGTTTTAGTGCTCTGCTCAACCTCCTCTTCAGAATCTTCATTTTTGCTTTGCAGACATGCATGCGAGCCCAATAATGACCTTTCATGTGACGAAGCATGTCTTTCTCCCTATTGGCCTTTGCCAGCAATTTCTCCAGATGAATGTTAACATGCGTGAGGCAAGAATCTCGATCAGTCGGTGTCATATCACCTGCTCTCTTCCGGGCCAATTGTCGATCCTCACGGATTCGCCGCAGCTCATAAAGTGTGTGCTCATCCTCTAACTATTTGTTACGCTGCTCCAGGTAGTTTATCACCCACTGAGCCCTCTGCAATTTCTCTTTCAGCGTGTCATTCTCGGCCCTTTGCTCCTGGATGATCTCCTTCAGCTTCGAGCTAGGAGAGCTCGCATCAACATCAATGATCGTGAAATCAGTGTCCCGTCCTTTTGAAAGGCCCTCATCATGCATAGGCCTCTTGCCCCTGTCCTGAAACTGTACCTACGCTGAAGAAGAAGGCGAGACCCCTTCCACATCATGTGGAGATAATACTCGCTCTGCTGATGGAGTCAACGAGACCCCTTCCACCCCGGGTGGAGATAGTACTCGTCGTGTAGCTGCAAATAAGGCCCTGTGGCCTCGCTGGTATGTCACATACAATGGAGCACTGATATGCTCGATCTCAGGAATGTCAGGCTGGTGTGAATGCTCTCCCTCATCATAAACTACCTCGGGAGGCTACTGTGGCGCTGTGAAGAAGTCACGGGAGATGAAATCCTCCCAAGTAATGCCCTACTGTGGAATCACTGTCATACTCCTGCTCATAATCTGAGTCCGTCTCTGACATGGCTTTGAAAAAAAGATGTCTATAATATATATGCTGATATAGGTGTAGTGAAGACAAAATTTCAGTGTATGCTCAAAACCCAAATATGTCACATATGTATCAAAGTATCATAGGAAAACAAGCCACAGTGGTGATGGCTCTGTCAAGTGGATTGGCATAAAAACAGTCACTGCTTTGATCACAACTGAATTTGACAAATGAGTAGAAAAAGTGTAATGTAGTGTACAGCCTTTGCAATGTTGGCCGAGATTTGTCAAAGGGAAAATGAGAATGAGACTGTGTTTGTCAATAGAGAATAGGAAACAGTGGCAATGACCATAGTAAAACAATAGCAATGACAACAATGTTTCGATAATGTCAATGGAGGATATGGACAAGTGAACATGAGACTAGGTGAAAATCATAGTGACATCAGTGATGTAATGGAAAAGAAAGGGCGTGAGGATGATGTAAATAATGAGCAGGGGCGCCACAGACAATATAAGCATGAGCATATATATCAACCACACAAGTTTTCAAACCCTTCACAAGACTATCAACATATCTTTCAAAACCCTAAGAAATGAATTTTCAATGAACATAGGGTTCACCTTTCTCCATATCAAGCACACTAGTTTCTCCACTCTCAAAACACCACAATCATGTTCAAAATTTACTGAGCAATCGTGAAAAACCTACTTGCAAGCCGATTGAGGCGATTTGGCATTAAACTGGACGCAAGGGAAAATTTTTTTGGCTCTGAGACTATATGGGTAGCGTGCTCACCCAATGCATAGCGCGCTGCATGTGCGTAGTGCCCTTGTTATTTTACACAGGCTGGGGAGGGTATATGCGTAGCGCGCCTCTTGTGCGTAGCGCACCTCCTATATGCATAGTGCGCTACATAGTGCATTTTACAGGAGGTTTTTGGAGGCCTTTCCGGTGTCAAAATTGAGCGTGTGATAGCTCGTTGGAAAGCTATTGGAGTATAATTTCCAAAAAAAGTAAAATTTTTCAATTTGGACTTCATTTTACTTGTCAGAAATCAAATCTCCCAAAACTTGTCAAAATGAGCAGAATGAGGCTGCCTCAAGGCAGAGCGCTGTTGTAGTCAACTTTTGAAGGTCTTCCTCACCTCCAAATTGAGCTCATGATATCTCATAGGAAATATATTTGTGTCTAGTTATCCTTTGACTCATCAAGCAAGTCATTTAGTCAACCATTCTAGGATAAATCTTGATTTTCCCAAGGTCACTTCAGAGGTGCATTCAATTCTCCTGAGGCAATGGTATTTTTGACATTTCTCTAAAAACATGATACCTGTGTAAAAAGTGAGGGAGGTTTCTCTTCTTTGGCATGTTTTGGACAAAAAAATCTCTCATTTTTCCAAAATTCATCTTTTATTTCTTTGAAATAGCATTTGAGTGAAACTTATCCCGATGTGTGGAACAAGGGATTTTTTCAAAATGAAGCGAAACGAAGGGGATAAGGGGCTTCTAAATTCTTGGAGAAATTTTTGGAAGTAGGGGGGGATGTTAGGAAGAAGGGGAAAGTGGAATCTCAGAGATTGAGAGAGGGGAAGGGGTCCAAAAGGGCAAAACACAGGCCTAGCCTAGAAAATTGCCAAGTTGTGGCAAGAAACTAGGGTTTGTGCAAAAATGAGGAATTTGGGGGATCTCAATGATGGGAAGTGTTTAATAAGGTATATTAAGGATAGGGGAAGGTGTGTGAACATCAGGATACGAGTTTTTCCGATGATTTGACCATCCAAGAGAAATTACCTCCAAACCCTAGGAGAGGGAAATGGACCTTACCTAGGCACAACTTAAGCATGAACAAGCTGTAAAATGATCCAATGGAACTTGAAATGATGATGAAAACCCTCTGAATGATGGCACACTCAGCTGAATGGTGACATGGACCGACATTTGGACAACTTTGACAGGAGTAAAAGCAACCCCTAGACCTAATGCCTAGTGACCAAATTTTGCTTGAAGACTCATTGAAATGAAAAAATTTGACCTTGACACCTTAAAATCATTTTTTAAGAGCATGTTTGATCACTGGAGGAAGGCTGCAAAGGCTGACTCTATTACTGGCTCCAATGGGGATGGTGGTGCTCCCTGAGGTGCCAAGAACGGCGCATCTTTGAGAGCGTTGCGCGTTGCCTTCATCCATTGGGCGATGGAATCATTATTTGAACGGATAACACAAAACCTTTGACACATTTATTGAATGAAAACTTGACCGAAAACTTGACCGAAACTTGACCGAAACTTCTGACTCAAACCGACTCGATGGCAAATCGAAACAACTTGAAAAACCGACTGGAAAACTAACTTAAGACTTGAACTTAAAACTTAAAGCTTGCCTATAGAGTACATAACCACCTATGTTTCTTATAAGACCACATACCATCAAAATATATCATAATGCCAATGTAACCAGTCAAGCAGATGCCTTGCTAACTGATTCTCCCGATCAAATCTCCTGGTCAACAATACAAACTGATAACTGGGCATCCAAAAACATAGCTGACCATGATCTCCTTCATCACTGAATACTGCAATACTCACCTTTACTGGTGACTGTAACAATTTTTCCAATGGATCATGAAAAACATGAAGATTTACCTCCTGCTAAAAGAACATGGTGTCCTTCTCTTCTGATTCTGATCTTCCTTCATCATGTACTTCAGTAAAAATATGTTCCTGGGCCTCAAAGAATTCTGAACATGTGAATGAGCAGATCTCCTCTTGTAAAAACATTTCAACACATGAAACATATGAAGAAGAAACTGAAAGGGAATCTTGAATGATCTGATCTTCTGTAGCCTGAATTTAATGTCGGTCATCTTCATATGATATCACAACCAGATTATCATGTTCCTCATTACATTCATCAATCATAAGGAAAGAAACTTCACCGATTCTTGATGCTCAAACATGATATCTCTTTTGCCTACCATAAATCATCCAAAGGAACTGCTTTCTACTTAGCTTTGAAGGAAGATTTTCTATCTCGTTGTTCATGAAATGACTCCAGATTTCTTCTTCATGACAATGTGTTCTAATGCACCGAAAACACTTGGATCCATAACCGTGTCTTCTGCATTCAAGATGATCTCAACAGCATAATTCTCCTTGATGGGTTTCAGCACAAGATATGCTTGGTCATTAAAATTTGAATCTGAAATGGCTGACCTGACTGCATCACATTCTGAAATTGAAACTGGACCTAATTGCATGCTGTCTTCTTCTGTGGGTAGATCTGAAAAATGCTCTTCTCTCTCATCATCTTCAGCTATATGACAAATTTCACCCTGTTGAGCTATAAAGCTGCTTACAGGACTGTCATCCTTTTCAGAAAAGGAAGAAGTTCCACCATCACCTTCTTGATCATGTGCACACTGCAGATTTGCGTTAACTTGAGCTGGAACAGGACCTTTCAATAGCTGATCTATCTCATCTTCAGACAGAGGAGATAATACCCTTTGTTTACTTTTTCTCAAACAGTGATTGTCTTCATTGATTTCAAGTGAAGGAGTATATATATTTTCTTCATACTGCTGATCCATTTCATATAATTCCTGTTGACTATCAAAATGCAAAATTCCTTCATCTTCCACCACACCAAAATCTTGATCCCGCCTGCAAATTTTCACAGATCATCTTTATGTCGCTAAAATGGATTTTCACATAGGGCTTCCATGATCTCATCATCCATGAAATTATCATCTTCATAATATTTCTCAAGGCTTTCAATAAAAGTAGAAGCATGTTTGCAGCAAATAATACAGAACTAAATTTAATGATGGATAAGATACTTGATATCTTTCAATGAACAGGGCATGAAAATACTTTAAACAATAAATACAGGCCAGCGGCAAATTTTCATACCAAGATTGGGCTTCACCTTCCAAAGTGGCCAGGAATATCTTCATCAAGCAATCTTCAGGAAACTCCACCTTCAACTTGCGAATATGCATGTGAAATCTAACCAGATGTAAAGCAACATCTTTCTTACCATCATCGTTAAACGTAGGCAGATTCGTTGACCAATCTACCTTGGGCATCTTATTCGGAAAACCCGGAATGTGATCTCGGCTCATGGGAGCATATCTTCTTGTGATTCGGTCCATCTTGAAAATCTCACAGCTACTGATCTCCCTGCAGTGAAGTCACCATGAAGCATCGATTTCTGGATTTTTCAGTGAATGAAGTCGCCAGGTGAATGATTTCAGCCTTGCGATGTCTGATCGTTGTTCACCATCAACCATTAGATCTAAACTTGATACATGTACTGGGGCAATTTACAAGTTAAATGCTCGATTACAAGTTAAACCGGAGATCGACTGAAGCATTGTTTATCTACTTCGCTGATGCATAGCAACAACATTTCGAAGGCTACCTGGAGTGACTTCAGACTCCGTCTAAGACTCATGAAACAAACACATCAACAAGCAAACCATTGAGATTTTATTCTTATGGTCACCACTATGTTAGCGCTCGAATCTACCTTAGGCTGAAATAAGGTAAAACTCAAGGCAACATCAAACCAAGCTTAGCCTCGTAGCTAGCCCTACGAGGACAGGAGAGGGCTCTCTCCGGGTCTATCTCGGCAAAAAATCTTCAAAGGGGCTGAGATGACTTATAATGAATAATGATTTTAGGCTAGTAAAGAGATAGGAAGGTTTGATTTTGATTTTTTGGGTTTTTGTTGAAAAAATGGGAAAAACAAATTTGGGCTCGGGGATGAGGCCAGATCTTTGCAGAATTTGAGTTGGGGCAAGGTAGGCAGTAGTCTTGATGTTTTTTGATTATGTGTATGGATGGATCAGAATGAAAAGGAGCTGAAGAGGGCAAGGGAGAACAAGGATCCTCTCCAAACTGGCGAAAACATATAAAACTAAAAAAATTTAAAGGCAGAGCACTGAAATCAATGGATTCTACCTCATTTACTCATTCATTTAGTTTCAAAAGAAAAATAAGGGAATGGCATACATTAAACATTTAAATAACTTACAAATAACTGAGAGAACACACCATCAAAACTAAAATCCATAAGAATCCCAACAGGTGCTGCAAAACCTCTGATCTTTACTTAGCCAAAATGCAAAAAATATGTACAATAGTGTGCCAAACTTTTCCCAAGAGTCCAACCTATCCAACCTCTCGAAAAGGATTGAGAAATTACATCATATAGAGCATACTAACCCCTTTCCATGCCTCTAGGGGTCGAATTCATCCTCTAGGAGCCAGCTCCAACTAATTCTAAACAAGGAGCTAGAATCTAGGCAGCCAAACAACTTGCCTCTAAAAGGAAGGAAACTGATTCTCACACTTGATTTTTACTTTTTTAGGAGTGAATCATCTAGAATAGGTAAAAATGAGTCCAAGTTACATGCCAACCATAATATTACATCAAGATAACTCAAAAATTACATCCACAAGCAAAACTGGTCCAACTGGCCAAAATTCTGAGATGGAAGGTGAAAAATTGACCAAAAATCTATATGCGTAGCGCGCCTGAGCCATATGCGTAGTGCGCCTTTCAGCCTACTTTTGGGGCACTTCTTGGCATCCAAATTGAGCTCATGATAGCTCGTTGGAAATCCCTGGATTTTGGCTATCCAACCCAAGTGGCATTTCCCAATTTGGAGCTCATTTTCCCCTCCAAAACTGCATTCTCCCAGAAGTACATCCTTCTGATGCAAAAGGTGGAAAAAAGGTGGTTTTCATGGTGTTTTTGGCCCCTTTGATCATCCAGAACTTGGTGAAATGATTTGACCATACTGGAGCATGCATAAATTACCATGAAAAACCCAAAAATATAAATTTTTCCTCCAGCAAGTGTCCTAATCATAAGCGAGCGTGTCGACGCGCTACTCGTATGGCTGAAAAATCTGTTTTGAGACCAAAATATTTCAAAATGACAAAAACTTCTCCGAATTTGCTCAAATTTGGAGCAAAGACCCTCCATCATGTATCATGCCCAGCCAACGAAGCCTCGACCAAAATCCGGAGTGGATCAGGCTTTTTCCACCGTTTTAGTGCTCTCCGCTCAACCTCCTTCTCTCGTAATCTTCATTTTTTGTTTTGGTACATGCATGCAGCTCATTAATGACCTTTCATGTGACGAAGCATGTCTTTGTCTCTATTAGCCTTTTGCCAAAATTTCTCCGTATGAATGTTATTAGTGCGTGAGGCAAGAATCTCGATTCAGGCGGTGTCATATCACCAGGTTCTTCCGGCCAATTGTCGATCTTTCACGAATTCGCTCACCATAAAGTGTGTGCTTCATCCCTTCAATCGTTTGTTGGCTACTGCCCGTGTAGTCTATCACCAACTGATCCCTCTGCAATTTCTCTTTCAGCGTGTCATTCTCGGCCTTTTGCTCCTGGATGATTTCTTTCAGCGTCGAGCTAGGGGAGCTCGCATCAACATCAATGATCGTGAAATCAGTGTCCCGGCCTCCTGATGGGCCCTCATCATGCATGGGCCTCTTGCCCCTATCCTGAAACCATACCGTCGGGCAATATTGTGAGACCCTTCCACATCATGTGGAGATAATACTCGCTCTATCGATGGAGTCAACGAGAGACCCTTCCACCCCCGGTGGAGATAGTACTCGTCGTGTAGTCGGCAACAAGGCTCGTGGCCTTGCCGGTATGTCACATACAATGGAGCACCGATATGCTCGATCTCGTGAATGTCAAAGCGAGGTGGAAGGTTTCCCTTCCCTCATCATAAACTACCCTGGGAGGCGGGCCGTGGCACCGTGAAGTCACGGAGATGAAATCCTCCCAAGTAATCCTCTGCTGTGGAATCACCGTCATACTCCTGCTCATAAACTGAATCCGTCTCTGACATTGTGCTAAAACCAGAATGTTTGTAAAATGTATGCTGATATAGGTGTAGTGAAGATAAAAGTTCAGTGTATGCTCAAAACCCAAATATACATATATACCAAAGATTATAGAAAACAATGCAGTGATGATGTACCTCATAGCTGGCGTTAAACCAATCACTGCTGATCCGCCAACTGAATTTGACAAATGAGTAGAAAAGTAATTTAGCAAAAGGACACCCCAGTCGTCGAGATTTGTCAAAGGGAAAATGAGAATGAGACTGTGTTTGTCAATAGAGAATAGGAAACAGTGGCAATGACCATAGTAAAACAATAGAAATGACAACAATGTTCCGATAATGTCAATGGAGGATATGGACAAGTGAACATGAGACTAGGTGAAAACATGAATAAGGAGCAGTGCTAAAATGAGGATGACAATCATAGTGACAGCAGTGGTACAATGGAAAATAAAGGGCGTGAGGATGATGTACATAATGAGCAGGGGCGCCACAGACAATATAGGCATGAGCATATATATCAATCACAGAAGTTTGCAAACCCTTCACAAGACTGTCAACATATCTTTCAAAACCCTGAGAAATGAATTTGCAATGAACCTAGGGTTTACACATTTCTCCTCATCAAATGCTTGTTTCCCCACATCAAACACACTACAATCATGTTCAAAATTTACTGAGCAACCATTAATAACCTACTTGCAAGCCACTTGAGGCTTTTTGACATCAAACCGGACGCAAGGGAAATTTTTTTTTAGCTCTGAGACTATGTGCATAGTGCGCTTACCCAGTGCGTAGCACGCTGCATGTGCATAGCGCGCTTGTAAATTTACACATGCTAGGGAGGCTATATGCGTAGCGCGCTCCTTGTGCGTAGTGCGCCTCCTCTGTGCGTAGCGCACTACATAGTGCATTTTTTAGGAGGATTTTGGAGGCCTTCCCGATGTCCAAATTGAGCGTGTGATAGCTAGTTGGAAAGCTCTTGGAGTTTAATTTCCAACCCAAGTGGAATTTTGCAATTTTGACTTCATTTTCCTTGTCATAAATCAAATCTTCCAAAACTTGTGAAAATGAGCAGAATGAGGCTGCCTCAAGGCAGAGCGCTGTTGCAGTCAACTTTTTAAGGTCTTCCTCAACTCCAAATTGAGCTCATGATAGCTCATTGGAAAGATATTTGTGTCTATTTATCCTTTGACCCATCAAGAAAGTCATTTAGCCGACCATGCTAGGATAAATATTTATTTTCCCAAGGTCACTTTAGAGGTGCATTCAATTCTCCTGAGGCAACAGTAGTTTTGACATTTCTCTAAAACCATGATACCTGTGTAAAAAGTGAGGGATTTTTTTCTTCTTTGGCATGTTATGGATAAAAACCTCTCTCATTTTTCCAAAATTCATCTTTTATTGCTCTTAAATATCATTTGAGTGAAACTTATCCCGATGTGTGGAACAAGGGATTTTGTCGAAATGAAGTGAAACGAAGGGGATAAGGGGCTTCTAAATTCTTGGAGAAATTTTTGGAAGTAGGGGGGGGATGTTAGGAAGTAGGGGAAGGTGGAATCTCAGAGATTGAGTGAGGGGAAGGGGTCCAAAAGGGCAAAACACAGGCCTAGCCTAGAAAATTTCCAAGTTGTGGCAAGAAACTAGGGTTTGTGCAAAAATGAGGAATTTGGGGGATCTCAGTGATGGGAAGTGTTTAATAAGGTACATTAATGATAGGGGAAGGTTTATGAACATTAGGATACAAGTTTTTCTGATGATTTGACTATCCAAGAGAAATTACCTCCAAAACCCTAGGAGAGGGAAATGGACCTTACCTAAGCACAACTGAAGCATGAACAAGCTGTAAAATGACCCAATGGAACTTGACATGATGATAAAAACCCTCTGAATAATGGTACACTCAGCTGAATGGTGACATGGACCGACATTTGGACAAATTTGAAAAGAGCGAAAAACAACCCTAGACCTAATGCCTAGTGACCAAATTTTACCAAGACCCATTTAAATGACAAAATTTGACCTTGAAACCTTAAAATCATTTTTAAAGAGCATGTTTGATCACTAGAGGAAGACTGCAAAGGCTGACACTAACATTGGCTCCAATGGGGATGGTAGCTCCTTGGAGGTACCAATAACAATGATTTTTTGGGAGAGTTAAAAATACTGTTGCTGCCTTCATCCATTGGGCGATGGAATCATTATTTGTTCGGATAACACAAAAACCTTTGACACATTTATTGGAATGAAAACTTGACCTAAATTGACCTGAAATTGATCAAATTTTGACTAAACTTGACTCAAACCGACTCGATGGAAAACTGAAATGACTTGAAAAAACTTGACTCTAAAAAACTAACTCAAGACCTGAACTTAAAACTTAAAGCTTACTGGCAGTACATAACCACCTGTGTTTCCTGCAAGACAATATACCATCAAACTATATCAAAATGCCAATGTAACCAATCAAGCAGATGCCTTCTTGATTGATTCTCCCAATCAGATCTAATGGTCAACAATACAAAATGATAACTAGGCATCCAAAACCATAGCTGACCATGATCTCCTTCATCACTGAACACTGCAATACTCACCTTTACTGCTGACTGTAACAATTTTTCCAATGGATCATGAAAAACATGAAGATTTACCTCCTGCTGAAAGAACATGGTGTCCTTCTCTTCTGATTTTGATCTGTCTTCATCATGTACTTCAGTAAAAGTATGCTCCTGGGCTTTAAATAACTCTGAATAGGTAGAAGAGCAGATCTCCTCTTGTAAAAACATTTCAACACATGAAACATATGAAGAAGAAACTAAAAGGGAATCTTGAATGATCTGATCTTCTGTAGCCTGAATATAATGTAGGTCATCTTCATATGATATGATACCCAGATTATCATGTTCCTCATTACATTCATCAATCATAAGGAAAGAAACTTCAGCTGATTCTTGATGCTAAAACATGATATCTCTATCATCTACCATAAATTCATCCAAAGGAACTGTTTCACTTACTTGAAGGAAGATTTCATCTCGTTGTTCATGAAATGACTGGATTGCTTCTTCATGAAGGATGTGTTCTAATGCACTGAAAACACTTGGATCCATAACTGTGTCTTCTGCATTCCAGATGATCTCAACAGCATAATTCTCCTTGATGGGTTTCAGCACAAGATATGCTTGGTCATTAAAATTTGAATCTGAAATGGCTGATCTGATTGCATCACATTCTGAAATTGAAACTGGACCTACTTGCATGCTGTCTTCTTCTGTGGGTAGATCTGAAAAAATCTCTTCTCTCTCATCATCTTCAGCTATATGACAAATTTCAACCTGCTGAGCTATAAAGCTGCTTACAGGACTGTCATCCTTTTCAGAAAAGGAAGAAGTTCCACCATCACCTTCTTGATCATGTGCACACTGCAGATCTGCGTTAACTTGAGCTGGAACATGACCTTTCAATAGCTGATCTATCTCATCTTCAGACAGAGGAGATAATACCTTTTGTTTTCTTTTGCTCAAACAATGATTGTCTTCATTGATTTCAAGTGAAGGAGTATACAAACTTTCCTCATACTGCTGATCCATTTCATGTAATTCCTGTTGACTGTCAAAATGAAAAATTCCTTCATCTTCCACCACACTAAGATCTTGATCCTGCTGCAAATTCTCATGATCGTCTTTATGCTGCTGAAATGGATTTTCATACAGGGCTTCCATGATCTCATCATCCATGAAATTATCATCTTCATAATATTTCTCAAGGCTTTCAATAAAAGTAGAAGCATGTTTGCAACAGTCATGAACTAAATTTAATGATGGATAAGATGCTTGATATCTTTCAATGAACAAGGCATGAAAATCCTTTAAACAATAAATACAGGCCAGCGGAAAATTTTCATACCAAGATTGGGCTTCACCTTCCAGAGTGGCCAGGAAAATCTTCATCAAGCAATCTTCAGGAAAATTCACCTTCAACTTGCGAATATGCATGTGAAATCTAACCAGATGTAAAGCAGCATCTTTCTTACCATCATCATTAAACGTAGGAAGATTCCTTGACCAATCTACCTTGGGCATCTTATTCGGAAAACCTGGAATGTGATCTCGGCTCATGGGAGCATATCTTCTCGTGATTCGGTCCATCTTGAAAATCTGACAGCTACTGATATCCCTGCAGTGAAGTCACCATGAAGCATCGATTTCTGGATTTGTTCAGTGAATGAAGTCACCAGGTGAATGATTTCAGCCTTACAGTGTCTGATGGTTGTTCACCATCAACCATCAGATCTGAACTTGATACATGTACTGGGGCAATTTACAAGTTAAATGCTACGATTACAAGTTAAACCGGAGATCGACTGAAGCAACGTTTATCTACTTCGCTGATGCATAGCAACAACGTTTCGAAGGCTACCTGGTGTGACTTCAGACTCCGTCTAAGACTCATGAAACAAACACATCAACAAGCAAACCATTGATATTTTATTCCCCAATATGGTCGCCACTATGTTAGTGCTCAAATCTACCTTAGGCTGAAATAAGGTAAGACTCAAGGCTACATCAAACCATGCTCAGCCTCACAGCTAGCCCTACGAGGAGAGGAGAGGGCTCTCTCCGGGTCTATCTCGGCAAAGGATCTTCAAAGGGGCTGAGATGAATTATAATGAATACTAATTTTAGGCTAGTAAAGAGATAGGAAAGTTTGATTTTGATTTTTTGGGTTTTTGTTGAAAATTTGGGAAAAACAATTTTGGGTTCGCGGATAAGGCCAGATCTTTGCAAAATTCGAGTTGGGGCGAGGTAGGCAATAGTCTTGATGCTTTTGATCAGGTGTATGGATGGATTAGAATGACAAGGAGATTAAGAGGTCAAGGAAGAACATGGATCCTCTCCAAACAGGCGAAAACATGTAAAACTAAACAAATTTAAAGGCAGAGCACTGAAACAATGGATTCAACCTCATTTACTCATTCATTTAGTTTCAGAAGCATAAAAAGGGAATGGCATACATTAAACATTAAAGAAATTACAATAAACTGAGAGAAAACACCATCAAGAAACTGAAAGCCACAAGAATCCCAACAGGTGCTGCAAAACCTCTGATCTTTCCTTAGCCAAAATATGAAAAATATGTACAATAGTGTGCCAAAATCTTCCCAAGAGTCCAACCTATCCAACCTCTGAAAAGTATTGAGAAATTACATCATATAGAGAATCCTAACCCCTTTCCATGCCTCTAGGGGTCGAATTCCTCCTTCTAGGAGCAGTTCCAACTAATTCTAAACAAGGAGCCAGAATCTAGGCAGCCAAACAACTTGCCTCTAAAAGGAAGGAAATTGATTCTTACCAATGATTTTTACTTTTTTAGGAGTGAATCATCTAGAATAGGTAGAAATGAGTCCAAGTTACATGCCAACCATAATATTACATCAAGATAACTCAAAAATTACTTCCACAAGAAAAACTGGTCCAACTGGCCGAAATTCTGAGCTGGAAGGTGAAAAATTGACCAAAAATCTATATGCGTAAAGCGCTTGAGCCATACACGTAGTGCGTCTTTCAGCCTGCGTTTGGGGAACTTTCGGGCATCAAAATTGAGCTCATGATAGCTCGTTGGAAAGCCCTAGATGTTGGCTATCTAACCCAAGTGGAAGTTCTCAATTTGGAGCTCATTTCCCCTCCAAAACTTCATTCTCCCAGAAGTACTTCCTGCTGATGCAAAAGGTGGCAGCAAGGTGGTTTTCATGGTATTTTTAGGCCTTTCGATCATCCAGAACTTGATGAAATTCTTCGAAAATACTGGAGCATGCATAACTTACCATGAAAAACTCAAAAATATAAATTTTTCCTTCAGCAAGTGTCCCAATCAAAAGCGAGCGCGTCGACGCGCTACTCGTATAGCTGAAAAATCTGTTTTTAGACCAAAATATTTCAAAATGACAAAAATTTCTTCGAATTTGCTCAAATTCGGAGCGAAGACCCTCCATCATGTATCATGCCCAGCCAATGAAGCCTCGGCCAAAATCCGGAGTGGATCAGGCCTTTTCCGCCGTTTTAGTGCTTCGCTCAACCTCCTCTTCAGAATCTTCATTCTCGCTTTGTAGACATGCATGCGAGCCCAATAATGACCTTTCATGTGACGAAGCATGTCTTTGTCTCTGTTGGACTTTGCCAACAACTTCTCCAGATGAATGTAAACATGCGTGAGGCAGCAACTGATCACTCGTGTCATATCACTCTGTGTCTCCCGGGCCAATCGTCGATCCTCACGACCCGCCATAGCTCACAAAGTGTGTGCTCATCCCCAAGCTTTTGTTACGCTGCTCCGTGCGTTTATCACCCAATGAGCCCTCTGCAATTTCTTCTTTAGCGTGTCATTCTCAGCATCTCAGCCTTTTGCTCCCGGATGATCTCTTCACCTCGAGCTAGGAGAGCCGCATCAACATCAATGATCGTGAAACGTGTCCCGGCTTCCGATGGGCCCTCACTGCGGCGGGGCCTCTTCCCCCTGTCCTAAAACTGTACCGTGCTGAAGAAGAAGGCAAGACCCCTTCCTACATCATGTGGAGATAATAATCGCTCTGCTGATGGAGTCGGCGAGACCCCTTCCACCCCGGGTGGAGATAATACTCGCCGTGTAGCTGCAAATAAGGCCCTGTGGCCTCGCTGGTATGTCACAAACAATGGAGCACTGATATTCTCGACCTCAGGGATGTCCGACTGATGTGAAGGCTCTCCCTCATCATAAACTACCTCGGGAGGCGGCTGTGGCGCTGTGAAGAAGTCACGTGAGATGAAATCCTCCCAAGTAATGCCCTGTTGTGGAATCACTATCATACTCCTGCTCATAATCTGAGTCCGTCTCTGACATGGCTTTGAAAACAAGATGTCTGTAATATATATGCTGATATAGGTGTAGTGAAGACAAAATTTCAGTGTATGCTCAAAACCCAAATATGTCACATATGTATCAAAGTATCATAGGAAAACAAGCCACAGTGGTGATGGCTCTGTCAAGTGGATTGGCATAAAAACAGTCACTGCTTTGATCACAACTGAATTTGACAAATGAGTAGAAAAATTGTAATTTAGTGTACACCCTTTGCAATGTTGGCCGAGATTTGTCAAAGGGAAAATGAGAATGAGACTGTGTTTGTCAATAGAGAATAGGAAACAGTGGCAATGACCATAGTAAAACAATAGCAATGACAACAATGTTCCGATAATGTCAATGGAGGATATGGACAAGTGAACATGAGACTAGGTGAAAACATGAATAAGGAGCAGTGCTAAAATGAGGATGACAATCATAGTGACAGCAGTGGTACAATGGCAAATAAAGGGCGTGAGGATGATGTACATAATGAGCAGGGGCGCCACAGACAATATAGGCATGAGCATATATATCAATCACAAAAGTTTGCAAACCCTTCACAAGACTGTCAACATATCTTTCAAAACCCTGAGAAACGAATTTGCAATGAACCTAGGGTTTACACATTTCTCCTCATCAAATGCTTGTTTCCCCAAATCAAACACACTACAATCATGTTCAAAATTTACTGAGCAACCATTAATAACATACTTGCAAGCCACTTGAGGCGTTTTGACATCAAACCGGACGCAAGGGCAAAATTTTTTTAGCTCTGAGACTATGTACGTAGTGCCCTTACCCAGTGCATAGCGTGCTGCATGTGCGTAGCGTGCTTGTAAATTTACATAGGCTGGGGAGGCTATATGCGTAGCGCGCTCCTTGTGCGTAGCGCGCCTCCTCTGTGCGTAGCGCACTACATAGTGAATTTTTCAGGAGGATTTTGGAGGCCTTCCCGATGTCCAAATTGATCGTGTGATAGCTAGTTGGAAATAACTTAGAGTTTACTTTCCAACCCAAGTGGAATTTTTCAATTTGGACTTCATTTTCCTTGTCAGAAATCAAATCTCCCAAAACTTGTCAAAATGAGCAGAATGAGGTTACCTCAAGGCAGAGCGTTGTTGCAGTCAACCTTTGAAGGTCTTCCTCAACTCCAAATTGAGCTCATGATAGCTCATTGGAAAGATATTTGTGTCTATTTATCCTTTGACACATCAAGCAAGTCATTTAGCCAACCATGTTAGGAGAAATATTTATTTTCCCAAGGTCACTTCAGAGGTGCATTCAATTCTCAGAGGTGCAGTTTTTGGATAAAAAACTCTCTCATTTTTCCAAAATTCATCTTTTATTGCTCTTAAATATCATTTGAGTGAAACTTATCCCGATGTGTGGAACAAGGGATTTTGTCGAAATGAAGTGAAACGAAGGGGATAAGGGGCTTATAAATTCTTGGAAAAATTTTGGGAAGTAGGGGGGGATGTTAGGAAGCAGGGGAAAGTGGAATATCAGAGATTGAGTGAGGGGAAGGGGTCCAAAAGGGCAAAACACAGGCCTAGCCTAGAAAATTGCCAAGTTGTGGCAAGAAACTAGGGTTTGTGCAAAAATGAGGAATTTGGGGATCTCAGTGATGGGAAGTGTTTAATAAAGTACATTAAGGATAGGGGAAGGTGTGTGAACATCGGGATACAAGTTTTTCCGATGATTTGACCATCCAAGAGAAATTACCTCCAAAACCCTAGGAGAGGGAAATGGACCTTACCTAGGCACAACTGAAGCATGAACAAGGTGTAAAATGACTCAATGGAACTTGAAATGATGATGAAAACCCTCTGAATGATGGTACACTCAGCTGAATGGTGACATGGACCGACATTTGGACAAATTTGAAAAGAGTGAAAACAAACCCTAGACCTAATGCCTAGTGACCAAATTTTTCTTGAAGACTCATTGAAATGACAAAATTTGACCTTGACACCTTAAAATTATTTTGTAAGAGCATGTTTGATCAATGGAGGAAGGCTGAAAAGACTGACACTAACACCAGAGACATAGTATAGGGGTGTCAAACTGAGTTCACCGCTTGCTAAGGCGGCTTGTACGTGCAGTGACATGCTATCATGATCATCACACCGATTAGACACCTAGGATTTACTTCTGCATATTTTTGAGAGACATGATGTCTCAAGATGTAACAGAAACACACATATTTTTTGAAACATATGGTGCACACTGATGCAAACTTCCAATATATATATATACATATACCTTCCTATGTGATATGAGTCTTTCATGTGATGATGATTTTACATATTACGCAAATGTCTATCTAATACAATGTTAGCCACTGTATCAGTTAATGCATTCATTTGTCTTGGAATATGTTGATATGTGATACAATAAAAATGTATTTCCAACAAACGAACACGTAAATATAATCTTAAAATGTGAGGGCTTCTAATTGAATAATGACCATTAAGTTGAGGAACAACAAGCTGGGAGTCTAGATTTACAACTGATGCACTAATGCCGAGGTTAATCACCTTGGTTAACAGTTAAATAACAACACTATACTCAGCAACATTGTTTGTAGTTCGTCCTAGACAAATACCTTGCAGATCTATCAACTCACCAGTAGGATCATAAATCACCCAGGATCATAAAACACCATCTGCGAAACCAACATGAGGGGTAATAGACATCTGCACAATAATCAACGACCCAATAAGTAGGAAGACGCTCGCAAAACACACCAAGCCAAAAAATGTACAAAAATTAAAAGAACACCTATATACACAGAACATGCACGAATGACTCATGCATAATATTTTTTGAGATACAACCCATTTTTGGGCTAATCTAATGGATGACCATCATAATCAATGAGCTCATAGGCCCCATTCTTCAAAATTCATTTAACAATGTAAGTCCCATGCCACATGGGGTGAAATTTTCCTGCCCCCAACTTATCATGAGCTTGGTCATACAGGAGGTCGAGGTCTCCTTCTACAAAGGAGTGAGGGGAAACTGACTAGTCAAAATGAGTTTTGACCCGCTTCTTCTGTGCCTTGATGACCAAAGCAGCAAAGCTGCGAGTTTCATCCAGCCTTTCTAAGTAGAGAAGACGCTCTTCTTCAGGTGAAGTGTTGGGAAGTAATTCAACAGCTAACTTGAGAGAAGGTATTTCACACTCAATCGAAAGGGTAGCTTCTAGACCGTAAACAAACTGGAATGGAGTGAATCCGGTCACATCCTTGACTGAGGTTTGGTATCCCCAGAGAGCCGAAAATAACATGAGATTCTAGTTGGATTTATGCATCCCAATCATACGTTGAAGCATGGTGACAAGAACTTTGTTCACAACTTCAACCTGGCCATTGGCTTGAGGATAGTACGACATTGAACTGTTGTGACGCAAGCCCAACCTGGAAGTCAACTCCACCACCATATAATGACGAAAATGGGAACCATGATCAGTGAAAATGGCTTGAGGGACACCAAACCTAGAAATGATGTGATTGAATATGAACTGAGTGGCTGTCTTACCGTCGGCGGTAAGTGTAGGCATTACTTTGGTCCATTTGGTGAAGTATTCAACAACTACGATAATATAAGCATGCCCCCCATCCAAGTGAGGGTTACACATCATAAAATTGATGCCCCACTTCGCAAAGGGACCAATGGTAATGACAGGGTGGAGATGTGCAGGCGGCGAGCGCATCTTGCACTGATAGATCTGGAAATCATGAAATTTAGAGACAACAACAATGCAATCCTTGAATATAGAGGGATAGAAATACCCAACACGAAGAATCTTTTGTGCGGTGACATAACCAGACATGTGACCGCCATAGGCGCCACTGTGACAATCATTCAGAACATTCTCAGCCTCCTCGAGCGTCAAACACTGGCGGAGAATGGAATCTACTCTGATGCGGTAGAGTGTATCTCCAATGATATGATAAGGTTGTGAGTGATGGTGGATGCGTCGGCGAGAATCCTTTGTCAACTCAGATCTAAAAGTGGAAGTCTGAAGATATACGATGATATCACTATACCAAGGATCGAGGGTGCTAATCATAAAAAGCATATTGTTTGGAATGCATTCTTCAGAACTAGATGGGGCAGAGTCAGAGGGGAGGGAACAAATCAGATCATCAAAGACCCGTGATTTCTTTGACTTGGCAGTAGTAAATTCCAAATTTAACTCTTGGAGGATAACAATCCACTTTGAGTATTTTCCCCCCAGCAATTGTCGAGACAATATATAGGTCATAGGGTTGCATCCAGAAATCACAGTCATCGTACGCAACAGAATATAATGATGAAAACGTTGAACCGCTTGAACCGCAGCTAACGCTAACTTCTCAACATGGGAATAACGCATTTCGGTATCGAGAAGTTTACGAGAGAGGTAGTAGATAACATGCTCGTCACCGTGATCATCATCTTGAACCAGAACCATGGAAATCATACTGAAAGCAACAACTAAATAGAGGCAAAAATCGTGATGATAGTTCGGAGGATGCAATAAAGGAGCATTGACAAGAAACGTCTTCAAAGCATCGAAAGACTTCTAGGCGATCTCACCCCAAAGGAAAGGGATGCCTTGCTTTATTAATTGTGTGAATCCTTTAGCTACTTGGGCATAGTTAGCTATAAAACAACGTAAAAAATTAGCATTCCCCTGTAGACTCTGCAGTTGATGTAATGAATATGGATAAGGGAGATTAATGATAGCCTTGACTTTGAGCGGATCAAGGCAAATCCCATCTTTGGACACGATAAACCCCAAGAGTCTACCAGAATCGATGTAGAAGACGCATTTGTGCAGATTTAGTCGATTGTTATAGCGTTGACAATAAAGAAATATGTAACAAAGATGGTCAGGATGGTCCTTACGCTTAGTTGAATGAGCTGGAAGGTCATCCAAATAAGGCTTAACAACGTGTTTAATATCGTGAAAAGCGTATGACGTCACTCGTTGAAACGTGGCCCCTGCATTCTTCAAGCCAAAAGAAAGTTTCTTATATGCGAAAGTACCCCAAGGATAGATGAAGGTAGTCTTATGTTGATCAGTCAGGAGAATGTTAATCTGGTTATAGCCAGAAAAGTCATCAATGAGGGAAAACATCTCACTCCTAATGCATTCATCAATGATCTGATCGATAAAGGGAGTAGGATAATTATCCTTAGGACAAACGCGATTGATGTCATGGTAATCAACACAGACCCGAATGGTACCTTGTTTCTTATCTACAGGAACAATGTTGGAGACCCATTCTGTCAAGGGAATTGGTTAGATGAAACTAGCATTGAGAAGTTTTTAAACTTCACTTTTAATGGCGGCAACTTTTTGAGGGGGCACAGGACGAATGCGCTGATGAAAAATCTTTGAACCAGGGTAGGTAGGAATCTCATGAACCACTATACTGGGATCAATGCCGGGCATTTCTTCCTAGGACCATGCAAAGATGTTGCGGAACTCGCAGAAGAGGCTAGTATAAACCTAGACTTCATCATAAGAACAGTTGACCTTGATATGGATGTTCTCAATGATTCCTGGTTTCACAGAAATGTCGATAGGCATCATTTGCGTAATGTTACTCAAGTTACCCTCTATAAAAACTTCATGTTTCAGAATATGCGTTTGAAGCGGAGGAGAAGGAACCTGAGATGAAAACCTCTCAAGACACGTAGACATGGCTCCAAGGCCAAACATGAACAAGGAACGATGATGACTACAATCCTACGGAAGATCCTCGAGAGGCATTTTTTCCACGATGGCTTCATTGGAGGGAAATATCTCTTTCAAGAGATAAGGCGAATCTGAATCTCCGAGCCAAGGGGATTGAGAATAAGTTTCAAGAGACATGCTCAAAGCAGCATGATCAGAATATGGAGGTTCCAAAGCCGCGATGAGTTCACAATAGGAAATCTCGATCGAACTCAACGACATCGAATCCCCGAAAGAATCGATCTATTCAGGAAAAGGGATGATCCACGGGTAGGAAGGGGAAAAATACCCATGAGGGCAGGGTCTTTGAAGAGACCCGGCCCAACGCTCTCGTAGGGAGTAGGAATCTGATCCACATACGGAACGTTGTTCTCAGAAGAAGAGGTGAAAAGAGACAATTGATCAACAATAACAATCTTTCCTTCGTGTAAGGATTTCAGGACACGAAAGAGAGTGGACGGAACTGAAAACATGGCATGATTCCAACTATGACTGAGGAGAAGATTGTAATTGAGCTTGGTGTCAACTACTTCTACCTCAACATTGATTGTCTTCCCTTTCAATGTAATTGAAAAACTAGCGAGAACACCTAAAGGTTTCAATTCCCTTCCATCAAATGCTTCAAGGGCACTTGGTTATGAATTCAAGGTCGGAGAACCAATGGCTTTCCAGCAGGAATATGACATGTTGCGCGTAGACACACATTCATCCACAACTGCTCGATGGATATCGAGACCATTAATTAAAACTTGTATAATGAGGGAAATTTAATGTCGGAGTCGTGGAATGAAATTCTCTAAATCGAAAGCGAGAAGGCTAGTATCAGCAGGATCAACCCCACCAATCGCAGATAGCAAAGCCTTTCGTTGAGACGAACAACTCTAAAGTACTTCCAATGCAGACATTGCAGATGGCGCCTGAGCCAAATCCTCAACAATACTGTAATTTTGAGCAACACATGCTTTTGTATTGTAAGAAGACTTGCGGAGTATGCCTTTGGAAGGTGGCCGTACAACAGGCTTAGACTGGGCCTTTCAATTTGAAGAGGGCTGGAAGCAGGTGGAGGAGGAGGACCATCAGCGATCTCTTTCCCCACTGCTTAACGCGATTCAGTATAATCTTTTGATCGAGTAGCAATAGAAACTAATGTAGAACCGTTCATCATGAACACCTGAGAGCCAAATGGGGCAGAGGATTGAGGTTTCTCTACCATCTGGGTCTGCTGAGATGGAAAATGTTCTTTAAGAACAGTCGTAGTTCCCTGAATGCCTTTGAGTAATCTACTTAATTCAGCCCGTCGAGGACAATCCTTGGTGTAGTGCTCTTCGTCACAAATCAAACAAGGGTACTTCAGCTTGCGTTGTGAACCATAATCAGTACGATATTTGGACGAATCTAGTTTCGGTGTATCAGCTTTGGCCTTACCTTTACCCTTCTTTTTCCTCTTGGAAGTTTTATCTGTCGGATTGGCCTGAACAACATTGATTTCCGCAGTTTTACCAGAATTTGGGGTGGGATGAGAAGCAGCATCATTGGAAGGATTAGAATTTTGCTTCCCAAGATTTTAAGGAGAAGACTTTTGAGAAGTCTAAGACACGGAACCAATAATACCATCGACAGATGGGGTCTCTGGTGCTTTAGAAGTTGTAGGTCGAGGGGCATTAGGAAAGATATCATACAATGTACCGAACTGAGAGTACACAAGATCAAGGTATTGGGCACGAGCAATGGCCTATTCCTCAGTTACACATGCCCCCATAGCCATGTCTTTAGTGATTTGATTGACAAAGGAGGTATTGAACCAATCAGTTATAGGCTGATCAGGAATATCAAACTTAATCAAGCTACGACAATGCTTCCATTCATGAATATGATCTAAGATATGAGTAGCTTGGTCCTGTTTCAAGGATGTGAGGAGGTGTGTCCCAATCTCATAGAGAACCGGTAACTGAAAATGGGTAAGAAACCCCTTGGCTAAAGAGTTGAAGTCTTGAAAGATGCCACGAGATAGCTCAATGTACCACTTTGCAACGGCACCAGTAAGAGTCCGCTGGAAAAGACGAAGTCGGATGGAATCGTCAACCCAAGAGTTAGAGGAACACCAGAAGTGGTAAGTCATAACATGCACTTGGGGGTCTTCTCTGAACTTTCCCTCAAAGTTAAGACAATCACGAGGAATCTTAGTCGAAACTGGAGGCCAATACAGGTTATGAAGAATCAGATCATTCGTAAGCTTTAACACATCAGGCAATTCCAACATAGTGAGAAATTGTAATTGAGGATTAAAAGGCATTGGAGGCCTTTGATAAGGACCTGTGTTGACATTCCACCCAGTCTGAGAGAAATTATGCCCCCATATGTTTTGTCCTGGAGGATTTTGACCATAGGGGTTATACGCCAGATAATTCTGTTGATACTGGGGTTGAGGACTACTATACTGATTCTGATCATACCATTGAGGTCCTTGCTGAGCAAAGTATGGATTTTGTTGTGGAATGTAAGCATGGCCTTGAGGTTGATTATACACCAAGTGAGATTGATTTTGAGGGTAATAAGTGAAATCTTGCGGCACACTATATACTGGCTAATATCGAGCTTGGGGGTAATAAGTGCCTTGGGGCCGAGCAGGTGGACCCTGATGAGCAGGTTGAGCGGGCTGCTGAACAGGTGGACCGTGCTGAGATGGAAAAATAGGTTGAACCGGCTACCGAGCAGGTTGACTCATGAACACCTATATACATAGAACATGCACGAATGACTCATGCATAATTTTTTTGAGATACAACCCATTTCTGGGGTGATCTAATGGATGACCATCATAATCAATGAGCTAAAAGGCCCCATTATTCAAAATGAGTTTAACAATGTAAGGCCCATGCCACATGGGTTGAAATTTTTCTGCCCCCAGCTTATCATGATCTTGGTTGTACAAGAGGACGAGGTCTCCTACAAAGGAGCGAGGGGAAACTGACTAGTCAAAATGAGCTTTGACCCGCTTCTTCTGTTCCTCGATGACCAAAGTAGCAAAGCGACGAGTTTCATCCACCCTTTCTAAGTAGAGAAGACGCTCTTATTCAGGTGAAGTGTTGGGCAGTAATTGAACAGCTAACTTGAGCGAAGGTATTTCACACTCAATCGGAAGGGTATCTTCCAGACCGTAAACAAGCTGGAATGGAGTGAATCTGATCGCATCCTTGACTGAGGTTCGGTATGCCTAGAGAGCCGAAAATAACATGAGATGCCAGTTGGATTTATGCATCCCAATCGTACGTTGAAGCATGGTGACAAGAACGTTGTTCACAGCTTCAACTTGGCCATTGGCCTGAGGATAGTATGATGTTGAGCTGTCATGACGCAAGGCCAACCTAGAAGTCAAATCCACCACCATATAATGCCAAAAATGGGAACCATGATCAGTGACGATGGCTTGAGGGACACCAAACCTAGAAATGATGTGATTGAATATGAACTGAGCAGCTGTCTTACCATCGACGGCAAGTGTAGGCATTGCTTCGGCCCATTTGGTGAAGTAGTCAACATCTACGATAATATAAGCATGCTCCTCGGTTGAGTGGGCGTTACACGTCATAAAATCAATGCCCCACTTTGCAAAGGGACCAACGGTAATGACATGGTGGAGATGTGCAGGTGGCGCGCGCATCTTGCGCTGATAAATCTGGCAATCATGACATTTAGAGATAACAACAATGCAATCCTTGAACATAGAGGGCCAGAAATACCCAGCACGAAGAATATTTTGTGCGGTGGCATAACCAGACATGTGACCGCCACAGGCGCCACTGTGACAATCATTCAGAACTTTCTCAGCCTCCTTGAGAGTTAAACATCGACGAAGAATGGAATCTACTCCGATGCGGTAGAGTGTATCTCCAACTATACGATAAGGTTGCGAGTGATGGCAGATGCATCAGCGAGCATCCTTTGTCAACTCAGATCTAAAAGTGGAAGTATGAAGTTATACGATGATATCACCATACCAAGGATTGAGGGTGCTAATCATAAAAAGCATATCGTCTGGAATGCATTCTTCAGAACTAGACGGGGCAAAGTCAAATGGGAGGGAACAAATCAGATCGGAAAAGACTAGTGATTTCTTTGACTTGGCAGTAGTAAATTCCAAATCAAACTCTTGGAGGATAACAATCCACTTTGAGTATTTTCCCCAAGAAATTTTTCAAACAATATATAGGTCATAGGGTTTCATTCAGAAATCACAGTCACAGTATGCAACATAATATAATGAGGAAAACATTGAACCTCTTGAACCGTAGCTAACACTAACTTCTCGACATGGGCATAACACGTTTCAGTATCGAGAAGTTAATGAGAGAGGTAGTATATAACATGCTCGTCACCGTGATCATCATCTTGAACTAGAACCATGGCAATCATACTGAAAGTAGCAGCTAAATAGAGGGAAAAATCGTTATGATAGTTCAGAGGATGCAACAGAGGAGCATTGACAACAAACGTCTTCAAAGCATCGAAATACTTTTGGGGGATCTCATACCAAAGGAAAGGGACGCCCTGCTTTAGTAATTGCGTGAATCCTTTAGCTACTTCGGCATAGTTAGGTATAAAATAGCGTAAAAAATTAGTCTTCCCCTGCAGATTCTGCAACTGATGTAATGAAGATGGAGAGGGGATATTAATGATAGCCTTGACTTTGAGCGGATCAAGGCGAATCCCATATTTGGACACGATAAACCCCAAGAGTCTATCGAAATCGATGCAGAAGATGCATTTGTGCAGATTTAGCCGAATGTTATAGCATCGACAACGAAGAAATATCTAACGAAGATGGTCAGGATGGTCCTTACACTTAGTTGAATAAGCTGGAAGGTCATCCAGATAAGGCTGAACAACATGCTTAATATCGTGAAAAGCATATGCCATCACTCACTGAAACGTGGCCCCAACCTTCTTCAAGCCAAAAGGAAGTTTCTTATACGCGAAAGTACCCCAAGGATAGATGAAGGCAGTCTTATGTTGAGTAGTCGATAGAATGTTAATCTGGTTATAGCTAGAAAAGTCATCCATGAGGGAAAATATCTCACTCCCAACGCAGTCATCAATGATCTGATCGATAAAGGGAGTAGGATAATTATCCTTAGGACATGCACGATTGATGTCATGGTAATCAACACAGACCCAAATGGTACTATGTTTCTTATCTACAGTTTCAATTTTGGAGACCCATTCTGTCAAGGGAATTGGGTAGATGAAACCAGCATTGAGAAGTTTTTCAACTTCACTTTTAATGGCAGCAGCTTTCCGAGGGTGCACAGGACGACGGAGCTGATGAATAGGCTTCGAACCAGGGTAGGTAGGAATCTCATGCACCATTATACTGGGATCAATGTTGGGAATTTCTTCATAATACCATGCAAAGACGTCGTAGAACTTGTGGAAAATCCTAGTATAAACCTGGACTTCATTGGAAGAATAGGTGACCCTGATATGGATGTTCTCGATGATTCTTGGTTTCATATAAATGTCGATAGGCATCATTTGCGTAATGTTACTCAAGTTACCCTCTATAAAAACTTCATGTGTCAGAATAGGCATTTGAAGCGAAGGAGAAGGAACTTGAGATGCAAACCTCTCAAGACACGTAGACATAGCCCCAAGGCCAGGCATGAACGAGGAACGATGATGACTACCATCCCACGAAAGATCCTCGAGAGACATTATTTCCATGATGGCTTCATCGGAGGGAAATATCTCTTTCACGGGATCGGATGAATCCGAATCGCCGAGCCAAGGGGATTGAGAATAAGTGTCAAGAGACACGCTCAAAGGAGCATGATCATAAGATGAAGGTTTCGAAGCCGCGATAAGTTCACAATAGACAATCTCGATCGCACTCAACGACATCGAATCTCTGAAATAATCAATCTGTTTAGGCGAAGGGATGATCCACGGGTCATCAAACTGAGAGATCATGTTGATATGAACAGTGTTGGGTGGAGGAAGGGGAAAAATACCCATGAGGGTAGAGTCTTTGAAGGGACCCGACCAAACACTCTTGTAGGGAGTAGGAATCTGATCCACATATGGAACGTTGTTCTTGGAAGAAGAGGTGAAAAAAAAAAATTGATCAACAGTAACAATCTTTCCATCATGCGCAAATTTCAGGACACGAAAGAGAGTGGATGGAACTCACAACATGGCGTGATTCCAATTGCAACCGAGGAGAAGATTGTAATTGATCTTCGCGTCAACTACTTCTACCTCAACATTTACTGTCTTCCCTTTCAATGTAATCGGAAAACTAGCGAGAACACCTAAAGGTTTCGATTCCCTTCCATCAAATGATCTAAGGGCACTTGGTTATGAATTCAAGGTCGGAGAACTAATGGCTTTCCAGTAGGAACATGACATGATGCATGTAGACGCATCTTCGTCCACAGTTGCTCGATGGATATCGAGACCATTAATGAAAAATTGTATAATGAGTGAAATTTGATGCAGGAGTCGTGGAATTAAATTCTCTAAATCGAAAGCGAGAAGGCTAGTATCAGTAGGATCAATGCCACCAATCGCAGATAACAATGCCTTTCATTGAGATGGACAACTCTGAAGTACTTCCAATGCAGACATTGCAGATGGTGCCTGAGCCAAATCCTCAACAATACTGTAATGTTGAGCAGCACGGGCATTTGGATTTTAAGAAGACTTGCAGAGTACACCTTTGGAAGGTGGTCGTACAATGGGCTCAGTACTAGGCCTTTCAATCTAAAGAGGGCCAGAAGCAGGCGAAGGAGGAGGACCATCAGCGATATCTTTCCTTGCTGCCTGATGTGATTCAATATAATATTTCAATCTAGTAGCAATAGAAACTGACGTAGAACCATTCATCATGAACACCTGAGAGCCAAATGGGGCAGAGGATTGAGGTTGCTCTACCATCTGGGTCTGCTAAGATGGAAAATGTTCTTTAATAATATTCATAGTTCCCTGAGTGCCTTTAAGCAATCTACCTACTTCAGCCCATCGAAGACAATCCTTGGTGTAGTGCTCTTCATCACAAATCAAACAAGGGTACTTCGGCTTGCGCTATGAACCATCATCAGCACGATATTTGGACGAATCTTGTTTTTAGGTATTAGCTTTGGCCTTACCTTTACCCTTCTTTTTCCCCTTGGAAGTTTTATCTGCTGAATTGGCTTGAACGACATTTACTTCCATAGTTTTACGATAATTTGGGGTGGGCTGAGAAGAAACATCATTGGAAGGATTAGACTTTTGCTTCCCAAGATTTGAAGGAGAAGACTTCCGAGAAGTCTGAGACAAGGAACCAATAATACCATCGAAAAATGGGGTCTCTGGTGCGTTAGAAGTTCCAGGTCGAGGGTCATCAGGAAAGATATCATACAACATGCCGGACTGAGAGTACACAAGATCAAGGTACTCGGCACGAGCAATGGCCTGTTCCTCGGTTACACATGCCCCCATAGCTATGTCTTTAGTTATTTGATTGAAAAAGGAGGTATTGAACCAATCAGTTAGAAGCTGATTAGGAATATCAAACTTAATCAAGCGACGACGATGCCTCCATTCATGAATATGATCCGAGATATGAGTAGCTTGGTCATGTTTCAAGGATGTGAGGAGGTGTGCCTCGGACTCAAAATGAACCGGTAATTGAAAATGGGTAAGAAACCCCATGGCTAAAGAGTTGAAGTCTTGAAAGATGCCACGAGATAGCTCAATGTACCACTTTGCAGTGGCACCAGTAAGATTCCGCTGGAAAAGACAAATTCGTATGGAATTGTCAACCCAAGAGTTAGAGGAACACCACAAGTGGTAAGTCATAACATGCACCTGGGGGTCTTCTCCGGACTTTTCCTCAAAGTTAGGACAATCACCAGGAATCTTAGTTGGAACTGGAGGCCAATACGGGTTATGAAGAATCAGATCATTCGTAAGCTTTGACACATCAGGAAGTTCCAACATAGTGAGAAATTGTAATTGAGGATTAAAAGGCATTGGAGGCCTTTGATAAGGACCTGTGTTGACATTCCACCCAGTCTAAGAGATATTCTGCCCCCATATGTTTTGTCCTGGAGGATTCTGACTGTAGGGGTTATACACTGGATAATTTTCTTGATACTGGGGTTGAGGACTAGGATACTAATTTTGATCATACCATTGAGGTCCTTGCTGAGCAAAGTATGGATTTTGTTGCGGAATGTAAGCATGGTCTTGAGGTTGATTATACACCAACTGAGATTGATTTTGAGGGTAATAAGTGAAATATTGGGGCACACTATATACCAGCTGATATTGACCTTGGGGGTAATAAGTTCCTTGGGGTCAAGCAGGTGGACCCTGTTGAGCAGGTCTAGAAGGCTGCTGAATAGGTGGACCCTGATGAGATGGAAAAATAGTTTGAACCGGCTACCAACCAGGTTGAACTATTATCTGAACAGATTGAACTGGCCGTTGAAAAGGCTGAACCCGCTATTGAGCTGGTTGAGCAGCTTGGATTGACTGTTGGTGTTGGGCAGGCTACCCCTGTGGAGCAGGTTGGCCTGAATATTGAGGGCCATTGGGTTTCCCTTGCAGAAGAGGTTTGCCCGATGGTTGAGATGGACCAGGTTTCCCCTGATAACTAGGTTGACTCAGAGTAGGACCGTAGGGTTGTCCTGGTTGCACAAAGTTTTGGCCATATTGAACATATGGTTGTTGCTGTTGTGCAAGAGGTTGTCCCTATGGTGGATACATTTTCCCCCTAGCAACATACGACGTTCCCTGTTGAGGCTGACTAGAATGACTGCAAGGTTGTCCTTGTTGGACCAAAGGTTGACCTTGCGGACCATAAGGTTGTCCCTGAGGACCAAAGGGTTGTCCCTGTTGGGCTGAAGGTTGTCCTTATAAGGGTTTTCCTTATAAGCCTGAGGGTTTTCCTTGTGACAAAGGTCCTTGATTAGTAACGGTCTGATAAGGATTTTCCGGAGGCAAATAGATAGCCTGATTGGGATCGACAGGAAGCAAATAGACGGGGTTACTGACATCATCATAATGATGGGGAGGATTGACAGGAGCTTGGGGCTACTCAGAACCCTGAGATTTTTGTTGTTGAATAGCCAAAAAATACTCTTCAAAAGTAAGGCCGCCAAGAATCATAGGGATAGTTGAAGTCATACTAGAAATAGACGTAGCCTCAAGAGAATGAGCATCCGGAGAAGGAGCATATCGTCAGTGAATGTCCAACATGTGCTCATCAAAATTATAGGTAGAAATCATAGGGGTAGTTGTAGCCGCACCAGCAGGTGCAGTCTTCGGAGCGCCAGCTTGTGATCTGCTCGGAACTTGATTGATAGTCCACGTGGGATTAAGAAAGATAGACCTACGAGTGTGAGTAGATCATGACGACTGAGCCATGACAACCGATGCAGACGAAGCCACATAGATCGTAGGTTGGACTGGGATATATGTAACAACGACCGACGAACTAAGTGTCGAGGGTGACAGTCCTAATGATGGAAGCACTGAAATCCTTGGAGGAATCAATGTACTGGATTGTGCTATGGACACAACACCAGAAATAATCTGACTCAAAGTCCGATAACTGGGTGGAAGTGACACCGATTGAGGAGAAGATATAACAGAAACTTGTGGGAGATCTTCTAGGAAAAGTTGATGTTCCCCTGTAGAAACAGGCATTTCTTCACTGCCAACAACACTCGAAGAATCCACACTTAAAAAACAAAATTTTTTCTTCTCTTCTTATTGTGATTCCTGGTGCTTTGATACCATGTAGAAAATCTAACAAAATGATTCAATATGATCTTATAATGTACTAAAACAATATATTGAATCCTTCTACATTTTTCGGAAACAAAACATGATCGCACAATCACATAACAAGTAAGAGAAAGAGGAAATCAATCACACAAAACAAGATGTATCTAGGGAAAGCACACTACCTAAAACCCCGTTATCTGTATATAAATTATAAATTCAAGGATCATGAAACAATACAATGCCTTCTCTCTTAAGAGAAACTCCTGCACTCTGCCAATTGTCTCACATTGATCTAGGAAAAATTGGACAAATACTTAGCCAATTCTCTGTCTCTGCTCAGCTTGCCTTTCTCATGCTTTCCTGGAGGAATTAAGCCCCTATTAAATAGGTAAATTTCTTTCCTTGATAGTGTAATCCTTCTTAGGCCTCCAACTGATTCTATAACTGACCTATACATTTTTATAATTATATAATTGATAATTATCATCCCTTTAACCTCAGTCTAAATTGGGTCTTCCTCAGAATTGACATGCAACAACTATTTATAGTGAATTATCAGTTAACTGGTTGATCACTCATTGTGAATTAAATCAGATTTAATTCATTGGACCTATCTCTAGCTGATCACTCAATTAGGACTAGTTAAACTGATTTTAACTCAGTTAATTGAGTTAACTAATTACAACTCATGCATAACTGTAATTGGACCCCCTTAAATCATAAAATCACTCTACATGCCTCCTTTATGACCCTCAACTCGAATTTCCAAAGCTAACTCAGTCATTTTGACTTAGTTAACTAATACAAGTTGTTATGAGATGAAATTACAATTTCTCTTCCAATTTAATTAAGGAAAAATTAAATTAGAAGCCCCCAATGGGTGCCATTTATTGGTGCCATTTCAACAAGGGGCATGTTAGGTCCCTATAAAACTAGTGTATTCCCCTTATTGTTATTGTTAGTGTATCCCCCATGTTGTTATTGTTTTGCCCCATATAAGCCCATTATTGTTATTATTGTGCCCTTACATTATTATTGTTATGTAGGCTATGATTATATTGTGACCCCTTAGAATCCTATATATACGAAGAAGGTATTATCATTTGTATCATCTAAGAATTGTTCATTTATGTAGTGTAAAGGAGGTTTCCCCCCTTGAAGAGGCTAATTTCTAATTCGTGGTTCTATTTTTCTTCTATTTTGTGAGCTAGTTGCATAACATATGTAGTAAAGGATACATTGCAAATACACTGTCATATTTAACACATTGACATCTTTTCATATACATCAATACCCATTACTATACTTTGTGATACATATTTTTGATGAGACTCAATTAAATATTTGAAAACAAGTGTTGAAATTTGAATACATATTAGAGGGAAAAACCCCATGCCCAATTTTCATTGTCTTAAATTTATTAGTGATATTGCTCATGAAATTCTTAATCCAAAACTCTATTGTATTTTTCTATGACATCCTACCCACATTATATATGATTTGCAAAGAAATAATGAGTTGGCCTTTTATAAAAATCATTAAATATTCAACCATGTCAATTATGATGGTATTGCTAAAAAAAATAGCAACCTTGTTTGGATGTGCTTTTTGAATTCATTAGTTACAAATTTATGAAACATGTTTCAATATGGTTTAATGGTGGTGAAAAATTGATTCTATAATGAGGAGTTGTGATTATATCTCAACAAACTTAAATTGCAGATTATACTTCAATTTCATATGCCTCACAAAGGTTATTATCAACGTATATAAACTACATTTATATCCTTAAGTTCAATCTTGATGAAGTTATGATGAGCTCAAATGGGAAAGAAGTTATTAATTAGTAATGAGAGAAGTTAGTAATTACTAACGAGATAAGTTAGTGAGACAACATCTAGTAATAAGAATTTAAAAATTACTAGGTTAAGAAGGAACCATGAAACATCTAGTAATAGACACATCCTACAAATCTTGTGCAAGGGATAAGGATGCACATCATGATTTGAACTTGGGTCATTTCCATAATAGTTTATCCAAGTTTCCAGTAGACCACACCATGTCAATCTATGGACCATGGTCTAACAACAATTTGGAACAATCACGGTCAATATGGACTAGCTTCAAATATTTGTAGGTTAGCTTCTCTGTTGCATGGGCTGTGCCAATTATGGTGTATGGCTAGGCCACCTTTGTTGCGCATGTGCTCTAGTAGATGTATTAAATATTTATTCCTTTTTGGGATCTATGCTAATCATTTTTGTTACCTTTTTTTAGTTTCTAGCACTATAATATGTAATTTTCACTAGCTTAAAACATATCATCTCATCTTCACGCTTAAAAATGCTAGCAAGATGGGGTAGGGATTTCCAAAATTTTAGTTCATTTGATTGCTTCTAAGAGAGAGAAACAATCAAATGAACTAAATATTTGGATATACATGAACCCATTTTTCTAGCATTTGTAAGTGTGAGAATGAGGTCATGTGTGTGTATTCTAAGAATACCACTAGAAGTCAATTCAATTGGTTTTCATCAATATTGTTGAACATTCAGCTTGTTCTATGCCAATTGTTCGCTAGTTAAAATTATCCTAAGTGAGGCTTACTATACTTCAATGCGTAAAGCATCCTTTTGGTTTTCCTATGAGGTTTCATTGCAAAAATATATGCTTTTATTGAAAAATGCAGCAAAAAATTATCAATTTGATTTTTCCTTGATTAAATTTAGAAAATTTGAATTTCCACATCAGCAAACAACTTGGATGCAGTTAACTTGTGTGACATGGTTTGTGTCACCTAGTTTACTCATTAAATTTGAGTTAGAGCAGTGCTAGTTCAGTTAAGCATGCGTGATTGCTAATTTGTAGCAATCAGTGTCAGTTATCTCAAGTTATTTTCATTTGATCGAGTTCAAATTGTTGGAGGAACTAGTGGAAGGTCAGTTGTGTAGTGGGACTTTAGTCAAACTAAGTGATCATCGAGTTAACTAATCAATCCACCAAAAATAGCTAGTGCACATAGACAATTCGAGCTCCACAGCTGTGGTGGAGATTCCAAGGTAGTGTAACATCAATTGTAGACAAGTATTGAGTGTACAGATGTTGTGTGCAGCCAAATGATCAACCTTGGGAATTGCATAATCCATTTT
Source organism: Pinus albicaulis (assembly GCA_034641835.2). Classification (NCBI taxonomy): domain Eukaryota; kingdom Viridiplantae; phylum Streptophyta; class Pinopsida; order Pinales; family Pinaceae; genus Pinus; species Pinus albicaulis. The sequence goes on from CM076580.1 coordinate 1,118,201,052, forward strand.
GGAGAAATTCCTAAATAATAGGGGCCAAATTTCTCAAAGAATTGCGCAATGAAATAGAGGCCCAAGCATAGGCAAAAATTGACTAAGTCTAGGTCAGAGCTTCTTAGTCAGAAAATAGATTAGTTATTCACTTGTAGGATGTGCATAATTGAACAAAGCAATTGCAATACATATCTATTCGTCAGATTAATGCAAACAGGCAAGGGTTTTTTAGCAGATTTCTTTCCCCTGGAATTGATTTCCAGAAAACAGTAGAGTAGGTTTGTGTCTTGTGATTTTGATTAAAACTTCATGAACAGTTGGAAATCTACACCATAATTTCTATAGTTTTCTTAGGAAATAATCAAATTTGGCCACCCAAGATGTTCATCACTCCCTTCTTCTTAATTGGATGAATGGAAATTCAATGTGAAACCATAATTTCTAGTGGGATCAATTTGAAAAAGAGATGGGTTTATAACACAATTTTTTTGTGTAATAAGATAATAGTGTCTTAGGTATCACCTTGTAATACAATTGATCCATTGAACTCCTCTAATACTTAAACTTTAAGAAGTCCCAAGTTCAAACCCAATAGTGGCCACCACAAGTATGTTGAGTTCCACTAGGAACATGTGGTTTATTGCAAACCCACTTATACTAAATCTTGAATTAAATTAAGTATAAAATAATTTATGATTACCCAAAAAAAATTATATCAAAATGATTATAAAAATCATATTTTTAATTTAAAAAAAAAACATATTTCTTATAAGACACTCCTTACTTTCCAATACAATCAATTAATATTCATTATAAACCATAATATTTATAAAATCAATAAAAAAAAATTATATTAATTTGTTTTATATATCATAAGATTAATAAGGTATAGGATAAACATGACAATAGTGAATTGGGTTTTAACTTTACTCTAAAAGTTGTTTTTATTTATTAAATATACACCGTTCTATTAGTTTTATGAAATATAAATTATAAAATATTTTTAGTCCAAAGTTTTGAGAAAATTAGCCGAACAAAATCATTTTAAGAATCTTTTACCTTTCAAAAAATTTGAAAGAAATTTTAAGGAAGTATACTTATTATTGACTTGAATTTATTAAAAGTTAAATTTTAAATAATGCATTTGGATGATTGCAAATCTTCACATTTTAAATTAAAAAGGTCTCTTCCGAAATTAGCGAACTAAAATTTACATAAAGTAAGAGGGGCAAGAGAATATTGAAGTACTTTGATAAAATTTAAACCAATCGTATGAGAGGCAAGAGAATATTTTATCAAGCAAGACAGTGAAAATTGGGTCCATATTTCCGAGAAAGTGCGGTAATCGGTGGAAGTAAGGTGTTTTATTATACAATACTTTTTGAAAGTTAGGGCCACATTGTCGGTTTAACGTCAAAAGTTTTATTTAAAAAATATCCCACTGGAATTTCCTTACAACATTGGCGCACATCGAATTTTCTTTACAAAGTAAAGTACGAGAGGCAAGAGAATATTTTATCAAAGTGGGGGTCTGATCAGGCGAGACAATGAAAATTGGGTCCATATTTCCGAGAAAGTGCGGTAATCGATGGAAGTACAATGTTTTATTATACAATACTTTTGGAAAGTTAGGGCCACATTGTCGGTTTAACGTCAAAAGTTTTATTAAAAAATATCCCACTGGAATTTCCTTACAATATTGGCATGCAACAAATTTGCTTTACAAAGTAAAGTACGAGAGGCAAGAGAATATTTTATCAAAGTGAGGGTCTGATCAGGCGAGACAATGAAAATTGGGTCCATATTTCTGATAAAGTGCGGTAATTGGTGGAAGTACGGTGTTTTATTATAAAATACTTTTGGAAATTTAGGGCCACATTGTCAGTTTAATGTCAAAAGTTTTATTTAAAAAATATCCCACTGGAATTTCCTTACAACATTGGCGCGCTCCGAAGGTGGAAGTACGGTGTTTTATTATACAATACTTTTGGAAAGTTAGGGCCTGTTAGGGTCCCATGATTCGGCCGATTGGTAAGCCAAATGACGATGTAACATCAAGCCAGTCTTTGGAGCCCAAGGACCTAGCCTTCCTAGACTCAGAGAGGGCTCTCTCTATATGTGTAAGGGATATATGTGTGTTTGCTTATTGTGTTCTGATTTTAGGCTAGTTATGAAGTAAGTTTTTGGTTTTGGATTTTTAGGTTGTGAGGGATGAAACTGATCAAAGATATAAGATAGGTAACAAGATGTTAGATTAACTGGGCTATGGGGTCAAAAGGTCAAGAAAGCTATTAGATGACGATACAAGGCTGTTGAAGGGCTGATTTGATTCAAGGTAGAAAGGATCTTTGGGAAAAATGGAGTAAATGGACATCAAGTTTGTGAACAACAAAGGGTTTCAAGCATAAATAGTTTAATAGAAGACATAGACATGGTAGGGCAAACCATTAATCATGAAAAATGTAACTATAAGCTAATCAATACATTGAAATAAACATTCAAGCCATGCATAGATACTTTTAACTCTCTAACTTTGGGAAATGGCTATCAGACTTTGGGGAAAACACATAAGATAGACTAACAACTCAAAACACTATGCCGGAATGCCTAAACACAGTTCTTCAAGTCATTGGGCACTTTGAAAACAATATTTTCATAGTTTTAGACAGAGGGCTAGATCGAAACTAGGCCTCCTTGGTTCAACAAGATGATAATCTAATCAGTCAAAGAGATAGTTTCATGGATGGAGCTATGGACAGCCATAGGTAAGCAGGGCGTACTGTAAATCATACTTAGCAATACATAGAACTATGAATGAAACAAGCAACAATATCCTCAAGTTACTAAAGAGCAATTAAGAATTCTTTAATATGACTAAGGAGGAAGAAAACATGAAAGCTATGAAGAAACAGGAAATTTGAGGTGCCTCCAAGGGAATATCTCAAATTTGTTCTCTACTGATCTATAGCAAGAAAAAAACATGTATTCATGAATGAAAACTAGAAGACAAAACATATAAAGAAACACTATACCATTCTACCAAGTCATGGAATCCATCAACAATCCTTCATCATTCATCTAAGAACATCCAAGAGGCAATCCAAGTATTTCTTCCAAAGCTCATATGACCATATATTGCTTCTTTTCTCAAGTTCAGCCTCTTTTTTACAATGCAAGCCTTTGGAATAAATAGGCCAAAGTGAGGAAAACCTCATGGTTCAACTTGCCATCCTATTGGCCTAATCAAAATATCTAATCTTGTCCTTGAGGCTTTGCAAAGCCCAAGGCACAAAATATCTCATAAAATATCTAAAAAATGCTAAAAAAGGAATAATAATTGACTTTGCATCATTTTTCATGTGAAAAAATAGCTAAACGCACATTTGGAAAAAGCAGATTTTAGAGGTTCAAAAATTACAAAAATATTTCAAATTTACATCAGCAAAAGGTCCCCTGACTTACTGGAGACATTTGGCAGCCTTCCTGATGCAGAAACAAGGCTTATGATAGCTCTTTGGAAATATCTGAGTGTCTACTTTCCGGAACAACTGAAATTTTCCTGATCTGATGCCTGGAAGTCCTCCAAAACTGCACCTGTGTGTAGAAAACCAAAAATTACAGTTTGTTGATAGACCGGGCAGAGTGTGCAAAAAACGAGCCTTTTTTTCCATTTCGTGGAAGCAAACGATCTCCAAATCTCCTGAAAATCGCTGAGGGTGTGCCCATGAAATTATGGCATCCAATGATACCATTCTCCTCCTTTGACGAATTCCCAAAATGAAATGGTGAATTTCATGAGTTTTGACAAAAAACTCAAAAATGCCAAAAAACCAAAACATGTCAACATGCGCCCAAAATTGGTGAGCATGACCCTCAAGGGTCCCTAGCAACATGCTCTGAAACAGAAGCCAAAATGTGAAGTCTTGATATGTCTCTCTTCACTTTCTGTTCCGGGCGCTTCCATTTAACCTCCTTGAGCTTGTCTTGGGCAGCCTTTAACTTGCACCGGGCAAACTGATTTAGCTTTTGATAATGCTTTGCCATCCTCCTTTGCAGCTCTAGATCTATGTTTGCCTTCTCTAACTTCCTCTCCAAATGTTCATTGACTCTTTCTAACCATGCCTCCTTATTGTTTTCAATCTCTTGCTCAAGCAGTGCAGTGAGGGGAGTGGATTGGAGAAGGGCTTGCTATTCTTCCTTTTGCTTTTCAAGGGCTCTTTTAAGCCCTATGGTTCTAGGCCTTTTCCGCCTAGGCTGGTCTTCTTCTTCACCTTCATCAAAATCACCTATGAGCTCCTCTATCTTTGCTTGGGCTTTGGCGGCCTCTTTCTTCCACTTGATCGCTCGTGTCTCGTAGACAACCATATGGACACTCATTTGTCTATTTTGGATCTGCAAGAATTGATTGAAGTTCCTTGCCCGATGAAGGTCATTCTCCAATGCATCAATTTGGCCCTCTCTATGGATTAGAAGGTTTTCTAGAATCCGGGCCTTGTTATCACTGTCGTCACTTTGGATTGGGATGACACCCAATGCACCTCTATGCTCATGACCTTCCCCTACCTTGCCTTTTCCTTTGCCCTTGAAGGCTAGTCTTGCACTCTTCCTCCTAGGCAAGTAGGTGATAGGCTTCTTTGGCAACTTTCTTTTGCTACGGAGAGTTCTTGTCACATTTGGAGTGACAACCTTGGGCACCTGCTTTCTTGCTGTCCTAGGCTTGGCCTTTTCAGGAGAGGAAGGCATGATTCCTTTGCCTTTGTCATCTTGCTTATCGACCCTTTGAATTTGCTCTTCTTCTTGAGGCTGCTGTGTATCTTGAGGAGGCTTTCGTGTGTCTTCTGTAGGCTGCCCCTGCTCCTCAATATCATGTTGCTCAAACTGCTACCCTTGATTATCAATTCCTTGCTACTGTACTGCCTCAATCTCCTGTTCATTTTGTGGTTCAACCTATTGCCCTTGATCATCCAGATCATGCTGCTACTCTGCTTCAGTCTCCTGCTCATTTTGTTTTTCAAACTGCTGCCCTTCCTCTTGTTCCTGCTATTCATCACCACTGAGTTGCTGTTGTTCAGCACTCTCCTCCTCTTGCTCCTACTGCTGACCTTCACCACTATCATGCTGCTGCCCCTCATCTTCAGTTTTCTACTCTTCATCCCTTTCTTCATGCTCATGCCCTTCCTCTTTTTGCTGGCCACTCCCCTCTCCTTCTCCATGCTCCTTTGACTATTCTGTAGTGAATTTGAGCTTTCTAGGAGTAGTTCTGCTAGAGGAAGGTGAGGGGTGACAAGTAGGAGATGTGGGGGATGTATGGACCGGAGGGACAGTGGAGAAATCTGAGTGTTTGATGAAAACATCCCAAGAAACCTCTTTCTTCTCAAGCTGGTGAATGATGATGATTTTAATAAGATAATGATGGAATAAAGAGGCTACTTGCTGTGATGGAGGCTTCTTCTAGAAGAAGTAAGGAAGATTGAGCTGCTTGGTTCTTGTGAAGTGCATCAACAGTCGGATGTGGTATGCATAAACTCAGGAGAATCTCCCCTCACAAGTGAAATACTTCATTATAATCTTCATAAGGGGAGCATAGCTGGCTAGAAGATAAGAGAAGGGGAAAATAGCAGGGCATGCTTCTCTGTGCTCGGGCTTGAGGAAGGGTTTGTAGTCATCCAAGTCTAAATAGGCTTGCTTGAACCATTTCTCACCAATGTATGGGATTTTAGTAGCCTTGGATATGGATCTCGGGGAGAACTTGAAATCAAGGCCTGCCACTTGAAAATGTTTGTCTTTGAACCTCAAGGCACACAAATGTGTTAAGGGCGAGAAAATTTTGACTTCTTGTACCCTCTGGAAAAAATCCAAACACCCCACCTCATGAAAATTGAAAAGGATAGATGGGTGTGCATTGAATTCCTTGATAGAAATTGGCTCATACCTCTTGTGCAACCCACTTCTGATATCTTGCCTAGAAGGCTTCTTGACTTGGATGCGCTCCTGCAACACCAAAATGCTTCAAATTTTTTGAAATGCCTTCTTCAAACCAAACTCTGTCTCAGCCTGTCAACTCACTGTTTGATAAGGAAACAATGATTATGAATGTTGTGTAAAATGTCCCTTTTTTTTATATAAGATCCCTGTTTCTTCAAAATGCTGCCTTTTCCAACCTTTGTATATCAATCAGCTAATATTCACAATGAAAACACAGTAAACAAGGATAAAGACAACCAAAAGGACTTTCTTGTGTTTGTGGTAAGAGTACCCTGCCTGTTGGTGTTTTTAGGTAATAAGATAGCCTTGTCTTTTTAGAGGAAGGCAAAACCAAAAGCCTTTATAATTCAAAAACACTGCTCTCTTATTTGTAGGCCGCTCAAATAGTGGATTCAACAACATAAACACAGTCAATCAAAAAGGAAAAACACAGTCCAAGGTTTATTGTGTAATAGGTGATAGAGCTAATTTTTGCTTTTGATGTGGTCATAGAGAATCTTGTAGCACTTTAACAGCAATAAACCCACCTCAAATAGAAAACTTCCCTCTTTAAACTCTACTGCTCTTCACACAAAATTTGGCAAAAACACCTTCAACTGATTACACTGCTTCCTCACTAAGGTCTGACTGTTTGGAGGGTAGGTCATAGGTTTTGAAACACTAAGAGGGAACCACTTTTTGAATATGCTCACTGCTGGTGAATCTGAGCTATTCCAAACTCAGATTTTAAATCAAAACACCTTATCCCTTTTTTCAACACAGTCACTTAACATATCTTGTTTCAAACCAAACTTCTTTTGCTCCAAACACCATCTAGCAAACATGAATTTAAGGAAGAGCAAGACAAAGTACCTCAAAACATGATGCAAATATTTTTTCATGAGTTGGAGTCACTTTGAAGGCGGTTGGAGGCGTGTTGGAGGCCTTCAGATGTTGCAAAACAAGCGCGACACTTTTAAAGGAGAAAATGACGTGCATGAGAGTGTGTCAGGTCACTGTCGGGCCGACAGGACCAACGCCCACAGGCGCGCCGCGCGCATCTACAGGCGCGCCACACGACCATTCATTCCTTTGCAAATTTTGCGCTTAAACGCACCGCGCGCTTGTACAGGTGCGCCGCGCAACCAATAACCCTTGAAAACTCTGTTTTTCTACTTGAAACTCCTTTCTCTGGTCTCGAGGGAAGCAAGAGGGGCTTTGCTCGTGCTTTGGAGTTTTGCAAAAATGAATGTGCAACGGTCTTTGACCCTTTAGAAAGCAACAATCCAATGGTCCTTTCACATTTGATTTGGAGAGGGTTTTTTCGAAAAATTTGAAAAGGCCTTTTGTTTTTTAAATCAAATTGAAACCTTGCCTTTCGAAACATAAACTAATGCCCTTTGATTGGATATGTTTATAGTGGTAAAGACCATTTGCTTATAAGTGAGACCTCCCTTTTTATTCTTTCGACTATTTTCCTTCACAATCCTTTTCTAATGATGATGAGACCATCAGTTTATAGGTTTTTCCTTGTGACTCAAAGGTAATGAAACTCCTGCAGACCTTTTGGAACCTACTGCTTCACCTCTAACAAATTGCAACAGCAGGGTGCTTTGACTTGTTTTCAAAGGGAAAGTGTCCACCTTTGTGACAGTGGCATACATACCTTGCTCTTAATGCTCTGGAGTTAATGATGCCCACTGTGAAAATAATCTTGACTATAGGTGCAAAACTGTAGTTGCATTCACCTATGTTTTATCATTTTCTGTCTAAAAAGGGTGATTTTTCTAACACCTCCCCCTTTACTCAAAATGCACTGATATGGTACCATTGACCTTTTTATAATGAACATGCCTATGTCTATTTTGAAATCCTCTCCAGAATCTGAAAGTATGCCAAAGTCATTTTTGCATATTATGAACAACTGTGTTTAGTTGTATTGCCTCTTGGGGAGATAAGCTTAGATTTCCTTTGTCAACTATGATAAGCATATTTGAAAGACACCCTTTATGAGTAGAGAGACCAGTACTCTCTAAAACATAATCATCATTATTCCTTTCTCCTGTTCAATGACTCACCTCATCAAGCACTCTTCAAATTTTGTGTTGTTGGGGCTGCAGACTGTCTTTTGATAGAAACCTTGTTAAGAGATAAGCTCAACCTCCTTGGATTGTAGTGGTACCCCTTCTTTCCTTCTTGGTCTCTTACCTTGTTTCCCTGTTTCAACTATTTCTTTACTATTCTTACCACTCATTCTTTGATCAATCACACCTTGAAACCAGTAAATTTCCTGGCCCTCTGCTTATGAACGAAGGAGACTCTTCACTTGGCAAAGTGTCTGATGCTCTTTAACCCCTGTCTTAATCAATGTAGAAAGTTTGATGAATATGTTTGACCAGGGTTTCTCTTATAGATGATGGCAGGAAAACAAAATTTCAAAAAAAAAAAAAACACTACTTTCACCTCTGCCTTCAAACATCACCTTACTTCAGAAAACCCTAGTCACTGTCTCACTATTTGCTAAAAAAAAATCTGTCTCACAGTCAGTTTGCAATTCTTCAAGTCAAACTTTGGCCATCTCCCTCTGCTTATAGATGAAGGAGGCACTTTCAAACCCTCTGCTTATAGATGAAGGAGGTTCTTAGCCATTTCATATCATCAGCCTCTTGACATTGTTTCTTTTTCTCCTGCTGTCCTTTCAGGCTGTGAATGAGGTCGCAAGAGTTTGATGAATATCTCTTTTCCCTGTAGATGCATCTCAGGCTCAGGATCACATTGAGAAGCAGTTGTCTTCTCATGTGGAGCCAAGAATTGTCTTCTGAGATGTTGATATGTTTCTATCCTTGAAAGATCCATCAAAAACTGTAAAACACCTAAGATCAGCTTGAGATTTTTGTCTATGTATTGCTGAGACTTAAGGGTGTATAAGTGGCGCGACTTAGGGCTGTGACTAACTTTATTAGCAGAGTGGGAGGTCTGTTATGACTGGTATATAGCAGATGGAGGTTTTTGGCTCTTGGATAGTTTACCAAGGGCGAAATGCCTTAAAGTTCCACTTCCTAACTTAGGGAGGCTTTTTGAACAGATTTGGATTGTCTCTTTGGAGCTGGTGGGCAGACTAGTATGGCTGAGGCTAGGTAGGATTTATAATGAGGTTTCATCTCGTCATGGGAAGACTGGAAGGTAGGAGGGAAAAAAAATTTTATGGGTGTTTTCGCAGCTGGAAAATTTGAAAATTTTTTAGATCGGCTGTTGGAAAACTTGGCTGTTACAACTAGTCATCACCAACAAGTAAAAAATACTGATGACTAACAGTGGCTCCATTTGGGGAGGGCAACTCCTTTTTTAGGAGGTGTCCATAATTTCAGATCTTTGGCTTATGAAGACCAGTGCCTTACCCATTGGCACAAATTTCACTCTTCTTTGATGTCACTTCTGAAAAGAGACAACATGATTAGCATCAACAATATTTCTACCTACCCCACTATCTTTCCTAACATTTTTTCTTCTTTTGCGCGCATTTGGACTAGCTACCCTTTTGCCAACATTTTTTTTTTTTTTTTGTAAAATGAACCTATCTATTTCTACACTTATATCTTCCGGGAGTTCAGATTAAACTGATGAACTCCTTTATTACTCTACCTAAACTAGATCAACTATCAAGATTAAATTTTTTGACGGGATTTTGTTCTCTAATCTAAAACATGAAATTCAAAATGATCAAATCAGGGTTAAGCAGTCTGATTTGTCATGTATTTGTGGCATGAAGGACAAACTGCACACAAATATTATTTTGCAAAAAGGAAAGCTAGAAAAACGGGGCTAAGATGTACAATGTGTTTTTCATCCCTCGTTTCTCTCTTTGGTTCTATTTTAGGCATGTGGAACCAGTATCTTTTCCTAATCTACTCTCTTTGATAAGTCAATCTTACATAATGTTGACCATATTTTTCACTCAGTAACTTATTAGCAAATAAATTGAAACATGCTCAGCTATGATTAGGCTAGATAGTTGAACAAGACATTTGAGTACTAATAGCGGCATTTAGACTTGCGCGCTTTCCGAAGGACTATTTTTTGGAACATGGGGCTTTCTCCTATTTTTCAACCGCCCTCTTTTCTATCTTTTGTTGTTTTTTACTTTTCTGTTTATCTATTTTTCAAACAGTGGTATATACAATGAATGAAAGTGTTTCAAACTCAAAAATCTTGGAAATGACGAAATTTAAGTATCTTATCCTTGTAAGGATCTCCTCTCACTCTTGGCCCACTCAACTCTTGAAAAGAGAAATTTGGAAAGTTTTCTCTTTCTAACATGACATAAGGATTCATGCAAGAATCCTTGAAAGAACCAATATCTTCCCGTTGTACCTATTTGTATCTTTGATTCCCACTCCTTTCTTTACTGTACATCTTTCTTAAGTAATGCATATACTCTTGGTAATTCTTGAAATAAATAATGGCATCATCAAGGTAAGCAAAAATGCAGAAATTCAGGACTGGGAACATGGCTTTCATGAGCATATTTTTGATATCCGGTGGTTTTGCAATTCTGAGTTTGAAACTAGAACTACCTCCAGCATACTGAAAAAAGTCTTTAGGCTGTCTACTTTGCAAGGGAATCTTTTGACTAAAACCTGAAACATCATCTTGCAAAAACATATGATTAAAAGCACTTTTCATCGGTATATCATGATGTTGGGTAGAAAGGACAAAATTTCTGTTATAGGGATGTGCATTAGTTTTTCTAAAATCAAAACAGACCCTATGACCAGCTATTTTATCTCTGATTATTACCGATTGTTTCAGATTGTTATATCTTCTCTTTTCGAAGTTGTTTCTTAGAGGAATGGTAGTGGCCCAGTGTTTTCCCCTGTTTTCCCTGTATGAAATGGTATTCTGCATGAGATTGCTAATTCTAGAATTTCTAAGCTTTTGGTGGAAAGACAGAATATGAGCCAATTCAAGTAACTCAGGTATGTTTGGATTGCAGCTATCATCTTTTCTCATAAGAAACTCATCAGGCATTTTTTCTAAATTTTGAGTTGTTAGGGCTACAGTCAAAGTTTCAGTTGCAGTGGAAAAGTTATGTGATGGTAAATCTTTGAGGTATGGTAGAAACATTAAACTTCCCTGCTCCCAAGTTCCAAACAGGTTTGTGATATGTAGGTCTTCTAAAGCCTTTACCCTAAAGAAGTTTCTGAGGGTTACCGTTGATGTTTGACTGAGGTTTGAGCAATTCGCTTGATAGTACATAAGGGTTTGTGCTTCTTGCTCTATTCCTATTTCAGAAGGAACATACTTACTTCCCTCAAGATATAGCAGTTTATGATCATGGTAGTTTTGAGTGTCTAGTTCATCATAGAGAACTAGGGGCAGTTGATGTGGTGAGTCTGAGTTTGTTTCAGTTTCTTCTGACTTTTCCTCCATGTCCTCATCAATATGCAGAATAAAAGAGTTCAGGTCAGAATGTAAGGAATACATTGGAATATTGTCTGGCCTCTCTTGACTACTAATCATGTATTTCATGTGTGACTCTCGGTAGAGTATTCTTGTTTGGTCAAACACAGGAATGGTGGCATAGGACATGTCTAGTTGAATATTCCCTTGGAGTTTGGCTCCCAAGATCTGGATAGAAGCATCCCATACTTGGGAGGGATGTATGCCACTACTATATCCATGATTAGATGTTTTTCCAGTATTTGGGCCAGACTAAAACAAAGGTATTTGATCAAACCTAGGCATTTGACTCTACTTGAATCAAATGAATACAAATCTTTGTATGGTCTTGTGATCTCCAGGCCTAGTCTTTCCATTACAACCTTTGGCATAATATTATGCGAGGCGCCAGAGTCTAGCATGGCATTGTGAAGGATTTGGTCGTGGATGTTTAGGCTAATGTAAAATGGAAGAGTGGTTCCCTCTTGGAATTTACCCTCTATTATCGGACCAAATAACACTTCAGGAGTGTCATCAGCTAGATTAAGAGTGTTCACATCATTCCCTAGATTTAGGACTTTTAACACTTGGGATTTATAAGAGCTTTGGGCGATGAGCTCGGTAAGAGGCATGGTGATCTTGATTTTGGCGATTTCGCCCTCAAAGCTAAAAGGCAGCTGAAGTTTGGACATGTTTGTTTCAGCTTTTTCAGCCATGACCTTTTCTACGTTCTGAGTTTTTTGGCTCTATTTCGGGATTTTGTTTGCCACAGTCACTTCGGGAATTTTTGTGGAAGTACTAGGAGCATTTGAGTCAGGACTGGTTTGGGTAACTCTAGCTTTATTTTGGTCATTTTTCTCGACCACGATTTTGTTACTGTTTACTACTTTCCTAAGGATGGTATCAGGGGTTTTAGCAGTATCTGAGATACCTTTCTTGGAACTGTCTTGATTTCTTTTGCTTCTAAAGTCATATGGACTGCTGGTCTGAAATTAATGTTGAAGGACCAAAGAGTCTATAAGAGTTTGCTAGACTGTCATGTACTCAGTTTCCCACTATCTCCCGCTATGTTAGTGAGCGATGGGATAGGTTAATCAGATAGTAATCTAGAGTTCGGTAAAATAGCAAGGCTTACTGGAGGCTAGTGGAGTCGCCAGATATATGTGTATGGTCCACCACCAATATTGACAAAAACCAATCTAAAGGAGTTTTGGGGTTTTTTGAGTTTTTATGTAATCCTAAGGTTTGGAAGAGTGTCCTATAATTGAATCATCATTTTGCGAATATGGTGAAAGAGATAGCTTCTACTCTTCAAACAACACTTAGGTTTTCTAAGCTTGATTGAGACTTCAGGAGTTACTAAGGAGTACTTAGATTGCCACTAACTCGGAAGGTCCCACCGTGATCACCATTATGTTAGTGAGCGGTGGGATAAGTCAATTAGATAGTATTCTTAAGGCTACTGGAATGTTTAGGGAAACTAAGCTTTGTTTATTACTCAATGTCCCACCGTGATTGCCATTATGTTAGGGAGCGGTGGGATAAGTCCACAAGATAGAATTCTCAAAGGTCTCTGAATGTATAGGGAATCTAAGTTTGTTTTATTACTCAGGGTCCCACCATGATCGCCATTATGTTAGGGAGCAGTGGGATAAGTCCACAAGATATAATTCTCAAAGGTCTCTGAATGTATAGGGAATCTAAGTTTGTTTTATTACTCAGGGTCCCACCGTGATCGCCATTATGTTAGGGTCCCGTGATTCAGCCGATTGGTAAGCCAAATGACGATGTAACATCAAAACAGTCTTTGGAGCCCGAGGACCTATCCTTCCTGGACTCAGAGAGGGCTCTCTCTATATGTGTAAGGGATATCTGTGTGTTTGCTTATTGTGTTCTGATTTTTGGCTAGTTATGAAGTAAGTTTTTGGTTTTGGTTTTTTAGGTTGTGAGGGATAAAATTGATCAAAGATATAAGATAGGTAACAAGATGTTAGATTAACTGGGCTATGGGGTCAAAAGGTCAAGAAAGCTATTAGATGACGATACAAGGCTGTTGAAGGGCCGATTTGATTCAAGGTAGAAAGGATCTTTGGGCAAAATGGAGTAAATGGACATCAAGTTTGTGAAAAACAAAGGGTTTCAAGAATAAATAGTTTAATAGCAGACATAAACATGGTAGGGAAAACCATTAATCATGAAAAATGTAACTATAAGCTAATCGATACATTGAAATAAACATTCAAGCCATGCATAGAGACTTTTAACTCTCTAACTTTGGGAAATGGCTATCAGACTTTGGGGAAAACACATAAGATAGACTAACAACTCAAAACACTATGCCGGAACACCTAAACACAGTTCTTCAAGTCATTGGGCACTTTGAAAACAAGATTTTCATAGTTTTAGAAAAAGGGCTAGATCGAAACTAGGCCTCCTTGGTTCAACAAGATGATAATCTAATCAGTCAAAGAGATAGTTTCATGGATGGAGCTATGGACAGCCATAGGTAAGCAGGGCGTACTGTAAATCATACTTATCAATACATAGAACTATGAATGAAACAAGCAACAATATCCTCAAGTTACTAAAGAGCAATTAATAATTCTTTAATATGACTAAGGAGGAAGAAAACATGAAAGCTATGAAGAAACAGGAAATTTGAGGTGCCTCCAAGGGCATATCTCAAATTTTTTCTCTACTGATCTATAGCAAGAAAGAAACATGTATTCATGAATGAAAACTAGAATACAAAACATTTAAAGAAACACTATACCATTCTACCAAGTCATGGAATCCATCAAAAATCCTTCATCATTCATCCAAGAACATACAAGAGGCAATCCAAAAGCATAACACAAGTATTTCTTCCAAAGCTCATATGACCATATATTGCTTCTCTTCTCAAGTTCAGCCTCTTTTTTACAATGCAAGCCTTTGGAATAAATAGGCCAAAGTGAGGAAAACCTCATGGTTCAACTTGCCATCCTATTGGCCTAATCAAAATATCTAATCTTGTCCTTGAGGCTTTGCAAAGCCCAAGGCACAAAATATCTCATAAAATATCTAAAAAATGCTAAAAAGGGAAAAATAATTGACTTTGCATCATTTTTCATGTGCAAAAATAGCTAAACACACATTTGGAAAAAGCAGATTTTAGAGGTTCAAAAATTACAAAAATATTTCAAATTTACATCAGCAAAAGGTCCCCTGACTTGCCAGAAACATTTGGCAGCCTTCCTGATGTGGAAACGAGGCTTATAATAGCTTGTTGGAAAGATATGAGTGTCTACTTTCCAGAAAAATTGGAATTTTCCCGATATGATGCCTGAGAGTCCTCCAAAACTGCAACTGTGTGTAAAAAACCAAAAATTACAGTCTGCTGATAGACCGGGCAGAGTGTGCAAAAAGTGAGCCTTTTTCGCCATTTCGGGGAAGAAAACGATCTCCAAATCTCCTAAAAATCACTGAGGGTGTGCCCATGAAATTATGTCATCCAATGATACCATTCTCCTCCTTTGACAAATTCCCAAAATGAAATGGCGAATTTCATGAGTTTTGACAAAAAACTCAAAAATGCTAAAAAACCAAAACATGTCAACATGCACCCAAAATCGGTGAGCATGACCCTCAAGGGTCCCTAGCAACATGCTCTGAAGCAGAAGCAAAAATATGAAGTCCTGATATGTCTCTCTGCACTTTCCGTGCCGGGCGCTTCTCTTTAACCTCCTTGATCTTGTCTTGGGCAGCTTGTAACTTGCGCCGGGCAAACTGATTTAGCTTTTGATAATGCTTTGTCATCCTCCTTTGCAGCTCTAGATCTATGTTTGCCTTCTCTAACTTCCTCTCCAAATTTTCATTGAATCTTTCTAACCATGCCTCCTTATTGTTTTCAATCTCTTGCTCAAGCAGTGCAGTGAAGGGAGTGGATTGGAGAAGGGCTTTCTCTTCTTCCTTTTGCTTTTCAAGGGCTCTTTTAAGCCCTATGGTTCTAGGCCTTTTCTGCCTAGGCTGGTCTTCTTCTTCACCTTCATCAAAATCACCTAAGAGCTCCTCTATCTTTGCTTGGGCTTTGGCGGCCTCTTTCTTGCACCTGATCACTCATGTCTCGTAGACAGCCATGTGGACACTCATTTGTCTATTTTGGATCTGCAAGAATTGATTGAAGTTCCTTGCCCGATGAAGGTCATTCTCCAATGCATCAATTTGGCCCTCTCTATGGATTAGAAGGTTTTCTAGAATCTGGGCCTCGTTATCACTGTCGTCACTTTGGATTGGGATGACACCCAATGCACCTCTATGCTCATGACCTTCCCCTACCTTGCCTTTTCCTTTGCCCTTGAAGGCTAGTCTTGCGCTCTTCCTCCTAGGCAAGTCAGTGATAAGCTTCTTTAGCAACTTTCTTTTGCTACGAAGAGTTCTTGTCACATTTGGAGTGACAACCTTGGGCACCTACTTTCTTGCTGTCCTAGGCTTGGCCTTTTCAGGAGAGGAAGGCATGATTCCTTTGCCTTTGTCATCTTGCTTATCGTCCCTTTGAATTTGTTCTTCTTCTTGAGGCTGTTGTGTATCTTGAGGAGGTTGTAGTGTGTCTTCTGTAGGCTACCCCTGCTCCTCGATATCATGTTGCTCAAACTGCTGCCCTTGATTATCAATACCATGCTGCTGTTTTGCCTCAATCTCCTGTTCATTTTGTGGTTCAACCTGCTACCCTTGATCATCCAGATCATGTTGCTTCTCTGCTTCAATCTCCTGCTCATTTTGTTATTCAAACTGCTGCCCTTCCTCTTGTTCCTGTTGTTCATCACCACTGAGTTGCTGTTGTTCAGCACTCTCCTCCTCTTGCTCTTGCTACTGACCTTCACCACTGTCATGTTGTTGCCCCTCATCTTCAGTTTGCTGCTCTTCATCCCTTTCTTCATGCTCATGCCCTTCCTCTTTTTACTGGCCACTCCCCTCTCCTTCTCCATGCTCCTTTGACTATTCTCTAGTGAATTTGAGCTTTCTAGGAGTAGGTCTACTAGAGGAAGGCGAGGGGCGATGAGTAGGAGATGTAGGGGATGTATGGACCGGAGGGACAGTGGAGAAATCTGGGTGACTGATGAAAACATCCCAAGAAACCTCTTTCTTCTCAAGCTGGTGAATGATGATGATTTTAATAAGAGAATGATGGAATAAAGAGGCTACTTGCTGTGATGGAGGCTTCTTCTAGATAGAGGAGGCCATTTTCTCAATGCTTTTTCACAAGAAGTAAGGAAGATTGAGCTGCTTGGTTCTTGTGAAGTGCATCAACAGTCGGATGTGGTATGCATAAACTCAGGAGAATCTCCCCTCACAAGTGAAATACTTCATTATAATCTTCATAAGGGGAGCATAGCTGGCTAGAAGATAAGAGAAGGGGAAAATAGCAGGGCATGCTTCTCTGTGCTCGGGCTTGAGGAAGGGTTTGTAGTCATCCAAGTCTAAATAGGCTTGCTTGAACCATTTCTCACCAATGTATGGGATTTTAGTAGCCTTGGATATGGATCTCGGGGAGAACTTGAAATCAAGGCCTGCCACTTGAAAATGTTTGTCTTTGAACCTCAAGGCACACAAATGTGTTAAGGGTGAGAAAATTTTGACTTCTTGTACCCTCTGGAAAAAATCCAAACACCCCACCTCATGAAAATTGAAAAGGATAGATGGGTGTGCATTGACTTCCTCGGTAGAAATTGGCTCATACCTCTTGTGCAACCCACTTCTATTATCTTGCCTAGGAGGCATCTTGACTTGGATGCGCTCCTGCAACACCAAAATGCTTCAAATTTTTTGAAATGCCTTCTTCATACCAAACTCTGTCTTAGCCTGTCAACTCACTGTTTGATAAGGCAACAATGATTTTGAATGCTGTGTAAAATGTCCCTTTTTTTTATATAAGATCCCTGTTTCTTCAAAATTCTACCTTTCCCAACCTTTGTATATCAATCAGCCAATATTCACAATGAAAACACAGTAAACAAGGATAAATACAGCCAAAAGGACTTTCTTGTGTTTATGGTAAGAGTACCCTGCCTGTTGGTGTTTTGAGGTAATAAGACAACCTTGTCTTTTTAGAGGAAGGCAAAAGCAAAAGCCTTTATAATTCAAAAACACTGCTCTCTTCTTTGTAGGCCGCTCAAATAGTGGATTCAACAACATAAACACAGTCAATGAAAAAGGAAAAACACAGTCCAAGGTTTACTGTGTAATAGGTGACAGAGTTAATTTTTTCTTTTGATGTGGTCATAGAGAATCTTGCAGCACTTTAACAACAATAAACCCTCCTCAAATAGAAAACTGCCCTCTTTAAACTCTACTGCTCTTCACATAAAATTTGGCAAAAACACCTTCAACTGATTACAATGCTTCCTCACTAAGGTCTGACTATTTGGAGGGCAGGTCATAGGTTTTGAAACACTAAGAGGGAACCACTATTTGAATATGCTCACTGCTGGTGAATCTGAGCTATTCCAAACTCAGATTTTAAATCAAAACACCTTATCCCTTTGTTCAACACAGTCACTTAACATATCTTGTTTCAAACCAAACTTATTCTACCCCAAACACCATCTAGCAAACGTGAATTTAAGGGAGAGCAAGAAAAAGTACCTCAAAACATGATGAAAATATTTTTTCGTGAGTTGGAGTCACTTTGAAGGCGGTTGGAGGCGTGTTGGAGGCCTTCAGATGTTGCAAAACAAGCGCAACACTTTTAAAGGATAAAACGCCGCGCATGAAAGTGTGTCGGGTCACTGTCAGGTCGACAGGACCAACGCCTATAGGCGCGCTGCACGACCATTCATTCCTTTGCAAATTTTGTGCTTAAACGTGCCGCGCGCTTGTAAAGGCACGTTGCGCAACCAATAACCCTTGAAAACTCTGTTTTTCTGCTTGAAACTCCTTTCTCTGGTCTCGAGGGCAGCAAGAGGGGCTTTGCTCGTGCTTTGGAGTTTTGCAAAAATGATTGTGCAACGGTCTTTGACCCTTTAGAAAGCAACAATCCAACGGTCCTTTCACATTTGATTTGGAGAGGGTTTTTTCGAAAAGTTTGAAAAGGCCTTTTGTTTTTTAAATCAAAATTGAAACCTTGCCTTTCGAAACATAAACTAATGCCCTTTGATTGGATATGTTTATAGTGGTAAAGACCATTTGCTTATAATTGAGACCTCCCTTTTTATTCTTTCGACTATCTGCCTTCACAATCCTTTTCTAATGATGATGAGACCATCAGTTTATAGGTTTTGCCTTGTGACTCAAAGGTAATGAAACTCCTGCAGACCTTTTGAAACCTACTGCTTCACCTCTAATAAATTGCAACAGCAGAGTGCTTTGACTTGTTTTCAAAGGGAAAGTGTCCACCTTTTTTATAGTGGCATACATACCTTGCTCTCAATGCTCTGGAGTTAATGATGCCCACTGTGAAAATAATATTGACTATAGGTGCAAAACTGCAGTTGCATTCACCTATGTTTTATCATTTTCTTTCTAAAAAGGGTGCTTTTTCTAACACCTCCCCCTTTACTCAAAATGCACTGATATGGTACCATTAACCCTTTTATAATGAACATGCCTATGTCTGTTTTGAAATCCTCTCCAGAATCTGAAAGTATGTCAAAGTCCTTTCAGGTTGTGAATGAGGTCGCAAGAGTTTGATGAATAACTCTTTGCCCTGTAGATGCATCTCAGGCTCAGGATCACATTGAGAAGCAGTTGTCTTCTCATGTGGATCCAAGAATTGTCTTCTGAGATGCTGATATGTTTCTATCCTTGAAAGATCCATCAAAAACTGTAAAACACCTAAGATCAGCTTGAGATTTTGGTCTATGTATTGCTGAGACTTAAGGGTGTATAAGTGGCGCGACTTAGGGCTGTGAATAAATTTATTAGCAGAGTGGGAGGTCTATTATGACTGGTATATAGCAGATGGAGGTTTTTGGCTCTTGGATAGTTTGCCAAGGGCGAAATGCCTTAAAGCGCCACTTCCTAACTTAGGGGAGGCTTTTTGAACAAATTTGGATTGTCTCTTTCGAGCTGGTGGGCAGACTAGTATGGCTGAGGCTAGGTAGGATTTATAATGAGGTTTCATCTTGTCATGGGCAGACTGGAAGGTAGGAGGGAAAAAAAGTTTTATGGGTGTTTTCCCAGCTGGCAAATTTGACAAATTTTTAGATCGGCTGTTGGAAAACTTGGCTATTACAACTAGTCATCACCAACAAGTAAAAAATATTGATGACTAACAGGGCCACATTGTCGGTTTAACGTCAAATGTTTTATTTAAAAAATATCCCACTGGAATTTCCTTACAACATTGGTGCGCTCCGAATTTGCTTTACATAATTTCTTTACAACATTGAACGGTTTAACTCAAAAGTTATAATTAAAAATAGGGCACTGAAATTTCTTCATAACATTTGTGAAGTGTAAAGTTTGGATAATGATCAAAGTACAGTATGTTTATAATCAAAATAACCGCGAGCACAATGTTTTTTTATTAATTTTATCATAGCGCGGTATTTTCCTTATTAATTTTATTGAAGTACTTTTGTTTGTCTCAGAAAATTAACGTCAGAGAGGACTTTAGAATTTTACAATACTTCTAAATTTGTATCCTTAGTGATGCACAATAAATAAAGCCAAGCTCCTTGTTGACCAAAATAGAAATTGCTAAGAGTTTTTAAGAAGAAGATGAATGTGGAAGGCAAGGTGGAGAAATACAAAGCTCGGTTGGTAGCAAAAGGTTATTCCCAAGTGCCAAGAAATTATTTTGGTGATATTTTTTCTCCTGTTGCCAAAGTTACTTCTATTATATTACTTTTATCTTTTGTTGCTGCATTTGATTTTGAGATAGAAAAGATGGATGTGAAGACAACATTTCTTCACGGGTATCTAGAAGAGGAGATCTACATGAAGCAACCTGAAGGCTTTATGGTGAAGGGTAAGAAAGAACTGGTGTGCAGGTTGAAGAAGTCGCTGTATGGGTTAAAACAGTCACCAAGGATGTGGTATCAGAAATTTGATACCTATATTCGGGGACTTGGCTTCACCAAAAGCAAGGAGGATCACTATGTTTATTTTAAATTAATTGGTGACTGTGTTATTTATTTGGTCTTGTATGTGGACGATATGTTGTTGATTGGAAATGACAAAGAAATTATCCAAGATTTGAAGACCCAATTGTTCTCCAAATTCGACATGAAGGATCTTGGTGCTGCAAACTATATTTTGGGCATGGAAATTAAGAGAGATCGGGCAAAGAGGAAGCTCTGGTTAAACCGGAGGAAGTATGTCGAGACTATATTTATGGAGAGGTTCAATATGCGGGATAGTAAACGGGTGAAAGGATAGTAAACGGTGAATGTTCCTATTCCTGTGGGTGTGAATAAATCTGGCTGAAACGGTGCCCCAAGACATAATAAGAAGAGGAGGATACGTCCCGTGTTCCATATGAAAGTGCAGTGGGTAGTTTTATGTATGCAATGGTCTGTACTAGACCAGACATTGCACATGCAATGGGATTATTGAGCAGGTTTATGTCAAACCCAGGGAAGGAGCATTGGATAGCAGTGAAGCGGGTTTTCAGATATTTACGTGGCACTAGCGATTATGGCTTGTGCTACCGGGGAAGACCAAGATTGGAAAGAATGTTGGACATTCGTGGTTTTGTTGATGCACACTGGGCTGGAGATCTGGACCAAAGAAGATCTACAAGTGGGTATGTGTTTAACCTATTTGGAGGCGCAGTCAATTGGATGAGTAAAAGACAGTCTGTAGTGACAGTGTGTAGTGGAGATTTCAACTACGGAGAAGAATACATAGCGACCACTCATGCAAGGCAAGGAAAGCGGTTTGGTTGCGAGAGATTGTGTTCAAGTATGGGGTTGGTACGACAAGCTATAAGGATGAAGCTGTGATAGCCAAAGAGTGCAATTTTTGCTTGGCTAAGAATTTTATTTATTATCATTGAAGACAAAGCACATTGATGTTCAATATCACTTTCTTAGAGATATGGTTGAGGCTAAAAGGGTGTTGCTGGTAAAGGTGGACACTTTGAAGAATGTCGTAGATGCATTGATGAAGTCTGTGAGCAATCAGAAGTTCTCTTGGTGTAGAGAAACAATGGGTGTTTAAGAATTGGCCCAATGACTAAGCTCTCTTGTGGGCACCTATGGAAAGAAAACAACAAGTGGGAGAATGTTGGGTATGTGTTATATTCTTTCCATGACTAGCCCCATGTGCTGTACGTTACGTCGGGCATAGCAGGGGGATCACAGGGGGGGTGGCAGCCCCCCCTGTCGGGGTTCGGGGCAGCGCCCTGGCGAAAATTGTTTTGGTATGTGGTCCCACTCATATGCAAACCCACCCATGTTTTGTGCATGAGTTTGCACATGGTTTTGGGGTACGTGGGTTTCGGCCCTGGTATTTTGTAGATCCGGTCAAGGGAACTACGGTTATGTTCTAATCCGGGGTTAATGGATTGGGGTTTATGTATGCTTCGGCATGTATATATATGTGTTGTAACACTAAAAGGAATATAATGAAAAATCAAGCTGGTCGTCCCGATTTGGGATCAAGGGGAAAATCTCTGTGTTTATCTGTTTTATGTTTTATGCTCTCGCTATTGTTTATTTTCCGTTATAAGATTTGTGTGTAGATAATTTCTGTTCAAGGTTAAAACCTAAATTTGGTATCAAAGTTGTTTCGGCTTCAAGGGGACGCCTTTGCTGGTGAGGGTTTTTCTTTTGTTTGGCCCTGAGGTAGACCCTATTCAGTGGGAGATCTACGGGATCGATTCTTGCGGTGAAAGAAGATGGTGAGCGGCGAAAAGATAGAGATCGAGAAATTTAATGGTCAAAGTTTTGAGTTGTGGAAGTTCAAGACGGAGGATCTTCTGGTGGATAAAGATCAGTGGATCGTGGTAGATCCAGGTACTAAACCAATGGCAATTTCAGATGAAGACCAGAAGAAAATGGGTCGGAAGGCTAAGAGCACAATACGGTTGTGCGTATCAGATTCAGTATTATTGAATGTATCTGGGGAAGATAGGACGAATAATTTGTGGGAAAAACTTGGGAATTTGTATCAATCTAAGTCTCTGGTGAATAAGTTGTTCCTGCAGAAAAAGTTGTATAACCTGAGGATGAAGGATGGAGACTCAGTGACAGAGCATCTGAACGCCTTCAATATTGTGGTAAGTTAGTTGTCATCTGTTGATATTAAAATCTCAGATGAAGATAAGTGCATCATTTTGTTGTGTTCTCTACCAAACTCGTGGGATAGTTTGGTTATTGCAATAGGTAGCAATACAACTACCTTGAATTTTGATGACATTGTCTCATCCTTGCTGTCGACGGAAATGAGACGGAGAAATATGGAGGGTCAAAATGGAGATGCCTTATCTGTACGAGGAAGGTCCCAAAACAGAAACAAGAATAAGGTTTCGAGTGGGAGATCTAAATCTAGAGGGAGATCTAAATCTCCACGGAAATTTTTATGTAAGGTATCTTTGGAAATGCGGAAAGGAAGGACACTACAAAAAGGAATGCGGATCTAAAGATCTGAGAAAGGAAAGGGATACGATGATGATCCTTCTGAGAGGCAAAAAACACCTCGGATGAAGGTGGGGATGCTGTATTTGGCTTCTTCTTCAAATACACATGTAGATCATGAGTCATGTTTGATTGACTCAGGTGCATCCTTTCACTTCACTCCCCATAGGGAGTGGTTCTGTGAGTATGAGAAATATGATGGTGATGTCTTCCTAGGGGATGATAGGAAGGCCAAAATCATCGGACGTGGAAAGGTAAAGCTGAAGCTATAAGGTGGAAGGATTAGAACACTTCCTGGTGTTCTGCATATTCCTGCATTGGCCAGAAATCTGATTTCTGTAAGCAATATGGATGATGGAGGTGTAAAAACAGTGTTCGAGAAAGATGCCTGCAAGATGGTTCGGGGAGCACTGGTATTAATGCGGGGAGTTCGGACTGGAACTCTATACAAGCTACAAGGTAGCACTGTTATTGATGGGTGTAACAGTTATGTGGTTCTCGAAAGTGGAACAGAAGGCCTAGTGGTCTCTGGAGAAAATACCATGCTATGGCATCGAAGGCTTGGACACATTGAAGATAAGGGCCTTCGGATACTGCATGGAAATGGTATGGTAGAAGGTATGTCTAATAGCTCCCTAGATTTCAATTTCTATGAACATTGTGTATATGGGAAGCAGAATCGGGTGAGTTTTCCTTCTGGTGCTAAGAAGGCGAACAAGATATTAGAACTTGTGCACAATGATGTGTTTGGACCTGTGTCAGTTCCATCACTGGGAAAGTCTATGTACTATGTTTCATTCATAGATGACTTCTCAAGGAATACATGGATATATTTCTTGAGGAAGAAATCTGAAGTCTTTGAAAAATTTAAAGAATTTAAGGCTCTGGTGGAAAACCAGATAGAGAAGAAGATAAAGGCATCGAGGACAGATAATGGTGGGGAGTTCTGCAAGAAGGAATTTGAAGAGTTCTGTAAGAAGTGTGGTATAGCACGGCAGAAGACTACTCCATACACACCTCAGCAAAATGGAGTTGCAGAAAGAATGAATAGAACATTGATGGAAAAGGCAAGAAGCATGCTCAGTGGTACCGGGTTAGGACAATAATTCTGGGCAGAGGCAGTGGAGACTGCATGTTACTTAGTTAATAGATCACCTTCATCAGCGTTGGAGGATAAGACCCCACATGAGGTATGGACTGGTAAGAAACCCTCTATTTCACATCTAAGGGTATTTGGATGTGATGCATATGTACATGTTCCAAAGGAGAAAAGGAACAAGTTGGATAATAAATCTGAAAGGTGCATCTTTATTGGGTATAAGGATGGTTTAAAGGGTTACAAGCTTTGGAACCCAGAAACAAGGAAGGTTGTGTACAGCCAAGATGTGGTGTTTAGAGAGGTGAAAGATGTTTTTACACATGAAGTCCTACCAAAGGAACCTGAGCAGATAGAGTTTGAGCTAAAGGAAGATGAATCAGACTCTACAACAATAGAAGATTCAAAAGAGGAAGAGCCACAAACCCCAGCTTTGAGAAGATCAGTTCAGGAAAGAAGGCAACCAGAAAGGTATAGTCCATCTGCTTTCTGTTCCAGTTTTTCCTTAACTATAACTGATGATGATCCCAGAACTGTCAGGGAGGTAGTAGATTCTAAGGATGGAAAACTCTGGAAGGAGGCCATGGTTGATGAAATGGCATCGTTGCACAAAAACGAGGCATGGGATCTGGTGGAGTTGCCGGCTGGAAGGAAGCCCATCGGGAGCAAATGGGTGTTTAAGAAGAAGATGAAAGTGGAAGGCAAGGTGGAGAGATACAAAGTTTGGTTGGTAGCAAAAGGTTATTCCCAAGTGCCAGGAATTGATTTTGGTGATATTTTCTCTCCTGTTGCCAAAGTTACTTCTATTATATTACTTTTATCTGTTGCTGCTGCATTTGATTTTGAGATAGAACAGATGGATGTGAAGACAACATTTCTTCACGGGGATCTAGAAGAGGAGATCTACATGAAGCAACCTGAAGGCTTTATGGTGAAGGGTAAGAAAGAACTAGTATGCAGGTTGAAGAAGTCTCTGTATGGGTTAAAACAGTTACCAAGGATGTGGTATCAGAAATTTGATACCTATATACGGGGACTTGGCTTCACCAGAAGCAAGGAGGATCACTGTGGTTATTTTAAATTAATTGGTGACCGTGTTATTTATTTGGTCTTGTATGTGGATGATATGTTGTTGATTGGAAATGACAAAGAAATTATCCAAGATTTGAAGACCCAACTGTTCTCCAAATTCGACATGAAGGATCTTGGTGATGCAAACTATATTTTGGGCATGGAAATTAAGAGAGATCGGGCAAAGAGGAAGCTCTGGTTAAACCAGAGGAAGTATGTCGAGACTATATTGCAGAGGTTCAATATGCAGGATAGTAAATCGGTGAATGTTCCTATTCCTGTAGGTGTAAAGCTGTCTGCTGAACAGTGTCCCAAGACACAAGAAGAAGAGGATTATATGTCCCGTGTTCCATATGCAAGTGCAGTGGGTAGCCCGATGTATGCAATGGTCTGTACTAGACCAGACATTGCACATGCAGTGGGAGTATTGAGCAGGTTTATGTCAAACCCAGGGAAGGAGCATTGGACAGTAGTGAAGCGGGTTTTCGGATATTTACGTGGCACTAGTGATTATGGCTTGTGCTACCAGGGAAGACCAGGATTGGAAAGAATGTTGGACATTCGTGGTTTTGTTGATGCAGACTGGGCTGGAGATCTGGACCAAAGAAGATCTACAAGTGGGTATGTGTTTAGCCTATTTTGAGGTGCAGTCAGTTGGATGAGTAAAAGACAGTCTGTAGTGGCACTTTCAACTACAGAGGTAGAATACATAGCAGCCACTCATGCAAGCAAGGAAGCAGTTTGGCTGTAGATATTGTGTTCAAGTATGGGGTTGGTACAGCAAGCTATAAGGATATACTGTGATAGCCAAAGTGTAATTTTCTTGGCTAAGAACCCTACTTATCATTCAAAGACAAAGCACATTGATGTTCAATATCACTTTGTTAAAGATATGGTTGAAGCTAAAAGGGTGTTGCTTGTAAAGGTGGACACTTTGAAGAATGTTGTAGATGCATTGACGAAGTCTGTGAGCACTCAAAAGTTCTCTTGGTGTAGAGAAACAATGGGTGTTGAAGAATTGGCCAAATGAATAAGCTCTCCTGTGGCCCCCTGTGGAAATAAAACAACAAGTGGGAGAATGTTGGGTATGTGTTATATTCTTTCCACGACTAGCCCCACGCACTGTACGTTGCGTCGGGCGCAACAGGGGGGTCACAGGGGGGGCGGCAACGCCCCAGCGAATTTTTTTTGTGGTGTGCGATCCCACGCATAGGCGGACCCACCCATGTTTTGTGCATGAGTTTGCACATGGTTTTGGGGTACGATGGTTTTCGGCCCCTGGTATTTTGTTTATCTGGTCAAGGGAACTACGGTTATGTTCTAATCCAGGGTTAATGGATTGGGGTTTATGTATGCTTCGGCATGTATATATATGTGTTGTAACACTAAAAGGAATATAATGAAAAATCAAGCTGGTTATCCCGATTTGGGATCCAGGGGAAAATCTTTGTGTTTATCTGTTTTATGTTTTATGCTCTCGCTATTGTTTATTTTATGTTATAATATTTGTGTGTAGATAATTTATGTTCAGGGTTAAAACCTACATTTGGTATCAAAGTTGTTTCAGCTTCAAGGGGATGCCTTTGCTGCTAAGGGTTTTTTTTTGCTTGGGCCTGAGGTAGACCCTGTTTAGTGGGAGATCTGCGGGATTGATTCTTGCGGTGAAAGAAGATGGCGAGTGGCAGAAAGATACAGATCGAGAAATTTAATGGTCAGAGTTTTGAGTTGTGGAAGCTTAAGATGGAGGATCTGCTAGTGGATAAAGATCAGTGGATCGTGGTAGATCCAGGTACTAAACCAATGACAATGTCAGATGAAGATTGGAAGAAACTGGATCGAAAGGCTAAGAGCACAATACGGTTGTGTGTATCAGATTCAGTATTGTTGAATGTATCTGGGGAAGCTACGACGAAGAATTTGTGGGAAAAACTTGGGACTTTGTATCAATCTAAGTCTCTGGTGAACAAGTTTTTCTTGTGGAAAAAGTTGTATAACCCGAGGATGAAGGATGGAGACTCGGTGACAGAGCATCTGAATGACTTCAATACTGTAGTAAGTCAACTGTCATCTATTGATATTAAAATATCAGATGAAGATAAGTGCATCAGTTTGTTGTGTTCTCTACCAGACTCGTGGGACAGTCTGGTTATTTCAATAGGTAGAAATACAACTACCTTGAATTTTTATGACATTGTCTCAGCCTTGCTGTCGGAGGAAATGAGACGGAGAAATATGGAGGGTCAAAATGGAGATGCCCTATCTGTACGAGGAAGGTCCCAAAATAGAAACAAGAATAAGGTTTCGAGTGGGAGATCTAAATCTAGAGGGAGATCTAAATCTCCTGGAAAGTTTGTAAAGGTGTGCTGGAAATGCGGAAAGGAAGGACACTACAAAAAGGAATGCAGATCTAAAGCTCTTGAGAAAGGAAAGGGATCTGATGAAGCTCCTTCTGCAGAGGCAAAAACCACCTCAGATGAAGGTGGGGATGTGTATTTGGCTTCTTCTTCAAATACACATGTAGATCATGAGTCATGGTTGATCGACTCAGGTGCATCCTTTCACTTCACTCCCCATAGGGAGTGGTTCTGCGAGTATGAGAAATATGATGGTGATGTCTTCCTAGGGGATGATAGGAAGGCCAAAATCATCGGACGTGGAAAGGTAAAGCTGAAGCTGCAAGGTGGAAGGATTAGAACACTTCCTGGTGTTCTGCATATTCCTGCATTGGCCAGAAATCTGATTTCTATAAGCAAGATGGATGATGCAGGTGTAAAAACAGTGTTCGAGAAATATGCCTGCAAGATGGTTCGGGGAGCACTGGTATTAATGCGGGGAGTTCGGACTGGAACTCTGTACAAGCTACAAGGTAGCACTGTTATTGATGGGTGTAACAGTTCTATGGTTCCTGAAAGTGGAGCGGAAAGCCTAGTTGTCTCTGGAGAAAAGACCATGCTATGGCATCAAAGGCTTGGACATATTGGAGAGAAGGGCCTTCGGATACTGCATAGAGATGGTATGGTAGAAGGCATGTCTAATTGTTCTCTGGATTTCGATTTCTGTGAACATTGTGTATATGGGAAGCAGAATCGGGTGAGTTTTCCTTCTGGTGCTAAGAGGGCAAACAAGATATTAGAACTTGTGCAAAGTGATGTGTTTGGACCTGTGTCAGTTCCATCACTGGGAAAGTCTGTGTACTATGTTTCATTCATAGATGACTTCTCAAGGAATACATGGATATATTTCTTGATGAAGAAATCTGAAGTCTTTGACAAATTTAAAGAATTTAAGGCTCTGGTGGAAAACCAGACAGAGAAGAAGATAAAGGCATTGAGGACAGATAATGGTGGGGAATTCTGCAAGAAGGAATTTGAAGAGTTCTGTAAGAAGTGTGGTATAGCACGGCAGAAGACTACTCCATAAACACCTCAGCAAAATGGAGTTGCAGAAAGAATGAACAGAAAGTTGATGGAAAAGGCAAGAAGCATGCTCAGTGGTACCGGGTTAGGACAAGAATTTTGGGCAGAGGCAGTGGAGACTGCATGTTACTTAGTTAACAGATCACCTTCATCAGCGTTGGAGGATAAGACCCCACATGAGGTATGGACTGGTAAGAAAGCCTCTCTTTCACATCTAAGGGTATTTGGATGTGATGCATATGTACATGTTCCAAAGGAGAAAAGGACCAAGTTGGATAATAAATCTGAAAGGTGCATCTTTATTGGGTATAAGGATGGTTTAAAGGGTTACAAGTTTTGGAACCCAGAAACAAGGAAGGTTGTGTACAGCCGAGATGTGGTGTTTAGAGAAGTGAAAGATGTTGTTAAACATGAAGTCCTACCAAAGGAACCCGAGAAGATAGAGTTTGAGCTAAAGGAGGATGAATCAGACTCTACAACAGAAGAAGACTCAGAAGATGAAGAGCCACAAACTCCAACTTTGAGAAGATCAGTTCGGGAAAGAAGGCAACTAGAAAGGTATAGTCCATCTGCTTTCTGTTCAGGTTTTGCCTTAACTATAACTGATGATGAACCCAGAACTGTCAAGGAGGCAGTAGATTCAGAGGATGGAAAACTCTGGAAGGAGGCCATGGTTGATGAAATGGCATCCTTGCACAAAAATGAGGCATGGGATCTAGTGGAGTTGCCGGCTAGAAGGAAGCCCATCGGGAGAAAATGGGTGTTTAAGAAGAAGATGAATGTAGAAGGCAAGGTGGAGAAATACAAAGCTCACTTGGTAGCCAAAGGTTATTCCCAGGTGCCGGGAATTGATTTTGGTGATATTTTTTCTCCTGTTGCCAAAGTTACTTCTATTAGATTACTTTTATCTGTTGCTGCTGCATTTGATTTTGAGATAGAACAGATGGATGTGAAGACAACATTTCTTCACGGGGATCTAGAAGAGGAGATATACATGAAGCAACCTAAAGGCTTTATGGTGAAGGGTAAGAAAGAACTGGTATGCAGGTTGAAGAAGTCTCTGTATGGGTTAAAACAGTCACCAAGGATGTGGTATCAGAAATTTGATACCCATATACGGGGACTTGGCTTCACCAGAAGCAAGGAGGATCACTGTGTTTATTTTAAATTAATTGGTGACCGTGTTATTTATTTGGTCTTGTATGTGGATGATATGTTGTTGATAGGAAATGACAAAGAAATTATCCAAGATTTGAAGACCCAACTGTTCTCCAAATTCGACATGAAGGATCTTGGTGTTGCAAACTATATTTTGGGCATGGAAATTAAGAGAGATCGGGCAAAGAGGAAGCTCTGGTTAAACCAGAGGAATTATGTCGAGACTATATTGCAGAGGTTCAATATGCAGGATAGTAAACCGGTGAATGTTCCTATTCCTGTAGGTGTAAAGCTGTCTGCTGAACAGTGTCCCAAGACACAAGAAGAAGAGGAGTATATGTCCCGTGTTCCATATGCAAGTGTAGTGGGTAGCTTGATGTATGCAATGGTCTGTACTAGACCAGACATTGCACATGCAGTGGGAGTATTGAGCAGGTTTATGTCAAACCCAGGGAACGAGCATTGGACAGCAGTGAAGCGGGTTTTCAGATATTTACGTGGCACTAGTGATTATGGCTTGTGCTACCAGGGAAGACCAGGATTGGAAAGAATGTTGGACATTCGTGGTTTTGTTGATGCAGACTGGGCTGGAGATATGGATCAAAGAAGATCTACAAGTGTGTATGTGTTTATCCTATTTTGAGGTGCAGTCAGTTGGATGAGTAAAAGACAGTCTGTAGTGGCGTTTTCAACTACAGAGGCAGAATACATAGCAGCCACTCATGCAAGCAAGGAAGCAGTTTGGTTGCAGAGATTGTGTTCAAGTATGGGGTTGGTACAAAAAGCTATAAGGATAGACTATGATAGGTGAGGTGCAATTTTCTTGGCTAAGAACCCTGCTTATCATTCAAAGACAAAGCACATTGATTTTCAATATCACTTTGTTAAAGATATGGTTGAAGCTAAAAGGGTGTTGCTGGTAAAGGTGGACACTTTGAATAATGTTGTAGATGCATTGACGAAGTCTGTGAGCACTCAGAAGTTCTCTTGGTGTAGAGAAACAATGGGTGTTGAAGAATTGGCCAAATGACTAAGCTCTCCTGTGGCCCCCTATGGAAAGAAAACAACAAGTGGGAGAATGTTGGGTATGTGTTATATTCTTTCCACAACTAGCCCCACGCACTGTACGTTGCGCCGGGCGCAGCAGGGGGGTCACATGGGGGGCGGCAGCCCCCCCTGTCGGGGTTCGGGGCAGTGCCTCGGCGAAAATTTTTTGTGGTGTGCGGTCCCACTCATGGGCGGACCCACCCATGTTTTGTGCATGAGTTTGCACATGGTTTTGGGGTATGATGGTTTTCGGCCCCTGGTATTTTGTTAATCCGGTCAAGGGAACTACGGTTATTTTCTAATCTAGGGTTAATGGATTGGGGTTTATGTATGCTTCGGCATGTATATATATGTGTTGTAACACTAAAAGGAATATAATGAAAATTCAAGCTAATCGTCCCGATTTGGGATCCAGGAGAAAATCTCTGTGTTTATCTGTTTTATGTTTTATGCTCTCGTTATTGTTTATTTTATGTTATAAGATTCGTGTGTAGATAATTTCTGTTCAGGGTTAAAGCCTACATTTGGTATCAAAGTTGTTTCGGCTTCAAGGGGACGCCTTTGTTGCTGAGGTTTTTTTTCTTTGCTTGGGCCTGAGGTAGACCCTGTTCAGTGGGAGATCTTCGAGATCGATTCTTGCGGTGAAAGAAGATGGCGAGTGGTAGAAAGATAGAGATTGAGAAATTTAATGGTTAGAGTTTTGAGTTGTGGAAGCTCAAGATGGAGGATCTGCTGGTGGATAAAGATCAGTGGATTGCGGTAGATACAGGTACTAAACCAACGGCAATGTCAGATGAAGACTGAAAGAAACTAGATCGGAAGGCTAAGAGCACAATATGGTTGTGTGTATCAGATTCAGTATTTTTGAATGTATCTGGGGAAGCTACGACGAAGAATTTGTGGGAAAAACTTGGGACTTTGTATCAATCTAAGTCTCTGGTTAATTAGTTTTTCCTGCAGAAAAATTTGTATAACCTGAGGATGAAGGATGGAGACTCAGTGACAGAGCATCTAAACGCCTTCAATACTGTGGTAAGTCAGCTGTCATCTGTTGATATTAAAATCTCAGATGAAGATAAGTGCATCAGTTTGTTATGTTCTCTACCAGACTCGTGGGACAGTCTGGTTATTTCAATAGGTAGAAATACAACTACCTTGAATTTTGATGACATTGTCTAAGCCTTGCTGTTGGAGGAAATGAGACAGAGAAATATGGAAGGTCAAAATGGAGATGCCTTATCTGTGCCTTATCTGTACGAGGAAGGTCCCAAACTAGAAACAAGAATAAGGTTTCGAGAGGGAGATCTAAATCTCCTGGAAATTTTGTAAAGGTATGATGGAAATGCGGAAAGGAAGGAAACTACAAAAAGGAATGCAGATATAAATCTCCCGAGAAAGGAAAGGGATCTGATGATGCTCCTTCTGTAGAGGCAAAAACCACCTTGGATGAAGGTGGGGATGTTTATTTGGATTATTCTTCAAATACAAATGTAGATCATGAATCATGGTTGATTGACTCAGGTGCATCCTTTCACTTCACTCCCCATAGGGAGTGGTTCTGCGAGTATGAGAAATATGATGGTGGTGATGTCTTCCTAGGGGATGATAGGAAGTCCATAATCATCGGACGTGGAAAGGTAAAGCTGAAGCTGCAAGGTGGAAGGATTAGAACACTTGCTGGTGTTCTTCATATTCCTGCATTGGCTAGAAATCTGATTTCTGTAAGCAAGATGGATGATGCAGGTGTAAAAACAGTGTTCGAGAAATATGCCTGCAAGATGGTTTGGGGAGCACTGGTATTAATGCGGGGAGTTCGGACTGGAACTCTATACAAGCTACAAGGTAGCACTATTATTGATGGGTGTAACAGTCATGTGGTTCCTGAAAGTGGAGCGGAAATTATAGCTGTCTCTGGAGAAAAGACCATGTTATGGCATCAAAGGCTTGGACATATTGGAGAGAAGGGCCTTTGGATACTACATAGAAATGGTATGGTAGAAGGTATGTCTAATTTCTCTCTGGATTTCGATTTCTGTGAAAATTGTGTATATGGGAAGCAGAATTGGGTGAGTTTTCCTTTTGGTGCTAAGAAGGCGAACAAGATATTAGAACTTGTGCACAGTGATGTGTTTGGATCTGTGTCAGTTCCATCACTGGGAAAGTCGGTGTACTATGTTTCATTCATAGATGACTTCTCAAGGAATACATGGATATATTTCTTGAGGAAGAAATCTAAAATCTTTGACAAATTTAAAGAATTTAAGGCTCTGGTGGAAAACCAGGCAGAGAAGAAGATAAAGGCGCTGAGGACATATAATGGTGGGGAGTTCTGCAAGAAGGAATTTGAAGAGTTCTGTAATAGCACGGCAGAAGACTACTCCATACACACCTCAGCAAAATGGAGTTGCAAAAATAATGAACAGAACACTGATGGAAAAGGCAAGAAGCATGCTCAGTGGTACCGGGTTAGGACAAGAATTCTGGGGAGAGGTAGTGGAGACTGCATGTTACTTAGTAAACAGATCACCTTCATCAGCGTTGGAGGATAAGACTCCACATGAGGTATGGACTGGTAAGAAACCCTCTCTTTCACATCTAAGGGTATTTGGATGTGATGCATATGTACATGTTCCAAAGGAGAAAAGGACCAAGTTGGATAATAATTCTGAAAGGTGCATCTTTATTGGGTATAAGGATGGTTTAAAGGGTTAAAAGCTTTCGAACCCAGAAACAAGGAAGGTTGTCTATAGCCAAGATGTGGTGTTTAGAGAGGTGAAAGATGTTGTTACAGATGAAGTCCTACCAAAGGAACCTGAGAAGATAGAGTTTGAGCTAAAGGAGGATGAATCAGACTCTACAACAGAAGAAGACTCAGAAGAGGAAGAGCCACAAACCCCAGCTTTGAGAAGATCAGTTCGGGAAAGAAGGCAACCCGAAAGGTATAGTCCATTTGATTTCTATTCTGGTTTTGCCTTAACTATAACTGATGATGATCCTAGAACTGTCAGGGAGGTAGTAGATTCTGAGGATGGAAAACTCTGGAAGGAGGCCATGGTTGATGAAATGGAATCCTTGCACAAAAATGAGGCATGGGATCTGGTGGAGTTGCCGGCTGGAAGGAAGCCCATCGAGAGAAAATGGGTGTTTAAGAAGAAGATGAATGTGGAAGGCAAGGTGGAGAAATAGAAAGCTTGGTTGGTAGCAAAAGGTTATTCCCAAGTGCCAGGAATTGATTTTGGTGATATTTTTTCTCCTGTTGCCAAAGTTACTTC
Source organism: Pinus albicaulis (assembly GCA_034641835.2). Lineage (NCBI taxonomy): Eukaryota > Viridiplantae > Streptophyta > Pinopsida > Pinales > Pinaceae > Pinus > Pinus albicaulis. The sequence goes on from CM076580.1 coordinate 1,118,235,058, forward strand.
TATTAGATTACTTTTATCTGTTGCTGCTACATTTGATTTTGAGATAGAAAAGATGGATGTGAAGACAACATTTCTTCACGAGGATCTAGAAGAGGAGATCTACATGAAGCAACCTGAAGGCTTTATGGTGAAGGGTAAGAAAGAACTGGTGTGCAGGTTGAAGAAGTCGTTGTATGGGTTAAAATAGTCACCAAGGATGTGGTATCAAAAATTTGATACCCATATATGGGGACTTGGCTTCACCAGAAGCAAGGAGGATCACTGTGTTTATTTTAAATTAATTGGTGACCGTGTTATTTATTTGGTCTTGTATGTGGATGAGATGTTGTTGATTGGAAATGACAAAGAAATTATCCAATATTTGAAGACCCAACTATTCTTCAAATTCGACATGAAGGATCTTGGTGCTACAAACTATATTTTGGGCATGAAAATTAAGAGAGATTGGGCAAAGAGGAAGCTCTGGTTAAACCAGAGTAAGTATGTCGATACTATATTGCAGAGGTTCAATATGCAGGATAGTAAACCTGTGAATGTTCCTATTCCTGTAGGTGTGAAGCTGTCTGCTGAACAGTGTCCCAAGACACAAGAAGAAGAGGAGGATATGTCCCGTGTTCCATATGCAAGTGCAGTGGGTAGCCTGATGTATGCAATGGTATGTACTAGACCAGACATTGCACATGCAGTGGGAGTATTGAGCAGGTTTATGTCAAACCCAGGGAAGGAGCATTAGACAACAGTGAAGCAGGTTTTCAGATATTTACGTGGATTGGAAAGAATTTTGGACATTCGTGGTTTTGTTGATGCAGACTGGGCTGGAGATCTAGACCAAAGAAGATCTACAAGTGGGTATGTGTTTAGCCTATTTGGAGGTGTAGTCAGTTGGATGAGTAAAAGACAGTCTGTAGTGGCGCTTTCAACTACAGAGGCAGAATACATAGCAGCCACTCATGCAAGCAAGGAAGCAGTTTGGTTGCAGAGATTGTGTTCAAGTATGGGGTTGGTACAACAAGCTATAAGGATAGACCGTGATAGCCAAAGTGCAATTTTCTTGGCTAAGAACCCTGCTTATCATTCAAAGACAAAGCACATTGATGTTCAATATCACTTTGTTAGAGATATGGTTGAGGCTAAAAGGGTGTTGCTGGTAAAGGTGGACACTTTGAAGAATGTTGCAGATGCATTGACGAAGTATGTGAGCACTCAGAAGTTCTCTTGGTGTAGAGAAACAATGGGTGTTGAAGAATTGGCCAAATGACTAAGCTCTCCTGTGGCCCCCCGTGGAAAGAAAACAACAAGTGGGAGAATTTTGGGTATGTGTTATATTCTTTCCACGACTAGCCCCACGCGCTGTACGTTGTGTCGGGCATAGCAGGGGGGTCATAGGGGGCAGCAGCCCCCCCCTTTCTAGGTTTGGGGCGTTGCTCTGGCTAAAAATTTTGTGGTGTGTAGTCCCACTCGCAAAGTGACCCACCCATGTTTTGTGCATGAGTTTGCACATGGTTTTGGGGTACGATGGTTTTCGGCCCCTGGTATTTTGTAGATCCGGTCAAAGGAACTACGGTTATGTTCTAATCCAGGGTTAATGGATTGGGGTTTATGTATGCTTCGGCATGTATATATATGTGTTGTAACACTAAAAGGAATATAATGAAAAATCAAGCTGGTCGTCCCAATTTGGGATCCAGGGGAAAATCTCTGTGTTTATCTGTTTTATGTTTTATGCTCTCTCTATTGTTTATTTTATGTTATAATATTCGTGTGTAGATAATTTCTGTTCAGGGTTAAAACCTACATCGATGGTGAATCTCCTGAAATACGGCAGCGTGGAGGCCCTGTAATGCTTCATGAGGTAGCTTGGCCAAATCTAACTGTACTTCTACACCTGCTTGGAGTTGGATTCCCACAAGGGTAGTGCTATGCAAAGAGCAGAGGCGGCTTTCTTCCATTGCTAGCGCTATAGTGCTAGCTGCCGGGGGAGTCTGTACCTGAGTTACGATGGTCTGCATTATGTCTGTCTTCAACTGTAGGGCGTGGAGCTCGGCCTAGATGGTATCAATTGCAGCCTTTTGCTGTTCCTCCAAGGCTACCCACTTATCCTTTGTAGCTAGTGTAGCTGCGTCTGCGATGTGTTCAAGGTCACCATCAATCAGTGTGACCGTCTCATCATATTCCTTTCGTTGGGTGCGCTGCTTCTTTCAGGGCCCTTTTGTAGGCTTGCCTGGTCGCTTCATACCCTGGGGGGAGCTGGTATGTATCACATGTACCAGTCCAGAGCTCTCTCTCCGAAGGCAAGGGATATCTATCATATAATTCTAGAACGATAACACAACTATCACAGTTATTCTTGCATAAAATATAACAAAACAGATCTAGATTAGAAGTTAATGCAGCATAAGCAATTAACACAGTTACTTTTGCAACTCAATACAGAAACATGCATAACATAAACAGATATCAGAGATCCGCATCAAAAATAAGTCCAACAGATTCAGATACTTCAACAGCCTTTCGAATTCATTAATCCTTTAGATCCTTCATACAATACCCAAAACCCAAACTGCACACACAGCAGTAGGGTCTGCACATAGCACGACTGAGGATCTCCGCGCACACAGCTAGTAGGAGTCCTTTCCCCAATAACCAAAACAGATATCCTAAGTCACAATTCGCATCAATCTCTATTCATGCCTATCTTACAACTCAAAATTTCCTTCTATTTATAACAATCTAGCCTAATATTTCCTGTGGTACGCAAACTGTGGTTTGCAGACTCTAGGTCTACCCTTTGACCCATTACAATGCTTTTGGGGCTTTGACCCACCCCAAAACCCTTGCACTAGACTAAAATATGCCAAAAATATATAAAAATACTCAAAATTGTCCCAATTTGCAGCCGTTGGAGGACCTTGCTCCAACAGTCCCCCAACACAATCTTATGACTCGTCCTGAGTCACTATGGTGGTGTGGTCTCCACCTGTGCGCGCAGTAAATTGATGGATGCAAGTAGCGAAGATAGCACTTCTTGACTCTAAGAAATTGCACTCTGCGTAATGTCCACAAGCTTTTGGGATGTTGGTCCTTCTGTTGCCACGGTGACACTTTCTAGTGTCTGGTTGAGTCGCTTGACCGCACCATCTGCATCCTGAGAAAGCTGGAGGGCTGCGGCAGCCCAAGGCTTCAATCGTTCCCTGATGATATAATTCTTATGCCAGAGTTCCTCAATCTCATCCTGGAGAGCCTTGTTGGTCCTCAAATGTGTCAGACGTTGTGCATGCACCAAGGTGGGCATTGTAGCCTCGTCCTGCTCGAAAGATTCTTCCTTCTGCCGCATGCCCTGATTGATTTCTCGGAGGACTGGATCGTGCTGGACCTTGGTACAGAGCTGCATGGCTGACTCTAGCAACTGGGCGCCCTGAGAAATATTTCCTGTAATAGTATTCATAGCTTTGGTCACTAGCGCAGTACGTTGGGCCCGTACCTCTCGGGGCATTTTGGGCTGCAGTTTGGCCTATAAGCTGGTGATTTGCTACTCCAGATGCATCTTAATGGCTTGCATTTCTGTCCTGGATGCTTTAAATGCTGGGAATAACCCTTCAAGTTTAGCCCGGGTGGTGGCTGCAGTTAGGATCTCCTCTGTAACCTTCGTGCATATCTGGTGGATCATTGTTTCAAGCTTCGCCTGTTGCGAAACAGCAAGGAGCACTTCTGCGTTCTATTGTGCGACAGTCTGCTCGTCCACACCGAGCTGTTGCTGTAACTTCTGGTCTTGATGGTGAATCTCCTGAAATACGGCAGCGTGGAGGCCCTGTAATGCTTCATGGGGCAGCTTGGCCAAATCCAACTGTACTTCTGCACCTGCTTGGAGTTGGAGTCCCACAAGGGCAATGCTAGGCAAAGAGTAGAGGTGGCTTTCTTCCATTGCTAGGGCTGTAGTGCTGGCTACCAGGGGAGTCTGTACCTGAGTTATGCTAGTCTGTAGCATGTCTGTCTTCAACTGTAGGGCGCAGAGCTCAGCCTGGATGGTATCAATTGCAGCCTTCTGTTGTTCCTCCAAGGCTACCCACTTATCCTCTGTAGCTAGTGTTACTGCGTCCATGATCTGTTCAAGGTCACCATCAGTCAGTGTAACCATATCATCATATTCATTTCATTGGGTGTGTTGCTTCTTTCGGGGCCCTTTTGTAGGCTCACCTTGCCGCTTCTTACCCTTGGGGGAGGTGGTATCTTTGTCTTTTAATCCTTTCACGCTCATGTCTAGCTGTGAACCGACCTGAGTCTTAACCTTGGTGTCCTTTTTGACAGTCTACAACGGTTGTGTATCCTTTCCCATGGCTACATCCGAGCCCTTCGTACTCGGTCCAGTGGTTTCTTTGATGGTGGTTTTGAAGCCTATTTTCCAAGCAGGGGGCCATAGCGCGATCACATTCTACTTTTGTACTTATCATATACTATCCGGGACAACTAGCCTCGAGAGTTGATGGCTGCTGCCACGCTACTCTAGAAGAGGACCCATAAATGGGCATATCGAGCTCCTTTGCACATGTCTGGAGTGAGCTCGGGGAGGACCGACTCCTTAGGGGCTTCCCAGGTGACTAGTTCTATAAGGAGTAGTAATGAAGAATAGCATAATGGCTTCCCCTGCTCCTGAGATTCGCAGACGTTAGCCAGAAACTCATCACATAAATATTGAGCCCAATTGAGCAAGACCCCCTTCGCACACCGACCTGCTAACCGAATGACATAGGCGGGGATGGTTGCGACCTGGCACTTCTGCATTAGCTTGCATGCTAAGAGCATGGTACCCATCTGCGTAGCAAGATCATTTATAGTCTTGATGATGAATCCCCGCGTATTTCTATCCACCCTGTAGGTCTTCCTCACATAGTGAGCAATTTCTGCCTCGTACTTCTTGCCCACATGCTCAAGAGGGTGCGACCCTTTCATGGGGAGGCCTATAATTCTGTGAACCAACGCAACATCAATGGGGACTCTGTCCCGAATCCATAAGCATCCATTGTGAATTAAATCGAGCAATTGTTGGGCCAACCGATCCGTGTCATTGAAATGGCCAAAATGGGGCATCCATAGTAGATTCAAGAGCCCAGAGTCGGCCAATCCACATACCCAGTGTTGAGGAACTACATTGACCCCTTCATTTGCATAAATTTTGTTTAAGTACAATGTGGGGGCCAACTCAGGGAAGGCTTCATAATTCGCCAAGTCGTGATCATCGAATTTGACCTCATGGAGCCTTCCACACGGATCACTAATGACAGGGACTTCTCTCAGAGTTAGCGACATTTGCAGATAGGTGATCAAGCCATCCAAGTTCTTTGGCATGCACGTTGAGGGTCTGCGCGATCAGAAGAAGGGAGGTAACAAATTGATCAGATTGGCGAGCATGGCTCCTTCCTGCTCATCCTAAGCCTGAGGTGTTGCCTGCAAGGACCTGGCATGCCTGGGGGAAGTCATAGGCTTCCCCACAGCCCATTTCCCAGCTTTTGGGGGCTTCCCTAGGCCCTATGATTTTTCTTTTCCCTTCCTGGTGACTAACGTCGCGAGTACTTATTCATCCTCATATTCGATCTCGATGACTTCCTCAATTTCGGGTTATGCAGGTGTCGAGGGTTCAGCAGGGTTAGTGGTCATCATCCTAGCGCGGAAAATGAAGCGCAAATCTAGGTGGCTACTATCAGAATGAGCAGGTTGGTCAAACATGAAAGGGATATTGCAGACCTAGAAGACCTTATAGCTCAAGTTCGCTTGAGACCAAGACGATAAGTGCAAGCTCTGCAAGTGAGATGGAACCCTTATTTGGGCTATCCTACCCCTTTTATAATGCCCACAATCGTCCAACGGTAAGGTAAGCTTTACCTAGAACTTACCATCAGGTAAATGGTAAAAAATCCCCAAAATCCACCTCATTAAATGCTAGGGGGCCGCTCCTTCCAACAGTAACTTTTTCTTTTTACCAGATGTTATCATGCCAATGGCTAGTTTTCACACCCCTTGTGTGCTTAGCATACTTGCTACATTCGGGTCAAACACCTGCACCCCCTGCGTGTCCTCCCCCAATGCAAGCTTGTTCCCTAAGTACTTCAAAACCAAAGACCTGCTCTGCCAACATGGGTCGTCCCAACAGAACCGAACCTCTTTCGTCAGCAATTTTCTTAGAGGTGTCGTGATTAGTGTGTACTGTTGAACGAAATTTCTGTAATAACTCGCGTGGTCAAGGATTGAATGCAATTGTTTCTTTACTGTAGGTGCATCTGTGTCTTCCATCTGAGCCAACGTAGGGTGCATCTCAATGCTACCCATTCACAGCCTGAGCAGCCTGGTAACCGTGCGCATCCCTTCCAATTCTGAGTCAAAAGCAGCTTGTGGGTCATCCCTACCCTCTTTTGGGGCTAGACTGCAGTAATCAACCATACTTGGTACCTGCGTTCCCCTCGTGGGTACTTCAGGTATGACATACAGGTGGGATTCACCCCATACTCCAGCGTCAATGTCTTGCAGAGCTGTGTCAAGCACCTCTGTTCCACCTACTAACCCAAATGTCCCCATAAATTCATCCTTCAAAGTCTCCCAATGGAGAGTGCGTTAATGTAGCTTTGCATCTAAATACCATGCAGTGGGACATGGTCCCAGAGCATGAATAAACAGTTGGACCCATTCCTTTGGAGTTCTGTCACACCACTGTTCTTCCCAAGCGAGCAGATGTTCACGTGGGTCTCCCGTCCCATGGAACATCTAAACTCGTACCTCAACTAGGCCCTCAATTCGTAGGATCATCATAGCCTGACATTCCTCCCAATCATGGAATACTTCCCTATGCGTGTCACACCACCATGCAGGTACTTCACGTATGGCTAGTTGAATGGCCCATAGCCTTTGTTCCTTAGGAACCTCAGCTTCAAATGCTTGTAAAAATTCCGTAATATTACCAGAACCATCAAATTAAGGTAGGTCTCTTACCTCTGAGGAGATGTAACGGATATCATTTGTGACCCGAAGAAATTGCAGCGCAGAGACATCATGCAACCGGTTCTGCCAATTTTCTATTTCCCCATATGAGTCGGAGAAACATTCACTATCCTTTTCCCAGCAGATTACTCCATCCATTGTGGGGTTGATCCAATCTTTGTCCCGCATAGTCAACTTATAGATGTGATCCACATCCTCCTCGTTGCGCACAGGTTCAGTGTAACATTCACCTTCCATAGGATCTAATGGTACTATCACCCTTGTGCCATTATTTTTAACACCATGCTCCTCTTCTTTAAGTTAATGATACCTCCCATGTCTATGGCCTAGTCTAATTCTAGAAGCGCAGGGTAAGGGTCTGCATCTTCCACAATCTAAATGACTTTGAAATCAGCCCGGACCTTGACCCCTGCGATATCTACCATAATTTTTTACAGTCTCCCCAAGGGTATGATCTTCTGTTGATTATCCATGCACAGCTAGATAGCGGACCATTCCAATTTTGGTTCGCCCATCTGTTGCTAGGTTTTCTTAGGTAGTACATTCACATCTGACCCCAGGTCCAAAATAACTTGATCCATTTCATAGTCACTGATCTGTGCTGTCAATCGCATCTCCCTACCGGTGTGTTTCTTATATCTGTACAGTTTGTGCACGTCCTTAATTTCCAGGGGTAAGTTAGGTCATGTTGCGTAGTTAGGTCATGTTGCGTAGCTATCTATTAATGCCTCAATATTTTCCACAGATTTTGGGTTGTGCAACAACTTCATACATGCCTGCAAGAAAGGTCTAACCTCCTCATCTACCTTAAGGTTCACAGGTGCCTGAGAAATAGGTGCCTCCACCTCAAAAAAATCTTTGTGATCTGCGATAAATGTTTCTCTTTCTCTATTTAAGTCCAACCCTTCCTATTTGCTAACTTCTTTTCAAATCAGAGGCTCAGTCATAGCCTTCTCCCCAGGTAGTCCGGTAGCCAGTCCACTGTGTGTTACGACATTTATGCTTGGATATTTTTCTCAAAACTCAGCTTTAACCCTCTGCACATTCTGCGTAGGTGTTGGATGCTTCTCCTACATCTTTGCTATCAAGATTGGACAGTCTTCAATTGCATGGTCCAACTGTCTGCAGTACCAGCAGGACTATCTTGTAGGGTTCAGAAAATCCCTTGCAAAGTGCCCTACTTCTCCACAGTTATAGAAGATTAGTTGCCCTCGACCCCGACCTGCGCTTCCACCCCAACCTCCTCCCCTGCCCCTAGCCAGGGAGCCACCTATGCCTACGGGAGATCTTGGTGACGCAGGGTCTGATTATACCCTATATAAGTTTCCTCGATCTATCATCAGATCATAAGTTTGACAGTTCTGTTTGTCATGTTCTACCAACCGATAGAACCTACACCATTGTTGCTTTAGTTCTGGGACATATGCACCTAGACGGGGGGAATGGTTCATATCATGCAGCCCAGCTACATGGTAATCATCGCACCACAACGCAGGTCCGCTTGAGCCTGGACGCAATAGGCTAGGTCCTCCGCTTGATCCTGGACGCAACGGACTAGGTCCTCCTACCTGCAGGTAGTCTGCGAACAGCAGGCACTGTTCCTTTTTATTTTCAGACACCCGACATCGTATGCACCATAGATCCGCGCTAGCTTCCTTTCCTCGTTCCTTTCGCAGGTTCTGAATTTCCATGTGCATTTCCCCAAGTTGCTCCTGAATTTACTGTACTCCTAACGAAGTATCGTCTATGGGCGCAACTTCTAATTTCATAGCGACTTCCAAAGCTTTTTCCTACGATTCGAAAGTTTGGTGACTCATAGGGATGCATAGGTGAGGCAGCAACATAGTGATGAACCATTCCGTATGTTTTCTATGATCATACTGAAATTTTCCTTCCCTGATCGCTTTCTTTAATCATTGATTAGCTTCCCATACAGACTCAGTCACCCCTTGCTTGAAGTCTTTCACATCTACTACTATATAAGAGTAAGACTTAGGCTTTCGGAACTATTGTTTCAGAGCATCCTTAATATCTTGAATATTTGTGTTCCCGTTTTGAGCTATGTATCTCATGTACGAGTCCAGAGCTCTCTCTCCGAAGGCAAGGGATAGTTATGCCCTCTTCACAATATCACTTGCCACATTTTACGCAGTCCATACTGAATCTGCAATAAACCAAAATCGGTCCATATCCTCATCTCCTACCCCCTTGAAGGTAGGTAATTTCAAGTGCACAGCCATATCGCTTTCTAGTGGGGGTGGAGGTATAGGCGAGTTCTTACCTTTGTGTGGCCTCGACGACGGTGTAGCTAGGGAGCTCTACGTAGCTATCTCTTTCAACGGACTATAGACAGATCTATCTCCTTCAGGGTTGGTTTGATAGTATTTACCATTTCGCGTTGTACTCCCATCTATATCTGAGGTCATTCACTCGGTATGACTGCACAGGATACTCTTTTCGCACAGTAATATCTTAATCAGTAGTGGTAATGTCTTTAGAAACTTACCCCGGAAAACCTTGAAGAATCTTCGCTCAGCTTTAGAGTAGGAGACAAACTGATCAATGGAGAATTCTGTCACAAACCCTCCTAGTACGCTATATACCCAGTGATCTATCATGCAAGTTAAGGTGTTATCAGTCTTTTCCAGCTGCTGGATCAGCTCTGGAGTCCACCATGTGACCCTTTCATCCTTCCAACACTTTTGGAACTCTACGAGCCTCGCCAGCCACTCCTGAAGCTCATTTGCAAACGTCACAAAGAAAATTTCGTAGCTCTCTGTAAGAACATACTTATTTTTCCACCTTTCCACCGTCAACCTCGTGCTGCAATTCTCTCTTATCGCAAATTCCTAAATCTATCTTTTGAACCACTATTCAATTTATTTCTTCTCAGGCTACTAGTACTCTCTTGGCATTACCCGATCACTCTCTCAAAATGCTCTCTGTCCCAGCAACTAAACCATTTTTTGGATCGAGGGGTCCTGACCCAAGTTCGAAGGTTAAGGTTTGCCAACAAACCCCTATACTACTGGCCCTTTTGACAGTGACCTGCTTGCGCAGGCCAAAGTATCACCCGAAGCAGTATGTGAGGGTGTTGGAACCAGGTTTCCGCACCCTGGGAGAGGGTAGGTAAGTCAAGCAGAGCTGCGTTCGACTTCAAAAATACCAGATCGAGTGTCATAGAGCCCATATTTATAGGTTTTCTTTGCATCCACGTGCGATATACCACTTATAGTCCTAGTAATCAACAGATCATATAATTCTAAAATGATAACGCATCTATCACAGTTATTCTTGCATAAAATATAACAGAACAGATCTAGATCAGAAGTTAACACAACATAAGAAATAAACACAGTTACTTTCACAGCTCAATACATAAACATGCATAACATAAGCAGATATCATAGATTCACATCAACAATAAGTCCAACAGATTCAGATACTTCAACAGCCCTTCGCATTCATTAATCCTTTAGATCCTTCTTACAATACCCAAAACCCAACCTACGCACACAGCAGGACTGAGGATCTCCACGCACACAGCCAGTAGGAGTCCTTTCCCCAATAACCCAAACATATCTCCTAAGTCACAATTTGCATCAATCTCTATTCATGCCTATCTTACATCTCAAAATTTCCTTCTGTTTATAACAATCTAGCCTAATCTTTATTATGGTCCGTAAACCATGGTTTTCAGACTCTAGGTCTACCCTTTGACCCGTTACAATGCTTTCGGGGCTTTGACCCACCCCAAAACCCCTGCGCTAGACTAAAATGTGCCAAAAATATATAAAAATACTCAAAATTATCCCAATTCGCAGCCTTTGGAGGACCCTGCCCCAACAAACATATAGTAATAAGAATTTCAAAATTACCAGGCTAAAAAGGAACCAAGGAACATATATTAATAGACACATCCTATAAATATTGTGCAACGAGTAAGCATGCACATCATGTTTTGAACTTGGATCATTGCCATAATAGTTTATCCAAGTTTCCAGTAGACCACACCATGTCAAGCTATGGACCATGGTAAAGAAAAAATTTGGAGCAATTATGGTGAAGATGGACTAGGCTCAAATATTTGTAGGTTAGGTCCTCCCTTGCATGGGCTATACCAATTATGGCATATGGCTAGGCCACCTTTGTTGAGCATGTGCTCTAGTATATGTAATAAATATTTGTTCCTTTTTTTGATCTATGCTAATCATTGTTGTTTCCTTGTTTTAGCTTGTAGGACTGTAATATGTAATTTTCACTAGCTTAAAACATATCACCTCATCTTCACGCTTAAAAATGCTAGCAAGATGGGCTAGGGATTTCCAATTTTTTAGTTCATTTGATTTTTTATAAGAGAGAGAAATAATCAAATGAACTAAATATTTTGAAATCCATGGCCCCATCTTGCTAGCATTTGTAAGTGTGAGAATGAGTTAATGTGTGTGTGTATTCTAAGAATACCAGTAGAAGTCAGTTCAATTGGTTTTCATCAATATTGTTGAACATTTTGCTTGTTCTATGCCAATGGTTCACTAGTTCAAATTATCCTAGGTGAGGTGTTGAGCCTCAAATTTGTGCTTTCCTTCACCTCATTTTACCTCATTTTCCCTTGTCCATTTCTATTTTAAACCCAATTCATCAATAAAAATAGTTAAAATTACTTCTAGAATGGTTTACATGACTGACTTGTTGAATTTTGTGATTGTTGCCATTGTTAAGCATTTTGACCGGAACTAGCTGCAGAATGCATGCATTCCGTAGCTAACCGGCGATTCTGCAGCTACCTTTATGTTTGAGTATGTTCCAGGTGGTCTCTTGAGGAAAAACGCATATGGGCATGATCCACGTCATACCTACATGGTGTGTTGCTCGTTATGGAAGAGGAAATGAATTCTGTGTACGGTTATGCACGTGGGAACACATTTGTGAAGGAAGACTCCTACTAGGACTGTCACAGTCCAGGTGTCTTTTCTCCTTCACGCAGCCACCTCAAAGACTCCTAAGATGATTTGGATAAGGAAAGACATCATTCCTAAATTAGTGTAATTATTGTTACTTTCATTTACTTTATAAACTCTTGAGTAGGCCGAGAGCTTAGTTAGAGATTTTGTATTAGATTTGCTGCTAGATTTTGTGAAAACTCTGTGTTACGTCTTTGAAGACACAGAGCATTATGTTCAAACTATTGCATCGTTAATGGATCAGACAGAATTATCTTGAAGGCGTGATTTAATTTGGAGTTGAATGTCGTCAAGTGGTAGAGGGCCCCTGCCCCTTGAACGGATTTCTTTTGCGTAAACTAGATAAGTTTTTCCTAGCTGTCTTTACGTTCTGCATTTGAATTAGTAGTTGTTTTGTTTTATCTACCGTAGTCGTACTCATTCTAGTTCTTCCATAAGAAGACACTCTTCCAGCAAACTAAAATGGTGAATGTTTAATGACTATGGTATTGTAGGATAGGAGTTAAATTTGTATTTGTTTTTAACTAGCTACTGTAGTCATATTCGTTCCAGTTCTTCCACAAGAAGACACTTTTCCAATAAATTAAAATGATGAATGTTTAATGACTATGGTACTGTAGGATAGGAGTTGTATTTGTTTTTAACTAGATACTGTAGTTATATTCATTCCAGTTCTTTCACAAGAAGACATTCTGCCAACAGATCATAACAATGAATGATGAATAGCTATAGTATTGTAGGAATTAGTTGTAGTTTTTAGTCTTCACTATCACAGTTGCACTTGTCCTAATCACTCTTCCACAAGAAGAAATTCTTCCAAGACATCCTTAAGAAGTTCAAGACATGACAGTGATGTGATAACTAAGTTTGTCATTTGCTTTCAGTTCATTTGCTTTCAATTGCATACAAGTCCACAGTCAGAATTGTTCTACCTCTTCCACAAGAAGGAACTTTTCCAAAATACCACTAATGATGAACAACAGATTGTGTAACTTCATAGAATAATGCATATTAGTTAGAACGCTCCGGAGTTTCATTTTGCATTTAATTCATGTCCAGCTACTTCATTTCAAAGTTTGATGATGACTTATGGTTTAACATTGTTCTAGTTTAGAAGCATCTTAAGCTCATGTTTAAATTAATTCATTGCACTTACATCTCATAGTCACATTGTCACCCTTTGCACAGTAGATCACTTTAGTTGATAGGATTCATAAGACAGCCTTCATCATTTACAAATATCTTTTTTTTCTGAAAATCACCAGTGATCCATAACCTTAGGAACAGAAGATAACATCATTACAAGGTCTGAAATATCTCTGCAAATTCCTCACCATAAACAGAGCTCTTCCTCAACAGAACTACCTTGAAAAGAAACCAATAACTCTTTGAGTATAGGCTTTGTGACATTCAATTGAAATTGCAGAATAGAACTAGGAATTAGTCATGGAATATATGAGTTTAGAATAGAATGTTGCATCATGATTAGTGTCTAACTATCTAGTTAGAAAACTTGCATATTTAGTGATCATTTTTCAAAGTCTAGTTTGTGTCATTTGTTTAAGAAGTCATCATTAAGCTCTTGTTTCTATTCAGTCATAGTTAAATATTGCTTCAGTGTCTTTGATTACATTTGCCATTCCATACATTAGGCTCAACTGTGTTTTTGACCACCAATTTCTTTTCATTAGTTTTCTAGGCATTTTCATTGTAAACATAAAACTTCAAAAGACCAAAAACATCATAAATCAACATAAAAGACCAAAAAATCACAAAACACTACACACAACACACTAGGAAACAAGCACCTAGGTACATATGGTACATTTCACTTCAGCAGTTTACAAATCCTGGTTGACAATTAAATGAACTCAGTTTAGGAGACTAGATTGAGGCACAACATTTTGGCGCCGTTGCCGGGGAAGTGAAAACTAGGTAACCTTTGTTTCTTAGCATCCAAAAACAATTTTATGCGTAGGGAGAGAGATTCAAAGGGGAAGATTTATAAGCAACAGAGGCAGAAGTTTAATTTCTAGAACACCACTTGTTTCATCTAGATCCAGAGCTAGTACACCTTCAACTCAAACCCATCTTCCATCCTTTACTGATCCTGGACTTCTAGAAGATCTAAGGTCACCTATTCCATTAGAGAAACCTTCCACTTCATCCACTAAACCTGCCATAGAAGAGGATCCAAAAACTTTTGTTGAGGACATAAACCTTTCTACTTCCACAGGAGAGTCAACCATGGCAGAAGAAGGAGGAGGAGGAGTTGTTAATGGAGAACACACATTGTTTGGAGGAGGTAGAGGTAGAGGTAGGGGAGAAGGAGGTAGAGGTGCAGAAGGAGGAATAGGTAGAATAGGAAGCTCTTTTGGGTTCCCTATACTTGATGAAGAAACCAATACAACCATGAAAAACATTTCACCTTCTGTCCTTCTGAACTTCTATGGAATTAAAACTGAGGATCCTAAAACTTTCTTATTCGAATTTGAAGTGCTGTGTAGGACTTATGACTATCTTCAAGATGCTCAAAAATTGAAATTATTTCCTTCAACTCTGAAAGGAGCAGCATTGAAGTGGTTTATGAGCTTAAACAGTAGTTCCATTAGGACATGGGGAGACATGAAACAAGCATTTCTAGAGAGATACTTGGATTATTGTATGCCGGTTAATCATAAGGAAAAAGTGTTCAAGATGTTACAAAAAGAAGATGAAAACTTAGAAGATTTGTTGGAAAGATTTAAATACAACATAAAAAGGGCACAAATGGAAAACCTAGATCAAGACACTTTAAAAGCTCTTTTGTTGAAAACCATTAGGGATGAATGGTTGGATGTCCTTAACATGATGGGAAAAGGGGATATATCACAACTCACATTACCTGAAATATCTGAGTTATGTATCAACCTTTCCAGAGGGAAATCCAAAACTGTCAAAGGTCCAAGAGATCCTGCTCTTGCAAGGGCAAGTAAATCTGCTTCTGGGACAGTAAGTAGATCAGAAATAGGACACATGCTTGATTATTTTAAATCTGACATCTTAGGGAGTCTTAGTGAACAAATAGACACCCTCAAGATACAAAACAAGCAAAAGGTTGAATCTGATGCCTTGGCAATCTTTTGTCCCAAATGTAGGAAGAAACATGCCTTGAGAGAGTGTCCTTTAGATGTAAAAGTTGTAGAAACCTGTGTTATTTGTTCTGAGAAACATGAGACCAAGAATTTTCCTTCTCTTCCTGGTTTCAAGGCTGTTTTTCGGGAAGAAACTCCTACAGATTCCACAGAATCTCTTAACTTTGTATCTAGAAGACCTTGGCAGGGATCTCAGACACAGGGATTTCATGATCAAATGTATAATCAACCTCCACCTTGGAATTCTTGGCAGCAACCTTGGCCCCAATTTCAAAATCAATCTCAAACTTGGGTACAAGGATCACAAGGTCCCTATGGAAGATACTCTCCATATTATCAGTATCCACCATCTTATCCACCATATCCACAATTTTATCCTCAAAATCCTCAACAAAATTTTCCTCAAAATCTTCAACCAAATTTTCAACAAAATTCTCAACAACATCATCAGAACCAACCTCATCAAAATCAACCACTTCCATTACCATTCCCTCAAAAATCCAATCAATTACCAGCTTAGCCCATACCAAACCCCAATAATAAGAATCCTCAGAATACATACATGTTAGAAGGACAACAATTTCCAACTTATTTAATTACTCCTCTAGACCTTAGTGATGTTCAACTTAGGTCTGGAAGGATACTTGAGAAGAGGAAACCTTCTGTGATCATACAAGAACAAGATGATTCTGAGGAAGACTCCCTACGGGTTAATAAGAGTCTTGAGGAAGAAACATCCTTTCAAGGCCAAAACATTGAAAAACTGAAACAAAAGATCCAATAAGCCCAACTCCAGTATTAGAGCAACCATCCACATCTACTTCTATACCTCCCTTTCCGGAAAGATTACAAATTGACAAAGGTGTAGAAAAACCAATAATGGTGCCTAATTATGATTTCTTGGATGAATTGAGAAATGTTTGCATTAAAATTCCATTATTGCAAGCCATCAAGGAAATCCCAATTTTAGCCAAAACAATAAGGGAGTTGAGTATGAAGACAACAAAGAAAAGAATAAGAGAAACCAAGAAAATTCAACTGGTAGGACAAATAGCAGACATTATGATGGGTAAGACTACTATTCCAAAGTACCTTGACCCAGGAAATCCAGTTGTCAAAATTCACATCAATGGAATTGAAATTCAAAACACACTCATTGACTTGGGAGCAGCAATAAATATCATGAGTAGACAAATCATGGACAAACTGAAACTTCCTAATCTTCTCTTTACACCCACACTATTACAATTAGCAGATAGATCTGTGATCAGACCGGATGGGGTAATAGAAGACATTCCAGTGTCCCTAGACTCTTGGGAGTACCCTGTGGATTTCATGATCCTGACACCCAAGAATAATCTAGGAGGCCATCTTGTCATACTAGGAAGACCTTGGTTGGCTACAGCTGATGCTTTTATTAGTTGTAGGTCCGGTGATATGTATATTTCTGATGGAAGTTCAACAAAGAAATTCACTTTATATCCTCCAGCTAGGACAATTACGGATCTAGATGACACTCAATGGATAGAGGATGAAGAATATTTGCAACCACTCTTCACAATTTCAGAAATTAGTGAAGATAATCAAATTCTGAATACTCTAGAAAATTTTGAATCTTCTCCAGAGCACAAACAAGAATCATTTCAAGAGAAATCCAATATTGAGTTCTTGTCATCTAGACAGATGTCTCTTCATTCTATGGACAAATTTGGCGGTTCTACAAGTGAAATTTTTCCAGGCAAGACCTTGAATATAAACAAAAACCTGGAAAAATCTCAACAAGAAGAACTAGTCAAAGTATTACAGAGACATTCTTCTGCATATGCATGGGAATACATTGACATGAAAGGGATAAGTCCCAAGACTTGTACTCATCACATCTATATAGAGGCAAATTGCAAACCAATCAGACAACCTCAAAGACGGATGAATCCAAATCTTAGGGAAATTGTCAAGGAAGAATTACAAAAATTGTTAAATGCTAACTTCATTTATCCTATTTCAGATAGTCAGTGGGTTTCCCCTTTAGTAATTGTACCTAAGAAAAATGGAAAATGGAGGGTGTGTGTTGACTACCGAGAACTGAATAAAGCTACTCTTAAAGACCATTTTCCCTTACCTTTCATAGATCAAGTATTAGATACATTAGCAGGTAAAAAGTACTTTTCATTTCTGGATGGATTTAGTGGTTACAATCAAATCCAAGCTGCACTTGAAGACCAAGATAAAACCACATTTACTTGTCCTTGGGGTACTTATGCCTACCGAGTATTGCCATTTGGATTGTGCAATGCACCTGCAACATTCCAAAGGGCAGTATTAGGAATTTTTTCTGATCTGATACATGACTGTGTAGAGTTGTACATGGATGATTTTACAGTTTATGGGGATACATTTGAAGAGGCTTTAGAAAATTTGGAAAAGGTCTTAAAAAGATGTCAAGAAGCAAACCTTTCTCTTAGTCATGAAAAATGTTTTATGATGTTCACTGAAGGTATTGTTTTAGGGCACCACATTTCAGGGGATGGGATTAGAGTTGATGAAGCGAAAGTTGAAGTCATTTCTAACCTATCCATTCCAAGTTGTCAAAGAGATGTAAGAATTTTTCTAGGATTTACGGGATCCTATCGGAGATTTATAGAAAACTTCACCAAAATAGCATCTCCTCTCTTCAAATTACTCACCAAAGATTGTGAATTTAAGTGGACTTCTGATTGCCAGTTAGCTTTTGAAACCCTGAAAACCAAAATTTCTGAAGCACCTATATTAAGGGGACCTAACTGGAAGTTACCTTTTCACATCTCGACAGATGCTTCCGATACAGCTTTAGGAGCAGTATTGGGACAGAAAGATTTAATTCCCTATGCCATCTATTATATCAGTAAAAATTTGACTCCCGCAGAGTTAAACTATACTGTAACTGAAAAAGAGTTTTTAGTTGTTGTTCATGCCATTAACAAATTTAGACACTATATAACAGGCTATGAAACTTTTATTCACACTGATCATTCTGCCATTAGATATTTAATGAATAAATCAATCACTAATGGTAGAGTTATAAGATGGTTATTATTATTGCAAGAATTCAACATTACTATTCTAGATAGGCCTGGAAAACAAAACACTGTGGCTGACTTCCTGTCTAGAATTCAAAATATCAAAGATGACACTCCGGTTGAAGATCAATTTCCTGATGAATATCTTTTTGCAGTTTCTACTCAAACTCCATGGTTTGCTGATATTGCTAATTATTTAGTTTCGGGAAAATTTCCTTCAATTATGAATGCAAGGGATAAAAGAAAAATCATTAATGATAGTGCAAGATATTCATGGGTCGCTAATGAGTTGTACAAGACAGGTCCAGATTTGATTATTAGAAGGTGTGTTCGTGAAGATGAGATGCCAGAAATTCTCAAGGCATGTCATGATGAACCTTGTGGCGGACACTTTGCAGATAAGAGGACAGCCTATAAGATCCTTAACTTAGGATATTATTGGCCATCTTTGTTTAAATATGCAAGGGAATATGTCAAAAGGTGTGACAGTTGCCAAAGGGTAGGGAAACCTTCTCCTTCGGGTGAGATGCCATTACAACCTCAGGTACACATTGAACCTTTTGAAAAATGGGCCTTGGATTTTGTAGGACCTATTAGTCCTCCATCAAGACAAAAGAAATACATATTAGTTTGCACTGATTATGTTACTAAGTGGGTAGAAGCTAAACCATTACTTGTTGCTAATGAATCATATGTAGTTACTTTTCTTTTTGAGGATATTTTCACTCGTTTTGGTGTCCCAAGGGAAATTGTTACAGATCAAGGAGCTCAATTTACATCAAGGCTAGTGGAGCAAATGATGGAAAAGTACAAAATCAGACATAGAACATCTACTCCTTATCATCCACAAGCAAATGGTCAAGTGGAATCCACTAATAAAGTCATTGAAGGAATCCTAACAAAGACTGTTCATCTACATAGAAGAGATTGGGTAGATAGGCTTCCTGAAGCCTTGTGGGCCTATGGAACTACATGGAGAAACACAACAGGCCATACTCCTTATGAGCTTGTTTATGGAAAGCAAGTTTTGTTTCCTATAGAGTTCCAAATCCAGACATTCAAGATGGCAGTTCAACTAGGACTTGATCTAACGGAGGCACAAAAGCATAGACTGGAGCAAATTAATGAATTGGATGAGATCAGACAAGATGCAGTTCAGAAAACAAGTCTAGTCCAACAGAAAAGGGCTAGATGGCATGACAAGTATATCAAAGAGAAGAAATTTAAAGAGGGTGATTGGGCTCTCTTGTTTGATTCAAAATTCAAGGATTTTCAAGGGAAATTTCGGACACATTGGCTTGGGCCATATGAAATTGTTCGAATTTTTGATAATGGGGCAGTAAAAATCAGAACTATAGATGAAGAGGAGGTCACTTTTCTTGTGAATGGTCATAGAATGAAGCTATACCACAAGCCACTCTCAAGAGAAGAGTTTGTCAAGAAGTTCCAAGGAGACAATGATGTGAAGTTAATGAAGAAGAGTCTCTCTTCTTCATCAACTTGATTAAATTTTCTGAAGCATTTCTCTTTTGAAAATAAAAAATAAAAATAAAAATAAAAATAAAAATAAAAATAAAAATAAAAAATAAAAAATAAAAAAAATAAAGGTATAAACATGAAAACCAATCACTGATTGGCATGTTTATACAGAAAAGATAGGGTGAAAATCAGAGTCTCTCTGACACTCTAACTTTTCCCATTTTTGTTTCTAAGCAGCTGTTATAAAAATCATAAGTTCAGTGCCATAGTACTTATGATTCATTTCATCTCATTCCATTCACTTATCCATCCATACTTCATCTCATCCATCATTCACATTTCACTCCATTCCACATCTCATTCACTACACTCCATATTCCATTCACTTCATTTTTATGTCAAAACATAGAATTTGATATCTTGCTGCAAGTGAATAAAATATGTCATGAATTGCAGTACAGCCCTTATGTTCCTTCATTCCATGAACTGAATCCATTTTCCACTTCATACATATCATAATCCATCATCCATTTTCATCCATTTTCATAACATTTCATCCATCCTCCAGAAACATTTCATTTTCATGATTAAAGTGTTCTACAGGGACATTCTGCAGCTCAGTGGACATTCTGCAGCTGATCAATATTTCTGCAGCCCGACAGTCTTTTCGCAGCTATAAATCCTGAAGGCATCAACCAGCAGACATCAGAATTACAACAAAGTGATCCAGTGAATTCATGAATCAAAAAAATATCAAGAAAATTGTGAAAGATTCCTCCAAAGATGAGCAGAGAAAACAAAGGCTACACAAACATCAAATAAAGGGCAGAGGTAACAAATTTAAATTACGATGGCACTTCATAAAAGTTTAGCATAGTTTAGTTGTGGATTATTCAAAAGGTTGTTTTAATTGTTTTATTGATCAAACACCAAACAAACCCTCTATAGACCTTGTATTAAAATCCTTCATTTCAAATTTTCTATCCGATAGCGTTTAAGCGGTGAAACGGCCAAATCATTTGAATTTCCCACGACTCTTAACCAACACATTTAATGATGAAGATTTCCCTGCCGTCATGAATCCTCCGCCGTCTCCTCAATCATGAACACAATCCTGCCACCTCACTTCACCACTCTATTCCATGACCATTGTCATAACTTCATTCCGTAGCTAGTATTCCATTCCGAAGACAGATATTATTATCAACAGGAGCAGAGCAGGGGGGGTAAATTTGAAAGTATAACAGGTGAGGACTCAAAGCTACTTGACCCCGTGAACAGATAGCATATCACTGTGAACGAAGTTTGGAGCATTTTTCACTGTCAACACAGAATTGTGGCCGTGTAGAGTTTAAAGCCTGTTGCTACCAGAAGACAGAGGTGCTAAAATTGAAGACTTTTGCTACCAAAGGCAGAGGTGTGGTAGTGATTGAATTTAAAGACTGTTGTTACTAGAGGTAGTAATTGAGTTTGAAATCTGTTGTTACCCGAGACAGAGATGCTGTGGTGTTGAATTTAAAGCATACCATTTGCTATCAGAGACAGAGATTGAGTTTGAAGTCTTTCTGTTACCAAAGACGGAGGTATTGCACAAAAAGAAACTTGAAACCATCTACCACTGTCTATCAGAGACATATTAGCTCGAAAATTGAAATTTCTTTCATATCATTCCAAAGTTCAACAGAAGTACATCAGTCTGAGGTTTCAAAGGCATTCTTCATTATCGAATAGAGGCATATCAGCCAGAGGTTTTGAAGCTGTTGCTATTATAAATCAAAGGTATGTCATTCCAAAATTGAAGCCATTTTCATTTAGAGTTTGAAGCCATTTTAATCCGAAAGTAAAAGACATTGTTTTGTGGGTAGAGAAGAGTGTTAATTTGATATTGAAAAACATCATGGGTTTCATCGTAAGGACTGAGCCTATAGGATCAAAATATTTAGAAGGTTACCCACAATGCAAGGAGATGTTACAACAAATAGGATGGCTTCAATTCTTGGAAAAATTTAATGGCTTCCATAAGGAAGTCACCAAAACATTTGCCAGATCATTCCAAGGTATTGAAGTTGAAATAGGGGATGTCAAGTTTACTGTTACTGAAGTTTTTATAGCAGAGGCTACAGGATTATCCAGAACTGGAGAAAGATGGTTTAAAAATAGAGAATTCCACAATGACTCCTGGAAACAAATTTTAAAATCACCAAATATGGATGTTAGTGTGTTCAAGAAGGGAATTCCCAGTACAGCATTGAAAAGCAAATGGAGAAATATACTACTTCTTTTACAAAAAATTGTTACATGTGAGGGTAGATATGTGACATTTTATGTCTATCACATTAGACTAATGTTGCATTTTCTAGGAGAAGATTTGAATCTACCATATTTCTTGTATCAAAGTCTGAAGAAAATGGCTTCATGTGTTCAGAGAAGAGTACAGTTTTTGGAGACAACCCTGTATCATCATGGGTTGGTCAAAATTTTGATTGAATATCATCTATCTAAAACCAATGATACATGGGATGATTTCTTAATAAGAAATCATTTTGAGGAAGCAAAAGAACTATCACCTGAACCACAGGCCACAAAGAGAAGTAGGAAATGGAGGACTCCAAAAGGTAAAGTTGACAAACCAGTTCAAGAAAGAAGTGAGGAAGTCATTTTGGAGAAGTTGACTCGAATCAAGAGTCAACTCAAGGAAGAGAAGATAATCAAGGAATCTGTTATAGAAAAAGGGGAGGGGTCCTCTCAGCTTAGGAGAAGCCACAGATTAAAAGGAAAACTGAAGAAAACACCAATCAAACAAACAGGGGTAATCAATATTGAAGATGAAGAAACATCCATGGAAGAGTATGATGATGAAGATTTTTATGAAGGCACCCCTGAGATTGATCCTGCTCAACAGGAAATCTATGATTATGTGGAAACTTTAGAGAGAACAGCTTCAGAAAGAGAAGAGAGAACCCCTAGTCCTCCACTGACTGAAATTGATATATTAAGGAGGGATAGGTATGAGTTGGAATTGTTGAATAGACACATCAAAAATGAGAATGAAATTCTCAAAGATCAAATCAAGCTCAAGACTGACATGAACTCAACCTTATCCCTGCATATAGAAAAAGTGGAGAGGACCAATGAGAAGATGAAGACAAGGAACAAAAAGTTGATCAGGGCACTCACAAACCTCAGGTTCAAACTTGTGATCAGGAAACCCAGAAGGCCTCTAGCTTTCAGACAAAGGAGAAGAAGGGGATTAGATGTCCTTGCAGAAGCCTCAGAATTCATAGGATAATTTGCATGAGGACATGCAAAGAGACAGCAATGGGGGTATGTTGAGCCTCAAATTTGTGCTTTCCTTCACCTCATTTTACCTCATTTTCCCTTGTCCATTTCTATTTTAAACCCAATTGATCAATAAAAATAGTTAAAATTACTTCTAGAATGGTTTACATGACTGACTTGTTGAATTTTGTGATTGTTGCCATTGTTAAGCATTTTGACCAGAACTAGCTGCAGAATGCATGCATTCTGTAGCTAACCGGCGATTCTGCAGCTACCTTTATGTTTGAGTATGTTCCAGGTGGCCTCTTGAGGAAAAACGCATATGGGCATGATCCACGTCGTACCTACATGGTGTGTTGCTCGTCATGGAAGAGGAAATGAATTATGGGTACGGTTATGCACGTGGGAACACATTTGTGAAGGAGACTCCTACTAGGACTGTCACAGTCCAGGTGTCTTTTCTCCTTCATGCAGCCACCTCAAAGACTCCTAAGATGATTTGGATAAGGAAAGACATCATTCCTAAATTATTGTAATTATTGTTACTTGCATTTACTTTATAAACTCTTGAGTAGGCCGAGAGCTTAGTTAGAGATTTTGTATTAGATTTGCTGTTAGATTTTGTGAAAACTCTGTGTTACGTCTTTGAAGACATAGAGCATTATGTTCAAACTATTGCATCGTTAATGGATCAGACAAAATTATCTTGAAGGCGTGATTTAATTTGGAGTTGAATGCCGTCAAGTGGTAGAGGGCCCCTGCCCCTTGAACGGATTTCTTTTGCGTAAACTAGATAAGTTTTCCTAGCTGTCTTTACGTTCTGCATATTGAATTAGTAGTTGTTTTGTTTTATATACTGTAGTCGTACTCATTCTAGTTCTTCCATAAGAAGACACTCTTCCAACAGATTAAAATGATGAATGTTTAATGACTATGGTATTGTAGGATAGGAGTTAAATTTGTATTTGTTTTTAACTAGCTACTGTAGTCATATTCGTTCCAGCTCTTCCACAAGAAGACACTCTTCCAATAAACTAAAATGATGAATGTTTAATGACTATGGTACTGTAGGATAGGAGTTGAATTTGTATTTGTTTTTAACTAGATATTGTAGTTATATTCATTCCAGTTCTTTCACAAGAAGACATTCTTCCAACAGATCATAACAATGAATGATGAATAGCTATAGTATTATAGGAATTAGTTGTAGTTTTTAGTCTTCACTATCACAGTTGCACTTGTTCTAATCACTCTTCCACAAGAAGAAATTTTTCCAAGATATCCTTAAGAAGTTCAAGATATGACCGTGATGTGATAACTAAGTTTTCATTTGCTTTCAGTTCATTTGCTTTCAATTGCATACAAGTCCACAGTCAAAATTGTTCTACCTCTTCCACAAGAAGGAACTTTTCCAAAATATCACTAATGATGAACAAACATATTGTGTAACTTCATAGAATAATGCATGTTAATTAGAATGCTCCGGAGTTTCATTTTGCATTTAATTCTTGTCCAGCTACTTCATTTCAAAGTTTGATGATGGCTTATGGTTTCATATTGTTCTAGTTTAGAAGCATCTTAAGGTCATGTTTAAATCAATTCATTGCACTTACATCTCATAGTCACATTGTCACCCTTTGCACAGTAGATCACTTTAGTTGATAGGATTCATAAGACAGCCTTCATTATTTACAAATATATTTTTGTTCTGAAAACCACTAGTGAACCATAACTTTAGGAACAGAAGATAACATCATTACAAGGTCTTAAATATCTCTGCAAATTCCTCACCATGTCTTTGATTACATTTGCCATTCCATACATTAGGCTCAACTGTGTTTTTGACCACCAATTTCTTTTCATTAGTTTTCTAGGCATTTTCATTGTAAACATAAAACTTCAAAAGACCAAAAACATCATAAATCAACATAAAAGACCAAAACATCACAAATCACTACACACAACGCACTAGGAAACAAGCACCTAGGTACATATGGTACATTTCACTTCAGCAGTTTACAAATCCTGGTTGACAATTAAATGAACTCAGTTTAGGAGACTAGATTGAGGCACAACATGAGGCATACTATACTTCAATGGGTGAAGCATCCTTTGGGTTTTCCTATGAGGTTTCATTTGAAAAATATATGTTTTTTGTTGAAAAATGCAGCAATAAATTATAAATTTTATTTTCCCTAGAATAAATTGGGAAAATTCAAATTTCCACATCGACAAACAACTTGGATGTAGTTAAATTGTGTGACATGGATTTTGTCACCCAGTTTACTCAGTAAATTCGATTTGGAGGAGTTCGATTTGATTTAAGCATGTGTGATTACTAATTTGCAGTAGTCAAGGTCATTTATCTCAAGTTGTTTTAATTTGAACTAGTTCCAATAGTTGGAGGAACTAGTGGAAGGTCAGTTGTGCAATGGGACTTCAATCAAACTTGGTGATCATCCAATTAACTTATCAATCAACCCAAAATAGACAGTGCATGCAGCTAATTTGAGTTCCCCAGCTATGGTGGGGATTCCAAGGCAATGTAACATCAATTGTAGGATAGTCTTGAGTGTACAGGGGTTGCATTCAGTTAGATGATCAATGTTGGGAATTATGCAATCCATTTTGGATAAATTACTAAATAATAGGGGCCTAATTTATCAAGGAATTGTGTAAGGAAATAGGGGCTCAAGAAAAGACATAAATTTACTAAGTTTGGGTTGGAGCTTCTTAGTGAGCAGAAATATAGGCTATTCACTTGCACGTTGTGCTCAGCTGGGAAAATAAATTGTAATACACGTTTATTCATCAAATTAATGCAAGCAGGCAAGGGGTTTTTAGCAGATCACTTTCCCTTGGAAAAAATACTATGTGCATGTGTGTTATTTCTCATTGCATGTTTGTTATTGATGTTCTAAATTGTGAATTGAATTATGCACAGCAATAGAGTAGGTTTGTGTCTTGTGATTTTAATTGAAATTTCATGAGAAGTCACAAATATACACCATAATTTCTACATGGTATCAGAGAAGGATTCACATTAGAGAAATAATTTTGGAGTTGTTTCTCAGGAGGTTCGAATTTGCAGTTCAATGTAGTAGGATCTCTTCAGAGTTGGGAAGATTACCTTCAACAGGATAAGGCTAGAGTATTCCTTATAAGGAAACTCTAATTTCATCACATGGAAGGATCACATGTAGGCTATTGAGAAATCCAAAGTGTGGCAAGTTAATCGATTTATCTTGTTATGACATTATCTTGTGATGTTTCATTATTATTATTTTTTTCTTTTGATTTATTTTTTCCTTATCATCATGACTAATTCCAAACAACAAATAGAAGAAGACACAAGATGTAAGCACTCTAGGGGAAAACCCGGTCAAAATTCTTCCTTTAGTAGGTTCAAAGATAGGATGAGACGACCAAGACT
This sequence comes from Pinus albicaulis, assembly GCA_034641835.2. Lineage (NCBI taxonomy): Eukaryota > Viridiplantae > Streptophyta > Pinopsida > Pinales > Pinaceae > Pinus > Pinus albicaulis. The sequence continues at coordinate 1,118,261,390 of CM076580.1, forward strand.
TTCAAAACCTATACTAGAGACTCCCTCCATGAAGTCAACCTTGTGACTAGTATTGAATTATTCAATGCGTTCTTCCTTACAGCCATGAGATGATGTATCAAACACACTTTGATTCTTATTGTGATGACACAGTCCAGTAGTATGCTTTAGTTTTGTATAGGTAGTAGACATTTGATAGCTTGGCCACATAAAAAAGTTATGTTTTTTTCCAACATTGTAATACATATTGACCAATATTGTAATATATACTTCGGTCCAACAATGATGACCAACTTCGATCATGTGGTGACTGCCCCAAGCTCTGATCTTGGTTTTGTAATGTTTCAAGTTTCCTTATTATAGCACATCAAAACTTCACTGTAATTTTAGAATTCATTATTGAGGTAGCACCACACTGCAATAGCACTGAACCTTTATAATGTGATAGCACCGAACTATAATAACATCGAACTAAAATAAGGTCGTACCTCCTTCTGAGATTTACACCAAACCTATACCTTGTGATTTTCTCTCTATTCTCTGAGATTCTGCGAGTTCATCTCTCTGAATTTGAGCTCCTTCACTGTGCTTGATGCAAAGTCCTTAAGCTTGTATATATAGTTGTTTCCAAGTGAAATAGGCTGACATGATTTTATGAAAAGATGTGTCTTTATAAGATTTGGCCGACATGAGTTCAATGAGGGAAACTGACTTGATGATGATTCTTTTTTAGGCTAAAAACAAGGAGACTTTGATGGAGGATTCTTTGACCAAACAAGAATTAACTTTGATTGAACTAAATAATCCTAATGCCTACAATGGATGCTTGACCTATGAAAATTGGCCCAAGCATGAAATCCATGCTTTAATAAGTCAATTCAATTAATAATAAAATTATTTTTTCTTTCTTTGACAAATATATTACATATTGACTCAAGTATAATTATGAAGACCAAACCTAGTTACATTCTTCAACACTCCCTCTTAAATAGGGAGATATTCATATTTACATCTAACCATAGAGGTACATCGAAGATATCAAAACACATCATCCAAGAAGATTTTTAGGCACTGCAATTACATGGACTATATTCGTGACCAGGGAAATCTATGATCCAATGGATCAGTGAAATGCTCAAAATTTAAAATATTTGAAAGTGCTCGAAACCAGCGCCAAAGCAAATATATCATCACCCTGAATCCAACGCAAATCGTTTCACTCAACACCGATATCATATGCTCACGATATCGCTTTCTAACAGTTTTCTCAAACAACTAAAATTTATAATATTGAGTTGCGATAATGCCTAGTCAGCAGTCCATACACTGACTAGGCATATGATTGGGCAGGGTGATTGTATTTTTATGGCCCAATGGTTGATCGAAAAGAGCCATCATATTGTTTGTTGAATTTCTTGGGTTTTGATTGGTCGATGGTTTGTTTCGTTAGGCCAATGCTGGAGGGCCACATGGGCCAATAGTTGGTTGCCACGTGAACTCTTGATGGCATTATAAAATTTTGTATGGGCCAACAACGCCTCTGGGAGGTTCGAACTAAAAACCTACCAAAAAAAACACAACGCTCCACTATTCCACCTTACATGTTTCTTATTAACCATAGGCTATGATCCATATTTAATTTTTAATGGAAATTGTATTGGGGACCAAGGTCGAGGTTAACACCTAGCCCCAAGTCCACCCAACACCATGAGACCGTAGCGGGTAGCCAGGGGTGGGAGGTTAACCCCGATCCCAAACCACAATTCAACAACACAACCACGAGTTCAACGGGAGTTGAGTCACCTTGGCACAAAGTTTTAGACGTTCAAATTGGCACCCAAATAATGGAGCAACCATAGTTCACCAAAGAGTTGAGTTATGGTTTAGATTTGGTGTGGGGTGTGGAACTTTACCACTAGTCTAAACGTGGTTCAATATACCACCTACAGTTTAAATGGATTTCAGAACCGACGAGAACTCCACCATAGTTACCAACTGAACCATAGTTATGGTGGAGTTAACCTTGGTGGGATTCGTTCAAACAAACGCCAGATCCGACAGATTTATTTGTGCCACTTGGCCCTTGTTGATCAGTTTATGGGGGTCACCGGGAATTTAAAATTTCCAACAAATTGTACCCGAAACATCGTGAATCTCATTAGCGCGGGAAAAATGTTTCCCCACATGGCCGAAAAGTGTTGAATTTGTAATATGGATTGCAAGTGTGTGCGAATTGGAGGACAATTAGCGAATTCGAGATGTAGCCAGGAGGGGTGAACTCCTTCATCGTTTGTTGTCTTATGTTTCTGTTATGGTTCTATTTTCTCTGTTATTATGCAAAACTAAGTTTAAAAATCATCATTATGTGTAATGCAACTTACATAATTTCATAAAAACCATAAAATTTTCCCTTGCAATTTTCATCAAAAACTCTCAAGTTTACATATACAGACCATTTTCGTATCAGAGCTTAGGTTCTTTGGTTGTATTGAGGGTTTAATTTTGTTGCAAGTGTTTCCAATGCTTACAAGGTTGAATCTCAAAAGAGGAGAAGGAAAACTTGTGGGAGCAAGTGCTCAAGCTAGTTCAAGGAGAGTGCATTTGCCACAATATCCACCACAAGTTTCACCAAAGGCCTCACCAATCATGGAACATGAAGGAGAGACTAAAAATGTGACTGAGGATGAGAAGGCTTTTAGGAAATCATTCTTTGGCATGACTGAGCTGGTGAAATTTCCCTACAAGGAAAGTAATTCAAGGTTGCAAGGTGAGAGCTCAAATCCTCCAAAAGTAAATGGGGGAAATGGCGAATAGCCTCCAAACAGGAATAGCGGAAATGGTGATAAACCACCTTCAACTCCAACTTTCTCCTCACCTTCATATTCACCATCATCATATTCTACATCAACCCCTTCACAAACACCTCCACATTCACCAAAGGACATGGTAAAACTCCATTTTTGAAACTTGACATAAAGTTTGAATTGCCTATGTATAATGGAGAGGTAAATGCTAAGAAATTAGATAATTGGGTTCGTCAACTTGAAGTGTATTGAAGGATACAAAGGATAAAATATGATGAGACCAAGATTCAATTTTCTTCATTAAGGTTGGAAAGTGTAACACTCGTTTGGTGGGAAGCCAAAACCCAAGAGGACATGAAGGAAAGAGGTAAGATCTTAACTTCTTGGAATGATCTTGTGGTTGAATTAAGAATACAATTTTATCCTTTAGCGTACATGAAAAAAGCTATCATGGATTGGAAAAAATTTAGGCAATTAAAGGGTGAAAGTGTGCAAAGTTATACCCAAGATTTTAGAAGGAGAGCATTGATATTGGGTGTATATTTATCCTCTCAAGACACTTGACTCAAATACATGGGAGATTTACATAGCTACTTGAGACACACTATTCTCATGTTTAACCCTACAAATTTAGATGGGGTTTGTGTATAAGCAACACATCTAGAATCAAGAGGGGAAAATGTTCCACAAGAGGGCAGCAAAAATCCATTTAAGGGCGAAGACAAAGGAAAGGGAAAATTCAAAGGAAAAGGGAAGAAAAATGCTTCCATCAAGAAAGAGGGAGAAAAATTAACATGCAAACATTTTTCAAAGGAAGGCCACGATGAAGATCACTATTGGAAACTTCATTCTAAAATGACACCCAAAAATTTTAACAATAAAGGAAAACAAAAGATAGTTACAACTACACAACATGATTTAGGATCTGATTCAGGAGATGAAACAAAGGTCACAACCATGGGATTGAAAGGTAAGGAATCTATTGCTAGCACTAGTTCTTTAAATAGCCTCAATGAAACTTAAAACAAAAAATAAAGAATTGAGATTTTCCATATTAGATTTATCTCGAAACATAATAAATTAGACACTATATTTGATAGTGGCTCACAAGAAAACCTCATTTCTGAAAACATTGTCAAGAAATTGAATTTGGAAACTATTCCTCATCCTAAACCTTATCCTTTAGGTTGGGTGTGTGACAATGCAAAGTTTCAAGTAACTAGAAAATGAAATCTGAAATTCTCCATTACTACAAACTCCATCGATGAGGTAGAACTTGATGTAGTGTCATTAGACATATTTGGTATTGTTTTGGGAATCCCATATCTTTATGACATGAGAGATATCTTTCATCATCGTGAAAACACGTATCATTTGTTTAAATATGGTATTGACTACATTGTTAGAGCACATCGCAAGAAAATAAACCTTTAATTTGTGAGTGTTGGACAAATGAAGCGGCTTGTTAACTCTAGAAATAATTTTTCACTTTTGATGATTAAACCCAAGATTGTTCTTGAGAATGAAGCCTTTCAAGGATGTGATACAAAGTTGAAATCTGATTTGGTTGAGGTTGTTAACCAATATGATGAGATGTTTCAAGAGCCTAAAGGATTGCCTCCTAAAATAGGAATCCAACAAGAAATATAATTGCAACAAGAATGTCCTCTTCCTAACATTGGCATGTACATGATGTCAGTGATGTAAAATGCAGAAATTTAGGGACAAATCCAAGATTTTCTTGAAAAAGAGATCATTTGACCAAGCACATTGCCATGTGGTTCACCTATTGTTTTAGTGCCAAATAAGGATGGTACATGGCGCATGTGTGTGGACTTATGCGCATTGAAATAGATTACGTTTAAGAGCCATTACCCTCTTCCTAGAATCAATGATTTAATTGATAAATTGAAAGATGTTGTGTACTTTACTAAGTTTGACTTAAGGAGTGGCTATCACTAGATTAGGATTGCTGAAGGAGACATATGGAAGACAACATTAAAAAAAATCAAGGTTTTTTTGAATGGTTGGTTATGCTCTTTGGGATTTGTAATGTTCCTTATAGATTCATGTGTGTAATGAATGATGTTCTAAGGCCATTTCTAGATGATTTTGTGATAGTTTACTTAGATGACATATCAATTTTCAGCAAGTCCCATGAAGAACATGCCATATATGTCAAGCAAGTGTTATATGTCGTAAATAAGGAACTTTTGTTTTTAAAGATGTCAAAATGTGAATTTGGAAAAAATTATTTTGTCTACTTGGGTCATATTGTTGGAGCAGGTGAGTCGAAAATAGATCCCTCCAAGGTTGATGTAATTTTCAATTAGCCAAAACCCAAGACATTAACAGAGTTAGAAGTTTCTTGGGAGCAACACAATATTAGAGAAAGTTGATTTCTAAATTTTCTTCCATTGCATGCATCGAAAAGTGTTAAGCAGTTTTTTCAGTGGGGAGGCAAAAAATAAAAATCATTTGACGCATTGAAGGAAAATATGATTTCAGCACCCATACTTTCACTTCCTGACTTGAGACAATCATTTGAGATTCAAACTGATGCAAGTGACTATGCCATGGGCGCGGTCTTGATGCAACATGGTAATCCCATCTATTTTCATTCAGAAAATTTTAATGGTCCAGTGATTAACTATCCTACATATGATAAGGAATTTTATGCATTGGTGAAAAGTGTGAAAAAGTGGAAATGTTACTTGATGGGTGAGGAAACAATCATTCACACGGATCATCTGCCATTGCAATACTTGCAATCACAAAAAAAACTACAAAAAGAGAGGCACTTCAGATGGATGGGTTTTCTTCAAAAATTCCACTTGGTGATAAGGTATAAGAAAGGTATCTATAACAAGGTTGTTGATATGCTTTATAGACCAATTGTTAGTACATCCATTGTTCTTAAGCATAAGTATGTCATGCATGAGATCTATGTAGAGCAATATGCTTTAGATAAATTTCAAAGATGTATATGTGACTTTGTGTTAAGGTAACCAAGTAGAGGAATTATATTATCATTTGCATGATAAATTGTTATATCATCTTGTCAAGCTATGCATTCCACAAGGAGATAGAGTCAACATCATAAGGGAAGTACATACTTCTCTTATTGCTGGTCATTTCGGTGTAGGTAAGATAGTGGCACAATTACAAAGGTCTTGTTACTGACCTTGTATGCTTGAAAGTGTGTCATGATTTGTAAGAGGATTTTAATTATGTGTTGTCAGTAAGCCTAGCAATAGAAATTTGGGATTATATACATCACTTCTAGTACCTTCTTGTCCATGGGAGAGTGTTTCTACGGATTTTATAGGAGGTGTTATTTGGAATTATGTATTACGGATAAAACATTCTTCCCTAAATGTGGTGTGCATTTAGAACAACAGATTAAAGACTTTGCAACTAATTTTCCTAACAATAAATAGACACACAAAATAGATTAAGAAACTTACTTGGAGTCCAATCACTTCCTATTCTCCTTCTGTCACTCTTGCTGTAGCTTCAAATCCAAGATAGATCGCCAAAATATTTCCTGCAAGAATGAACACTAAACAACAAAGAGATTGCAATATATAGATGGATATTCATGTTAATCAGTTAAATCAATGAAACATGAAACATATACATCATATGAGAATCCATAATATGAAAGATAGAAGCTTATACAGATACATATGTGGGAAAGTAAGCATGATCTTTATTAATGGATAGAAGGGGAGGTTACAACCAGCAATTGATTTTATCTCACCAACTCTAGCATCATCCCAACCTCATCACAATGAACGTCTCTCCAGCATCATATCACTCAAATCAAACCTTCAATTGAGATTCCAACAACATTTCTCTACTAAATTTCTTCCTTCTCAAGCACTAGGATTTGTGCTCAATTTATAGATGAGTTGAAGGTAGTTTCACAATCAATGACTTTCTAATAATAGGAAATAAATGTTCCCAAGCTCAGAGGTGTTGAATGGACACATGGATTCAAATTTTGATACATATGCACTCTTCTAGAGGGCAATGGCCATGTGGAGATTCCGTAACAATGAGAAATTTGCTCCTAATTGACCAACACACCCTTGAGTGTCAAGAAGTGCTTTGCAGAGCACCCTTGAATGGAGGTGCCTGCATATGCAAAGCATTTAGCCCCTTGAGAGACTACATTGGTGAGCTCATAGGTGATATAACATGTACTTCAAATCTTGGAAACCTTGCAATGGAATTCATGGATGATTTGTTCTTGTTCTTTGTCTTAGGGCATGTAGCAACTGAAATGATAGGGGATGATAGACCCTATTCATCGGTTCTGGGGATGATGTCCAGTTTAACCAGGTCATTGGGAATGATGCCCAAATTGACCTATAACAGATTTCCCCGTAAAGCATGAAGTCAGAATAATAATAATAATATTTTTTGAATGAGATGATTTACACTGTGATGGGATGGAGCTGAAGCGAAGTGGCAACCTGCATCAATCTTAAAATACATTACATCATGATATATCCTCTTGATCACGAATTTCTGAGGGAAGGAATTCCCATGCTCATCACATAAACTATCTAATAACATGTACATAGTGCAGAAAGTCGTCTATATTGGAATGTTTCCCAATACAGACACGTCTACAGAAATAGGCCCATGTTCGAATGATGATCTTAATGTAAGGTCACCGTACAGATGATGTGTACAACAATCCTGAAATTGCAACCCGGATGGCTGAAACTAGATCCGGGGTCTTATTATTTTTTTCACTCCATCATTTAGGTACAAGTCTAGCCATGCGAATATATGATTTGTAGTCGAACATGGTAAAACATCGTTTGATTACCAGCCAATGATGTGAGTTATTAAAAAATGCGAGAGAACCACCATTGATGTCAATGGCCCTTAAGGTACTGTAGTACATTTCGTAGGGCGTGAATAGATGATTTGATGTCAAACGCCAAACAAAATATTTCGGTCAAAAGTCCGGATGTGAGGATCTTGTCGATGTTCTAACAAGCCTCATGGTACTGGAAAATGATGTTTCTAAGTGAACTTCCTGGATAATGATTTTTTGTCCACAAGAAATCACTTTATTGCAAAATGGGAGTTAATGATTTCAGAGACAAAGGTATGACTTGATATAGCAATGTTTAGGGATGACTGTCATGAGAATGAAGGTTTATGAGTATTGCAGAAGGATGAGTATTCACTGGATGAATTCTCTTGAACATATCAGCAGCACTTAGATGGGTTGGCAGCATTGACCCAAAACCGAAGTGAAGGTACGATGAACCATAGGTATGAATGAACCGTCAAGAATATTACCCAACCCAAATAGTCACAGTTATGGAGTGAAGTGTCATGTTCAAGAGCAACCTGCTACCGTAAAAAGTTCTGTTTACTTTCCCAAATTTTCCCTAGTCATTTTTCGGCCAGTTGTTATGAAGGTAAATCCTCTCTGTGGACAGAGATGATCCCTCTAGCCCTAGAGTGGGTCTAGTAACAAATGGACAAGCTAGAGTGGAAGTTCCTAATTAATGAATGAAAATACGAGGTAGATCAACCTACCTGAAGTCCAACATTGTTGTCGTTGCTGTTGTGGTGGCCTCTTGATTCCTATCTCGGAGGGTCACAATCATTCCACAACGATGCTTGGATACCTGCACAAAGATCAGAAAACAAAAGCAGCATACGAAACAATGATCACCTTCATAATTACTAACCAGTCAAGGAGGGTTAAGCATATTGCATCAAATAAAACTCATAACGCAAGATGGGAACTAGACAATAGTCATGTATATGTTTTAATAGAAGAAAGAGTTACAACCAAGCCTTGATGTCACAAAATCCTTTAGTGGGGTTCAATCGAAGCGCGTCTCAATGGATTTTTAGGGAATTCAGACCGAATGAAGACACAAGTCTAAGCTCTCTCAATGAGGGACTCTTTCGTTCTATATTTTCTCACAAAATGTACATAAATCTCTTCAACGTTTCAGCTATAATATGTTCAGTTCAGCTAGCACATCAATGGAATATGGCTGTATTTATAGAGGGAGAGGAGGAGGTTGGGATCCCTACAATAGTGGAAGGGAGGCCTTACCCCTTGGAATTTTTCCCCAAAAGGTGGAAACAAGAGGCCAAAGGAGGAAGGCCATGGTTGTTCAGTCAAACCACTCCAAATGACTCGCCCACAAAGTTTGTTATGATGGAAACTTTGCCTCTATTTTTAAAAAACATTCCATAAAAAAGTTGGCGTGGGTAGCTAACTGGGACAGAGAGCCAATGGGCATGGTGTCCAGTGTTAATTTCCTAATTGGCGCGAGGGCATAACGATCTACTAGCGCCAAGGAAAAAACAGGTGTTTCTGATGGTCTGTTTAGGAAGTTTTCAACAGAAGGAATGTTGTGCTCATGGCAACGGATGCAATTATGGTATTTGCAAGGCATGACACTTTATTTTGGTCATAGAAATGAGCCTTCAATGTTCAGGATGGGGATTGCAGGGATGGTGACAAAATGCTGTGTAACAGATACCCCCTAAAGCATGAGGTCCAAGAGGGAGAAAGGGGTGAAATTATTTACGAGAACGCATTCTAACCAAACACCACTATCGGAAGACTTGCAATTACAAATACAACTGATATGTCTGATACATGAACATCTACCATGGGTGCAGCCATCCATAATAGAGTACATATATAAACTAAGATCCGAGGTATGGATGCAGCCATCCAGTAGTAAGGATCAACAAATAGACTCAGGTATGGTCGCAGCCATCCAATCAGAAGGGTAATGTAATAAAGTCATGATAAACTATAGTATCCTGTAGCCTAGATCTTATTAGAAAAAACCCAGGGTCTTGCGCTCCATATTGACCCGAACACGTACAAATTCAAGCATGCGAATATGTGAGCTGAAATCGAACATGCAAGAAAGTCACCTGATTACCAGCCAATGATGAAAGTTGTTAACAGGCACGAGAGAAGCCACCAATAATTAAAATGGCTCTCAAGGTACAATAGGTACAATCCACAAAATTTGAACAATGAGCTAGCGTAAAAAACCCACAGAATCACTCGATCGAAGGCCAATGATGTGGACCTATTGTCGAATGCGAAGAACCTACCATTGAGGCATGTAGGCTCCAAGGTACCGGTAGGGAGTTTCTAGACCAAATTCTTGGATAATGAGCTGAAGTCAATAGGAAGTGATCTAGTCAAAGGAGGGTCATAATGTTTCCCACAACATCGACAGAAGACAGATTAACATGATGATAATGAATCAGGCCCAATAGAGAATTAGAGGGAGGTTGAAAACTGTAGAGGCAAAACTTCTCTTGAACATATCAGCGACATGACTCTGGATTTGGCAGTGTTTGAAATGAAAGGGATCTAAGGTCATGATGATGTGGCAAAGAGAAAATGAGAGGTCAAAACATATTACCCAAACCCATGGAGGCAAAAATGACGAAATGAGATGTCCCCAACCCAACACAAATGCAAACGAGTGTCATGTTCAAGAGCGACATATTGCCAACATGTTGAAGATTGCAACAAGAAAAAATGAAGGAGGCATCCTGAAACATCATTCCTGATCCTAGTTGGAAAGTGGTCACCTAAATTAGGTGGGGGCCACATAGGTGATTTTTTGTCACAAAGTCTATTTTTAGACATATGGATCATGTTCTATAAGTTGCGGGATGCTATTTTTGGATGGTTGGTCAAGTTGGAAAAATAGATGGACTTCTATTTTTAGACATATTGGGTGGAATCTATTTTTAGATTGCCAGTCTAAAAATAGATATGTCGAATATTATTAGCTCTTAATAATATTTGGACTATAAACATTATCTTATTCTCTTGGAGCACTTCAGTTAAGTGCACAGATGTGGCACAGGAGCTGACAGAAGGAATTACGCTATTCCTAAGGGTTAAGTGGAGCTATTGCATGAATACTTCAGTTAGAACTCATGTGAGAGAGTTTGGTGGAGTTGATTGAGGAAGTTAATGGAGTTGTGTTCAGTTTAACTATCTAAACATAGTTGAGCTAGTTGTATCTAGTTTAACTGATTGATAAAATTAGTGAGAGTGGTGTGAATTAATTATTAATTAATTCACTAATTATAAACTCATTAATCAACTAAAGAATACATCAGTTAAATTCAGTGCATGGACAGTTTTAGTGGAGACCAGTGCAAAGATAGGTGAAAGGGAAAGTGTGACTATCAGTTAGGACTATAAGTGATGCATGGTTTGCATCCAACACTCAGTAGAGATGCCTATAAAGACTGCGTGAGCAAGGCTGGGGTAATAAATTCTCATCAAGAGGCATTCTTCAGCAGGGATTGCGCAATAGAGGCAGTCTAAGGGCTGGCAAAGATCAGTGCATGGTATTTGCAAGATCAAGCCTGATTAGTGTGTAGCAAGTGGAGATTATACTGAGAGCTTGTAAGGAGCTTTGTATGGTGATTGTTACATGATATCTATGACATATATAATATACAGATAGTTGGGGTTTTTCAGCTTTAAGCTTTCCCATTACATATTGTGCTCATATGTGTGAATTTTTATGGCTTTAATGTGTGCATGCAATTGATTTTATTTCCGCATGTGATGATCAATGGTAGAAGAGATTCTGTATTATGCATGAAGCGAAAATAGTGTGTGATCAAGAGAATCTCGGTGGATAACATATCATTTATTCAAATTTATACATGGTATCAGAGCGATATTGATCATTGGAGCAATTGCAAAGCATTGAAGCGGTTGAGTTTGGTGCTGGTGGAATTCGAAATTGCTACAGTGTTTTTTCTTGGTGTCAAAGTTGAGATGTCTTTCAACAGATTGCAATTTTATTATGCCCTTGAGGGCAGCTCGAATTATATTGCATGGAAGGATAGGATGGAGGCAGTGCTAGATGACAATGGGTTGAAGGAGTTCATAGATGCAGAAATTCCAAAACTGGGTTCTAGCGATGTTGCCGCACTTGACGCATGGCAAAAGAAGGTAGCAAGGTGTCGAAGGATTCTGTAGGAAGGTGTGAAGGATCAAATAGTGTCCAGCCTTCATGGTAAAGCTTCTCCATTCTTGATATGGAAATATTTGACAGATTTGTTCCAAAGAAAGAGTGACCAGAGGAAGTTGGCGCTCAAGGATAAACTTAGGAAAATAAAAATGGAGAAGAATGACATTATTCCGGTATACTTGACAAAGTTTGTCCACTGCAGGGATGAGCTTGGGAGTGTATGTTGAACCCTTAGTTAAACTGAGAGGGGGGGGGGGGGGGGGTGAATCAGTTTAACACATACATGGACTTTTAAAAATTTCTCTTAAATCTTATTTACACCTTCACTTCATGATCAACTTAATATGTGAACAATCTTTATTAGTGAGTAGCAAGTATCAAACATATTTTTTAATGTAACAACAGTCTTAATATGTGAGTGAAAAGTATTAAGCAGATTAGATAAACCAAATCAACACATAGATATCATGCACAGAGACACCAGATATAAGTGGAAACCCATAAAGGGAGAAAGCCACATCTTATTATTTTTGTGATGCAAAGGCAAGCTCCAACTCCCTCTCACCACTGATTTTCTGTAGGCACCAACCTATAGGAGGCTTCTACCTCAATTCTGCAAGCTACAACTTGCAAAGAAGCTCCAACTCCCATCAATTTTCTGCAGGCACCAACCTACAGGAGGCTCCAACCTCAATCAGCTACAACTGACATCTATCAAGCTACAACTTGATAGGGAAGCTCCAACTTCCTTACTCTTTCAAAAGAGAAACACTTGCTGATTTACCTTGGATATCAGCTCTATTTTGTTCCAATTGCTATGTTGTTCATCTATTCTCATATCTGCCCTGTATCATCTCTGCATCTTCTCAGATTCTCTATCAGCTTCTCCTTCTTCTCTGCTTAGCTCCTCTTTCTTCTCTACTTCACTGCTTCATTTCTACATTATTTTTACTCACTCTTTCTCTCCCTTCTCACTCTTTTTTTTTCATATCAAAATGATATTACTTATAGAATTTATTGATGACTGTTTGTTTTCTCTAGGAATTTGAAATGGATGGTCATACCCCTTGGTCTTCTACCTCCTCATTTCTTTATCCAACTCAATTTAAAATCATAATAATTTGTACAAAATTTCATGCTACAGTGGGATTTTGTCTTTTCCTTAGGATACTTGCCTTTGCATCACAAACAATAAAAAATAATTACATCATTTACATTCACATTCTAAATTACATATTTCAATATCACTCAACTCCTCTTCTGAACTTTGGCTTACTGGATTTTGTCTTTTTCTACTGCTGTTAAGAAATTGTTCTGCATCATATTTGTTTACTGTCATCTGTACATTTCACCTGTTCACTGCTCTTCTGAATCCCTATATTTTTCTTGTTCATTCCAGTTATATAACAGCTGTATGTACAACTGTCTTTTAGTCAAACTTAAATATAACTCTACGTTTTTATAAACCCTTTTTAATCACACGGATATATCAGTGCTCCCAATCTTTACCATATTCCATCAACTGTATAATCTTTGGTTTCATTTTACAGGAAACGCTTTGCCTTATTAACAAAACAAATATCTGCTCCCACTTTTTAATTGCATTCAAAGTTTCGTTTCCAACCATTTTCTCATCCGGCAATCTCTTATATGTACATATGCGCTAACTGTTGGAATGTAATTTCATCTGCCGGATCAGTTGCAGGCGGCAGCATGGATAACCAGCGCGAAGTTAAAATGGGAGCACGTCGACAGAGATCAACAAATTACGGGAGGTCAAACCGCTCGACAGTTAACGGGAAGGCACCCCCCGTAGTTGACTGGCCGATCGCGGTTGACCAAGCGATCAACGGTTGTGGTGAACTACGAGGCCTCACCCCAGCTGCTGCGTACGGACAAAGTGGAGCCGTCGTAACCACCAGGTAGAGGTGGCTCCGCCCTGTGTGCCACCCACGCACCACCATTCCGCCACCACCGCGAAAATTCACCGCTGGCTTAACTTCCGGGCTCTTCTATTAAACCTCGTGCAAGTCCTGCGAACAATCACCGTTGGATGTCGAGTCTCCAAATCAACGACATATGTTAATTTCGCTCCACGTCTTCAGTCAATGTATAACGCGCAAAGGCGCACTTTAAACAATGGTTTTGAAATGTTGGTCGGGACACATGTCGATTCCTGTATGGAATCGCTCCTCCTCCGGGCAATACCACTTATGGTCGATAGGCGGTGCGGAGAATACCACTTCTAGCCTTTACTGTTCACCAAACCACATTTACTATTCACCGGTCATGGTTCTGCTTCCTCCAAGTTTCGTCTTCGTCCTTTTACTTCGATTTCCACTCGTTATATATGAAAGGGTTCTTTTCATTTATTTAATCTAACCCAGGGTTCCAGCCTACGCTCCAGGTTCCGGTCTGACACTTTTACTCCGGGTTCCATTTTCCAACGATTTCAATTATATATATATATCTTTGTTACGACTACGGTTCCGCCTTTGACTATGGTTCCACTGGTTCTTCGGTGTATGCATATATATATAACGCACTGATTCAAACACCCAAAATGTTATGTGTAACGCCCGACTGTATAAAATATTCTCTGAATTTATATATATGTACATATTCTTGGAATAACATCTGTGGCTCTGCCTCTGCCGCTTCTGTCACTCTGCCTCTGCCTCTACTGCTATGAAAACGGCTCTGTCTCCGTATTTGCTTCCTCTGCTTGTCTCCTTTGCTTCATTCATTTGCTTCTTTGCTTCCATTACCTGTCTTTGTCTCCTTGTAACTGTTATTGTCTCTACATCTGCTGCCTCCTTTGCCATCAATGAAAACATTTCCAACAGTCTCCCCCTTTGGCATTGATGGCAATATATTTTCTCTGTAGCAATACATTTTCTCTGTTTGCCTGCTCTTTCTCCTGTTGCTTGCTCTTCCTCCCCCTTTGACATCAATGGCAAAGGGTTGCTTTTTTCCCTTTGACATCAATTTTTCTCTATTTGCCTGTAGCTTTCTCCTATTGCTTGCTCTTCCTCCTCTCTCTGAGTTATGTTTAGGCCCTCTTCTGCTGACTTTGTACCATGCTGATTCATGTTTTTCTTGTTGGCTATTCTCCCCCTGGAATGATATTTTCGTTTTGTTCTCCCCCTGAAATTGTGCTTTCTCTTTATATCAGAGAGCAGCATCTGCAGATACTACCCCTAATTTATCTCTCAAATATTGAAATGGTTCTCTAGCAAGAGGTTTGGTAAATATATCAGCTGTCTGCTCTTTTGTTGGTACATATTCCAGCTTTACTATCTTCTGAGCCACTTGTTCTCGGAGGAAATGATACTTGATTGGAATATGTTTATTTTTTGAGTGAAGTACAGGATTTTTGGATATACTTATAGCACTTGTATTATCACATTTGATTGAAATAGGTTCATCAATGCTTACCTTCATTTCTTGAAGAGTTTGCTTCATCCACATGACTTGTGTACAACATGCTGCTGCTGCTATATATTCTGCTTCAACTGTAGACAGAGAGATGGATGTTTGTTTCTTGCTTAACCATGCCACCAGGCTTTCTCCTAGATAGAAAGAACCTCCACTCATACTTTTCCTGTCATCAACACAACTGGCCCAATCTGCATCTGTGTATGCTGATAAAGTGAATTTTTTTGTTTTAGGATACCAAAGTCTATATTGTGTTGTTCCTTGTAGATATCTGAGTATTCTTTTTACTGCCAAAAGATGGTTTTGTTTAGGTGCTGCTTGATATCTTGCCACTAGTCCTACTGCTAGCATGATGTATGCTCTTGATGCAGTAAGATACAATAGACTTCCAATCATGGATCTGTAGATTTTTTGATCTATATCAGCAGACCCATTCTCAGCGCATAGCTTGCAGCCTGTGGTCATGGGAGTTGACACAAGTTTGCATTCCTCCATTTTGAACTTTTTCAGCATTTCCTTTAAGTATTTTTCTTGTGAGATGAATGTACCTATGCTCATTTGCTGAATTTGAAGTCCTAAATAGAAACTAAGCTCTCCAATCATGGACATTTCAAACTCTGATTTCATCTCTTCTGCAAATCCTTTTGCTAGCTCATCTCTGTTGCTTCCAAACATAATGTCATCAACATATACAACAAAAATTAGGAGTTCATTTTCATGGGCTTTTATGTATAGATTGTTGTCCACTCCACCTCTTTTAAAACCCTGTTTTTGCAAATATTTATCCAGTCTTGAGTACCAAGCACGAGGAGCCTGTTTCAGTCCATATAGGGCCTTTTTCAGTTTGCATACATAGTCTTCTTTATCTGTCAATGAGAAACCTTCTGGTTGTTCCATGTACACTTATTCTTCTAGATCACCATTAAGAAAAGAAGATTTTACATCCATTTGATATACGTTGAAATCTTGGTAGCATGCAAATGCCAGGAACATTCTGATAGCTTCCATTCTAGCTACAGGGGAAAATGTTTCATCATAATCAAGTCCTTCTATTTGTGAGTATCCTTTGCAGACCAGCCTAGCTTTATTCCTGATTACTTGTCCTTGCTCATTCATTTTGTTTTTGAATACCCATTTTGAGCCTATGACATTTTTCTCAGCAGGTTTAGGAACTAGTTCCCAGGTATTGTTTTTCTCAATTTGGTCCAATTCTTCATTCATTGCATTTACCCAAGACTTGTCCTTACTGGCTTCTTCAAATTTCTTTGGTTCTATTTGTGACAACATGGCTATGTATACTTCTTCTGTCTGTTCAGTTAACTGCCTTCTTGTTTGCACTCCTACATTCTTGTCTCCTATGATTTGATCTTCTGGATGGTTATTTTGAGTGTATCTTGAGGGGGTTTTTGAGTTCAGTCCAACATCTTCTGATGTTTTGCTTGTTTCATCATCATTTTGATCTTCTTCTTCATTGTTGTCTGATGTACTGCAGCAGTCTGTATCTCTAGTATTGTTTGGAAGTTATTCATCAAATCTCACATCAATACTTTCAACTATCTTCCGAAGGGTCTTGTTGTAGCACCTGTACCCTTTTCTTTTGGAAGCATATCATAGAAATATCCCTTCATCTGCTCTTGCATCAAATTTGCCAAGATTTTCATCATTATTCTTTATGTAACACTTGCTTCCAAAGATTCTGAAATGTTTGATTGAGGCTGGCTTTCCATGCCATAGTTCATAGGGAGTCTTGTCACCGCTTGGCCTTAAGTGAGCTTTATTAAGGATATGTACTGCTGTGTGCACTGCTTCTGCCCAGAAGGTTTGAGCAATATTATTCTCTTGCATCATGGCTCTGGCAATTTGTTGAACATATCTGTTTTGTCTCTCTGCTACTCCATTCTGCTGAGGTGTCCCTGCAATAGTAAATTGTTGTTTTATGCCATGTTCATTGCATAGGTCTGCAAAGTCATAATCAGTGAATTCACCTCCTCTATCTGATCTGTTGCATTTCAGCTTACATCCTGTTTGATTTTCTACTAATGATTTAAATGTTTTGAATTTTTCCAGAGCTTTCGATTTATTCTTGAGAAAATAAACCCATGTCATTCTGGAGAAATCATCTATTATTAGCATAAAGTAGGACTCTCCACTTGGTGTTTTAGCTCTTGCAGGTCCACACAGATCCATGTGCACAAGTTGCAGTGGTCTTCTTGTTGATAACTCTTCTTTAGATTTAAAGGATGTGCGAGTTTGTTTCCCCAACTGACAAGATTTTCATATTGTGTTTGAGGGCCTTTTTATTTCTGGCATATCTCTGAAAACTTTCTTCTTGCTCAGTCTAATGATATGGTCAAAGATAAGATATCCCAATCTCCTATGCCATAACCATGACTCCTCGAGTTTGCTAAGATGGCAGGCTTCATTCTCCTCTTTCACTATGTACACATTACTCTCTGTTCGAACACCTTTGAGTAGAGTCTTTCCTGTTGTGCTTGATCTGACTTCACAATCTTGTGCTCTAAAAAGAACTTCGTAGCCTTTGTCACACATCTGACTGACACTCAGTAAATTTTCTTTCAGCCCATCTACAAATAGTACATCCTGGGCCTTTCCTCTGCCATTATCTATGCCGATTGAACCTTTTCCCCTGATCTTTCCTGTTTTATCATTGCCAAAAGTAACATTGCCAGATTTCTTTTCATCAAGAGTTATAAACTTGCTTTTGTCTCCTGTCATGTGTTTGGAGCAACCACTGTCCAAATACCATTGACTCTTCAAATCTTGAGCAGTTAAAGCCAAGTCACATTTGTTCACCTTCTTTATCCACTAGAGGCCTCCTTTTGTTTGGTATCTTTTGTGAGGTGATGAATTATATCTTCTTAGAGAACACTTGGAAGGCATATGTCCAACTTGATTGCATATACAACATTTGATCATAATTTTTGCAGAATTATGAGTATGAACAAAATTTCTTTGATTCATAAACCTCCTTGAGGTGTTAAACATTAGCCTATGTCCATACTTTCTACATTCAATGATTTTATGACCAAATTCCTTACAATAAAAGTAGTAACCATAGAAGTTATTTGCATACCTGATGTAAGGTTGTTTCTTCCATTTGTTTTTGTGAGGTAGTCTCTTCAATACTTGCATCTTTTGCTGGTTTGAATTACTCCTCCTTGCATGACAATATGGAGCAATGTGTCCCAGCTTATGGAAAACATAGTGTGGAGCGATAAAAAGGTGTCTTTGTAACTCATAATTACCTCACATTAATTGTCAACCCAGGGACGACTTTTTGTTTCAAGAGTGTACTCAGTCTGAGGTGGCTATTTACTCAAGAGTAATGTTTTGCAGTATAGTGCTTAAAATCCAAAAGTAAATGAAAGCTGGAAATAAAATCTACTTACAACAAAGCACTTTAAGACTTAAATCATGCATTCGGAAAAATAAGCAATGTATCATCCAGTAACAATAACTCATCCCTTTGGAAACTGATGTAACCAAAAGTAATCAAGGAACAGATCATTAATCTGGGGACTAGACAGCAAATGCCAATGCCCACTACAGTTTCAGATCGTTCTTCACACCAAAGCAAAGATAATGCAAATAACAGGAAATGGAAAGCTGCCATTGAAAGTAAACTAGGAAAGCTCTTTAAAAGCAAAATCTTGTAATTAATCAACCAAACTAAACAGCGAAGTAAATGGACGGCAAACTTATAATTAAAGGAATTAAACAACGAATCATATTTAATAAATCTGGACAACAAACTCTAATTAGTGGAATCGAATAACCAACAATCTGAAATGAACAGCGAAGCTTTACATTTGAAATGAGCAGCATAACAATATACGTTGAGAAGGATAATAATCTCTGTTATGATGGAAAAGAACAACCACACGATTCAATCTCAACTTGTGCAATAAAACAATTTCATAAAATATTATAACAGCTTGCTGCAAAAACATGAAACTGTAAGGCAATACGATTCAAAGAAATAGGAACTAAATCAAACCATCACACGGCGGAAATTGGAAAGATATGATACAACAGCAGCATACTCCACCAGAGGCTGGGCCCTTAGCCGCTAGCGCATGCTGCTGGGCTACTTCAGATCAGGTGAATGAACAACAACCCTTTTATTTATTCATCCTCAAATTGTGAAATCATTACAACAGCAAAAGCTTTGAAGATTACAATGGTAATGCAACAATCCCTATCCTATCATGAATAATCCATCTTCATTCTTGAATCTCTAAGTCTGAATCCTCAATTCCATCATTCGAATCCATCCCGAATCATCCTCAAAGTCCTTCCTCCTTTCTGATCTCTGTTCTGATTTAAATACAAAGAGAGCAGAGAGTGGTTACAATAGAGATAATTACAACATGATTCTATTACAAAATTGGTTTGCTTCTAACCATTTGATCAACAAGAACAAGGCGAATTTGGCTTTGCAGCTGAGATTTGGAGGGCGGCCGCAACAACAGATCTGAGAAAATCGTGTTCAAAGAACCCTGTGTATCTCTCAATACAAGCCGAATTTGGGCAAACCGTTCTTTAAGAAAAGTTAATTGGGTCCGTTCTGGACAAAACCCATGTTCCGGATTTTCCAGATTCTTCTTCATTTGCTCAGAATCTCAACCGTAAAATCGTCACTTCTTATTCCAGCGAATTTCTGAGTTGGCACTTTTAATGATCAAATCTTCAATCTGAAAATTATCTTGGAGGCTAAAAATGGTGAATAATGTTACAATTGATTTATTAAAACTATCATTGATAAAATCATACATAATCATCAATTTATTAGAAATAAAGGAGAATAAATAATATTCATTCATAAGAGCATAAATCATTATAAAATGGATTTAAATAATAAATTATAATAAATAACGTGATGAAGAATGGTAGAAATGGGTGGAATAAGCGTTCACAAGTGATAATAATAATGGCATATTAACGGCCCAACATACCCCCACACTCAATATGTTGCATGTCCTCATGCAATGAAAACTGAATATATTGCATGTCCTCATGCAACCCAAAGACAAAAACCCATGTGTTAACCAAGCAATAAAAAATATGTTCATCTCAGCTCATGAAATGGATAGAACAAATGAATTCTCCCTTAATTAATGAATATTCAATTTTAGCAATCTTGATGAAGGCATAACAATTTTTACATTGACATTCAACTATATGTATGAAGTTGCAACAAAATATGATATAAGTAACAGCAAACTTCATTAACCATTTTCTCAAAAACTACAAACCAGCTTTTGTTGAAATTTGGCAAGTAAATTTATAATATATGAATGCTTTTATGATCCAAAAATCAGACTGTTTTGATGCATGGATCATGAGATATAAACAAAATGACTGTAGCTGAGAGTGCATGATTTTCGAAATTTTATGAACCAATTTATCTTGAAATTGTCTGGGTTTGTATTATTGATACGTCTGTGTTTTCCAAAAATCACAAGAATTGAGTTCATAGTTTTAAAAATATTATGGAAATCAATTTCTACACTGAAATTGTGTGCCTTAAATGAGAAATAAAATAGAAAACATCCATCATGCGTAGCAATTCCTCCCCCTCTCTGAAAAATTAGCATGCCCTCATGCGATGCTAGAAAACAAATAGAGGTGGTTGCTACCATCTGTTGAATTCTATGCTTGGTGTAAAACAACATGGAATAATGGAGGTGGTGAGAGTGAATAAGAATAGCAATGGATGATAAAGAATATGAATAACATGGTCATAAGAAAGAAATGAATGAAAGGAACGCTCCCCCATACTCGAAAATGATATGCTGCTGAAAAAGGGAAAGTGGTAAAGATGTGGAATGAAGGATGATAAATAATGCTCAAAATGGATTTTTTTGAAATTCTCCTAAATTCGTAATAAATCAGAAAATTATGCGATTTTACCTCAAGTTTTACCTCCAAAAATGTGGAATGACATATATGGACTGGCATTTGTTGAAGCTGATGTAGGCAGAGTTGGTGCTGAAAGTGATACAAAAGGTGGAATCCAGGTAAGCACATCATGTCTGAAGAATTGTTCACGTTCGTGAGCCTCTTCTGTTAAGTGTAATAGTGTGGTCAGCTGTGGATAGAATTCTGCCCATACTTGTTGTTTTCCTACAAACAAAGCACTATTTGGCATACAATGTTCTTGAATCCATAGGGTAAGCAATAGATAAGATGCATGCAAAAATTTCAATCAGAAAAACTTATGTATACATGCAATACTAATATTTTGGCAAATCAACAAGTGATGGCAGAGTGCAGTGATCATATCGCATGCAATCCCATAATGCATACATTCCACCCTCCAATTGGAAAAGGAATGCCATGACCATAAAGCGTATGAGAGGGGTTATGCTGACGGCAAGGCACGGGAATGAACAATATATCAGTGAATGAAGCAGAGTACACATATCAATGATAGGACAACGAGGGTTATGATTATAATGAGAGCAGAGTGTGTAAAGATAGTTATGAATAAGAGATAGGATGCTTTGGATTGATGATAAGTTACGAAAAAGATAAAAAGAACAACAATATGCCAAAAAGATGCTTTACTGATAGTATGCTAGCTGAAAATGATGTGATTGATCATAAAACAATTTCTCATGCATAAAGGTTCAAAATAGGGAAAAAAGTAAGGAAATAACTTCTCTGATAAGAAAAGGGTATTATAATAATAATCGACGATAAGATATAACTTCAATACCATAAGCAGAGCCGCTGCTGCCAGCAGGCGTCCATAGCCTCGGCAGGGTTGCTTTTTAACCCATATGAGCCAGAATCCTCAATTTATAACTAGAGAGTTACATTGTTGTTCTACAGAAGAGATCAGTGTGCTGGCGTGGTAACCAGATAACCACACCGCCATTCACTGGGATGTAGCAAAAGTGATCAGGCCGGCTCGTGATGAGACCTCCTGTTCCAAGGATAATTTGACTATCCAATGGATCATAACCCTGGTGTGGTGGCCATAATGGGAATGTCACTTTCTTACAACCTTATGAACATGGTAGGCTGGCTCGTAATGAGACCCCCTATCCTCCATCTGTGAACAAAATTTTGTTATTATTACACATTTTTATGATAAAAAAGAGGGAGGCTCAGTACTCCTTAAGAGCAGGGATGGTGGAAGAAGTTGAACATGTCAATAGAAAAATATACCCATAATCTCATTTATTACAGACAGAGAAGATTATAATCCAGAAGGGTGGAACCAGCATGGTATTAAGATGATCAATCAATATCATGTTCAACAGAAAACAATGCAGTAAAGTAGTATATAAATAATTGTCCCTTTTTTAAAAATAATCTATCATCAAGGAGCTGTCCTGTTAAAGATCATAACGTGAAGGATATTAACTCGCTTCAATAGAATCCATAATTCTTGTCCTCGTAAAAATAGTGTACTTCATGCCATGAAGGGGAATCAGTAAAATGTGGTTGAGATGAACTAGGAATAGTCCCACAAGAGGAAGAAAAGGTTGCTCTCAAAAATAATCCCAAAGTGTTGCTCTTTTGAATGAAATTGCAATCAATTCTTCATTTGTTCTATTATGAATCCGTTGGGTAATGAGTTGGATGAAATTCCTTTTTTTTATTAAAATTTGTTTCAAGAATCACTCGTCCATAAATTGACCTTCTTTTTCTCCTAGGACCTGCAATAAAACATTAAATCATGGAGAAAGAGAGGTGATCGGGCTCCCCTAATCCAAGAATTATGCAAAAAACAACAAGTAGTTACTCTGTAGAACAAATCCATTGAGAAAATAACAAAGTAATATTTATCTGTCACCTGTGGGAGAGCAATGGTCAATCATGCTAACCTGCAGTGTTTTAATCACAACTTCTTTGTTTTTCATCGAAATTGAGTGATTCCAAAGCCAAATGAGAGCTAATTCAAAGGTTTATCTCCAGTAGCAACAGGTTTTATAAATTCAATGATATGATATGTCAATTTTAGTTAGAACAGCCTGCATAACATAGTCATTTTCAATTACCCAATCTAGATCAACGATTGATATTTCAAGCATAGATTCTTCGTTTGATGTCGGATTCAAATGATTAAAATTGGAAATGAAAGTAGATTCATTTATTTATCTCCAATAGAAACAGGTTTTGAAGAAAAGAAGAATTGATAGGCCAAACACTCTAAGGAACATCCGGAAAAACAGAGTTTTAAGGGTGCTGATTTACGATAGACAGTCAGTATTTTGATCATAACTTCCCCATACGATATCAAAAATGAGTGATTCCAATTGAATTGTAAAATAGATTCATAGGGGACTCTACCATAGAAACATGTTTTAAAAATTCATTCATTTAGGCCTCCAAAAACTGACTGTCCCAACTCTGTTCCTGAGTTGCCCGCTAGACATCCAGTCAATGTTTTGGTTCTAACTTTTTCGTTTCAAATCCAAATTGACTGATTCAAATTGGGTTAGAAAGTAGAAATCAAGGGCTACCTAGGGTAGAAACAGGTTTTAAAAATATTCATTTTTTGTCCCTCAAAACATGACTGTCCCGACTGTTTTTCCAGAAAATTCATCAAGCCCGCAAGCCAAAAAAATGATATTCAAGAATTTTTTCAAATTGGTGATTAAAAATGAATATAAGTGTTTATAGAATTGTTATTTGCAATATAATTCATCTACATACACTAATAAATTGAAATATTTATCACCGATGTTGATTTCGATAGCGTGTTGCAACAAAAAAAACAAAATGCATTTATTTATGTCCTTATTTTATTTTATTTTATTTTCTCCACTATCCTACTCTTCTTTGAGAATCAAATATGTTTATGTATAAGAGTATTTCTAGTGGAACCATTTTAGAAATAAGGCTTCCAATATATACATACCCAAATTTGAAAAATGCATGTTGATAAAAATTAGGGTATGAGAAGCCAACTTCCCTTGAAAAGATGTTGTCAAAAATTGTTGAAGTATGGAGTGATGATGCAAACACGTGATAGAGTGAAACCAATCTTCAATATATCCATTAATTTCTTGATTTCCCATCATACCATGAGGTTCTTGAGCTTTTAAAATGGTTTGTTGATGCAAACTAGAAGTAAGCTCATTTTCTTCCATAACTTCTACAATTTTTAAATTTGAAACATTCTGAATCTCATTGTAAGTTTTCTCTAATGGCGCATGTGAGATAGAATGGGTGGGAAGGGTGGGTAAATTTGGCAGTTCAACACTGTAAGTATGTTGTACTGGTTTATTGTGGTGAGGGTGTGGAATTAGTTGAGCAGGAAATTGTGTATGGAATGGAGCATTGTGATGATGTGGTTGGTTGGGTTGAGTGGATAAATTTGATATGCAAGCAGGATGTTGTGAAAGAGCCGGTGGAGAATATGGAGAATGTGCTTGTGCTACAAGATGAGGGAGAGTAGTCATGCAATCATAAGGTGAACCATGCCAAACTTGTAGATAAGATTGGTGGTTATATTGAAATTGACATGGTTGCCCTAGAACATGAGTATTCCATAATGGATTATGCAAGTAAGAGAATGGAGAAGAAGTGTTTTGAACCATACCTGTAGGCCATGATTTCCATGGTTTTGACCTTGTTGCAGCTTCCTCACCTCTTTGATATGATTCTTCCATCCTAGATAAGGAAGAGTAACCATCTATGGGCTGCTCCT
This sequence comes from Pinus albicaulis, assembly GCA_034641835.2. Classification (NCBI taxonomy): domain Eukaryota; kingdom Viridiplantae; phylum Streptophyta; class Pinopsida; order Pinales; family Pinaceae; genus Pinus; species Pinus albicaulis. The sequence goes on from CM076580.1 coordinate 1,118,286,322, forward strand.
TTTGGTCATGAAGGAAAAACACTTCATCAAATTCTTCATTTTTATGAACCTGCAAAACGTCCAATTTTGAGCTTAGAGAGCTAATAAAATCAACTTTAAAATTTTCAAATAAATCATTGATTTCAGCTCTTATGTCTCCTATTCTTGTAGCATATTTGGAAAACAAAGAACAAACATCTCTAGAATTCTTACCAGCCTTGGAGATTCCTCTTGAATACCTTATGCACAACTCACAAACATCATCATATGATAACTGAAAAACATCACCTTTTCCTATCAGATTTAAGAGTTCTAAAAATTCATCTTTGATTCCTTTAAGAATGAGTGTTTTTAAGATCTCTTTCTCCAAATGCTTATATTTTGATTTTTGAAGGTTATAATGAAATCGATCTACATAGTCCTCCAAACTTTCATCTTCCCCTTGTATCATACCGAAAATATCTTCATTGGATTTGCAATAGTCTTCGTACTTCTTCAAGAATATGTTCTTCATGTCCTCCCATGATTGGATGCAATTCCCACCTAGGCTCATGAACCATCGGAGAGCTGCTCCTTTTAGAGTAAGAGGAAACACTTTCAATCTTTGATCATTAGTAAAATAATCATATCCTCTACAAAGTATTTCGAACTCAAATAAGAATGTATCTGGATCTTCATTTGCTAAACCATGAAAATTTGGTAAATATGGGGGAATTATGTGCATTTGTATCACTCCTCCTAGATCTTTGATAGGAAATTCAAAAGTAGAAACGTGAGCCATTTCTTACCATAGTATAAGATGTTCTTCATGTGTTTCTTCGAGGCTCCTTCTTCAAATGTTCCTGTCAATCGGTTAATGAAATGGGTGGTGCTTACATCACCACTTGCATGAGATCATGTGATCCATTTTTTTTAAAAATTTCTATCTTTTTCCTAATCATTCACACAAAAATTCATACATCTATTTCTACCCAACAAGGCAACAACAAATCTATTAGGAAAGTGGACAATGGAGCAGGGCTTTTACATACTCCACACGTAGGTTCTTACCTTCCGTTTTTAAGATCCAACTCTTCCCTAGCAGGCACTCATCAGATTCACACTACTCTTTAGAAATGGCTACGCTCTCCCCGGCAACGGCGCCAAAATGTGGAGCGATAAAAAGGTGTCTTTGTAACTCCTAATTACCTCACATTAATTGTCAACCCAAGGATGACTTTTTGTTTCAAGAGTGTACTCAGTCTGAGGCGATCATTTGTCAGAGTAATGCTAGTAATACAGTGCTTAAGAAATACAAGAGTAAACGGATGCTTGTCTGTAACTAAATTACTTCAAAAGAATAAATCACACATTCAGAAAACTAGGCAGCTTATCAGTTAAGGGTTCGGCAGCGATAACCCATCCCTTTGGAAACCGATGGAAAGGAAATTAGAGCATAGACCACGGGTCTGGGAGCTAGACAATGAATGCCAAAGCTCACTACAGCCTTAGATCGTCTCTCACACCAACACAACAAATGCGAGTAAATGGAACAATAGACAGCGATTGAATGTTAATTGAATGGAATGTAAAGAATCTAAAATGGAACATCAATTGAATAACTAAGTCCCGCGGGTTGTAACCAAACTTAATTTGTTAACTCAAATGCACTCTTTGCAATAAAATAACATTCTTTCACTCTAAAGGAAATTCACACAAATCACACTAATGGAACAGCAATAACTATTAATGAATTATGGAACAACATCGATAAATCGTAAACACGCACAACACACTCCGGAATAATCAATCAATCCAAATACGACCGTGCTTCCAAATAGAACACTATTATTTCTGAATCCAATGACATGAAGAACACTACCAACACCAGTATGACACGAATATTCGCATAACAAACAGAACAATTCAAAGAAGAACATGCAATTAACTCTTGAAAAGATTAATAACTTGATGCGGAGTCAACTCACGATTCTATCTGTAAAAACCTCAATGATTCAATCTTTAACAGAGCATGTAATATTAACTTATAAAGCATATCAAATTACCAAATAACACTGATAAACAAACCACACAGAAATCAAGTCATAATGGTACAAAAGCAAGTGTCCTCCGGGGCCGGGCCCTTAGCCTCCAAGGATACACCGCTTTAAGTTAATCCAGACGCATAGATGAAATAATCACCAAGCTTTTATTAATGCATCGGTCAAGAATACAATGAACCAGTTCTCAACGAGACTTAATAATCAGAGCTGATGTTTCACAAAAAATTACATAAAAGCGTATCCTTCCTATTATTAAGCTAACAGTGCTGTCCCTTTATATAAAGGCGACGACGGAGATGTCCAAGTAACAAGATAAATAAAGCAGCGATCCCTCAGGATCGAAGATCCTGAGGCATTCGCCAAACTGTTAATTCTTCATCCTTTCCTTTCTTTTGCGCCGAGCTGGTGTCTTCTCCTTCTTTTCCGAGCCGACTTGCTTTAATCTGTTTAGCCTTGTTTGCATTCGGTTCACCTTCAAAGGGACAACAGTTATCTCGACTTTGTCTCTTCCTTTGGAGCGGAAATTCCTCGTTTTCTCCTTTTCCTATACAGAAAATAACCATTATCAGTGGTTGAGTCTTTCATATCAATTTCCACATGTTTTGTTATAGTTCCTTATTATTTTCCAAATTCATGATGCAAAAAGGTTTACAAATTCTACTAAAAAGCCACTGAAATAATCATCAAAAGCATACCTTTTTAGTACTCCACACATAGCAAGTGGCATTCTTCATTGAAGGGAAGGATCTCCTTTGATGGTTTCCATATTCAAGGGTCTGAGTATTTATTACATTCTTTGCTACTAGTAATTTCTTCTGATTTCTTTCTTCCTTGTTGCAGATTTCTTCTGTTGTAGGAGTTGTTTGAGCTGCTTCATCTTCCTTCTTTGCTTTTATAAAGATAATCTCTCTGTCAACCTTTTCTTTTCCTTTACTTGATTCCTCTTCATAGCCTATTCCAGTCTTTATCATAGAGGATCTTTGAGTAACCAGGATTTCATTCAACTTACTAGAGCTTGTTGTTTGAGACGAGTTTACAGCCACATTTCTTTGAGCATTTTCTAGTTTCTTCCTGAGGCATAATACTTCTTCTTCCAACTTCTCTTGTTCCCGGGTTTTGTCTTTGATTTGCTGAAGTAACATGTCTTCTATCTTTTTGGCTTCTTCAAGCTCTACCTTCAGCTGCATGAGGACTTCTGAGTTTTGTTCTTCTCTTACATACTTGAGAAGAATGTCCTTTTGTTTTCTGCATTTCAGTTTAAGTCTATCAATCTCTTCCAGAGCACTTCTTATCTCCCCCTCAAGGTCAACTTCCCCTTCTTCTTCTTCATCTTCTAGCAGGATTTCTTCAAGTTCTTCTATGGCCATCAATAAGAATTCGGAGGTTCCTTCTTCACTTGAGGGTTCATCTGAATCTTCAGATGTACTGCTGTCTTGTTGAGCATAGAAGGATTTTCTGCTGAACTTCTTTCCTTTCTGCCAGTTCTTTGATTTATTTCTCTCTGGCTCATGAGGCTGATTCCTTACTTTCTTGTGAGGAAACTTAGTAGCATAGTGTCCAACTCTTTCATAGTTAAAGCATTTGAAAGGAAGTTTATCTTTGTATCTTCCTGAGCCTCTATCCAATTTCTTGACAAACTTTGCCTCTTCTTCATCCGAGCATGAGCATATGTCTCCCTCTTCTTCTTTCTTCTTTTCTGTTTTAAAAGCTGCTTCCCTTGTACTTGGCTTCTTCTGTGGGAGCCTCATTTCATAGGCTGTTAGATTTCCAAGTAGCTGGTTCATGGTCAAGGTCTCCCAATAAGTTATTTCTTCTATTGCAGATACCTTTGGATTAAATCTGGAAGGAAGAGATCTTAGAATTTTTTGTACAATTACACTTTCTGGTATTTTTTCTCTGAGAGCTTTCATATTGTTAATAATTTCTGCAGTTTTTAGGAAGAAACTGGCAATGTCTTCATCATCATTCATTCTTAAGTTCTCAAACTGGGCTCTATAGACTTGAAGTTTGGCAGCCTTCACTTTCTTGTCCCCCTCATGTATGTTCTCAAGAGTATCCCATATTTCTTTGGCAAAGTCTTTGTGCATTACTTTAATAAACTCCGCTTCACACAATCCATTCAGGATGGCATTCATGGCTTTTGCATTAGCCCCAAACTCTTGTTTTGTTTCTTTCTCTGTATCAGTTTCCTTTGGGGCATATCCTAATTCCACAGCAGCCCAGACTTCTATTCCTAGAGACATTATGTATGTCCTCATTCTGATTTTCCAGAAAGCATAATTTTCACCAGTGAAGAAAGGGGCTGTGTTGGTTGAGTATCCTTCTTTACTAGTCATCTTGGGAACCTAGGATCTCCTTTCAGCTGTTAGACTGGTACTAAGGAACCTTGCTCTGATACCAATTGTTGAAACCTTAGTTAAACTGAGAGGGGGGGGTGAATCAGTTTAACACATACATGGACTTTTAAAACTTTCTCTTAAATCTTATTTACACCTTCACTTCATGATCAACTTACTATGTGAACAATATTTATTAGTGAGAAGCAAGTATCAAACATATTTGTTAATGCAACAGTAGTCTTAATATGTGAGCGACAAGTATTAAGCAGATTATATAAACCACATCAACACGTAGATATCATGCACAGAGACACCAAATATAAGTGGAAACCCATAAGGGGAGAGAACCACATCTTATTATTGTTGTGATGCAAAGGCAAGCTCCAACTCCCTCTCACCACTGATTTTCTGTAGGCACCAACCTACAGGAGGCTTCTACCTCAATTCTGCAAGCTACAACTTGAAAGTAAGCTCCAACTCCCATCAATTTTCTGCAGGCACCAACCTACAGGAGGCTCCAACCTCAGTCAGCTACAACTGACATCTATCAAGCTACAACTTGATAGGGAAGCTCCAACTTCCTTACTCTTTCAAAAGAGAAACACTTGCTGATTTACCTTGGATATCAGCTCTGTTCTGTTCCATCTGCTCTGTTGTTCATCTATTCTCATATCTGCCCTGTATCATCTCTGCATCTTCTCAGATTCTCTATCAACTTCTCCTTCTTCTCTGCTCAGCTCCTCTTTCTTCTCTACCTCACTGCTTCATTTCTGCATTCTCTTCACTCACTCTCTTTAACATTTCTAACTCACATTTTGCATATCAAAATGATATTACTTATAGAATTTCTTGATGACTGTTTGTTTTCCTCTAGGAATTCGAAATGGATGGTCATACCCCTTGGTCTTCTGCCTCCTCATTTCTTTATCCAACTCAATTTAAAAATCATAATAATATGTACACAATTTCATGCTACAGTGGGATTTTGTCTTTTCTTTAGGATACTTGCCTTTGCATCAAAAACAATAAAAATAATTACATCATTTACATTCACATTCTAAATTACATATTTCAATATCACTCAGCTCCTCTTCTGAACTTTGGCTTACTGGATTTTGTCTTTTTCTACTGCTGTTAAGAAACTTATTCTGCATCATTTTTTTTACTGTCATCTATACATTTCACCTGTTCACTGCTCTTCTGAATCCCTGTATTTTTCTTGTTCATTCCAGTTATATAACCGCTGTATGTAAAGTTGTCTTTTAGTCAAACTTAAATATAACTCTGCGTTTTTATAAACCCTTTTTAATCACATGGATATATCAGTGCTCCCAATATTTACCATATGCCATCAACTGTATAATATTTAGTTTCATTTTACAGGAAACGCTTTGCCTTATTAACAAAACAAATATTTGCTCTCACTTTTTAATTGCATTCAAAGTTTCGTGTCCAAGCATTTTCTCATCCGGCAATCTCTTATATGTACATATGCGCTAATTGTTGGAATGTAATTTCATATGTCGGATCAGTTGTAGGCGGCAGCATGGATAACTATCACGGAGTTAAAATGGGAGCACAACGACAGAGATCAACAGATTACAGGAGGTCGAACTGCTCGACGGTTAACGGGAAGGCACCCCCCGTAGTTGACTGGCCGATCGCGGTTGACCAAGCGATCAATGGTAGTGGTGAACTACGGGGCCTCACCTGTACCGTCGGCGGCATGCACAAAGTGGAGCCCCCACCACTGTGCAAAGGTGGCTCCGCCCCGTGTGCCACCCACGCACCACCATTCCGCCACCACCGCGAAAATTCATCGTTGGCTTAACTTCCGGGCTCTTCTATTAAACCTCGTGCAAGTCCTGCGAACGATCACCGTTGGATGTCGAGTCTCCAAATCAACGACATATGTTAATTTCGCTCCACGTCTTCAGTCGACGTATAATGCGCGAAGGCGCACTTTAAACAATGGTTTTGAAATGTCGGTCGAGACACATGTCGATTCCTGTATGGAATCGCTCCTCCTCCGGGCAATACCACTTATGGTCGATAGACGGTGCAGAGAATACCACTTCCAGCCTTTACTGTTCACCAAACCACGTTTACTGTTCACCGGTCATGGTTCCGCTTTCTCCAGGTTCCGTCTTCGTCCTTTTACTCCGGTTTCCGCCCGTTATATATGAAAGGGTTCTTTTCATTTATTTAATCTAACCCAGGGTTCCAGCCTATGCTCCAGGTTCTGGTCCGACACTTTTACTCCAGGTTCCGTTTTCCAATGATTTCAATTATATATATATATATATATATTTGTTACGACTACGGTTCCGCCTTTGACTATGGTTCTGCTGGTTCTTCGATGTATGCATATATATAAACCATATATATATAACGCACTGATTCAAACGCCCGGAATGTTATGTGTAACGCCCGACTGTATAAAATATTCTCTGAATTTATATATATATATGTACATATTCTTGGAATAACATCTGTGGCTCTGCCTCTGCCGCTTCTGTCACTCTGCCTCTGCTTCTACTGCTATGAAAACAACTCTGTCTCCATATTTGCTTCCTCTGCTTGTCTCCTTTGCTTCATTCATTTTCTTCTTTGCTTCCATTACCTGTCTTTGTCTCCTTGCAACTGTTCCTGTCTCTGCATCTGCTGCCTCCTTTGCCATCAACGACAACATTTCCAATAGTGTAGGAGTTAGTGTGGATGATGAGGAATTGGTGAGCTTGGCTCTCCTTGGGCTTTCGAAGAGTTGGCATTCCTATTAGGACTCTGTCAATGGTCGGGAGAAATTTCCAGGATGGGAACAACTTTGGTTGGATCTTGTGCAGGAGGAGATAAGGCGGGATACCAGGGATGGATCTTCATCAAAGAATGATGATGAAGAGGATTTCGCTTTGGCTTCCAAAGAAAGTAAGGGGAAGGGTAAGAAGAATGCTTCTCAATCCGGTGCGGATGGTAAAGAGCATGACATGTCCAAAGTGAAGTGTTTTCACTGTCACGAGCATGGGCATTACGCCACGAATTGTCCACAGAAGAAGAAGAAGAAGCAGGTTGTTGGAGCTGCAGCTAGTGAGGCTCTTGCCTCGCAATTTGAGCTGGACGTCTCATTGATCACATGCATGGTGTCTAGTGCATCGGGATCGGGGTGGTATTTTGATAGTGGCGCTTCCTTTCACATGACGGGAGATGTGAATCTTTTCAGTGACTTAGTGGAGAAATATCTCCAATTGCATGTTGAGTTAGGTGACAATGGATGATACAATGCGATCGGCATTGGTACCATAACCTTTCAGAGGGATTCAGGTAAACTCATTCTTTTACAATATGTAGTGCATGTTCCAGGTTTAAAGAAGAATTTAATCTCAGTCGCAATGTTATAGGATAATGGGTATGATGTTGTCTTTAGTGAAGGAAAATTTTTCCTTCAGCACAAAGCAACAAGACAAGTCAAGAAGGTTGGGATTCGAGCAAAGAATCTCTACAGACTTGAAGTAGATGGGATTTCTACGGAGCTTCCTACTGTTGGGAAGTGCAAGAAAGACATCCAATTGAAGCTTGAGAGGGAACAATTTTTGCATGCAGGTAAGAGTGAACCTTGGGATGTGGAGCAACCACAAGATGAGGATCATGGAGTGGGAGAAACCACTTGGCGTGCAGAAATTTCATGCCGATGGGGCGTAGGGAGGCATGAAGCTATACCACTTAGTGAGAGGTGGGGCGACATGCATGAGTAATCCCAAGAGGATATTTCTGGGCAGGATTCATGGAGATGGTGTGAATCTCATGAATTGAACCTAGCTACGAGGAGCCCACAGAGCAACAGTAGCATGATTAGTTGGATTGATGCAAGCAAATCAAAGTGACAGTGTCGGATATTGGAGCACGGTTCAGAGTTGATAGCAAGTGCAGAGTGCATGGGTGCAGAGTTCAACAGCGCAGTGGTTCCTAAAGACATGTGCAGTAGATAAGCAGAAGTCAAAGACTTTGATGATAGATGCATCAGATTGATTGAGGTGTTTGGAGCCTATTCAGTTTCGGAAGAGTTTCAGAGTAGATGCACAGAGTTGCATGGCACTTGCAAAGGTTGCAGGGTGAATGCATGGAGTTGCATGTTGCATGCAAAGACAGTCCTTTCTTGTTGAGAGAGAGTGTTGAAGATTGCAACAAGAACCAGTGAAGGAGGCATCCTGAAACATCATTCCTGATCCTAGTTGGAAAGTGATCACCTAAACTAGGTGGGGGCCACACGTGATTTTTTGGTCGTCAGCATATTTTTAGACATATGGATCATTCTCTATGTTGCGGGATGCTATTTGTGGATGGTTGGTCAAGTTGGAAAATAGATGGAATTCTATTTTAGACATATCAGCTTTAATCTATTTAGGATTGCTAGTCTAAAAATAGATATGTCGAATATTATTAGCTCTAATAATATTTGACTCCAAACATTATCTTATTCTCTTGGAGCACTTTAGTTAAGTGCAATGATGTAAGTAATGAGCCGAAGCGGTGTATGAAATTACGCTATTCCCGAGGGTTAAGTGGAGCTATTGCATGGATATTTCCTGGGTGACGAGGGAAATTTGACCGGAGTTCGTGAGCTGATTGAGGAATAATGGAGTCGTGTTCGCCTTAACTAATCTAAACATAGTTGAGCTAGTTGTATCTAGTTTAACCGATTGATACAATTAGTGAGAGTGGTGTGAATTAATTATTAATTAATTCACTAATTATAAATTCATTAATCAACTAAAGAATACATCAGTTAACTTCAGTGCATGGACAGTTTCAGTGGAGACCAGTGCAAATATAGGTGAAAGGGCAAGTGTGACTATCAGTTGTGACTATAAGTGATGTATGGTTTGCATCCAACACTCAGTAGAGATGCCTATAAATACTGCGTGAGCAAGGCTGGGGTAATTAATTCTCATCAAGAGGCATTCTTCAGCAGGGATTGCGCAGTAGAGGCAGGCTAAAGGCTGGCAAAGATCGGTGCATGGGATTTGCAAGATCGGGCCTGATTAGTGTGTAGCAAGTGGAGATTATACTGAGAGCTTGTGAGGAGATTTGTATGATGATTGTTACATGATCTCTATGACATATATAATATATAGATAGTTGGGGGTTTTCAGCTTTAAGCTTTCCCATTACATACTGTGTTCATATGTGTGAATTTTTATGGCTTTAATGTGTGCATGAAATTGATTTTATTTTCGCATGTGATGATCAATGGTAGAAGAGATTATGTATTATGCATGAAGCTAAAATAGTGTGTGATCAGGAGAATCTCGGTGGATAACATATCAGTTATTCAAATTTCTACACAACACAACTAAACACTGGTTCCATTTTCCCACACCATTTTTGGCGAGTACCCCAATTATTTTTTAAAACAAGCTTGAATGGGATAACATATTCTTGCAATGTAAGTTTTTCCTTCAGACAAATCCAACCTAGTACATTTTACGAGCCCTAAGAAGGAGGAACTCGAGTAACGTCATGGTGACAATTTCCAATGTCATCAGGGTTTAACGAGTCTGAGAAAGGGAGAACTTGAAATATTTTCATGTTTAGAGAGTTTGAAAAGAAGCGGAAAAGAAAACTCCACCATGTCCCTTTTCGTAGGTAGTCTCACACATCCGAAAAGGTAGAAAACTATGTCTGAGAGAACCTCTTAGTCGCGATAGGCTAAGGTATTCATTTTTCGTAAATAATCTATCCCAACCTGAAAAAGGGGTAAACGTATACTGGGTAGATATCGTTTTGTAGCCATTTAATGATTTCAAAACGAAAAGAGTCTCGGTAATATTTTCAGTTTTAGAGAGACAGAAAAGAGTTGAAAGATGACTCCAGTAGTGACTTTTTTGTGTTTTTACCACGTCCAAAAAAGTATAAAATACAACTCGTTACTTCATCATTATCGCGTTAAATACCCGTCGCTACACAAGAAGCAAACGTAAAACCCATTTCTAAAAATAACATAATGTAATAATCAAAAAATATGTCTTAAAACCTAATTAGGGTTTTGAAAAGTTATAAATTGCCAAAAATGGTAAAAAATAATTACTTTTCACTTTTACCTCTTGTGGAGCAATAGTTACCCATTTCATACTGCGATTTTGCGGTGACGATAGTGGTCAATCCGAAAGACCATTCTCGAATCCGTTAGTTCTAGGTAAGAGCCGAAATCCTTCCACACATTTTAAATCTTCTTGCATTTCCTACAACCTAAATTTTTTATTTTTGAGGGAGAAATTGTGAAAACTAGGGCACGACGGTTAGCACAAGTTTCGGGCACGGACTCACACCAATCGCCCAATTTTTGAATTGGGGCACGCCCATTGGCACGACTGTTTCTAAAACAGTTGCACCAACCACGTAGACCTTTTAAAACTTACAATGCAAGTAAGCAAGCCTCAATTCCACAAATCTAAGCTTTTTATTTGGCTAATAATGTCCATATGAATATTTTTGCAGGTGAAAAAGTGGCAAAATGGTGATCGAGTGGAAGGAAAGGAAACACATTGAAGAAGACGAGATTGCCATGGATAATGAGAGATGCATGGAAGCTCTTAAAGACTGTGGACTAAAAAATTTCTTCATGACACCGTGCCTCAGAGCTCAACTGGAGCTGTTGCAATACTTGATCAGTATCTGGGATGAGGATCAGGAAAAATTCATTCTTCGGGATCAAGAACTCGAGATTGATGTCTCAGATGTTTACTTCATAACAGGACTATCATGGAGGGGGGAAACACCAGTCCTAACCGGCAAAAAAAGGATCGGGAAGCGGGAAAGTGGATATCCAAACTATCCTGGACATGGCACTAAAAGTAGTGCTACACACCATCACGCGAGCTGCGGGATCGCAAGAACCACATGAAGCGACAAAAATACAGCTTATTCTTGCAGTAGACTGTTTAACACCGACCCTCTACAACTGGGCAGAGGCAGTGATGATCAATATGAAACGTCAACTAACAAAATGCAAGAAGACTAAATTGAAGCAGTTCGGTTATGGGTCTATTCTGGTATCGTTCTTCCTGGAACGACTACCAATTTTCCAGCGAGAGGAAGTGATAGTCCCAACACCACCAGGACAGGAGCCACGAATGGACCGTTGGGCAGCATTGATGCCAAGGTCAGGGGGTGGCCAAAAAATGTCCTGGAGACCAGAGTTCTTTGATTGGATCCACTGATAGCTGATTGTCGTGGAGGACTGGCCCTATGCTAGCACAGATTTCACTGGTGATCCGGAACTCCCACTCCCGGAAGGAGAGGATTGGGATGAAGCACTTGGTAAGACTCATTTTTTATTTTTAAGAGTATTGTGATTTTTTTTGTGATGTATGTTCTGACATTAAATCTATGTGTTATGCAGATGTTGGACCATAAAGACCTACAGGCATGTCTCCAATAGCGAGGCGAGTCCCTCACAACTTTGGTATTGCCCCTCATGGTGAGGGAGGTGAGGAGGAGGAAATCGTATGCAACTGAGAGGGGATCTCTCATGGAGTTCCAGACTATGCGAGTTTCGACAATGTTCCTCGTGCATACCAGAGACATACTATAGGGGTGTCAAACCGAGTTCACCGCTTGCTAAGTTGGCTTGTACGTGCAGTGACATGCTATCATGATCATCACACCGATTAGACACCTAGGATTTACTTCTGCATATTTTTTAGAGACATGATGTCTCAAGATGTAACAGAAACACACATATTTTTTGAAACTTATGGTGCACACTGATGCAAATGTCTATCTAATACAATGTTAGCCATTGTATCAGTTAATGCATTCATTTGTCTTGGAATATGTTGATATGTGATACAATCAAAATGTCTTTCCAACAAACGAACACATAAATATAATATTAAAATGTGAGGGCTTCTAACTGAATAATGCCCATTAAGTTGAGGAACAACAAGCTGGGAGTCTAGATTTACAACCAATGCACTAATGCCGAGGTTAATCGCCTTGGTTAACAGTTAAATAATATCACTATACTTAGCGACATTGTTTGTAGTTTGTCTTAGACAAATACCTTGTAGATCTATCAACTTACCAGCAGGATCATAAATCACCCAGATTGCTGAAGACAAGTTCCAGGTACTGCGGGAAGCACCATCCGCGAAACCGACATGAGGGGTAATAAAAATATGCACAATAAGCAATGACCCGATAAGTAGGAAGATGCTCGCAAAACACACCAAGCCAAAAAATGTACAAAAATTAAAAGAACACCTATATACACAGAACATGCACGAATGACTCATGCATAATATTTTTTGAGATACAACCCATTTCTGGGCTGATCTAATGGATGACCATCATAATCAATGATCTCATAGGCCCCATTCTTCCAAATTCATTTAACAATGTAAGTCCCATGCCACATGGGGTGAAATTTGCTTTCCCCCAGCTTATTATGAGCTTGGTCGTACAAGAGGATGAGGTCTCCTTCTACAAAGGAGCGAGGGGAAACTGACTAGTCAAAATGAGCTTTGACCCGCTTCTTTTGTGCCTCGATGACCAAAGCAGCAAAGCTGTGAGTTTCATCCAGCCTTTCTAAGTAGATAAGACACTCTTCTTCAGGTGAAGTGTTGGGCAGTAATTCAACAGCTAACTTGAGAGAAGGTATTTCACACTCAATCGGAAGGGTAGCTTCCAGACTATAAACAAGCTGGAATGGAGTGAATCCGGTCACATCCTTGACTGAGGTTCGGTATGCCCAGAGAGCCTAGAATAACATGAGATTCCAGTTGGATTTGTGCATCCCAATCATACGTTGAAGCATGGTGACAAGAAATTTGTTCATAGCTTCAACCTGGCCATTGGCTTGAGGATAGTACGACGTTGAGCTGTCGTGACGCAAGCCTAACCTGGAAGTCAACTCCACCACCATATAATGACGAAAATGGGAACCATGATCAGTGAAAATGGCTTGAGGGACACCAAACCTAGAAATGACGTGATTGAATATGAACTGAGTGGCTGTCTTACCGTCGGCGGCAAGTGTAGGCATTGCTTCGGTCCATTTGGTGAAGTAGTCAACAACTACGATAATATAAGCATGCCCCCCATCCGAGTGAGGGTTACATGTCATAAAATTGATGCCCCACTTCGCAAAGGGACCAACGGTAATGACAAGGTGGAGATGTGCAGGCGGTGCGCGCATATTGCACTAATAGATCTGGAAATCATGACATTTAGAGACAATAACAATGCAATCCTTGAATATATAGGGCTAGAAATACCCAACACGAAGAATCTTTTGTGCGGTGGCATAACCAGACATGTGACCACCATAGGCACCACTATGACAATCATTCATAACTTTCTCAGCCTCTTCGAGAGTCAAACACTGGTGGAGAATGGAATCTACTCTGATGCGGTAGAGTGTATCTCCAACTATATGATAAGGTTGTGAGTGATGGAGGATGCATCGACGAGCATCCTTTGTCAACTCAGATCTAAAAGTGGAAGTCTGATGATATACGATGATATCACCATACCAAGGATCGAGGGTGCTAATCATAAAAATCATATCGTTTGGAATGCATTCTTCAAAACCAGATGGGGTGGAGCCAAAGGGGAGGGAACAAATCAGATCAGCAAAGACTAGTGATTTCTTCGACTTGGCAGTAGTAAATTCCAAATCGAACTCTTGGAGGATAACAATCCACTTTGAGTATTTTCCCCCCAGCAATTGTCGAGACAATATATAGTTCATAGGGTGGCATTCATAAATCACAGTCACAGTATGCAATAGAATATAATGACGAAAATGTTGAACTTCTTGAACCGCAGCTAACGCTAACTTCTCAACATGGGAATAACACGTTTCGGTATCGAGAAGTTTATGAGAGAGGTAGTAGATAACATGCTTGTCACCGTGATCATCATCTTGAACCAGAACCATGGCAATCATACTGAAAGTAGCAGCTAAATAGAGGGAAAAATCGTGATGATAGTTCGGAGGATGCAATAGAGGAGCATTGACAAGAAACGTCTTCAAAGCATCGAAAGACTTCTAGGCGATCTCATACCAAAGGAAAGGGACGCCCTTCTTTAGTAATTGTGTGAATCCTTTAGCTACTTCGGCATAGTTAGGTATAAAATGGCGTAAAAAATTAGCCTTCCCCTGCAGACTCTGTAGCTGATGTAATGAAGATGGAGAGGGGAGATTAATGATAGCCTTGACTTTGAGCGGATCAAGGCAAATCCCGTCTTTGGACACGATAAACCCCAAGAGTCTACCGAAATCGACGCAGAAGACGCATTTGTGGAGATTTAGCCAAATGTTATAGTGTTGAAAATGAAGAAATATCTAACAAAGATGGTCAGGATGGTCCTTACGCTTAGTTGAATGAGCCAGAAGGTCATCCAGATAAGGCTGAACGACGTGCTTAATATCGTGAAAAGCGTATGACATCACTCACTGAAATGTGGCCCCAACATTCTTCAAGCCAAAAGGAAGTTTCTTATACACGAAATTACCCCAAGGACAGATGAAGGCAGTCTTATGTCATAACATGCACTTGGGGGTCTTCTTCGAAATTTCCCTCAAAGTTAGGACAATCACGAGGAATCTTAGTTGGAACTGGAGGCCAATACAGGTTATGAAGAATCAGATCATTCGTAAGCTTTGACACATCAGGCAGTTCCAACATAGTGAGAAATTGTAATTGAGGATTAAAAGGCATTGGAGGCCTTTGATAAGGACCTGTGTTGACATTCCACCCGGTCTGAGAGAAATTCTGCCCCCATATGTTTTGTCCCGGAGGATTCTGACCATAGGGGTTATATGCCAGATAATTCTGCTGATACTGGGGTTGAGGACTACCATACTGATTCTGATCATATCATTGAGGTCCTTGCTGAGAAAAGTATGGAATTTTTTGTGGAATGTAAGCATGGCCTTGAGGTTTATTATACACCAACTGAGATTGATTTTGAGGGTAATAAGTGAAATCTTGCAGCACACTATATATCGGCTAATATCGACCTTGGGGGTAATAAGTGCCTTGGGGTCGAGCAGGTGGACCCTGCTGAGCAGGTTGAGCGGGTTGTTGAACAGGTGGACCCTGCTGAGATGGAAAAACAGGTTGAACCAGCTACCGAGCAGGTTGACTCACGAACACCTATATACATAGAACATGCATGAATGACTCATGCATAATATTTTTTGAGATACAACCCATTTCTGGGCTGATCTAATGGATGACCATCATAATCAATGAGCTCAAAGGCCCCATTCTTCAAAATGTGTTTAACAATGTAAGGCCCATTCCACATGGGTTGAAATTTGTCTGCCCCCAGCTTATCATGATCTTGGTCGTACAGGAGGACGAGGTCTCCTACAAAGGAGAGAGGGGAAACTGACTAGTCAAAATGAGCTTTGACCCGCTTCTTCTGTGCCTCGATGACCAAAGTAGAAAAGCGACGAGTTTCATCCACCCTTTCTAAGTAGAGAAGACGCTCTTCTTCAGGTGAAGTGTTGGGCAATAATTCAACAGCTAACTTGAGCGAAGGTATTTCACACTCAATCAGAAGGGTAGCTTCTAGACCGTAAACAAGCTGGAATGGAGTGAATCTGATCGCATCCTTGACTGAGGTTCGGTATGCCCAGAGAGCCAAAAATAACATGAGATTCTAGTTGGATTTATGCATCCCAATCGTACGTTGAAGCATGGTGACAAGAACTTTGTTCACAACTTCAACTTGGCCATTGGCCTGAGGATAGTACGGCGTTGAGCTGTCATGACGCAAGCCCAACCTGGAAGTCAACTCCGCCACCATATAATGCCGAAAATGGGAACCATGATCAGTGACGATGGCTTGAGGGACACCAAACCCAGAAATGATGTGATTGAATATGAACTGAGCGGCTATCTTACCATCGACGACAAGTGTAGGCATTGCTTCAGCCCATTTGGTGAAGTAGTCAACAGCTACGATAATATAAGCATGCTCCCCGGCTAAGTGAGGGTTACAGGTCATAAAATCGATGCCCCACTTTGCAAAGGGACCAATGGTAATGACATGGTGGAGATGTGCAGGTGGCGCGCACATCTTGCGCTGATAGATCTAGCAATCATGACATTTAGAGACAACAACAATGCAATCCTTGAACATAGAGGGCCAGAAATACCCAGCACGAAGAATATTTTGTGCAGTGGCATAACTAGACATGTGATCGCCACAGGCGCCACTGTGACAATCATTCAGAACTTTCTCAGCCTCCTCGAGAGTCAAACACCGGGGAAGAATGGAATCTACTCCTATGTGGTAGAGTGTATCTCCAACTATACGATAAGGTTGCGAGTGATGGCAGATGCATCGGCGAGCATCCTTTGTCAACTCAGATCTAAAAGTGGAAGTCTAAAGATATATGATGATATCACCGTACCAAGGATCGAGGGTGCTAGTCATAAAAAGCGTATCGTCTGGAATGCATTCTTCAGAACTAGACGGGGCAAAGTCAGAGGGGAGGGAACAAATCAGATCGGAAAAGACTAGTGATTTCTTCGACTTGGCAGTAGTAAATTCCAAATCAAACTCTTGGAGGATAACAATCCACTTTGAGTATTTTCCCCAAGAAATTTTTCAGACAATATATAGGTCACAGGGTTGCATTCAGAAATCACAGTCACAGTATGCAACAGAATATAATGACGAAAACATTGAACCGCTTGAACCGCAGCTAACTCTAACTTCTCAACATGGGCATAACGCGTTTAAGTATTGAGAAGTTTATGAGAGAGGTAGTATATAACATGCTCGTCACCGTGATCATCATCTTGAACCATGGCAATCATACTAAAAGCAGCAGCTAAATAGAGGGAAAAATCGTGATGATAGTTCGGAGGATGCAACAGAGGAGCATTGACAAGAAACGTCTTCAAAGCATCGAAAGACTTTTGCGCGATCTCATACCAAAGGAAAGGGACACCCTGCTTTAGTAATTGCGTGAATCCTTTAGCTACTTTGGCATAGTTAAGTATAAAATAGCGTAAAAAGTTAGCCTTCCCCTGCAAACTCTACAACTGATGTAATGAAGATGGAGAGGGGAGATTAATGGTAGCCTTGACTTTGAGCGGATCAAGGTGAATCCCATCTTTGGACACGATAAACCCCAAGAGTCTATCAGAATCGACGCAGAAGACGCATTTTTGTGGATTTAGCCGAATGTTATAGCGTCGACAACGAAGAAAAATATAATGAAGATGGTCAGGATGGTCCTTACACTTAGTTGAAGACGCCAGAAGGTCATCTAGATAAGGCTGAACGATGTGCTTAATATCGTGAAAAGTGTATGACATCACTCACTGAAACGTGGCCCCAACATTATTCAAGCCAAAAGGAAGTTTCTTATACGCGAAAGTACCCCAAGGACAGATGAAGGCAGTATTATGCTGAGCAGTCTGTAGAATGTTAATCTGATTATAGCCAGAAAAGTCATCCATGAGGGAAAAGATCTCACTCCCAACGCAGTCATCAATGATCTAATCGATAAAGGGAGTAGGATAATTATCCTTAGGACAGGCATGATTGATGTCATGGTAATCAACACAGACACGAATGGTACTATGTTTCTTATCTACAGGAATAATGTTGGAGACCCATTCTGTCAAGGGAATTGGGTAGATGAAACCAACATTGAGAAGTTTTCAACTTCACTTTTAATGGCGGTAGCTTTCCGAGGGTGCACAGGACGAAGGAGCTGATGAACAGGCTTCGAACCAGGGTAGGTAGGAATCTCATGCACCACTATACTGGGATCGATGTTGGGAATTTCTTCATAGGACCATTCAAAGACGTCGTAGAACTTGCGGAAAAGCCTAGTATAAACCTGGACTTCATCCGAAGAACAGGTGACCCTGATATGGATGTTCTCGATGATTCCTGGTTTCACAGAAATGTCGATAGGCATCATTTGCATAATGTTACTCAAGTTACCCTCTATAAAAACTTCATGTGTCAGAATAGGCATTTGAAGCAGAGGAGAAGGAACCTAAGATGCAAACCTCTCAAGACACGTAGACATAGCCCCAAGGCTAGGCATGAATGAGGAACGATGATGACTACCATCCCATGAAAGATCCTCGAGAGACATTGTTTCCATGATGGCTTCATCGGAGGGAAATATCTCTTTCAGGGATCGGGCGAATCCGAATTGCCGAGCCAAGGGGATTGAGAATAAGTGTCAAGAGACACGCTCAAAGGAGCATGATCATAAGACGGAGGTTTCGAAGCCACGATAAGTTCACAATAGATAATCTCGATCAGACTCAACAGCATTGAATCTCCGAAATAATCGATCTGTTCAGGCGAAGGGATGATCCACGGGTCATCAAACTGAGAGATCATGTTGATATGAACAGTGTTGGGTGGAGGAAGGGGAAAAATACCCATGAGGGTAGGATCTTTGAAGGGACCTGGCCAAACGCTCTCGTAGGGAGTAGGAATCTGATCCACATACGAAAAGTTGTTCTTGAAAGAATAGGTGAAAAAAGACAATTGATCAACAATAACAATCTTTCCTTCATGCACAAATTTCAGGACACGAAAGAGAGTGGACGTAACTCACAACATGGCGTGATTCCAACTGCGACCGAGGAGAAGATTGTAATTGATCTTGGCGTCAACTACTTCTACCTCGACATTGACTATCTTCCCTTTCAATGTAATTGACAAACTAGTGAGAACACCTAAAGGTTTCGATTCCCTTCCATCAAAAGATTTAAGGGCACTTGGTTATGAATTCAAGGTCAGAGAACCAATGGCTTTCCAGCAGGAAGATGACATGATGCACGTAGATGCACCTTCGTCCACAGCTACTCGATGGATATCGAGACCATTAATGAAAACTTGTATAATGAATGCAATTTGATGCAGGAGTCGTGGAACGAAATTCTCTAAATCGAAAGCGAGAAGGCTAGTATCAGTAGGATCAACGCCACCAATCACAGATAACAAAGCATTCCATTGAGATGGACAACTCTGAAGTACTTCCAATGCAGACATTGCAGATGGTGCCTGAGTCAAATCCTCAACAATACTGTAATGTTGAGCAGCATGGGCGTTTGGATTTTAAGAAGACTTGTGGAGTACACCTTTGGAAGGTGGCCGTACAACGGGTTCAGTACTGGGCCTTTCAATCTAAAGAGGGCCAGAAGCAGGTGAAGGAGGAGGACCATTAGCGATCTCTTTCCCTGCTGCCTAACGCGATTCAATATAATATTTCGATCTAGTAGCAATAGAAACTGACGTAGAACCGTTCATCATGAACAGCTAAGAGCCAAATGGGGCAGAGGATTGAGGTTGCTCTACCATCTGGGTCTGCTGAGATGGAAAATGTTCTTTAAGAATAGTCGTAGTTCCCCGAGTTCCTTTGAGCAATCTACTTACTTTGGCCCATCAAAGACAATCCTTGGTGTAGTGCTCTTCATCAAAAATCAAACAAGGGTACTTCGGCTTGCGCTGTGAACCATCATCAGCATGAGATTTGGGCGAATCTAGTTTCGAGGTATCAGCTTTGGCCTTACCTTTACCCTTCTTTTTCCCCTTGGAAGTTTTATCTGTCGGATTGGCCTAACCGTCATTTACTTCTGTTAGTATGAATTCTTTGTCGAAGTGTACGAAAAAGACCCACTTTAGCTACGCATAACTAATAGCCCTAACAACAATAATGGCTGCAAAACATCTTCAGATCTGCAATTAGTAGTTAAAGTGCTGCAACAAATAGATCTATAAATGGAAAGATATTAAGCAGTAAAGTAAAGAGTTTGCTCCATGCATCCAACAGACAAGACAAGAACACGATTTTTGAATGAATTTTTATATTACAGGGCACCTGGGAGGAAACAAGAAGGTGTATCCAGATCTCCTCAATGTGATGGGTTCTTTGTAGTCCTCAGCACTTCAGATCTAAGCTTTCTCTCTCTTGTAGATGTAGAAAACCCAATGTAGAAGGTAGAGCTCAATGGGAGCAAAATGGTAGAAATGAGACCAAGTGTATAGATCCAGAGTGATCTTCTATGCAACAAAAGGTGAAGAATGAAGGGGAAAACCCTCCTATTTATAACAAAATATTGGGTCATTCTAGATCTTGGTGCATGATTAAAATAATGTTAACCAAATCTAGATCCACCTCCATGGAATATTTTATTATTATTTGTTGGAGGGAAAGGGACTTTGACTTGGGTCAAAATCCCTTGATTAGTGAAGAATAAATAAATAAATGATTTATTTATCCTTTTAAGGAAGTGGTCGAGATATAATCAAATAAATAATGATTTATTTAATTAATAGTGGTTGATTTGTCATATTTAACAAGGAATATTATTTAAATAATTATTCCTAGAAAATAATAAGATAACTATGGGTGTATCTCATTAATTTCTTTGTTTTTGGGTTAAACATGACTGGGAATAATAATTAAATTGTGGTTTAATTAATTATTCCTTTTGGGGTTTCCTTGATTAACATAGTGAAAGCAGTTTTACTTGGGGTAAAACTGGTCTTACATGGTGTACTTGGGTCCATCTAATAATAAAAGGTGAGACGACCAAAAAATGGTGTAACAACTTCCGCAGTTTTACCAGAATTTGGGGTGGGCTGAGAAGCAACATAATTGGAAGGATTAGACTTTTTCTTCCTAGGATTTGAAGGAGAAGACTTCCAATAAGTCTAAGACACGGAACCAATAATACCATCGACGGATGGGCTCTCTGGTGCTTTAGAAGTTCTAGGTCGAGGGGCATCAGGAAAGATATCATACAATGTGCCGGACTGAGAGTACACAAGATCAAGGTACTGGGCACAAGCAATGGCCTGTTCCTCGGTTACACATGCCCCCATAGCTATGTCTTTAGTGATTTTATTGACAAAGGAGGTAGTGAACCAATCAGTTAGAAGCTGATTAGGAATATCAAACTTAATCAAGTGACGACGACGCCTCCATTCATGAATATGATCCGAGATATGAGTAGCTCGGTCCTGTTTCAAGGATGTGAGGAGGTGTGTCTCGGTCTCAAAGTGAACCGGTAACTGAAAATCGGTAAGAAACCCCATTGATAAAGAGTTGAAGTCTTGAAAGATGCCACGAGATAGCTCAATGTACCACTTTGCAGCGGCACCAGTAAGAGTCCGCTGGAAAAGATGGAGTCAGATGGAATCGTCAACCCAAGAGTTAGAGGAACACCACAAGTGGTAAGTCATAACATGCACCTAGGGGTCTTCTCCGGACTTGCCCTCAAAGTTAGGACAATCACCAGGAAACTGAGTCGGAAATGGAGGCTAATACAGGTTATGAAGAATAAGATCATTTGTAAGCTTTGACACATCAGGCAGTTCCAACATAGTGAGAAATTGTAATTGAGGATTAAAAGGCATTGGAGGCCTTTGGTAAGGACCTTTGTTGACATTCCACCCAGTCTGAGAGAAATTCTGTCCCCATATGTTTTGTCTCGGAGGATTCTGACCATAGGGGTTATATGCCGGATAAGTCTGCTGATACTGGGGTTGAGGACCAGGATACTGATTCTGATCATACCATTGAGGTCCTTGCTGAGCAACGTATGGATTTTGTTGCGGAATGTAAGCATAGCCTTGAGGTTTATTATACACCAACTGAGATTGATTTTGAGGGTAATAAGTGAAATCTTGGGGCACACTATATACCAGATGATATCGACCTTAGGGGTAATAAGCGCCTTGGGGTCGAGCAGGTGGACCCTGCTGAGCAGGTTGAGCGGGTTGTTGAACAGGTGGACCCTGCTGAGATGGAAAAACAAGTTGAACCAACTACCAAGCAGGTTGAACAAGCTGCTGATAGATTGAACTGGTTGTTGAACAGGTTGAATCGGCTGCTAAGCTGGTTGAGTAGCTTGGATCGACTACTAGTGTTGGGCGGGCTGTTAATACCAATTACTATACTTTGTGATACCTATTTGTGACGAGACTCAATTAAATATTTGAAAACAAGTGTTGAAATTTGAATACATATTAGAGGGAACAACCCCATGCCCAATTTTCATTGTCTTAAATTTATTAGTGATATTGCTCTTGGAATTCTTAATCCAAAACTCTATTATATTTTTCTATGACATCCAACCCACATTATAGATGATTTGCAAAGAAATAATGAGTTGGATTTTTATAAAAATCATTAAATATTCAACCACATCAATTATGATTGTATTGCTAAAAAACTAGCAACCTTATTTGGATGTGCTTTTTGAATTCATTAGTTACAAATTTATGAAACATGTTTCTATATGGTTTAATGGTGGTGACAAATTGATTCTATAATGAGGAGTTGTGATTATATCTCAACAAACTTAAATTTCAGATTATACTTGAATTTCATATGCCTCACAAAGGTTATTATCAACATATATAAACTATATTTATATCCTTAAGTTCAATCTTGATGAAGTTATGATGAAATCAAATGGGAAAGAAGTTATTAATTACTAATGAGAGAAGTTAGTAATTAGTAACGAGATAAGTTAGTAAGACAACATCTAGTAATAAGAATTTAAAAATTACTAGGTTAAGAAGGAACCATGAAACATCTAGTAATAGACACATCCTACAAATCTTGTGCAATGGATAAGGATGCCAATCATGATTTGAACTTGGGTCATTTCCATAATATTTTATCCAAGTTTCCAGTAGACCACACCATGTCAAGCTATGGACCATGGTCTAACAACAATTTGGAACAATCATGGTGAAGATGGACTAGCTTCAAATATTTGTAGGTTAACTCCTTTGTTGCATGGGCTATGCCAATTATGGTGTATGGCTAGGCCACCTTTGTCGCGCATGTGCTCTAGTAGATGTATTAAATATTTATTCCTTTTTGGGATCTATGCTAATCATTTTTGTTACCTTTTTTCCCCTTGTAGCACTGTAATATGTAATTTTCACTAGCTTAAAACATATCACCTCATCTTCACGCTTAAAAATGCTAGCAAGATGGGGTAGGGATTTCCAAAATTTTAGTTCATTTGATTGCTTCTAAGAGAGAGAAACAATCAAATGAACTAAATATTTGGATATACATGACCCCATTTTGCTAGCATTTGTAAGTGTGAGAATGAGGTCATGTGTGTGTATTCTAAGAATACCACTAGAAGTCAATTCAATTGGTTGTCATCAATATTGTTGAACATTCGGCTTGTTCTATGCCAATTGTTCACTAGTTCAAATTATCGTAAGTGAGGCTTACTATACTTCAATGTGTAAAGCATCCTTTGGGTTTTCCTATGAGGTTTCATTGCAAAGATATATGCTTTTATTGAAAAATGCAGCAAAAAATTATCAATTTGATTTTTCCTTGATTAAATTTAGAAAATTTGAATTTCCAGATCAGCAAACAACTTGGATGCAATTAACTTGTGTGACATGGTTTGTGTCACCCAGTTTACTCATTAAATTCGAGTTAGAGGAGTTCTAGTTCAGTTAAGCATTCGCGATTGCTATTTTGTAGCAATCAATGTAGGTTATCTCAAGTTATTTTCATTTGATCGAGTTCCAGTTGTTGGAGGAACTAGTGGAAGGTCAGTCGTGTAGTGGGACTTTAGTCAAACTGAGTGATCATCTAGTTAACTGATCAATCCACCAGAAATAGCTAGTGCATATAGACAATTCGAGTTCCCCAGTTGTGGTGGAGATTCCAAGGTAGCATAACATCAATTGTAGACAAGTATTGAGTGTATAGATGTTGTGCGCAGCCAGATAATGCATTTGGATTATTGCAAATCTTCACGAGAAGCAATAGAGACAAGACAATATTTTATCATTACGAAAGGCAAGAGGCAAGAGAATATTAAACCGAGGCAAGAGCAAGAGGCAAGAGCCAAGTACTTTGATAAAATTTAAACCGATCGTACGAGAGGCAAGAGAATATTTTATCATTATTAATTTTATCGAAGTGGGGATCTGATCAGATCAGGCAAGACAATGAAAATTGGGTCCATATTTCCGAGAAACTGCGGTAATCGGTGGAAGTACGGTGTTTTATTATACAATACTTTTGGAAAGTTATGGCTCCTACATTTGTTTACAATATTTTCCATGTGTAAAGTGCCACATTGTCGGTTTAACGTCAAAAGTTTTATTTAATAAATATTCCACTGGAATTTCCTTACAACATTGGCGCGCTCTGAATTTGCTTTACATAATTTTCTTTACAACATTGAACGGTTTAAGTCAAAAGTTATAATTAAAAATAGGGCACTGAAATTTCTTCATAACATTTGTGAAGTGTAAAGTTTGGATAATGATCGAAGTACAGTATTTTTATAATCAAAATAACCGCGAGCACAATGTTTTTTTATTAATTTTATCATAGCGCCGTATTTTCCTTATTAATTTTATTGAAGTACTTTTGTTTGTCTCGGAAAATTAACGTCAGAGAGGACTTCAGCATTTTACAATACTTCTTGTGTTTGTTACGCCCCAAATTACGCACTATCCTTGTTGACTAAAAATAGAAATTGCTGAGAGTTTTCTAAATAAACTATGCCTCGATATCTTTGGACTTTTCAAATCTTTACGCACACTTAATTCTAAAAAGAATCCTTAACAATATTATTAACCATACAAATTTTCATTTCAAAATATAAAGGAAAATATTATTTTATTTATTGATTAATGTGTGAATCAAATTTTGAAAGTAACAAATTATGATATGAAAATCAAAATTGAGTATATAATAGATTGTTGAAATGTTCAAAGGATAATAACATGATAAAGGTTGAAACTTTGACCAAAAAAAATTGGAAAAATTATTAAAATATATTTAAAATTACTTTAACAATGTTTTATTTAAAATTACTTTTACGTATAATTTCCTCAAAAATATAATCTCAACCCCATATTACCTATAGAGAATCATTAAAAATCATACCAATAATTTATTTAGTTATGAATAATGTCATTATGTGCATACCAATTAATACAAAAACATTTTTTATTAATAAAAATAATTAGTTATTAAAAAAATCAACCATATATGCTCCCTTTATTTCTAAATCCTTCACCATTTGCTAACTCAACCCCCATATGCATATCTCTTCATTACATATATGTAGTTGATATTGTATAATAAAGTTTGTGTTTGTGAAAATTATGTGAATAATGATTTAAATACTTTATCAAGTGATCATTAAATATGTTCTTCAATTCCTCGAGTGCACTCAGTCACCTCAAGTTCCAATGTTAGAAGTATAACAATGTTTTGATCTTGAGGTGGTTAGAACTTATTTTTAGCCTCCATGTTCTCAAGGTTTATAGAATTTCGGTTTTGGATTTTAAGTTTAACATTATCAAGGTTGGGATTCGGGATTGATATTGTTCCATTCTAATTACATATTATTTTCTAATTATTTGGAAAAACATTACAAGGAATAATCAATTACCAAATAAAAATGATTAATAAATTATGAATTAATAACAACAAAAAAATCCCAACATTTCACAAATTGAAAGAGTTGAAAGATGAAAAAGTATTGCAATATTGCACATTGATTGCCAAATATTGAAACATAGAATTAAATTAGTCATTCAAATTGTTTGTATTTGTCTAAATTATATGTTCATTCTTCTTCATACCTTTTTAGTGAAATGAGTAATAAAAGCAAACACATGCTTATATTTTTTTATGGTGGAGATAATGCATACACATAGAATGTGTACACCTTTCTTAAAAGGCCATGTTATCTTTTGTGTTGCCGCAAAATGCATAAAAAATTTTGGCTCAAAATTCCAAAGCCTACTCAAACATAATGCATGTGTGCTCTTAGATATGAAAAATGCATATGCTTTATCATTTTTACATAACAAAAATGAGTCTACGAAACATGGGTGATCTAAAAAAGAGGTCTTGGCTTCATGCACTTGTCTTTATTCGAGAGATGTGGTAAATGAGACTTACATTCATTGAGTGCCCTCTTTAAGATATCAATATATCTTAATATATTTTCCTATGCATCACTTATGAGGGTATTGCTAACAAACTAGCAACCTTATTTCGTTGTGATTTTTGAATTCATTAGTTATAAAGTTAAATGAAACATGTTTCAATATGGTATAATGGTGGTGACAAAGTCTGTCTATGATGAGGAGTTGTGATTATATCTCAACAAACTTAAATGGCAGATTATATGTCAATTTCATATGCCTCATAAAGGTTATTATCGATGTATAACAACTACATTTATATCCTTAAGTTCAATCTTGATCAAGTTATGACGAACTCAAATGGGCAAGAAGTTAGTAATTACTAACACGAGAAGTTAGTGAGACAACATTGTTGGCTCGAGGGGTCCTGACCTAGGTTCGAACATTAAGGTTTACCAACAAACCCCTATACTACTGGCCCTTTTGGCAGTGAATTGCTTGCGCAGGCCAAAGTCTCACCCGAAGCAGTATGGGAGGGTGCTGGAACTGGGTTTCTGCACCCTAGGAGAGGGCAGGTAAGTCGAGCAGAGCTGCGTTCACCTTCAAAAATACTAGATCGAGTGTCACAAAGCCCAAATATACAAGTTTCCTTTACATCCACGTGCGAAATACCACTTATAGTCCCAGTAATCAACAAATCATATAATTCTAGAATGATACCGCAACTATCACAGTTATTCTTGCATAAAATATAACAGAACAAATCTAGATCAGAAGTTAACGTAGCATAAGCAATTAACAAAGTTACTTTCGTAGCTCAATACAGAAACATGCATAACATAAACATAAATCAGAGATTCGCATCAACAATAAGTCCAACATATTTAGATACTTCAACAGCCCTTCGCATTCATTAATCCTTTAGATCCTTATTACAATACCCAAAACCAAACCTGCGCACATAGCAGCAGGGTCCGCACATAGAAGGACTAAGGATCTCCCTGCACACAGCCAGCAGGAGTCCTTTCCCTAATAACCCAAACAGATCTCCTAAGTCACAATTCGCATCAATCTCTATTCATGCCTATCTTACAACTCAAAATGTCCTTCTATTTATAACAATCTAGCCTAATCTTTCGTATGGTCCGCAAAACATGGTTTGTGGACTCTAGGTCTACCCTTTGACCCATTACAATGCCTTCGGGGCTTTGACCCACCCAAAAACCCCTGCGTTAGACTAAAATATGCCAAAAATATATAAAAATACTCAAAATTGTCCTAATTCGCAGTCGTTGGAGGACCTTGCTCCAATAGTCCCCCAACACAATCTTGTGACTCGTCCTGAGTCACTATGGTGGTGCGGTCTCCACTTATGCACGTAGTGCATTGATGGATGCGATCAGTGGAGACAACACTTCTTGAATCTGAGCAACAACACTCTGCATAATTTCCACAAGATTTTGGGATGTCGATCCTTCTGTTGCTGCGGTGACACTTTCTAGTGTCTGGTTGATTCGCTTGACTGCACCATCTGCATCCTGAGAAAGCTGGAGGGATGTGGTAGCCCAAGGCTTCAATCGTTCCCCGATGACGTGCTTCTTGCACCGGAGTTCCTCAATCTCGTTTTGGAGAGCCTTGCTGGTCCTCAAACGTGCCAGACGTTGTGCAGGCACCAAGGTGGCCATTGTAGCCTCGTCCTGCTCGAAAGATTCTTCCTTCTGCCACAAATCTTGATTGATCTCTTGGAGGACTAGATCGCGCTGGACCTTGGTACAGAGCTGCATGGCTGACTCTAGCAACTGGGCACCCTGAGCAATATGTCCTGTAATAGTATTCATAGCTTCGGTCACCAGCGCAGCGTGCTGGGATCGTACTTCCAGGGGCGTTTCGGGCTGTAGTTTGGCCTGTAAGTTGGTGATTTGCTGCTCTAGCTGCATCTTAATGGCTTGCATTTCCATCCTGGACACTTTTAATGCTGCGAACAACCCTTCAACTTTAGCTCTGGTGGTGGTTGCGGCTGGGATCTCCTCTGTAACCTTCGTGCAGAGTTGGTGGATCACTGTTTCAAGCTCCGCCTGTTGCGAAACAACAAGGAACACTTCTGCATTCTGCTGTGTGATTGTTTGCTCGGCCACACCGAGCTGTTGGTGTACCTTCTAGTATCGATGGTGAATCTCCTGAAATACAGCAACGTGGAGGCCCTGTAATTCTTCATGGGGTAGCTTGGCCAAATCCAACTATACTTCTGCACCTGATTGGAGTTGGAGTCCCACAAGGGCAGTGCTAGGCAAAGAGCAGAGGTGGATTTCTTTCGTTTCTAACGCTGTAGTGCTGGCTGCCAGGGGAGTCCATACTTGAGTTACGTTGGTCTGCAACATGTTTGTCTTCAACTGTAGGGCGCAGAGCTCGGCCTGGATGGTATCAATTGTAGCCTTCTGTTGTTCCTCCAATGCTAGCCACTTATCCTTTGTAGCTAGTGTAACTGCATCCCTAATCTGTTCAAGGTCACCATCAATCAGTGTGACCATCTCATCATATTCATTTCGTTGGGCGCGCTGCTTCTTTCGAGGCCCTTTTTGTACCCTAGGGGGAGGTGGTATCTTTGTCATTTAATCCTTTCGCGCTCAGGTCTAGCTGCGAACCGACCTGAGTCTCAACCTCGACGTCCTTTCCGACGGTCTGCGACGGATGTGTTTCCTTCCCCATGGCTACGTCCAAGCCCTTTTTACGCGGTCCAGCAGTTTCTTTGAGGATGGTTTTGAAGCCTATTTTCTAGGCAGGGGGCCATAGCACGATCACGTTGTCAATTTCTTCGTCTGCTACCATATAAGGGATGGATGTCCATTTATTATCCTTGAGGCCGTAGATCTGAATATGGTGCATAGTAACCTGGAATTTTGCAATAATTTTGTAGTTATCATATACTATCGGGGACAGCAAGGGTCAAGAGTTGATGGTTGTTTCCATGCTGCTCTGGAAGAGGACCCAGAAAACTTGGTTATCCTCGAGACGCTACGCATCCTTAGAGTCCCATAGATGGGCATATTGAGCTCCTTCGCACATGTCTGGAGTGAGCTCGGGGAGGACCAACTCCTTAGGGGCTTCCCAGGCAACTAGTGATATAAGGAGCAGTAACCAAGAATAGCATAAGGGCTTCCCTTGTTCCTGAGATTCGCAGACGTTAGCCAGAATCTCATCACATAAATATTGAGCCCAATTGAGTGAGACCCCCTTCGCACACCGACCTACTAAATGAATGACATAGGTGGGGACGGTTGTGACCTAGCACTTCTGCATTAGCTTTCATGCTAAGAGCATGGTACCCATCTGTGTAGCAGGATCATTTATAGCCTTGATGATGAATTCCTACGTATTTATATCCACCTTGTAGATCTTCCTCACATAGTTAGCAGTGTATGCCTCGTACTTCTTGCCCACACACTCCAGAGTGTGCGGACCTTTCATGGGGAGGCCCGTAATTCTGTGAACCAACACAACATCAATGGGGACTTTGTCCCAAATCCATAAGCAGCCATCGTGAATTAAAGTGAGCAATTGTCGGGCCAACTGATCCGTGACATTGAAATGGCCAAAATGGGGTATCCGCAGTAGATTCAAGAGTCGGAGCCGACCAATCCACATACCTAATGCTGAGGAACTACTCTGACCCCTTCATTCGCATAAATTGTGTCGAAGTACAACGCGGGGGCCAGCTCAGGAAAGGCTTCATAATTCGCCAAGTCGTGATCATCGAATTTGACCTCATGGAGCCTTCCACACTGATCAATGATGATGGGGACTTCTTCGGAGTTAGTGGAATTTGTAGATAGGTGATCAAGCCATCCAAGTTCTTTGGCATGCGCATTGAGGGTTTGCGCAGTCGAACGAAGGGAGGTAACTAATTGATCGGATTGGTGGGCATGGCTCCTTCCTACGCATCCTGAGCTTGAGGTGTTGCCTGCGAGGACTTGGCATGCCTGGGGGAAGTCATGGGCTTACCCATAGTGCATTTCCCAGCTTTCAGGGGCTTCCCTGAGCCCTGTGGTTTTTCTTTTCCCTTCCTGGTGACCGATGTCAATAGTACTTCTTCATTCTTAGACTTGATCTCCATGAATTCCTCAATTTCTGGTTCTGTAGGTGTTGAGGGTTCAGCAAGTTTAGTGGCCGTCATCCTAGCGCTGAAAATGAAGCCCAAATCTGGGTGGCTATTTTCAGAATGAGTAGGTTGGTTAGACATGAAAGGGATAGTGCAGACCTGGAAGAACTTATAGCTCAAGTTCGCTCGAGACCAGGACGATAAGTGCAAGCTCTGCAAGTGAGACAAAACCCTTGTCTGGGCTATCCTGCTCCTTTTATAATGCCCACAATTGTCCAACGGTAAGGTAAACTTCACCTAGAACTTACCATCAAGTAAATAGTAAAAAATCCCCAAAATCCGCCCCATTAAATGCCAGGGGCCCGCTCCTTCCAACGGTAACTTTTGCTTTTTACCAGATGTTATCATGCCAACGGCTAGTTTTCGCACCCCCTGTGTACTCAGCATACCTGCTTCGTTCGGGTCAAACACCTGTGCCTCCTGCGCGTCCTCCTGTTACACTGAAATTTTTCACCGTGACATTTTAGTACTCCATTGAAAGTCTACAATATCAAAGTTCCCAAAGTCAAGCCTTGACACTAAGAGAAAAGCTCATAAAAGCCTTAAAACTCTAGTACCGCACTTTCTCCTAGTTTTGCCTGCGGTCCCGCACTTTTTGGCTATAAATCTTGCGGAGCCAAACGCACTGTGTATTTATTAAAAGTGTGGACCCCTGTAAAAGTTTAAAAAGGTGCAAGTAAAATCTAGAAGCTTAGTTTAAGTCATTTTTGTAAGCTTCTAGAAAATTTCCTGCGGTGGAAAGATCGCTCCTTTAATGTTCATGCATCCCATCCAATAAGGAGCTAACCCCTTGATGTAAGGAACTAATCCCTTTGAAGGAGGAATCTATCCCTTCTTGTATGGAGTTGTAACCTCCTCTTCTCCACTATAAAAAGAGGCATAGGGTAGCCTCAGGGGGTTACCATTAATGAATTGAAGTTTTAGTATTGTTGGAGGTGAAGTGTTGTTGAAACTTAGACCCTTTTAGCTGAGATTTCATGTGGTAAGGATTACATACCTGTATGTATCTCGGTTGGAAGAGTGCAAGGCTGATATGAGTAAAGGAAACGTCTGCTCCAGATCCCAGGAGGACCTGTACAACATCAATGCGGACACGGTTGTAAGGCTCTTCCTTATTTGAGTTAATACAAATAAATCCGTTTTTCTCAATAAGATGTCAATCAATTGTTTATTTTATGGATTCCTTGATCACCATAATGGATATGATTTATGAATATATGCTATGTAGGTGCTATTTTATGTTTTCTTGTTTATGATTGTAGATCTTCGAAGGGAACTCTTTGGAGCGATTGAAAGACTACTACTACGAAAAAGCGTTGGATCAAAGGTAGGATCGTTAAACCTTTATAGCATTTAATTATAAATCGCAATATATCTAGAGAAAGATAGTTTTATTTGTCTGTTTGTTGCTAGTTGTCCGTAGGACACTTGGGAGGTCTGTCTTTTCCACAAGAACGACTAATCTGTCCAACAAAATGGAGACTCCACTGGGGAGAATTTGAGCTTTAATTTCTTTTACTTTTGATTTATGAACTTATGTTTCCTGAATTTTATTGATTTATATTGGCTTGGGTAGTTAGTCCCTGA
The DNA here is from genome assembly GCA_034641835.2 of Pinus albicaulis. Lineage (NCBI taxonomy): Eukaryota > Viridiplantae > Streptophyta > Pinopsida > Pinales > Pinaceae > Pinus > Pinus albicaulis. The sequence goes on from CM076580.1 coordinate 1,118,318,358, forward strand.
AGAATCCCTGAGAAATATTTGAAGACTTTTGGTTTTTTCTCTTGTTTTCTTGTGTCTGCTCTTTTCCTTTTGAGACAGTGCGGGCAGTTCCGCACTTTTTTAGTGCCCACAGTGCAGGACCGCACTGGATTACACTAAAGCCTGCAGACCCTGTCAAATTTTTGAAAAATATTAAAATATTATTTTCTGGATTAGTTTTTTTAGGTTCTCAGTGATTACCTAGACCTGTATCTTCTATTAGAAAGCCTTGGTTAAGAGTTTATTTCAGCACTTTTGGTTTTGATTGATTTTTTGAAAGATTTGCATATTTTAATAATTTTTGCTTTGTCTTTATCCCGCTCAAAGATTAGAAACTTTGGTATACCATTAGATCACTGGTGTTTCCTTGATTTCTTGCTGAGTCTGTCATTTTAGTAGAAATTGTTTGTGAGATTTAGATCCCATTTTTCTCCTTTGCACATCTTTGAAAAACTTTTGTTAATAAGTTTGGAATTTCACTTAAAAAATGAAAATTGGATGTTTTTTTCGAGTTCTTTCTGATTCAAGTGAAGAATTTCTTAGTTAGATCACAAGCTAAGTAAGACATCCTTAAAAAATTTGAAGCTTCAATTCAAATTTAGTCTTAGAATTGTTAGATCTTAAAATAGTGTTTTTAGCTTTGAGTGCTTTTCTAGAAATTGTAGTGTCTTTTGAAGAAAAAGCTTAGTTTGTAGTTTCGATCTTGAAAAAAATGGATTTTTAATGAGCATAGATCATATTGAGTTCTCATTGAAATTAGATTTCTTTTCATTTATTCTTGCTTAAAGGAAAGATTTTTTTTTCTTCGAAAATTGCATTTCTTAACTCTTCCTTAGCTAGAATTCATTGAACGAAAATAGTTTGTTTCTCATTATTAGATGCATATTTAGTTTGATTTGAGTTGGGTCATTACACATCATTAGTTTCACTCTCATACCTATTGTCTTAAGAAACAACCTTATAAAATCAACGCTTAAATTAAAATTAACCTAGTAACTTTTATATTTCTAGGGCTCTCTTCACCAATATAGCTTAGGCTAGTGTCTTGGAGTAGGGAGTAATAAACTCTCCAAGACAGTTAAAACAAACAAGTAGTTAATCTTGCAGTAGGAAAAAATCCAATAGTCGCTTGTATGCTCTGGGAAGGTCCTCTTAAAGGAGTCAAGCACGAGGTCATATCCGAACTAGTGGGATAATCAATTCTATCTCATTGGGAACGATAGAAGATTTGTGCGTATTAAGAACAGTAAACCTCGGATAGACCATTGTCGAGGAGCCTGGGGTCACTTGTCGGTATACCTTGGATTATGTCAAGGAGCCTTCAAGGGGATTGAGCTTTGTTACTCTGCCCTTGCGCGTATGTCGAACTGTAGACTGTTCCCCCAGGTATATTAGTTCCTGTTGGTAACCATAGTGACCATAATCTTACAGTTTTTTTCCTAAGGTGATGGTGGTGGAAAGATCCCACTGTACCTGGAGCAGACGTTGACTAGACTCACTTGGACTCTTCGGAGGGTTATCTTCACTCGTGATGGTTTAAGTGGAGAAACTTGCACCAGTCTGTTTCATTAAGCAGGTTGTCGAGGTAATTGTTCCAACCGCCCTTTCTGCATTAAATACTACGACGTTGGATTTCATCACCAACTAGTGTTTTTAGTGTGGGAAGTTACTGTTTATGTGTGGTTTGATCTCCTGGATTTTTAAGCGTGTGATTCATTTGTTTGTTTCCTTAGTGACTCTAGGAGTTTTGATTGAAATTTTCATTTGATTGCATGTGATTAATAAGTTCTAATCATGGCCGAATTACCGAGACAATTGCGCAGACTTCAGGGGAAGCCCCATGAATATACACCAAGCCAACTTGAAGGGCTACGAGCTCTAGTATCACCTAATGACAGTAGAATTAGATCAACAGAAGTAGGATATTCATCTATAATTTTTCATCTTGATTATCAATTACAAGCAATAGAGCATATTCAAGAGCCGATTTCAGTTTCCGAAGTTACTAGTAGTATTCGCTGAGGAACCTGAAATTTTTGAACCTGACACTGAACCTGCTGTTTTAGAACCATCTTCAGGATTTTTGACTCCAACTTCTAGTGATCCTAGTTCACCTAGGGTAAGACATATTATTACTGAAAATCTTCCTTCTGACCTCATTTCCATTGAAGAACTTGTTGGTCTGGACGAAGAAGTAACTCTTCCCGAAACCCAACAGACTTTGAATATTAGGGAGTGTGAATCTATATTCTATAATCCTTTTAGAAGTGATGTCTGGTACTTGTCATTGATAGATTTTTTAGAGAACATGGGTCTTAGTTTTTCACCACCCCGAATTCCTTTTCATCTTACACCAAGGGGTTATTATCCTTCATCAATCATGTCAAGTGATTCATCTATGTTTTCCCAATCACCGGAAACATTTTTATACGGTGGTCCTTCTATTCCTTCGGGGTACCAGTCACTCTCTGGTACTTTCTCAGGAGTAGTTCCTCGACCAACTGAACAAGTGTTATCAACTGGTACGAATGGAACTAAAACTAAAACGTCCAACGAAGAGAAAAATTTTATGATGTCTGGTAATATTCCAAATCCTCAACCTCAAGGTAGTCAGTTACCACCTGGGGGGTAACCTCTAGGTAGTCAATTACCGCCTGGGGGGCAACCTCAAGGTAGTTAGTTACCACCTGGGGGGCAGCCTCAAGGTAATTTTCTACCACGAAAAATTGTAGGATAGTATTATTTACTTGGAGAAAAACCTCAAGGACAGTACATACCTCAAGGTTATCAACCTCAAGGACAGTACATACCCCAAGGTCAACCCCAGACTCAGAATATTCCTTAGGGTTCTTATCAACCCCAGCTTCAGTACGTGCCTCAGGGTTATCAACCTCAAGGTCAGTACCCAACTCAAGGTTTCCAACCACCTTCCGATCAATCATTTTTACAATGAGCTAGAAATTTACCACTTAATTATCAACCCTACGTTCAATCAAGCTATGTTCCTTCATATGTACAACCTTCTACGGGTCAATACCCCGAAATGAACATGTTGTGGAATCCATCGCAAGTTCAACAGACTATGCAACCTAATGTGCAGTTACCTAATCAACCTGGACAACCTTTAGTTTCTAGTTCAACCCAGCAACCTGTCCAGCCTATTGTTCAAATCCCTGCACCTGGTTCTGTTCAGCAGCCTGGGCCTAGTACACCTTAAACTCTGCCCCAAACTGTTGTAACTACTGCAACCTATGTTCAACATACAACACCTATTTCTGGAGTATCTGTAGCTCTGGTTTCTTCTATCCCTATGTCAATACAAATTCCTCAAACCTCTGCACCACAGTCAGGACCTACAAGTCAGACTATGGCCCAGATGCCTACGGGACAAGCTGGTACAAGTACGATTGTTTCTAGTCAACCTCAGTTTACTTATCAACCGTACCAGGGACAGTATCAAATTGGTCAAGCTACATAAAATCCATCGTATCAGTATCAGCCATACCCTGGGTATACTTATCAAATACCTCAACAACCCCAGTATGGTCCAGTTAATCTTGGTTACCCAGGAGGTTACATGATTCAAAATGCACATTTGATTCCAGGATATCCTAGCTATCCTCCTCCTTGCACTGGTTTGATCACTCAAGGTTATCAAGACCCTAGCCATCGGTTACCATTCATAGCAACTTTAGATTTACAGGATTTGTTGCGCCTTACGAACTATCCCATTTTTTATCTTCCATATTGGCCACCGATTCCTAACAAGTTGCCCAGTGATATTCTGAAATTTGAAGGAAAGCCAGGAGAAGACCCGTCTAGTCACGTTATGACTTATCACCTCTGGTGCGTATCTAATTCACTAATCAATGATTCAATTCGATTACGTATTTTTCAGAGAACTCTCATTGGTCTAGCTGCCAAATGGTACATTGAGTTACCATGCGGCTCTTTTAATAATTTTAACGCGTTAGCAATAGCTTTCTTAACCCATTTTCAGTTGCCTGTCAGATACGAAAATGGCATAGAATTACTGACTTCATTAAAGTAGTCTACGTCTACGTACATATCTGATCACATTCATGAATGGAGACGTAGAAGGCATTTAGTGAAAGTTTTTATTCCTGATCAAATTTTGGCTGAATGGTTTATTAAATCGTTATTGCCCAAGTTTACTGAAGATGTGGCCAAAGGAGGCGTTGTCATGGAAGAGCAAGTTATTGCTCAGGCTCAGTACCTTGACCTTGTCTATACTCAGTCAGGTACTCTGTATGATAAAATCCCGGATCTACCAAGACCTGGTCAGTTAATTGCAACTCCTTCTGGCTCTCATGTTGCTGATGGTGTAATTGGTTCTGTTAGTACTGGTAAGAGTAAGAAGAAGTATTCCATGACTACTTCTCCTATTATCACTTTACCCGATTCACCCAAAGAAGATTCTTCCCTAGAAACTTCTACCGATCTTCATGTTGTAGAGATATCTGCGACCAAATCTAAAAATGGTGGTAAGAAGAAAGGTAAGAATAAAAAGAAGAAATCTTCAAAAGAAAAAACTAATACAACTGAACCAATTGATGAAAAATGCAAACCTCGATATCCTTGTCTCATCTGTGACCAGGATCATTTTACGAAAGAGTGCCCACATAGAGCCGAGGTATCAAAATTCGTTAAGGGTTCACCTATACCTGCTGTCATGAAGGATCCCTTTCCCACTCAAGATAGTAACATGGTTGGATCTTCCTCCAATCCAGTTGAGGATATTTTAATGGTTGCGACGCGATCGCAAGATTACGGTAGTAAAAATACTTGTAAGGAAGCAGAACCATCCAATTCTGCATTGACTACATCTCCCTCAGTTTCTAATCCATTACAGATCGAGAAAAAAAATCATGAATTAGTGATTAAACTGCCTGCAAAAGGTGTACTTCATAAATCAGCTTTCAATCCACATGCGAGAGCTGCTTAGAATTACAATATTGTTGAAGATTTGGAAATTTCCCCTTTAGCAATGTCGGCTTTGGAAGTATTGCAGTCATGCCCATCCAAAAGAAAATTACTTTTGTCAGCCTTAGGAGCTGTAGATCTCCAGGATTCAAACCTCATGATCTTCGATTTAGAAAATTTTACACCACGCCTACCTCATCAAATGGCTTTTCAAATTCCAGTAATAGTCAAGAACAAGCGTATCTTTCATACTGTTGTTGATGAAGGGGATTCTATGTGTATAATGTCGATAAAATGTTGGAAATCACTTGGTTCTACAACAATCAACCAATCACCAAATATTCTCAAAGCGTTTGATGGAAGAGGTTTTCAACCATATGGTATTTTACAAGATCTACCAATAGAGGTCGAAGGCAAAACGGTTAATCAAGATGTGGAAGTGGTTGATGCCCCTCTGGATTATAACCTTATCCCAGGTCGCATTTGGTCTTACGCTATGACTGTTGTTGTATCATCGATATTTCGTCTCATCATGTTTCCTCATAAAGGAAAGATCGTTAAGATAGATCAACTCTCATATTATTCATCCGACCCAGCTTCTACTGATAGTATCCAATATATCGGAAAATCGACTATCCCTTATAAGGATGTCAGAGTAGGTTTGATTAAAGATTCAAATTTACTGGGAACTTTTTCCTTGCCTCCTCCTAATGTGCAAACTCCTATTGCTAATATCAATATGATTACATCAAGTACTATTTCCTTTGATGATCCTTGGATAGTACCGTTAGAATCAGAATTGGATTCTTTCGAAGGCCCGATGCCTTTGAGTCCTTTTGAGATAGCATATCAACAAGTACAGTCATTTTCTGATACCCCTTCAACCGACTCTGATCTAGTGAATGTGATCAATCAGGAGTCATTTTCAATATTGAGTTTAGCTTTGACACCAATTCTGGATCCTGCTCAACAAGTTTTCCATACTGATGAGCATATTCATGAATTCTTATCGGTAGATGAATTACCATTGGAAGATCTACACCATAGGTCTTCATTTTTACCTGACCTCGATCATTTTGAAAATGATTTTTCCTCTATTTTTACCACTAATTACGTCAAAGAACCTCAGAACCCTCTTTCCAATGCCGATTCTGAATTAAATTTAGAAAATATTTCTACGACGGTTCCTCTTGATATTTCAGTAAAACCTGGAATTATTGAAAACATTCACATAGGTGCTTCTTGTACGCCTGAATAAATTCAAGCATATAAGACCCTGTTTCAGGAATTCCGTGACATCTTTGCCGGTCATATGAAGAAATGCCAGGAATCGATCCATAAATCGTTGTACATGAAATTAAGATATACCTAGATGCCAAACCAGTCAGACATAAATTATGACAGATTCATCCAAGAAAAGCTGCCGCTATCAAAGCAGAAGTTGAAAAATTACTTCATGCAGGTTTTATTTATCCAATCCTGTTAACGGACTGGGTATCTAATATTGTTCCGGTCAATAAAAAACAAGGAACAATAAGAGTATGTATCGACTATAGGGATATAAATCGAGCTTGTCCTAAAGACAATTATCCAACCCCTTACATCAATCAAATTATTGACGATTGTGCTGGAAGTGAAATGTTCTCATTCATGGATGGATTTTCCGGCTACAATCAAATAAACATACTCCCTGCAGATCAACCTAAAACAACTTTCATTTGTCCATGGGGAACTTTTGCTTATCGCAAATTACCTTTTGGCCTTAAGAACGCTGGCGCCACTTTTTAGAGGGCCATGTCTTATGCATTTCACGACACTAAGCATATTGTGCAAACCTACCTCAATGATTTTCCTGCTCATTCTTCATGCAGAGCAGATCCTATTACTCATTTACAAGCCATATTTATGTGATGTAGGCACTATAAGATTCATTTGAATCCTCACAAATGTGTTTTTTGCGTAGAATCTGGACGATTATTGGGATTTATTATCTCAAAGGCAGGCATTCGTGTCAACCCATCGAAGGTTGAGGCAATCATCAATTTACCTCCTCCTTCTACTCTTCGCCAACTCCAAAGTTTGCAAGGGAAAGCAAAATTTTTACGTCGATTCATTCCTAACTACACTGAGTTAACGAAAGGTTTCACTAGGTTGTTGAAACAGAACATTCCATTCTTTTGGGACGAGGTCACTGATCAATCTTTTGATGCTTCAAAAAACGCATTGACCCATGCACCGTTATTGCATCCTCCCAACTACAACCAAGATTAATTTTTGTACCTTGCTGCTTCCGATTCCACAATAGGGATGGTTTTAGTTCAGGAAGATGAATTCCATAGTGAACATGTGATTTACTATCTTAGTCGAAATTTGCATCCGACTGAGATCAAATACTCACATGTGGAGAAATTGGCCTTGGCAGTTGTTCAAGCTATCCAATGTTTTTGTCACTACATACTTTTACGCAAAACGACAGTGATCTTTGACTGCAACCCTATGATGTACATCTTGACCAAAAAATTGCTAGGGGGAAAATACTCCAAATGGATTGTTATCCTACAGGAGTTTGATTTGGAATTTGAAAAATCAAAATCCAAGAAATCATTGATATTTGTTGAACTTATGTGTGATTTCCCACGTACTGATACAAAAATTGTGGTAGAACAACCAATCGCGGATGAATCCTTGTTTCTTATTAGTACCATTGATCCATGGTATGGAGATATTATCATATATCTTCAAACACAATCTTTTCGGCCTGAGCTTTCATGGTCACAACGACGAAAATTTCGTTTTCAGTCTCAACAATATCACATTGTTGGCGACACACTTTACCGTCGTGGTGCAGATTCGGTTTTTCGACGTTGTCTAACTCATGATGAAGCCGAAAAGGTTTTAAATGACTATCACTCCAGAGCATGTGGCGGTCATATGTCTGGGTATGCCACAGCCCAAAAAATATTGCGCGCAGGTTATTTCTGGCCGTCTATGTTTAAAGATTGTATTTACGCGGTGCGAATATGTCATAATTGTCAAATCTTTGATCGAAAAATGCGTGCACCACCTGCTCCTCTTCACCCCATAATTGTTGTCGGTCCTTTTGCAAAATGGGGCATCGATTTCATTACATGTAACCCTCACTCAGTCGGGGGGCATGGGTACATTATTCTAGCAGTAGATTATTTTACCAAATGGGCTGAGGCGATGCCTACATTTGTGGCAGATGGAAAAACTGCAACTACTTTTGTATTCAATCATTTGATTGCTTATTTCGGTGTACCCCAAGCGATAATTACTGATCACGGGAGCCATTTTCGAAATATCATGATGACCGAGTTAACAGACCAGCTTGGCCTACGTCAATACAGTTCTACACCATATTATCCGCAGGCCAATGGTTTAGTTGAAGCGATTAACAAATTTTTAGTCACCATGATCAAACGAATCATTGGAATTCATCAGTCGAATTGGAACACCATGCTCTTTTCAGCACTTTGGGCATATCGAACCTCAGCAAAAACATCGACAGGTTTTACCCCTTTTCAACTGGTTTAAGGTTTATAAGCGGTATTACCCATTGAATGCAAGATACCATCACTCCAATTAGCCATAGAGTTATTACCAGATACTTCTAAAGAGGAGAAATGTTTTTTATACTTGGCTCAATTAGATGAGAATCGGCACACCGCTGCGTTAGCTACCGAGGCTCATGCGAAAATAATGAAAGCTCAGTATGATAGAAGTGTTACTCCTCGTAATTTTTCAGAAGGAGACCTAGTTTTGATTTATGATCAAGCCAACGACAAACTAGGGGCTGGGAAATTTGAACCCATGTGACATGGTCCTTACATCGTCAAGCGACAACTTGCAAAAGGGGCCTATGAATTGATTGATTTTGACGGGGTCTCTTTGGGTAAACCCAGAAATGGACTTTATCTGAAGAGATATTATGCTTGACTTCGTGTGGAGATCTTCTCTATATATTAGTTACTTTTTAGCTGGTGTGCTATAGATTAGAAACGCGTGCCTAGCGTAAGTGTGCTCTTACTATTATTCCCGCTTATCTGGATATTTTTGATATCGTAGATGTTAACGTCCTTTAAAATGTATATTGGTTTTGCTGATGGCGCTTGTCGTAGTACACAGAACATATCTTCCGCAGCTTGGGTTATTTACTCACCCACTGATGAGTTAGTATCAATGCATGGGGTAAGTCTCGGTCAAGCGATGAACCATATTGCCGAATATAGTGCAGTTATTGAATTATTATCGGAATCCATTTCATTTGGAATTCAGAGTTTGATCATTAATTTAGATTCTGAACTCGTTGTATTACAGTTAAATCGAGTATATGCCATTAGAAATCCAATATTATTAATATTATTTTTAAGATTTCGTCTCCTGGAACGAGAGTTCGATTATATTGAATATCAACACATTTAAAGAAATTTAAATACATTAGAAGATGCAATTGCTTCTAATGTTATAAATAGACATTTGCGATAACAAAGTAACAAATCAAACATTTCATAACATGATTGAACAGGTAAATTGAAATAATAGTATATCATAGTATAAATGTAGTGTTCAAAAAATATACATCGTCTTCGATCATAGGCTCAAAACGCCTTATGATAAAAAAAAAGTGATACAAAAATGAGTCTACAAAGTCAACCAGCCACTATCCGTGGTGATGATCATGATAATACACCATGGCTCGAGCCACCCTAGTCAAAAAAATCCTGAATGGACCAGGAACACCTATGACATATCTCTATAGCCGGAGCGGGAGATCATCTATAGTAGTCTCAGAAATATCTATAGTGAGCTGCTCCAGATGGTACTCTAAGTCAGTCAGGTTCTCTGCAGTCTGATCCTGTGGGGTTGGTGGTGGTGCTGCTGCATCCCTTTGCCTCCAGTCAAAGGGGCGGAGAATGGCTGGTCGAGTTGGACCCACGTCTGCATTTGAAAATTTTTGTAATCAGTTTTGGATGATCAAAAAACAAAATAAAAATTATAAATTAGAACACGTCAAAAACATTTTTTACCTGACTCGTCCCACTGAGATCTTGGAGGAAGGGGTATCTCCCGGTCGCCACGAAAGTCCATGCTAGCATAAGGAAAATCCTCTATAACAAAAAGTTGGCATTCCAGCCAACAAAAATATGTAGAGGGAAATCTCACAATCTCCCCACCCTCACTGTGGCAGGCCATCAAAGCAACCCAACGAACCATCCTAGGCTCTCGAGGCCGACTAGCATCGACAAGAATGTGTTGCGGGGCTAACATGGGGATCCTCTCTAGAGAAAAGGTGACTACAAGGGACCCATATCCAAAGTTTTTCAGCTTCCCATTCTTTGCTCTGGTAAGTTGGCCTTTCACATTTGCCAACACTGCCTCACACCAGTTGTATATGGTGCCTCGAAAGAAATCTACTGCTATGCGCATCTGAGAACCATTGGCTAAATGCAAAGCTACACTTTCACACAGCTTTACAACGGTAAAAGCAATCACTTTCAGCTCTAGATGGATGATAGTTTTTATATCAATCCATTTGTCCCGAGGATTTGCCTCATCATTGCAAAACTCTAATTGTAGGCTTGCGACAGACTGGCCACCTGGCCTAGCCCCAAATAGAGATAATGGTGTGCCTCTCCTGGACAAACCAATCAAAAAATAGATGTCTTCCAGCTCAATCTCAAGCTGGTGACCTCCGATCACAAAACACTGGTCCTGCACATCCCATTTACTTACCAGCCAAGTAAGAAGATCCACTTGAGCTCTCATGCCACTGATAGCCCAAAATTTGTAAATCCCACATGCTCTTAAAGCTTGCAAAGTTTGTTGATGAAGTATTGCTACTTCATCTACCTCTTCATGCTCCTGTTCTTGCCAAATGAGCATTGTAGATGTCCTACAACAAGTAAAATGAAGGATTAGAATCATTTTCAAGAAAAAAATTTGGGTAATTTAGGAAGAAAATATGTTTTTAAAATTGCCATGGCGCCTCCGCACTTTACGCTCAGGGACAATGCATAGATACGCATGGGCCCTGTGTTAAAAGTGCAGGGCCCTGCCATTTTTCTTTGTAGAAAAATGTCGAGGTCCGCAGTACCTAATGCATTAGGTGCGGACCCCCGAGGGCGGATTTTTCGGCATATTTTCCTCCCAAAAATGAAATTTTGACCCAAAATTAAAAAATTGAATGGATAAAATGCAAGATAAGGAGATTGTGGATTACCTGAAACAGACAGTTTTTGAATCCGACGATCGATTTGCCCAGAATCTTCTCCAAAGCGTTTTTTGCCCCAGAGCTCTAAAAACTTCACTCCAAATTCAAACATTAAAAATGAACTTGAAAAACTCCTTTCTATAAGCTTTTTTGAATAGATGAATTTTCAATTTGTTTATTTTTCACTTTAAAAATTAGTTTTTCAAAATATCTTTATTATTGAAATAGGTATGTTTAATTTTTCGAGTTTTTGTGCAGAATAACGGACTTTTCAGGAAAAATGGTCATTTTTTACGAAGAGTAAAATTTTATCACATTTTCGGGCTCTTTAAATTTTACAAAAAAGTGAAACCATGGAGTCCTCTTTTAAGCCCTTTTCAGACTCTCTAAAAATGAAAAGCTCGCTGAGTACTTGACTATTCGAACTCGTTAAAGTAAATGAATAGTCGTCCCTTCAGTATAAGTTTACCCCTTTTCCGGACTGAAATGGACTATTTACGAAAAATATATACGTTGACTAATCATGGTCAATAGAGTTCTCTCTTGCATTATTTTGTCCTTTTTCGGTCCTGAGGGACTAAATTTACGAAAAAGAACACCCACGGAGTTTTCTTAAGTTTTTCTTCTAACTCCCTAAAAATGAAAAGCACCAAGTTTCTCCTATACTAGACTCATTAAAATTTAACAGTAAAGGACCTATCGATTACAAATAGGAACGGACCACTCCTTCTTAGGGTTCAATTTTAAACTAAGTTAGACTCATCCAAAGGATGAGCTTATAAACAAGCATATGTTATCCTCCTCAAGCTTGTAAAAAATAAAGAGGTACTTGCCAAAAATGGTGGGGGAAAAGAGAGAAAAACAGATTCGTTTGTCACACTTTGATTTGTAAAAGCATTACACTACTCTTGAACACGACACTTTTTTTCGTACTACTACCTGGGTTGGGAAATCCTTTGTGTATCAGTTAATCAAACCACATTGAAAGTCTTCAGCCGGTTTCTGGGTATTAGCTTGGGGAAACTGTCACCAAACCATCTGTAGTGTAATTATGTGTTCAAGAGGACAGTAAAATAAACCATTCATCTACAAACACTTGTCTCCATTCGCGTTGACCATCCCTGAGTTAGTCCTTGCAAAAATTTCTTCAAAACTTGATCTATGGTTTCGTGTCGTGAGCTTGCTTACGACGGATCACTTTCTATCGACGACAGCTCATCATCTAGGAATTTGATCTAGAATCCGTCAGTACCTTGGAATTTGCATGCCTTAATGGCAGATTTCTTGCCTTTGACGACAGGTTGCATCATTGACCTTCGATCGAACGATTCCATGAAATGTTCGAATTCAGATCACTTATTCACATTTCATGAATTGTACTGAGTAATTTGAGAGCCATTGTCATTATTGGTGGTTTCTCTCACACTTGTTAACAGTTCACATCATCGACTGCTAATCAAGTGGTTTCTACCATGTTCGACTTCAACACATTTAATCGCATGGATAGAATCGTACTAGTTCTAGAAGCATAAATCAAGACCTTGGATCTAGTTTCCACCATCCAGGCTGTGAGGAGTTTTATTATTCATTATGCAGTAGACAATTCATTACAGATGGCCGCGTCCATGTTGTGTCTACATTATTGATGTAATATTAAAATCATTTCTATATCAGAACAAGTTTAGTTAGTTTTTGATCTAAGTACGGGAATGCCTACCTTAGTGATGATATATGTGTGTGTGTGTGTGTGTGTGTTGCATTGAATTTTTTTGCAGGGTTCCGACTGGGGTGTCCATAGGCTAATCCTTGAAATGATAAAGCACATCACTCTTCGAATATTCTCAGAATTCGCACTTTAGGGGGCAATTTGTTACACTAAAATTTGTCACCATGACATTTTAGTACTCCCTTGAAAGTCTACAATATCAAAGTTTCCAAATTCAAGCCTTGAAACTAAGAGAAAAGCTCATAAAAGCCTTAAAACTCTGGTACCGCACTTTCTCCTAGTTTTGCCTACGGTCCCGCACTTTTTGGCTATAAATCCTGCGGAGCCAAACACATTGTCTATTTATTAAAAGTGAGGACCCCTGTAAAAGTTTAAAAAGGTGCAAGTAAAATCTAGAAGCTCAGTTTAAGTCATTTTTGGAAGCTTCTAGAAACATTCCTGCGGTGGAAAGATCGCTATTTCATGTTCATGCATCCCATCCAATAAGGAGCTAACCCCTTGATGTAAGGAACTAATCCCTTTGAAGGAGGACTCTATCCCTTCTTGTATGGACCTGTAACCTCCTCTTCTCCACTATAAAAAGAGGCATAGGGCAGCCTCAAGGGGTTACCATTAATGAATTGAAGTTTTAGTATTGTTGGAGGCGAAGTGCTGTTGAAACTTAGACCCTTTTAGCTGAGATTTCTTGTGGGACGGATTACATACCTATATGTATCTCGGTTGGAAGAGTGCAAGGCTGATATGAGTAAAGGAAATGCCTGCTCCAGACCATAGGAGGACCTGTACAAAATCAAGGCGGACACGGTTGTAAGTCTCTTCCTTATTTGAGTTAATACAAATAAATATGTTTTTCTCAATAAGTTGTCAATTGATTGTTTATTTTATGGATTCCTTGATCACCATAATGGATATGATTTATGAATATATGCTATGCAAGTGCTATTTGATGTTTGATTGTTTATGATTTTAGATCTTCAAAGGGAACTCTTTTGAGCGATTGAAGGATTACTACTACGAACAAGCGTTGGATCAAAGGTAGGATCGTTAAACCTTTATAGCATTTAATTATAAATCGCAATATATCTAGAGAAAGATAGTTTTATTTGTCTGTTTGTTGCTAGCTGTCCGTAGGACACTTGGGAGGTCTGTCTTGTCTGCAAGAACAAATAATCTGTCCAACAAACACTTCCTTCCATACTGTAGCAAAAATGACCCCATTTATGGCACTTTATGGATATCATCCACCATCCATCACATCATCTTTAAGAGAAAATTTGAAGGTTCAAGCAGTGGAAGATTACATTGAGCATCCACAAGAAGTTCTCCAACTCTTAAAGGATAACCTGAATTTGGCACAAAATCAAATGAAACAACAGGCAGATCAACATCGCAACGAGAGAAGTTTTGATGTAGGAGACTCGGTATTTTTACAACTACAACCATACAAACAAATGTCCCTCAAGCAAGCTAAGAAGGATAATAAATTATCAGCAAAGTACTATGGTCATTACAAGGTGTTGAAAAATATTGTTACTATGGCATACAAATTTGAGCTTCCTGCTTCTTCACGAGTGCATCCATTTTTCCACATTTCATGCTTAAAGAAGGTTATAGGTGAAAATCTTCTAGTTCAAACAATATTGCCAGAACTTGATGAGGAAGGAAAAAATCATATTGGAACCTGAAACGGTCATGGAAATAAGAATTCAAAAGCTACGAAATCGATCAATTTCAGAGTATCTCATCAAGTGGAAGAACTTACCCACAGAATATTCTACATGGGAGGATGAGAATTTTATACAGAAGTGACGAGAGGTACTCAAGCATTGAGGAAAACAATTTTTTGAAGGAGAGGGGCATGTTAGGTCCCTATATTATTAGTATAGTCCCTTATTGTTGTTAGTGTAAGCCCCATATTGTTATTATTGTTCCCTTAAATTATTATTGTTAGGTTGGCTAGGATTACATTGTGGCCCCATGGACTCCTATATATAGAAAGGAGGTTTTGTAATTTGTATCATCCAAGAATTGTTCATTCATGTAATGTATTGGAGGTTGCCCCCTCGAAGTGGCTTATTTATAAGGCGTTGGTATCTCTTTTTTTCTATTTTTGGAGCTGGTTTCACAAAAAATCAATTCAAATGGATCTCATTAACCCCTTATAAAAAATAGCATAAATTTACTACTATTTCTTTATAAGGCATTTCCATAAATCTTATATTCGTGGACTAGTAACCAAATCCAAGTAGCTTAAATATTAATATGATCTTCCAAAGTTATTTGAAGGATGAATAATACTTTTGAACCTACAAAAAACCTGCAAAATAACTCACTTCAATCATTTAACTCAATCCTACATCAAGAAAAGAAACAATACTAAATATAAAAATATGCAAAATAGAAATAAGAGATGCATGTGAATAAGAAATGAAAAAAACATAAAATAATTGTGAAAGAGGGCTCTGAGCCTCCTGGGATGGCCAAGCCCAAGGAGGAATTGGATTCCTATGAAAGAAACCAAACCTTAGAAGCTAAAAATGTCACCAATCTTCATTATTGAATCAATCCAAGTACATCTCTTAATGAAAAGAAAGCGGATCTACCAAAAAACAAGTTTTCTCCACAATAAGACTAACAGTACATACCCCTAGAGGAAAATTCAAATTGGTACTTATACAAAATGATGAGGAAGCATTCTCCTTGAATGGAGGAATCTTTCCCCTCCAAAATACCTCAAATAGTGGATCTAGTTCCCAACACTAGGAGTTTGAAGTAAATGATAGGGAACATATTCCTATATTTTCTCAATCATTGGAGTTCCAGAATCCCTCCATAATTTCTCAATTATTTCATGATATTTTGTTCATTTATTCTCCAATATTGATCCTCCAGTAGTGGAGAGCAAGTCCCTAAATTATCTCCTTCTACAAATCTTCATAATCTGCCCAATATTCTCACTATATTCTACAAAAATAAATAATGTTAGGCACAAATATGAAATTATCTTTAAACCGTCCTAAGAACATATTAAAGCATAAAAAACCATTATTAATTATAGAAGGAGATATTTAATATATCTTTTATGTGCCTAAGAAAGGTTATATGTGCCTTAATTTATGTCTAATTTAGAGGCCCATCATATCCCCTTACTAAAATTGTTTCTCATCCTCTGAGAAACCTATTCATCATCTTTGCCTTGTGGTTATTCATGTATGCTAGCCTATTTCATTCTTTGTTTATTGGTCCATGTGTTTCTCCTCCTGCTGATATTCTTCCTACTCTTCTATTTGCATTTCTTCTTGCAAGTGTTGCATGGAGTTCCTCATGTGCTTTTGCTGGTGTGTTCATCCTCCTCGAGTTCGCTGGTAGTCATTTAAAGCCATATTCATCAACTTATCCTCAGATTTTGACCTTGTTGTGCCATATACAAAATTGCTACATGAAACTTTTCAACTTCCTGTAGCAGTCTTCTCTCTGCTTCTTGGGGCTCCATATTGCTTAGATATGAAGGGAAATGGTTTATGGAGGTTAGGGATGGAGTGATGGAATGATTGGAGTGATGGAGAGGTAAGGGAAGAGGTCCCATGCCAAGGCATAGATGATCTAGTTGCTAGTGGTGAAACATAGGGTTTAGGGAGTGAATCCTTGTGCATGGATTGAAGTGAGGGTTATGAGTGGTAGGTATAGGAAAAAATAAATTATCATGCTCTTTTTGAAGTTTAAAAACCTTTGAGAGCTATTTTCATTGTAAATAAATTTCCTGTAGAATTTACAGGCTTTCCTGTGGTGCTACAGGAATCCTGTAGCTGTTACGAATTTCTTGTAGCAATCACAATTAGGAGAAAAAATGGAGTTTTCCGCCTACTTGAAAGGTGAAATGAGTGGATGGATGCATGATGGAGTTGTCCATGGAGTGTGTAAGTAGATGATAGAGAGAAGAGAGGAGGAAAACTGCCTTCGATCAACAAAAATTGTCCTTTGTCTTTCCTGTAGAAAATTTTGTGTCTGTAGCAGCCCTATTTCGCCTGTAGCAACTATATTTCACATGCCAATAGGTGGTGGTTCCATATATTTTTTTTTCAATTTTTTTCTCTTTTTTTAAAATTTTTTTCTCTTTTTTTAAAATTTTTTTTTCTCTTTTTTCATTGCATGCAAAATAAAGTCAGAGTTCTTTTTCTGTTAACTGATTTCGCCCTTAGTTACCCCTTAGTACTCATTGTCTTCCATCACAAAAAAATTCTTACTACCCACTTCCTCAAGTCGTCTTTACTTCTGTCTTGTTCCTCTCCCACATGTGTGTGTGTCTAAGTGGAAAAGTGAAGCTAATTACGAGATAAGGGTGAGGCTGCTCTGCTACTGATTTTGGCTAAAAAAATCTTTCTTCCTCACACTTTTAATGTTTTCTTAAGCTAGAATATATTCAAAGAAATTTTCAGATGATTGAATACCTGAGCCTTACCCTTGATTTGATTGTGCACGTGATATTGAATTTGTTGATATGACTGTTGAAGTTGTCTATGGTGGTTCTAAAGCTGCTACTGAAGCTGCATGTGATAATATTTTGGAGGTCCTATTGCTGATAGCCTTGAATCTGGAGGTCTTATAGGGTTTAGTTTGTTGTTGTTGATAGTGCTTCACATCCCTGACTTAAATGTTGCTGCTGAGATGTTCATGATATGAGTGATGTAGTTGATGATTTTGTTTCTTTACAAGTCTTCATAGCATAACGGTTTTTTTTACTAATAAAGTGTTTTGTGTGTACAATCTTCTCCCAATGTTCAATCTTGTGCTGGTGGAGTGGATTGACTGATTCCTTAGGAGGGTGTGCTCTTCTTAACTTTAGAAATGGCTTCATGATGCTCAAGGTGGCTGGATCTTCTGCTCTATGGTTGAAAAAAGAATTGATGTTGAGATTCGATGTGGTTGTACAAGCTGCTCAGGGCAACCCTCTTGTAGCAGACTTGATTTAGGCATAGCTCTCAAATGGTGGATTTGATTGACCTGAAATGTTTTGAGAATATTACTATCATCCTTATGCACCTCCCCATAAGACATCTTAGCCATTGGATGCACGAATCTCGAGAAAATTTAAAAATGGTTATAGGTGATGGAGGTCAATTTCTCACAAATTGTGCACCAAAAATTGCGGAAATTGTTTGAGAAAGTTACCATCATATATATGCATATCCCTTGAAACATCTCGGCAAATGAATGCAAGTTTTTTGAGATATAATAAAAAAAATTCTGCTAAAAACTATTTCAGGACAACCCCCTTGTAGCAGGCTTGTTTTAGGCATCTGTCAAACATTATATCGGATTGACTTGAAATTTTTTGAGCATATTAATATCATCCTTATGCACCTCCCCATAAAAAATTTCAGCCATTGGATGCACAAATCTCGATAAAAATGAAAAATGGTTGTAGGTGATGCAGGTCGATTTCTCACACACTGTGCATTGAAATGTGCTGAAATTGCTTGAGAATTTTACCATCACATATATGCATATCCCCATGAAAAATGTACTAAAATGGATGCACGAGTTTTGAGATATTATAAAAACAATTTTCTGCTAAAAAACAAGAGTTTCTTGTAGCAAAAACAGGGTTTCCTATAGCATTTTAGGACAACGAGGAAAATGAATGAGAAAAGCTTGGAAATTATGGATGGATGTTGGAAATGGATGAGGGTGATGTATTTGCATGACCTATGGCCTTTTGGTGCATCTGAGCAAACAAGGAGGAAGTCCATGTTTGACTTCCTTTGAGTTTGACCAACTTTTTCTTTTGGTGCCAATTTGTATTTTTTGTTATTTGCAAATGTTGGAGATCACCTGCATTCATTAGAGAGAGATACATGGAGAAAATACATTTGTTTTCTTTTCATTTTTTCAATTTTTTCCTTTTTTTTCTTTAGGCCTACTAGTTGCCTCAATGAGGTTTTCAACTATTAGGTCTGCCTAAGCGCCTCAAAGGAGGTTTTCACTTAGGATCTTTTATTTTTCTCTTATTTTATGTTTTTTTCCAACCCATTGACCGACTCATGGAGGCTTTCAATCAGTGAGCCAATCTCAGATGCCTCAAAAGATGTTTTCACCTGAGATTTTATTCTTTTTCCTTTTTTTTTCTCTTTTTCCATTTTTTTAGTTTTCTTTTATCCTACTTTACTTGAAAAAACAAAATCTCTTTCAAGTATAGGAATACTTCCAATGGATCTGTTGTGGATCATATGCATATCCGTTTATTTTTCAATTATTTGAAAATATAAAAATAAGAAATTTTTGGAAAATATGTTAAAGTATCAAAATCTTATTCTTTAGCATGACAAAAATATGTATGTTTGCCAAAATCTGAGTTAAATTTTAAACATTTAAAATTTATAATAGTGGGTTAAGTATTTTATGTTAAACATTGATTGATTTGATTGGCGGAAAGCATGGATAATTAAATTTCTTATCAAAAGGCCCAACCCGCGGGCACAAATAGCGCACCAGATACCGTGATGAGTGCCTCTGCAGTTGACCGAGTTGACTGCGGGGACAACAGAGATGAACGGCGGAGATTGAGTGTGGGGGCACTAGCCGAAGTTTTCCTCCATACCCCGAGAGCCCCCGCAGTGACATAAGATGCTGAGTTGGTCACAGTTGTCTTCCACGTCGGGCAGAGTTAACGGCTTGCTGGCGCGTCTTTTCAGCATTAAATTTAAAACCCGTGCCGCCTATTTAAAGAAAATTTTTATCTGTTTTTCAAATTACTTATGATTTGTTGCGCTACACCCTATTTTAGTTTTCTGCCACCTGCACAAATTTGACCACCCTGCAAATTGTTCTTACGTAAATTTCCAACCATGGCTATACGATCATCCCTGTCAGGTTCAACTAGCCATATCCCTCTCAAGGATACTGAGAGGGATATTCAAGATAACCTGTGTTCTATAATTCATCTCCCTTTCTACCAGCAAGTTATTTTGAATGATAATGCTTCCCCTGTGTATTCTGCCATGGTCAAGTCTGGATTTTTGTCTGCATGCATTCCAAAAACCCATCTTTTCCCTGAATTTATCTATTGGTTGGTATCTTTCATGTATCCAGGGAAGTGTTTTGTCATGAATTTCCAAGGAGAGAACGTTCTGCAGGTGTCTACCCTGTTAATCCGCCAAGCCCTTTGCTATCCCGGTTCAGAGTCAGCCATCCAATTTTCTAACGATTCACTGGTACAATATTATGATAATATTGTAGGAGAAGAATTTAACCAGTTCATGTTTTATTTAAAACTTGACATGAAGCAGTTTCAGCCAGATTACAAAGAGTTTGCTCTAGGAATTTTTGATGTTGAGACTCATCCAGTATTGAGTAATATTGCAAAAATTCTGGGCAAAGATGATGATAATACAGTGGATAAATAAGTCCTGGGGATGTTTGCCATGATGATGAAGCCAGGAATGGTGCTATATATTCCATCATATTGGCAAGAAATAGTCAATTCACAGCCGATGAGCCTTTCATTAACAAGTTCTTTCAAATTTCCTTCATTGATTGTATATTTGTTCTTATATCAGAATGTTGAAGAATTCATGCATTTAGGTCTAAATATTATGGATGTAAATAAAAGAAGGCAATCAGTGATATTCTGGATAGATATAGTTAGAAGGGAGAAAAATGAGGCTAGGTTGTTTTATTTTGCTAACTATTACATGCCAGTTGCATACAAAATATTGAATGGAAGTCCTCCTCCCTGTTTCTTACCTAAAGCTCAGGAGTTTTTTTCATTTAGGAAACAATTGCAAATAAGGGGATTGGTTTTCTTTTGAGGAATATTCTGAAATAAGGCTATATGGAGCAAGTGTTGAGCCTTATAGACTCCCAACTTTTGTACCAATGAGGATTTTTGCTTTAGAGTTAATTAGACAGAGTCTAAATGTTGATCAAGTTCATTTCGTGCCTATGAAGAAAGGACACATGTATAAATTACCCATGGTTTTAGGCCCTTTTATAGTAAATATGAGACAGACATTTGATGAAGTAACAAAAATGTTAGATGACATGCATATGTTACTAGGAGAAAGTTGGGCTTATGACCCTTATAGTGTGATTTCAAATAGAAGAATTGAGAATGGGTACTCTGCTTTCATTCATGAAAGTAGGCCACAACAAGAGAAGATAGCATGTAAAGGTGTGATGAGTTCAGTAGATGCAAACAATCAAACTCCCATCATAGCAGAGAAAAAAACTAAAAGAACCAAGGAAGTAGTTATTGATCTAGATGATGAGGAGCAGGGAGCCAAGAAGAGAATAAAATTTACTGAAGAACATACATCTAATTCACCTGGTTTTTCTTTACATTTGGGAGAAGAGAAAAATTATCCTGCTTCACCCATGAATCATGAAGCTTCTCATGAACAGGTGCCCTTGATCGAACAGTTGTTTTCACAAATTGAGGAAAGAAATCAGAGGATGAAGGCCAGCATGGAGGCCCAAGCTGAACATCAAGTTGCTACTGATCAAACAATATTGTTGACTATAATGGATCTTGAGAAAGATCAATTTAGAATTTCCCTATCACATCCTACAGATATGTCAATTGGTTCTTCTAGCAGTTTCAACACTGTCAATGTGACTGTGGATGTAAAGAAAATTCCACTGATGGATAAAATGAATTTTCATATGCAAACAAGTCAATTGATTGTAAATGACCTCACAAAGACTAATGCAATGGCAATAAAGGTAGAGAATATGTTGGGTAAATTAATTAAACAATTGAAGTTAGAGAGGGCTAACTCAAGGGCCTTAACAGTTCAGAATGAGGAATTGAAGAAAATTATTATAAAAATTGGAGTAGACCCCAGTGATAAGAATGTTGTGCAGAAAATCATGCAAAGTGTTGAGGTAGAAATATCTACATTAAGGAAGAAGTTAAAGTTACCTACTGGAGAACATTCAATGGCTACATAAGTTGTAGAGGTAAAGAAGAAAAAGGAAAAGTTGTTGTAGCAACTCATGAAGAAAGATGAAGAACTCTCCAAAATAAAGTAGACTGCAATTTCATTCCAAAATCATATTGATAATCATAATTGTACTTTTGTTTTTCCTACAGGTGATGAAGACCCTCAAGCACAAATTGTTCAATTAAATACTGAGTTGCAGATGGCTGAAAGAGATAGAAAGAAGGCTCAAACAGATCTGGAGACTAAAAAAATAATTGATGAAAGTCATAGAAAATGATGCTAACAAACACAAAATGGATTTCCAAAATGCTGAAGCTGAGATTAAAAATCTCAAAGTAAGACTGAAAGGAAATTTCTCACTGATACAAGCTAAAGATATCATTTGGACTGATATCATCTCAGAAATGAAATCCAATTGGTGCTCCCTGATGATAATTTCAAAAGAGAAAAGCCTTATTTTAGAATGTGAAGAACCAATCATGTCTGATAATCAAAAAGGAATTAATAGAGCCATTTGGGCCAAAATATTTATTGATTTTATTAATTCTAAATCAGATCATGAATTAGAGGAGAATGACATGCATGATAGAATGTTGTATGAAATAGAAATTAATAAAATGATTATCAGAAATGATCTCAAAAAGGCTGCAAAAAAGAAGCTAATGGAAATCAAGGAAGCAGTAAGTCAGTTTGATAAGTCTTTTGATAAAATGACAAGAGTAGGCTTGTCATCATGTTGGGGAGCTGAGGGAAATCTTTTGCCATGGAATTCTTATGAGAACTTGCTAGTGTTTAAAAAAAGCAAAGTTGATAACAGGCATCAAAAGACTCAGGTGCTTAAAGGAGAGACAATGGTCAACTTCTTATAGAGGCATTTTCAACTCTTGTGGATGGTAAAGACTCTTTTCATAGAAAGACCTTCTTATGATCGAATTACTGCATTCAGATTGGAATATCACAATCTGACACATTCATCCAGGACAAAGGTAGAAATATGGAAAAAGTGCAGAGCTTGGACAATAGACCTGCCAAAAGGATTAGCAGCAAAGAAAGAAAAATCAGTTGACCAAGGAAAAGAAGCCACATCATCAGCAATTCCTATAGATTAGGATATTTATTTAATGTTATTTTCTGAAGACAATGTAATTGTAACAAGACATTTTCAAGGCATGTAATAGATAGCCTTCAAATTCTTAAAGTAGTTTTGGTAGTTAGGATTGGTTACAATAGTTCCAAACTACTTTTTACTGTATTTAATGTAATTTTCAAGAGAAGGAAAGGTTCTGAGTTTTGGACCTTCAGACAATTATTTTTTGTACTCAGAGATTCAAAGATTAAAGAATGAGTAAGAAATTTTCTAGCATTCCAAAGTTATGACCAACAAGTCTATTTTTATTTCTGTATATAAGAGTTATAAACCTTAATTGGCGCTCCTTTGTTTTAACTATTTCTTTCATATATTTCCTCTGGGGTTGGAAATGATATTTTATGTATAAAACATCCTATCAGTTTCAACTTCTTCTTTCATATTATTCTAGTCACTTCATTCAACATTAACAGATGGTAGCATTGTGAAGCATTCATCATATTTGACATTTAAGGGTTTAATCATAAACACTTGAGGGTTAATAAAATAGACATATATATATTTGTGACATAATCATATAAATGTCTTAAGCATTGATTCCTTATCATAGCTAAGGGATTGTCTCTTAAGGTACAATAGGATCCATGTGCACATAAATATGACAGATAAAATCACGTGTACACTTTAAATACATTTTTTGACATGTAGCTGGATATGAGAGATGAATTTCTTTGACTGAGATTGTATCAAGTACTAATGAAGAAGAGTGTGTTGCTACAAATTATTGATTGTCTGGAACCATATTTCAATGTAGCTTTGATGCCCTTGGTTTTCATTCTCATTGGGAACATTCTTCATGTCTTCTTCTACCATGAAATTCAAATATTCCTCTTTTTTTTTTTATTATTCTCTTGAACACATGGAGGAAATGGTGGTAAACATGAGCGGACTTTCTCAATATCTGATTTTGATGTCTACTCTTCATCAAGTGCAGCCCCTAATTCTTTGATCTCCTCATTTGAATCTTATTCTTCTAGATGATGTCCTTCGATGACATCAAGAAGATCTCTTTTTTGTAATACCTTTCTTGAACTAATATGCATACCATTTAGATTAAGAGGATATGTTTGGTAGTATTGTACCTCAACGTTGTAAGTGGGATGAGATACTTCATTGTATGGGTTTGGAAATGGTGGTACAAGTATTTTAGTGGGAGTGGATATATGAGATGGATGAGGTTGAGGTTGTGGTTGTAGTGAAGATGAATGGTAGGGATAGCATGGTGTTGGGTATGGAGGATATTGAGGAAAATATTGAGGATATTGTGGATTTCTTCCATAAGGTTCTTTCCAACCTTGTTTCCAAGATTGGTTTTAGGGTTGAGATGTCTAAGTTTGCCAAGGAAATAGTGTGTTCCAATTACTTTGAGATGGATGTGAATGAACTTGAAATTGTGAAGGAGGTACTTGCATCATATCAAGTTGACTAGGCTGCCATGGCCTTCTTGGAGCTACATAACAATATAGCTTCTTTGGTGATTGAATTGCTCCATTGTATTCTTGGTAAACTTCTTTAAACCTTGGTAATGATGGAAAATATTTAGTAGCATATGATTCTGCATGGATAACACAAATATCAGCATATTCCTTTTGCTCATTTTTCATTCTTAACATTTCTACTTGTTCACTTAGATTGCTAAGAATTTATGTTTTAAAGCTATCAAGAAAATTTCCAAGTTCATCTTGACTTACCAATGTTGTTGTTGATTTAATTACTCTTTTCCTTACCCTTGATATGCGCTTGCATGCTTCACAAATTTCTTCAAATGATAATTGGTATACATATCCTTTACTCATGAGATCAAGGAGATCGATCCACTGATCCCTAATTTTTCTAAGAGGGTTTTTAGTGTGTCAAATCCTAAATGTTGTAATTTTTCCCTCTTAACATCAAACATGAACCTATATATTAGATCTTCAAGGTTGTCATCTTGTTTTGATTCATTCTAAATATTTATTCCTTAATATCATGGTATTTATATTTTTATAGAAATATATTTTGCATATCATTCCATGAAATTATTGAATTAGTACCTAAACTCATGAACCATTCAAGAGATCTATCCTTCAATGTTGCAGGAAACAATCTCAATTTTTGAGTGTGTGATAAGTAGCCATAAGATCTACAAAGTATTTCAAATTAAAAGAGAAAGGTTTCCAGATCCTCTGGCCCCATACCATGGAAGTTGGGAAGGAAATATGGAGGAATGCTCTTCATATGTACATTGACATCAGTATCTTGAATGGGAAATCCAATAGGATATTCTTCATTGTCATCATCTCCATCCATTTCTTCTACCTTCTCTACCACCTCTTCTCCTTCTACTTGCAAAAGTGGATAGTGATGTGGCTCTTACTGCACCACCTGACCAAGTGGGGGGTTGGTGTTGGAGAAGTATTTTTACATATATTTTTTTTTAATAAGAATACTAATGCAATGCAAATTTTTGTTTTGAAATGAAATATGCATCATACAATTTTTTTTGTTTTTGCATAAAGAAAAGAAATGAATCAATTAGGGAAGAAAAAAATGCATACTTTAACACCTCCTTGGCAACAATTCCAAAAAGTGATGAGCTTGAGTATTGCAACAAGAATGTTGCAACTCCAAAGGCTACCAACTTTAATTATCAACCTGGGGTTCTTACAAACTTAAGAGGTATTGACACTATATGTGTGGCATACAATTTGTCATTATTTTGTTGATTTGATGTAATGGAGGGAATGTCATGAAATAAAAGCCTAAAATAATTGTAGAAATGGAAGTGTTTCTTTGAAAAGAAGTTAATCCTAGGAAATAACAACAATTTATAAAATCCTAAGAGCATGAGTTCAAATAAAAAGGCCTAATATAATTTGCGAAATGAATGTTCTAAGTGGTGTTTTTCCTTCCTCAATCATGTATTTAGGTCCAAGGGGTTAGGATCCAAGCCTAAGAGACAAAAACCAACCTTTGGGAACAAAGCTGGTCAAGTTTACACATGCTACAAGAGTGCTGAAGCAACTATGTTTTTGCTACAAGAAAGTATATTTTGGAAATAACTCGCTGAACGACTAAGTAAATCAAATGAAAATGGGATGTGACAATTTTTTTTATTAACTATGATGTCTTAGGTCTCCATTACAAGTGGAATCACTCCAAAAAACCCTTGTTCACGTGTGATAAAAAAATAACAGAAAATTACTACTCTAAAATCTATAAATTCAAGAACGAGTGAGCTAGTTAATATATCAAATGCCTAACCAAATTAAGTGTAAATGAAATGGGGTAAATTTTGTTATCAAATATAACATTATTGTGACCTAACCCAAGTGGAATAAATTAAAATGGATCTCATTAACTCTTTCTAAAAAGTAGCAAAAATTTACTACTATTTCGCTACAAGGCATTTCCATAAATCTTATATTCGTGAACTAGTAACCAAATCCAAGTACCTTAATGATCAATATGACCTTTGAAAGTTATTCCAAGGATGAATAATATATTTGAATGTGTAAAAAAACCTGTAAAATAACTCACTTCAATCATTTAACTCAATCCTACATCAAGAAAAGAAACAATACTAAATACCTAAATATGAAAAACAGAAATAAGAGATGCATGTGAATAAGAAGTGAAAATAACATTAAAAATTGTGCAAGAGGGCTCTGAGGCTCCTGGGATGGCCAAGCCCAAGGAGGAATCAAAGTACTATGGAAGAAACCAAGACTTAGAAGCTAAAAATGGCACCAATATTCATTATTGAATCAATCCAAGTACATCCTTGCAAGAAAAGAAAGCAGAGTTGCCAGAAAACAAGTTTTCTCCAGGATAAGACTAAACAATACATGCCCCTAGAGGCCAATTCGAATTAGTACTTATAAAAAATGATGAGGAAGTTTTTTCCTTGAAAGGATTAATATTTCCCCTCAAAAATCCCTCAAATAGTGGATCTGGTTCCCAACACTAGGAGTTTGCAGTAAATGACAGGGAACAAATTCCTAGATTTTCTCAATCATCGGAGTTCCAGAATCTCTCCATAATTTCTCAAAATTTTCATGATATTTCGTTAATTTATTCTCCAATATTGGTCCTCCAGTATTAGGGAGAAAGTCCCTAAATTATCTCCTTCTCCAAATCTTCATAATCTGCCCAATATTCTCACAATATTCTACAAAAATAAATAATATTAGGCACAAATATGAAATTATGTTTGAACCTTCCTAAGAACATATTAAAGCATAAAAAACATTATTAAATGTAGAAGGAGAGATTTAATATATCTTTTGTGTGCTTAAGAAAGGTTATATGGGCCATAATTTATGTCTAATTTAGATGCCCATCAGGTATTCTATTTTCTCATCCACGTGCTCCTTATTTGATATCCTAAATGCTTTGATGAAGAGAGTGTTGAGAACCCCCAACTTTTGGGTCGAGTGGTGATGAGAATGGGCATAGAGACAACTATTTGAGTGAGCTTTATTCTATAAAACTCTATGAACCAACGATCCATATCTTTTTCTAAGAAGAATAATGTCAAGGAATGGAATACAATTATTTTCTTTTGTCTCCATCGTGAATTTGATGTCACCTGAAATTACATTGAGGTGGTTGAGGAAGTTGCATAGTTCTGAATCTCCATGAGGCCATTTTACACCAATATCGTCAATGAACCTGGTCCAAAATTTAGGCTTAAGAGGGCAGGTGTCCAAGGCCTTCTTCTCAGAATTATCCATAAAAATGTTATCATAAATATGCCATACAACTATAAATATTCACATAAGTAGCCTTATAGTTCGTGAAAATAATAACTATCACATAGTGCTAGAAGTTCACATAACCATAAGGATATATATGGAAACTCATTCCCCAATAAATTTCAATGAATATAGCAAACTTCCATGAGTAATTTTGAATTATAAGCTTTCCAACGACATACGAAGAAATTTCATCATCCATAATTCATTTAGACTTAAGTAATTATACTTATCAAGAGTAACTTAAAATGCCTGTCAACTGAAGGTGGGAGTTAAACTATTTACCCAACCCTAAAATAGCTACATCACTATCTTTCTTGCAGTTTAGAACCTCCAATTCATATCAAAAGTTTGAGGGGATGCTTGCTCAAGGAATTCACCTAAGGCTCAACTAGGGTATTTCTTAGTTGCAGGGGTCCGAATCTAAAATCTAGGTGGTTTGTCAATTATATTTTCAAGGAAATCATTGTAGGAACATATAGTCCACTGTTCAGGTGGTTTATCAACTTACTTATAAATCAATAAGTGGTTTATTAGCTTCCTTAGAAATCACTTAGTGGTTTATCAACTCTTTTCAACAAGCACCACAATGGTTTAGCTACCCTACCTAGTGGTTTATTGACTTCATAGTAAGCACCTAACCGATTTATTAGCCCTTTAAATAAGAAGTAAGTTGTTTATCATCTTATTCAATAAGAACCTATTGGTTTATCAACTTACTTAGAAAGAACTCATAGGTCAATCCTTCACTAATCTTCCCACTAGCCATTCAGCCTTGGACACCATAGTCCAATGGCCCATGAAATCAATACAAGGGAAAACCATCAAATTTTTAGAGTATTGAACTCAATAATGTCTATAGTATTTCTTCTCATGCTCCCTATTCAAAATTCCTGGATTCTTTCTCTACTGTCGTCTCTCTCCCCTTACGCTCAATTTTCCCTCTCACCCTTGATTTTTCTTGAGCCCCTTCACATTCCTGCATGATGTTTCCAAGCTCCCCTAACATTGTGGAATGAATAAGACATGCACATTTCCTCTTTCCTAATCACCTCTTCACCACGCGTCAGGTGGTGTCTTTGTAACACTCCTTCAGAATTAGATCCACGTGTTCCTTGATTTAGGCCAGTATTTCATATTTTAGTTATTTTTGTTATCACAAATAAAATTTGTTTGATTAAGAGAGTCATTGAGCGTAAGTTTCATTGTATTGTCAAATTATTTCATGGAATTGATGAAAGTCTATGAATGGGCCATTATCCTAAGTTTAGAGAGTCCCACTTGTCATGTCATCATGGTAAAATATTTAAAAATCCACCAAAGGTCTCCATGCATTGGTTTAAAATTTGGTTGTGGCCACCTGTCTCTCTTTTTCTGATTCTGTCGCGAAGTTAACAGAAAACAAGTTGTTTTCGCTATGGACTCACCTGACCATTCTGTAGTGAATATTCCAGAATTATAACGGAAACCACTACGAAATCATGTTTTTATGCACCGATAAAGGAAATGGTGAGGTGTTAAGTAGTTATAATTTAAAGGTCAATATGAGGTCATGTGATCAGTTAGGAGAGTCATGCAACATGTGTAATCATATGTGGTCACTCATAATTTCACTTAACCTCTCTCATTTGTCAGTATCCCTCTCATATTCGAAATTTATATTTGAAATTCACCTTTGAAAGTTGTTGTATGTCAAATTTCCTGCTACCTCTGTGTATAGATGTTGTTATCACCCTTCAAAAGTCCAAATTTGTTTGCAAGCTGGTTTCTGTGAAATTATTTTCTTTGCAGGTGTCCTAGCATCAAGAGGCCATCGTAGTGTTAAGGGAGATGGCCATGTAGAAGAAGACTAATAAAGGGGGCTCGTGTGTAAGGTGTGATTCCATGGATCTAAAATTACTCAATGAAGACTCTAGCTTTGCATAAGCCTTCAAAAGTGTTGGATGCATGAGGTTATGCCAGAAATTACAAGGTTTTCATGCCCATGTTTCAAAAGACTTTGCAGTGAATTTCGTGGGCACTACATCAAACGTGGGTGTGCTGAGTTTTGTGGTGTCAATTGAAACAATTGTCCAAGCCACAAAGATTCTGAGGATGGGAGAAGAGTGGTTCAAATCCACTAAGTTAAAATTACAAAACTGTGATGAATTCACGAAACATGAACACATTGGAGTAGACATGACATCTGGAATCCCATGGAGTGGCCTTAAAGAAACCTACTCTAAACTATTGCTTGTAATTCAAAAATGCTTCACATGTGAAGGGAGGTTCCATATGGTTTATCAGTATGATTTTAGACTCTTGTTACATTTCACTGTTACGCAATCTCTAGACCTTCCATTTTTCTTATTTAGAAGCTTAGGCAAGATGTCAAACAAATTTCAAGCTAGGCCAGAATGTAGTGAGACTTCAATTTTTCATCATGGGTTGATTAAGCTACTGGTGTTGGAGGAGTTTACAAATTTGAACAGAGACTAGGCCACATTCATGTTTCTTAGTGGTTATGAGATATATACTTTAACACCCAAGAAGACACCTAAATCAAAAGCTACTCCTTCAAGAAAGAGTGGAAAACCTATAGTTGACATAGAGGGTGTAAATGAGGAGGAAATGGATCCCATTGTAGATACCATGGATGTTGAGATAGATCATGCACAAGAAACATAAGTTCCATAGCCTACCTCTGCAAGTAGCAAGCCAAAGATCAACAAGAAGAGTCATGGAAGGATAACAAGAAGCCAAACAACGGGGAAATGAAACCTTGAGGACATTCTTGAAGCCACAGACATAGAAGAGACTCTAGTAGTCAAAGTTGTAGATATCAAAGGAATCAAGAAGAAAAAGAAGGGTCTCACTACTAAAAAACTTGACTTCTCAGGACAAGATGTAGGGTTTGTCTTCCAACCAAGAAAACTACTCACCAGGCTGCAACTTTCCAAAGGTGCCATAGCTAGTAAAAAGATAGAAGTTATAGAAAAAGGAAAGAAACCTATGGCCGAGGATATCGCTCATTTGTCTCCAGCAAAAGAAGAGATCATTGTGTAGAGGAAAGGTAAAGAGAAAGTTGTTTAAAAAACAAAAGTGCAGCTGTTAAAGGAGAAGTTAAGAGAACCTAGGGAGGAAGTGATTGAAACCAAGTTGGAATTGGAGGAATCCAATCTAGACAGAAAAATGATGGAGGAATTCAAAGAATAGGTATATGAGAAAATTAATAACTATCACGAATCTCTGACCAATGCCAAGAACTTGTTGAAAAGAACCCTTCCTCTATGTAGGGTAATGAAACATACAAAGAAGAGGAATATTTGGTTGCAGGTAGAGACAAGGAAACTTAAAATTCAAGTGAAAGAACTAGAAGAGCAGATGGATATGATACAACCAGAGCTTAAGAAGAAATGTTTAAAAATAACAGTCATAGATGGAACCGTGGAGACTGAATTCCCTGTTGCCAAAGGTGAAGCTTTTAAAGCTTGAAAAGTGGATACATTACCTTTTTTATATTTTTTGCATCATTTTGAATCATCAATTGCAGAGCCATAGGAAAATTTTGAAGAAGGAAAGCACAATTTTCAAGTTTGCTGCCAATTAGGCAATTTTGTAGAGTATCTCAGGCTTGGAGCCCAAAATTCGCTACGAAATCGCTGTAGAATATTTTTTGCTCTAAAACATAGGTGTTGTCATGATGAAGGCAGGTAAAAGTTTGTATTTAGTTATTTGGACTTAATAAACAACCTCATATCAACAAAGGGAGAAAATAGGTGGCAAATATAGTTAAAGTCAAAGTGCTATGAACTTTCCTTAACTCCCCTGTTTCTACAGCGACGAATTTTTTGGAGATTTTTCAAATTTGGATGGTATATTTTGGATAAGCTAGCCACGTGGAAAGGTCAAGGATCATTAGAGGAATATTTTGATGGAGACATGGTCTTCGAAATTTTTTTTCAGTTTTCCAGCTCATCATGAAGGCACTCATCAACCATCATGACACCACCTCCTAAAAAGTAGGAAGACATGTCTCCTAACTTGGTGGGAGTAATTATTATTTGGTCATGGTTAGTGACACCTAGGCACATGAATTTTCTTGATGTAAATATGCAGTCTTAAATTTTGTTAATTTAATAAATAGGTTATAGAGTCTTATTATGTTTACAAGTCCTAAAATTAGTAGCTTTCAGTTTTATCTCCATGTCATTTTCTTATGGTTAGATTAGGTGTCATCAGAGAGACTCGAAGGTCTAGACTTGTTGGAAGACCCAATGTAAATATTCCTAAACCTATTAATAGGCAGATTATTGAAGAATAGAGGGTTGATTGATGTTGACTACAAAACTACTATTGTAAACAAATTCTTATCAGTAATATACAGTGGCAATTGGCTTTTCTTCACCTGAGATTCATTGATGTTTTCATGAGTGTTTGTCTAATGTATTCTGCAATTTTATCTTCAGTACTCCGATGTTTGATTACTTATAATTCATGTATATCATGCTCTAACTTCCTTCAAAAATTAGACTGTTTTTTATCTGTTTATGTTATCTTTTCATATGAACATCTATATGCCTCAACTTCCATAAGAAGAGTTCCCATGTCATTGAGTTCCTTTACACTGACTCCATATGCCCAATGCTAGTGATTTATCCACATATTTCACCTGCATACAAACACACTTAAAACAATATTCCAGAGTTAGCCATCTGTTAAATTTCATTTGCATAGAATCATCTTTATGTTTGAGAGAGCCTTCTCAGGATGAAAAGGCTAATTTTTAGGTAGAAGTAGGTTTGAAAGAGTTACTCTAGTTTGACTAGTGGAGCAGCTCATCTATACCAATTTAGTGATAAAATTTTGGTGTGTTTGTCGGGAGTCTAAAGACATACTTCCTAAAGTTTGTGCTCAAACAGAAATGATGAACTCTTGGAGGTAGCAGGAGCTTAGAAGCTTTTGAGGCTACATACTACCTTGGTGACTCCACCAAAAAATTTCATGTTTAAAGGTGGCTTTGAGAAAGATACATACAAGGAGCAATCCAGATCCTAACCCACCTATAATTGTGGATAATCTAGAAAGGATTCTCAGAGGCATTGGAGGTAGCTCTTCAAAATTAGGTATTCCATCACATTCAAGAGTTTTTTCCTCTGATATTATTCGAAGTCTCGAAGATAGACATTTTGATGAAAAAATAGAAAAGGTGTTGTTTAGGTCTAAGACTGAAAATGAATTGACTGATATTATACTAGACCTATAGAGACTAGGCATTGATACAAATTCCTTAGTGTCAAAAGAAGAAAAGCAAGAATTCCGAAATACTGTCGCATTAGAGTTGCTACTGGAGAAAGAGTCTTTTGAAAAATTAAAAGAGTTATATCCTTTTCATTTTTTATTGAAGAGAAAGTCTGGTATACCTTTTCCTGAATGGAGTTCCTTTATATCTAAACTCCAAAGTCCCTTTACAACATCTCCCAATACTTCACCTTCATTCACTTTTTTTTCCCAAAGTCACAATTTAAGCCCATCCACTGCTTTTCCAAGTACCACAGTCCTTGTCATCATGGCTGGAGTTCCTCCTCCTGCTCGACTTGCAAGATATGCTCCACTTTTCCTTCCTGTTGTCCTTCATGACCTTCCATATGGATATTCTACTAGGATTAAAACCTTTGGGAGTGAAGAATAAATATCAACTGAAGAACATGTTGACCAATTTAATGAATTAATTGACGAGAGGAGGTAGATGATGAGGATGTGAAAATGAGGTTGTTTTCTTAGAGTTTCATAGGCGAGGTAAGAAAATGGTTTAAATATTTAGCTCCAGCTAGTTTACAAAATTGGGACCAGTTGGAAGGTAGTTTTTTGACAAAGTGGGGGAGTAAGGTGAACCATGTTCAAGCTTTAACTAAGTATAACAATTTGAAGAGAGCCTTAGATGAATATTTCCAAGACTTTTCTAAGAGATTTAACAAGGTCTATAACTCCATACATTCTCATATCAAACCTCCCCTGGGAGTTTCTCAATTACACTATGCTGAAGATTTTGATTATGATTTTTCCATCTTGTTAAGGGAAAGAGAATCTGCTTCTTTGGCTGACATGTAGAATGATGCAGTGAAATTTGAGGTGAACATGGCTACAGCCAAGAGGTCTAAGATGGGTAAAAAAAAATTAAAATAAGTGGATAAGCCTTCTTCATCCTCGGATGTAAAGTTTGATACCATGATGAAGACCATGGATAAATTTTTGGACAGACTTGTTCTTGGAGCCCCTCCTTTTCATCCTGAACAATAAGAGACACATATCAGAAATCCCCAATTTAGGAGGCCTCAAATTCAGCACATACAAATATAAAATAGAAACCAGCCTGATACACAAGTGAAACATCCTTTTAACCAAAATTTACTAGATGAAGAGGAAACACAACCTGAATTCCAAGAGGATATTATTCATTTCTTATATGAAGATGTGTCTGGAATGTTTCTAACTAAAGAGGAACATGATGAGTCTAGTCATCATATGGGGGGAAGTGAGGGACAATCAAATTAATTAAAGGGTTACAAACATGCTATCTTGGAAATGCAGAAACAATACAATTTGAGGAATATAAATGTTCCCGTTATGACAAATAAAACTCAACCAAATAAAGATGCTCCTAAACTAGTTGAACCAAAGAAAGACACACCACCACCACCTCATGGAAAATAAATTGAAAAATCGTCATCTACTTTAAATATAGGGAATGAGATATCCAAAATAAAAATCCCAGTCCCCTTTGGTGAAATTATTAAGGTCAATGAGTATAGAATCCAAATTGTCAAGATGCTAAACAATCAGCCCGGACCTCCAGACATCCTAAATTTGCAAGAAGACCATCCTACCATTTTCCTAGGACCAAGGGTAGAAGATGAACATAATGAATAATTTCCTCCTTTTTATGTAAGTCTGAATATCCATGATATGACTTTGCATAATTCCATGTTAGAATCAGGAGATTATCACAATTTAATGCCTAAGGTGATCATGGAAAGAATGGGTTTAGATATCACTATACCTTACAAGGATTTGTTTTATTTTGACTCCAAGAGAGTTCAGTGCATAGGTCTCATTAAATATGTGATTGTTTGCCTAACTCAAGTACCTGCTAATACAGTGGTGATGGACATAGTGGTAGCTGAAATTCCTTCAAATTTTGGCATGCTTTTATCCAGATCTTGGGCAGCCAAAATTAAAAGGAATATGCAGATGGATATGACATATGCCACCATTTTATTATTTGGTGAGCAGAGGAGGTTGTATAGAGAAAGTAGTATGGCTTACGTAGTAAGTAGCAAAGAAAAACCACAAAATTTTCCTATTTATGCATTAGAAATTGAACTCGGATCCTCAATTTTGTTTAATGAACTCACTAATGAGGCAGAAAATGAGAAAAAGACATAAAATCGTAGGTGTGTTGAAGAAAATGAAGAAGGTTGGTGGCATTTACATTTTGATGGCGCTGCTGGAAGAGAGGGAGCTGGAGTACGGATATGGATTACCACTCCTAATGATTAAATTAATTTCTTCTCATACAAATTAAACTTTGATTGTACAAACAACATGGTAGAATATGAGTCATTGTTTTTGGGTCTAGAAACTTTGAAGAATTTAGGCGCCAAAAAGATATCAATTTGTGGTGATTATGAATTAGTGATCAAGAAGGTAGAAGGATCTTATTAGACCAAAGATGTCTAGATGAGTGCCTATAGAAACTTAATCATTAAAATGCTTGAGAATTTGCAAGAATACACTTTTATTGTCAAAAGTAGAGACCAAAATTAAGAAGTTGATTCTTTGGTTGTCTCTGCTAGTTTGTTTGTCATTCCTACTCATTCCAGTGAGAGATATGAGGTTGAGGTCAGACATAGACTATAAATCCATGATAACATCACTCATTGGCAAGTGTATGATAGTGATCAGTAGGTCCGAAATTTCCTTGAATTGAAAGAGGAGTTTGAGAATATTCAAGTAGATCAACAGAATATGTTTGTTGAAGCTAAAGTCAATCCTGAAGTCTTGTAGCTGAAAATTAAATGTATTCCCAAAGAACTTATTCCCCTTGAGTTGATCAAAATGATGTTTTCAAATCCCCAAGGAAGAAGGTTGATGATGCAGAGGTAGAAACTTGCAATATTGGTACAACAGAAGTTCCTAAAATGGTCAAGGTATCTAAGTTTCTTTCTAAGGAGATGAGATAGAGGTATGTGGATATGATGAACAAGTATATTGATGTATTTGCATGGAGCTATGCTGATTTGAAAATGTGTAATCCCAATATTATTCAACATATTATCCCCATCAAAGAGAATGAAAAAACTTTCAAGCAAAAGTTGACAAGAGTCAATCCTTTGCTCATGCCATTGATTGAGAAAGAGATTAAGAAATTATTTGATGAAAAAATCATTGTCCCTTTTAGGTTTTCAAGATGGCTTGCTAATATAGTACCTGTAAGAAAGAAGAATGGTGAGATTAGAATTTGTATTGATTTCAGAAATTTAAAAAAAACATCTCTAAAGGACAATTAACCTCTTCCCAAGATGGATCAAATTATGCAAAATATTGTTGGCTCTCAAAGAATGTATATGCTTTATGGTTTCTCAGGTCACAACCAAATATTAGTACATCCGGAGGATCAAGATAAAATTGCCTTTACTATGCCATGGGTAACATTCATGTACGCCAAAATGCCTTTTGGTCTCATGAATGCAGGGGAAACTTTCCAAAGGGAAATGGATATTGAATTTTCTAAGGAGAAGGATAAATCAATGGTGGTATATTTGGATGAAATCACTGTATTTTCAAAGGACGAGGAAGAACACCTTAAGCACTTGGAGAAAATTCTACAGAAATGCAAAAAATTTGGTATATCTCTTAATCCTACTAAAAGTGTCTTTGCTTTAACTTCTGGGAAATTGTTAGGACACATTATATCAAACAATGGAATAAATAATGATCCAAATAGAGTCAGTGCCATTCAGAAAATAGACCTTCCAAGGAATAAGAAAGAGATTCAGACTTTTCTTGGAAAGGTAAATTTTTTTAGAAGGTTTATTCCAAACTTTGCTGAGATTATCAAGCACATTACTAAGATGTTAAGGAAGAAGTCCGATGTTAAGTGGATAGTAGAAGAAAATAAATAATTTGAAGAAATAAATACAGCCCTCACTTAAGCCCTAGTGCTCATAATTATTGAATTTTCAAGTGACTTTCTGGTTTTTACATTTGCCTCTGAACACACAATTGCTAGAGTATTATTGCAAAAAGGCAGCAAGGTGGTGAGCAGCCTATTTTTTTTTTTTCAGTAGGACTCTTTCCAAATCTAAATTGAAATATAATATCATGGAGAAAAAGGCATATGATTTAGTAAAGTCTCTTAAAGATTTCAGAATTTACATTTTGCATTCTCATATTATTGCATTTGTGCCCAACACTGTGGTGAAATATATTCTGACCCAAGATGATCCTGATGGAAAAAGACATAAATGGATTGCCACTTTACTAGAATGTGATATAGAAATTAATCCTACCAAGTTGGTGAAAGGTCAAGGGCTAGAAAAGCTAATGGCACACTCAAATTTTGAGTGCCTAGACATGAATTACATTGCAGAAATTTTAGAGGTGGTGGAAGAAGAAGAATTGGTCCCTATTGAAGAGAAAATCATTTTGTCTGAATGGTACAGAGATGTGATATTTGTTCTACATCATCATAAAGCCCCTCCTCAATTCAATATGTCCAATTCAAGGTTTGTGAAGCTGAAATCTTTGAGATAATGCATTTTGAATAAAAACTTGTATTGGAAGGACAACGATGGAATTATTTTGAATTTCTTGCTGGAAGAAGAGGCTGAAAATGTCATTGAATAATTTCATAAGGGAGATTGTGGAGGACACCATTAGTATAATGCCACAGCTAATAAGATACTCAGAGCAGGATATTATTTTCCTACCATGTTTAAAGACATATACAAGAGGATTGTTGCATGCAATGAATGCCAAGTTTTCGATGGTAAGAAGAAGATGACTCCTTTACCACTGAAAGAAATATATGTTGAAGCTCCTTTCCAAGACTAGATTTTATTGGCGAAATACACCCAACATCCTCAGGACAACATTGTTGGATTTTCACAGCCACTGATTATTTCACCAAGTGGATCGAAGCGGTCCCTACAAGGCAGGCTACTGACTCAGTCATCATTCAATTTCTGGAGAACAACATTTTGTCCAGTTTGGTTGTCCTATGAAGATTATTATTGATAATTCACACGCTTTTAAATCAAAAAATTTGATTAGTTTTTGTCATCAATATCATATCACTCTTCGTCATTCCAAAACCTATTACCCTCAAGGTAATGGATTAGCAGAATCATCCAATAAAAGCATAGCGAGGATCATAAAAAAGGTGCTGCAAGAAAATAAAATATCATGGAATTTAAAACTAAAGTTTTCTTTGTGGGATGATAGATTTTTTAGTAAGAGATCCATAGGTACATCTCCCTATGAATTAGTATATGGAGCTGAAGTGATATTTCAAACTTATTTTGGGTTTCCAGTAACAAAAATGATACAAGGACTTGAATAAGAACCTAATGATATCCAAAGGAGGATAAACCAACTCATGTCTCTGGAGTAGAAAAGAGAAGAGGTGTATGACAATCATCAGCAATCACAAAACATAGTGAAGAAGAATTTTGAAAGAAAGACCAAGGAACAAAACTTCAAGATCCAAGATGTAGTTCTGAAATGGGAAGTTAGAATTGAGGAAAAGGGGAAGCATGGAAATTTTGAAAACATATGTAAGGGGCCATTTGTGATAGCTTCATACCATGGAAACAACACATTTCTACTTCAGGAGATGGATGGACAACTGTGTGGAGGAGGACCTTTCAATGGAAATTTTCTAAAACATTATTCCTCCTAGTTTCTTTTGTCGAATTACACTCCATTATACATATTTAATTTTTTGTTATGATGTTTTGAAAATAAAAATGAATCCATCATCAAGCTTGAGCTCTAGGAGAAGGCCATAAGAGCTTGGCGAAGTCTTCATCAATTTCAAAAAAAATTAGTTTTTCAAGGAAGGCATTGAAACTATAGGTTCTTTGTTGAACCACAGGGGCACACCATCCCCAGTGGATCCACTGTTATCACAAATAAAATTTCATTTGATTAGGAAAGTCATTTAGCATAGGTTTCATTGTATTGTCAAATTAGTTCATGAAATTGATGAAATTTTATGAATGGGTCATTATCCTAAGTTTAGAGAGTCCCACTTGTCATGTCATCATGGTCAAATCTATCAAAATCCACCAAAGGTCTCCATGCATTGGTTTAAAAAAAATTTGTGGCCACCTATATGTATTTTCCCGAGTCCATGGCGAAGTTAACAGAAAACGGGATGTTTTCTCTACGGTCTCACCTCACCAGTCTATAGCGAATCTGCCAGAATTATAACATAAATCGCTACGAAATCATGTTTTTTCTGCACTGATGAAGGAAATGGTGAGGTGTCCAGTCTTTAGAGGTTAAAATTAAATATGAGATCATGTGATCAGTTAGGAGAGTCATGCAACATGCGTAATCATAAGTGGTCACTCATCATTTCACTTAAACTCTCTCATTTGTCCTTATCCCTCTCATATTCAAAATTTACCTTTTAAACTCACCTTTGAAAGCTGTTGTCTGTCATATTTCCTTCTACCTATGTGTATAGCTGTTGTTATCACCCTTTAGAAGTCCAACTTTGTTTGTAAGCTACTTTTTGTGAAATTATTTTCTTTGCAGGTGTCATAGCATCAAGAGGCCAATGCAGTGTTAAAGGATATGGCCATGTAGAAGAAAACTAATAAAGCGGGCTCATGTGTAAGTTATGAGCCCATGGATCTAAAATTTCTCAATGAGGACTCTAGCTTTACAGAAGCCTTCAACAATGTTGGATGCATGAGGTTCTTCTATAAATTACAAGGTTTTCATGCACATGTTTCAAAAGACTTTGCAGTGAATTTCGTGGGAATTGCATCAAAGGTGGGTGTGCTGAGTTTTGTGGTGTCACCTGAAACAATTTCCCAAGCCACAAATATTACGAGGATGGGAGAAGAGTGGTTCAAAGCCAATAAGTTAAAATTACAAAACTGTGGTGAATTCATGAAACCTGAACATATTGGAGTAGATATGACATTTGGAATCCCAAAGAGCTTCCTTAAAGAAAACTACTCCAAACTACTTCTTGTAATTCAAAAATACTTCACATGTGAAGGGAGGTTCCATGTGGTTTATCAATATCATTTTAGACTCTTGTTACATTTCACTCGTAAGAAATATTTAGACCTTCCATTTTTCTTATTTAGAAGCCTAGGCAAGATGTCAGACAAAGTTCAAGTTGGGCCAGAAGGTAGTGAGACTTCAATTTTTCATCATGGGTTGATTAAGCTACTAGCATTGGAGTTAAAAAAGTTGAACAGAGACTGGGCCACATTCCCTTTTCTTAGTGGTTATGAGGTAGATACTTTAACACCCAATAAGACACCTAAATCAAAAGCTACTCCGTCAAGCAAGAGTGAAAAACACATAGCTTAAATAGAGGGTGAAACTGAGGAGGAAATGGAGCCCATTGTAGAGCCCATGGATGTTGAGATAGAGCATGCACAAGAAATAAAATTTCCACATCCTACACCTACAAGTAGCAAGCCAAAGATCAACAAAAAGAGTCATGGAAGGATAAAAAGAAGCCAAACACTAGGGAAAGGCAACCTTGCGGATATTCTTCAAGCCATAGACATAGAAGAGACTCCAGTAGTCAAAGATGTAGATATCAATGGAAGAAAAATGAAAAAGAAGGGTCTTACTGCTAAAAAACTTGACTTCTCAGGAGAAGATGCAGGGTTTATGTTCCAACCAAGAAAACCACTCACAAGGTTGCAGCTTGCAAAAGGTTTCATGGCTAGTAAAAATACAAAATTTACAGACAAAGGCAAGAAACCTATGGCTGAGGATATCATTGATTTGTCTCCAGCGAAAGAAGAGATAATTTTGCAGAGTAAAGGTAAAGAGAAAGTTGTTGAAAAAACTGAAGTGCAGCTATTAAAGGAGTAGTTAAGAGAAGCCAGGGAGGAAGTGATTGAAACCAAGTTGGAATTGGAGGAAGCCAAGCTAGACAAAAAAATGATGGAGGAATTCAAAGAAAAGGTAAATGATCAAATTAATCACTATGATGAATCTTTGACCAATGCCAAGAAATTGTTTAAAAGAACCCTTCCTCTACATAGGTTAATGAAACATACAAGGAAGAGGACAATTTGGTTGCAGAAAGAGAGAAAGAAACTTAAAATTCAACTGAAAGAGCTAGAAGAGAAAATGGAGATGATATAGTCAGATCTCAAGAAGAAAGGTTTAAAAATAATAGTCACAAAAGAACTTATGAAGACTGAAGCCCCTGCTGCCAAAGGTGAAGCTTCTAAAGCTTGAAAAGAGAATAAATTACCATTTTGATATTTTTTTCATCATTTTGAATCATCCCTTGCATAGCCATAGGCAAATTTTGAAGAAGGAAAGCACAATTTTCAGGTATACTACCAATTAGGCAAGTTCGTAGCGTATATCAGGTTTGAAGCCCAAAATTCGCTACGAACTCGTTGTAGAATATTTTTTTCTATAAATCACAGGTATTGTCATGATGAAGGCAGGTAAAAGTTTGTGTTTAGTTATTTGGACTTAATAAACAACCTCAGATCAACAAAGGGATAAAATAGGTGGCTGAGATGGTCAAAGACAAAGTGCTACACACTTTCACTATGAACTTGCCTAAAGTCCTCTGTTTCTGCAGCGAAGAAGTTTTTGGAGATTTTTCAACTTTGGATGGTATATTTGGGATAAGCCAACCATGTGGAAAGGTCACGAATCATCATAGGAATGTTTTGATGGAGACATGGTCTTCGACAAAGCTTTTCAGTTTTCCAGCTCATCATGAAGGCACTCATCAACCATCATGACACCACCTCCTACAAAGTAGGAATACAGGTCTCCTAACTTGGTGGGTGTAATTATGTTTTGGTCATGGTCAGTGAAACCTAGGCACATGACTTTTATCAATGTAAATATGTAGTATTAAATTTTTTTGATGTAATAAATAGGTTATAGAGTCCTATTAGGTATCTAAGTCCTAAAATTAGTAGTTGTTAGTTTTATCTCCATGTAATTTTCTTATGGTTAGATTAGGTGTCATCAAAGAGACTCGAACACTAGTACATTTGGTGGAAATTCCGACACTTGGTTCCGACACTTTTGACCAAATGTCGGAAATTTCCCCAATTTTTTTTCAACTTTTTCAAATCCCACCCGAAACCATCTCTATACTGATGTTAGAGACAAGTGTCACAATACCGACACTTAGACAAAGTGTTGCAATTGCGACATTTGGAGGAATCTGTCGAAATTGCGACAGTTTAGAGACAAGTGTCGCAATACCGACACTTAGAAAAAGTGTCGCAAGTGCGACGTTTTGAGGAATCCGTCGGAATTGTGACAGTTTCGGCAATAGCGTCAGAATTGCGACGACATAGAGGAAAGTGTCGCTATTGCGACGTTTTAGGATATCGTCTCTATTGCGACATTTCAGGCAAAGGTGTCGCTATTGTGACAGTTGCGGCAGAAACGTCGCTATTGCGACGGTTGAGGCTAAGTGTCACGCTTGCGACGGGTTGGGCTACGTGTCAATTCTAATTCACTCTCTAACTGAGTTTCGACATATGTCAACAATTAATACATAAATAATAAAGAAAAAAATATATATAAAAAAAGAGATTAAAACTCCAAATATTTAAAATACAACATAATTTAATTGTGTAAAGTTTAAAACTCCTTTTAATAAAACATGATGATTTTGTAGAGTAGAAGGATTACTATATGGAAAAATCAGTCCATTATTTACTCTTATAATTTTAATTGCTTCTCAAAAAGATATGTTTTATTGTTTTGATCTTAAATATTTTAAACAATCAAAATAAACAAACATTTAATTATTTAAAAATTATTTTAATTATTTAAAAATTATTATAATTATTAAAAATATATATATTTTTAAATTAATTTGAGTGGCCTTAAAGAAAAACACACGTTTTCATTTCAAAATGTCAAAAAATTTCAAATATCAAAAGTTTTAATTTCCCTCATTCATTTCCCTCCGGTTGCATGGTTTGTCCAAGGAAGGAGGGAGGATGCGGCCTTACTATTGCCGGTTTTGAGGAAGGATGCAGCCATACTATTGTAGGTTTGGAGGACGGATGCGGTAGATTTGTGCCCCGAGCCGTGCTCATGGATATGGAGCCTGGCACCATGGACAGTGTGAGGATCTCTGCATTGCTCTCAAATCCACAACTCCAAAAACAGGTACTCTTATTATGCAACCCATTAGCAACCCGATCTGATGAAACAAATGCACACTGGCCTCTGTGGGAGCTTATAAGCCTGATCCAGGCTTGGATCTGCCTCTCCAAGGAAACAATACCCAACTGAGATTCTCGATCCAGTTTCCCAAATAGTGTAATAGCATTGTTGAAGCAAACTCTAAGCCCTAATCTACACTAAGTGTATAGATGAAGAATATATATGAAACCCTAGGTGCATCTATTTTCTTCAATGAGTGTTAGACATTCAAATTGTATCTGGTATGCAACTGAAAGTATTCTCAATCCTTGTTATAGATAAATGAAAAGCTATTTTCTTCAATGAGTGTCATACATTCGAATTATATTTGGTATGCAACTGCAAGTATTCTCAATCCTTGTTATATGGTGCACAAAATGTGAATATGGAAAATTCTAGTTGTGATCTGAGCATATTCACTTATTGTCCACTTCTAAAGGTCTTGGAACAACTTCTGTTATTGTCGTGGATAAGTCAATAGATTTAGTATGTCGCTTCTTTCCTGAGATAATTATGTTCAAGGAGATGGTTATTTCGAGATCTAAATCTTCATGACTACTTATGTGGGAGGTATTTTTTTTGTTTGTATTCCCCTCAACTTGTCGGCTTCCTGGAATTTTTGTTCTACAAAGTGACTCTTTAGATTTTCTGTTTGAATTTCCTGATAGGCTGCCTCTGGGGCGC
This sequence comes from Pinus albicaulis, assembly GCA_034641835.2. Classification (NCBI taxonomy): domain Eukaryota; kingdom Viridiplantae; phylum Streptophyta; class Pinopsida; order Pinales; family Pinaceae; genus Pinus; species Pinus albicaulis. The sequence continues at coordinate 1,118,362,228 of CM076580.1, forward strand.
TTCTTGATCTTTTCTTAGACCATTGGCCTCTTTTATGGCACTGTTGCTGGGATTTTTAAGTTTTGTTTTGTGGATCATCCGTCTAGACATTGGGAAATGATCAATGAAAATGTAAACACCTTTTTTTTAATGAAGGTCATTGTGTTTTTTTCTTCTGAAAAAATTCAACAGATGTACTAGATGCAATAGTTCGTCTTTTCTATTTTTATAAGCATGAAAGCTGTGCAGAAGAGTGGGTCAAATGAAATGAAATTTTAAGAGATGTTTTTTTCAATTGATTGGAGGATTCATCGCTAATATACAATGTGCTGAAGTATGTAGCCTATGATTTATGGTGTTCTTATCAAAGAAAGGATGAGTAGTCTTAAAATCAATTTAAATAAATATTGAAAATTGCACAAGTCGGATCCCTCCTTACCAAAATACATCCTTTTAAATATTCAAATAAGTATAAATATAAAGCCAAAATCTTCATTCTGGCATGGAATATCAGTCAAGGAATAAGAAAGAATTTGCATATGAAGAAGAAAAACAACTAAAGAAAAGGGGGAGATTTGAATCTGAGGCAGGAGGATAAAGAAATTTGGCACCTTTTGGAGAAACGTTTGTATTTTTGTTATATTTCCTATTGACAGAACTTTGGGAAAATATCTTTGCTTGAATTATAACTCAGGCTCTTTTGCAGACCCCTAGCAACTCAGACTTGTAACCGACTTGTGACTTGTGGCACTTAATAATTCATATCTGTTGCACATTCGGACCTATGGCACACCTTGGATCTATTGCAGAGAAGTCCAAACCTGTGACCAGTGACTATACCTCGGACCTGTGGGAATATCTTAGCCATGAGTTAACATATTTTAGACCCGTGGTTTAGTGCAGACCTGTTCTTAATAGGTATTCCATGCCTCATCAAGACCCAAGCAGCTGCTAACGTACTCTGTTGTTACTAGTATCTACTAAGGCTTGTGCATGGAATAGGTCACTTGGCTGAAATTAGAATATTGGTGTCTTTGTTTCATTAATGAGGACCTCCTCAAGGATGGTGCCTTGTTAGTATGTAGTAGGGTAAAGCCACTCATACCGAATGAATGTTTACAATGCCTGACAACAATTCTAGACTCTATGTTTCTGTAGGTATGATGGTCTAAATCCGAGTGCAATAATTTGAGTAATTCATAGGCATTGCTTCAAACTGAGGATACAAAAAGTTAGTGTGCTTGAGCTTGAAAATCTAGTCCTGCAGAATTTTTTGAGTAACTGTTATGTGTTAATTTTTTTACCAAGAGTAGGTAAGCACAATAAGTAAGAGTAGTAGCACCCCTAAGCCCTGGGCATAACATGGGTTTACTCCTTATTTGACAATGTTGCCTTAGGTGACCAACACATCACCAAGATGATTTAAATGAACAATTATTTCTATTTCTTCATTGAGTGGAACATGCTGATATGATTTTGAAATACATTGTTCTACTCTATCGCTTAACGAAGTGAGTAGATAATACTAGTACGTCCTACTGCTTGAATAGGGTGGAAGTAATGGGTTAGCATGTTATAATGTGCTATCACAGGCATTTTTATCACCCTAGTAATTCTTAGGTTGTGGGATGAGGATTTTTGTAGTTAAGAAAACCAAGGGTAACCAAGAACCACTTTTAGAATTCACGATCTAGCCTTCCTGTGTTCCGGAGAGGGATCTCTCTTAAAGATTTAACTTTGTTTTATAATTGGGTTTTAGACTAGCTATGAGTGGACAATAGGATTTGTTTTGAAAGTGTGGTGGGAATAAAAAGTGTTTCAAGGTAAACCAAAGGGATCTACCAGAACATTGGGATATGGAGTCAACTTTCTAGGCAAGCAGAGCTAGGAAATAAGACTTAAAGATGCAAATGTACTAAGGGCAGGGTAGATGGCCTTCAAAGGCTTTGAATAGGCTTTGTTGATGGAATGAGTGAAATCCAAACAAAAGGGCACTTAAGAATCCTCAAGTTACAGAAATGAAGATTGAATGAGGGAATCAAACAGGGACCTAGAGAAATTAAGAATTCTATAGTCCGGTTATCAAGCATAAAACATAATAATGCCAACTAGTAAAAAACAGGGAGCTTTTTTATCACTAACCCTGTCTAACTTCTCCTAGTTGATCATTAAAGATAGAAACACATTAAAATGAATGTATGGAAACTTTTGAAAGAAAAACAATGAAAAAAAGAAAAAGACTAGATTTATCTTGTCAACACAATAATCCTGAGTTATGATGTCCTTAATCTCAATTCCAGTCTGCCGCTTTGCTAATTGACTCACACCAACTTCAATATATCTAGAAAAATGACTATAGTAGTCTTGATAAATTTTATTCCACATTGAATACTTCGAATGATGAAGTGTTTATACAAATGAATTACTTACAAAATATCTCAAAGTTTGAGATAATGTTTCAAGGTAAAATAGGAAATATAGCATAAGAAGAGGGACAACAGCAAAACAATTTGCAAGTTGTTATCTTTTACAAGGAAATATAGAACTAATTATCCTAATCAAAATGATTTCATGACATGCTGTGAGCATTGCTGGCATTGGATGCATTATCTCGTGGAAGATGGCTTGTATATCACTCTTTCTTGTCACTTTCAACCCTGATACTCTTTATCCTATGCTTTTCACTGTTTTACTGCTGTAATTGAAAAATAACCAACAGTAACATTATTTTTACTGATCCTCTTTGACAATCTGATACACTTTGACGCTGAATTTTTACCCTAAGGTAACATTAAAATACAATTTTTCATGTGATTTTCCTGCTCTTTTACCTGTCAAATTCACATCAGATCTGTGAATTCTTGCCATTGTTGAGCTGTGGGGATCTTCATACTCTTCAATTTTCTATAGCTTTCATCGGCCTCTGTGTACTTAGCAAAGTTTGGCTTTACTATGAACATATGTTTAATCTCATTCTCCAAAAAGAATAAATTCTCAAAATATTGCAGAATTACTTTGCCACTTGGAGATCCTTGTGGCAAAGGCTTTTTAGCCTGCTCCTTAGCATGGGCTCTAATTTTCTAATCATATTCCTTCCGTGGCATTAATTTTTCATTCAATGCATGAATATCTGGAAGTCCTGCTTCTAGCAGAAAGTCATACTTGGTCTTGAATTTACTGATTGATATGTTCATATTATCACACTTTTCTTCCAGATTATTCATATTGTTTCTTTTTGTTAGGACTTTTCTGATCTCAAGGATAGCCTCTGTCCTGTCAGGAATCTTCAAATCTTCTAATTCCTCCCTGCTTTTACTATTTAAGAATGATATGAGCTGAATTGCTTATGGGGGCTTGTTGCTAATTTCCTTCTTTGTTTTATCAATTTCTGCTAAGGCAGCTTGTAGCAGATCTTTTTGCTCATATATTATTTGAATAGAAGGCCATTGTAAGTGAATTCCTTCAGTAATCTTTGTCCACAAATGATTTTTTATGTAGGCAATCTGTTCAGTAAGATTTACCTGTTGTTGAAGAATTTTCACTTGCTCCTATAATCTGTCAGCCCTCTACTCATGTCCTCTAGAAGTGATTAAGACATCTCTTTTGGATGCTTCCAGCTCTTTGATGGTGCCTTTTAAACTGAGTATTTCTTGATCTTTTAAGGACATGTCTTCCATAGCTTTTATTATTGCAGCTGTTTCCCCTACTGTGTTTGTCTGTGAGGTCGATGAAGAAGTGGCAGAGATATCTTTAGAAGTAATTGACACTGCAGTTACCAATACTCCTTGCGGTGCCAAATGTTCTACCAATGTTGAGGGGATAGTTGTGCTTACAATTGGGATAACTGTAGGAATGGAAGCTTTCTGACCTTTCTTCAAATTTTCATTTTCTTGCATGAAAGCTTCTATTTGGCATTCCATTTCGTTTATTTGGGTTGTCATTTTTAGAACTAGTTGTTTCAATTCATCATTTTCAGTCTTTTGTTGAAGGATTTCTTTTGCCTGTGGATTCTCACTTTGAGGAAATTTCAGCTGCCCTCTGAGAGCAGCTATGTCTTCATTTTTCTGCTTGATTATGGCCTTTACCCCTTCAATGTTTGTTGGGTCAGCTCCTGCTTCAATTACAATATCTTCCAATGCTTTCATTCTTAAGCTATTGGCATACAATGAGGCTTTATCCAATTTCATTTGATTTTCAAGGTTTATCAATGTTTTCTCAAGCCTGATAGAATTCATAATTTGTTGACTATTTTAGAATACATCATCTCTGTATTGTTTCTGTGGAATTCTATCTGGTCCAATTCATGGACAGCAGCTGCATCAACTTCCAAGTCTGTTTTTGAATAATCTACAATTGTCTTTGGATCAGCCACTGTGGGCTTCTAAAATGACATAACCAATTTGTTTGAAGAATAATCAAAAGCTGAGAGGAGTCTATTTTTATTCCTAGGATTTTCTTTAAGGAACTTGGAATATACGACACTTTTGATTTCTTCATTCTTTTCTCTGATTTGTCTGAACCTGATTTGAATATCTGACTCTGTGTTGTCAGGTTCTTTGGAAGAAGAGGGAATATCAACATTTGTTTGTTTATCAACCATGACAGTGTCTTTCTGCTGTGTTTCAAGGTGGACATCCTGAAGCTCCTTAAGTGTTTAATTTACAATTAAAGTGGCCTCATCATCGGTTTTATGGCCATTGTTATCATCAACATTAATTTCTTTGTCCCTTTCTTCATCAGTCAATTTACTTTTCTTACTGAAGGGAATTCTGAATCTCTTATCTAGAATAGTTTCAGCTGTGAAACTATCTTCCTTTCTACTTCTCTTATGAAGAATTTCAGCTTCTTTGTTTATTGTAACAACTTGTGATTTCTCTACCTGTTTATCCTTTCCACTGTTTCCCTGTATGCCCTGTGATTCATCATCAAATAAAGTATTTGGTTCCCACTCAAGTTTATTGGCATATTTTTCAATTTGAGGCTTGGGATCATGCAAGAAAGCAGACAACTTGTATGTCAATCTGATTGTCCTTAAAACACTCTGAGGATCATAATTCCACATAAAAATGTATGGGAATTTATATTCTTTCAACTTGACACTAATCTCATTTTTTGCTTCTCTGTTGTTCACAATGAATGGCCCAACTTGATTTTTCAGTTCAAACTGAGTCTTTTTTCTGGAAGCCATGAAATTGACTTCATCTGCATTCAAAAGTTGCCTCAAATATTCTAGAGCAAAAATCCTTGTAGTCACAAATCTAGGCAATTTATATGGAGCCAAGAGTGCACCATATATTCGGATCTCTATGTAGTTCTTGTACAAGTACCAATCCCCTGTTTTATAGCTCTCAAATAGCTGTAAGATCCTCTTTGTTTCTTCATTAATTCTAGGGGTCTGTTCCTTATTCAATAAATTCATGGCAGGTACTATAAACAAGTCATTGAAGTCTGCATAGGTGTATTTCCTATTCCATTTCCTCAAAATTGATGACCAAAACACAACTGAAAGTACGTTCCCTTCTGGATCTAGCTTCTGAAACTCAATAGGAAAATTGTCTGATTGATAATACAAAAAGAGATGAAGTAGATATGAAGTATCTCTAAAGACTCCTTCTTCTGGAAATCTAGACAATTGGTAGTGCATGTTTTCTGCAATGAACTTGGCAAAGTTGTATACAATGGATGGAGGCTGGCCAGGACTCAAAGTAGACAGAAAACCCAAGATAGCAACATCAGTGACTCATCACTGTTATATCCCAGTATGAATGATATCATAGAGACAATCTGCCTTGTTTCACTTGGAAAATAAAATGTATCAAACGGAGGATTAAGCTTAAGGATATCAACCTCTGTGGGGCAAATGTTTTTGAAGATTTTGAACTTGGAAGCAAAATCTAGGTCTAGGTAAAGCTAAGTTAAATCCTCTATTGACAATGAAGCAGTATTGGGGTCATGGTTTAGTTGCAGCATGGAGTTTATGGATTCTGCATTGATATAAAATATGACCTCCCTATATTTATTGACTGTCCACCTCTAGTCTGGAAGATAATATGACTGACACAATCTGACAAAATCAAGGGTTGAATGAGTAAGAGGGGCAATGTATTTTGGTAGATTGGAATCCCATATTGGTATATCTTTCTCACTTTTCTCTACAGATTTTCCAAAACACCAGTTATAGACATTAAGTAAATCGAATTCAACTGAAGGGTCTAGTATTCTGTAATTAAGCTCAACAAGAGCACTATTTTCTTGTGAAGCAACTGGAGGTTGGACAGGCCTAACAACTTCAGTGGACTCAGCAGTGAGTGCAGGGGTGGGTTTATCAAGTTTAGAAGGCTCAGGCTGGGGGATTTTAGCAGCGGCTTTCTTCTGAGGTTTTGGGCCTCCTGATTTGGGGGTTACTTGTTTCTTCATCATTTTTAACTGAACAGAGCAAGCTTAAACTATTTGCTAAGTTATTCTTTTGGAAACGAGGGGATTTTGAAGGATTTTTCTGGGAGAATAGGATTCTGAGCAGGGTTTTGGATGATAAAAAGGGTTTTCAATGCTCAGAAAAAGGCTATGATCAATTTCAGCAGTGAAAAATAATCAAGGAGTGGATAAAACTTGCTAAAACGGAAATGAGGGATTCTGGGGAAAATTTGACAGGGTTTCCCCTGTATTTTGGATGTTTTTTGGACTCTCTGTATGGAAAATTAAGATAATAACAGGAAATGGCTGATAAATTGGTCTTTTTCCTCTAAAATTGAAGCTTTTTATGGACAAGATTGACGAAAAATACCTTTGCGGTTGATTAAGTTGCAGGTGCTTTCAAAGTCTTCAATTTTTGCTGAATTAGACTGTCAGAGGGTATGGTGGCTCTTTGTGAGTGAATTGCAGAGGAAAATGGTCTTTCAAATAATCACTGGTTCACTGGTAGGCTCGCAAATGATGAAAAAGGCTCGACAAAGGTTCTTAACAGGTTTACAGGGGCGAATAGGTGAAAAGTAATGAAAAATCGTAAGTTTTAATAAATTAAACCCTTAGTCGTATCAAGGTTTAATGGAATTTATTGCAGGGAGTGGTTTTGGATTAGGCTGGGCAGTTTATCATGCGGCTATGAAGCGGTAAATGGTATTTCGCTTTTTGAACGTGATCTAATCATTTTATGACACGTCGACATGGGGTGGTTTGGGAAAACCACCCATATCACGCAGAATTTATAAAACTTTGATCAATCACTTTATGGGCGCAATATGAGGTATCAACCATCAGATCTGGTTCTTTCAAGCAAAAGGTCACGATTAAAAGTAAAGGTGCAAGGAAAAGGTTTCATCGGGTTCATTTTGGGCCATTATCATTCAACGCGATGGGACGATGGGAATGAAATATATATATCGTGTTTGTTAATGACCATTGGATTAAATATAAGTTGGGGATCGGAGGGCTGGGACTGAGCCCGATGGGAACAAAGATTTTAACCAAGGTTATATGTTTGTAGTGAAGGGATATGCATCAGGGAAAAGGTTAAGTTATATTTTTTAACCTTAGGTTAAGGGAGTAGGAATGGAAAATACACAAGGGAAGGGTTATGAAGTTTAGTTTGAAAGAAACTTCGGGTTTCCAATATTTTTTGTTTTAAACATGTTCATGATTTTTTTCATATAATTTTATTATATAGTAATTAAATCAAAGTGATTTACTTCCCATAGGGGTGAGATTTAATATGAAGATATATTTAAGCCAAAGGGGTTGTAATTTGGGTATTTTATTTAGACATGTGGGGATTAAATAACTTTGGCTAAAGTTATAATAAATGGGTTTTTGGGGATATTATATAAAAAGGAGTTATATAATAAGAAAAGTTTATTCCTATAGGGGGTTAATATATAAGTTAAATTTAATATGACAATAGGACAAGGTATACTCAAAACACATAAACACAACCAAGTGAAGTTTAAAAGATAATTTACATTAATCTTATCATTTTAACTTATGATATAATGTTATTTTGAGGGTTTAATATTTCTCATATGATGATGGAAATTAGTCAAATGGGAATTATAATGTCTTTAAGTAAATTATAATGTCTTTAAAACTCATAATCTTCAAACCCCAGGGTTTGTTTCACAAAGGTAAACCTTTTTCAAAAGTCTTAGGAAAAGACTTTAGTTAACCAACCACCCATTCTTAAATTTCAAATCTGATAATTAAGCCAAAGCTTATCAAAATATACGAACCTTCACGTATTAAATTAAATACTACCCCATGTGAATATTCAACCATACATATATATCTCCATATATATTCTCCACGAATCAAGTGTTAAGAACATTAGTACAAAGCCTTGAATTTATATAAGGTACCCGCAATATATATATATATATATATGGTTCTCACTCACAAGACTTCACATGCCTTTGTAAAATTATTATTCAATGGATTAATATTACCTCCGGTCCGCACTTCACCCTTTATTAAACTTTATATGGTAAATTTTATTAACTCACCCTTTGTCGACTCATACGTATGAACTCAACATTAAAATCAATGTGAATTCTCCCTCGGCCCCACAGAACCAGACTTCATTTAATTAACGAAACTCATTAACTAATTGCTGGATGGATCTAACGATACCCAACTCATCGCGCTCCGATGTGGGGTTTTTTGCCGTTGATTCGCACCTTACTAACCTCCACACAGGTTCCAATTACTCATATCGTCGGATCTCCCTCACTCCAGATCGAACGGTCTAAAAGCATATCGTGTTTATTCTAGTCCTGAAGTTTAATGCCTCAAAAAAACGCGATGAGTGTGGTTTTTATAAACTGCTCTTGGCTTAGGTGTCAACCACAAGAACACATCACTTTTTTTTCACAAAATTTCTATACCACTTTCGCAACACGCGAGACCGCTGGTATTATCCTCCGAAACCTCCTTTACTGTTTCATGTCCAGTTCTGTCTATTGACTCGAGGTTCCGCTTTCACCAAGGGCTTTTTTAAAATACTTGACTTCGCATCTTTAATCCACACAAGGTTTTGATGAACCTTTGTGACCATTATTCGCTATGCATCCAATTCGAAACCACCACAATAGATTAAGAGCTTCTTTCAACTACGCCAGAAGCCTCTTTTTATTGTAACTCTTTGTTCATGGGTTCGATTAAACCACAGCTCATATGTTCGAAAAATTTATAGTTCACCACAATTATACCCGCTTCAGAGCTATACTCATAAGGATACACTCCCCAGCATCATCGAATTCCGTTCAATTCCATAGCCATACCATCACACATTACTGTGATCTCAGATTGGCCCTCATTTCACAACTTATACAGTATAACCAATGTTGAGTTAACCCCAGAATTTCACAGTCCCCTAATTACATAACAGAATTTGTAAGTTCCCCCAGGATGCCTTATTCAATACTCATTCAGTCAAGCAGTTCTATTCCTCGATCTAAAAGGCCTATGGAATTCAATGCAATAACATAAATCTAAGTTTCCTACCCATTCCAGAATCAATTCATTACAATATAAATCCTCAGCATACTCGAATTTCTCATGAATCAAAACATTGACATTAACTCTTAAGACAAAGGTTTGGCACGCATTTTTCATACAAGCTCTCATTGAAACTCAAGCTTACCACACAGAGTTAAATCAATTAACACTGGAACAAATCCTTTCACATATATACATGACTTTACTTGCAGAACTTCTGGTCTTCGGCCAGATCTTCAATTACAGTGGCCTTCTACAACCTACTCTACCTCTGAACTGTTCTAAACTCTCGAGACCTACCTATTTAATGCCTTTTGGCTTACATTTGTACAGATATATGAGGAATCGATTCAGTTTCTTAACAGTTCAAAAAATTCTAACTTTAGACAAAATCCCTAAAGTAACTAAACTGATCCTAGTCTCTTCACATTCCTAACTACTCATTTCTCTCATGTTCTCTGTAGTTAGAGAACATGTACAATTCTCACTTTTTATTCAAAAATACTAATAATTACAAGAGGATTTAGAAATATGAGACGCTTATGTCTCATAAAAATACAAAGTGCTTCATTGTGCTTAATGCCCCTGCATCAATTTGACACAACATTTTTCAAGAAACACACCATTCTGCCTACTGCTATTCTATTTCATCATTTATGGGAAAAGCTTTATCCAAACTTCAAAGGATAACATAGCATGATCACAGATGATCCATGGGACAACTTTTTGGCATTTAGAACTTTATATTGCTTTATTTTATTGGTTTGTAAGTCATTTCAGATTTTTTGCACATACAAGATATGCATACATACTGTGTAGAAAGTTGTGCTAAAGAGGTGGCATATGAAGCCTTGGTCATGACTCAAAATTATCTGGGAGTGAAATATAGATTGAGTGTTATGTATTGGATGAAAATGTAATCAAAATTATCTAAGACTAAAATCTAGAATGGAAGTGTTATTTGTTAGATGAACCTGTAATACTCAATTTCTCTCGTATAGTAATATGCCATTACCTGCTACCTATAATGGCACTTGAACAAATGGATGGATGACTACTTTTCCATACCTGCAAAATAGTTAGTGAGGAATGTTGTGCTAAAAGAAGAAAGCTTAGGGAGCTTTAGTTAAAATCATCTAAAACTAAAGTAAATATTGGGACTTTCATGGTATAGAGTGAAAATGTAATGCCATTCACTGCTACCTATAATGGCACTTGAAAAAATGGATGAATGATGCTTTTCCATACCTGAAAACAAGTTAGTGAGGAATGTCGTGCTAAAAGGAGGAAGCTTAGGGAGCTTTAGTGAAAATCATCTCAAAATAAAGTAAAGATCGCAAGTGTCATGGTACAGAATGAACTTGTAAATGTGTAATCCCTTTGTGAAGCATGTAATATGCCATATCCCGCCACCTATAATCTGCTTTAACACTTAGATATATGACTATTTTCCATACCTGCAAAGCACACTCTATATAGGTGCACTGAGCAGCTCCAATACATGCCAAGTTAGTCTATTTGAAAATTTTGAAAGGACTCATCCCTTGATTTTCATGTGGTTGTCTTACTAATGTGTAAAGTTTATATGAATAAATCTATGAGATGGAAATCTAATTATAATTTATAACCCTTTCTTGTAGCTTTGTTCTAGCAATATAAACTATTTTAGATTGAATACAAACATAATAGAATGCAGTGACACTTACCATGAGTAAGCTTGCATATATGGATAGTACACTGCAGTCATTGATACCTATTGAATTAACAGTTGTAATTTTCCTTAACAAGTTATTTGTCATAACTCATGCAAATTGTTTTGAGTGCACCAAAAAGTTAATAGTTGTTGGTTTAGGACTTTGAAGGGCCTATATTGCAATCCCTACCAGATACTTCCCGTCATAAATTTAAGAGTACAGTAAATCCCATAATTTTTTTGATCCAATGTGATAGAAAAGGACAAATGGTTGGTTACCAGGTTGAGCTGATAGCATCTATGACCATAAAGTGAGCACAATGCAAAAAGAAATTGTCAGGCGTGGATAGGAAGGAGATTAAATGTGTTAGGAGAGGGTGAATGGTCGGTTAACAGGTTGAGCTAACGGCGTCATTGACCATAAAGCTAGCTTAATGCAAAAAAGAAATTGGCATTCTTGGATATGAAAATCAAACAAATTTTTATAAGTATATTTCCCTGCAAAGGTGGCAAACACAATATAGTCCAGAAGCCAGCTAATTATAATGGAAAATCAATAGTGGATGGCATGGGAGATGAGCTTAGTAATCTTGCATTTAGGGGCAAGCTTGTGTATTCTCTATGACGAAAGAATAGGTGAAATCATTGAAATTCTAATACCTAGACAAACTTTTCTCCAGTTACTATGTATACCTTTAAGCTTTCAACATAGTGAAGTTATCATAGCTATGCAGAGTAAGAATATTTTACCCAGGGAAAATTGTGGTGATTTACTGGATAGCAGTGGGATCTCAAAAGTTTTCTTAGTTGGCTTATTGACATACATTATTTTTATTGAGCTTTAGTCACATCATTAATAGGGTCAGAGACTGGAAAATGAGATATGGAATTCAAGGAAAGCTTATATCGATTATGAATTAACAGTTGTAATTTAAATCAATGCCAAAGGTACATGCAAACGCAATATATACAAGGGTTGTGGTTTATGGCCGTGAATATTATTATGGCACCAGTATTCAGCATACTCCAGTTGGATGGACCATGGGCTATTTCATTTTTTTTTTTTAATTCAACCTGCCATCACTATACCGACGCTCTATAAACATCGGTCTTCCGATGCCTTGAAATTTTGCCTATTTTGTTGGTCTTTTGACCCTTTAAAACTGTGGTTAGCCATAGAGTAAACGTCGGTCTTCCGACGCCTTGAAAGTTTGCCTATTTCGTCGGTCTTGCGATCCTTTAAAAGCGTGGTTAGCCATATAGTATTGCGATGCTTTGGAAGCGTCAGTATTTCAATGTTTTCCATAAGCGTCGGTATTGTGACGCTTTTTAAGCGTCGGTATTGCGACATTTTGTAAGCGTCGGTATTGCGATGCTTTGAAAGCGTCGGTGTTGCGACACTTTGGAAAACGTCAGAAGAGCGATGGCTAGTGTCGGTATTGCGACACTTTGGCAAAGCGTCAGAATTGTGACGTAATGTCTAACCAAATTTTTTCTAGCCTCGTACTGTCACTCTTGCGATGACTATGTGTCGGAATAGCGATGAAGTGGCCGTCGGAAATTGGGCCAAATTTTCTAGTGGAAGGTCGAGCCTTGTTGGCAGACCCAATGTAAATATGCCTAAGCCTATTAATAGGCATATTATCAAAGAATAGAGGGTTGATTAATGTTGACTACATAACTACTACTATAAAAACTTCTTTTGAGTAATATACAATGCCAATTGGCTTTTCTTCACCTGAGATTCATTGATGTTTTCATGAGTGTTTGTCTTATGCATTCTACAATTTTATCTTAAGTACTTGGATGTTTGATTACTTAGAATTCATGTATATCATGCTCTAACTTCCTTCAAAAATTACACTACTATGTATTTGTGTATGTTAACTTTTCATATGAGCATCTATATGACTCAGCTTCCATAAGAAGATTTCCCATGTTATTTAGTTCCTTTACACTAACTCCATATGCCCAATGGTAGTGATTTCTCCACATCTTTCACCTGCATACAAAAACACTTAAAACACTATTCTAGAGTTAGCCATTTGTTTAACTTCATTTTACTAGAATCATCTTTATATTTGAGAGAGCCCTCTTAGGCTGAAAAGGCTAATTTTTAGCTAGAAGTAGGTTTGAAAGAGTTACTCTAGGTTGACTAGTGGAGCAGCCCATCTGTACCAACTTAGTGATAACAATTTTCAAGAATAAATGTTTAATACTTGAATTATTTATAAGATTTGCCTTAACCAATCATGGTTTCCATATTGGCCCTTGCATTCATTACCACATATACAAAAACACAGGGGATAGCAAGGAGGGATTGTTACAAACCTTGCCCCCTTAAAGGAACTTCATCCTCAATTTTTTGTAACAATAAAACAAAATTAAAAAAAAAAAACTAAGATTTATAATTGTAACTCTTACATCCAATTGGCTTCATTAGGTCCAAATTTCCTCCATTATACCTTGACCTACTCAATTACTTGGTTTTGGAGTGTGGCCTTCCTCTACTCCAGAATGAATAGTTTTTTTGGTCGGACCTCTCCATCAAGTTCCACCTATATCACATACCACTCAAAAATATGATTAGTTTCATGTACATACTTCTTAAGAAAATAAATATGAAAAACATCATGTGCTTTCACTGTGCATAGTAAGGCCAATCTATAAGCCACTAGCCCCACTCTTTCCAATATTGGAAATGGACCAAAAAATCTAGGTGCCAACTTAGCACAAGACCCCACTTTTAGTGAACTCTTCCTTGGTTTGATGTGGAGGGATATATTCTCTCCCACTTGGAATTATTTGTGCACTCTCTACTAGTATGCATAGCTATTTTTCCTATCTTGGGATTATTTCAATTTATCCCTAATATTGAGTACGTATTGCTCCATTTCGTTCAGCATTTCAGTTCCAAGAACCATTGTGTTCACTGGATCATCCCATCCCATAGGAGTGTTACAATTTCGTCCATACAATGCTTCAAAAAGACTCATATTTAGTGACTCTTGATACCCATGGCCGTATGAAAAATCCACTATTCATAGGAAGTATTCCCACTTCTTTGTCTAATTCATGGCATACACTATCAACATGTATTCTAAAAATATATTTTCTCTTTCCATTTGACCATCTATCAGAGGATGATCTAAGGTACTAAAAGCTATTTGGGTTCCAAAACCACCAAAAAATTCCTTCCAAAAAATGGAAGTGAAATTGGCATCTTGATCTGAGATGATTTTCTTAGGTAATCCATGGAATCTGAACATTAACTTCATGAATATATGATCTATATCAATGAATTTGTGCGTGGACTTGAAATTTATGAAGTGAGTTGCATTACTCAACTTGTCCACTAGCACCATAATGGAATCATGTTATATCCTTCTTTTGGGTAACCTTGTGATGAATTCCATAGATATGACTTCCCACTTCCGCTCAGGAATTGGAATTGGTTGGAGAAATCTCATTGCATACCTGCATTCTACTTTGACTTGTTAGAATTCCAAGCGGTTGGAAATGTATTCAACAAATTCCTTCTTAAATCCTAGCCAATAATAAATTTTATTTATGGTTTTTATCATTTTCTAAATAACCAATATGACCTGAGTAAGGTCTCTTATGAAACTCATATGTGATGAGTTTCCTTAATTCTGTCATGGAAGGGGCACACTTTTTGTTTTGAATAGAAAAATACCATCATCAATGGGTTTGTATCTCTTGCTCATTGATTCATATGGCTTTTTGTGTAGGAATTTCTTCACATGTTGGTAATTTTAATCATGTAGTAATGCATATTTGATCCTTTCCTTGATGCCTACTTCATAATTTCTCATAACTATAAAATGAGCCAATGTAAAATTCTACAAGATACATCTACTACCTTGTTTCTTTCCCTTTGATGTACTTTTTTCAAAGTTGAATTTCTTGATCAAAGAAAAACATATGGTCTATCTAGAATTTAACTAGGGTTGGTCAACAAATATCTCATCCCTTCATGGTCTGACGTCAAACATAAAATTTCTCCCAAGCAAGTAGTTCCTCCACATTTTTAAGGCGCAAATTCTTGCTGCTAGCTCTAAGTCACGAGTAACATAGTTCTTCTCCTGCTCATTTAATTTCCTCGAATCATTACAAATAACATGCACATGTTGCATCAAGACGCCACCTATTCCTTCCTGAAAAGCATCGATACAATCTAGAAAATACTTCTTTGGATCAGTTATTCTCAAAGTAGATGCACAAGTTAGTAATTTCTTAAGTTGATCAAATCTAGCTACACACTTTGATTGTTACTAAAATTTGACTCATTTAATTTGTAATTTTATGATTGGATGCTTGATATTTAAAAAATATCAAATGAATGGTCGATAATATTTAGGCAATCCCATGAAGGAGACATTCCAGGGAGTAGGCCATTTCATTATGGCCTTGATATTTTTGGGCTCTACAGTCATTCATTCTTTTCAAATGACATGCCCCAAATAGTGAACTTGTGTTTAGAAGAATTCACACTTGCTAAGTTTGGCATATATCTTATGCTCCCTTAGTATTTGTAGCAATTTTTTCAGATGTTCTTCATTGTGACATCCCCTGGTTAATATTTATCTCCTATAAAAAAAATTATAATTATTTTAAATGGATGAGAGAGGAATGAAAATTCCATTAATTGAGGGGATTTTTGTTTTAAATATTAGTCCTAGTTGTATGAATGGTTTTAAATGGGGCTAACTATTCCATAGATTAACTATAAAACTAGAGGATTGGCTCAGATGTCCTTTAGCTCCAACAATAAGAAAAAGGGACAAAAATTTAAAGACGGGCATGGGTTACATTGTCCAACAATTGATTTTTGTGTAATCATGGATAAAAATGGGTAGTTAGACACTGGGGAAAAAAAGGTCTAAGATACATTCACTGGATTCATACACATGATCTCGAGAAGGAACACGTAGAAGGTCACGCAGAGAGAAGAAGCTCTTTGGGAACACATTGAAGTATCAGAAGGGTTCAATGCATGGACTTTGTTATGAGGAAGGAAAATTACTCCAAGGTTTGAGGTGAGAATGTAGAGTAGAAAACATGACAAAGTAAATTGTTGTCACTAAGCTTTGGAGAGTTTGTAAACAACCAAATAATCCTTAGAGAGGCTTGATAGATATAAGAAACATAGAGAGCAGTGGATTTCCAACAAGGTTGAAAGAACCAATGGAATTTTGTGGATTGATGAACCTATTGGGTTGGGAAGAATCACTCAGGTGCTTATGAGGGCTGATGAACCATTAAGAGTTTCCTTAGGATTAAATATCTGGTGCTTGAATCACTTATGAACCATCTGGAGAGTGATTGATTTTCCTATCAGTAGCTTATCCACTAATGAACGTTCCTTATCGTAGAATCTCCTCTCCTCAAAGTGAGTTGTACTCTATATATTGTGATGTCCTGGCATGGATGTTCATAATGTATGCCAAAGTCTAAGATGACTGAGTAAGAATTTATGTATCTAGTGGATGAAGGTAGAGTGACCTTGATACATCCTGTTTTAACTATTTTTTTTGGTTGAGGTTTCCCTCTGAAAGCACTTCATCTCAAGCCTTGGATTCTTTCTCAAGGGTGACAACTACAAGTGATAGTGGCTAATCTTCTCTATGGTTGGGTGGAGAGATTAAATACCGATCTCATTTTCCTATTTGTTTGGTTGTATCAAATAAGTATTTTCTCATACTTATATTTAATATTATGTACAAGTTACCATATCGATTGCATGCTTATGTTGATGTTAAGAAATGTGATTCCTTTATGTTTTTGGACATTAGTTTTCCTGTATGTATGGTTAAGGAATTGTTGATCTCTAAAAATATTGTGTAAGCATTAAATAATGTGTTTCTTTCATCAATTTGACAACCATGATTTCTTGAATTCTTGTTTAATTCTTTGTGTATGTGAGTGGATATGTTAAAAGAACCACATCATTATGATGGGGTGGGAGCTACTTAAGCCCCTTATAGTTTCGAGAGAATGAACTTGAATGTTAGTTTGCTAGGAATAACTCTCTGTAAAATATTTTTTCTCAAGATATATTGTTAAAAATTTATATGCATTCTTTAGTGAGTTTGGTTTTCTATCACAACACAATTTCCATGGCTTTCATGGCCTCAAGGAACTAGGAAATATGGTGAAGTCGTGAAGTTTATGCTTCTTTTTCCCAGGATGAAGAGTCACTTGTTGCATCGTATTTATATACCAAAGAAAGACTCGTGAAATTCTCTATGTAAAAATCTTGTAAAATTGGCTTGAAGTCACCTTGGGACCTACCAAGTGAGGGGCTGAAAAGGTCAAATGGAAAGTCGGTCGAGTCTTGATATAAACTAAAATTGAGCAATGAAGTTTCATGGAGTTAGTTGATGGGGCACACAAGTCAAAGTCGAGTGGGTTAGGTTTGATGGCTTGGTTGGAGTTCAGGATGACTCCAAATTCGGGGTGGATCCTTAAGTATTGTGGAGGTTGGGCCTACCTCTAGTTCGGGGGTTAGAGGTCGGGCCCTATTATCAAGTTAACATGTTGTGGAGTTTAGAATATGCCAAATTTTTATTTTTTGGAAGAGTGTCCCTCTCCACATGGGTTTTCCACTGTGACAAAAGCAACATATGAGTGCACCTGGAAATTAGTGATTACGTGATAAGGCTATAATTGGCCTGAGTTTGAATGATCGTGTCTACTGATCCATAAGTCAAACCGAGACAAAATTTATACTACATAAATCATCTCGACGATATGAATGCAATGATTTTATCCATTTTAAGTTTTGAAGAAGTCGAAAGAGGTTGAAAAATTAGACTTGATATCCATAACTGAACGTCGAGGGCGGGGTCAGCATAGTGATCCATTGCTTTTAGCTTTGGTCAGGGCTAGGGTTAGGGGTAGTAAGTTATAGAGTGGTATCATGTAATGTTCCAAATTTTTATGGAACATTAATTTTTGATAATAGATGAATAAAATGGGTAGGGGACCCATTATTTTCTTGATTATAGAATAAAAATCCTCTAAGTATGAAAGAGGATCATGTTGGAGCTGGATTTCACACCCCCATGTGTGAAAAGGGGTTTTTGCATAAAGGCTTGGCCAAGGTTGACCAAGTAAAACTGCGTTGGCATGAGTTGCAAAGCATTATGTGGGACAACGTAGGAGGGAAGTTTCTAGAGAAGAGGAAACCCTAATTCGAAATAGGGTCCATGGAGGGAACGCTCAATGTATAAAAGAGGAGCAAGGCAGCCATTGTGGACATCTTTGATCATTTTTACATTCGAGTCTTAGAGACTTATTGCTGCCTCTTGCTGTTCAGCAGAGCTGCAGTGCCTTCGGGCACGAGGGAGTCATGTTTAGGAATTCCTCTCCTTCTTGATTAGCTCATGAAGGATTGCACTCCATTCCCCATACTCATGCATTCAAGCCATAGCTTCAACCATCTACATCAGCGCAGTTTCTGCAGCAGTTATTGTGCAGTGTTGCTGGGTGTTGTCAGGGAGGTTTCCATACACCATCCGGAGTTTGTTTTTCAGTGGAGAGAGGTTCTATTCATTGGAGGATCAGAAAAGGTGGTTCTTGAGAATATCCCACAATATTTGGCATCATGTCAACCACATTCCATCATTAGTAGCGCAGTCCCTTTAGTAGACAACGTTATTCAGAGAGGAGATTTGCTGTGAGGGATTGACAGTCACTTGGAGGAGAAGTTTTGGGTGAAAGGATCAGCCTTTCACTTCAGATTTCTATGGGAGGAGGGTTCTTCATTTTTTGCAGCCATTTCAGCCTTCTCCATGTATTTCTAGTTCTTTATTTGCTGCTGCCCAACATTCGGTATTTCTGCAAAATGCCATTTTTGTATAGATTTCAGCCAATCCTTTTAAAGGATTGATGTTATGTATTTTCAGGGGTTGAGATCTTGCTCCCCTTCTTATTTGAGCCCATATTGCTATATCATTTGTATTTCTATCATTTATGCAACATTTCCTCCTATAACTGTGCAGTCATGGTCTAGAGATTTATTTATGCAACTATGTATTTCATATTTACATGTACAGGTTTCTAGAGGCTTCTAGTGCCTTGCTTGAGTGATCATTTCCTCAAGGAGTTGTATATTTTATTGCTGCTATGATCTAATGTGATGACCATTGAGTTCTCCAGCATTTCATGTGTATATGAATCACTACTATTTTCCATTTGATGTATTTTTTATTGCTGTAGCTGCAATGTTGGGGTTATCTTAAGAGATTCCCAATCTTGTTGTGTTTCCCTCTTGGGGATATTGTCCCTTGACAGACACTCTATAGACAGAGTCTGTTAGTGGGCTAGGTAGCCTCTGGAGCTCATCCTTTGTTTAAAGGCGACAAATCTAGTAAATGCCCCTGCAATCTATCTGTGGAATAGATTTTCTTTGTCATTTGACAATGTTTCTGAAAAAGGAACATTATAGTGGTATCAGAGCATCGAAATGGCACAACCTGTGTGTCCAATTTCAAAGGAGAATGATGAAGAATATGAGACTGATCTCATATAATTTTGAAGAATAACCTCCCTAAAGAGGAGGAGAAGAAAAGAGGAGAAGAGGAAGGTCCATGCACTTCTTATTCTCTTGAAGACCAGCATGGCAGATGCTTGGATTTCCAGATCTTAAGCAAGTACATGGGTGGTTATAAACCCCATTCTACAGCATTTAGGGGAGCTACAACGTTCCCACAGTCTATTCAGAAGATGGAGGAGAGAAGGCCTTGTGGAAAAGAATAAATCATAGGCAATGGGTTTCTATTGTCTGCATTTCATGGGGTTACTTCAGCTAGAGCTTGGGAGAAGAAGCTGGAGGCATTTTATTGCTGCATCTAGTGGCAGAAAAAGAAGCAGTGGAAATGGCAGCGCTGCATATGGAGGATAAAACCTCTATTGGGTGGTTCAAACCCTTGGTCCATTCAAGGGTGAGTTCTTTGGAGACTTTTCTCAAAGGTTGATCCAAACCTTTGACGGAGGGAGGACAAAGGAAGAGGAAGTGATTCCACCATGGGAGGAGAATTTCACCAACGCTACTACAGCTTTGGAGGAGCAGCCTTCTACATCTATGGATGAGGAATCCATTGGAGGAAAAGTCATTTTAGCCACACAATAAGGTCCCAAGATCCACCAAGGTATGAGTAAAGTTCCGCTTTCTATTTCAGCAATTAATCTTAAGGATGGTGGAATTTCATATGAGGAGGTCCCAAGATCGAATCACATGGCCACTTTAGGGCCTCATGTTTGCACTGCATTGTGCAAAGGGTTCAAGGAGGAGGATAACCCTCATCCTAACACATCTTTGATGATTTTAATTAAGCCTTCAAGGTGGGAATGTAAACTTTTGGAGGATGAAATAAACCATGACACCTCCATGAAGAATCATGAAGCAAATTGTGAACCAGAGGAAGAGACAGCTGCTACGTCATTGGAGGAATCAGTAGCGTTGTTGAACATGGGTGGAGAGGAGACATCACCTCCATCACATTTGGAATCTTCATAGGTCCAACATAGTCATGGGAGAGAGGCCTTTCCTAAGAGGTCTCCAAGGAGCTCCATTTCAAACTCTCATGAAATGCAAGGAGCAAAAATTGGTTTGGGAGGATGGTAGCCCTCATGGGAGGAGTACCCAAAATGATGGAGAAGAGATGGCAGGATGTTTACATCATTAGGCAGCAAGGAGAAAGGATACATATTGATGATATGACATATATATATCAGTCATGATACCTTCATCACATGAGTCATATGATGTGAGCATGAGGAGGCATCAAGCACTTGAGTTGCTTGGGATTAATGGGAGAGAGCACAATAAAATTTGCTCTCATATGATTGATGGTATTGCAGGAGTAGAGGAGGGCACTCTCATAGTAAAAAGGGATCAATACTTAGCTGGGATTGATTGGGAGGCATTTCCCTCTTGGGAGAAGCTTCATATTTGCAGCAGCATCACCAGAAGTGTTCTTGACAAGGAGCATGTCAAGGAACAAAGATTGGCATGAATAAGAGCCTGTTTGCATGAGTTCACAGCGCTGTCATTTGGGAGGAGGATCACATGCATAGATCCATATATCATATCAATTCCAGCCTATGGTAAGAGTCTTTTGTGTATCTTTTCTGATTTACATACTCTTATCATTATTATGCAGTGCAGAGTTTTTCAAAGGGGCAGATTTTTCATGTTGCTCCATGAGCAAAATTGGGCCAAACTATGTGATGGAGACAATCATCCTTTACATGGCCTTGGGCAAGTGTTTTCTTTCATGCATGATCAACTGATATTCTCAGCCATTTTCTATTTATTAGTAGCTATCATGACATACATAGCTATTCATGTAACACAAAACAACTTGCCATGTGATTTTCTAAAGCAGCAGTTTGGAAAACTGCGCTGTCACCCTTGGGAAAACTGTTGGTACATTCTTGCAACACATGAAACCTTCAGAATTTTCCTCATTTTATTGCTGATCATGACTTCCTTGCTGATATGGATCAGATTTTTATAAGAAGCATGATTATGAGAAAGGCACATGAGTTGGATGTGTCTTTGAGTGAGAGAAACTCTCACATTTTCTGCAGTGCATGTTCTAATGGGAACATGAGAGGAGACATGGCCACCATAGCCATCTATTTGCTTTCTCTTGAGGAGGGCCATGAGTATGATGATGACATCCATCCATTGCTTATATTTGGGCATGTATTTGATTTTGTATTGCTGGTTCACTCATCTATTTATTGTTCAATAGTAGAGGTGATATTTTTGTACAGTACCTGCCATGCTATTTTCTGCAGCTACAGTGGATGAGGGTGCATTATAACCCTATGAGAAATTTTTTTCATTTGCTGCACATGGTATAACCTACATCAAACATTTCATGGGGGAATTCTATGGTGATCTTGTCCTATTGATCATAGATCACATGTCTTGGGCTAGCTAGATTATCATTGATGGAGGAGAGATTCTTGGCGAATTACTCTTCATTTTTCCATTTGAGGGCAATAAATTTGTAGCCCAGGATCATCACACACTCCAAATTTGTCATAAGTGGGGGAGAGGATAGCATGGGGCAAGTTATGGTGCTTTCCATGATTATATTTCAGCCCACCTTCATTTCTAGAGCTCAAGGTGGAGGGAGATTTTCCTTGAGTTGCCTTGTTGGGAGGCAGCTTATTCTCATGATTGATGGCTTGGGGATGAGAAATTCATATGGGGGATGATAATTCCCATTATATATCAGATATCATGCCTCAAGGAGGCCCTTTGACAACTATTTTTTCCTTCATGGATGTTGTTTCTACATGATAGCCATTTGGGAATGTTCACCCCAAGGCTAGATTGCATATGTTGGAGGGACAGTTTGGAGACTTGATTGCTGATATGGCATCCTTTTCTTGAGGAGCTCATCACATAAGGATTCTACAGGAGGAAAGGGGAGAAATAAACTCAGTTCATCCTTGCAATTGCTTGAGGGCAAGCAATATTTTGAGAGGGGAGGACTGTAATGTTCCAAATTTTTATGGAACATTAATTTTTGATAAGAGATGAATAGAATGGGTAGGGGACCCATTATTTTCTTGATTAGAGAATAAAAATCCTCTAAGTATGAAAGAGGATCATGTTGGAGCTGGATTTCACACCCCCATGTGTGAAAAGGGGTTTTTTCATGAAGGCTTGGCCAAGGTTGACCAAGTCAAATTGCGTTGGCATGAGTTAGAAAGTATTATGTGGGACAACATAGGAGGGAAGTTTCTAGAGAAGAGGAAACCCTAATTCGAAATAGGGTCCATGGAGGGAAGGCTCAATGTATAGAAGAGGATCAAGGCAGCCATTGTGGACATCTTTGATCATTTTTACATTCAAGTCTTAGACACCGGTTGCTGCCTCTTGCTGTTCAGCAGAGCTGCAGTGCCTTCGGGCACGAGGGAGTCCTGTTTAGGAATTCCTCTCCTTCTTGAGTAGCTCATGAAGGATTGTACTCCATTCCCCATACTCAGACATTCAGACCATAGCTTCAGCCATCTACATCAGTGCAATTTCTGCAGCAGTTATTGTGCAGTGTTGTTGGGTGTTGCCGGGGAGGTTTCCATACACCATCCGGAGCTTTTTTTCAGTGGAGAGAGGTTCTATTCATTGGAGGATCAGAAAAGGTGGTTCTTGATGATATCCCACCATCTTTGGCATCAGGCCAACCACATTCTATCATTAGCAGCGCAGTCCCTTCAGTAGACAACATTATTTAGAGAGGAGATTTGTTGTGAGGGATTGACAGTCACTTGGAGGAGAAGTCTTGATTGAAAGGATCAGCCTTTCACTTCAGATTTCTATTGGAGGAGGGTTCTTCATTTGTTGCATCCATTTCATCCTTCTCCATGTATTTCCAGTTCTTGAGTTACTGCTGCCCAGCAACTCCGGCATTTCTGTAAAATGCCATTTTTGTATAGATTTCAGCCAATCCTTTTAAAGGATTGATGTTATGTATTTTCAGGGGTTGAGATCTTTCTCCCCCTTATTATTTGAGCCCATATTTCTATATCATTTGTATTTCTATCATTTATGCAGCAGTTCCTCCTATGACTGCGCACTCATGGTCTAGAGCTTTATTTATGCAGCTATTTATTTTATATTTACATTTACAGGTTTCTTGAGGCTTCTAATGCCTTGCTTGAGTGATCATTTCCTCAAGGAGTTGTATATTTTATTTCTGCTATGATCTAATGCGATGACCATTGAGTTCTCTGGCATTTCATGTGTACATGAATCACTGCTATTTTCCATTTGATGTATTTGTTATTGCTGTAGCTGCAATGTTGGGGTTAACTTAAGAGATTCCCAATCTTGTTGTGTTTCCCTCTTGGGGATATTGTCCCTTGACAGACACTCTATAGAAAAAGTCTGCTAGTGGGCCAGGTAGCCTCTGGAGCTCATCCTTTTTTTAAAGGTGAAAAATCCTGTAAATGCCCCTGCAGTCTATCTCTAGAATAGATTTTCCTTGTCATTTGACAATGTTTCTGAAAAAGGAACATTACATATTAAAACATCCAGGTTCAACACTTGGACTGGATGGGTTATATCATGGGAAAAATAATGTCTAGGCTCTTTCCGAGCATTTTTGAATATGTTGGTACTATGTTATAGTGTTAACATAACAAAGAGGTTTCATATTGAATTTTAGAACATGGATAAAGAAAACCTTTAAGTTTTAAAATCCAAACTTTGATTGATTGATTTCAGGTATGGTTGATATTCTTATCGTGTCACTTAATTATGTAGCATGGTGCTAATGATTGATATGATTTTATCGCTTTTGATATGATAAATTATGATGTATGGTTCATCTAGTCTTTTACCAACATACTTCCAACAACAAGCCAAGGTGATGAAATCTATTATGTATTTTATTTTTTCTTAAATATAATAATTATGTGTGTGTGTAAAAACACATAAGATAAGACAAGATGACACTAAGGATTAAAGAGATGAGGATAGGAATGGTACAATATAGCTCTAACCAATCACAATATGGACATGAAGAAACAAGGGAAGTTGAAGAGGAAATATCAAATGACCAAGGGGGGCAAGAAGACTCTCCTGAATAGATGGATATCTTGAGGAGCCTAAAGACTGATATTAGGAGTTGTAAGTTAGAAAATTAGAGGTTGGTAAGGTTTGAGGGAAGGAAAGCTAAGGTAAATGTAGTCATACTACAAAGCCTCTCATGTTTACAGAGACAGGGACAATATGAGCTGAGTGTTATTCATAGAGACAGGCATAGCCCTTTGGGATCATAAGAGAGAAAAAATGGATTAGATGCTAGAAAGTCCTATAAGAGGCACATGTGGGAAAATGAAGGCATCATGAGAGGGAATGCACCATTGAGTACCCTAGAGAGAGGAACTAGAACTCATGTGCATCACTCTGGTATATATTATAGTGATGCTACCAAGAGGCATCACCATCATCATAAGATCAAGAGAGAAAATGATTATATTATAGAAGAATTTAATAAGGCCAAACCACCCACATTTGATGGAGAAATGAATAAATTTGAAGTTGCAAAATGTTGGTTCTTAGGAATGAAAAAATTCTTCAGAATTCCCAACTATTATGAGACGATGAAAGAAAAAGTAGCCATCTATTGTTTGAAGGGAAAATCATACATGTGGTGGGAAGACCTAAATAATGTAAAGGGAATTAAAGAAGAAGAATTGTCCTAGAAGAAGTTCGAGATTATTTCAGGAACAAGTATCTATCCGAGAGATACTTTGACACCAGGGCTAAGGATTTCTATGAACTTAAATGAGATAAAATTATGGATGATGAGTACCCCACTAAATTCTTAGAGGTGTTAAGGTATATTCCCTACCATAACGAAGAAAATGTGAAGATTCATAGGTATTCCAATTGACTACCACCACTCTTCAAGGATAGAATTGAGTTTGATGAGCCTAAGAAAATAGAGGACACAATTCGAAAATTGAAGCATTTTTATGAGAAGTGTAGGCATAGGCTTGAATATAAAAAATAATGGAAGTCTAAAGGAAATCTAATATTTAAGGAAAAATTGAAACAGGTAGCCAAAGGAGAAAGTGTGACACCCCTTAGCCAAGAGAATCAACAAGGGTTTTGTCTCGCCAATAGAGGTCGTCCAACTCAAGAAGAGGTTAAGGGTTATGATAAGGGTCCACATAAGTGTTGGAATTATGGAGGAAATCATTTCAATAATGGTTTTATACAACACAAACATGTTGGTTTGAGACTATACAATGCATATGATGTTGCAACAGTAAAATATGGAGCTCAAAGTTGCCTGGAATTTACGCAACAATGGATAATAGCCAAGTTGACCATCAAGTGACAATTATAGATATGGAATGTATGCTCCATGACCAAAGAATTTCGTTTATGATTAACCCTAGTTCAAATTTTAGTTACACCAATGCTATTGTTGTTAATAAATTCACATTAAAGAAGGAAGCACACAATGAGTCTTGGCTAGTTCGGCTGGCCACATGGATGAAAAGAAGGGTTGAGCATTAGATGAGGGGTTGCCCAATTGAATTAAATGGGATGATAATAATGGAAAACCTCAATGTTCTTTATTTGGGAGCATACATTGTATTACTAGGCATGGATTGGTTATATGTGCATCAAACAAAGGTTGATTTCTTTGAGAACACCATCGAGTGCCTTATTGAAGCCAAATAACATAGAATATTGCAGGGAAACTTTAAAGCCACCTTTGTGAGATTAATTTAAGCTATGAAAACCAAGAGAAACTACAAAAAAGGATGCCCCCTATTTGTTATACAAATATCTAGAAACACTAATGATAATTACAGTGTTGAAGTTAGGCCCTTTATGGGACTGGCAGACTATTAAAAGAGATTTATCAAAAATTTCTCCAAGATTGGTAGTCCAATTTTCACTCTACAAAAGAAAGGGAAGAGGTTTGAATGGAAAATTAATTGTGTTGCAACCTTCAATCAGTTGA
Organism: Pinus albicaulis; assembly: GCA_034641835.2. NCBI lineage: Eukaryota > Viridiplantae > Streptophyta > Pinopsida > Pinales > Pinaceae > Pinus > Pinus albicaulis. The sequence goes on from CM076580.1 coordinate 1,118,388,919, forward strand.
ATTGAATATTGACCAATGCACCAATATTAAGAATAGTAGATCCTGAAAATGATTCCAATGTGTGCACATATTCCTACAAGAAGGGACTTGGTGGAGTATTGATGCACGAAGGTCAAGTGGTGTGTTATGAGTCCCGAAATTTAAATGAAAATGAGAAAAAATATGTAACTCGTGACTTGGAGTTAATTTCCATCATCCACACACTAAATATGTGGATACACTACCTTCTTGATAGAAAATCACCTTACTGACTGGTCATGGAGGAATGAAGTATTTATTTGAACATCCCAAGTGGAATGCAAGGAAATCTAGCACAACCCTTGTGCTGGCGATACTTCATTCAAATTTATTCCCTATCAACTTTCGATGGTAGGATAGAGGCCTACCATGGTGGTGACAAGTGACGGAGAATTAGGGTTCAATTGTAGAGAGGGAGCCTGACAAACTGCTACCACATCCAAGGAAGGAAGGTTGGCCACCCTTAGTGAGTTTGAATTTTAAATCAAGTATATACAAGGCAAAGAGAACATAGTGGTTAATGAACTCAGCAGGCCGGTGCACTTAAACCATTTACTAGCCATGAGTTCCTATTAGAATGATATTAAAGAAAAAATAAAAAAAATTGGGCAGCATGATGATAAGCATCAACAAATAAAGGAAAAGCTACAACAAGATGGAGATGGTGGAAAGGATGAATAATATTATCTCATAGATGGTCGTCTTGATAGATTCAAGAATAGAATCTATGTGTCAAATAAACATGATTTGAAGAGGCTCACAATGAGATATTTCCTTGTTAAGCCATATTTTGGCCACCCACGTTACCAAAAGACGCTTACTGTGATCAAGATGTTCTATGTTTGGCCTGATTTAAAAAGGAAAGTGGCATACTTTGTCTCAAGATGCATAGAATGACAACAAGTAAAATATGAGTGAAAACACCCAATTGGTTTGTTATAACCCATTCCTACTCTGAAATGGAAGTGAGAAGTTATTTCCATGGATTTTATTACATGGCTCCCAAGGACTCCAAAGCTACATGATGCAATCATGGTAGTCGTTGACAAGCTGAGCAAGGTGGCTTACTTCGTGCTTGTTAAATCTACCAATTCAACTAGAGAGGTGGCACAAGTTTTTGTGAAGGAAATCATAATACTACATGGAGTTACCAAGAAGATTATCTTGGATTAAGATGTCAAATTCACTTCGAAATTTTGGAGAGAATTTTTTCATGCTTGGGAATAGAGCTAGCATTTAGCACATGTCATCCATAAATAGATGGGAAAACAAAGACAAAAAACAAAATTCATGAGGACATTTTAAGAATGCATGCAATGTACCAACCAAAGAAGTGAGAAGAGTATATTCCACTTGTAGAGTTTGGATATAAAAATGGGTACGAAGAATAGATAAAGATGAGCCTATTTGAGGCACTTTATGAAAGGAGTTGCAATACTCCTATTAGTTGGAGTGATCCAGTAAATAGGGTCCTTATTGGGCCTTATATGTTATAAGAGATGCAAAAAATGCATATTATTAGGAATAATTTAAAGGTGGCACAAGATAGGAAAAAAATATACACAAATAACCATAGAATTCATAGAGAATTTCAAGTTGGGGGACATCTTTTCCTACGAGTTAGACCCAAGAAGAGTTCCTAGAAATTTGGGTCATGTGCCAAGTTGGCACCACAGTTTTTTGGGCCATTTGAAGTGCTCGAAAGGATAGGGAAAATGGCATATAGGATAGCCCTACCAACATAAATTAGAGTGCATGATGTTTTACATGTTCCGTTTCCTAAAAGATACGTTCAAGATGCTAATCATGTGATTGATTTGTGTGTGTAATAGCTAGAACCAAAGGGAGAGTTCAAACTAGAACCACTATGCATCCTAAACCAGAGGTAGTTCATGCTCTGGAAATGAGTAATATAGCAAGTCAAAGTGTAGTGGAGGAATTTTGGGCCCGAGGAATCCATGGGGGAAATGGTTGAGCTGATGTAGGAAACATATCCTTTCTGATTTTTTGAGTGAGTCAAATGTGAATATAATGTAAATGTTTTACAAAGATGTGTATATAAATCTCTATAAATAGAAATTCTTCATATAAAGCATGCTTTTTTGTATATGGTCATTAAACATTGAGGGGGATGTTCCACTTAAAGGGGGAGGGACTCTGCCATACCTTAGTTAATATTTCTTTCTTGCAAAAAAATGTAATTTTTTTAAATGGCTGAGAGAGGGACATAAATTCCATTGTTTGAGGAAGGAGATTGCTTGAGGGAATTATTGTTTTAAATGTCATATTTTGTTGGCTAAGTGGTTTTAAATGAGGTTGACTATGCCATAAATTAACTACAAAATATGGGGATTGGCCTAGGTTTCCTTTAGCTTCAACAACAAGAAAGAAAAGGGAAAAAAATTGAATACATGCATGGATTACACTGTCCAATAGTTGACTGTTGTTAAATCATGGAGAACGATGGGAAGTTAATCGTTGAAAAAAGGAAGGATAACCAAGATACATTCAGGGGATTTATACATACACTTTTAACACGGCACACCGAGAAGGTCATGCCAAGAGGAGAATCTTTTTGGGAATGTGTTGAAGCAAGAAAAGGGATCACTATGTGGAATTTGTTATAAGGAAGGAAAATTCCTCCAAGGTTAGAGGTGAGAACACAAATAAAACATCATGATAGAGTAACTTATTGTCACTAATAATTGGGGAGTTTGTAACCAGTTGAAGAACCCTCAAATATTCTTGCTAGGTATAAGAATAATAGAGAGAAATGGCTTTCTTGTAACGCTGAAGAACCCACTCGAAGCTAGTGGATGGATGAACCTATTGGGTTAGGAAGAATATCTTAGGTTTTTGTGAGGTTTTATGAACCAAAAAGAGTTTCCTTGGGGTTGAATCTCTAGTGCTTGACTAACTGATGAACCACTTTGAGAGTGATTTCTTTGCCCATTAGTAGCTTATCCACTGATGAACCTTCCTTATCATCGACTCTCTTCTCGTGAAAGTGAGTTGAACTCTTTGTACTTTGATGTCCTATAATGGATGCTCACTAATCAAGATTTATGAAATAATGAAATGAAATACAGATATAAATAGAAACACAAATATACAACGAAAACAAAACTTTAATTCATTAATAACAAAGTACTAAAAACCATTACAAGAAAAATGGAAATAAACTAGTTGAGGCTATAGTAGCTTATCTCTGAGAAGAGATGGGGTAGCTACATGCCTTCTGAACTATGTTAGATTGAGGCTAATATCACTTTTCATCATTAATAAACAATGGGAAACCATAAATATCCAAAATCCTAACCCTATGAGATGAAGCGCCAAAATATTGTGGGCCCCATTAGGGTTAGTTGGAACGTCAACTTCTTGGGGTCATAAATTTTCTATACGATATTTTTTTGACTATCATAATACCTCATTTTGAAGAGCTCTAAGAGGAAGAAAAAATAAGACAAGAAGGCCAATCTTTCACTTTTCCAATCTCTCCATTTTCCAAAAAAAAAAAGTCTTTTAGGTCTTCAAAACAAGTATGGAAGGACCTGAAAAACCGCCAAAAATAGTAAGATGTGATAAAATTAAGGAAAATGAAAGAAACAACAGTGGGGGTCCAAGTAGAATAGGCGAGTGGCCATAAATATCCACCTAGATCAGTACTCCCCCCTTAGGAAGCAATGGTCCCAATTGTGTTGCATACCTCCATGAAATGGGGAAACTTCTGTTGAACTTGGTCCCTAGTGAGCCATTTCCCTTGGTGCAGAAGTTGGCCTGATTTGACAACCCAATATAGTTGGATATTCTATTAGAATTTTTTCTTGATCTGTGTATCCATGATCTGATCATTTGTGTGGCCTATTCCATGTAGTTTTGGGTTGAGCTCTCTGGGTGTTAGTTGTTCTACAATTTCTGATGTGTCCAACAATGGTGGAAAGTATGGACGAAGGCGGTCCACATTGAAAACTTGTTGCAGGCCAAGGAATGGGGGAACGTTGAGCTCCAAGGCATTGTCTCTAAAAAAATTCATGATTATGTAAGTCCTGTATCAGAGTGGTTGGATCTTTCGATGGGATTCAAAAAGGCATTCTTTCTACAAATACAACCAAAAATTTTCGCCCACCTGAAACTTATGTGGCACTCGATGATGATCATGTTGCTTCTTTTACTTGGCATTATAATTCTCCAAGATGTCATGAAACTATTGGAGGATGTGCTAGATGCGTTCAATAAACCTGGTTGCTTTACCAGCCTCAAACTGTACATGTGTGGATTTTGTTTGTGTAGTCACATGAGGCATGGACACATCAATCAAACACAAAGTTTTATATCCCAAACCAACTTGAAATGGATTGTAACTAATCGAGCTATGGAGAGCTCTGTTATAGCTTTGTTTCGCATAGGGAAGGCTCTCATCCTAGGTTTGTGGATGCATGTAGTTGTACATGTGTAGGATGTGCACTATCATCCTATTGACGACCTCTATCTGGTAATCATTCTAGGGATGGAATTCAGTCCACTTGGTGAGCTTGATGTCCAATAGTGTTTAGAGGCTTTGTTATAGCATCATTTATCACCATCATATACTTGATGACTTATGCATTGGCCTTGGGAAACCCTTCCCTTTAGACTTGGACATATTTCTCAAAAAATAGTTTCTTAAAACCCATACGCGACTCTACCCAGACTTTTCCGCGTATACATGCAAGTCCATACATAGAGAACCGCATATGCTATTTTAAACATTAAAAAATATATAATTTCCCTATTTTAGAGGCGGGGTTTATGATTTTTCCAATAACTTAACCACCCCAGCTCATGGCCTAACTGTTCCCAACTGCAAAAACTAATTTGAGGGAGTATAAAAGCCCCTCAAGGGAGTGGCCTAAGGGGGGGAGAGAGAGAGAAATATATAAATGTTGTCAAATCCCTATACAAGTCTAATATATTCCCTGTGCCTCCTGCACTTCCCAGATATTTTCAGGAAACCCTTGTTTCCTTGAGATGTTCACGCACCCTATGTGACATCCATTGTGCATGATCCTTGGAAGAAACCTTGAGAGGTTGGGGCTAGACGGATCCAAAGGATGGTATGCTAGAAGGCCATGGCAGATTTCAAGTAATCTCTCCATGTTTGTTTACTGTACATGTCATTAATAACTGAAGTGCCATCTTGTTCCTGATGTTTACATGTCAATAATCTTTTATACATGTGTAATGATCGTAAATTGTTTATTTAATATTTCTTTTATGAGATTATACATGGTTTTCACTAACATCTAGAACATATATATGTTGTACAACTAGTATTTTGTGTTCGTTCTTTGTTAATTTATAGATTACGGAGCACAAAGAGTTGCAGGGGGTTTTCACCCTGTAGGATATACTACAACCAAAGTATATCCGGGTAAGGTCTGGAACCTGTAGATTCTAGTTTAATGCATAGAATTTGGTTAAGTGAGTCCTTCTTGTAATGAAATGCCCCTGATCTGTGAAGGTTTATCAACCCAAGACCTTTAGGGTAACATTTCCTGAAAAAGAAATGGCAACTCTGATGGGGATCACATTCTTGTGATTCCCGTTTGGGTTGTTTTAACTGTCTTGTAGGTTCCTGGCAGGTTTTATCACTTTTTACAGTTTAGTAAGTCTTTTTTCAATCAGACAGAAGACCTGGTCCCTTGATCAGGCTTGATTTTTTTCCTTTTCCTTATCTTTGTTTCCATACGCAACTTAGTCTTTGCATAGTTGTGTATACCTCCTTTGTTTTCCAAAGGGACTTAGGTATACGCGAGTTTCCTTGGTTACAGTCGCGTATACACGCTAGTTGCACACTGCAAAACCGCATATGCCTGGAAAAATTTGAAAATTTGAGTTTTCAGCCTCTGTAGTATTTTCTGTCTATGGTAAACCATTCCTGTGGTATCTTTAAGGTGTCTCGACTTTTTTTATGGTGATTGCATATATTTTTCTTTCTTGTTTTTGTGAAAACCTATCCATTTGGTGAATTTCCTGTTTTGTGTGTTTGCGATTGTGGCTAAAGCACCAAGATCTTTTCCTGAAGTTCTTGGTTGTTCTGACCATTCAGGGTAGCAAGACTCTGCTTGTTTTCTCTTCTTGGCCCTATGAATTGCTCCACTTATGGTTTTTTCCTTCTTGGCCTATCTCGGTTTTTTTTACTTCTTAGACTTGCCTTTTTGTGAATATTGAAGAATCTCTTTTTGTTTTTTGAATTGTTGTTTGTTGAAAGACTGTGCTACTATACCGAATCAATTGTTTGAGTTTTGTGTTTCTTTTTTCTCATTTGAGTCCCTCTACGAAAGTAGAATAGTTGGCTTGAGCACTTTGAAGCCTTGTTGAGACTCATTTTGTTTGATTCCGATTCTTGGGTAGTTTATGCTTGTCTTCTTGAAATATTTTGTATTCCATTATAAGTAAAAAGCCCAAAAAACATTTGTGTTTTCTGTATCTTTTTATTTGAATTTGTTGTTACAATTTCATCATCTCTTTTGAAGTTTTTTCATTTGTTTCTAGTCTTTGGTTCTTGGCTTGATTTTGAAAGAAGTATTTTCTTGATTTCTCTCTTTTATATCAAGTGAATTTTGGCGTTCTTATGCATAGGAGTTCTGTTTGGAACTAACCTTGTTTTATGTCAAAAAGTGATTGAACCATTTTAGTTTCTAGAGACTCTTTTTCGCTTTTTTAGAGTTAGCATCTTAGAATTTGCATATCATTGGTAGTTTGCATTAAGTGCATTTGAGCATTTTTAGTCTTTTTCATAGCTTTCTAGATCGTGTGAAGTGTGAGTGTCTGAAAAGAAAAAACAATGTTTTTGCTTTATTAGTTTCTTAGAACCCATGTAGAAATCGCTTTTCATCGAAAGGAAATTGTTGCATTTGCATGCAACTAGGCTTTCATTGATTTCTTTTGTATCATAAAAACACCATCAGTTTCACTTCCGTGTACCCTTGACTTAAGTAACAACCAATTTAAAACAAGAAATATAATTAAAAGAAACTAGAAGTTTTTGTATTATTGTCATTAATCATACACCAACTAGCTAGGTAGTAGGGCCTTGGATTAGGTGAGTGGAGAGTTAACTCTCTAAGGCCGCTCAAATTGTTAAACATAGAAAGTTTATTAAAGAGAGAAATCCAACACCATTAAGTGGACTGGGAAATCTCTCCTCCAGATAGTCAAGCGTGAGGGATAGTGTAGGCAAAGAAGAGAGATACCCCCTCTCCTACTTGCTGAATCTTGACCTAAGAGTGTTCTGCTCGACTGCCAATACGGATTGGTGCCCTTAGTTGCCTATCTTAGGGACCACACAGGTGACTGTGGGGGGGAATACCCATGGTACCTGAGACAGATGTTGCATCACTTCCATCAGTACTTCTAGAGGGTGCCCTTGCAAAGCTTGGGGACTTGCACCGACAAAGGCTATTGTTAGGAGGTCAGCATAACCATTTCTATTACCTTTGCTAGTAGGCTTTGGGCACAATTACCCCAGACTATTTTTGGAAGGCCCTATTATTTCACTTTCATGTATTTTGGTGTCTGATCCTAATCACCCGGAGTGGAAATACCTGAGAGCTGCTTGTATAGTTGTATCTTAGGAACTTTTTAGAGTGTTCTCTTTGCTCTTAGATATTTTAGCATTAGGGGAATTTTGAGGTCTAAAATGGGCCTCCTAAGAAAAATGTACAACAAAAATAAACTTTATAACAACCAATAGGATTCAAGATGATGATGTCAACCATGGGGGATGATTTACCATTTTTTCAATAAAAGGGTAAAAATATTAAAAAATAATAAAATAATAAAACTACTTTTTCAACTCGTATTTTCAACTTATCTCTCACAATTTTTACTCAAATTTCGAGTAGGAGTACTCGTTGGATGAAAAATTTAATTCCTCATCCAAGGAGTACCCATGTTGCATACTTTCAATGAACCCTGCTACATGAAAAATGGGAAATACATAAAAAAACGTGATTACAATCACGTTTTTTATGTATTTCTCATTTTTCGTGTAGTAGGACCCATCAAAAGTATGCAACATGGGTACTCCTTGGATGAGGAATTAAATTTCACATCCAACGAGTACTCCCGCTCGAAATTTGAGTAAAAACTTTGGGAGATAAGTTGAAAATATGAGTTGAAAAAGTAGTTTTTTCATTTTTCCCTCTAAAATTTGATGATGTCATCAAATCTTATTTGATTTTTTCCAATATTATTTTATAATTTCCTTAGGAGGCCCATTTTATACCTCAAAATTCCCCGAATGGCTTCTTATATTTTTTGAGTCTAAATTAATCTCTTAAAGTGGTTGATCGATCTACGAGTCGATCAAGGAGGCTTCGTGGGTTATTTCCACTGAGTGCCGAGCCTTCTTCAAGAAGGCGTAGGAGTAATTCGGTGGGTGATTTTCACCCGGTGGTTTCGAATGCAACGGAGAGTGATCCTCCGTTGGGGCTTTTTGTTTCTGTGGGTGGTTCTGGTGTCAGTGTCAGTGTAGAGAGGAGTGCTCCACTCATCTCTAGAGTTTTATTTCAAGCAGAAGAAGTTGAAGTAGAGGAAGTCCCTCAACCTGTTGTGTCTCTTCCATCTCCTCTTCCTGCTAGTTATCCTAAAATTCTTCGACACATCGAGCCTGAGTCTCAAGACCGGCTAGTCCTTTTTCGTCATATCCTTTTCTTTCGATGGCCACGACTGGGAACATAGCCTTGGCTGTGAACACTACAAGTGTTATGACCCCTCTTTCAGTTGAAGGAGGAGGAACTATTTCTATATCGACAATCACTTCTAGTGCTGATGTGTTTGGCTCTGGAAACACCCAAGCACATGCTTCTCAATTTGGTCCCTTTTCTTATGGAATTCCCGCTAGTGGAATTCCATATTTGTCCTTTTCTATTGCTTTAGCTATCTCCACACCCATACCTTCTATGGCTAGTGAATTAGCTTCGTTTCAAGGTTTCACCTTCGGAAGTGGGCATATCCCTCATTCAACCCCTTCCTTAGGATCTTTACCTTTTACCTCTCAGACTCAAGGTTTCAATCCTTTTCCTAGAGGTCAAAGTTCTAATGTCTTTTCGGGATGGAACCCTGTTTTTACAGCGTTAGGATCGGGGAGTTAGTTCTTCGCTGGTCAGCAAGGGAATGTTCCTTTCCCTTCATCAAGTACTTCTCGGGCTTTTTCTCTGTTTGCAAATGCGTGGAACCCTTACCAAGGGGTTTCTTCTCCATTCAATACCCTGGTTGCAGGGAATGTTCCTGCGTATATTAACTCTATGTTGAGAGGGGGTCCTTCTCTGAATGTTGGGTCACAAGGATTTTCTTATGGCCCAGAATTTTCTACGAATAACATTTGGCAACCTGGTGCCTCAACAAATCTAGGTTATTATTTTTAGAATGTGGGGAATCCTTCCTATGGGGGATGGAATTCCCAGGCTCCTCCATGCTTACCATTTCTGGTAACGTTAAACTTGCTAGATCTATCGAAATTGACTAAAGATCCTATTCGGTATAGTTCGGGCTGGCCTCCAGTCCCCACCAAGATCCCCTTGGACATTCTAAAGTTTGAAGGGAAGACTGGCAAGGATCCTGCAGATCATATCACCACTTTCCATTTATGGTGTTCATCAAACTCCCCGATCGATGACTCGATTAGGTTGAGATTATTTAAACGAACCTTAACTGGAAATGCTGCCAAATGGTACACAGATTTAACTGGGGAAGTTTTTCTACTTTTGGAGAGTTTGCTACCATGTTCTTGAATCATTTTCAGTTACCTGTCTATTATAACGTCCAAACTGATCTCCTGGCTAATTTTTAGCAGGACAAGGCAACTTGCATTTCTGACCATATTTAGGAATGGAAAAGAAGGAAGAGGATCATTAAAGCCCAAATCCTGAATGAATTCCTTCTTGAATGGTTTTTGAAATCCTTACATGCATAAATTTATAAGGATTTATCCCTTTCAAGGGTATTCTCTGAAGAGTAGGCCATTTTTAGGGCTCAGTAGCTAGAACTGATTTATTTTCAGTCTGGAGTCCTTAATAAAAAAATTTTGGATGCTCCACACTCAAAATTGGACTTAGCCAAAGCTAAACCTGATCCTCACAGTGACAGGCTTTTCAATTCAATTGATAGCAGTACAACTAACTTGCTAAGTCAATTGCAATAGTTGTCTATACAATCTGCTTCTTCTAGTCAGGTTGTGCCTTTAGTGTTAACTCCTTCCCAGTCCTTGGAAATTAATGTTGTTCAAACTTCTAACCCCAAAGGAAATCAAAAATCCGATGGGAAGAAGAAAGGACATAATAACAAGAAAAATGATAAGGATGGGAAGGGGAATGCGAACAAATCCAACAATCATGTTGGAGAGGGTAAAAAGGATAATAAAAATAACGTGAAGTTTTCATGCAAATTGTGCACTGGAGACCATCTTATGCACATTTTCCCTAAAATTCAAGATGCGCAGCTCTTGTTAGCTCAATAGGGTTCTTCTAGTTCCCACGCTGTGCTGACAAACCCCTTTTCCCAAGGGCAGCAATTACTTGTTGGTGAAAATCCAAATACTGGGGCTCCCTCTGGGGGCAACCAGGAAGGGGAAAATACATCAAATATATACATAATGAGTGCTCATGCAGATATAGCTACGAGATCTCGTGACTATGGCGAAGTTGAGTATTCAAAAGATAAGGGTGCTCCTGATAGTACTGAGCCACTTCATATTATGAGGCCGACCGTTGAGCCTATACCTCAGATGCTGAAAGGGTATTCAAAGCATACAACGATTAATCCTAATGCCAAGGATGCCCAAAACTACTTGATTGTAGAAGACTTAGCTCAAAGTCCTTATTCCATGTTTGCATTAGAGGTGCTCCAGTCTTGTCCTGCTCAGCGGAGTTTTTTCTCACTGTTATTGGGGTTGTTGATCCAAATAATTGTCTGATGATTACATTTGACATATCGAATTTAAAAAAGGGACTTCCTCATCATATGGCTTTCCATATTAGGTTGACTTATCAAAAATTCAATATCTTTCGAACGGTTGTTGATGAGGGCGCTTCCACTTGTGTAATGTCTTTTGCATGCTGGAAGGGTATTGGATCTCCCACGGCTGTTCCTTTAGCCACGCTTTTGACTGCATTTGATGGTCATTCTCATAGGCCACATGGTATTGTTCCAGCTTTTCCCATCTATCTTGGGGGCAAGACTATTAATATCAAAGTTGAGATAGTTGATGCAAGCTTAGACTATAACCTTCTGTTAGGGCGAAACTTGATTTATGAGATGCATACCATGAAATCCTCATTATTTTGTATTGTTTGTTTCCCTCACGAAGGGTGTATTGTCACAGTTTACCAAATGGATTGTTCTCCTGTAGATCCGAATGTGTCTTCTGACTCAACCATTCCCTTGGTGAAGGATACCAAGCCACCTGTTGAGAATATGGGGGTTGGAATGTACACTTCCTTGATTGATACTTTTGATCTTCTGCCTCCTTCGGTTCATATCAATTCTATTTCATCCTCAAAGGTTCCTATTCGAAGAGAGTTCTTCAGAACTCATTATTTTCAAACCCTTGGACCTTACCTTCTCCTACCTTGACATTAGAAGAAGGTCAAGTCGGTGGAATGACATTTCCTATGTCTACACCTGAGATTGTTTATAGATCTATTGTTGACTCTGTAGATTCCATTCCAGTTTCTCTTTCACTAGAGGAATTGGATGGAGATGTGGCTCTGGCTTGGACTCTTAGTTCATCTTTAGCTCAGGATTGCCTTGATACCACTCTTCCATCTAAAGAGGCCATCCTTGAAGCAATTAATGGTGTAGAGAGACTATGGGATGATTTTCATCATCGGTCTTACTTTCTACCAGACTTGCGCGAAGTTGAATCAAGTTTTCCTAGCTCTCAGAGTTCTGGTCCTGTTCACCTAGTCCTGAACCCTTTTGCACTGGCACAGGTTTTTGCTGAAGGGAACATGGCTGTGATTTCTCCTACTATCTCGGTGAACATATCCAGAGATCCCAACATTATAGAGAATGTCTTCATCGGAGCTGAGTGTTCCCATGAAGAGATTCAAATTTACATTGATCTATTTTGAGAGTTTAGAGATGTGTTCCCTTGGTCTTATGAGGAAATTACGGGTATAGATCCATCTATTGTCCAACATGAGATCAAGGTATACTAAAATGCTAAGCTTATTAGGAAAAATCTTCATCCGGTCAAACCTAGGAAGGCAGCCGCTATCAAAACTGAGGTAGAGAAGCTGCTTAAGGTAGGGTTCATTTACCCCATTCCTTTAACTAAGTGGGTTTCAAATCCAGTTCCTATGGACAAGAAACAAGGAACGATTCGAGTTTCCATCGATTTCCGGGACCTAAATAGAGCATGTCCTAAAGATAACTACCCCACATCATTTATAGATCAGATTATTGATGAGTGTGTGGGGAATGAGATTTTCTCCTTCATGGACGGTTTCTCTAGATACAATAAAATTACTATCTGTCCTGAAGATCAACATAAGACTGCATTTATTTGTCCCTGGGGTACCTTTGCTTACAAGAAAATTCCTTTTGGCCTCAAAAATGTTGGAGCTACTTTTCAGCGGGCCATGTCTTATGCCTTCCACGACATCAAACATATTTTCGAGGCATATTTGGATGATCTAGGTGCTCGTTCTCACAAGATAATTGATCATACTTCTCACCTCCATCAAGTTTTTGAATGATGTCAGTATTATAAAATACGGTTGAAACCAAACAAGTGTGTTTTCGCTGTCACATCTGGTTGGTTGTTGGGATTAATTTTGTCTACGGAAGGGATTTGAGTAGATCCCTTCAAGGTTGAGGCAATACTTCAGTTGCCTCCCCCGTCTTCAATTCATCAACTTCAAAGTATACAAGGAAAAGCTATTTTCTTGTGGAAATTCATCGTAAATTATGCCGAGATTACAAAAGGATTTATGAGATTATTAAAGAAACAAGTTCCATTCTTTTGGGATGAATTTTCTCAATGATCATTTGATGCTTTGATAAAAGCATTGACCTTTGTTCCTTTATTGAGTCTACCTGATTATAGAGGGGATTTCCTCTTGTATCTTGCGGCAGTAGCATCTACCATTGGTATGGTTCCGGTTCAGGAAGACGATGCTCTTTCTGAGCATGTTATATACTACCTTATTCGAGGCTTGGTAGGTCCTGAACTCCGGTATTCTTCGATAGAGAAAATTGCTTTAGCAGCTGTCCATGACGTGTAGTAGCTCAGACATTATATTTTCCTTCGAAAAAATTATGTTTTCGCAGCAGTCAATCCATTTCAGTTTGTTCTCAGTAGGCGAGTGATTGGGGGAAAATACAATCGACAGATTGTGATTTTGTAGGAATTCAATCTTGAGTTTATGTCTGCCAAGTCCAAGAAATCAATAATTTTTGCGGAATTAATTTCTAAGTTTCCCTGTGGAGAAGAGATTGTTTATGACGAATCATTTCCTGATGAGCATCTTTTTCTCATTTCTTCACAGGATCCTTGGTATGGAGATATCATAGTTTATCTCCAGACTGGGAAGTTTCCCTCGAATTTTTTGAAAGATGAGCGCCGGAAGTTACGTCACTTAGCCAAAAGTTATTTGATTATTGGTGACACATTATATCGTCACGGGATCGATTCGATCCTTAGACGCTACTTCACTCTCAAAGAAGTTGAGGTTGTGCTGAATGATTGCCACAATGGAGCTTGTGGCGGTCATTTATCTGGGCTTGCTACAACCCAAAAAATCTTGCGTGCAGGATAATTTTGGCCTTCAATTTTCAAATATTGTATGGAATCGGTCAAAAAGTGTCATCTGTGTCAGGTTTATACTCGAAAGATGCATGCTCATCCAGCTCCGTTCTTTCTTGTTGTTACTATAGAAACCTTTAGAAAGTGGGGTATAGATTATACTACTTGTAACCCACCTTCGCCTAAAGGTCACAAGTACATTATCGTAGCTGTAGATTACTTCACCAAGTGGGTTGAGGCTATGGCTACTTTTGGGAATGACAGTGAGACAACAGCTCTTCTCCTCTTCAATCAAGTCATTTCTCATTTTGGTATCCCCAAAGAGATTGTCACTGACCATAGCAGTCACTTTCAGAACAGCATGATGGCTGAATTCCCTCTGAAATTAGGTTTCCAGAAGGAGCATTTGTCTCCTTATTATCCTCAAGACAATGGGCAAGTTGAAGTTGTGAACAAACCCTTGAAGACAATTCTTCAATGGAAAATTGATAAAGCCATATCCAATTGGCATATTATGTTGTATCCTGCACTTTGGGCATACCGGATGTCAGTCAAAACTGCAACCGATTTTACTCTGTTTCCACTGGCTTATGGGTTGGAATCTATATTTCCTATTGAATGTGAAATTCCCTCTCTTAAGTTATTTATTGAGCTCCTTCTTGACGCTTACAGTCTCGAAGAATGCCTTCTTCATATAGAACATCTCGATGTGCAGCGTCGAGATGTAGCTACGATGAATGAGGCACATAAGAAATGAGTAAAGGTTCAGTACGATAAGGCGGTCAAACCTAGGGTTTTCTCTGAAGGTGACCTTATCTTGGTTTATGCCCAAGAGAAGGATGCCTTGGGGGTAGGAAAGTTCAAATCTATGTGGTATGGCCCCTTTATTATTAAAAAGGTCCTGAAGAAAGAAGCCTATGCCTTGATTTATTTTGATGGAAATGAGTTGACAGAGCCCAGAAATGGGCTCTATTTGAAAACGTATTATGCCTAGGCTTTGGCCTAGCATCTTGCTTTGTTGTATATATTTTGTTTTTGTACATATATGGGTTTCGATTTTGGTGTGATTTTGATGAATTTGATCTGCTTTGGCAGGTGATATTGGATGACATGAGTCACTGTAGTTTCGTCGATGGTACTAGTAGATATACCCAGAACTTGGCTTCCGCAGCTTAGGTACTCTATTATCCATCTGGTCAGTTTTTAGTTACAAGAGGCGTCTGCATTGGTCATGCTTCAAATAACGTAGAAGAATACACTGTAGTGGTCAATCTACTTTTGGAGGCAATATCTTTGGGTGTTGATTCGTTAGTAGTTTCCTTGGATTCATAGTTGGCGGTTTCGCAATTGAACAACACATATTGTGTCCGAGACCCATTTTTACATAGATTGTTTTTTAGGGTAAATTTGTTACAATAATCATTTAAATTTATAAGATTCATTCATATTCCTCGAGCTGACAATTGGATGGAAAAATTATTGGCTAATCAAGCAATTGATTGGCTTATTAATCATTCAATACGTTAAAAATATATATCAAATACATCATTCATTTATCATACATTTGATTCATCACATCATACAAATCGATGTATATATATATATATATATATATATATATATATATATATATATATATATATATATATAGGTCAGAGTGTTAAAAAATATACAAAATTTGGACCATCATGTCCTACAAAATTAGGGATTATACCCGATCATGTCTATCATCAAAAAATATTAGTCATCAGATCATATCTATAAATATACTCCTGAGGTCCCTGCCCAAGAATTGTGTTCCTATAGAACACAATGACACTTGCTACACGGCGGAATAACCGCACCCAGTCTCGTGGTACTCCTACCACCCATCTCTGGATAGCCTCTGGTAGGTCCTCGATAGCAGCTATAAGCACTTGGCGAGTCAAACTCTCCAAGTTCCTATGTACTGCATGGAGTTTCCTGCCAAGGTCTTTAGCATCTGCCTAACCTTTGCGGCGCTTGTGGCTTGGGTACCCCTTCGGTCTGACTGGTCCCATGTCTGCATCATGATCATCATAATTTTGTAAGTCGTTTAGTCCAATCAAAAACATTTTTTCATTTGCATACTTTGGAAAAATCATAAAAATCACATAATCAAAAATCAAAAATGAAATCTCAACGATTGCGCCCCATGCTACACCGGGTGGCAGGACTAGATCTAGATCTGCACAAAAGTCCATCCTAGCATAGGGATAATCTTCCACTACGATGACTTGTTCTTCCCACCATTGGAAGAACTCATCATCCCAAATGGTCTGGGGAACTTCACTTCTCCCTAATCTCTTCGTCAGATCTACCCATCGAGTTATTCTTGGATCTCTTGGGCTACTGATAGTTGAGATGACCTTGGGCCGAAGCCTTGGGACCCTCTCAAAGAAGAATTTTAGCAAGATTGTACCATACCCAAAGTGTTTAGTCTTTGCTTTTCGAATTGAATTCAATTGTTTCTTCATATTGCTCAGCAAGGTTGTGCACCAATCAAAGAGATGAATTAGGCATTCCACTACTACGCTCATTTGTGTCCATGAAGCCTTATGCACAGAAGTTGATCCTGTTACTCTACCAATGGTAAAGAGAAGGATCTTCATATAGAAATCCTTCAGATCTCTGATAGGAATCTGTGTTCCTACCTTTTGTGCATCCTCTACGCAATAGACTTGGACATAATCCTCTATGGTAAGCCCTCCAGTAGGCTTTCCGTGTAAGTCTAATGGGTCTCCCCTTCGAGAGAGTCCAGTAATGAAGTATATATCTTCCACTTCTATGCGTAGTGGAATTTGATCAATCATGAAACAATATTCTTCCGGTACCCAATGATCAACCAACATTTGAAGAAAACGAATATTGCTTTTCATATTGGGCATTTTGAAAAATTTGAGCAATCCACAATTCTGGATAATATCTAAGGAAGTTTAATCTTCCATCACTTCATTTTCAATTGCACTATGCTCACGCTCTCTCCAATTGATGGAAATCCTGGGAAAAATAGTTAAATGATTGATTAGATTCAAGTTTTAAATTTTCATTTCACGTATATGCGACCTTGCTTGTACACAGTTGCGTATGATACGCAGGCCTGTCCACACGAACCCACGTATGCACAGAGGGTTTCAACAAAAAATATATTTTCTGCGGTCAAATTTCCAAAAATTTTCCTTAAACAGGAACAAAATTGATGAAAAAGATAGAGTTTAGAGCTTACTTGATTGATTTGGTGTGATTTGATGGCTGATTTATCCATATTTGAGCAGAGGAATTTTTTCCCCAAAGCTATTTCTCCACTTCTTCGATGTGAAAATGATCAAAATGTGAATCAAATTGTGTATTTATGCCCAAAATTTGAAACTTTTTACAAATTTTACTTGTGCTTATTTTTTGAATGTGACTAAGGCTATATAACCGTTTGGCTTGTAAGCATTGGGCAAGGTATTTTTCAGTTACATTTTGCTGAATTCGAGATTGTCCTAGTTTTTCTTCGGATCCATGACCACTGACCTATCATGGCAGGTATTTGATTTCAAACTGGCATATAGGTTAGGGAATCCACTATTCCGTTGCATCTTTGCATACTAGCCTCCATTCTGATCACTTTCCATATGGTTGATCCCATCATATCATGAGTACTTAAACCATTTCACTCGCCGATTTTTTAATCATGACTTGGTGGTAGAGCCTTCCTTTACATGGGCTTCCTATTTAGTCCCTCGCTACAATTTGTCGCCCATGCTGTAATTTATGTAGGCTCGAGAGTCCTCTTTAGTCCCACCACGTCTTATGTGTTGAAGCTTCATTCTTCTCCTTCTTCGCTATCATTTTTCTGGCCATTTACCCTAGAGGCTCCCTTATGTTGTTGAGTTGCATTACTGCATTGCATATTGACTACTTGTTTATCTTGGCCTTTAGCCAGCTTCATTTGGACTCATGTTTAAGCCATCTTTTGAACATGTCTTTCTGTAATAGTTAACCATGCAATCACTTAGCTTCTGCGACTTGACACCTTTCCCCATGGATGAAACATTCCTCTGAGTGTCACTTATCAATTTTTTCCACCTTGCATTGAGCATAGGATTGTTCCTATCCCAGGAACTAGTGCATCTGTTTCATGACACTCGTTCTATTCATTGTACTATAGCATTATTTTATTCTTTTTCACACTTTTAATATGAAAAAGACAAAAAAATTAAATATTTTGAAAAAGAGTGGGAATGGGATATTACTTCCATACTTGATGGCAGCTACAGTGTCAATTGTGTCGCCCTTGAACAAAGCACAAAAAAAAGCTAATTATTTTCTCCATTTGGGATGGTTTTAGTTTTTGACTTAGGAGAAGCCATAACCTTGTTTCATGAGTCAGTTATCCCCCAGTTGGTTATCTCTTCCAATCATATGG
Source organism: Pinus albicaulis (assembly GCA_034641835.2). Lineage (NCBI taxonomy): Eukaryota > Viridiplantae > Streptophyta > Pinopsida > Pinales > Pinaceae > Pinus > Pinus albicaulis. The sequence goes on from CM076580.1 coordinate 1,118,407,164, forward strand.
AGGATTTTTTCATGCCTTCTGCATGCCAAAATTATACAAAGTTATCATTTTCTTCCATAGTCAACACGAGTCATGATTTTGTTTAAGGGAAGTTAACCTGAGTCAACCTTTTTGCGGTGTTTCTTGACTCAATTTTCAGTCGGCCTTCTTGGTCTTTTCAATATCTTGTTCTATCACATCAGATATTTGGTCCTTTGCTCGTGCTGGTTTGAGAAGGTCTCCATTGACTTCTTGCTGGTTGGTTTGTCTCTTATCAACTACGACATATTACTCTGAGAGTAAACCTAGAGCCACACCCTGGCCCTATTTACATCATTGATAGGTGACCTTGTGCTTAGCATTTGATCATCATCATGGGTCTTTGACAGAGTGGTTTCGCTTGTGTTCGACTTCAGCTTACATTATCACACATGGGATTCATGCAGTACCTTGATTTCCTTTTGACCCTATCGGTGGATATCTCACCTCTTTGTCATCTTTCATTATTGGTTGGTTCAAAGGGTTTCTGTCGTATGCTAGCTTCATCTTGTGCATGCTAGAAACGTACTTCGGGTTGGTTACTTTACTTTACTTCGTCTGATTCCTTCCAAATCTTGGCCTACGGGTTACACTCGCAATGGACTGATGTGGGATGCCTTAATGCCTTCCTTCCAGCAGATATTTTCCCATCGACTCTGACACATTGCTCTAGGAATAAGGTCTAGAGTCCTTTTTTCAGTACCTTAGGGTTTGCAGTCATCAGTGGCAGACTCTTCGCTATCAACAGTGAGGATACATCATTGCCTCTTGATTGGTAGATTATTTCAATTGTTCGACTTCAACTCATTCATTCGCACTTGCTAGATTGTACTAGGGCACCTTGACACTCATTATCATTAAAGGTGGGTTGTCTCGCGTTTGTTAATGGTATATGACCGGTAATCAAACAATTTCTCACATGGTCGAATTCAACTCATTTATTCCCATTGCGTAGAATTGTGCCATGCTCATCGGTGAAGACCTCAGGTTTGAATCAACATGCTTTGGTTCACTTGACAACTTCTTCAGTTTTCTGCCAGTGATACCATCCACCCTTATCTATTGCATTTTCATCACAACAACATTTTATATGTTGGCTCCTGAGTTGCGTGTCGTACCATTTGTTCCACCACTTATGATTTGGTACTTGGAGATTCAGTTGTGACTTTTTATGATCAGATATCTATTGCAGCATCATTGATCAGTCTTCTCTATGTAATACTTGGACCTGATTTTGACTTGTACTTACAGGTAGTGATCAGATGATTCACTATGTACTCTACATTTCAGCTATACTTGTATACATATTGGATCCGCTCTATACTTCATATGCGGACATGCTTTTATTTCACTGAGCATGGGTATGCCCGCCTCAGTCATAAGCTATCTTTTTGACCTCTCTCATTGGTTTTTTGGCAGGCTGAAATATGGTGAAGTCCTCTCTAGTCCTAACAAGGCTATTTCTATGCACATAATACATTTCAGCCATCAAGTACCCCTTCTAAAATCAAATATTAGGGGGCATTTGTTATAGCATCATTTATCACCATCATATACTTGATGACTTATGCATTGGCCTTAGGCAACCCTTCCCTTTAGACTTGGACATATTTCTCAAAAAACAGTTTCTTAAAACCCATACGTGACTCTGCCCAGAATTTTCTGTGTATACACGCGAGTTCATACATAGAGAACCACGTATGCCATTTTAAACATTAAAAATATATATAATTTCCCTATTTTAGAGGTGGGGTTTACGGTTGTTCTAGTAACTTAACCAGCCCATCCCATGGCCTAACTATTCCCAACTGCAAAAACTAATTTGAGGGAGTATAAAATCCCCTCAAGGGAATGGCCTAAGGGGGGAAGAGAGAGAGAAATATAGATATTATATGCTGCCAAGGCCCTATCCAAGTTTGATATATTCCCTATGCCTCCTGCACTTCCCAAATATTTTCAGGAAACCCTTGTTTCCTTGAGATGTTCACGCACCCTATGTGACATCCATTGTGCACGATTCTTGGAAGAAATATTGAGAGGCTGAGGCTGGACGGATCGAGAGGACGGTATGCTCGAAGGCCGTGGCAGATTTCAGGTGATCTCTCCATGTTTTTTTACTGTACATGTCATTAATAACAGAAGTGCCATCTTGTTCCTCATGTTTATATGTCAATAATATTTTATACATGTGTAATGATCATAAATTGTTTATTTAATATTGTTTTTATGAGATTATACATGATTTTCACTAACATCTAGAACATATATATGCTGTACAACTAGGATTTTGTGTTCGTTCTTTGTTAATTTACAGATTAAGGAGCACGAAGAGTTCTAGAGGGTTTTCACCCCACGGTATCTACTACAAACTAAGGATGTCAGGGTAAGGTATACAACTTGTAGAATCTAGTTCAATGCATAGAAGTTGGTTAAGTGAGTCCTTCTTGTAATGACATGACCCTGATCTGTGAAGTTTTATCAACCCAAGACCTTTAGGGTAACATTTCTCGAAACAAGCTCGACCATAATGTACTTAGGAACCTACTATCTCAAGCTGATATAATGGTCTACGTTATCCCAAAATGTATCTACACTCATACAAGAAGAGTTTGGAAGTGTCCTTTCTTGTGATACTCTTTTGCAGGCTGCCAATACAACCATCTTGTAAAATCTGTCCACGACCACAAATATAGAGTCATTACCATGCTTGGTTGAAGGGAGGCCAAACATATGATCCATGGAGATGGACTCCCACGGTTGAGGGGAGTATGCAGAGGACTGTACAGGCCTTGCTTCTTGATGGTTGGCTTAGCGATGACATAGGCAGTGGAGGATATGATATGTTTTTCAACACCTTGTTAGAGTTTTGGCGAATAAAAATACTTTTTTAGTATGGATACAATTTTCTCCACACCAAAGTTAATTGTGACCTGACTGTAGTGCGCCTCCCAAATCAGTTTGGCATGCTCAATTGAAGGAACACAAAGGTGGCCCAGTCTTAGGTCCCTATCATACTAGTGTAGACCCTTATTGTTAGTGTAGCCCACTTATTTTTATTTTTCTGCCCATAGAGTCCCCATATTATTATTATTGTGTCCCATAGAAACCCACTATTTTATCCGTAATGGATCCTGTAAGTCAAGTCAGAATATTGCTATATATTGAAGACCAAGATGGTCATAGGTGGCAAAGTTATTCTCGATTTGTGAAGAGTTTTATTGGCTCAATTGATTATGAAACTAGTGCCAGCTCGAAGGGTTCGACGCATTGTTTCTGGTGGTATCCATGGATTCATATTTGGACTTCAAACAAGAGAGAAAACGTCTGTTGAAGTTTTTACCGCAATCACGGTATGCCAAGTATTTCATCATGTGACAAAGATCCACCTCGACATGTCATCTTCAGTGCGAATCTCCAAGTGGGCGCATCCAATCCTAGCTGAAAACCTGTTGTGCAAATACATTAAAAAAGGGTGCAAATATTATACCAAGGTGAGATAATATTTTATGATGCATTAATATTCTTAGTGAAAAAATATTAGAAAAAAAACCTATGTTTGCAAACCAAAATACTTTGGTGCAAGTATTCACATAGGCACATGGTATATATATATATATATATATATATATATGTTGGAACGGATTTTTAAATCCGCATTTAAAAACCGACGTTGGATGTATGGTAAAGCCATGGTAACAAAGTGCATTAAAGATGGTAAACTATGGTGGTAGCGCATATAATGGAACAAATTGATTTCAAACTAAATGAATGCGCAAGGATTAAGGTGGAGCGGAATGCATTATGGTTACATTGGAGGTATGTAAATGGTGCAATAGTTATTACATGGCACAGATTTCGCCAAGCGATGGAGTAATTGCTACCAAATCTGTTAACCCACAAAACATTTTCCGAAAATACAAATAGAGGTTTAAAAACCTTATTTTATATATATCACATGCAATGGATATCCGCCAGAGATGTTTTCAGGTCCGTCGATAGGGGATCCAGTCAGAATGTCATCGAGCCTTCAGAGCCACATGTGTGGACAAGCCAACTTGAAAACTATCGGGGTTAGTTACCATGTCAGCATCGTCGACGCCATTGCGGAGGTGACGCACTTCAATTCGAAAACTGTCGGGTTTGCGGTTATCACAGATGTGAATTGGCGCAGAGATGTGTCATGTAATGCAAAGGTTATGAAGGTGGTTTCAACATTCATGAAATTCAAAAGTCAGCCAACAAATGTGCATTTTTTACGTGGTTGCTCCATCCACCAACATAGGTATGTGCATGTATGCGCATGATTATGGTTAAAAACTCCAAGAAAAAGGTGGATGGTTACAAAGGTCATAAGATATAATTACGAAATGCATGAAGGTGCATTAAAGACTACAACAAAAAGCTTGTACGTGGACTTTGAAAGTCAACGAAAAGCTTGTACATGGCTTGTACGTGGCTTCAACGAAGTTCGAAAGTCATGGTTGTTAATAACCATTCGAAAACTTAGGGTTAATTTTGAAGCTAAGGTCCAATAATACAAATGCATATTCTTTGTTAAAATAAATGTGTTATCTCAAATGTATTTGAATAGCCAAAACTTGTTAATTTTTTTTAACTACTCAAAACCAAAAACAACATTGTAAGGTGTATAAAAGGAGGACTTCTACACCATTCAAACACAATGGAATTCAGAGGTTTCACAAGCCATCAAGAGGCAGAGTTGGAAGAGAAATACAAAGAAGCAAAAGCAAGTCAGCAAATCCTTCTTCGGAGGAAGTCCATAAAGTCTGAGTGTTGTCAAAGTGCAGTTTGCAGTGCCAGGAGAGTAGAGTTCTCTGCATCATCTGGATATGTGAAGTTGCTTGAGGTTTCAGAAAAGATAGGATTCAGCTTTATGGGAGCATCCTGAAGCCGATTTGAGCACTTAAAGAGCCAAAACAGGGGTTTTGGCACATTTCAGATTCAACGACAACCTTTGTTCGTCAGCAACAGTAACAAATTCTGCCGAAATTAGTACCTGAAGTGTCCCACTTTGTCAAGTGGTGATGAGGTAAAAATAATTGTATTGTTGAAAATTGAATACTTGTTTTCAATAGAGGTCAAAGTCAAAGTTATAAGACTCTATAATTGTTGTAATTGACAAGTCATTTGTAAGTTGTCAAATCATTTTGCGAGAGTTCTATGCACGAGAACATTTCCAGTCTCAAGGAAATAGATGAAATAGAAACAAATATATCTATGTACCTCTTTATTTTAACTGAAATACGAGTGAGCTAGCCTATTTGAGCAAGGCCCGAAGACGTAGCCCGGGATGGGTGAACTCGATCAACAACCCTGGTGTCTTACTTTTTGATGATCCTTGTTCATAATTGGTGAATTATTTATGGTGAATTTTCTTAGCTAAAATTAAATTAATGTGAAACAAAAACCCATTTTAAATCTTACCAAGTTAGGTGTTGATCTAATTCCGTAATTTCAGATCATTTGGTATCAGAGCAAGAACCTTACCAGGTGTAAGAATGAGTAAAAATCCAAGGTATCTTCGGTTGAAAGAACTTGAAGAGTTCAATCAACAGTTTCAACAAGAGATTTATGCATTGCGGTGAATGGTACAAGCATTACAGAAGGATAATAAAAGACTCCAAACAAATATTGAAGCTTTACAAAAGAGTCGAAGGATAAAAAGTCCATCATTTCACAGTTCATCCAATGAAAGGAAAAATGAAGACTCGCCTCTGCATCTGGATGATCAAGACAATTCATCATTATCCATGAATCCAAAATCCCAGTCAGTAGAAGAATCTATATGAAGGTTTTCCTATCCTTCTGAGGAAACTCCTTAAGCACCAGCCTTGCCAAGAAAAGAATTGGAGAAGAATGAGTCTTCCAGTGATTAGGAGATTGGAGCATTTGAAATACATACTAAAGGAATGGGTTTGAATCTAATGCACAAGATGGGCTACTAGGAAGGAAAAGGTCTTGGAAAGCAAGGCTAGGGCAGACTTCAGCTGATCTCCATACAGGAGAGGCTGAAATACGAAGGCATAGGATTCGACCAATCGATATGTGACTATTGCGGGAAGAGCAGTCACAATGAAGATCAATGTTGGTCCGTACACCCCGAACTGATGCTGAAGAAGCTGCAATACCGCAAAGGTAAAAAGATGAATCACTCAGAAAATGATTCATAAGATAAGTCCTTAGACCAGAATTTTATGTTGAACGTCATTAAAAGGATTTATCCATGTACCTTTTGTGGCAGTAACACACACTGTGTAAAGAATGTTGGAAGCAGAAAGCATTCACCAAAAAGGTGGGTGCTACAAAGAATAAGCCACAGAAATAATATGCCACTCTGCAGGTGAAGGAACGACTAGGAAAGGCTTCGTTTCCATCTAAAGAAGATTCAACATCATTCATTCAAAGCTCATACATATCCAACAAGAGGTCAATCAACACAAACTCTGGTGAACGAGTTTGTCGATAATGCAATATGAAAGGGAATTCAAAGAGAAAATGTTTGATGTTACCTCGAGAGGCAATACAAACACCAGCAAAACCTAAGCAAACAAAAGAACATGGAGCAGAGAAACGTAAGTCTCTAGAACAATATTGGAATTGGGAAAACTATGCCATATGTATGATTGTGTGTTCTAAATTGTTGTCGCATCACTAGGCCTTAGCCGAGTCTCTAACTAGGGTCAATTTGGTTTTTATACTGATGCATGTTGTCATAAAAATCATGTTTGTAATAAAACTTTTAGAGGTACAAAAGTTCTTTCTATTGGGAGGTGTGATCCAGAATGGATCTTGTAATTCAAGTCAGAATATTGCTATATATTACTGACCAAAATGGTCCTAGGTGGAAAAGTTGTTCTCGACTTGTGGAGAGTTCTGTTGACCCAATTGACCGCAAAACTAGTGCCAGGTCGAAGGGTTCAACGCGTTGTTTGTGGTGGTATCTCCGGATTCGCATTTGGACGTCAGATGAGGGAGAAAATGTCCGTTGAAGTTTTTACCGCAATCAAGGTACGCCAGGTATTTCATCATGTGACAAAGCTCCAGCTCGACATGCACATCCAATCCTATTCGAAAACCTACAATGTAAATACATTCAAAAAGGGTGAAAATATTATACCAAAGTGAGATAATATTTTATGATGCATTAATATTCTTAGTGAAAAAATATTACCAAAAAAACCTATGTTTCCAAACCAAAATACTTTGTTGCAAGTATTTACATAGGCGCATGGTATATATATATATCCTAGGGTTGAGAGCACATGTTACGTAACCATGGTAGGACAAACATATGGTAAAACATATATGTTGGAGCGGAGTTTTAAATACGCATTTAAAAACCTACGTTGGATGTATGGTAAAGCCATGGTAACAAAGTGCATTAAAGTTGGTAAAATATGGTGGTATAACATATAATGGAAGGAATTGATTTCAAACCAAATGAATGCGCAAATATTAAGGTGGAGCGGAATGCATTATGGTTACATTGGAGGTATGTAAATGGTGCAATAGTTATTACATGCCACAGGTTTCGCCAAGCCATAGAGTAATTGCTACCAAATCCGTTCACCGCCAAAACATTCGCCAAAAATACAAACAGAGGTTTAAAAACCTTTGTTTATATATATCATATGCAATGGATATTCGCCGAATATGTTTGCAGGTCTTTCAATAGGGGATCCAATCAAAATACAATTGAGCCTTCAGATCCATAGGTGTGGACAAGCCAACTTGAAAACCGTCGAGGTTAGTTACCATGTCAGCATCGTCGGAGCCACTGCGGAGGTGACACCGTTCAGTTCGAAAACCGTTGGGTTTGCGGTTATCACATATGTGAATTGGCGCGGAGATGTGTCACATAATGCAAAGGTTATGAAGGTGGTCTCAACATTTATGAAATTCGAAAGTCAACCAAAAAATGTGCATTTGTTACGTCGCTGCTCCATCCACCAATGTAGGTATGTGCATGTATGTGGTTAAAAACTCCAAGCAAAAGGTGGATGGATACGAAGTTCATAAGAGATAACTAGCAATTGCACCAAGACGCCGGGGCGGTGGATATGTAAGGGAAGTAATTTAATGAAAATAAAAAGTTTGTGACGATATGGAATATTGGATTTTAAACTGTCAAACATATTTTTTTTTTTGTGTTATCCCTAGCTAGGTAATATAAACTGTTTATGTAAATATGAAAATGTCTTGAATTTGTGTCCACATCGATATTTTATGCATATATTTAAAATAAATCAGAAAAGTTATCAAAAAGTTTTTTATTTTAAATTTGGAAATAATTTTTTTAATAAAAACTTCTACTTAAAATTTTCCCATTATAATATTTATATAACACTTTAGTTTTTCACATTTTGAATATGGAATTGAATTTTCTTTTAATAAATTTTTTCTCAAAAAATATTACGATATGCTTAATGATTTTTCTTTTAATAAAATGTTAAAATGTTTTTTTCAGAGAAATATTACAAATTAAGTGCTTTGAGATGCTTTAAAAAGAATTATTAATGCCACAATTTTGTAACTCTATTATCATAGTTGATGAATATATAATGAATATATGATTATCATAATTGATTAAAACTTTTTAAACGTTAAAAGAAAAGGAAAATATAATTAAAATTGCATGGAAAGCCAACTTATAACACTAAAAATCTGGGCACACCATAATTTTTCCATCGAAGCAAAATTGATAGGTAGACACTTGTTATTGCCCTCGGATCAAAAACAAATTGAACACTAAAGGAAAAACATTTCCCCGGTTCAGTTTTTTAATTCAAAAACCCTACTGAAAACCACTACTCGATATTCACATTAATCACATTCTTGATCTCCTCTTCTGTAAACTTTGGAACAGTGACCTTAAGCACGTCGTTCTTCATCTGCGCTTTGATTTGATCCATTTTGTATACTTTTGGGGGAAGTTCGATGCGGTTGCTATTTTTCTGTTTACTACCGTCCAATTCCGCCTCTGAGAGGTATTCCCCTTTTATCACCAGGGCATTTTCCTCAGCATAAACTTTAACTTCTTCCTTCCCCAGGCCCGGCATATCCACCCGCAGAAGCAAAGTTCCTTATCTTCAACAGTTTCCCATGGCTTTCTCGGGACGCCTCTGACCACATCCCCTGTCCCACGAGAAACAACAAGAAAGGGATTGTCGAACAGCTGATCGAGACCAAACCCCAGGTTCCTTAGAGGAAAAAACGAATTTGCGAAATTTCAGAATATTGTAAGGGTCTAGACCTTAGTTTCAAAGCAGCAAGAAATTGACATGGAGTTCAAGAGCTTTTATAGGGCTTACCCTCAAAAATATTAGGCAAACCCCCGCGGCGGATTTCCGGAGCCTGGCGCCTTTGTCTGTCATCTTAGATCGACGAATTGTCCTCAGGCCTGTATTTCGCTACAGCCGTTGACAAGCCCCGGCACATTACAGAGGCAGCGAAATCCCCTGGACGGGCCGAAGGCAACAGGCATTTCGTGATGGACGGAATTACCGATTTCATGACGTTACTCTTTGCAGAAGCTACAGAGGCCATTTCTGTTCAAATAATTGACGCCAAGGTATGCACACAGTTAGTAAGTTGCTTAAAACCTTGAAAAAGGATAACTATGAAACCCATGAGTCATCGCCTGAAACCAAGAAATTATCAAAAACCTGAAACACATAACCTTGGAATGATATTTGTTTTTATGTTTCGAATAATTTTAATAATTTTACCAATAAATTATATAACATATTTCACAAGAGTAAAGTTATTTAGAACAATATTTACATTATAACTTTGGAATGATATTTGTTTTATGTTTTGGATAAGAGATATTTTTGAAACAAAATTTCCATTATGACTTTGATCCATTGATCTTATTTGTTTTAAGGAGAATTCCACCTAGGTAGTAAAAGCACATCTTAGTTTTTTTAAGTTGAAATAAATGTGCACACATAAATGACACATGTTTATCAATATTACTATTTATATAAGAGTCATATAGAAAAAAGACCTATTACTTACACTTAAATAAGAATTATATGGAGGAATTTCACTCTCATCATTTATTTATAGTGTATATAATGATCATATGAAGGGAATTCAACAAGACTATTTACTCTTTCATATAAGCATAATAATAATGATTGATACATATGCAATATGATACAAAACACTATCTAAAAAAAACACAAAAATAACACTTATTTGTCAACAAAAATGAATGTTTAAATTGAATATTACTTATTCAACATTAATTTTTTGATAATAAGAAATCAAACCTACATTGAATCAGTTTTGGTTCTTAGTACTCAATATTATGTCTTCATATTAAAATAAAAAGCATAAATAAGCCATATAGATAATATTCATAAATCCGACTAAAAGCAACAACAAAATGCGAACCATCTGAGTAAAAAGTAAATACAAGCAAGTATTTACAAATAGAGCCGACAGTGATATGTACAAATAAAGTCATAGAAAATTGGTAAAATCTCAACACACAAAAATAGAGAAATGATTCAAAATAAAATTGTTTTTCCGAGGAACAATTCACTACAACCAAAAATTTTGATCTTCCGTTCCCATAATATAATTCTAACATAAATAAACTCCACGATTCTATTGTATAGAATAAATAAATAACTACGTGGCGGCAGTTGACAGAATCTAACACTTACAACATCACAACAAAACTATTTACATGGTTGGAAAGAAAATAACCGGAGAATTGAAACAAAGAAATTCAAGCACTCTAGTGAGAACTTGCTTCTCACTTTCGCTTTCGTCGCAACTTGTTTGGCGTTCTTGTTTGATAACCGCCATCAATGGGCTTTGTATTTTCCTACGCACCTTTCGTTTCATTCACTTCCTTCACTTTCGGCTTTTCATCGACATTTCTTATATTTTGATTTCCATTGATCACTTCGCTCGGTTTTGGTTTTTCAAGCACATCTATCCGGTTTGCAATATCAACCAACGCACTCCTTTCTTCCTCTGCTATAGTTGAATGCTCAATCTGCAAACTCTTTTCGTTCATGAAATAATGAATCTCTCCTCTTAATGAGTTAATTGTGTTTCCTTGTTCTTCTTTTTCCTTGAGCAATTCATAGTGTTTCTCTTCAATCACTTCACATTTCCGGATAGCCTCTGCAAGATGTGTTTCAAATTCCTCCACTACCTTCACATGTCTTTCCTGCAACTCTACAATTCTTTTGCTCAACTCCTCCACATTGTACTCCTGAATTACATCATATTGTTGTTTGACATTTTCATCTACCTGCTGACAAAGGCTACTAATTTCGTTTTCCATCGTTGCATGTTGTTTAAGCAAAGCCTCCAACCTCTTTGCATTGCTTACAGACGCAGCTTTCAACACTTGCCTTTCATCTTCCATACTAACCAATTTATCATTAAAGTCATCCAACTGGGCCTTCAAAGACTCTGCTTCAGTCTTTGGCTCTTTATTCGTCTCGCTCAGTGACCCTTTCTTGCCAGCCACCAACTGAAGCTTTGTTTGTAGCTCTGCAAGTCTGCTTAGCAAGATCTCCTTCTCATAAGAAAAAAATGGGAGGTTAACAAATGATTGCAACAAAAGTATGCATTTGTTCAATTAAATGATGATTCGATTCACACAGTACTGCAAGAGTCTTGACACTACACTAGTCATAATACCTTGTAAATTTTTTGTAATTAAACGGTTTTTCTGGCAGCAGATTTATCAAATTTGATTTTTAACACAGTTGGTGAACTACAGCACACCTCATAAATGATATATTGTATTTCACATTAGCAAGGTTGGTCTTGGTCAGTGATTTCAAACCTATACTATACCGCTAACCATAATTTTATTACTTCAGGTCAAACCTTGCTCATGGCAATTTAGAATATTGACACCTAGAATACGGCAGACTGCGTCTGTTAGAGAATAATGTGGCCACGTGTTCCACTGCATGACAGTTTATCTCTCTGTCACACTATCTCGCCAGCTAACTCAATTGTCTGCTTATCACCCGCGGTGCTGTAACTGTGCGGTTTTTTGTTTACGCGTTTCTAATTTTGTTTGCTCTCGATTCACCATTTCCATTTCCTTCTAACATGATACACAGTCCTGTTTCCTGTTCGAACAGGAGTTCTCAGAGGTCAATTGAGACATCTACCAGCAATCTTAGGGCTCAAGAAAACCAATTTGAATAGCAGCTGAATGAGCTGTTTACAGAGAAAAGCGCAATAGAATCATACGAAGCAAGGCTGAAAGATGCCCAATTAGAAGTTGAGAATGAGAGGGAAAAGCTCAGGCTTGCAGAGCAACAGCGAAAGAGGCTTGAATATGATTTGTTTTGTGAAAGAAAAACTGTGGATGAACTGAAGGCTGAGCTGCAAAGGGACAAAACCCATTTGCAGCAGACTATTATGGATGTTCTTAATTCTCTATCTCTCTATTTTTCTCGCCAGCCACCATTTGAAGCTTTGCTTGTAGCTCTACAAGCTTGCTCAGCATGATCTCCTTCTCAGCATTCCAGTATTCCTGTGCCATTTGGTAACTTCTGTTGATCTCGGCAGTCTCTTTTCTGGCAATTTCTAGCGATAAAAACACTTCATTTTCAAATTTCTTATCTTCATTGGCTGTCTCTAATTCTGACGATATCACTTGAATTTGATTTTTCAACTTTAAAATAGTTGCCTCCAGATTCTTCTTATCAAGGTTAAGTCTTCTGCACTCGTCTTCTTTCATAGACGTTTCGGCATTGAATCTTTCATCGGCTTCCCGCAATTCTTTGAGTGCTTGAGAAATCGCAGCTTTGTATTCGTCATCCTTCTTTACAAGTTCTTCTCTCAATTCTTGCTCAGCCTCCTTCCATTCATTAGCCATTTTCCTTGCAGACTCAATTTCTGATACGAACTGGGCCTTCAGAGACTCCGCCTATGTCTTTAGCTCTCTATTTGTCTTGCTCAGTGACACAAGGTTCAAGGTTTGTTTCTATCTCTGCAAACCTGCTCAACATTTTCTCCTTCTCTACATTCCATGTTTCCTGTGCCATTTGGCTAATTCTAGCGATCTCGGCCGTCTCCTTTTTGGCTGCTACGATCTGTGATAAAAGCACATCCTTTTCCAATTTCCGTCCTTTATTGGTTACCTCCAATTATGAAGATCTAGCTTGAATTTAATTTTTGAAATGCAAAACAGTATCCTCCAGATTCTTTTTATCAAGGTTAACTGCTCTCCACTCCTCTTCTTTAGCAGAAATTTCGGTATTGAATCTTTCCTCAGCATCCTGCAATTGTTTGCGTGCTTGAGAAATCGCAACCTGGTAATCTCTGTCCTTTCCAAGTTCTCTTAATTCTTTCTTAGCCTTTTTGAATTCTTCATTCATTTTCCTTGCAGATTTGCCTCTGCCATTGGCTGTTAGGATTTGGGACATTTTGGTCTATGAGGGCGCGCAGAAAACTATTTTGCAAGTGGGTTTGGAGCTGTTCAGGCACTTTGAAATTGATTTGTTGAAATTGCCCTTCGAGGGCCTGTTACAGGGAGAGTTTGGATCTCGACATCATATGCTGCCAATGGTGAAAGTACCTTATCAGAAACATGCATGGAAAAGCTTTGGAAAAGGCCCAAGTCTGGTTGACAGCCAGATGCTGCTGCTTGTAATTTATGCAGCGATGGCGCTCAGCAAGTTATCACCAGATTGTTGGGGATGAATAAAAATGCCACGGAGAAAATCAGTCTTAATTGCTTCTACTTCACGGTCCGACCGCTTTCTGCGCATACGCCTTAACCGCGTCCAACCACAAGCAAAACCGCAATCGTCTCATTTTGATCTCCACGTGGCGAAATCTGATTAGCGCGAAGGATGATGAAAAACTATTTCTCATTGGGTGGGGTGGGCCGTACACATGGAAAAATATAATTGGTTCCATGCGCGATAGGAAAACACCTTTTCATTGGCTGGGGTGAACAGTGTTTGCTCACCCCAAGCCCGCAAAGAAAACGCCTCCGGCGTAATTACACAATGCATGAAGGTGCATTAAACACTATAATGAAAAGCTTGTACGTGGAGTTTAAAAGTCAACGAAAAGCTTATACGTGGCTTGTACGTGGCTTCAACTAAGTTTGAAAGTCATGGATGTTAATAACCATTCGAAAACTTAGGATTAAGTTTGAAGCTAAGGTACAATAACACAAATTCATATGGTTTGTTAAAATAAATATGTTATCTCAAATGTATTTGAATAGCCAAAACTTGTTAAGTTGTTTTAACAACTCAAAACCAAAATTAACATTGTAAGGTGTACAAAAGAAGGACTTTTACACCATTCAAACACAATGGAATTTAGAGGTTTCACAAGCCATTAAGAGGCAGATTTGGAAGACAAATCCAAAGAAGAAAAAGCAAGTCAGAAAAGCCTTATTTAGAGGAATTCCATCAAGTCTGAGTGTTGTCAAAGTGCAATTTGAAGTGCCACGAGGGTAGAGTTCTCTGCATCATCTGGATATGTGAAGTTGCTTGAGGTTTTGGCAAAGCTAGGATTGGGCATTCTGGGAGCATCCTAAAGTCGATTTGAGCACTTGAAGAGCCAAAACAAGGGTTTTGGCACATTCTGGATTCAACGAAAACCTTCTTTCTTCAGCAACAGTAACAAATTTTGCCGAAATTAGTACCTGAAATGTGTCCCACTTTGTCAAGTGGCGACGAGGTAAAAATCATTGTATTTCTGAAAATTGAATACTCGTTTTCAGTATAGGTAGGAGTCAAAGTTATAAGACTCTATAATTGTTGTACTTAACAATTAAATTGTAAGTTGTTAAATAATTTTTCGATATTTCTCTGCACAAGAACATGTACAGTCTCAAGGAAATATCTGCAATAGAAATAGCTATATCTATGTACCTCTTTCTTTTAACTAAAATACGAGCAGGGCCTGGAGACATAGCCTAGGAGTGGTGAACTCCGTCAACAACCCTGGTGTCTTAATTTTTGACGATGCTTGTTTATAGTTGGTGAATTCTTTATGGTGAATTTTCTCAGTTAAAATTAAATTACTGCGAAAAAAAAAAACCATTTTAAATATTTCCAAGTGTTAGGTGTTGATCTAATTCCGAAATTTTAGATCATTTGGTATCAGATCAAGAACCTTACTAGGTGTAATAATGGGTAGATAATCAAGGCATATTCGGTTGAAAGAACTTGAAGAGTTCAATCAACAGTTTCAACAAGAGATTGATGCATTGCGGCGAATGGTACAAGCATTGTAGAAGGATAAGAAAAGACACCAGACAAAGATTGAAGCTTTTCAAAAGAGTTGAAGGATAAAAAATCCATCAGTTCACAGTTCATCCAATGAAAGGAAAAATGAAGACTAGCCTCTACATCTGGATGATGACAACATTTCATCACTATCCACGACTCCAAAAGTCTAGATGGTAGAAGAATCTATAGGAATATTTTCCTCGCCTTTTGAGGAAACTCCTTATGCACTAGCCTCGCCAAGAAAATACTTGGAGAATAACGAATCTTCCATTGATCAGGAGTTTGGAGCATCTGAAATACATACCAGAGGAATGGGTCTGAAGCTAATGCACAATATGGGCTACCAGGAAGGACAAAGTCTTGGAAAGCAAGGCTAGGACAGACTCCAACTGATATCAGTACAAGAGAGGGAAAAATATGAAGGCATAGGCTTCGACCAATCGATATGTGACTACTACCGGAAGAGCGGCCAAATTGCATATCGATGTTGGTCCCTATACCCTAAAATGATGTCGTAGAAGCTGCAAGACCGCAAAGGTAAAAAGACGAATCACACAGACAATGATTCAGAAGGTAAGTCCTTAGACAAGATTTCTTTACTGGACAAGTCTATAATCAGGTCATTGTGGAATATCGGGAATAAATCTTTCTTGAATAATCCAATCTTCGTCTAACATGTGGGGTTGGAAAGAAGACTAAGAGGGCTACCATAAGACAAAATTTCAGACCTTAGAGACCTTAAATTATAGAGATACAATAGATTTAATGTCGACCTCCTATAAAGCAAGAGAAATATATCAGTATTTGTTCTAAAATTCCTCCCAAACAAAATAATTCTACACCCATTAAGCCTTCAAAAAGATCTACTATTACACATGAATAGGAAGAATTGAAACATGATATATCGAAGTTAAGGGATCAAGTGCAACAAATTTCGCTCTCACAAAGAGCAACCAGAGATGACATGGATGGCTTAAAAGGGGACATGGATAGATTAAAATGGGACATGGATGATATAAAAGGAAACAAGGAGATTTTTAAAGTAGACATGGATGTGATGAATGTCAATTTGGAAGGGTTGACAAAATTTTTGCAAGAAAGGCTTCCCAGTGGTGACAAGGTGATCCATGAAAATCATGATGAGGAAAAAAGGAATATGAATCATGATTTTAGAGACTCCAATATGGGGTTTAAAGACCACCACATTCCAAAGATAGATATGAGGAATTTGGATGGAAAGTATTTGGTAACATGGATACTACAGATGGAGAAATATTTTGATCTCCATAATGTCAAACACACATAAAAGGTACACATTGCAACTTATATTTAGAACCCAATCAATTTATATGGTATCGATGGCTTTGTTCTCGAAAACCACTTGTCACTTGGTCAATATTTATAGGAAATTATAACACATTATGAGAAAACAAATAACAACACTCTTTTTATCCAATTTATAAATCTCAAACAAAAGGGTTCAATGGTGGACCACATTGAGGACTCCAAAATTTAAATATAAGGGTAAATGATATTCCAGAGGAACATTGAATTGATGTCTTCATAGGGACTTTAAAGGATAACATCTAACATGAGGTTTGACTTTGGGAACCTGATTCATTAAAGGAATTTAGGGTGAAAATAAAATTTGGAAGCAAAATTATGGTAACAAGGAAATCTACCACTAACAACTATAAATATGGAAGTGTTGCTTCTCCTAGCCTTCCACAACCTACAAGGTTGACACCACAACAACTGGAAGAAAAAATATCAAAAGGACTTTTTCACAATTGTGATAGAAAATATACAAAAGGTCATAAGTTTTCTAAGAATAAATTATTTTACATAGAATTTGAAGAGGAGGAAGAAAAGGAACAAGAATCATCAAATTAAGAGGATATACACCAATAACCAACCCTAGAGAAAGAAGAAATGAATCTGGCCATATATTATAATGCATTGGTCGGAATTACCACTCCTCAAACTCTCAATATAGAAAGACATATCAAGAAGAAAAATTTAATAGCGTTGATTGTTTCGGGTAGTACCCATAATTTTATTCATTGTAAGATATCCAAGGAAATGAATTGCTTCCTATATCCAACACCAAAGTTTCAAGCAATGGTTGAAAATGGAGGAACTATAAATTTCTCTGGAGAGTGGCATAATATCAAGTTAACCATGGGGGATTATGTGTCGAATAGTCCAGAGCTTTCCATTCTAAAGGGTGGAATTGATGTTGTACTAGGAGTCCAATGGTTACAATCTTTGGGTACGATAACTTTTAATTTTCAAGAAATTTTCTTGAAATTTTTTTGGGAAGGAAAGGAAGTTGAATTAAGGGGTATTGTAGGGAAACCAAGAAATATAATCATCTCTACGTTCATGACAAATCTTCTAAATAAATAACAATGGGGTGTAATTGCACAATTATGCTCATTAGAGGTTTAAACATCGAAATCACATATTTCTCCATATCTGCAAAAATTATTGGAAAATCATTCCAAGGTATTTGAGACTTCCAAAGGCCTCCCACCTATTCATGATCATGATCATGCTATTCATTTGATTCCACGAAGCATTCTTCCAAACATCAGGCGTTACATATATCCCTACACTCAAAAGAGTGAAATTGAATGCATGGTTGCAGAAATGCTAGAGGTCGGTATAATTCAACCTAGTCAAAGTTCTTTCTCTGCTTCAGTAGAATTGGTGCATAATAAGGATGGATCATGGCACATGTTTACGGATTATAGGGACCTCAACAATCTCACTATTAAAGATAACATTCTCATTCTTGTCATTGATGAATTTTTGGATGAATTACATGGAGAAATTCACTTCACCAAGTTGGATCTTCGTTCAAGATATCATCAAATTGGAATGAAGATTGAAGACATTCTGAAAACAACATTTAGAACTCATGAGGGTCATTATGAATTTTTGGTCATGCCTTTTGGCCTTACCAATGCACCTTCTACATTTCAAGGTTTGATGAATTCCATTTTGAAACCCTTCCTTAAAAAAATTGTGTTAGTATTTTTTGATGATATACTAATCTATGGCAAGTCTTGGAAGGATCATGTTCAACATGTTCACAGAGTATTAAAATTATTGAAGGAGAAAGAACTATGCGCAAAAACCTCCAAATTTTTCTTTGGGTATAGGAGTTGGAATATCTGGGTCATATTGTATCTCATGAGGTTGTTAAGGTAGACCCTAAAAAAATTAAATCCATTAAGGAATGGAAAATCCCCACAACCATAATGGATCTTTGAGAATTTCTTGGGTTGACAGGGTATTATTGCAAGTTTGTTAAGAATTATGGGAGAATAGCAGCACCTCTAAAAACATTAATGAAGAAAGATGCATTTTCTTGGATTCTAGAAGCAACTAAGGCCTTTGAACATATTAAAGAGACAATGTGCCA
Source organism: Pinus albicaulis (assembly GCA_034641835.2). Classification (NCBI taxonomy): domain Eukaryota; kingdom Viridiplantae; phylum Streptophyta; class Pinopsida; order Pinales; family Pinaceae; genus Pinus; species Pinus albicaulis. The sequence goes on from CM076580.1 coordinate 1,118,425,878, forward strand.
AGAACCTGTCTTAGCTACACCAGACTTCACAAAAACCTTTATTGTGGAAAGTGATGCCTCGGGAAATGGAATTAGTAATGTTCTAATACAATAAGGAAGACCATTTTCTTTTGAAAGTCATCCAATAAAAGGAAAGTATTTACACAAACCTATTTATGAGAATTAAATGTTGGCAATACTACATGCATTAAAGAAATGGCAACATTACCTAGTTTGAAGACACTTCAAGGTAAAAAAAATCATGATAGTCTTAAATACTTTTTGGAACAAAGATTATCTTTAGAATAGCAGCAAAAATGGGTCACAAAGATGTTGTGTTATGACTTTGAAATAATCTACAAAAAAGGGAAGAAAAATCTTGTTGCGGATGCACTCTCAAGAAAGGATGAAGATGTGGGAGCATTTATTTGTGCCATTTGTATTATCCAACCATATTGGATAACTGAAGAAAGGGATGAATGGAAGAATGGCGAAGAAGTGTGGACACTCATTCAAAAGTTGCAACAAGAGCTCAGTACATCTGATACATTTAGCAGGAAAATTGATACATTATCGTACAAATATCTCATATATCTTTATAAGAATTCCCAACTCAAAAAAAATATTCTCTTGGAATTGCACACCTCTCCCTTTGGAGGGCACTCATGATTTTAAAAACTTGCCACAGGGTCAAGAAGGAATTTTTTTGGGATGACCTTAAATATGATATTCAAAAGTTTGTGGCGGAATGTTTGGTTTGTAAACAAAATAAAGTGGAGACAATTAAGAAACCGGGTCTGTTAAAACCTTTAGCCATTCCAAGTCAATGTTGGGAGGAGGTTTCAATGGATTTTAGCACAGGTTTACCCGAGTCCGAAGGAAAGAGATTCATCATGGTAGTAGTTGATATACTTATCAAGTATGCACACTTTTGTGCATTATCTCATCCATTTAAAGCCAGTGCAATTGCTACTGCATTTATGGAAACAATTCAAAAGCTACATGGAAACCAAAATATTATTGTAAATGACAGAGATACAATTTTCACTAGAAATTTTTGGACGAAATCATTTTATTGTCTGGGTACTCAATTAGCGCATAGCACATCTTATCATCCTCAATATTATGGGAAAACTAAGATAGTTAAAAGACATTTGGAAGGATATATTTGTTGCTTTCTATCTGATAAACAAAGACAATGGGTCAAGTGGTTACCTCTGGTTGAATGGTGGTATAACACTTCCATACATACTGCAGCAAAAATGACCCCATTTATGGCACTTTATGGATATCATCCATCGTCCATCACGTCATCTTTAAGAAAAAAATCTAAGGTTTAATAATTTTAAGATCACATCAGGAATCAACAACAAGTTCTCCAACTCTTAAAGGATAACCTCACTTTGGTGCAGAATTGAATGAAACAACAGGCAGATCAACATCGCAATGAAAGAAGTTTTGATGTAGGTGACTAGGTCTTTTTGTGGCTACAAACATATAAAAAAATGTCCCTCGAGAAAGTTAAGAAGGATAATAAATTATCACCAAAGTACTATGGTCCTTACAAGCTGTTGCAGAAGATTGGTACTATGGCATACAAATTGGAGCTTCCTACATCTTCCCGAGTACACCCATTTTTAAAAGTTTCATGCTTAAAGAAGGTTATAGGTGACAAGCTCCCAGTTCAAAAAAAAATTCTAGAACTCGATGAGGAAGGAAAAATCATATTGGATCCTGAAGAATTCATGGAAACAAGAACCTGACATTTATGAAATCAATCAATTTCAGAGTATCTCAGCAAATGGAAGAACTTACCCACTAAAGATTCGACATGGGAGGATGAGAATTTTATACAGGAGCATCCATAACTACTCAAGCATTGAGTACAACACTTTTTTAAAGGAGAAGGGCATGTTAGGCCCCTATAATAATAGTGTAGCCCCTTATTTCTATTGTTAGCCCCCTTATTATTATTTTTGTGCCCATGTAGTCCCCATATTGTTATTATTGTGCCCCATAGAAGCCCACTATCTTTATTGTTGTGCCCTTACATTATTATTCTTATGTAGTCTCTGATTATATTGTGACCCCTTAGACTCATATATATATAGAAAGGAGGTATTTTCATTTGTATCATCCAAGAATTATTCATTTATGTAATGGAAAGGAGGTTTCCCCCTTGAAGAGGATAACATTTAAGTTGTTGATCTATATTTTCTTCTATTTTGTGAGTTGGTTGCGTGACACCCATGTAGCATAATAATACATCCTAGAGGTGGGAATATGGAACTTGCTTTCCATCCACTAGCATCTGGTATGTGATGGAAAACTCTAGATCACTTTTGTATATTTGGAGCCATCCAGAGGTCTCGTGGACACAATATTTGAGAAGAATATTCAATGTTGCAACTCAGGGTTGACTAAGGCAATCTAAAATATGATTGGTGTTTCCCATTTTTCATTTAATGTTCAAGTGAAATCATTGCAGATATGTAGACCACTTCTGATGGCTATCGTTATACAACTTTCCTTGTGTCCATATAAAATGAAGAGGCCAGTGATCTGTGTGGATGATCATCTCCTTACCCATAATGTAGTGTTTCCATTGCCATCACGCCTACATGATAGAATACATATATTTATCATAGGTGGGGTACTTACAGATTGTATCGAAAATTGTCTCACTTTTGTAGGCCATTGGATGCCCTTGCTAGGTGAGAACTACACCAATAACATAGTTAGAGGAATTTGTCTCAATTTCAAAAGGTTGTTTCCTGTTTGACAATGTGAGTACAGGTGCAGAGCAGAGGCGGTGCTTTATCTCAATGAATGCCTTCTATTAGGACTCAGGCCAGGAAACCTTTGTTTTCGCTCTACCTTTAGTAACCTGACTTAAAGGCCAAGTGATATGCAAGAATCCCAACACAAACCTCTGATAAAAATTGACAAGGCCCAAAGTTTCGAAGTTATATTAGGGTGGTCAGGGCTAGCCAATCCCAAATGAATTGGATCTTAGTCGAACCTCCATGAACACCTTGCTCATCTATGATGTAACCTAAATATTGGACTTGGCTCATGCTAAAGGTGTGTTTCTCCAATTTGGCACATAGTTTGTGCTTCCATAGGGTTTGAAGGACCTGTTGAATGTGTTGCAAGTGCTCTTCCCAACTCTTGTTGAAGATGAGGATGTCATCTAGATAAACAATGACGAACGAGTTGGTGAAGGGATGCAATATGTCATCCATCAGCCTCATAAAAGTTGTCGGAGAAATTATCAACTCAAAAGGTGTGACCAACCATTCAAAAAGGCCTTGGTTGGATTTGAAGGTGGCCTTCCATACATCTGTGGGCTCTATTTGAACCTGGTGATATCCATACGTCAAATAAAAATTCTTAAAATACTTGGCCCCTTGAGCTAATCCAAAAGGTCATTTGATCTAGTGGATCAATTTTATGCTTAAAATTCAGAGTTGTCGAAATGGTTCAGAACCTGAACAAACACATTGATATCATCATTTTGAATCTAGTGCAACTCGTTTCACGAAAAAATGACATCGTATGCTCCTACAATCAGGTTCTGTTCATTTTTGGAAACAACTAAAAAAATGTTTTCTGGTTGTATGGGGTTTCACAGTTCGCAATCCATACTGATGACTGGACCCTAATAAGGCATGCTTACTTTGTTGAATTTTCCAACCTATGTTCAACATGTGGAAGGTTTTTATTGGCTCGAAAATGGGTCGATTTTTATTGGCTCATTGGTTGGTGAAGTGGACCAACCAAGAGACACCACATGGGCCAAACAGAGGTTGCCACGATACCTCCAGGTGGCCACAATTTTTTTGGCAAGGAAAATAGGAGCTTAGGGAGTCGAAATTTCGACCTCCTACTACACAACAATACCATCAACTGTCTGTGTTACACAATGGTTCTTACCTCTATACTTTCAATTTCGTATTTAAATTTTAATGAATACGACATCGAGGGTGGGGACCGGGGTTAACCCTCGAACCCGGTGTGTAGAACAAGGTTAGGGCTAATCCCGACCCCGAAATTTTTTATATGTTATAATCAAAGTATGGCGCAATGTTTGATGGAGTGTTAAATAACCAAACCATAACCCACATTTCCAAAGTCTCGTCGCAATGTTATCGGCATAGTATATGATGGTGGTCAAGCTTTGTATTATAGTGTTGACATGCAGTTGGGTAACAATTTATGCCACCACAGGTGTGTGTTGGCTTGAGGGGTCTTGACCCAAGTTCAAACTTAAGGTTTACCAACAAACCTCTATACTACTGGCCCTTTCAGCAATGGCCTGCTTGCGCAGGTCAAGGTCTCACCCGAAGTAGTATGGGAGGGTGTTGGAACCATGTTTCCACACCCGGTGAGAGAGAAAGTTAATTAAAGTGGGTCCCTTCAGATATAGCAAGCCTGCGCTAGAGAAGCCCTAACCCAGAAACCCTTAACAGTATATTGACAAAATATCTCAGGTGTAGCTCATAAACTAGCAGACAACACATTAACGGAAGCAAGATGACCAAACATAACCAGATCTATGCACTCATTCATTTTTATAGCATCACATCCACGTGCACATCAATAAATCATCAGTATTTAGCGAACAAACATAACATCAAAAATAACATGTAGCGCAGCCAATAACCATAACATAGGAATACTCAGATATCACAAAACAATCTTCTCATTTATTCATATTCAGATCCAACTTACAGACTCTATTTACCAGCCCGTGCACACATCCAGCGGGGTCCACACACAACAAGAATTAGGGTCTCTACACACACAGCCAGTAGGAGCCCTTACCCAGACAATTCATACAACAGATCTCTACAATTCATATCCAGGCTTAGTCAGACTCAAAAACCTACCTCTAGACTTGACTTATCCATATATTTATATCATATTAGTCTATGCTAATATGTGGTCTGCAAATCGTGGTTTGTAGACTCTTGGTCTACCCTTTGACTCATTCCAGTTCATTGGGGGCTTTGACCCGCACCAAAGCCCCTGCGTTAGACTAAAATATTACAAAATTGTACCAAAATTGCAGTTAGGGGACCTCGCTCCAAGAGGCTTCTAACATAATCTTGTAACTCGTCCCAAATCACAACGGCATTGGGGTCTTCATCTTAGCTTGGAGTTGTTTGATGACAATGGAAAAAGGGGGTAGGACCACTTCACTCTGTGGGGGTGCATTCTGTGCAATGTCGAACAACTTTGGTGTAGTCGGCCCCTCAATAGCTGCAGTGACGCTCTCCAAGGTCTCGTTCAACTGCTTTACTGCCCTGTCTAAGTTCTGTGAAAGCTTGAGAGCTTCATCTTCCCATGGCTTCAGGTGGTTGATGAGGACCTGCTTCTTGTGGCGGAGTTGCTCAATTTCATCTTTGAGAGCGTGGTTGGTTCGAAGACGCGCTGGGCATTTTGCTGCTACGAGGGTGGGCATGGTAACTCCTAGTGAATTGGTGGAGGAGGGGATCACAATGTACCGTGGACCATAAACCCATAACAATATCTAACAAGTTTGAGCCCTTAGTGATCTGTGCTGAAATGAAACTTGTGGCTTCTTTGACCAACACGGCTTGCTAGGCGTGCACCTCAGTAGGGGTTTTGGGCTGCAGCTTGGCTTGCAGTGCAGTGATTTGTTGCTCCAGGTCTGCTTTCACATATTTTACTTCTGTCCTAGATGCCTTTAACGCAGCTACCAAGCCTTCAACCTTGGCCTGTGGTGCAGCGGAGGCAGGAATCCCTTCCGACATGTCTTCACATAGCCGGTCTATCATATGTTCTAATTCATCTTGCTACACAATTTCCGCGATGTGTGTTGCTTGAGCTTGGGTGGTTTCGGCAACTTTGGCCACAATTGTTTGCTCGACATCACTTAGTTGCTAATGTGCCTGCAATTCCCTGTGTTGGATCTCAAAGGGAGATAAACAAGTAGAGAGTGTGTAGCTACTCACCCTTTAATCTCACAACATCGAGATCGACTGCAGAATATGTGCGAACTTGCTCACACAAGATTGGTTGTACTACTGTGAATGTCTCACCGAGGAGGGGGCAGATCCTACTTTCGGTGATTGTGGCCAAGGCTATAACTGTGGCCGGATGGCACACTTGACTCTACCTCGCCTGGTTCATGCTCGCTTGAAGCGTATCTACTTTTATCTGAAGGACCCACAGCTTAGACTGCAAGGCCTCCACCGCGGCCTTGTGTTGATCTTCGAGGGAACTCCATCGGTCTTTGGATGCAATGGTGACAACATCCACAATCTTCTCCAAGTATTCCTCTGTTAAAGTGACCTTTGCTTCCCTGCGATCTTATTGGCCTTGCACTTCTTCCGTTGCCCTTTGGGAGGCTCGCTTGTGCGCTTTGTTCCATGTGGGGACTCTGCACCCTCCCCACTAAGCCCTCTAGCCTTCACGTCCCGTTGAGGTTCTTGCTCGGCCCCCTTGGTGGCATATTTGGGGTTTTCCTTAGTCATCAGTTTCTCTGTGGGGAGTATCTTTTGGTGTTGAGTCTAGGGAAAATTTTAAGAACCCCCCTAGATTTATATATATAATAAATGGGCGAATCCCCATGATATATATTATATTATATTAGTAATATAATATGTACATATAATTTTTTGGCGAATTTCTCATGAGATTATATTATCTTGTAAAATCATGGCGAATCACCAGTACAAATGGTGAATCACTACTACAAAATGGTGAATCGTTGTCTAGTGGAGTTTGGGGTGTTGGTTCCAATGATTATATGATAGTTGGACCAAGAGTAGAAGGAAAAGAACTACCGAGACCAAGCATGGCACATGGTGACTTGTGAGGGAAGTAGTTCTCGTGCAGTTTGGAAAACGCGTTCTTCTAGTTCTGCTAAGCGTAGTGTTGTTGCTCATGCTACTACTAGCACTGATATTGAGGTTGGAGAGGAGTTTGAGGAGAAATGAACAACAACGGGAAGAAAATAAAACGTGTTATTAAAAAATTGTTGATAAACATTGGATTCGATCCAAGTGCCATGGTACAATAACAATATCGCAAAATACTTCAGATGTTCAACTATGGAAACATAATTTACATTACAACACCATCATGACTCTTACACAACCATATTTATGGAAATGATTTGATGCTGGGAATATCTTAAAGGAAGACCTAGCACGGTAACTATAATAAGGTGAACTGCTTCTCACTTCTTCAAAATATTATTCCTTCTCGTGCCTTCAAAATCTGTATATTGAAAGAAATATGTGCCAATTGCAGCCACCCTGCTGAATCTGTTAAAATTATAACCATCAACATGAAGATAACCATTAGAAAAACTCCATTCGGAATTCCCCATGTTATGCCCATGTCATGCCATGAATCTGTTTGTAGAAGAATCCCAAAAGTAGTAGCAGTGGCACCCTGTATTTACCTGATAGCTCCATTGATTGGAGAGGAGGTCCACTCTAGAACTTGCCAATGTTCTCCTAGTATTGTTGTACAAATGATGTCTTGTTTTAAATTTGTACAAGGAGAGATACATTTTCAGTATATGCATCTTTTAATATCTGGTAGTTATAACTTATAAGTCCAAATAAAATATAACCCAAAGAACCATCTTTTTCTATAGGCATGACAAATCTGGCCAGATATCAATTGCTGGCAAGTTGTTCATGGATGTAATGAAGTCAATTATGACTGAAACAGTTTTCACCCTGGATGAACCTTGACCTAATCTTACTTTTAATCATGAAATGTGACCAGAATGGAAAAGATAAAGGGATGAATTGGCTCTGGATTATAAAAAAAATCTAAGCATTTAACTGTGTATTAAAATCAATCCCAGTTCAGTGCCACACACAATTTACAACAGTAATAAATACCTGCACAATAAGGAAACCTATTTTGGTTAAGTTGTGCGTGAATTAACTAATCAGTGGGTTGTAAATTTATTTTTTGATTGCCTTAAAGAGAACATAACTGGTGGTAAGAGAACATAACTAATTATTAGATAGATGGCCAAAAATAAAGTGCATAAGGGTTAAAGTTAAGTGTTTTATCGTAGGAAGTCTATGTAGACTTTAACAGTAATACACTAATTGAATACAATTTAATATCTGACTTGCATTAAAGATTAAGCATGTAATAAAACATGCCATATAGACACAATCTTCAGTGAAAAAATGAAAATTACTCAACGTTATTCTACTTCATACAATTCTTGGAGGTATCTTCACACTCTGGTAGGTTGTTTGTATATCCTCCTTTCATAGCTACTACTTTTTGTGGTTACAATTCTTCATCTACAGATGCCTAATTGAAGGTTAAAATACACTACAATTCTCAATACAATAACCAGACAGAAAAGCTTCATGACTACCTTTAAATGATAGAAGATATTCAACGAAGTTACTGTCAATCATTCATCCATGATGTACCACATTGTTCTACATCTATTCATTTGTCGTCATCTCTTTGATAGAACAATCTCAAAACAGGCTACCCTGCATATGATGTTTCACAGTTGTGCTACAAAAATTCACTATTATATATACTAAAGGGAATGTTAAACTCAACTTGATTCTTGTTTTGAAGGCTATGCTACAGAACGATAGCTCATATGCATGCTGCTATCAAGAGAGTGAGATTCTAGCTGTGTTATGACTTGTTACCAAATCTGGTTGGTGGATCTCCTAATGTCTTTGCTGAATACCCAACAAGTTTATTATTTGTTTGCAAATTTGTTCTTGGTGATTTTGGGAATAACAACTGCTTCTTTGCAAGGGATTGGTGAAATGTTTCCATAGGGATAGATGTATCTCCTGTTTGGAACAAACTGATGAAGCCAATATAAGGTAGAGATCTAGTACTTCTCTGTGAATTAAATTCTCCTGCAGTTCAGGAAGGTAAATAGCATCACTGAATAGCGCTTTTAATATCGGCTATAAATTAAGGAAAAGGTCACAAGTCTATGCCACATTTATTGTCATTAAATGGACATGTGCTAGTGCATATAGAAGGGGAAGCATATCTAAAATCACTGGGATTCCTCTTGAGATGGGGAGACAAAGTGGTAGTTGCTTCCTTTCTAATTTGTTCATCTGTGCTGCAGGAAAGCATCATTTCCACAACTTCCCTCATGGAAGGCCTGTTGATGGGCAGAGTGCAAGTGCATAACAGAGCCACCCTTAACACCAGCATCATTTCTTCTTTATATGAGTTTTCTACTTGTGCATCCAGGAAGTTATTGATATCGATGTGAATCTGATTCCAAACCCACCTAACAATGTCTGAGTAATCTCCAATTTCTACATAATTGGGCTTCTTACCAGTCACGAGCTCCAACAGGACCACACCAAAGCTGTATATGTCACTTTTCTCATTCACGTTGTGGGTGTACGCATACCTTGCACACATGTCCACCAATTGAATCAGTTCATATAAAATTGTTTATTTTCTGTTGGCTGAGGCATATATATACACACATATATTCACATGCATTAACAATTCGGCTGTAAATTCTTACCTGGGGCAATATATCCATATGTTCCAGCAACCCCTGACGTTACATTCATTTGACCCAGCTTCTCTACAATTATAGCTAAACCAAAATCACCAATATGGGCGTCCAATTCAGAGTCCAGTAATATATTATATGATTTAGCAGCCCAATGTATTATTGGAGGGGAAAAACCATGATTTAGGTAGGACATTCCCTTAGCAGCACCAAAAACAATGTTATAACGAGTAGGCCAATCCAACGTTTCCCCTTGATAAATATGAAGATGTTCATACAGGCTCCCATTTGGGATGTAGTCATACACTAACAGATTAGAATCTAAACTAGATATGTAGCAGAGAAGCTTAATAATGTTGGCGTGCCTAATCTTCCCTAGAGTCTCCACCTCTACTTGAAATCCCTTGTCTTGGGCAGAATGTTGTTTCCTGTTGTTCTAGATCTATTTCACATCAACAATATTATCATTTCCCAGTGTTGCCTTGTACACTTTGCCTGCACCTCCACTTCCAATAACATTATCTTCTGCCAATCTCTTCAGAATGTCTGACTCATCAAATTCTACCCTGTGAAAGGCTGTGAGATTCCATGACTCTGTACTTGATTTAACCCGAAGAAAATTCTTGTATGTCTTATACAAGAAACCTATACCAATCAAGCAAAGTACTACTATCATAGCAATAACCAATATTAATACCCTATATAGATGGCTTTCAGATCTTCCTTTCTGTTGGAAACATGAAAGTAGGATTAATGGCTCGCCTCCATAAAGGCCCAGATTGTCAAGAAATTTTTTATCATAGGCCAGATTATTGTAACCAAAAGGAACAAAGCCAGACAAAAGGTTGTCAGACACATTCAGAAAACTCAACTTGAGATTGTCTAACTCAGGAGGTATTTTCCCTGAAAGAAAATTGTTTGAGAGGTCAAGGCTGTTAAAAACAGGCAGCAACCCAAGCGATGCAAGAATTGATCTAGTGATACGGTTGTTGGAAAGGTTAAGCCGAGAAAGACCTTTCCATGATATTATTGTCTCAGGAAGCTCCCCATACAACTTATTGTGATCAAGAGAAAGCTTAGATAGTGAGGATAAACTAGTGAGTTCCACTGGAATAGCCCCTGATATATTGTTGTGACTGGCCAGAAAGCTGTTGAGATTCCACAGTTTTCCAATGCCAGAGGGAATAGTTCCACTGAATTGATTGTTTGATATCTCTAATTCCCATAGACTGGTTGCTTTAGTGATTTGAGCAGGAATTTGGCCAGTGATTTGAACATAAATAACTTGTCATGCAATTGATATCCCATTTCCTAAAAGCACCATAGGAGTGCTTATCAACATATTTTCCAAATACTTGAATGCCCCATCTTAAATAATTTTGGAGATTAATATATTTTCTTAGAAATACTCTGACACAACTTTCTCCATGGCCAGCGCCCATGCAGCCCTCTCTGACAGTGTCTTGGCTAATGCGTACCATAACTGTGAGCAGGAAACATTGCATAATTAGAATAGGAATACCACATATCACTTCAAGGCTCAGAATACTACTTTGAAATCCACAATCTTTGTGAAACATCCAAATTTTATACATATACCCCTTAAAAAAATGATCAAGACCCCACCACGATGTATTTAGCTTATCTATGTAAAAATATATATACTTAGCACAAATCCATTTTAGCCCTGCTTCAGTATGCACCAAAGATTTAGACAAAGGTTACATATGTAGAATTTCTCAGTATTTGATGCATTTATAACCTGGGAAACTTCAAGGACAAAAATGAATTGGATATGGATTGTTGCTCATAGAGAAGATGTATGCACTCTGTTCTCTTTGCATGTTCATGATCCATCCTTTTTGCTGACTCCAATAGTTCCAATCCAAATTCTCTTTGGTGTCAGGACTTCAGTTTTTCATGCTCATAATCCATCTTTTTTGCTGTCTCCGGTACTTCAAATCCAAAATTATAAACTGAGATCATTTTGGCTTGGCAATGTTTTGACTTCTTGGTAAAAATCAGAAGGAACCATGTTGTAATTATTTTAAATCTTTCGAGGTATGAAACATGAATCATTTGGATATATTTCAATAAAAATGTTAATGGATTAGATGATTAGATATGTCCCTTGGTTGAAGGAATTTTTTAATTAAGCACTGCAAAACTCACATAGATTCTTTCATATCTTGAATTCTATGTTTGCAAGCTTTTAATTCTCAGGATTATTCGACACAGTCGTATGGACTTAGTTATTCATTGTGCATGTTGGGCTTGTAAAGTCCTCAAAGCATAGCCTCACAACTTGACATTTAAACGGCCTAGTGTATATTAAAATCCACAATATCCATTTGTAATTGCTTAATACAATTTATTTTTCACATATAAACAAATTATGAACTAGATTGTGTTTATTATGAAAGTGCAACTCTTTGTGAAGTTATTCACCAATATTAGACTAAGACTAAGGCTTAGAAGACAATATCGAAGAACTTATTCTGGAAGATCTTTTGAGAATAGAAACATATTTAGTTGCCTCAGAACTCTGATTTCTTATGAATTAATTTAGCGTTTACAACTCAAAACTTTGAAAATGAGAATATGAATGCAGAACTCTTAAAATTCTGAAATTTTTCAAAGGAATTGTCTACATTTTTGCTATAAAAATTACAGATAATACGTCATGACATTGTACTAAAGCAATTAGACTAATGACCTGACCTTGTTATTCTTCATTTTCTTTTATCTGCTACATCCCTAACATTGTCGTCCTCTTTGTTTCTTGCACCTCAAAAAAATTGTTGTGCAGGATTTAGGGTGCAAGACTTACTTGAATTTAAGGTTATTTGCTTCAAAGATTTGGACTGGTTCTGGCCATGAAAACCAGAGAAAGAAGTGGTTTGTGATCAGGAACTTGCCATCTATGTAATGTCTATAATACTTGCAAGTCATAGTGCTACTGCGGTAAATCCCATGATAGGAATTGGGGAGTTGGTTCCACGTTAATACTCTCCTAACATTTGGTTCTTGGTAACAACAACCTCACTTAATCTACGTGTCAACATGTAGACATTAGGCACAACCAAGAACCCTCATAAAAACTTCCTGGTTATTGGGTGTGTCAGTTTGTGAAGAAAAAATACAATGGAAAACACAATCAGTAAAATCAGTATGTGGCATGTGCTACCTAAACTATACATCAATATTTCATTATTAAGTTACAATGAAAATAAGCAAGTGAAACTATGAGTGGAGTCACTCTTATCCCTCATAAGGGAAGGGAGACCAAGTATTGTGCAATGAGAGGGGAAGACATTAAGAATTTGTTGAATTTGTTTTCCAAGTATACAAGAGAGTACAAACTACTGAGAGCCAAGAAGAAATTAGAACAATAATTTATATAGAAGCAATCAGTTACATTCAGTTATGCCCAGTATCAGTTGCTTGTGCATCTATAACAACTAAATTTTGTCTTGCCAGAAAGATTTAAGATCCTGAAATGGGTATGAATGTGGATCCTACTATTGACAGTTGGTGTCATCTATTGGTAGTTGTCACTTCCAATGTGTACATTAATGGCAAGTCAGATATCTATTGTCAGATGTCAAACCCAGTACCATTGTTAATGAGGGTTCTGACATGAGAGTTGACAGTGGTCATGTCAGGTATCTTATGCCGGAGATGCTCCAATCCAGGCTGAGTCAAACTGCTAGCACAGTTCTACTAATATTTTGACAGGCAGATTTATTCCTGTCAATGGGATTATAATTGGAATAATCGTAGAGGAGGAAAGCACTAAGTTTCCAATATACTAGATTTGTTTATAGTTTCACAGGCCATTCTGGAACAAGATATTTGTTTCAAATCCTCCATCCTTGCCAGTGTTGGCTTAGAATTTAATACTATGCATAATAAAATAGAGAAAATTAAGGCATTACATGGTATATAATTTATTTTATCATTACAAAAGATTGATGAGAAAAGGCCAAAACAAAATGTCTTAATGTCAAAATAGATGTTCGCTTTCTACAGTTGGGCTTCTGTTGTCACACATTCTACTTTAATAATCGGTGTCAGTGTGTGGATTAGTATTGATATTTGTTGGGTTAATTCTAGTGCTCTGTCCATTTAATGAATGAAGAGAAATGCACAATTCATTAGGTTTTTCATTCTTGAGAAATTGATTGGGAATCCTCTTTGAATGCAAAACCCAATCTTAGTACCCTTCTAGAAAAGTGGAAGAACCAACATGAGTCATGCAATGTTTATCAATCCCTTATCATGATAGTGTTGTCTCACACGCTGTATCTTCTTTTATATTTTTAATAGGATTATCTATTGATCCAAATTACAAAAATAATGTTTTTGTATTCATCTACTCAGATGAGCTTCCACCCATCCCAAGCAGGAAAAAGGCTAACAGCCCAAAATCTTCCTACTGCAAATATACACTTCGAGAAAGGACAACAATTGTAGATATCATATAAAATTGAGGGGATAAAGTATCATGCATTCAACAATTTTGTCATGCTTAAAGAACTTCTTGAGTCTTTTCTAAAACATTGTCCTTAATCTCATAACAATCAAGTGTGAGAGAGTTATTCTTTTGTATCATTCTCCAAAAAAATTGAAGCACTCTACAATTAAATTGTTTAGACTCTTCCCATGGTTGAGGATAGGACAGCGAACCTGGAATTGTCCACATAGAAAAATAAAACCATGCAACATACAGCCTACAACATCTATGAAAAAGGAAGAGGTTGAAAACCACAACCAGCCTAAGCAGAGGGGAGGCAACAACTCATCTAGAGATAAAAAAAAATGAGAGCAACAAAAAAACAAAGGATGAGCCAGAGGAGGTGGAAACATGGGGTAGCGCTTCTTTGTTAGTAAAGGAAAGCAATAATAACCTTGAAACAACTTCAGTAAATTTGTTGTACAAAAAAAATAAGGTCGAAGCCAAGCAAATGAATCCTCAGGGTCTTGGAGTCTCTGCAATTTCAGAGGAAGGAAAATTCAATAGCAATTATAAAATAAAGGGAAAGGTCATTTTACCTTCAAAGGGAGCGAAAGACAGAAATTTAAACATCAAGGTCGAAAGAAGGAGAAAACATACATCAAGGAAGGTAAATTGGAAGATAGTTATGAAGATGAAAGAAAGCTTTATTTACCATTTCTCATGAATTGGCATTGTGACAGCTCTCAAACACATAACTGCAAAATATGTGTCATTATTACATATGTTTAGTTTTTGTACCAAATATAAAATTTAACCAAGTTCAACTTAATCTAGATAAATATATAGCATGTATTAGGAAATTCACCTACGTGTTTTTTGGGGGGAAATGATTCATCTGATCTACTATCACTAATTTTGTGGTACAGAACAGCCTATGGATCCACCAAAATTTTGAACTTAAGCAATACATGAATTTCGGAGGGATGTTCTCAATTTTTCAATTAATAATTTGAATTTTTCCAATTATCACTCAGGCAACCTGCCAATCAATGTCAAGTTTCAGATTAAATTATAAGCCCATGCTATAGGATTCTCTTATAGAGTGATCATCTATAGTGTACTAAAATGATGAATAAGCATTACCTCTATGCAAATTTTCCTATGCAGTTCAGAATGCAAATGACTCGAATATAACCCATAAATCACAAATTGCATGCTTTGATTTTATTTTAATCTGCAGACCCAAAACTAATCTCAGAGCAAAGACAGATAAAAAGAGAAATAAATACAGAAAATCCCATTAAGAAAAGAACCAGCAAGTGATTCAGGTACAGGGAAGAGCAATTTACCTACAGGGAAAAAGTGGTCAGAGGACACTACATGCCCCTAAAAAGAGTCCATGGGCCTCCTCTACTGTCAGATCTAAGAACTGAGGTTGGTCATTTCTTCACCATAGGCTGCTGCAAATAAATCTTGACAGTATCAAGTGAGTGATCTGCAATAACACCCACCCTCCCTAACAATCTGCTCCCACCCCATTTCTTTGCAAATAACACCAGCCAGAATTCCAGTTTTCTTTCATCAAGCACACCAATTTCATTCCCTGTATATGTTCTTTACTCCACAATACAATCCCAAGATAAAATTGTATCTCACTTTGGAAAAACTTATTTGTAATTTCAGTTAGAATTTGGAATAAAGACTTTTTTAACAGAATTAAGAGTAGCCCCAATTTCTAAGGCTTGTAAAATAAAAAATTCAATTTTCTGTTCTATGGATTGGTTTTGATCATTCACAGTGCAGATTTGGATTTTGAAAAAAATTGCAGAGTGTGTTTCATGTTCTGGGAAATCTTGTAAGGTAGGGTCTTCCAGTATAGGAGCTCTTTAGATGGTAAATTTGAGCATTGCAAAACCAAAAGATGCTAAATCAAACAGACCATAAATTAAGAACATGCAATGTTAATCTTTAGAGAATATAAAATTTTAAAAAATTACATATGTGGCCTTTATGGAAAATTCACAACCTTTATATGATGAATAAATTCATGGATGACCTTTGAACACTAATCTTTTAGTTGATACCCGATTTATGAAAAAGGAAATGGAACTCCCTCCTTGAAGAATTCCAGGACCATGTCTGAAGCTTCTATAAGATCCCCCATCTGAAAATATATTGTTTTTGTTTCCTTTTTGGAAAATGCATCAGATATTTCATTCTTAAACAATATGAAAGTACAAGAATTTACATTACCAACTCAAAGGATGGTCACACAGGTAACGAATACACTGTATTCCATACACTGATTATCATTGTTCCCCATGAAGATCATTTGAAATTTAGTATTTCTGTCCCTCGTAGAACTAACCAGCAGTATTAAGCACCTGATTCGGTGTCTCTGGGAAGAAGCAATGCAATGTGAGTTCATATGCTGAAAATATAGCTCCATTTACCAGAAAAGGACGTGACACAGTTGTTCCAAGACCTCGTCAGAGGACTGCAAGTCCTTCTTCTTGTACACTCTTTTTGAAGCAGTCAACAATGCCACTGTACTTGGGAGATGCATCTCCTTGTCCTTGAAGTCTGGATTTAACCACATCCAATGGATAGCAAACTACCCAACTTGCCACTCCTGCACAACTGCCTATTGTGAGCATTGTTAATAGACTTTCTTCTGCACTTTGCCAACAACCTGGGTGAAGCCATTCTCTACTATATTCATATGTAGAGAAGTAGACACCATGAGCAGGAGCATCGCGAAGTAAAGTAATACCAAGTCCTCTATAAAGGCCTTTCAAACCTTCTCTTTCTATGATGCCCTTTGCCTCCTTAATTGGACCAATCTTATCAGAGCTTGAAGTAGGCTTTCGAGATGTGTTAACTTGTAAGCGAATCTTGACCAGCTCCACTGGTGTAATAATTGCAGTTTGTATAGTCCTTGCTCCTATACCTGCCAGTGCTACACTTTTATATGATGGTGGCTCATTCTTCTTGTAGTTACCATCAAAAGAACGAGATTAAATGGCATAAACTTGGAATTCTACAGAGTTCTGCACCCACATGTAGAGAACAAATGAAGCTTAATGCTTCAAAATTCAAACAAAACAGGGGATGTAGGTATGTTCTAAAATATAATTACGATTGCAACCCAAGGGCAAACAACACTGCCCAAACTCCTCCTCGCCCGTGGATTTAGCTCCATGGCATCAGGGAAATGGGCTATCTTGGACCTTGAAACTCTAAATCCAGCTACCGTGGAACGAGTTTCCCTCATCAATGCATGCAACTGAGCAGATCCACCACATCTAAGCCCAAGGCGCCTATCCCTTGGTGAATCCAACCACCCCGCCGCTCATGCATCATCATTGATTTTTCCATTTTCTAAATAGTGAAAAGATCAAATAAAATCATAGGTCAAAAACGAATTCAAACTATGGGAGGGCCCTGACGGACCAGAGAGGGTCGGTCAAGTCCCTCGCTCAGTCAACAAGAAGATCGGCGAGCCTGTGCACAAAGCCCCAGCCACCTCTCCTAAATTCCGACGAACCAGTGAAAACATGGGGCGAATCACTCTAACCCCTCCCTCTGACCCTATAAATCCAGGCGAATGCCATGGAATTCTGCTCCAACCAAAGAAAATCAGGGGCGAATTTCATTTTTTCAGTTTTATGCGCCTTTTTTTTGGTGGGCTAATATTTAATAATTAATTATTTTTAAAATAATTATTGGGCTAACTTTATTAAAATATAGAAAATGGGTTTTATATAGAAAATTCGCCCTATTAAAATTTAAAATCCCTTAAAATTCGCCCCTAAAATTTTCCCTGGCTGCGTCCTTTCGAGAGGTGCCTGCTATGACCAAGGCAGATGATTTGAAGCCAAGTTTCCATATCGGTGGCCAAGTCGTGATGACTTGATCGATCTCCACCTCCGCCGTCATATACAAAAGTTTATACCACACCTGATCTTTGCTAGCCCTGATCAGCACATTGTGCATGGTGACATGAAAGTCAGCGATGCACTTGTATTTTTCATAGATCGCAGGTGACAAGCACGACTTGGAATTAATTGCTGCTGCCAGTGCATGGTCGAACAACACCGAAAACACCTTGTTCTCCTCAATGCGCTTTGAATCCTTAGAATCCCAAAGTTTCGCATACTGCAAGCCTTCACATACATCTGACTCGAGCTCAGGGAGCATTGCATCATCAGGTGTCTCCCACACAATCAAGGCGATCACCAGCAAAAGCCACGAGTGACAGAATTCCTTTCCCTAGTCGTATGACTTGTGCATGTTATCCAAGAATTCCTCACAGAGGTATTGCGACTAGTTGTAGCAGACCCCATTCTCGCATTGTCTTGTTATTTGAATCACATAGGCATGGACGGCCAGTTCCTGATATTTGCGCATCATCTTGCAGGCGAAAAGTAGCATGCCCATGCGCACTCCCGGGTCAGCGATGGTCTCTACGATGAATCCCCTCTAATCGTGATCGACTTTATATTTATCGCGCACTTCTTCTGCTACCTTCTACTCATATTTCTTGCCAAATCCCTTCATGGGATGGGGCCCCTTCATGGGTAGGTCGATGATTCTATGAATTAACGTAGCATTGATCAGGATGCGACCTTGAATCCACAAGCACCCATCGTGGATCAGCGCCAACAACTGGCACACAACCAGGCCGGTGATAGGATATCACCCAAAGGGAGGGATGCACAACAAATTCAGTATCCATGAGGACTAAAATCTGCACGCCCACGACATTGGTTCCACCTTCGGCACATTTTCATACATGACCCTTTCAAGATACAATTATGGGGCTAGATCTAAGAAGGCATCTTCATTTGTGAGGTTGTGGTCATCAAAATTGATGGAGGGAAGGCTCCCAAATATCCTGTGAAACCAGCGGCATTTTCAGATATTCCCACACAAAATTGACATTCTTGGGGGTGCACACCATGGGTTTTCATGGCTTAACATATGCTAGCAGCCAAGAGAGTAGAGCCAAGCCACCAACAGAGCTTCCTCCTAGGCTGTCATGGGGTGCTTCAAAGGATTGGGAGAGCATGCCTGAGGTACCTTCCGAGGGGAATGTGCAATCCTAGGGGAGGTGGTTGGCTTCACTGAAGCCATCTTAGTGGCTTTCCCTTTCCTTTTCTCCTTTCCTTACTCCTTGCCCTTCTCGTTCCCCTTTCCCTTTCCCACTACCTCTTCAACGTCGAGGGTTACCTCAAACACATCTTCTGACGCAATTTCAACAGAGATTTTAACAGGCGATGACTCGGTGGGGTTAGAAGCAGGCATCCTTGCGCAGAATATAAACTCAGGGTTTCTCATGTCAGAGGGGGTAGCTCACCCAGAAATATAGATGACGATGTCACACAACACATAGAATTCACAATAAAGCACGGGGCGTAAGAATTTCGAAAAGAAAAGGAATAGATTATGACCTGCGCCCTTATTTTTATAGCCTCCCATGAGTGAAAATGGTTGGATTAGTCTTAAATGCAACTTACCATCAAGGAAATGGTAAAAAAACCTCCCAGATCGCTGCATTAATTGCCAAATACCCACTCCATTCAATGGTAAAATCACTTTTTCACCTAGTTTTACTGTTCCAATGGCTAGTTTTTCTAGCTGCGCGCTACACCTATGCCTCCGTCGCACCTTTCCATGCCTCCTTACTTACGCACTACCCGTGCGCATATGTCATACCTCCCTTCGCCTTTCCTTCCTCATGCATGCAACATGCCGGATACAAATACTCTGGTCATATATTCATTCATTAGGAACCGGGTTGTCCCTGTAAGGTTTTATATGACTTCCATTGACATACCCAGGCAGGTAGTCTCCACGCAACGTAGCTAACCTGATCGCACCACCATTTGTAATCTATTTCACTATGTATAGACCCAACCAGTCAGGGATAATTTTAAGGATGGAAAATTATCTTGAAGTTTAAAACATTGGCGAATTTCACTAGTCCCTAATATGTGAACTGTAAAATTTTATTGATATGTTTGTAAAATTATACAAATTCATAATGATTTTATATATAATCTCTATATAATGTTGGCTATTTTTAAGGTAAAATAATTTTATATTGTAAAATTTTGGTGAATCATTTTTACAAAAAAATGGAAATTGGCGAATATTTTTTTGGAAAAATCATGGAAAATTAGCCCACCTATGAATATTAGCCCCTAAAATTTTCCATGCAACCAGTCCTTACAGAACTTCCATCGGTGGTGCATAAATTGGATATCATACAACAGCACCAATTCATCTTCCTTGAATACCTTCTTTCAGATGTGGCGATCATGCCAAGATTTTTCTCGAGCCTTTTGAACCTGCCGATGAAAGTTAGCGATGAACCAATCCTCGTCTAATACAACCAGTTGCGCCAAGAATTCCTCCATGTTGTTAGGTTTTGCCATGTTTATAAAATCTACAATGCACATGCTGGGGACAATATATTCCATGGGCATGATGGCCTCCTTCCCATAGACCATACTGAAAGGAGTTTTTCTGGTCAGTTTCTTGCACATTGTCCTATAGGCCCAGAGCACTGAGGGAATGCGCACAACCCAATCAATTTGATCAGCATTACAGACCTTAGTCAGCGCATGCTCCAAAATTATTTAAAAGCCTCCACCACCCCATCATCTTGCGGGTGATATGGGGTACTGTTTGAATGGTGGATCTAAAATTATTTAGTCAAAGTTGCAATGGGTTCGTTAAAAAAATGTGTACCACTATCACTCATTAAGATCTTTAGGCAGACAAACCTGGTTAGAATATGCTCAAATATGAAGTTCACAATGGTATCTGCAGTATAATACTTCACAACCTTCGCTTCCACCCATCTGGTTACATAATCAGTTGCAGTAATGATGTAACATGCTCCGTCTTCTTCCCAGGGGGATTGATGTGTCTGACAAGGTTTATAGCCCATTTGTCGAACGCCTGCAAAGACATTTGTGGTTGTAGGGGAATCTCATCTCTGTGCAAATGTTTCCCTATCTGATGGCATGAATCACGGGCTCGGTAGTATGCATGTGCATCGCTATGCAATGTGGGACACCACAACCCATCCCTCAACACCTTTTGCACAGTTTATTTTCCTGCATAGTGGCCTCCTGCCACCCCTCCATGGGCTTCAACCAAGATAGCTTTTCTTTCATGTTCTAATAAGTACCTCCTCAAAACCTCATCGGCTCCCAGCTTATATAATTGACTGGCAATGATCTTGAAATCAGTTGCGCGGGCCACCAACTCCCTTTTATGTAGCACTGAATAGTCTATAGGTGCCATCCCTGTGGTAAAGAAATGAATAATGTCTACAAAGTGCTTTTCAACCACCTTGATAGAAAAAAGTTGTGCATCGGGTAACCCTTCTTCCAGACTAGTTGGCTCTTCTCCACTCTCAATCCGAGACAAGTTATCAGGTTCGACATTCAGTCTCCCAAGCTTCACAATAATTTCAAAATCATACTCCTGGAATAGCATTAACCATATACAGATCTTCCCCCCCAACATAGGCTTATTGACCAGATATTTTAAAGTTGAAAGATCAGTGAACATCTTGAAGTGTCCTCCCAATAGATAGTGCATGTATTTCTGGAGGGCATACACTATTTCCAATCCCTCTTGTTCAGTAGTAGAGTAGTTACGCTTTGCGCTAGAGAATTTCCTGCTAGCAAACACATCTGAGTGATCAATGTCTCCTTCTCCTGGCTACGCTAAGAAAACTCCTAGGGCTATCCCTTATGCATCCACATGTACATGAAAGACCTTTTTCCACTCTGGAAATATGAGAATAGGAGCAATAACCATATTTTCCTTTAGTAGCTCAAAACTCTTCTGACACTCCTCATCCCAGAAAAATGATACATCCTTCTTTAGCAACTTCTCCATTGGTGCAGTGATCAGGGCGTACCCTTGAATAAACTTCCTATAGTATTCGGTGTGCCCTAAGATGGAGAACAACTTCTTCTAAGTGGTGGGGACTGATATATTTATGATAACTGCAATTTTGGCTGGGTCAACCATCAGTCCCTGCTGACATACAACGTGCCCTAAAAAAATCCCAAAGGGTACGCAGAATATGCATTTCTTGATGTTTAGCGAAATCTAGTTTTTTCTGCAGGCATCCAACATCGTGTGTAGGTTCAACACATGCTTCTTTACTAATCCAAAAACTGTGCAATCATCAAAATAGACCTCCAGGAACTTATGAATGAATTCTTTGAATATTGCTACAACTACACGCGAGAAAATGGAAGGGGAATTCTTGAGTCTGAAGGGCATGAAAGTGTACTGAAAGGAGCCCAATTTGGTCGCGAAGGATATTTTGTTGTGATCTTTAGGTGCTATTATGGCCTGATGGTACCCTGAAAATCCATCAATGAATGAGTATGCTTCTTGACCTCCCACGTTATCCAAAATTTCATCAGAGAATGGTGTAGGGAAAATATCATGTACGCATGCATCATTAAAATTGCGCAAATCTACGCAAATCCTTATCTCTCCGTTGGTTTTCGTTTCTTGGACCACCATAGGGGTTACCCACTTCGACTACTCTATTGACTCAATGATACTTGCAGCCACCATCTTATCTATTTCCTCCTTAACTTTCTGCTTATACTTAGGGTTCAGTCGATAGGGTCACTGCTTGACAGGATGTGCATCCAGCTTCAAGGTGATTCTCATGACACCCATATCTCCCACGATTCTCTTTATCTAAGATAAATTTGTAGAGAACAGGTCCTGGTATTCGGTGAGCAGCTTCATGATCTTGCCAATTGTATCATCGTCCCAATAATCCCAAATTTTATCCATTTTAGGTTGCTCTTCTATTCCAATGTTGACTTCCTTCAACTTTAATGGTTTGGTCACATCTACTGTCTACAGTAGGGGTCTTGCAACTGCGCACTCTCCTTCTAACTCTACGATAATGATATTTCTGGGATCCTCATCGCAGTCTTCTACTGACAAATTTCGGTAGTTGACAATATCCTGCATCTGTGCATCCCAAGCTATCGCAACACATTCTTTTTGAGGTACAAACTCATAAAAGATAAGTGCATCTATATATTCCAGGGCTTCATCCAGTTTCTCCATCCCTCCTACTAAACCAAATGTCACCATGAGATCCTCTGTCATTGTACCCCAGTGGCAAGTGCGCCGATGTATCTCTGCATCTAAATATGAGGTGGTGGAGATTGGTCCTAAGGCATGAATAAACATATGGACCCATTCATTCCAAGTCCTTTCATTCCATACTTCCATCCACATATCCAAGCGCTTGCGTGGGTCCCCACGACCAGAGAATATTTCCATGTGTGAGTTGAATGGAGGTTCAAATTGTAGGATCATCATTTTTCGGAAATTCTCCCAATCCTGGAAAGCCCCCTTATGGGTTTCCCACCACCACGTAGGGGTGGCATGCATAGCTAATTCAAGTGCCAAAAATATCCATTCTTGAGGGACATCTACTTCAAATGCTTTAAGAAATTCCTTAACACTACCAGAACCATCAAAGTAGGGAAGTTCTCTTACCTCTAAGGAGATGCATCGGAATCTCTTTGTGATCTTAAGGCACCACATCGCAGATATGTTATGCAACCTATTCTGCCAATTTTCTATCTCGCCATCCGAGTATGAGAGACATGCGCTGTCTTTCTCCCAGCAAAACATGCCATTAGTTGTGGGGTTGATCCAATCATCATCTTGTGTAGTCAGTTTATAAATGTGATCGACATCTTCCTCCTTGCGCACTTGCTCTATATATCGTTCACCTTCTGCTGGATCCATGGGGAATATTACTCGTGTACCATCATTTTCGAAGATCATGCTCCTCCTCTTTAGGTTGGTGATACCTCCCATGTCAATGGCCCAATCTAGTCCTAAGAGTGCAGGGTAAGGATCTGTGTCATCTATAATCTGAATAAATTTGAATTCTACATATACCTTAACTCCAGCAATGTCTACCACAAATGGAATGATCTTCTACTGGTTAGCCTTATGTAGTTGGATAGTGAACCAATCAATTTAGGTTCTCCCATTCTCTGCCATGTTTTCTTGGGCAGGACATTGGCATCCGATCCTAGGTCAAGGATGACTTGTTCCATTTCATAATCTCCAATCTTCGCAGTCATACACATTTCCTGACTAGTCTTTTTTCTATTCTTATAAATTTTTTTCACTGTTTTAACCTTCGTTTGCTGGGCATCTCTTTCTGCACAACTGTCGATTAATTCTTGGAGATTCTCCACCACCTTATGATTGCACAGTAACTTCATACATGCTTGAAGGAATGGATTAACTACTTCATCCGCCTTCAAATCCATAGAAGTCCTTGAAGTGGATGCTTCGTCTCTAGAAAAATACTTCCTAGCTTCGATGAAGGTCTCTTTCTGCTTTTGCGGGTCCAAGCTTTCCTTCTTATCATTGGCATTTCTGATAAGTGGTTCGACCGCAACTTTTTCCTTAGCTCCTCTGGTGGCAATGCCACTGCGCATAATTACATTGATACTTGGCCCATCATCTCGCGGTTTCGCCTTAACTCGTTGGAAATTTTGCGTTGGCGTCTGCTGTTTTTCCTGCATCTTTGATATCAGCATAGGGCAATCTTCAATTAGATGATTGAATTGTTTTCAATAACTGCAGGATTAGCATGCAGGGTTTGGGAAATCTCTTCTGTAATGTCCCACATCCCCACAGTTATAGAAAATTAGTTCCCCTCGTCCTCTACCTATGCCTCCGCCTCTCCCTCCTCTCCCTCCTATAGCAGGGGATCCTACTCGCCTGGAGGGAGATACTGGCAAGGAAGGGTCAGCCTACACCCTGTATAGGTTTCCCCTATCTATCATCAGGTCGAATGTTTGGCAGTTATGCTCGTCGTGACCTACTGACAAGCAGAATTTGTACCATTGTTGTTTCAATTTTGGGACATAGGCGCCTAATCGTGGGCACTGGTCTGTATCATGTCTTCCTGTTACCTGATAGTCAGTGCACCATAGTGTGGGGGTACTTGGTCTAGCCATGTCTCTAGGGCACAATGGAATTGGTCCCCCAGCCTGCATATAATCTGACAGCAGAGGGCGTTGATCCTTGGTTTGGCCTGATACCCTACAGCATATGCACCAAACATCTAGGCTAGCTTCCTTACCCCGATCCCTTCGCATATTTTGAATCTCTAAGTGCATCGCCTCTAGCTGGATCTGGATTTGCAGTGCCCCAAACGGAGCATCATCCCTTAGCGTAGCTTCTAGCTTCATGGAAATCTCCAGGGCCTCTTCCTGCGAATCAATCTTCTGTTGCCCCATAGGTCTGCATAGATAAGGTAATAGGATGGTGATTAACCAATTCTTATGTTGTTTGTCCTCATAGAAAAATCCTCTGTCGTTGATGAATTTCCTCAGCCTTTGGCCAGCTTCCCAAACAGACTCTGTAGGTACTTGCTCAAAATATTTCAACTCTACCACGCATTGAGAGTAGGACTTAGGCTTCTGGAATTGCTGCTTCAAGGCATCCTTAATCTCCTGTATCATGGGATTGGCATGCTGACCAATATATCCCATGAACTAATCCAAATCCCTCCCTTCGAAGGCTATTGATAGTTGTGTTCTCTTCACAACATCATTATTAATATTCTATGCAAACCATACCGATGCTTCTACAAACCAAAATCGATCCATATCCTCATTCCCCGCACCCATAAAGGTGGGTAACTTCATGTGCGCAGCCATAACGTCTACAAGTGGTGGTGGAGGTGGGATAGGAGAATTATTACTCTTGCACGGGTTCGATAGTGGTGTAGGCAGGGGACTGGTCTCTGCATGTGCAGCCCTGCCCTGGTTATAATCAAGTGAATCACTTAGAGGACTATATACTGATATATCCCCTTCTTGATTTACACTATAGTATTTACTGCTCCATGTTGTGCTTCCACTTTGGTCAGAGGTCATTCACTTAGTGTGGCTGCAAGAACATCTTAATCAGTAGCAATAATGTTTGCAATAATTTACCTCTAAATCCTTTAAAAAACCTTCGCTCTGCTTCATAATAGGACACAAACTAATCGACTACAAACTCAGTAACAAATCCTCCCAAAACACTATTAACCCAGTGATCTTATTATCAGCCTTGTCCAACTGTTGGATCAAATCAAGGGTCCAATTCATGACCTGATCATCCTTCCAATAGGTTTGTAACTCCGCTAACCTTGCGAGCCACTCTTGTAGTTTGTGTGCGAAGGTTACGAAGAAGATTTTGTGTACTTCTGTAAAAATTTACTTGCTCTTCCACTCTTCGACATATAGCTTCTGACTTCTATTCTCTTTTAGGGAAAACTCCTAAATCTGCTTCTCAAACCAATCCTCAAGTTCAGGCTTCAATGGCTACCAATAACCCCATGGAATTACCCAATTTCTCTCTAAAAATGCTCCTAGTCTTGAAAAATGAACCATTTGTTGCTTTGCGAGGTCTTGACCCAGGTTCAGACTTAAGGTTTACCAAGAAAACTGTATACTACTAGCCCTTTCGGTAATGGTCTGCTTGCATAGGTCAAGGTCTCACCCGAAGTAGTATGGGAGGGTGCTAGAACCAGGTTTCTACACCCAGTGAGAGAAAAATTTAATTAAAGTGGGTCCCTTCAGATCTAGCAAGCCTGTGTTGGAGAAGCCCTAACCTAGAAAACCTTAGCAGTATATTGACGAAATATCCTAGGTGAAGCTCATAAACTATCAGATAACGCATTAACAGAATCAAGATGACCAAACATAACCAGATCTATGCACCCATTCCTTTTTATAGCATCGCATCCATATGCGAATCAATAAATCATCAGTATTTAGCGAACAAAAATAACATGTAGCACAACCAATAACCATAACAAAAGAATACTCAGATATCATAAAATAGTCTTCTCATTCATTCATATTCAGATCCAACTTATAGACTCTATTTACCAGCTCGTGCACACAGCTAGTGAGGTCTGCACATGGCAAGACTTAGGGTTTCCATGCACACAACCAGTAGGAGCCCTTACCTAGAAAATTCACACAACATATCTCTAAAATTCGTATCCAAGATTAATCAGACTCAAAAACCTACCTCTAGACTTGACTTATCCATATATTTATATCATATTAGCCTGCACTACTCTGTGTTCTGCAAACCATGGTTTGCGAACTCTTGGTCTACCCTTTGACCCATTAAAATTCACTGGGGGCTTTGAATCGCCCCAAAGCCCCCGCGCTAGACTAAAGTATTGCAAAATATTACAAAATTGCACCAAAATTGCGGTTAGGGACCCTGCTGCAATGGTGTGTGACCAGGAGGGTAGCGGAACTTGCCAGAGGTAGGGTTATTCTAACCCAACCCAATGTCAACCAAACCAGCATCGGAATCCATGTCAGTCAACCAACCACCAGCGGGAATTCTACAATCAACAACAGAAAACACTGCAATGTGGCGAGAATTTTTCCAGGTATGGGGCCTCACTGGTGCGATTAGGAGGCGATAACTTTCCTCCTTTCTGATAGGAATCCCACTAGCGCTGGGCCAAAATTTCACTCCAAGTGGCCGTATATCATGCAAATTATCGCCTATAACGGGAAAAAGGGGAAATTGCAAGACGATTAGCAGGAAAAATTTGGAGGAGGATAACCTTTGCATTTTTTGGCCTTTTTGAAAGCAGAAAGAGGCTAGACAGGGTTTTTTTATAGTTATGAATCCATTGGAGCTATCATTGAAGCCATTTGAGCACTATAACTTAATTTAAGCACAATTTTTTTAGCATAATGAAAGAGTCCCAACCATTGGAATCTAGACCAGGAGATGTGTCCCAGGAGGAGTGAAATTCTTCATCATTTGTTGTGTTGTGTTTACTGTTATGGTGATGTTGTCTCATGTTTTCTAAAAAAAATAAACTTTTAAGTCATGTTTATGTGCTTAAGAACTTGACATAAGAAGTTTAAAAACCTAGTTAAATCAGTTGCAAAATTTAACATAATCCTCAAGCAATTTCATATACAGAGCAGTTTGGTATCATAGGTTAGGTTTCTTTGCTACTATGAGGTTTTAATTGTTTGCAAGTGTTTCTGATGCTTACAAGGTTGGATCTCAAGATAAGGAAGGAAATATTATTGTTGCAAGTCCTCAAGTCAGGTCAAGGAAAAATAGAGCAAGTTTTCCATAATCTCCACCACAAATTCCACCTCAGGTTGTACTTGAAGCTTCAGCAAGTATGTCACATGAAGGAGAGCCTGAAAATATGTCAGATGATGAAAAGGATTTCAGAAAAACATTCTTTGAGATGACACAAATGGTGAAATTTCTCTATGAGGAGATAAACACAAGGTTGCAAGGTGAGAGCCCTAATCCTCCAAAGGGAGATAAGTCTTCAAAAGGAGATAGAGGAGAGGGAGACAAGACTCTAAAAGGTAATGAAGGGAATGGTGAAAAACCACCTTTGACACCCCCATTCTCTTCACCTCCATCCTCACTGCCATATTCACCATCATCTTCTTCCACAAAAACCTCCACATTCTCCCAAGGGACATGGTAAAACTCCATTGTTAAAACTTGACATAAAATTTGAATTTCTTATGTAGAATGGAGAGGTAAATGCTGAGAGATTAGATAATTGGGTTTGTTAGCTCAAGGTGTATTACAACATGCAAAGGATCAAGGATTGTGACACAAAGATTCAGATTGCTTCATTAAGGTTGGAAGGTGCAACTCTTATTTCGTGGGAAGCCAAAACTCAAAGGACATGAAGAAACATGGTAAGGTATTAACCTCTTAGAATGATTTTGTTGCTACTTTAAGAAGAAAATTATTTCCATTATCATGCATGCAAAAGGCTATAATGGACTGGAAAAATTTTAGGCAATTAAAGGGTCAAACTGTGCAAAGCTATACTCAAGAGTTCGGTGCAGATTTGTCATCTCAAGATACTTTGCTGAAATACATTGGAGGTTTACATAGATATTTGAGACATACCATTATCATGTTTAACCCTACAATTTTATATGAGGTTTGTGTACATAAAACACATCTAGAAGCAAGAGGGGAAAATGCCCCACAAGAAGGAAACAAAAATCCATTTAAAAGTGGAGACAAAGGAAAGGGTAAGTTCAAAGGAAAAGGGAAGAAGAATGATTCCATCAAGAAAGAGGGAGAAAAATTAACATGCAACCATTTTGCAAAGGATGGTCACGATGAAGAACATTGTTGGAAACTTCATCCTGAGATGAGACACAAAAAGTTTAACGACAAAGGGAAGCAAAAGACAATTGCAACTACACAACATGATTTAGGATCCGATTCGGGAGATGAAATGAAGATCATAACTATGGGATTTAAAGGTAAGTACATATAAAGTACTAGTTCTTCAAGTTGTCTCAATGATATCGAAGGTGAGAAAAAAAGAATTTAACTTTTCCATATTTGAGTTATTTCAAAGCATACCAAAATTGATACACTCGTTGATAGTATCTGACAAATAAAACTTATTACTGAAGACTTAGTCAAGAAGTTGAAATTAGAAACCATTAATCATCCAATAACTTATCCTTCAGGTTGGATATGTAAGAATGCAAATTTTCAGGTGACAAGGAAATGCATACTTAGATTTGCAATTACTGCAAACTTTCTTAATGAAGTTGAACTTGATGTAGTTCCACTCATTTCTGGTATTATTTTGGGAAGCCCATATATTTATGATAGGAAATCCATTTTTCATCGCCATGAAAACAAATATCACTTGCTCAAAGATGGTATTGAGTACATTGTTAGAGCACATCGACAAAAACTAAACCTTTCACTTGTGAATGTCAGACAAATGAAGAGATTTATTAACTCTAGCAAGAATTTTGTGCTTCTAATGGTAAAACAAAAGAATGAAGTTGATAATGAAGCCTTTCAAAGGTTGTGATTCAAAATTGAAATATGATTTGGGTGAGTTTGTTAACTAGTACGATGAGATGTTTCAGGAGCCTAAGGGATTTCCTCCCAAAAGAGGAATCCAACATGAAATCCAATTGCTGAAAGATTTTCCTCTTCCTAACATTGGCATGTACAGGATGTTAGTGATGGAAAATGTAGAAATTAAAAAATAAATCCAAGAGTGCTTGAAAAGGGGATCATCTGAACAAGTACTTCACCATGCAGTTCACCTATTTTTTAGTGCCAAAGAAATATGGAACATGGCACATGTGTGTGGAATTCCGTGCATTGAACAAGATTACGGTAAGAACCATTACCCACTTCCTATAATTGATTATTTACTTGATTAGTTAAAATATGTTAGAATTAAGGAGTGGCTATCATCAAATTAGAATCACTAAAGGATACATATGGAAGACAACATTAAAAAAAAATCAAGGTTTGTTTGAATGGTTGGTTATGCCCTTTGGGCTTTGTAATGGTCCTGCTACTTTCATGCGTGTGATGAATGATGTGTTGAGGCCCTTTCTAGATGAATTTGTGATAGTCTATTTTGATGATATATTAAATTTCAGAAATTCCCGTGAAGAACATGTCATGCATGTCAAGAAAGTATTAGATGTCTTGAAGAAATAACATTTGTTTTTAAAGATGTCAAAATGTGAATTTGGAAAAACTTCTTTAGTCTACTTGGGTAATATTGTTGGAGGAGGAGAGTTGAAAATAGATCCCTCCAAGGTTGATATCATTCTAAATTGGCCAAGGCCCACAAAAGTGATAGAGCTTAGAATTTTTTTAGGATCATACCAATATTGGAGGAATTTTATTGCTAGATTTTCTTCTATTGCATCTCCATTTCATGCATTCAAAAGTGTGAAGTAGGTTTTTCAGTGGGAAGGTAAACAAAAATAATAATTTGGTGCAGTGAAGGAAAATATCAGTTCAACTCCTGTACTTTCACTTCCTGACTTGAGATAGTCATTTGAGAAACAATTTGATGCAAGCGACTATTCCATGGGTGCAGTCCTAATGCAACATGGTAAGCCCACCTATTTTCATTCAAAAAATTTTAATGGTGTAATGATTAAATATCCTACATATGACAGGGAATTGTATGACTTGGTGCAAAGTGTGAAAAAGTGGAAACAATACTTGATGTGTAAGGAAAAAATCATTCACACAGATCATCAGCCATTGCAATACTTGCAATCACAAACAAATTTGCAGTAAGAAAAGCACTTTTGATAGATGGGATTTCTTCAAAAATTCCATGTGGTGATAAGGTGTAATAAAGGTATCTATAACAAGGTTGCTGATATGATTTCTAGACCAATTGTCAGTGCATACATTATTCTTAGGCATAATTCTATCATGCATGAGAGCTATGTTGAACAATATGCTTTAGATAATGATTTCAAAGATCTATATGCGACTTTGTGTCAAGGTAACCAACTAGAGGAATTGGATTATCATGTGCATGATAAATTTTTGTACCATTTTGGCAAACTATGTATTCCACAAGGGGAGATATTCAACATGATAAGTGAAGTGAATACTTATCTTATGTTGGTAATTTTGATGTAGGTAAGATGGTGGAGCAATTACAGAGGCATTGTTATTGGCCTCGTGTGATTGAAAGTGTGTCACGATTTGTAAGATGATGTTCATTATGTGTTGTAAGTAAGCCTAGCAATATAAATCTAGGGTTGTATGCACCACTTCATGTACCTTCGCGTCTATGGGAGAGTGTTTCTATGTACTTTGTAGGAGGTCTACCTATGTCTAGGAGAGGTCATGATTATTTTTATGTAGTTGTGGATAGGTTCAAAAAAATGTGTATTTTTATGCCTTGTAAAAAGCAGGTTACAGCTGAACAAACTGCTCATTTATTCTTTCAAAATGTATGGGTGAATTTTGGGTTGCCCACATCCATTGTTAGTGATCAATATTCTCACTTTGTCGGGAAATTTTGGTCAATACTGTGGGAAATCATGGAAACCAAATTAAAAAAGTGTACAACATTTCATTTGCAAACAAATGACCAAACTGAGGTGGTGAACATAATGTGATACATATTCTTAGTGGGTATTGTAGCAAGCATCCTAAGTTGTGGGATGAACATTTGCACTATATTCAACATGCTTACAACTAGGCCAAGCACTCTTTGACTCAAACATCGCCATTTAAGGCATGTTTGGGATAATTGCCTAAATATCCTTTAGATTTCATCTTTGGGAAAGATGTTTCTATTGATGGTCATAGTGACATAGAAAAAGCTAAAATATTCATTGAACAAGCTCAATTGGTACATCAAATAGTTCAAGAACAGTTGGAGAAGAGTCAATTCAAGTAGAAGACAATACATGATAAGCATCGTGTAGATCATAGTTTCCAATTCGGTGATGAAGTTTGGCTTCACATTAGAAAAGAGAGACTCCAAGGAGAAGGTATAAAATTGAAACCAATTCAATATGGTCCATTCAAAATTCTGGAAAATTTTGGTAATAATGGTTGGATTTTCCTTCATATATGAAAATTTATGCAGTTGTTAATGTTGATAATTTGAGATTGTATTAGCCTCCTTTGATTGAAGATCAAGGAGAAAATGTTCAAATTCCTTCAATTGAATATTTCTCTCCTGAATATCTTAAATAATTGCAGCAAGACAATATCCTTGATAGAAAAACAAGGACTTCAAAACAAGGGAACATGGATTGCCTTCGTGTGGGGCTCAAGGGAACAAATCCAAGTAAAGCCAAATGGATTGAGATAGGAAAAGTGAGGGAACTATACCCTCATCTGGTTTTTAACTGAAAGTGATAGTTTGGGGTCCAAAAGCTTCTAACAGGGAGGAATGATCAGGTGGATCAATTTTATGTTCAAAATTAAAAGGTATCAAAATGGTTTGAAACCTGAACGACCACATAGATATCATTTTTTTGAATCCGGCGCAACTCATTTCATGAAAAACTGACATCATATGCTCCTACAATCAAATTTAGTTCGTTTTTTGAAACAAATAAAAAATGTTTTTTGGTTGTTTAGGGTTGCATAGTCAACAATCCGTACTGCTAATAGGACCCTGACAAGGCATGGTGACTATGTTCAAGTGTCCAATCTTTGTTCGACATGTGGCAGTTTTTTATTAGCTCAGAAAGGGGCCTATTTTTATTGGTTCATTGGTTGGTGAATTAGGCCAACCAGGAGGCACAATGTGGGCCAACTAAGGACTTCCACATGGCCTCCTAGTGGCCACCAAAATTTTGGCAAGGTAGACAGCATCCTGGGGAATCGAATTCCCGACCTCCAACTACACAACAATAACTCTGATCGTCTGTGCTACACAATGGTTCTTACCCCTGTAGTTTCGATTGTGTATTTAAAGTTTAATGAATATGGCATCGGGGTTGGGGACTGGGGTTAACCGCCAACCCCTGTCCGCAGACCAGGGTTAGGGGATAACCCTGTTCCCGAAAAATGTTATATGTTATAACCAAAGTGTGGCGCAATGTTCGGTGGAGTGTTAAATAACCAAACCATAACCGACATTTCCGAAGTCTCGTTGCAATTTCATGGGCAGAGTATGTGATGGAGATCAGTGTTTAGATTACCATGTTCACATGTAGTTGGGTAAAAATTTATGCCACCGCGGGTGTGTGACTAGGAGGGTAGCGGAACCTGCCAGAGGCAGTGTTCGCTAACCCAACCCAACGTCAACCAAACCAGCACTGGAACCCAGGTTATTCAACCAACCACCAGTGAGAATTTCACAATCAATGGCGGAAAATACTACAACATGGCAAGAATATGGCCGAGTACGGGGCCTCACAGGCGCAATTAAGGAGCTGATAATTTTCCTCCTTTCCAGAAAGAGTCCTGGTGGCACCGGGCCAAAATGTCGCTCCAAGTGGCTAGATATCGCACAAACTGTCGCCTATGACTAGAAAAGGAGGAAATTGTAGGACAAATAGCAGGAAAAAATTGGAGGAGAATAAATTTTGCAGTTTTTGGCCTTTTTGCGAGCAAAAAGAGGCTAGACAAGGGTTTTGATAATTCTTAACGATTGGAGCTATCATTGAAGCAATTTGAGCATTATAACTCGATGTAAACACCATTTTTTTAGCATAATGAAAGAGGTCAAACCATTGGAAACTAGACCAGGAGATGTAGCCCAGGAGGGGTAAACTCCTTCATCATTTGTTGTTTTGTGTTTACTGTTATGGTGATGTTGTCTCATGTTTTCTAAAAAAACTAAACTTTTAATTCATTTTTATGTGCTTAAGAACTCGACATAAGAGGCTTAAAAAAATAGTTAAATCACTTGCATAATTTAACATAATCCTCAAGAAATTTCATATACAGATCATCATCAATCTATGGGATTGGATACCTATTCGTGACAGTGATTTTTTTGAGTGCTCGATAATCAATGAAGAGCCTTAAGGTCCCATCCTTCTTTCATAAAAATACAATCAGGCTCCCATTAGGTGAGAAACTTGGTCGAATGTGTCCTTTTTGTAGTAGCTCCCGGATCTATTGCTTGATCTCTTCATTTTCCATAATGGAGCCATGGTATATCATCCCATTGGTTAGAGGTGATCCAAAAGTTAGATGGACCGAATGCTTGACATGATAGTTGAAGGTTACCACTATGGGTGAGGAGAAGACGTCCCTGTATTCTTCCATGACATTATCCACATGCTTCTACTATGTGGAGGAACCCTTCCCAAGGGCCATGGATGTTCCCACGATATTCCATTTAATTTTATAGTGAACAAGAAAGAAAAAAAAAAATCTTGGTCTGGGAGATGATCTTACTACATTTATTAGAAAATATCAAGGAGATGGCAGTAGGTAGGGATACCTCTGGTATCCTGTATAACTTATTTCTCAAAGGAACAATAATAGTGTGAGGCCTAAAATTATGCATAACATGATGCTTCCACAAGTATTTTTGGTCTAATAATACATCACAAACTTCAGGAGGAGCAACAACACACAATACCTCATCGATGAAGGGTTTGATTCTGTAGGGAAGGTGACACTGATAGTTGACGCGAAGATCTCGTCCTTGGTGGAGCCACCCGATGGTGTATGGTTGCAGGTGTGGTGTGGTCAGCAGTCTCAACCACTTTATGACTTCTACTAAGACGAGGTAATTATTTTAGCTCATGTTGTCAACAATGAACTACAACAACAACCCCTTCACCCACATTTATGAGTGGAATAGACGCTCCCGACCTTGGTGGTGGAAATGATGACGTTGGGATTTGAATCAATAATATGCTTCGCTTTGTTATTCCCCTTCTTGGGGTTTGACTCGGGGTCGAAATATGCATTTGACTCTGAAGCATTCATCTCGAACACTAGTGACTACTTGGCACGATACTCACTTGTGTTGTGACTGGGGCTCTTGTGGAACTCACACCATTTCCCTGTGTCCTTCTTCGTCTTTGTGGTGTTATTATTTTCTTGTGGCTTTGATGAGTTATCCTGGGTCACCTTGCCTTAGATTTTCCCTTTTTTCTATGGTTTCGGGGTACCTTTTTCTTGCTTCAGATTAGCAAATCCAAAGTATTGCTTCTTCAGTTTTAATTTTTGCACGATCTTGACAACGTATTTGTATGTGGTTCCGAGTGAGGAGATTTCTAGGAACTCCATCGTCCTACATTTATTTCTATAGATAGTCGTGGTACTTGAGTATTATATTCCACTAAGAATCATTTATATCCAACTTCGTGTGAAGGGCATGAAAATCATTTGTGAACTCTAACATGTCTTGGTCCCTTCCCTACCAAAGTTTGGTTTATTTTATGTATTTATCTTCACATCTCCCAATAGGGTAATACTATGCCTTGACAATGTCTCAAATGAATTATAAGTGGGTGCAGCTGAAAACAATGAGGGTTCCCTCTCATCCTTTTTCTCACAATAGGTCTCCCACCAGTCCTTGACGTGGGGGGCGATTTTAAGGAGAGAAAAAGAAACATTTTCCATATCGGAAAAATCATGAACTGAAAAATATCCTTCCAACATATTTAAACATTTATCTATGACATTTTCATCTATTTGAACTTAAAGTATAAGGATGTCAAATTTAGCTTGTACCTTGAAGGAGGTGGTGCCTTTGAAGTGACTGTTGGATGAAGATGTGTCGCCTGTTCCCACCCACTGAAGAATATGGGAGAAGTTATCCATCATCTCGTTCCTTTGCCACTCAAGGGCTTCTTCAAGCAACATTTTGATAGCATCTCCTAATCGCTCATCTTTACTTTCTTTCCCCATGAGCGACCATAAGTGTCGGTGGGTATGGTATTGTAAGGATTGAACCAATTCAATTCCCAACTCCTTATACCTCGACCTCATTGGAGACATGAAAAAAATATAGAGAAAGACCAGACTGCTCTAATACCAATAATATAGATTTTTTCAGGAATGAAATGAAATACACATATAAAAATAAACAGAGCGCTACAACGAAAACAAAATTTTAATTCATTAATAAAAAAGTACTGAAAATTGATACAAGTAAAATAGAAATAAACTAGTTCGAGTGATGGTAGCTTATCTCTGAGAAGAGATGTGGAAACCACATGCCTTATGAACTATGTTACAATGAGGCTTAAAGGCATTTTTATCATTAATAAATAATGGGAAAACCTAAACATCCAAAAACCTAACCCTAGGAGATGAAGCGCCAAAATTTTGTGGGCCACGTTGGGGTTAGTTGGAATGTCAACTTCCCGGGGTCGTAACTTTGGCATATGATCTCTGTTTGACTATAATAATACCTCATTTCGAAGATTTATAAGAGGAGGCCAAAATAATATTGGAAAATCAGTCTTTCACTTTACCTACATCTTCATTTTACAAAAGAAAAACATATTTTAGGTACTAAAAAAGGCTTCAGAAGTTTAGGGCCTGAAAAACTGCCAAAAATAGTAAATTGTGCTACAATTAAGGAAACTAAAAGAAAAAATGTTGGGAGTCTAGGTGGAATAGGACGGTGGCCACCAATATCCACCTGAATCATTCACAATGTATGACAATGTCTAAGAGGACTATCTGGGAACTTGTGTATCTAGTGGATGAAGGTAGAGTGGCCTTGAGACATCATATTTCAGTTGATGTTTTGGTTGATATTTCCCTCTGAAAGAAATGGACCTCAAGCGTTAGAATCTGGCTCGGGGGTGGCAACTACAAGTGATAGTTGATGTATCTTGTATATGGTTGGGTGGAGAGACAAAGTCTTGATCTTAGTTTCATTTTTGTTTGGCTATATTAGATAAGTATTTTCTCATACTTTTTATATTGACTATTATGTACAAGTTATCATCCTAGTTGCATGCTTGTGCTAATGTTTAAGAATGTGATTCATGTATGTTAATGGACATTGGTTTTCCTATATGCATGGTTAAGGAATGGGTGAGTTCTAAAATTTTTGCATAAGCATGAATTGTTGTGTTTCTTTCATAAATTTGACAAGCATGAGTTGTTGACTACTTGATGTTTAATTTATCTGTGTATGCGATTTTATCTATTAGAAGAACCACATTATGATGGGGTGGGAGTTTTTTAAGCCCCATGTAGTAATTTCGAGAGAATGCACTTGAATGCACATGTGATGGGTATAAATCCTTGTACAATAATTTTTCTTAAGTTATATTGTTAAAAAAAAAATCATTCTTCGGTGAAATTGGTTGTCTGTCATGACCCTAATTCCATTGATTTCATCACCTCGAGGCACTTTGAAAACTGGTGCAGTCATGAATTTATGTTTTTTTTCCCTGGCAAAAGAGTTGCATGTTACAGTATCTGTGTATCCCAGAGAAAGACTTGTGAAATTATGTAAGTGTTAAAAGCTTATAAAAAATAGTTGAAGTCACCTAGGGACAAACTAAGTCAAGGGTCATAAAGATCGGATGGCAAGGAAAAGTCTCAGTATAACATGCATCAGTTCAATGGAGCGTCGCGGGGTTAGTAGGTGGGACCCATAGTTTGATGTCAGGTGATTCGGGGATGATGGCCAAGTCAGGGGTATAGAAAACTCCCAGATCAGGGTAGGCCCTTTAGTATTGCGGAGGTTGGGCCAACCTCTAGGTTTGGGGTCGAGGATTGGGCCATGTTGTCAAGGTAACATGCTATGAAGCTTGGAATAGGCTGAATTCATATTTCTTGGAAGATTTTTCCTATCCACGTGGAATTTTTCACAGTGGAAAAGGACCATATGAGTGCCACATGGAAATTATTGATGATGTGGAAGGGCTATAACTGGCCTATCTTTCGATGATAATGTATTTCGATCTGTCAGTTTAATTGAGATGAAATTTATATTATAGAAATAAACTAGATGAGATGAACACAATAACGTTATCCATTTGAAGTTTTGAAGAATTAAAAAAAGGTCAAAAAATTTAAACCCCATCTCCACAACTGAATCTTGGGGGTTGGCTCATTATAGTGACCTCAGTCTCCTATATCTCATTGGGGATGGGGTTATGGGGGTGTTACATTCACTTGCTTCTATGGTTTTCGAGTAAACTAGGATTTCATCCAAAAAAACAAATAGAATTTTTCCAAATACAAGCTGAGGAATTTGAACATCAAGCACATACATGTGGGTGGTGCATTTGTGAGCTAAAATGGCACCACTACAAACTCATAGTGTCCATATCTCATCCTGAAGATTGTCTTATTAATTTCATCATCCTTAATTTGAACTTGATGGTACCCATACCTCAAATCTATCTTTTACAACATCACAACTCCTCTCAATTTATCAAACAAGTCATTAATTTTGGGTAGTGGGTGTTTTTTCTTCATTATAGCTTTATTAATTTTCCTATAATAAATTCACAACCACAAATTTACATCCTTATTCTTTAGAAAAAATGTTGGGGCTCCCTAGGGTGACACACTAGGTCTGATGTACCCCTTATCCAAGGTTTCTTTCAACTTCATATTCAACATCACTAACTCAGGATTACACTAACTTAGGAGTACCCATACAGTATGTATATTAAAGGTTGGAAGTACCCCAAGAATAAAATCAATGGTGAATTTGATGTCCTTCTTCGGTGGAAATCCCAATATTATTTTGAAAATCAATCATTAAAATTCTTCAATGTCGGGTGATTTTCTACTTGGCCTTGCTAATTTCTAACTCGATAGTCACTTGGATTTCACACAATGCACACCCCTTCGTATTGTATCTTTTCACTTGCAGCATTGATATGTGCCTAAGTGTGATATTATTATTTATCCCCTACAACATCACTTCCTTACCATTGTCACTAAGGCACTCCAACAACTTGTTGTAGAAATCAAATTTGGCTTCATGGGACACTAACCAATCCATGCAAGTTAGAGTATCTTATGAGCACAATGGTAAAAGGTTGAGAAGGTTGAAGTATACATGGTGTTGATTATCATGGGGCATGAATTTTCCATTTCTGTCACCCATATTTTGGTTCTCGTGGCTGGCTTAACTAGCCATAATTTCTCATTTTTTTCCTTCTATAAAGCTCATTTCTCTGCAACCTTTAGGCTGATATAACTGAAATTAGAACCAAAGTCTATTAAATTGAAGCAATTTGGTTAATGACCATACCTTTCATCTTGATTATTGAATGTTTATGGTATTCCTACCTATTTTCCAATATGGCATGAATTCAGGTTATATTATGAGCCATGTCAATCATTATTGATGCCTCTTTCACATTGTACAACTTTGTTACATTTTTCTATTGTTGAGGACTATTTCTCTACAAATGGTTATCTCCACATGTCCAACACTGCATGGGCGCTTACCTAAACCCCTTGACTATTCTATTGCTATTTAGTGGGCCAATTTCTATTGGTAGTAGTGGATTTTTGTTGATGTTCATTCTTGGAAGGAGTGGTGAATTTCACATTCTTCTGTCCTTTCCTATATCCTCAAGATTTTGGTCCTTTCCCATTGGATTTTGTCTTATTTATCTATTTCTAGTTTTTTTGGGTCTCAATTTTTTGTTTGGACTACTCATAGCAGTATTTGTATTTTTATATAGTGTCTTCTAATGTTCTTATCTCATCAAACTCAATATTGTCTCGATAATCTTATGGTAGCCCATTGAATCTACCTTTGAACCCTCACCTTCTCATCGCTAATATATGGAACATACCTCAACAAATCCAAAAATATATTAGATTACTCATTAGTAGTAAACTACCCTAGAGTATGGTCATGAAATTCCTTAACTTTACTATCATAATACCTCTCATAAAAGTACTTCTCCTAGAAATATTTCTCAAAATTTCTCCATGACCTTCCTTCTCCCTATATTCCTTAACATTTCTCAAATCCTCCCACCATATATCAGGTTTTCCTTTCAAACTGGAAATGGCTGCTTTGGCCTTTATATCTTAGATTAGTCATGCACTTTGAAGTATTTCTTCATATCCAATAGCCAAGCTTGTACCTCTTTAGCCTTCTTTATCTATCCATTTAAGGTAGGGGGATTTCCTTTCCCAAAATCTTCCGACATTGAGCTATTTTCACTTATCCTTTGATGATGGTGACTTCTGATTATATGATGACGAGTTAGGGGTGCTTGAATTTATTTTCAAAGTGTTGAGTGGAATCTATCCTCTAATTATGTCTTCATTTGCTTGCCTATGTTTTTTACTTGACTTGATTCCCCACTTCTAAATCTTCGATGGGATTTTATTAGATTTTTTCCTATCTGGATAGCTTGCATGGAGTGCATGTTTCTTATTCCTTTGAAAGTTTGATCAGCTATACAAAATCACTGCATTCACCTCTGGCTTCCTTTATTGTGCTTTGATGACCTTTTCATTATCTACCTTGCAACTTCTCAATTTCTCTCTCAAGCTCATGAGAGTATCTATCCATCCAAGGAATTCCCCCTTGACTTCTTCCCCATTTAATCCTTTACCTAATCACGAGGGAATATTTTAGTGCCACACTATACCATTCTACTGTTCATTCTTCTATTTTCTTGATGTAATATCTTTTCTCTATCTCTCTCTGTGTTGTTATACACACACATATATTATTTAAATCAAACATAAATAAAAATACTGAAAGATCACATTGGTATGTTTCTAATAAGCATGTTGATCTGAAACTAAATGTAAAATCAAATCCCATGTTAATATGCTATTTAGAAATCAACATAACAAGTTAGCAATATATCAAGTAAAGATTCATATCAATTATAAGTATACAATTGGTACGTATGAGAATATATAAATTAAACTATCAAATTAAGTGTTTTATCATGTGTGCACTGTGCAAGTATGTGTGAGCCTCTCTAGGTCCAATGTTGAACCTTCATTATAATACCACTCTGTAACACTCTATGCCACCCCCGTGTACTATCTTAGGC
Organism: Pinus albicaulis; assembly: GCA_034641835.2. NCBI lineage: Eukaryota > Viridiplantae > Streptophyta > Pinopsida > Pinales > Pinaceae > Pinus > Pinus albicaulis. The sequence goes on from CM076580.1 coordinate 1,118,467,189, forward strand.
CACGGTAGGTGTTACTTATTGAATCAAATATATCTCCAAGGTATGTTGTGAATATGGGGTTGAAAAATTCCTCCTTTTCAAAATATTTCATAATTAAATTTTGATACCACCATTTCATTCAACTCATCAAGAGATTTTCGGTAATATAAAATTTATCTCAATTTTATTCTCAGATTGAAAGTTATGCCCATTTAAATTTTAGACAATCAGATTAGGCCATATCAACATGGATATTCCATGTGTCACAACCACATTAGATTGGGTGTAGGTCGACAACAACATAGTACTATCACATTATCCCAGACACGGTCACCACAAGGTCCTCTACCTATGTGCTTGCAAGGATTTCCTCATTGAATTCATTTTTTCCCATATCTCAATTTTGATAGGGGTCCATAAACTCATGTCACACTACCTAGATGTGGTACCTCCTTTATTTCCTAAATCTCAAGGCCAAGTGATGGTCTATGAGTTCTAATAAGGTTCCAAAGTTGATCCATGGATGATCCACGTCATGTTGTCAGGATTACAACCACCTACAATGTCTGACATTAAACAAGGTGAGGACCATAAGTGGTGTGTGTACTTTGGCCCTGTCAACTAATGGGTCCAATAGACATAAATATTCCCATCAATTGTAGTCCTATCTACCACCATCACGCTACCAGGGATGTGTGAAAGGATGCAAGAGTTTGCGAGAAATGGGTGGTTCAATTGGTTGACAACAACAAGAGATAGGAAACTCCCCATCATCTATTTTTTCGCTTAATAAGACTCTAGGGAAAGCGCCCAATAGTAGGATATGAAGGAATTGTCGATAAATGAGACTCGAGGTCTCATGCACTTAGTCACTAGCCTCGGTCACATGGTTAATAATTTAGACCAGGTTTCAAGATCCAATTCCTATTGTGTATACCATAAGGTTTTAAGAGAATAATTTCACTATCCATGATTGGGAATTAATTCGTAGTCTTGATTAGTAATAAATTAGATTGGGGTGCTAGGAGAAATTTGGGAGCATTGATGCTTGCATCAAAAAGAAAGTTCTCCCAAGAAGCTTCAAAGTAAGATTTAATCAATAAACCTTGTGATATCATAACAATTTACAAGAGTAAATGAGTCATAGGATCATTACATCACTCTTAAACCGAGTGACTAACAACACTAAACTAAATCCTGAATTAAATTACAACATATGATATAAGCTACAATATTAATTCTAGCAATGAACCATTAAATTCATAAACATGTCGAACAATTGGAAACACTTGTAATAACAAGTTAGCAAAAAGATTTCATACAACTTGAAATATTCATGTAAGTAGCATTGTAGTTCATGAATATAATAACCATCACATGGTTCAAGAAGTTCACATGACCATAAGGATATATATTGCAACTCATTCCCCATCAACATTCAATGAACTAGCAACCTTCCATGAGTAATGTTGAGCCATAAATTTTCCAATGACAAACCAAGAAATTTCACCATCCATAATTCATTTATGCATAAGTACTTATACATATTTGAATAACTTGAAATGGCTAGAAACTGAAGGAGGGACTCCAACTCTCCTCCCAACCATAGGCTAGATACACAACTATATTTCTTGTAGCTAACCACTCGTGATACGGATCCAAATTTTGAGTGGATGATTTCTCAGGTAATTCACCCAAGGTAAAACTAGGGTATTGTTCAATTCTAGTATTTTGAATATATAAACATGTGGTTTATCAACTATATATTTAAGGCCAACATTGTAGGAATTTGTAGCCCACTATTTAGGTGGTTTACCAACGTACTTAACAAGCACTAAGTGGTTTATCAACTTCCTCAACAAGTACTTAGTGGTTTATTATCTCTCGTCAGCAAGCACCATAAATGGTTTAGCTACCTTTCCTAGTGGTTTATTATCCTTAAAACAAGCACTTGAGTGATTTATTAACCTTTTTAGCAAGCACTAAGTGGTTTATCATATTATTCAATAACCACTTACTTTTCTAAGGTTACTTAGCAAGCACAAAGTGGTTTATCAAATTATTCAACAAATCACTTAGTTTTATTAGGTTACTTGGCAAGACCCCATATTTCAATCCTCCACCGAGCCTCCCATTGGGCATTGAGGCTTGGACACCATAGTCTAGTGGCTCATCACATCAATATAGGGGAAAGACCCAAAATTTTTAAAGCACTAATCTCAATTATGTCTCTAGTATTCCTTCCCACTCCCTGCTCAACGTTCCCATATTATTTCTATACTACCATCTCTCTCCCCTTGTGCTTTCTTTTCCTTCTCACCATTGATTTTTTTGAGCCCCTTTGCATTTCTGTTTGAGGTTATTGAGCTTCCCTCACATCATGGAATGAAGAATACATGGGAATTTCCACTTTCCCAATAACCTCTTCACCATGTGTTCGGTGGTGGCTTAGTAACACTCCCTCAAACTTGGATCCATGTGTCCCTCCCTTCAGGACAACATTTAATATTTTTTCTATTTTCAATGAAAATATTTTAATACCTGAATTTTTAACAATATTTGTCTTATCTAGTCATGGTTTCCATGTTTTCATTTATATTTATGACCACATATACAAAAACGGGGGGAGGGGTTAGATCGAAATACTGTTAAAAATATCATCATAGAAGATGGAGAAAAAATTCCCAAAAGTTTAATACTATTTGTACTTCCTTCACAAAAAATTAGAATTTGTCATCCACACGAATAAAATTAGAAATTTTCATCCCTTATCAAGAAACTAAGCCCCTCAGACACTAGCAAAAACTATACAAAGGAGAGTGGACAACCTTGTTCGATCCCTCTCTTAGCATTAAGGAAAATGATGGCTGCTCCATTGATAAGAATAAAAGTGGAGGTAAAGGAAATGAAACTCAGTATCCAAACAACAAATTGATAATAGAATCCAGGGTGGAGAAATATCAAACTCATATAGAGCCAAATAGCTCTATCAAATTCCTTCCAGAGATACACCCTGAAAACCATTACTTTTTGACACTTTGAATGAATGGAATGAATTCCTTCTTGGGAAATCCATATAGCCCCATGGACATAACTTTCCTTATAAAACCAAATTATTCAAGGAATATGTTATTAGAGAAAATGTATTTTAGCTTACAAGTGATCTTATAAACAAATTTACAAAAATATTTAGGCTTTAATTACCCAAAACATGTCAAATTATCCACTTTTTGGATTAAGGTTATGAAATTGGAATCAAAACCCTTCAAGGTCCATCCCAAAAACATAGAGTACTCCACTACATTTGGCATATCATCCCCAATAAAATTAAAACATTGGATATAAAATTCCATAAGAATATTATCAAGATATAGACTCTTATACTTTTGGAAGTTGTATGAAATTCCTAGGAGATCATCTTTAGAGATTTCTTCCATCATTTTTTGGTTCTAACCCCGATTAAAATGACTTGAAACAAAGAATCCACTTAAGATATAGCTTAAATAGTGACCCTTTTAAATTTTATTTAAATAGGTTTGAGAAATGATGGAGCCCTTTCTCAATAATGTCTTTGAAAGAGGAAGCTTGAGAAACATCTAGTTTTTTAATGACCCATATGGTATTAACTACCTTCCTATGATTGGCATAATGATGAAATTTTTTCATGTTTTCATCCCCTTCTTGGAGCCATATTTCCTTGGTTTCCACCCTCCATTCTCTCTTACTCTAGAATAATATTATGATGAATTCCTCCAAGGACTTGAGTTTAACTTTTCGTTGCTTAGAAAGGAATCCCATTCCCTCACTTTCAATAAATATTTGAATTTGGGCTTCTATGTGTACATGAGCCTTACTGTCCCTTTCTCATTCCTTATTTGACCAAGAATGGCCATTGCTTTAGCCAATATTAAATTATCTTCTTATTGTAAGGGCGTATATTTTAGACTTGATAGCTTGAATTACCTCTAAAAATCCTTTATTTCTTGCAAGAAAGATGGATCCTTCAACTAATCAAGGTTTAATTGAAAAGGGATAGATGACTTGGCCACAAAAGGAGTCAGTTCTAGAAAAATTAGGTAATGATTCCATTAGGGGAATTTTGAGGTCTAAAATGGGCCTCCTAAGGAAATTATAAAATAATAGTGGAAAAAATCAAATAAGATTTGATGACATCATAAAATTTTAGAGGGAAAAATGGAAAAACTACTTTTTCAACTCATATTTTCAACTTATCTCCCAAATTTTTTACTCAAATTTCGAGCAGGAGTACTCATTGGATGCAAAATTTAATTCCCCATCCAAGGAGTACCCATGTTGCATACTTTCGATGGGTGCAGAAGGAAATAGAAATAAATAAAGCGTGATTACAATCACGTTTTATGTCTCCATTTTATAATTAGGATTCATCGAAATTATACATCGTGCTCCTTGGATAACGGGAGAATTTCACATCCAACAGTACTCACTTTCGAAAATTTAATAAAAACAGGAGATAAGTTGAAAATACGAGTTGAAAAAGTAGTTTTATTATTTATTATTTTTTAATATTTTTACCCTTTTATTTAAAAAATGGTGAATCATCCCCCATGGTTGACATCATCATCTTGAATCCTATTGGTTGTTATAAAGTTTATTTTTGTTGTACATTTTTCTTAGGAGGCCCATTTTAGACCTCAAAATTCCCCTAATGAATTAACCCCCTAAATAAACCCATTGTATAATCCTTATGTTTTCCTTTAGAAAAGCCTCTGATAGGAGAAATCAATTTATCATTTCAACCACCTTAGCATCACCAATGTGTTGGTTTCTCCAAGTTGGAAACAATTTTGTATGCTAGACATTAGTTTAACCCAATCTATCCATTCAATCGAAAAATTAATCTAAGGGTCTATCTGAGTTGTCAAAACAAAAAATTCACAAGCCATTGATTTGAAGTTTACATCACTCCTAATTACCATCTTGCTCAAAGATAATAGGGAAGAAATATAGCCATATTTCTTGGATATAGCCATAATAATAGCATTGTCTAAAGATAAATTAGAGGAGGAAGGCATGGCCTTACCCAAAGGGTAACCTATCTCATCTATAGGGACTTCTACATGATCGAAGAGAGGAACAATCCCTGCTAAAACTAACAAGCACATATTGAGTTGGAGGGGGTAAGGTTAATTGTGCTGGATCCACTAGTGAATCCTTGTGAGAGCATTTATGAGAGACTTTTTTAGATCATCTCCATAATTTTATTCCTTAATCATACTCTACTCCAACGTGACCATAAGAATGGATCCTCTCAGACTTGAAAGGTATGTCTTCATAGTACACATCATTACTGTGTACCTAGGAACCCCAAAAAATAGGGATTAAATTAAGAATACATTTGGAAAATTTTAGGCCAATGAGGATTCTATCCATTCCCATGTACCTAGAGCTACAAAAAGAGAATTTGGCATCATAGTAAAAAACTAGGAGATTCCAAATCTCCTAAAAATCATCCCTTTACTAGTAATGATGTGGTGGTATGGAAGCCTAACTCATACATGCATATCCTCGAATCACTTTGAATGAGTATAAAATTAAACTATTCATTTTTTTATAAAGTCCTTGTGAGCCTTGTCTCCTTGAAACCTAGTAGGCCTAGTGCAAAGCATTGTTAGTAAAAACCAAGCCTTATGGAAACAAGAAAAAATATTTCCACTATCACCTCAACAACCTTTCTCCTTCCCTTTAGTGGTGATTTACCACAAGGCAGACTCCACTAAACTCACGTAAATGATATTCAATGTTATGGATCAAGGTGATTGGTATGAGTTCTATATGATGGGATACAATACTAGCAGAGCCTAGAAGGCCTAAATATTCAATGCCATTGTTTTGGTACTCTATTCCTATACCAATTTGATGCCTATAATAAGTTATGGTTTTGTTGGTTTTCAATGATAAGGAAAACAATGTAATATAATAGAAATGGGAAAATGCTTTTCAATGGATAGAAACTAAGGTTTATGGGTTTTTTATGGAGTTTTATGGCTGAGAACATGCATAAATTACAAATTGAGAATGATGCTAGCCCTAAAGAAGAGAATTTAATATGCAACAATGTTAATGTTTTCTCTATTATAATTAATACACACAATTCTCACTTTAAGAAACATAAAACCATCAACATAAATTTACATTCTTAGGGAATTTCACATAAAACCACATCCCTAACCCTAGGTATCTAGGAAAAAGGAAAAAGAATGAGAAATAAAATGTGTAAGATGTATGATCAACACTATTATGACTAGTTCCCTCTCCTAAATGAGGTAATTGTAGTCTTTTAGGGAAAATTTTAATAAGAAAAACTTCGCTGGAGTAAGGGGGGTGACTAGGGAATCCACTTCCAAAACCCTAACAATTTTCCTTGTGAGGGGAGAATTTAAATTTAAGGAATGCACAATCAGATTTCCCTTAAATTTTTCAAGGAGAACAATTTTGCATGCTAAAAATGAGAAATATTTCAACATATAATTAAAATTTATCATGGCACAAAATAAAAACCCTAATACAAAAATAAAATATGAAAATATAGAAATTAGGTATTAAACTTACAAATTATCCAATGGAAACACTTCGTCAAATCCCATGAAAAAATATCCAAGCAAAAATACATTTCTAACAGAATCTACACCATTTAGAGATCACATTTTGGCCCAAGCACAAACCATAGATCAATTCACACTCTTTTGAAGAGAAGAGTGAATGAATGTGTGATTATGAAAATTATAATAGTGTATCCTCTATTTATACGAGTAATTTTTATTCTTTCCACGAATTTACAATAAAATCCCTAAAACAAGTTTGCTTAAGTGTTCAACAAGTGAGAGGTCACACGCTTGCCTCAATATAACTCAAAAACATAACAATGAATGCCAAAATAGCTTGCACATGTGGGAAAATAAATTCCTCTACTATGATATCATCCTCCATAAATGTTCAATATTTCATAATCAAGTGAAAAATTGATCATGAGTTCTCCATACTTCAAGAAAAACTCAAAGTAAATGGTTATGCCTCCAAAATTTCCTCCAAAACCAAAATGCCATTGTTGATATGCCATACATCACCTTCTTATGGGAATAAGGAATGACATGAATCCACCATGCTCAAGTGGTTGGGTCTACCAGTGATATTCAAGTGTTTCCTTATCATCTTAAGGATATAACCATTATCATTTGAGTTCTAGAATAAGAAACAACCATCAAAAAATGTCAAGGATAGCATGGGGTTATCCTAGGTCCATATTGGCACATCATCAATAAATCAAACACCAAACCATAATTGTCTCAATGTTTCGACATCTTGGAGTACTCATGAGGGTCAGGTAACATTTGTAACCTTATCATGGCCCAAAGATCAACTATAGAGGGGGGAATTTCCATCATTCAGGTTAAAATTTCTCTTTATATGGGGTACAAAGAACTTTGGAGTGTTGTCGAATAGGATGAAAATCATCTCTCAACAATGTAGAAACTAATAGAAATTTTCCACTACTGACGAATTCAAACTGAAACAAGAGATTTCAAATTTCCTCTACTATTATGTGGAATGGAAAACATAATTTAGAATCACATGCAATGACATGAAACCATCAAAACCGCAAGAACACGATGATTTAAAGGGGAACCCAACTAGGAAAAATCCCTCCACTATTTTTCATTAATCATATGAAAATGATAAATTATTACAATGTCTTTCTTCAACTCTGAAGCACACCCTGTACTATGAACCCATTCTCATGTTGATTTTCCTACTCTAGCCAACACTTAGCCAATTAAGTCTTATATATTCCTACTATTTCCTTGTGCAATTTCGGAGAAATTGAGCTCCTAAAGAATAGGGGAATTCCCTATTTCCTTGATCAATTCCCAAGGAATTGATCACCTGCTTAATTTCCAAGCCTGTACACTCAACTAGTATAGAATTGATAATTACAATGTGCCTTTTCCTCCACTCCCACTAAGAAATTTGAATTCCAAGCATGTACGAGATATTTTTAGCTAATTGACTAGTTTAACTGAGATATTAGTGAGATAAAAACAATTCTACTACTCAACTAACCTTCAATTGACTCAATTAATTACTTAAGCTCAAATAAATGAGTTCAACTGAAAACAACTAAACTAGATTGCTAAATTTTAGCAATCACTACATGTACAACTCTACTCCAAGCCTATAACTTGAATTTACTGACTTAACTAATAGACAAGGCCATGCCACTCTATCTAATTGCAATCGAAGTCATATTGTTGATATGGAAAATTGAATTACTCAATTTGACTAAGGCACAAGTCAAATTGAGCCTTTATTGCTACAATTTCTAACACTCCCTCCTAGCGAGAAACTGATTTTGAACCACCCCTATCCTGCACCCATGGAATTTGAATGTGCCTCTTTAAAATTCCTTTATCAAGATATTTTCATCCTTCTCCTTAATTTGAATGTATTGTAGCATCATACTTATCCTCTGCACACAATCCCACAAGTGATGGTACCTGATATTAATGTTCTTGGATTGGTCATGAAATATTGTATTCTTAGAGAGTTTAATACAAATATGTTTATCACAATAAATCATTGTCGGATCAATAACCTAACTAAAAATACCCACACGTATTTTCCTCATTCATATGGCCTCACATGTTTCTTGAATTGCAGTCATGTATTCAACCTTTGCTGAGTGAGTGCCACAAATCTTTGTTTCCTTCTATACCAAGAAATAGTTGAATACCCAACAAAGAAGATAACACTTGAAGTACTTTTCCTATCTGATGGAATCCTTTCCCAATCTGCATCAGTGAAGCCTTGGAGCTTCACTCCCTCTGTCCTCTTGTACTATTACCCATACTCGGTTTTTCCTCTGTGGTATCTTAACACGTTGTTTTCTTCCTTCTAATACAACTTGGTAGGCTTCACCATGGTTTGAATCAACCGATTAACTGCATAACATATATCGAGCTTTGTGTTCACTAGATACATCAAGAATCCCACAAGATGCATGTAGATGGTAGCATCTACTACCTATCCTGAAGTAGCATACTCCTTACTCCAGTTTGTAGCTAGAGGAGTGTCCATAGGCTTGCAGTTATCCATGTGAAATCTATGAAGTATTTCAGAGGAATACTTCCCTTGAATCACAAAAATCTCACCATCATCCTGCCATACTTCCAACCCAAGGAAGTAACGCATCAATCCCATTTATTTCATCTTTAATTCTCTTACAAGGTCCTCCTTGCAAGAGTGGATCAACTTCTCATCCCTTTTAAGTATTAAGTCATCAACATACAATACCAAGATAACCAACTTTCCATCTACCACACTGTGATAGATATTCACATATTCTTCACTTTTGGTGAAGCCCAATCCACTGGGATATGTGTCAATATGAATGTACCATGCTTGGGGTGCCTAACTGAGACCATAAAGGACTCTCTTGAGTCCACACACATGTGTCTTCTTAGCATATGTCTCAAATCCCTCTATTTTCTCTATGTAAATTTATTCCTCAACAACACCATTAAGGAAGGAGGTATTCACATCCATTTGATGGATCTTCCACCCCATCTGTGCAGCTAATGCTAGAATGGTTATGATCGAGGAACATATTTCCATAGGGGAAAATGTTTCCTCATATTCAACTCCCTCTACTCATGAGAAGCATTTGGCCACATATATGGCCTTGTACTTCTTGATGCTCCCATCAGTTGCATACTTCACTTTGTATATCCATCTAGAACCAACCACTGAATTTTTATCTGGTCTCCTCACCACATGCCATACACCGTTATTGTTAAGTCCCTTATTGTTGTTAGTGTAACCCCCTCATTGTATTTGTTGTACCCCTGTAACCCCAATATTGCTATTATTGTGCTCTTACAGTATTATTGTTAGGTCAGCTAGGATTATATTGTGCCCCATGGACTCCTATATATAGATGGAGATTTTGTCATTTGTATCATCCAAGAAATGTTAATTTTTGTAATTTATTGTAGCTTTCCCCCTCAAAGTGGTTGATTTCTAAGGTGTTGATCTCTCTTTTCTTCTATTTTTGGAGCTAGTTTCATAACATTTCTCAGAGCTTTGGATTCTAGGGTTTCGCTAGTCCAAACAGTTCATCGTGGAATTTTCACTATAATGTTTTTTCTACGAAGGATCAAAATCTGAAATTTCTAAAAAATGAAGCCTAAATCCTGAAGAACATCGTGTAAAAATTTTAGATCTTGGTTCGCAATATGTTTGGAGATATGATCTATGGAAGCTACGATTTTTTCAGGGTTCCAAATTTCACCTAAAACAGGTCATCATGGAATTTTCATTATCAATTTTTTTCTACGAAGACTCGGAAGTTGAAATTTTTATAGAGCCAAGCTGAAATCATGAGGAATGTCCTGTAAGAATTTCAGATCTTGGTTCGCAATAGTTTCGGATATATTATATGTGGAAGTTAGGGTTTTTTCAGGCTCCTGAATTTCATCTCAAATATGTGACTGTGGGAAAATCATCATAATCTCTCTCTGAGCATCTAATTGGAATTATTTGAAAAGTGGCCGTAAGTACATGGAATTTAGTTTCCTTTGTATCAATTTCAAAGCCGAAGGAGGAAACAGTAACACGTGGAACTTCGTACAAATTTTCTCTATTAAGCCAGTCCATAATTAGGTCATTGTGGGAGATTGGGCATAACTTTGTCTTGAAGAATCCAAATCAGGTCAGACCTGTGGCATTTGAATAAGATTAAGAGGGATACTATAGGGATGAATTTTAGGTATTTAAGATAAAAAATCATAGAGATAATTCAGTTTCAATATCGAGCTCCTCAAAAGCAAGAAAAAGGTGTTTATTTATTTATTTTAATTGCATAAGTCTTGTGTGAAAAATCAGTTTGAAGTGATTCCAAGGGAATATTGATGCATAGATATCAGTATTTGGTTCTAAAATTCGACCTAAAAATAATTCAACACCAATTAATTCTTTAGAAGGCTCTACTATGACTCATGAAGAGGAATAAGCACAACATGACATATCAAAATTACAAGAGAAGGTGCACCAAATTTTGCTCTCGCAAAGAGCAACAAAAATGAAATGGAAGTTTTGAAGAAAGATGTGGAAGCTAAGATGGATGGTTTGAAGAAAGGCATGGAAGCTAAGATGGATGACATGGAAGCTAATATTGATGAAAAAATGAAAGACAACATGGAATACATGAAGAATGATCTAAAAGTAGACATGGAAGGTTTGATGACAATTTTAATACAAGAAATGATTCCTAATGGCGGAAAGATAGTATATTAAACTCATAATGAGAAAAAAATAAATGTTAATCGTGATTTCATAAACTCTAATGTTGGATTGAAGAACCACCATATTCCAAAGATGGATATGATGAAGTCTGATGGCAAGGATCCTGTAACATGGACACTACATATGGAGTAATATTTTGGTCTCAATAATGTGCAAAACACACAAAAGGCACGCATTTCATCTTTACATTTATAACAAAATATATTAGTATGGTTTTGATGGCTTTGCTCCCGTAAAAAAATTGTCACTTGGTCAATTTTTATGTAGGAAATGATAGCACATTATGAGGATACAAAGAGAAACACCTTCTTTAGACAATTGATAAATCTCAAACAAAAGGGTTCAGTGGTGGAGCACATTGAGGACTTCAAAAAATTGAATATAAGGGTAACTGATATTCCAAAGGAACACAGGATTTATGTCTTCATAGGGACTTTAAAGGATAACATCCAACATGAAGTTCGCGTTTGGGAACCTGATTCATTAGAGAAGGCATTCAGGTTGGCAAAAAAAATTGAATGTAAAATTATGGCGACAAGGAAGCCTACCACTCACATCTATAAAGATGGAAGTGTTTTTACTCCTATACTTCCACAACCTACAAGGTTGAACACAAAAATTGGAAGAAAAAAGAGCAAAAGGGCTTTGCTACAATTGTCATAGAAAATACACTAAAGGTCATAAGTGTGTTGGGAAGAGATTATTTTACATAGATTGTGAGGAGGAGTAAGAAAATGTACAGGAAACTTCAAAAGAGGAGGATATACACCAGGAACCAACCCTAGAAGAATAAGAAATGAGTCTTACCATATCATGTAATGCATTGCCAGGAATTACCACTCAAACTCTCAATATAGAAGGATATATCAAGAAGAAAAAGGTAATAGTGTTGATTTATTCGGGTAGTACCCATAATTTTATTCATTGTAAGGTAACCAAGGAATTGAATTGTTTCCTATACCCAGAACCAGACTCTAAAGTGATGGTTGCAAATGGAGGAAATATAAATTTCTCTGCAAAATACCATAATATCAAGCTAACCATGGGGGAATATTTATTGAATATTCCAATGCTTTCCATTCCAATGGGAGGTGTTGATGTTGTACTAGGAGTACAATGGTTACAATCTTTGGGGACGGTAGCTTTTAATTTTGAAGAAATTTTCTTGAATTTTTTTCAGAAGGAAAGGAAATCGAATTACGGGGTATCGCAGGGAATCTAGGAAAGATAATAAGCTCTAATGTCATTACAAATCTTTTGAATAAAGAACAACGAGGCGTAATTCCACAATTATTCTCACTAGAAGTTCCAACATCAATATCATCTATTTCTGCAGATCTCCAAAAAGTCTTGGACAATCATTCCAAGGTGTTTAAAACTCCCAAAGGACTCCCACCTATTCTTGATCATGATCATGCTATTCATTTGATTCCAGGAAGTGTTCCTCCAAACATCAGGCCTTACATATATACTTATGTCCAAATGAGCGAAATTGAACGTATGATTACATAAATGTTAGAGATTGGTATAATTCAACCTAGTCAAAGTTCTTTCTCTGCTCCAGTAGTATTGGTGCACAAGAAGGATGGATCATGGCACATGTGTCTGGATTATAGGGAGCCCAATAAGCTCACCATTAAAGATAAATTTCCCATTCCTATGATTTTTGGATGACATACAAATCTACAATAGGTCTTGGAAGGATCATGTTCAACATGTTGACAGGGTGCTCAAACTATTGGAGGAGAAACAATTATATGCAAAAACATCCAAATGTTTCTTTGGAGTACAAGAGGTGGAATATCTGGGTCATATTGTATCTCACGAGGGTGTTAAGGTAGACCATAACAAAATTAAAGCCATTAAGGAATGGAAATTCCCCACAACCATAAAGCAGTTGCGAGGATTTCTCGGGTTAACAGGGTATTATCGCAAGTTTGTTAAGAATTATGGGAGAATAGCAACACCTATAACAACATTATTGAAGAAAGATGCATTTTCATGGACTCCTGAAGCAACTAAGGCCTTTGAACATCTTAAAGAGGCAATGTGCCTAGCACCGGTCTTAGCTACGCCAGACTTCACAAAAACCTTTATTATGGAATGTGATGCCTTAGGAAATGGAATTGGTGTTGTTTTAATGCAAGAAGGAAGACCCATTTCTTTTGAAAGTCGTTCAATCAAAGGAAAGTATTTACAAAAGGCTATTTATGAGAAGGAAATGTTGGCAATACTACATGCACTAAAGAAATGGAAACCTTACCTAATGGGAAGACACTTCAAGGTAAAAACTGATCATGATAGTCTTAAACACTTTTTGGAACAAAGACTATCTTCAGAAGAGCGGCAAAAATGGGTCACAAAGATGTTGGGTTATGACTTTGAAATAATCTACAAAAAAGGAAAGCTTAATGTTGTTGCAGATGCACTCTCAAGAAAGAATGAATAGGTGGAATCATTGCTTTGTGCCATTTCTATTATCCAACCAGATTGGATAACCGAAGCAAGAGATGAATGGAAGAAGGACAAAGATGTATGGGCACTCATTCAAAAGTTGCAGCAAGATCCTAGTACATATAATACATTTAGTTGGAAAAATGATTCCTTATGGTACAAAGATCGCTTATATCTTTGTAAGAATTCCCAACTAAAACAAAATATTCTTTTGGAATTGCACTCTTCTCCTTTAGGAGGACACTCAGGATTTTTAAAAACTTACCACAGGGTGAAGAAAGAATTTTTTTGGGATGGCCTTAAATCTGATATTCAAAAGTTTGTGGCAGAATGTTTGGTTTGCCAGCAGAATAAAGTGGAAACAATTAAGACCCCAGGACTTCTACAACCTTTATTCATTCCAAGTCAACGTTGGGAGGAGATTTCAATGGATTTTATCACAGGTTTACCTAAGTCCGAAGGAAAGAGTGTCATCATGGTGGTAGTTGATAGAATTACCAAGTATGCACACTTTTGTGCATTATCTCATCCATTTAAAGAAAGTACAGTTGCTACTGCATTTATGGAAACAATTCAAAAGCTACATGGAAACCCAAAGATTATTATGAGTGACAAAGATACCATTTTTACTAGAAAATTTTGGACAAAATTATTTTCTTTTTTGGGTACTCAACTAGCTCATAGCTCATCTTATCATCCTCAATCCGATGGTCAAATTGAGATAATGAATAAATTTTTGGAAGGACATCTTTGTTGTTTTGTATCTGATAAGAAAACACAATGGGTCAAGTGGTTACCTCTCATTGAATGGTTGTATAACACTTCCAACTACAGAAAAAATGACCCCATTTATGGCGCTTTATGAATATCATCCACCCTCCATCACATCTTCTTTAAGAGAAAATTCTAAGGTTCAAGCAGTGGAAGATCACATCGAGCATCAACAAGAAGTTCTCCAAATATTAAAGGGTAACCTAAATTTGGCACAAAATCAAATGAAACAACAGGCAGATCAACATCACAGCGAGAGAATTTTTGATGTAGGATACTGGGTATTTTTATAGCTACAACCATACAAACAAATGTCCCTTAAGCAAGCTAAGAAGGACAATAAATTATCGCCAAAATACTATGGCCTTTACAAGGTGTTGAAAAAGATTGGTACTATGGCATACAAATTGGAGCTTCCTTCTTCTTCGTGAGAGCATCTAGTTTTCCATGTTTCATGCTTAAAGAAGGTTATAGGGGACAAACTTCCAGTTCAAACAATATTTCCAGAACTTGATGAGGAAGGAAAAATCATATTGGAACCTGAAGCAATCACGGAAACAAGAACTCGACAGCTACGAAAATCGATAAATTCCAGAGTATCTCATCAAATGGAAGAACTTACCCACTGAAGATTGTACATGGGAGGATGAGAATTTTATACAGAAATCTGGAGCTAATCAAGCGTTGAGGACAACACTTCTTTGAAGGAGATGGGCATGTTAGGTCCCTATATTACTAGTATAGTCCCTTATTGTTGTTAGCATAACCCCCTTATTGTATTTGTTGTACCCCTATAACCCGAATATTGTTATTATTGTGCCCTTACATTATTATTCTTAGGTCGGATAGGATTATATTGTGACCCTATGGACTCCTATATATATAAGGAGGTTTTGTCATTTGTATCGTGCAAAAATTGTTCATTTATGTAATGTATTGGAGGTTTCCCCCTCAAAGTGGTTGATTTCTAAGGCATTGATCTCTCTTTTATTCTATTTTTGGAGTTGGTTTCATAACTTTTCTTCATAATGGAGTCATACTTTACCACCATGGCATCTGTTAGTGTCCAATATTCAGTGATTAAATGTACTCTTTCATATTTTCTTAGTAGTGGTCCTAGGTCAAAATTTTATATTTTTAAGTCAGTTTTGAAATAAAATTTTGTTTGCTAGATATGTGTAGGTCTAAAATGATGCTCTCTTCACTCCATTTATGGTCATCATAATTTCGGAGGTCATGTCATCCATCAATCATCTAGATTCTTCGTTCATTCATCACACCTTCATCTAGGTCAGAGTCTAGATCTCATTTTTTTCGCCACCACGATGTCCAATCATCTCATGAAATATAGGAAAATAAAGGTCATTGTCATTATTCAAATCACCTTCATTGTGAGTTAGCAAAGATAGGTAATAAATCAAATGCAACTTGTCCTTTTTCAAGAAGTATGCTACATGGCCGAAAGAGCTCCTCTCTCATGCTCATAACTCTCCACAGCCATCCAAGGTTCAAATAAGATTGTGCAAAGGTTCAAAGACCTCCTAATCAGTAAGTGGATGTTTTTCACACCTCTTTCAAGTCAAATTCTTTAGCAAATGAGTGGTTTCCTTCATTAGGTCATCTCCACTATGTTTTTGGTGTTTTTCATCCTTAACTTGTTTCAGCTGATAAAACCCTAATATAACCATCCACATATTTCATAAAACATTCATACACCATACCCTAACACTCCCTACCACTCACAGCCCTCATTTCCATCAATTTCATTAAAACCCTAATTTTCACTACATTCTTGCAGGAAAACTAGGAAATTCCTATGTTTTGACCTTTTGGGCACATTCCTCATGCCCATTTCCGGAAATTTCAATTGCAGTATAATGAAAAATAATCACCCTACCTCCTAATTTTTTTAGGGATTTTACCCTAGCTTCCTTCCAACCCATTCATGCCCCTAAAATCACCTTACCACTATCCCCTGTTTTCCTAATTCTACACCTCCCCTACCCATTTCATCTTGCTATGGTTTTCATATTGTTGACAAAAACCATGGAGGGAGAAGTGAAAGGCCCATAAGGTAGGTAATCATTATAGGTTTGAGCCAAATTAGACCCATGGCATCAGTTTAGAGTTTCGTGATCATTTTCTAGGGTTTATGTTTCACACAAGGACTGTTTTGCTTCAAAATACGTTTATGAAGAAATGGAGATGAACTTGCCAAAAGTGAAAGAGGTTTTTATCACCACGGAAAAAAGAACAAAAAAAGCCTTCATTTTATGCATAGGTGTTGTGATTTGAGATAAATTCCAAAAATACAGTTACTCTAGGTCATTTTCTACACTTTTGAACAAGTTGTCTTCAAGTCAAATTTTCAGGGGTTTGGAGTAGGGGTTTGCAGTGCTTGATGACTCCATTTTGTAGCAGACATCCTAAGCTTTCCAAAAATACCACTTGTAGCCAAAAAATACTCTAGGAAGTCCTCCAAATTCCTTCTCAAAGTATGTGTGACGCTTTTTCTCAGAGTGTGTTACGCTTCTGCAAAGTTTTAATGATCAACTTAAAACTTGGATTCTGAGGAAATGGGAAAGTATTTTGAAACACTCAAGGAAATTTTGTTCATAACATGCCGAAGAACAAAAACCTCTCTCAGTTGTGAAAAACACGTGATCATTACAGAGATATGGATCCATCTTTGATCCCTATTTTTGCATAAAATTTCTGGAAAATCTGAAAAAAATGGTCATTACAGAAGCATCACATCATGGCGCGACGCCTTATTTCAGATCACTCAAATGAAGAATGGATTATGTTTTTGGATGCCATTTTACTTCTAAATTTCAGATCAGGTCCTAGTTTTTCATGACACCCTTTGATTGTGGAGAAAAAAACAAAAATCTGCCTCGTTTTCATGTTTATGCTAATGTTTTTGACCAGGCACAGCGCTTCTGGAGTGAGGTTGGGAGAATCAAGTTTTGGAGGTCTTCCTGTGGGTTTTTTCTCGATTTTGGAGGTGAATTTGAAAGTAGACACGTTGGGCTACCCATCCAAACCTTTAGACTTAGAAATTGATGCTTTAAAGTGGGTCAAATTCACCTCTTAACAGGCACGACGCTTTTGCTAGACTAGCGCGACGCTTCTACTAGTGGCGCTACATTTCTGCATTGGATTCCCTTCAGATAGTTGTCAAGCCTAATTCAATGCTAATATTTCCCATGAGGTGTAATTTTAGTATTTGAGGTTTTTTTTTTCCTCTTATGATGAGGAAACATGTAATTTAATGAAGAAAACACACACTCCTAGTCTTTAACTAAATTTTAGGGAATAGTTTCTAACTTCCCTAGATTTTAGGAAGTGACTCATATGATGTAATTATGATGATTTTTGGATAGTATTTAGACCCTATGAGTGTCGTGACTCTTATTTTCCTATTTTTATTCCAACTCATGCCATTTTAAGGGTTGGATAGTTGTTATTTGTAGTGGAGCTATTGTATAAGCTTTTTTCTGAATGAAATCAAAGATAGTGTTGCACACATAGTGTTGAGACTCTAGTGGTATGCCTTTGAAAATTTGTTTTTATCTGTAAAATTATCATGTTGAATATTATGTTATCCATATTTCACATATATGCTTCTTTATGTTAATCTTATCAGTTTATAGACAAAAAACATGCTTTCCATGCTATGTTTTTATAAGATTTACATGAACATGTCTCTGCTCTTCTGATGAATGAATTCATTTTAATGCTCATTCTGACTCTCTCTCTCCCTATTCACCCTATACACAATGAAAAATTAAGAATTATTCTAAGCTTATCTACCTGGCCTCACCCTTACCTATGCAATCTATCCTTTGAAATCTGACCTAAACCCTAGACCTAGTTCCCTAACTGTCATTCCTATCCAAAAAAAACTCCAAACAAACAAAAAACCCTAATCTACTGAGCATCATAACTAGCCTAAGATCAATATATTCAGTCATAGCATTGGCTGAAAAGTGACATTTAGAGAGCCCTCTCTGTTCTTGGTAGGGCTAGCTACCAGACCTAAAGGTTAGTTTGTGGTACCTTCCTTCAACTCCATTCTCAGCCTTTGGAAGCAGGGGGGAGTGATAAAGTTTTTAGTGTCATTTTCAAGGAGCGAAGGTTAAATATTTCCTTGGAAAGAATGACAAAGGCTAGCTCTTATTTCTAATGGTGAACAGTGGTAAGGAACAAGAAGGTTGTGCATCTTTCACCTGGCGAATCTAGTGTCAAAGAATCCAAAAGTTCAGAGTTTTCATGGTGACTCAACTTTTCAAAGACCGGTAGCTTGAAGAATTTCTTGGTGACTTCACTATTTTCAATATGGATTCAACTGCAAGAAGAAATTATAGGTCTGCTCCTATGGATCGGTCTCATATTCTTGGATTTCCAAATCCTATGCCTCGTGTTGATTGGTTATCTTATCTTCCCATGTTCAAAGATGAAAAGAAAGATGATGCTCCCTTGCACTTGATCAAGTTTCATATGCATGTATGTAGACTTAAAGTTAATTTTCCTGAGGACTGCTTAATGAAGATATTTATGGAAACTCTGGAAGACAAATCAAGAAAATGGTATGAATGGTTAAGACCAGCTAGCATATGTTCCTTAAGGTATTTTCATACAATATTTTTTGAGAATTATAAAGAGAATTATCCATCTTTGCTGTTGGTATGAAATTGTTGTGATCATTTTGAGGGTTTCATTCAGTACCTTGAAAGTATTGATGAGGATATAGAATTTATGGATGATGAGGATATGTTAGAGGCACTTTATGAATTCCTTTCTTAGGTTAGTTGTCAGGATGATCAAGAGGATTTACAACATGTAGAAAACTTACAGCCATGAACAATTTCTCTCTTAGATGAAGATGAAATCAATGAAGAGCTTGATGTTGATATTCATGTCCCTTATCTTGATATAGGTGATTTTTTGTAGCTATTTTGTTAGTTTTTGTTTGACCAAGGTGCAAGTAGTGAACTAGTTCATATTGAAAAACCCTCACAACTGCAAGAGGATTAGCTATCAGAAATAGTCTCTCATCGTGAAAATCAAGATGATAGCCTTCAAATAGAGTTATCTAATGAGATAAAAATAGAATTGTTTGATAAAAAGAAGGACGGTCTCGATACACATGATATGGCTATCATATTTGAGGATGCTAAAGAAAAATTGGACATTTTTATAGGCAAAATTGTTGATCCCTTTTTCTTTGAAGTTGAAATTGGTCATGACATGATTGAACAAGGAATAATTATGAATGAAAATTGTCCCTTACATCATGAAGACATGATAATATTTCATATCTTCAAGGATCATTTTGTTGATTTTCCACAATCATCAGGAGAGGTGAATTTACATGAGCCTTTGGTAAGTATATGGCAGTCATCAGTGAAGGTGAAATTTGTTTCAATTATAAGTTCAAGTTATGGATTCTATTTTTATTCAGAGTTGCAAATAGATGGATATTTCAAGCACAACCAAATAACCCATGATCATCAAAAAGACATGGATGATCATAAAGTTTGTAGTGAAAGCTACGAAGGTATAAAATATGGACTAATCTTCAATGAAAATTGTCCCTTGGATCATCAAGACATGTCAATATTCCATATTTTCAAGGATCCTTATGTTGATTTGATCCAACCATCAAAATGGGTGATTTTTCATGGTTTCATGGATCCAATGGTGAGTTTGTTGCAACCATACGGGAATATGAATCTTCTTTTATTTATGAATCATGAGCACATGTTCAATGGACACTTGGAGTTACCCAACTTTTGTTTTTTTTGCCTTCTCAAGGAAAGCTTGAACAAGATTCAAGTAAGTAGCCATTTGATGGATTGGTTACACTAGAGGGGTCATATCGCATGATTATATATATATATATTCAATAGGTGGGTGGTAATAATCAGGATTTGAAGCCTGAGGCAAAGTCCCTCAAATCACGATCATCTGCTACAATAACTAAGTTCAGTCAGTCGTCAAGTTTTTGAGTCAAGTTGTTTCAGTTAGTCATTTCATTTTTTTGAAGTTATTTCAGTTTCCAGTTTGGAATCCATCACCCAATGGATGAGGCTACATGATCTATGGTGTTCTTGACACCTCCAGAAGGGGCTACCATCCCTAGTTGGAGCCAATGTTAGTGTCCAATATTCAGTGATCAAATGTACTCTTTCATATTTTCTTAGTAGTGTTCCTAGGTTAAAATTTTATATTTTTAATTCAGTTTTCAAATTAAAAAAATTTCACTGGATATGTCTAGGTCTAAAATGTTTCTCCCTTTACTCCATTTATGGTCATCATCATTTCATAGGTCATGTCATCTGTTAGTCATCAGTAATTTTTACATGTTTATATGACTAAATTCTTGTCCAATATTTCTAGAAAAACAACTCATAGAAGTCTTGTGAGTTCTAGAAATCTCACTGCCTTCATCATCCTTACGATAAATTTTTCACTATCCTGCTACTCTATCAGGGCATGGCCATCCTATCACTTTGAGAAGACCAAATCATAGATTTATGTCCCTCACTCTCACTATGCTTGCCACCTCTACCTATAACACTCTGTCTCTGTTTGCCTAAGCCCTCTATTTTCACACCTTGGTTCACCAAGTAAACCAAACCTTTCCTCCACTCACCAAGTGCCTCAAGCAAAGGTGATTTTAAACTCCCTTTCTAAGATCTTATGGTAAATCAAAATCGTTTAGTTGTTTAGGATGGCAGTGCATAAAAGTGTGTCTAAACCATGTCTTCACCTCCAAACCCTGATTCAAGCTTTTTAGTCAAAAACCTATTCCAAAGGATGTCCCAAAAGGTCATATAGAGTCTCTTAGGTTATGCATTTTCATCGTTCTAAATTCACTATTTCTACATATATTCAAAGGTGAAGTCAAGTGAAAACAAAGGTGAAACTTATCATTATCCAAAGACATCAAAAGCCTCCAAAGGTATCTCCTTGATCAAGCATTAAGTCTGCATAAAGAACAGTTTACCTGTGATAAAGTATTTCTTCAGGAATGCTTTATAATGGTTAATAGCATAACAGATGCAAAGTAAGAGGCCTAAACCCATAAATGACATTCCACTGCAAGAGAAAGGATACAACAGGCCTAAGTTCACAAGGAGGATCATGATCTCATAACAGATTGTTGTAAAGTGTTGCCCATCAAAGAGCCCATGCATAAGATCTTTAAAACAGTGGCACATGAGCACAACTATGCACAAATAAAAGATTCAAATAAACAAGAATCCTGAGTGAAAAGCCTCCTTGGTGACTACAGACAGATATTAGAAGATGATGTCAGGAAATAATCTTTAAGGTTTGTTACCACAACATCATTTCACTACAACAAAGGCCAAATTTAAAAATAGTATCAGTGTGAAGGCTTCTTGAGCTCCTTAGGCACAGTCACAGATTTACAAAATAACCATAAAAAGAGAGCTTGAGTGCTACTGCTGACTGTGTAAAAGTGCCAAATTCCAAAGGAAGTTCAAGGATCAAAAAAACTTCTTTTATGATACCACCAGCAAGTAGAAATTGACCTAAAAAGGGCTAGGGTTGTTGTACAAGAAATATTCTTCATGATTCTGACAAACCGATGGCCAAATAAAGAATGAAATCATCTTTAAAAAAGGGTCCCGACAAAGGTCACTTTTTTGTTTAAAAACAACACCAGCAAAAGGAAAAAGGGAAATATTAGCAAAGAAGTCAGTGAAAAAGCAAGAAGCAAAATACTAACCTGAGTAAAGTGGGTTTGTATGTTTATTTTTTTCAAAAGGGTATAAAAACAACTCAAACAACATCTCCCAACTCCATTTGGTGATTTGAAAAAATATTTGAGGGTTTTTTTTTCGAGTTTTTCTAGAATCCTGACAGAGTATTCGGGCAGTTTTTCCAAGCGCTATGCTCTTGTGCAAAGTTGCCATACAATTTCCCGAAGGGCACTGTGTTCCTATGCAGAGACATTGCACACTTGTAGAAGAGGCACTATGCAGCCGCTACATGAAACTGCGTTTAGGGGTGCACGAAACTACGTGCAGGGGCGCCCAACCTGCCTACCAACTTCCTGTCGTGCTGCGATCCTACTGTCTACCCAGAGGCACGACTATGCATTCAGCGATGCAAAAAACAATGTTCAGGGGTGCATGAAATTGCATGCAGGGGCACCCAACCCGCCTACCACCTTCCTTCCACGTTGCACTCCTGCTGTCTGCCCGAAGGCATGACTGTGCATTCAGGGGTGCACGAAACAATGTTCACAGGTGCACGAAACAACGTGCAGCCTCTACAAGAAACTATGTTCAAGGGTTCATGAAACTACGTGCAGGGGCGCTCGACCCACCTGCCAACTTCCCATCGCTTACACTCCTGCTGTCTGCCCGGAGGCACGACTGTGCGTTCATGGGTGCATGACTGTGCGTTCAAGGGTGCACGAAACAACGTTCAGGGGTGCACAAAACAATGTTCAACACCTACACAAGACATGTTCAACACTTGCCCGGTCCGTTCAGCAGTTGCACAGACCTCATTCAAAAGCTGCCCAAGGTGACTCGACACTGCGTTCAGTACCTCCCGAGAGGCAGTGTGTTGTACTCCTACCAACAGCATGCAGCCTCTGAACAGGCACGTTCAGGAGCTACACGAATTTTTTTTCAAGAGGTGCCCAACTCGCCCACAAGGTGTTTTAAGCCAATTTCTTCAGCTGTGGAGATAATTTGAGAGGTATCTGAGTTTTTCCCTCATATTCCTATTTTTCTAAGGGTATGATTATAAAGAAAATTGGAGGTTGAGCTTAGAGAAGGAAGTAAAACCCTAAAAAAGAATGTTTGTTCTCCACATTGCTGAACCGTTAACATCATTGCAACCTCACCATCTCCTCTACCCTTTTCACATCATTCCAAAAACAGTGTCAATTCTTTTAAGGATCTTGAGGCAGGGGTAAAAAACAAAATGTTTGACGAAGAGAATTTTGACAGTGGTGAGACAAACCAAAGGCCTAAAGGGAAGTAGAGGAAGGGTGGGAAGCCAAATAGGTTTGAACCTATCAGCACTGAAAAGTTGATAGCCTCTCCTACTATATTTTCCTATTTTAAAGAATTAGGATGCTATGAATTCTGTAAAAAAGTACAAAATATCCAGAGTCATCCTCAGTTGACCAAGCTCTTTGCCCTAAACCTTCATAACCACCAAGCATACCTAGCTGGGGTGAAGTTTGAGCTGACCACCAATGCCATCTCCATGGCCACCGGAATACCTTGCATAGGGGAAAGGTGGTTCAAAAAAATGCATCTGGACCTAAGCCACTATCCATTAGGGGAATTTTGAGGTCTAAAATGGGCCTCCTAAGGAAATAATAAAATAATAGCTAAACCAATAAAATAATATTTATGAATTTTCAATTCACTTTTTGCATCACAATCCATGTAACCATAGCTAAATTCAATTCAAAATTTGTACCAAAATAAAATTAATAAAAAAACTGTATTGATGTGACTATAAATAAGAATGAGTTTTTCAAGAAAAATTCATTATCATTGCACAACTAATGCATTTGTCCTTTATACTTAAATAACTTAAGATAAAATATAAATATAAATTTATAAATTCTTAATTATATTATATGTTATTAATTAAAATTTATATTATTTAAATTGTATAATAACATGTAATTAATATACAATATAAAAAAAATGTAATATAATATAATATAATAAATGTATATGGATATGCATTATTTCTTTCAAGAAATATGAAATGAAAATAATATATTTTTATTAAAAAAGTGTGAAATGACATTTATTATGAGTACTTTACTTTGACTTTAAAAGTACTTAGAACACTACCATGGTTAACCATGAGCTTTTATCCACCATTGAGAATGTGACAAGTAAGTACCTTTAACTCAAGCAATGTCACCTCAACCATTAGGGATGATGTCATCCCCTAAAATGTGATTGGTTCTCATAAAGTGAATTTTGATTGTACATTTTCCTTAGGAGGACCATTTTAGACCTCAAAATTCCCCTAATGACCCATTCTTGAAACCAAGTTGTCAAGCTAATTGCAAAACCCTGTTCCCCTTCTCTCATCTATTGGACAGATATGCTCTCCTAATGAAGATCATTATGAAATACTTCACCTGTGAGGATAGGTTCTCCAGAGTCTATTCCTACCACATAAGACTCCTCATGCAGTTCACCAAAACCAAGCTGCTACATGTGCCCTACTATATTTGTAAAAGTATTGAGAAAATGTCTTCCATCATGCAAAAGATGCCTCCATCCCAACAAATGTGAAGACTTTTTCATCATTCCCTCATCAAAGTGATTGTCTCACACCAACTAGAACAACAAGGCATCCCATGGGAGGTTTTCATCGCCCATGATGATTTCACAACTCCACAGCCCATCCCTCTGCAAAGTCTACCATCATCATCTCAAATTCCTCCTCACACACCTCCATCACCCTCCACTAACCTTGGTTCATCCTCTTCATATGAATCATTTCCTCAAATAGACCTTCCTCATTCACCTTCCCCTAAGAAATCAGAAAATGAAGAGAGCAGTGAAGGAGAGAAAGATGGCCAAGAAGAAAGCAGTGATGCAAATGAAGAAAGCAGTGAAGGAGAGGAAGATGGCCAAGAAGAAAGCAGTGATGAAAATGAAGAAATCACTGATGCAAATGAAGAAAGAAGTGAGGGAGAGGATGATGAAAAAGAAGAAAATGATAAAGGAAGTGATGAAAATGAAGAAAGCAGCGAGGGAGAGGATGATGAAAATGAAGAAAACAGTGAAGGAGAGGAAGATGGCCAAGAAGAAAGAAGTGATGCAAATGAAGAAAGAAGTGAGGGACAGGATGATGAAAATGAAGAAAGAAGTACAGGCGAAGAGGAAGAAGAAAGTGATAAAGGCAGTGACAAAGAAGAAAGTATTGATGAAGAAAAAAACAGAGATGAGAGTAGTGAGCCCAATGACGAGCAAAAATACCAAAACAGTGGGTCTAATGATGAAGGAGATGACTCCAAGGATGCAGGGACAAAGGCAGCTTATCAAGATGAAAACAATGAACTAGAAAGAGAGGAAAAGAGTGAGCCTAATGAAAGTCAAAAAACAAATGACAGTCAAGAAGAAGAAGTAAACAATGAAGAAGATGACACTGAAAATGCAAAGGACAGCGGAGAGGAGGCATATGAAAGAAACAAAGAGGAAAAAGAAGACAGTGACCAAGATGGAAAAGGAAACTAAGAAGCAGAGTTTGAAAGTGATTTCAGTGAGAAAAACAATGAAGATCATGAGCCAAATAATGAAGATGATAAACAGGACAGTGAAGAAGAAACCAGCCTAGAGAACTCACCTAGTGAAGAAGAAAATGACCATCACATTAAGGGAAATGCTAATGAGAATCCCCAAGACAGTGACCCTACAAAGATTGCAAACAGTGATACAAAGGCTGAGTTAGATAACGAATACAGTGGGTCAAAATATGAAGAAGAGGACAGTCATGGAGATGACGATATATCAAGCAATGATAAAGACACCTCTAGCATTGCAAAAACAGAGGATGACAGTCCTAAATGTCTTAACAGTGATGATGGCATAAGAGATAATGAGAATGCTTATCAAAAGGGAAGTCAAGAGCAAGGTGAGAGAAATGCACACACATAGATCATCCATAACGAAAAAATAAGTCCTAAGGTCACTAATGATCAAGGTTTGCAAGTGGAACTTGTTGTACCTTTCCCCATTACCTATCAAAGAGGAGAGAGGCATGCGTTTTCTGCCTCCAAAGGGCAAGGGGCCATGCCATCCTCCTCAACTCAAAATATTGACGAAGGTAAACAACAAGTGAAAGAGGAAGAAGACAATCATGAAGAGGAGAGATAATTTGAGCTCATTCACATAGACAGTGATGAGGAAAATGAAACAAGAATTGCAAACACCCTTCTACAAGACAGGAATGCACAGATCATGGATTTGGAAGCTGAATTAGAGAGAGCTAAGGATGTCATTCACTTCTTGCAGATGCAAAACAAACAAATGAGTGGCCAGCAAGCCATCTATGAAGCAACGGCGCTCAAATACTAGAAAGAGGCTCAAAGAGCACAGGTGAAGTTGGAGGAGTACATGGGCGCCTATGAAGAAAGTGAGGATGAGGAGGGTCAATATAAAGGAAGGCCTAGAACTGTGGGTCAAAGAAAGGCTTTGGCACGAGAGAGGGAGCAAGAACCAGCCCAAGCACAACAATTTCCCCTCACTGAACTCCTTGCCATGGAAATTGAGCACAAAATTGAATCATGTCTTGAAAGGGCCAACAAACATCTTAAGAACAAACTAAAGAAGGCCAACAAATATTTGAACTTGCAGAGAAGAATGATTGAGCATTATAAACGAAGAAACCACTTTGCAAGGAAAAAACTCAAAACTTCCCAAAAGGAGGGCCCGACACAAAAAGATGAAAAATACCAAGCTAGGCTTAGTATTTTGGCCCAAGCTTCTCTAAGGTCTCCAGGGACCCATGAGGCACCTACCTACCAAATTTGGGAGAGATTGAACAACTTTTTGTTTTTTGCAAATTTTGAGGCTAGGAGCGAAGCACACCCTGTGTTGCGTTTTTTCCCAGGGCATATTCAAGGGGATAGGTTTACGTTTTTGGATTCCCCATCATTAGAGGAGTATGCTCACCAAATTTCAGCTTAGTTGGAGTTGTTTTGACCCACCAAAAGGGTCAAAAACACTCGATTTTTCACCTTTCTGCCCACTTTTATGAGCATGTGTTGCATTGCTGGAAGTATTGAAATTTTCACTTTTTGGACAAATTTTAGAGGTCATATTGAATAAATAAAGGTAGATCTAGAAATTAGACTTCAAGGTCTTTCCAACGAGCCATCACGGAGCCTTTTCCGACATCGGGAAGGCCTCCAAAACACTGTTGTTGTGCTCCTGTAGATGACTAGGTAGAATGTGTGTTTGGAAAGTTTTCATATGCTTTTCAAGGCCCAAAAGTCAATTTAATTGCTATTTTTGGCCGGAAAAGATATTTTTTAGATATTTTTGTGCCTTGGGCCTTGCAAGGCCTCAAGGACAACTTAGGATATTTCCTATTGGCCAATAGGCTTCTAGATACTCTCTTTGGTTTTCTTCTTCCTTGCTTATTATATAAGTCATGATGATTCATTGTAAATAGTTGGGAACTTGATGTGTTAAGAGAAATACATGGTTTTTGAAAGTTGAAGAACAATTTAGTGTTGTGGAGCTTGTGGATGGATTGCCTTGATTGATGGTGATGAAGGCTTGCTTGCAGGATCCCTGAGTTTAGTTAATGGTGATGTATCTCTCATATGTTCATGTTTTTTCTTGTTTTCCATATGTCCATCTTTCTATTTTGCAATAGCTCAGAAAAGTATAGGATGAGAAATTTTGTTTGAGGCACCTTAGTCCTCCTGTTAGCTATTGTTTTCATGTTTTGTTTTGCTGGGTTAGCTTAAAGAATTATTCATTGCTCCTTAGGCCCACCTAAGCTTGTCTATTTCATTTTCAGATTAATATGATAGTTTATAAACATGATTCATGGTAAGCCCTACTTGTTTTATGCTATCTAAACTCTGTCTTGAAATCTCTCTTTGATCTATTGACTGATAGGTTAAGCCAAAGAGGTCTTGTTTCGATATTGCCCTTTGAATATGCTTATCAGTTTCCTTAGAAGTTATTTATAGTTTAATGAATGATGTTTAGGCGTTCCCTCTTCATTTATTGATGTTATTTGTCTCTTGTATGTTTTCAAATCTTGAAAGTAGAACCATTGGAGTTAGATCAGTTCTCTTGCTTCCTTGTTCCACTGGATTGTTTATCTTAAATGTTTATTTGTCTAAAAGTATTGTCATTGAGTAAATGGTGTGCCCTATCTCATGATTAGTATCTTTTTCTTATCAATATTTAAGACCTCTCTATTCATATGTATTTGACAAAGGATTCTTAAATGCCCTTTGCCCTACCTTGGTTCCCAAACTTAATGTCCATTTCACCTCACACATAAACTTAAAGATCCATTAACTACACTAGATTTTCCCTGTGATGTGCCCCGATTCAATGATTTCATATACTCCATTACCCAATTGATTTGATAACCTCTCACTCCACCTATCCTACTTAGTCATCTTACCCCAACAAAAAAAAAACAACAAACCGACACTTAAGAACTATCCTAAAATCAATCATCCAAAGCGAACAAGTTCACATCCTTCGCATAATAGAGAGATCCCTCTCTGAGTCCAGGAAGGCTAGGTCCTAGGACTCCAAAGACTGGTCTGATGTTACCTTGTCATTTGGTTTACCAATTTTCCAAATCATGGGACACTAACATAATGGCGATCACGGTGGGACCTTCTGAGTTCATGACAATCTAAGTATCCCTTAGGACTTCAAAATCCCTTCATCAAATAGTATCCTATGATTTATAACTACCTCATCACTATCACTAGAAAAATGGTGATCATGATGCAGCCTCTGAGATCAGTGGCAATCTAAGTATCCCTTAGGACTTCAGAAACCTTTGTCAAATCATAGAGAACTTAACTGATAGCCTAAAAGTAAAATCTAGCTTTTTCACCATGCTAGCAAAATGATGACTCAGCTATAGGACACTCTTACAAACCTTAGGGCTGCATATAGAAACTCAAAAAACCCCAAAACATTTCTAGATTGGATTTTTGTCAGTGTTGGTGGTGGACAATAGACAGTTATCTTCAAAACAACTAAAAATATCCACCTGGCGACTCCACTAGCCTCCAATAGGCCTTATAAATTTACTAGTGTCCCTAGACCCCTATAGGATTGTGCCGAATCAACCCTAGGAAGTCTAGAATCCTAGTCACACACTGTGTGAGTTTAGCAAACATAAAAGAGGTAAAGTTTACAAAATTTTTAAAAACTTTTAGCCTCTCTAAATTTTGAGTTTGAAATCTAGCTTTGCAAAGAATCAATACCAGATCTCATCCAGACCCAAACCCTCCTACTATAGTTGATGACCCAGAAAGGATTTTGTGGAAAACTTTTGAAACTGGAAACTTAGCTACTAATAGGACCATTCATAAAGCAATCTCTATACCTGAACATCTTACAGCCTTGCAAGATCCCTAGTTTGACTTGCACCATACTAGAAACCTTTCCAGAACCAAGTCACAAAGTAGAATCGACCATACCAATCTTGAGCCCGTAGACTTACAGCAGAGTCTTAGCAGAGAAGCTTCTCCTTCCACACCACCTGATTTCCAACTTCTCCACCACTTTGGCTCTTTTCAGCCCAAGTCTGCTCAAAATCAGTTTACTAGTCCGAGTACTTCCACCACACCCATTCACACCTCCACTGTGCAAATCAATCCATCTCATATCACAAATCTTCCACTTGTAAATCCACCATTAGCTCCTATCATGGCAGCATGGTATGCACCCCTTGTGTTACCACAACCATTGGTACCTTTTCCAAATGACTACCAATCTAGAATCCCACACTTCACCGAGGTTGAATCCATCACTGCCCAACAAAATGTAGATAAAATGAATGAGGATTTTGACTACATGGAATTAGAAGTAGAAACCATGAAGATGAGGATGTTTGCCCAAATCCTAGGAGGAGAAGCTAAGAAATGGTTCAAAAGCCTAACTCCCAATAGCATACATGATCTCCCTTCCCTTTGCCAAACTTTCATAAACAAATGGGAAATCAAGAAAATCCCTCTTCAGATCCTCTTGGAATATAGCAATCTTAAAAGAAACACAGGCGAAAGTGTCCAAGACTATTGCACTAGGTTCAATAGTGTTTACAATGCACTATTGCCAAACATGAAACCCCCATTAGGCCTAGGCTTAGCTAAATTCCTAGAATTTTTTCACCCCAACATGGCCTATCAGCTGAGAGAAAGAGAGCCCCTAGCTTTAGAAGACATGCAAAAGGGAGCTATAAGTGTAGAGGCCAAATTAATTGAAAAAAGAGCTAGGCTAAGATCAGAAAAGAGGGTAACCTACAAAGATGACACCATACCCTCCACCTCCTTATCTGATTCCAAGATTGACAACCTTCTTAGAACCATGGAAAGAATGATGGAGAGAATAAACATAAATGAGAGAAAACCCCCTAGGGACAACTGGGGACAACCAACCAAATCCCAAAAATAGAAATCAGAATTATAACTTTAGAAGAGACCCACCCCAAATCAGACAAAGGGAAAATGATCAATAAATTAGGCCACCCTTCCAAGATAACTATGTTGATGAAGGGGAAAGAGATATTGAACAACTAGATGAATATCATCTAAACTTAATAGGCTCTGATAGCGAGGGTGATGTTTTTCTCACTGAAGAAGAACAAGGTTTTTTCTCCTCAAACCAAGATAAAACAAGCTATGAAGATTCAAAAGACCACGAATTGGGATTATAAAACGCCATAATGAAATTCCATAGGCAATATGATCTTAGGAGTAAGAAAAACCAAGACAACTCCAGGAAAAACAACTC
Source organism: Pinus albicaulis (assembly GCA_034641835.2). Classification (NCBI taxonomy): domain Eukaryota; kingdom Viridiplantae; phylum Streptophyta; class Pinopsida; order Pinales; family Pinaceae; genus Pinus; species Pinus albicaulis. The sequence goes on from CM076580.1 coordinate 1,118,498,265, forward strand.
AGACACTTCTGTTAAGAAAACTACCGAAAACATTCTTAAAAGAATGGCAGACAATAACAACACCATGGCTAAGAAAACCGATCCTAACAAGGATCACAAACCAAGTGTTGACACAAGCTGCCCTAGTACCTTTACTAGTGGCCCTGAGAAAACTTTGTTAACCAAAGCCCCGAATCAGAATCAGAAAATTAAAAATGTGGAAAAAATTATTGCGGATAAAACTGATGTAAATATGTCCAAAACTCAAGTGCCTTTCAATTTTGAAGGAGAGATCACTAAAATCAAAATAACCATACCTCTCACTAAACTAGTAGCTCAGGATATGTACAAATCTCAAGTTATGAAAGTTCTAAACATAGGAAATGATACCAATACTCTGAATTTGACAGATGACAAACCAGAGCCATTATTTGGACCCAAAGTAGATGGAAAATACCAAGAAGGAACCATTCCCCCATTCTATGTTAGCCTAAACATACACGACAAAATCCTGCATAATGCCATGCTAGACTCTGGTGCCTCTCACAACCTCATGCCAAAGGTAGTGATGGAAAGATTAGGCCTAGAAATAACCATGCCCTACAAATATTTGTATTCCTTCGATTCAAGAAGGGTTAAGTGCTTGGGCCTAATCAATGATTTATGTCTCAATCTGACACAAATCCCTGCTAAGAGCCTGGTCATGGACATAGTAGTGGCTGACATTCCCCCCAAATATGGCGTGCTTTTTTCCTGATCTTGGTGAGCGAAGCTTCTAGTGAACCTCCAACTTCACATGTCTTATGCTACCATCTCAATTTTTAACCAAACAAGGAGACTCTACCGGGAATCTCACATGAAGTATATGGTAAGTAGCCTAGACAGACCCAACAACACCCCTATCTATTCCATTCATTCAAACTTGGACTCATTCATCTTGTATAATGAAAATGACCTTGATGAAAAAGTGAATGAAGATCGTGAAGATCTAGGCACACTACAACAATCAGATCAGTCCCTCTATGATGAGTTCGACAGTCAAAACTATCACGACCCTGAAACACCACAAGATAATGAAACTGAACTTGATTTTCTACAAATTGAAAATGAAATGTTAGAAATAAAAACCAGTTTAGAACATGAAACAGATTGCTCAAAGGAAGGACAAACCACAAGAACACAACTTTCTCCTTTTGCTAATCCAAAAAAAATGAAATACACTCACAAAACACAAATCTTTGGGAATCTAGAACTAGATAGTCTTATGTTTTTGCCTTACCTAGATACTTCATCATCCAAGAATTTTTCCCTTTCAGAAAAATTGTCAATTCCCACAAATATTGCTATAGATCCCATAGATGTCTTTGCTAAAACTGATATAGAGGAAGATATCATGGGTAAACTTAAGAAGCCTGAAATAATTAAGTTGTCTAAAATTTTATCGCTATACACAAATGAAAGAAATACAAGACTCTGCAAAAAATTTCAGAATGCTTATGTGTGTAGGCAGGCTAGTCTAAAACCTTGTAACACAACCATTGTTCTAAAAAGCCCTCCTTTCAAAAAGAATAATGAAAATATTGAGCAGTTGAGTTCACTTAGAAAGAAGGCAAAAGCACATAGGCTTTGTATAGACTTTAGGTACCAGTATCAACCCTTCCAAAAGAACAAGTACCTTTTTACCAAAAAAGATCATACTTTACAAAGGGTAGGGTTTTCTAACCAAATCTCATTGCATGGTAGTTTTTCAAGTTACCATCAAATGATACCACTTCAGATCAATCAGCTCAAATATTTTTTCAAGTTTCCTTGGGACAATTGCATGATTAAACGAATACTTCCTGGGCTAGAAAATGCTAGAGACACTTTCCGAAAAACTATGCCTTCAGTTTTAAATTTCTTCACTATGGCATACATGGATGACTTCATCATTTGTTTTAAAGATGATAAAGAATACCTTGCCTACTTAAGGAAGATCTTTGACACAAACAGATTTGAGAAGCAAGGGTCAAAGAAGAAGCACCAAGGAGATCATGGGTTTTCTGAAAACTCTTGGAATAATCCGTATACCTTGTTGTCAAACGTTGGTAACTATGTTTTCTATTTACAAGAGCTAAATGGACAAAAATTTTAGGAGATACTTTCAAAGATAGGATGCTCAAAAACCATTACTGTAAAAATCCGTAGCTATAGTTTTTCACTCATTGTACATACCATTGTTTGAAGAAAAGGCCATAAAGAGAAAAATACAAAAACATAGAAAATAATAGAAAAGAGGGCAGATTCAAAACAAGGTATAGCCCCATACCCAAAAAATAGTAATATTGAAAGTGTGCAAGCCTAAATGCCACCACTGATGCAAAAGAATGTTGTGTTCAATCATCTAGCCTAATCATGGTTGAACATGTTTTAAATTTATTGTTGATAAGTTAATGAAAAGAATGTTGGTCAAATAATTGAAACTTTGCTTGTCGAAGAAAATAGATTAGGAAAGAAAGATATTGGTTCCACATGCTTAAATATGAACCAAAGAGAAGGATAGGGATGATTAGAAAATGATGAAACATAGCCCTCTCACCTCTAGTTTTATTTTCTTATGAAAATAAAGTTTGTGTGCAGTTTGTCTTGATGCCACGACTCATGATGAATCAGATTGTATAATCCTGGTTCAATTCATGCTTTAAATTTCTTGTCAAATAGCTTAGAGAATGAAGTTTTTCATACTGGTTAATCTTGATAGTCAAATAGACTAGGTACAGAATAAGAAGAGTTCACTAGTATAATCTAAACTCTTGGAAGAAATAAGTGTAGAAGTATATAGTTTATTTCTTTGCTTTCAAAAATAAAAGATGTCAATGGGTTTTCCGTTCAAGTGCACCCAACGAAGAGAAAATTTTAGGAAAGTAGGTTGGGTAGGCAGAAGTGAAGTTGAGCTAATCATGCTTTCAGATTATCAAAATCACTACTTCAAGAAAGCAACAGAAAAAGAAAAGAAGAAAATACGCCCAATGGATGAGGCATTTGCCTTCATAAACCAAGAGATATGAAATTTTGGACAACTCCTCAAAAGGAGCTTCCCTCCCCAAGTGGAGCCACTATTAGTCATCAGTAATTTTTACCTGTTTAGATGACTAAATGCTTATCCAATATTTCTAGAAACAAAACTCATAGAAGTCTTGTGAGTTGTATAAATCTCATTGCCTTCATCATCCTTGAGATAAAATTTTCACTATCTTTCTATTCTGTCAAGACATGGCCATCCTATCACTCTGAGAAGACCAAATCATAGATTGATGTCCCTCACTCTCACTATGCTTGCCACCTCTACCTATAACACTCTATCTTTGTTTGCCTAAGCCCTCTATTTTCACACCTTGGTTCGCCAAGTAACCCAAACCTTTCCTCCACTCACCAAGTGCCTCAAGCAATGGTGATTTTAAACTTCCTTTCTAAGATCTTTAGGTAAATCAAAATTGTTTAGTTGTCTAGGATGGCAGTGCATAAAAGTGTTTCTAAACCCCGTCTTCACCTCCAAACCTTGATTCAAGCTTTTCAGTCAAAAACCTATTCCAAAGGACATCCCAAAAGGTCATATAGAGTCTCTTAGGTTATGCATTTTCATCGTTCTAAATTCATTGTTTCTACATATATTCAAAGGTGAAGTCAAGTGAAAACAAGGGTGAAACTTATCATTGTCTAAAGACATCAAAAGCCTCCAAATGTATCTCCTCAATCAAGCATTAAGCCTACATAAAGAACAATTTACCTGTGATAAAGTATTTCTGCAAGAATGCTTTATAGTGGTTAAAAGCATAACAGATACAAAGTAAGAGGCCTAAACCCATAAATGACATTCCACTGCAAAAGAAAGGACACAACAGGCCTAAGTTCACAAGGAGGATCATGATCTCATAATAGATTGTTGTAAAGTGTTGTTCATCAAAGAGCCCTTGCATAATATCTTGAAAACAATGGCACAAGAGCACAACTATGCACAAATCAAAGATTCAAATAAACAATAAGCCTAAGTGAAAAGCCTCCTTGGTGACTACAGACAGAGATTAGAAGATGATGTCAGGAAACAATCTTTAAGGTTTGTTACCACAACATCATTTCACTACAGCAAAGGCCAAATTTAAAAAGAGTATCAGTGTGAAGGCTTCTTGAGCTCCTCAGGCACAGTCACAGGTTTACAAAATAACCACAAAAAGAGAGCCTGAGTGCTACTGCTGAGGGTGTAAAAGTGCCAAACTCCAAAGGAAGTTCAAGGATCAAAAACACTGCTTTTATGATACCACCAGCAAGTAGAAATTGATCAAAAAATGGCTAGGGTTTCTATACAAGACAGATTCTTCATGATTCTGACAAACCAGTGGCCAAATAAAGGATGAAATCATCTTTAAAAAAGGGTCCCCACAAAGGTCACTTTGTTGTTTAAAAACAACACCTGCAAAAGGAAAAAGGGAAATATTAGCAAAGAAGTCAGTGAAAAAGCAAGAAGCAAAAGACTAACCTGAGTAAAGTGGGTTTGTATCTTTAATTTTTTCAAAAGGGTATAAAAACAACCCAAACAACATCTCCCAGCTCCATTTGGTGATTTGCAATAAGATTTGAGGGTTTTATTTTTCGATTTTTTTCGGAATCTTGACAGAGTCTTCTGGTAGTTTTTATGGGCGCTACGCTCCTGTGAAAAGCTACCATACAATTTATTGAAGGGCACTGCATTCTTGTGCAGAGACGTTGCACACCTATAGAAGAGGCACCGTGCAGCCGCTGCACGAAACTGCGTTCAGGGGTGCACGAAACTACGTTTAGGGGTGCCCAACCCGCTTGCCAAATTCCTGCCGCGCTGCGCTCCTGCTGTCTACCCAGAGGCACGACTGTGCATTCAGGGGTGCACGAAACAACATTTAGGGGTGCACGAAACTGCGTGCAGGGGTGCCCGATCTGCCTTCCAACTTCCTGCCGCGCTGCGCTCTCGCTGTCTGCCCGGAGGCATGACTGTGCTTTCTGGGGTGCACGAAACTGCATTCAAGGGTGCACGAAACTACATGCAGGGGCGCCCGACTTGCCTGCCAACTTCCCGCCACACTGCATTCCTATTGTCTACCTGGAGGCATGACTATGTGTTCACAGGTGCACGACTATGCATTCAGGGGTGCACAAAACAACGTTCAGGGTTGCACAAAACAACGTTCAACACCTACACGAGACACATTCAACACTTGCCTGGTCCATTCAGCAGCTGCACAAAGCTCGTTCAAGAGCTGCCCAAGGTGACCCTACACTGCGTTCAGGACTGCCCAAGAGGTAGTGTGCTATGCTCCTACCAATAGCGTGTAGCCTCTGCCTAGGCACGTTGAGGAGATGTACGAATTTTCATTCAGGAGGCGCCCTACCTGCCCACAAGGTGTTTTGATCCAATTTCTTCAGCTGTGGGGATAATTTGAGAGGTATTTGAGTTTTCCCCTCATATTATCGTTTTTCTAAGGGTATCATTATAAAGAAAATTGTAGGTTGAGCTTAGAGAAGGAAGTAAAACCCTAAAAAGGAATATTTGTTCTCCACATTGCTGAACCATTAACATCATTGCAACCTCACCATCTCCTCTACCATTTTCACATCATTCCAAAAACAGTGTCAATTCTTTTAAGGATCTTGAGGCAGGGGTAAAAAACAAAATGTCTGAAGATGAGAATGTTGACAGTGGTGAGACAAACCAAAGGACTAAAGGGCAGCAGAGGAAGGGTGGGAAGCCAAATAGGTTTGAACCTATAAACACTGAAGAGCTGATAGCCTCTCCTACTATATTTGCCTATTTTCAAGAATTAGGATGCTATGAATTCTGTAAAAAAGTACAAAAGATCCAGAGTCACCCTCAGTTGACCAAGCTCTTTTCCCTAAACCTTCATAACCACCAAGTATACCTATCTAGGGTGAAGTTTGAGCTAACCACCAATGCCATCTCCATGGCTGCTTGAATACCTTGCATAGGGCAAAAGGTGGTTCAAACGAATGCATCTGGACCTAAGCCACTATCACCCATTATTGAAACCAAGTTGTCAAGCTGATTTCAAAACCATGTTCCCCTTCTCTCATCTATTGGACAGATATGCTCTCCTAATGAAGATCATTATGAAATACTTCACCTATGAGGGTAGGTTCTCTAGAGTCTATTCCTACCACATAAGACTCCTCATGCACTTCACCAAAACCAAGCTGCTACATGTGCCCTACTATCTTTGTAAAAGTATTGAGAAAATGTCTTCCATCATGCAAAAGAGGCCTCCATCCTAAAAAATGTCAAGCCTTTTTCATCCTTCCCTCATCAAAGTGATTGTCTCACACCAACTAGAACAACAAGGCATCCCATGGGAGGTTTTCATCGCCCAGACGATTTCACAACTCCACAGCCCATTCCTCTGAAAAGTTTTCCATCATCATCTCAAATGCCTCCTCACACACCTCCATCACCCTCCACTAACCTTGGTTCATCCTCTTCACATTAATCATTTCCTTAAATAGACCTTCCTCATTCACCTTCCCCTAAGAAAACAGAAAATGAAGAGAGCAGTGAAGGAGAGGAAGATGGCCAAGAAGAAATAAATGATGCAAATGAAAAAAGCAGTGAAGGAGAGGAAGATGGCCAAGAATAAAGCAGTGATGCAAATGAAGAAATCAGTGAGGGAGAGGATGACAAAAAAGAAGAAAGTGATAAAGGCAGTGATGCAAATGAAGAAAGCAGTGAGGGAGAGGATGATGAAAATGAAGAAAGCAGTGAAGGAGAGGAAGATGGCCAAGAAGAGAGCAGTGATGCAAATGAAGAAAGCAGTGAGGGAGAGGATGATGAAAATGAAGAAAGAAGTAAAGGCAAAGAGGAAGAAGAAAGTGATAAAGGCAGTGACAAAGAAGAAAGTATTGATGAAGAAGAAAATAGAGATGAGAGTAGTGAGCCCAATGATGAGCCAAAAGACCAAAACAGTGGGTCTAATGATGAAGGAGATGACTCCAAGGATACAGGGACAGAGGCAACTTATCAAGAGGAAAATAGTGAGCCTAATGACAGTCAAGAAGAAGAAGTAAACAATGAATAAGATGACACTAAAAATGCAAAGGACAGCGGAGAGGAGGCATATGAAAGTAGCAAAGAGGACAAAGAAGACAGTGACCAAGATGGAAAAGGCAGCCAAGAAGAAGAGTTTGAAATTGATTTCAGTGAGAAAAACAATGAAGATCATGAGCCAAATAATGAAGATGATAAACAGGATAGTGAAGAAGAAACCAGCCTAGATAACTCACCTAGTGAAGAAGAAAATGACCATCACAATAAGGGAAAGACTAATGAGAATTCCCAAGATAGTGACCCTACAAAGAGTGAAAACAGTGATACAAATACTGAGTTAGACAGTTAATACAATGGGTCAAAGGATGAAGAAGAGGACAGTCATGGAGATGAAGATATATCAAGCAATGATAAAGACACCTCTAGCATTGCAAAAAAAGAGGATGACAGTCCTAAAGGTCTTAACAGTGATGATGGCATAAGAGATAATGAGAATGCCTATCAAAAGGGCAGTCAAGAGCAAGGTGAGAGAAATGCACACACAGAGATCATCCATAACGAAAAAAGAAGTCCTAAGGTCACTAATGATCAAGGTTTGCAAGTGGAACTTGTTGTACCTTTTCCCATTACCTATCAAAAAGGAGAGATGCATGTGTTTGCTGCCTCCAAAGGGAAAGGGGCCATGCCATCCTCCTCAACTCAAATGATTGAAAAAGGTAAAAAAAAAAGTGAAATAGGAAGAACACAATCATGAAGAGGAGAGAGAATTTGAGCTCATTCACATAGACAATGATGAGGAAAATGAAACAAGAATTGAAAACTCCCTTCTACAAGATAGGAATGCACAGATCAGGGATTTGGAAGTTGAAATAGAGAGAGCTATGGATTTCATTCACTTCTTGCAGATGCAAAACAAACAAACGAGTGGCCAGCAGGCCATCTATGAAGCAAGGGCACTCAAATACTGGAAAGAGGCTCAAAGAGCATAGGTGAAGTTGGAGGAGTACATGGGCGCCTAGGAAGAAAGTGAGGATGAGGAGGGTCAATCTAGAAGAAGGCCTAGAACTATGGGTCTAAGAAAGGCTTTGGCACAAGAGAGGGAGAAAGAATCAGCCCAACCACAACAATTTCCCCTCACTAAACTCCTTGCCATGGAAATTGAGCATAACAGGGAATCATGGCTTGAAAGGGCCAACATACATCCTGAGACCAAACTAGAGAAGGCCAACAAAGATTTGAACTTGCAAAGAAGAATGAGTGAGCACTATAAACGAATAAACCACTTTGCAAGGAAAAAACTCAAAACTGCCCAAAATGAGGGCCTGGCACAAAAATATGAAAATACCAAGCTAGGCTTAGTATTTTTTCCCAAGCTTCTCTACAGGTTTCCAAGGACCCATGAGGCACCTACCTACCAAATCTGAGAGAGATTGAACAACTTTTTGTTTTTTGCAAATTTTGAGGCTAGGAGCCCAGCACACCCTGTGTTGCACTTTTTCCCAGGGCATCTTTAGGGGGATAGGTTTACGTTTTTGGATTCCCCATCATTAGAGGAGTATGCTCACCAAATTTCAGCTCAGATGGATTTGTTTTGACCCCCCAAAAGGGTAAAAAACACTCAAATTTTCACTTTTCTGCCCACTTTTCTGAGCATGTGCTGCGTTCTTGGAAGTCTTGGAATTTTCACTTTTTGGACAAATTTCAGAGGCCAGATTGAAGAAATAAAGGTATATCTAGAAAGTAGACTTCAATGGCTTTCCAACGAGCCATCACAGATCCTTTTCCGACATCGGGAAGGCCTCCAAAACACTGCTGCAAAAAGGCCTATTTTTGTGTTGCACTCCTGGAATAATTTCAATTTTTGACACAGTGTGCTGTGCTCCTATAGATGATTGGGAATAATGTGCGTTTGGAAATTTTTCATATGCTTTTCAGGGCCTAAAAGTCAATTTAATTGCTATTTTTGGTCGGAAAATATATTTGTTAGATATTTTTGTGCCTTGGGCCTTGCAAGGCCTCAAGGACAACTTAGGATATTTCTTGTTGGCCAATAGGCTTCTAGATACTCTCTTGGGTTTTCCTCTTCCTTGCTTGTTATATAAGGCATGATGATTCATTGTAAACATTTGGGAACTTGATGTGTTAAGAGAAATACATGGTTTTTGAAAGTTGAAGAACAAATTAGTGTTGTGGAGCTTGTGGATGGATTGCCTTGATTGATGGTGATGAAGGCTTGCTTGCAGGATCCCTGAGTTTAGTTAATGGTGATGTATCTCTCATATGTTCATGTTTTTTCTTGTTTTCCATATGTCCATATTTCTATTTTGCAATAGCTCTAAAAAGTATATGATGAGGAACGTTGTTTGAGGCACCTCAGTCCTCCTATTAGCTATTGTTTTCATGTTTTATTCTGCTGGGTTAGCTTAAAGAATTCTTCATTGCTCCTTAGGCCCACCTAATCTTTTCTATTTCCTTTTTGGATTAATATGCTATTTTATAAACATGATTCACGGTAAGCCCTACTTGTTTTATGCTATGTAAACTCTGTCTTGAAATCTCTCTTTGATCTATTGATTGATAGGTTAAGTCAAAGAGGTCTTGTTTCTATATTGCCCTCTGAATATGCTTATCAGTTTGCTTCGAAGTTATTTATAGTTTAATGAATGATGTTTAGGCATCCCATCTTCATTTATTGATGCTATTTGTCTCTTGTATGTTTTGAAATCTTGAAAGTATAACTATTGGAGTTAGATTAGTTCTCTTGCTTCCTTGTTCCACTGGATTGTTTATCTTAAATGTTTATTTGTCTAAAAGTATTGTCATTGTGTAAATGGTGTGCCCTATCTCATGATTAGTATATTTTTCTTATCAGTATTTAAAACCTCTCTGTTCATAGGTATTTGACAAAGGATTCTTAACTGCCCTTTGCCCTACCTTGTTTCCCAAACTTAATGTCCATTTCACCTCACATATAAACTTAAAGATCCATTAACTACACTAGATTTTCCCTGTGATGTACCCCAATTCATTATAGAGATATCAATGATTTCAAAGACTCTATTGCCTAATTGATTTGATAACCTCTGACTCCACCTATCCTACTTAATCATCTTACCCCAACCAAAACAAACAACAAACCGACACTTAACAACTAGCCTAAAATAAATCATCCAAAGTGAACAAGTTCACATCCTTTGCATAATAGAGAGAGCCCTCTCTGAGTCCAGGAAGGCTAGGTCCTAGGACTCCAAAGACTGGTCTGATGTTACCCTGTCATTTGGTTTACCAATATTCCAAATCACGGGACACTAACATCATCCATCAATCATCTAGAGTCTTAGGTCATTCATTACACCTTCATTTAGGTTAGAGCCTAGGTCTCATTTGTTTCACCACCACGATGTCCAATCATGTCATTAAATAAAGGAAAATATAGGTCATTGTCATTAATCAAATCACCTTCATTAGGAGTTAACAAAGATAGGTAATAAAACAAAGGCAACTTGTCCTTTTTCAAGAAGTATGCTACATGGTTGAAAGAGCTCCTCTCTCATGCTCACAACTCTCCACAACCATCCAAGGGTAAAATCAGCTTGCAAAAAGGTTTAGAGACCTCCTAATCAGTAAGTGGATGTTTTTCACACCTCTTTCAAATCAAATTCTTCAGCAAATGAGTGGTACCTTCATTAGGTCATCTCCAATATGTTTTTTGTGTTTTTCATTCTTGAATTGTTTCAGCAAATAAAAATCTAATATAACCATCCAAAGATTTCACACAACATTCATACACCATTCCCTAACACTCCCTATCACTCGCACCCCTCTTTTACAACAATTTCATTAAAATCCCAATTTTCACTACATTCTTGCAGGAAAACTAGGAAATTCCTGTGTTTTGACCTTTTGGGCACCTTCCTCATGCCCATTTCAAGAAATTTCACTTGCAATATGAAGCCAAATCATCACTGTACCTCCTCAAATTTTTATTGATTTTTCCCTGACTTCCTTCCACCCCATTCTTGCCCCTAAAATCACCTTACCACTATCCCCTGTTTTCCTAATTCTACACCTCCCCTACCCATTTCATCTAGCTAAGGTTTTCATCTTGTTGAAAAACACCATGGAGGGAGAAGTGAAAGGCCCATAAGGGAGGTCATCACTCCATTTTTGAGCCAACTCAGACTCATGGCATCGTTTTAGAGCTTCTTGATCATTTGCTAGGGTTTAATTGCACATAGCGACAATTTTGCTTCAAGATAAGTTCTTGAAGAAATGGAGATGAATTTGCAAAACGTGAAAGAGATTTTGGTCAATAATAGACCAAATAACAAAACCCTCCTTCATTTTATGCACATGTATTATTATTTGAGATAAATGCCAAAAATACAGTTGCTCCAGGTCATTTTCTGCACTTTTGAACAAGTTGTCTTCAAGTCAATGTTTCAGGGGTTTGGAGCAGGGTTTTACAGTGCTTTATGACTCCATTTTGTAGCGGACATCCTAATATTTCAAACCATACTACTGGAAGCCCAAAAATCCTCTTGGAAGGCCTCAAAAATCCCTCTCAAAGTATGTGTGATGCTTCTTCTCATAGTACACTAAGTTTCTGCAAAGTTTTAGCAATAAACTTCAAACTTGGATTCTGAGAAAATGGGAAAGTATATTGGAAAACGAGAGAAGGTTTTTGTTCATAACATGCCAAAGAAAACAATGTCTCTCATTTTTTCAAAACACGTTATGGTTAGAGAGATAAGTATCCATATTTAATCCCTATGTTTGCAGAAAATTTATGGAAAATCTGAAAAAATGGTCAATACAGAAGCACGACACTTTTTCTCAGAGAACTCAAATGAAGAATGGGCTATTTTTTTGGATGCATTTTGACTTCTAAATTAAAAAATAGGTCTTTTTTTTTCATTAATACACCCCTTTATTATGGATAAAAATCCAAAAAATGCCTCCTTTTCATGTTTCTACCAATGTTTTTGACTAGGCGCGGCGCTTCTGGAGTGAGGTTGGGAGAATAAAGTTTTGGAGGTCTTCCCGTGGGTGTTTTATCAATTTTGAAGATGTATTGGAAATAAGACACATAGGGCTACCCATCCCAACCTTCATAACTGCAAATGGATGCTTTAAAGTGGGTCAAAATCACAACTGAATAGGCATGATGCTTCTGTTAGACACGCTTGACGCTTCTGCTAGTGGCACTACGTTTCTACATTGGATTCCCTTCAGACAACCCTCAAGCAAGGAAAAATTAAGAATTCCATGCTAATCTGTCCGATGAGGTGTCATTTGAGTATTTGAGTTTTTTTTTGCCTCTTATGATGAGGAAACATGTAATTTAATGAAGGAGACACACACTCCTAGTCTTTAGCTGAATTTTAGGGAATAGTTTCTAACTTCCCTAGATTTTAGGAAGTGAATCATCTGATGTAATTATGATTATTTTGGATAGGATTTAGACCCTATGAGGTTTCGTGACTCTTATTTTCCTATATGTAGTCAAATTCAAGCCATTTGAAGGGTTGGATAGTTGTTATTTGCAGTGGAGCTATTGTATAAGCTTTTTTTAATGAAATCAAAGACAATGTTGCATACATAGTGTTGATACTCCAATGGTATGCCTTTGAGCATTTTTTTTTCTTTGTAAACTTATCATGTTGAATGTTATGTTATCCATATTTCACATATATTTTTCTTTATGTTAATCTTATCAGTTTATAGACAGAAATCATGCTTTCCATGCTTTGTTTTTATAAGATTTACATGAACATGTCCCTGCTCTTTTGATGAATGAATTAATTTTAATGCTCATTATGACTCTCTCTATGTTCACCCTATAGAAAATGAAAAATTAAGCATGCTTCTAAGCTTACCTACCTTGCCTCACCCTTACCTCTACATTCTAGCCTTTGAAATCTGATCTAAACCCTAGACCTAGTTCCCCAACTGTCATTCCTATCGAGAAAAACTCCAAACAAACAAAAAATCCCAATCTACCGAGAATCATAACTAGCCTAAAATAAATATATTCAGCCATCTCATTAGCTACAAAGTGACATTGAGAGAGCCCTCTCTGGTCTTGGTAGGGTTAGCTACCAGACATAAAGGTTGGTTTGTGGTTACCTTCCTTCAGCTCCATTCTCAGCCTTGGGAATCGTGAGGGGGGGGGGGGAGTGATAACAGCATCAACCCACACTAGTTGAGAAACTACTTCCTCAAATGAAGAAGGATCTGACTTAATGAGCTCTATAATGAGAGACATATGCCTAGTGTATCTATATGGTGACCCCATCTGCCTGCGGAAGGATGTAGGAGATCCCACATGATCCCTAACATCTTTCTCCAACCTGTCAACCTCTCTGGTTCTCTTCCTCCTTTCTCTAGAAGGTTCTGGTTGATTGGGTTCCTCTACTCGGTCTCATGTCTGCTCCTCCACTAGAGGCTGCTCCACAACATCTTGAAGTTATGTTTGAGTTTTCTCCTTAGGAACTAGAAGCTCCTCCTCTAGTGGGATACTCATCTCTCACTCTAGATAGCATCGCATATCCTTATCCTCATCAAATTTGATATCTCTCCTCACTACTGTCACCCTGAGTGAGGGAAAATACAACCTATAGTTACGTGGAATCTATGTGTATCCAACAAAGACCCCTCATATCAGTTGTAGGCTCCAATTTATTCCTGATATTCTTGGATACATGAAAATACACAGTAGCTCAAAAAAATTGAAAATGAGATACATATGGATTCCTCCCATAAAAAGCGTCTTTAGGTGTGATCATGACAAGTATTCTATGAGGGCTCCTATTCCACAAATAAACTATGGTGTTGCATAATTTTGCATAGATGCAATGGCATCCCTTGATCATGCAACATGGCTCTTGTTTCTCCCACTATGCTTATGTTCTTCCTTTAAACCACCCTATTTTGTTGAGGGTTATGAGGTGCTATCAATACTCTTTTAATACCCTCATTGGCACAAAATTCCTTGAATGTGTTAGACATAAATTCTCCTTTATTTTCAGTTCTCAGGGCTTTCAATTTCTTACTAGTCTCCTTTTCAACCAATTCTTTGAATTCAACAAATTTGGAAAACACTTCATCCTTTTTCCTCATGAAGAAAATCCAATATTTTGTAGAAAAGTCATCAAAAAAAATTACATAATACTTATGTTTTGTTGTAGAGGCTATAAAAAATGGTGTTGGACATTGGATAAACCAACACTCCCCATGTGTTTCGTGACATTGACTACCCACCTCTTGTGGATCCTTATCTCTAGTGGTGCGATCATTGACTAACACCTGTGGGTTTTGGTCTAACAACAATCATGATTCCCAACAAGTGGTATCATAGTGTAGTTCACGAGTTCGATGCACACCTGGCTCGCATTGGGGGGGAGATTATTGGACATTGGATAAACCAATGCTCCCCATGTGTTTCGCGACATGGACTAACCACCTCTCGTGGATCCTTATCTCTATTGATGCACTCATTGATTAACATCTACAAATTTTGTTCTAATGAAAATCATGATTCCCAAAAAATGGTCCACATACGTCAGAGTGGACTGACTCCAATATGGATCCAACTTTTCTATTTTAGCCCTAGAAGGAGGATTTGACATATTTCTCTAATGTTCATCCCTTGCAGGCATCATGCTAGTCAAGGGTGAATTTCGGGAGATCAGTGGCAATCTACTACATGGTTTTTAAGGCGTCGTGGTGCACATGTCCCAACCATTTGTGCTAGAGTTCTCCAACATCTTGACTCTACACATTTCTTCCCTTATACTTAGTGCAATGCAATATTCCACCACAAGTTTGTAGATAATTTTCACTCTAAATCCAATCTGTTTCACTTTGTCAGTAGCTACATGTCTCAGAAAGGCTTTCCCTTTATTGAAAATTCCATCATAGTATCTATCCTCCAATATAGCTACATATATAAAATTCTTCTTCAGACCGGGTACATACATAATATCTTCCAGATGATGATAGGATCTTGACTATATCCTAAAGGTTACAATTCCAATTCCTTTGGTACTGTACCTCAAACCATCCTCAAGTTATATGTGCATCTAGAGATCCTTCCCTCTAGGCTACTGAATAATTATTTGTGTCCTGTCATATGGAATGAGGCACCTAAATTTAGGTACCAAACATTCCCCATTACAGTGTTGGCCATGCATGAAATTAGGGTGAAGTCTAATTCAAATTCCGAGGCAAGTGCTTGACCTCCTGCTCCTCATGAAGGCTTCTTGTTAGACTTTTTGTGTGGACATTTTGTTGCATAGTGCCCATATTCATTGTAGTGAAAAAAAAATTGTCTTTCTTAGGTCCTTCTTCTTTCAGTTGTTCTCACTAAACTCTATCTTGCTTTGGGCCTTCTTTCTCTTAGATTTCTTGCTCTTCCCAACCAAGGAAAAATTTTCTTCCTCCTCAACTTTGGATGTTACTCAATCTCTATTATTCCTTAAAATTTCTTCTTGCACCAAATCAGACCAAAGTCTCTCCCAATTTGTTTGTGTCCCTTCCATTTACAAAGTCCTAGTAGCCATGATAGTATTTTGGAAGGCCAAGGAGAGCTAGGCTCACGAGGTCATAAGATGGCACATTTTTTGTGAGCCCTGGTATTGCGCCAAGAGTGTTGCAACTCCCAAGGGCTGCCTTACTTTAATTTATCAACCCGGGGTTCGTACAAAATTTGAGGTGACAGTGCTATATACACAACAGATGCATTATATTCATGTCATCCTCTTCTGCTTTACGAAAGGGTGCTACTTCTAGGGTTTCTCAGTGAATTTTGTCACACTTCAATGAAACTAAACTAAATTTTATAAAGGAAATGACAAAAATGTAATTGATTTAATGTGCAAGAAGGAAATGACTATAAGAAACTAAATTAATTTGCTGAAAAGAAATGGCAGGAAGGAAACTAATTTAGAAAACAAATAGCAGAAAGGAAACTAATCCTAAACCACACTTTACTTGGCCAAACAGTTAAATGCACTATACGTATCCTATGATCTATCTACCATGCTTCTATCCATGCAACTAGGCTATCCATGACCTAATTATAATTAAAAGAATTAATTTGCAGCTTGGAGGGAAGAAAAGGGCTAAAAGAGGCTAATGGGGGGTTTAAACCATGAAACGAGTTTTGGAAGTGGAAATAGAGGGTTAAAACCTTATGAAACTTTATTATACTGTGATAAATGACATTGGAGCGGAAGGAATTCAAAAGTGCAACAGAAGAGTGCGATGGAGGTCACAATTTGTGATGTACGATGTCACAATCGCAACTTCGCAAGTTTAAAGGGATAGCGGTAAGGATTGACAAGAATGAACTAAAATGTGAAAAGTCTGATTTGCTATGTAGTAAATGTTGTGGGTTTTGATCTGCGATGTGGTAAGTTCAGCGAAGTGCAAAGTTCGACGAGTGACGTGGTGGAGTTATCGCATCGGTAGAATAAGCGGTAAGTGTTATGCGAAAATATAAATGATGCAAAGTGTGATTTGCGACACGGTAAAAGTTGTGGGCTGCAATCTACGTTGTCGCGGCAGGACCGACGACAAGGCGCGATTTCACAATATCACAATCGCAAGAACAAGCGCTAATTGATTAAAGGTAAAAGTTGAAAGTTGTGATTTGCGAAGTGCGATGTACAGTGGCATGAGACTCGAGCAGCAGAGGCGGAGGTCGGGTTTTCAATGGTTTTGAATGGTTTTTCACGTGTTTTGCATAAAAAGGGTAAGGCAGCCGTGAACGGAGAAAAACAGAGAAATAAGGCTTTGAAGGGATTAAGTGCGTTAGGTAAAGGAAAGAAAGTACAACGTTAAGATGAGAAGAAAAGGAGGGGAATGGAGGCATAAGAGCAGTGATCAGAAGTGAGACACGCCTGTGGATTCATCCACAGGAAACTAAAAAAAAATGTAGGATGAAACAATGAAAGAAAGGCTTGGACTTGGTAATAAAAATTATTGCCGAAACTCAAACATAAAGCAATTTTGGCATGTGGGGAGGTCTGCCCTACTCGAACTCTATTGACAGAGCTGAGAGGGGGGAGACTTGACCACAGTATTTTGGGGTTTTTCCTCTATTTTACTACACATAAGAAATTAAAACTACAGCAGCACAAAAACTAAACAACAATGAAACTTATCAAAAGCAGATCTAAATTAAATGGTAGAAGCAAAACTAGCTAAATGACAGAAAGGAAATGATAGGAACAACAAAGAAGCTGAGGCACATGGATTGGGCCCTAACCCACGAGCCTAGCCCCTCTTAAACTTAAATAAGTCAAATGGAATCAATCTTCTCATTTCATAAAAGAATAACTTCATACATCTCTGAGAGTTTGATCACTGAATAAAACAAAAATCTCAATAGCTCACAACAATAGTTCTGAGTGGAATCGAAACTAGAACAGACTAACTCTTCCTAGCTCTAGCTCTACTCTATTTATTCTATAGGGCAGCTACCAACAACTCCCTAAAAAATGGTGATTGACTCCACTTGACTCTTAGTGAACAAGGATTGGGTGCACTCCTCTTTGAGTTGCTTGGTTGCCTTTGGAATTCAAATTGCTGGAGAGAATAATTGGGGATCCTTTGGCTACTTCTAGAATTCAAATTGTTGGAGAGAATATTTGGGATCCTTCGGCTGCCTTTGACGGTGGAAAATCCTCCTATAAATCCTCTTTGTTGTCTCCTCCAAGTCTTTATGATAAAATCCTTATAAAAATGATTAATAATTCATGATTTTCTACACTCAACCTTATATTAGGCACTCAGAGTATGTTAGCCTTAATCACCACCTATATTAGCATCATAAAACCAAATAATAATAAAAATGCAAGAAAAAGAGATCTAAGAAGGAAAAAAGGTGACTATTAACCCCTCCAAATATGTCTAATGATGGAGCTCATAATCACCCCCCTACTGAATGGTTGCTAATACTCTGGAAACTAATCCTCCTCCTCCTCCTGCATTTCCTTTAAGGCTCTAACAACCCCCCTGATTTCCTGAGGAAGAAGTGTGGGAGTTTCCCCAAGGGGGTAAAAACCATTATTCTTTTCTGCATTCCCCTATTCTCTATCTTGTGCATTTCTGTCCTCTTCATCAATTAGCCTAAGTAACAAAGGTGGGATGAGCTTTAGTCCCAACCATCAGATCATTTTGGCCTGCATGGCTCTCTTGTATAATGGTGCCCTTTCCAATGCACCCCTTAGTATTTCTAGAGTATGGTACTCCCTATTCATGAGGTTGTGAGGGAGGTTGTTCCATCTCCTCTGGCCGGCCATAATGTACTCATCTTCTATCTACCTAGAGACATCATCAAAGTGGCCTATCGCCTAGTTTTGAGTCTGAAGGTAGCTTTCAACTAGTGCAGGGTCCCTTTCAATCTCTCGATGGTTAAGGATGACTGCTCTTGGGCTGAGAAATTCTGATATGATATATAAGGGTTCTCTATTTCTTCTTCCCATGACCTTCCATATCTCTTTTGCTCTAGTGTCTTCATTCACCATCCAATGTGATAGAGCCATTAACTACATATCCCACATTGTAGGATTGGGGTCCCAAATATCCAAATTTGTCAGCACAAAGTTATGCACATAAAAATCTGCCATATTTTCCTGATCAGCCATGTTATCTTGCTTGTGGAAATTCATGAATTTCCTACAATCTTGGAAAGGCAGTGATCAATGGGAGGCTAGAGTTTTGATTTGAAATAGAAGCCATTGTTCTTTGAGGTACACATCATATGAGTCAGAGGGGAATCTATGCTGAAGGGATTCTATGCATAAGTCTGCCATGGTGGCTACTTGCTATTCTTTTTTTTGCAATTGCTCCTTTAGTGCTACATTCTTTGCCTGTGCCTTCTGCAGTTGCTCCTTCAGAATTATCTATTCAATTCTTTCCTCCCCCCTTGGTGATTCTTCAATCATAATTGGTCTTATGGGAGAAGTTTCTAGTTCTCTCTGATTCTTGTCAGCTCTGGAATACCTAGAGGTTTGCCTTTTCCTCTTTGCACTCAGAGGAGCTATGGTGGAAACTATATTTTTGCATTGAGGGGATGTGGTGTTGTGTTGTGAGTCTGTTTCTCGCCCACTTTCTGCTATGTCTATGACTTCTATGGCCATCTATTCTATTTTTCTTTGGCCCTTTGTCTCTTCCTCTTCTTCTTCTGGTTCTTCTTGTTTCTGTTAGTTCTTCCTCTTCTTCTTTAAGCGTTGTGTGCTTCCATCAGTGTCTCTCTCTTTAAAAAATTTCATTCTACTAGTTTGGATGAGACGACATCTCCTTTTATTAGATAGCGCAGCTAATTTTGGATTGCTTTTGTAACGTTGTAGACAGTTGTTTCCTTATCTTTTTAGTTCATGATGGACTGCATGTTTCCTCCATTTGATCTCCTCTACTCCACTTGATATAAATTCTTTTCTTTTGCATGCCCACGTGGCGTGTAATTCCAGTTTTATTCCAGTCATACTTCATGGTCGTGGCCGAGTTAACAAGCCACCTTTCTGCCCCTTAAACTCTAAGTCTGCAAATTAATTATTGATGGCTATTACGGATGTGTAGCAAGGGGTGAGAAGCTATACTTGAGTTTACATGTTGTTTCCAAGGAGGTTGTAGGAGTGGGAGGTTGGAGACAAGCCTTTTTGATGTTGTGTTCTTCACCATATTTCTGCACTCTAAATGAGCAACATGTTGAATGAGCAACTTCCTAAATGAGCTGATAATATTTACTTGTTGTTTCTCTCTGCTATGGATGTTGTGGTGAGCGATATGCGATGGGCGGAAGTGACGTGGCAGACGAAGGTGGGGAATCACCTGCACATTGCAAATCGCAAGAATTATGTGTGCACAATCAAGGGTAAACAGTAAAAAGTGTGATGTACGAAGTGCAATAGTCGAACGGAGGTGGGGCCACCCGCACATCGCTAATCGCAATATTTATGTGTGATAAGTGAAGGTTAAATGTTATATTTTCTGAAGTGAGGGGGAAGGGAAGGTGACGTGGCACAGACGGAGGTGGGGTCCCGCCCGTAGATTTCATATCGCAAGATTTAATGGCGCGCGATGGAAGGTAAGAGTTAAGATTTGCGGGGAGCGATGTGTGATGAGCGGGGGGATGAGTGAGGTGGCAGATGGATGACGGGCTGCTTACATCACTGCGGGGGTGCTCTGGGTTACATCACACCCATCGGGGATCTGCCCCCATAGTGAACGTGAGTCGTAGATCAATGTTCAGCGGACTTCTGGCAGATTCAACTGTGGAGGCACCAACATTGGTAACCTATGGGTTTTTTGTGCCCACAGGTTTCCATTGATGTGAGATTATCGTTCATTTCTTTAACTCTCACCCAATTATTAGCATGGGTGTTAATCCATGATGGGTGATGAATGATGTGGCATGGCGGAAGTGGGGGCCGCCTGGCCCACGCTTGAAGCATTGGGCATTCATCTTACCCGCTCCAGCTGTTCATTTGCTTGAATTTGATGTTTCCTTATCCCTTCAAAATAATCACAAGCCAACAGGTGGCATTCTCGTTCTCCTGGAGTCTGTTACGCAACTTTCCTTCTTGTTCTTCTTGGCAGTCCATGAACAACTTCGTTTTTTTTTTTTTTTTGAAGGAACTTCTTGATGTTTGTGTGTTGCTTCTCTTGCTACATTGTGCTTAGGAATGGAGGAGTGTGGTGTATGGAGGTGATGGAGGAAGTTATGAAGATTAATGGAGTGAATGGTGGGATGGACGGTAAGATAGAATAAGGGAAAAGAAGATTAATGCTTCCCTGTGTCCAGAAACCATTAACAACCTGCAAAATAGAAAACACAGAGATGAATTTTTTTCTTTTTCTTTTTTTTCTTTTTTTTTTTTGAGAGAAAGTGGACTGCCTCCATGGAGGTTTTCAACCCACAAACTTGGGTTGGGTGCCTCAGAGAGGTTTTCAGCCATGGATCTTTATTCTCTTCTTCTCTCTTTTTTTTTTTTTGCAAGTGAGTTGCCTCCATTGAGGTTTTCAACCCACAAGCTTATTCTTTTTTTCCTTTTTTTAGGAGGTGTAGAAAACTATGCAGTTTCCCATCACATACACCTCTCTGCTTATTGAATTTATGAACTCTTCCTTTGACAAAGGCTTCTTGTAAATTTTAAGTCTGTGACCATTGATAAGTAAGGGGATTCCTTCCTCATCTATGGTTGTGAATTGAATTGCTCCATTATCAAAACATTTTTCCACTATGTAAGGTCCTAACCATATTGTCATCAACTTGCCTTTAAAATATTTAAACCTTGAATCATACAACAGTGCCCAATCTCCTTCTAGGAGGGTCTTTTCTTTGATGTTCTTGTCATGCCATAGCTTCCTTTGTAGCTGAACTACCTCTGTGTAAAGAAGTGCTTGCATTCTAAACTCATCCAATCCATTTAGTTGCAGCAACCTCTCTTTTTGAGCATTTGATAGATCCAGATTTAATTCAGCTACCATTCTTAAAGTATTGAATTCAAACTCAATTAAAAGTAGAGCTTTCTTACCATAGACTAGTTCATAAGGAGTGAATCCTATTGTTGTCTTATAAGTAGTGTTGTAGGCCCAAGTAGCTTCTACCAATCTATCTGCCCAATATTTTTTGCTGTTGCTCACAACCTTGGTGAGGATTCTCTCTAAAGCTCTTTTAGTTACTTCTACTTGTCCATTTTCCTAAGGGTGATAGGAAGTAGAAGTTCTATGCTTAATCTTGTGCTTCCTCAAAAGATTCTCAATGAGGTGAGAGGTGAATTGTGCTCCCTGATCTGTGACTATTTCTCTGGGGTATCCAAATTTGTAAAACACATTATCCCTCAGAAATTCTACTACTTTCTCCTTGGTTTCTACCTTTAATTCTTTTTCTTCAGCCCACTTTTTCAGGTAATCAATGCAGACTATGATATACTTATTTTGTCTGGATGGTGGATCAAAAGGTCCAAAAAATTCCATGCCCCAATTATCAAATGGATCAAGAGACACCTGAGGGTGTAAGGGAATTTCATCCCTTTGTGTGGGTTTCCCCATCCTTTGGCACTGGTCACACCTGCTGGTGTATCTTCTGGAAACTTTGTGAAGGGTAGGCCAACAGTATCCTGCCTGCAAAACTTTGTACGAAGTTCTATTTGTAGAAAAGTGGCCTCCACATGAGCTATCATGACATTTAGAGAGGATATCAAAAACTTCTTCCTCCCTCACACATCTCCTTAGGATTTGATTAGGGCCTAGCTTGAAAATGTTTTCCCCAATCCATGTGAAAGGGGTGCCTTTTCTAATGATTCTACTCCTCTCCCTGAATGAAAGATTAGGAGGGAGTTTTCCAGCAAAAAATTATTTGGCTATATCAGCAAACCATGGTGAGAATGCTGATATGGAAAAGAGGTTTTCATTTGGCAGTTGGTCATCCACCATTCCTTCTTCACCTGCAGGGAGAACTAACCTAGACAAAAAAATCTGCAACAACATTTTCCTTTCCAGGTTTATCAACAATAGTCAAATCAACTTGCTGCAAAAGTAACAACCATCTAATTATCCTAGCATTTACATTTGGTTTTTTCATTAAATGCTTGATGGATGCATGGTCAGTGTGGACAAAGTTCTGATATCCAATGACATAATGCCTGAATTTTTTCAATGCATGGACAATGGCTAACATCTCCTTCTCAGTAACAATATAATTTAGCTCGGCCTTTGACATATTCTTGCTGGTGAAATAAATAGCATAAGGGATTTTTTCCTCTAATTTTCCTAATTCTACCCCTACAGCTTTGTCGGATGCATCAGTGTGGATGTGGAAAGGGAGAGTCTAATTTGGACCTCAGAGGATGGGGGCAGTAGTCAACTGTTTCTTAATGAGCTCGAAAGCATCTTGACAAGGGCCAGACCAAGTAAACTTAGAATCCTTGGCCAATAACCCAAATAATGGTGAAGCCATCTTGCTAAAATCTTTGATGAACCTTCTATAGTAACCAACTAAGCCTAATAAAATCCTAACATCTTTCTTCTTTTGAGGAGAAGGTACCCATTTGATGATAGTGATTTTTTTCGGGTCTACCTATATTCCTTCTTGGGATATGGAGTGTCCTAATACAACCCCTTCTTTCTTCAGGAATTCACACTTTTTTGGGCTCAAGGAGAGATGCATCTCAATGCAACTTCTTATTACTTTACCCAAATTGTAGAGAGCTTCCTGGAAGTCATCCCCATATGGTGTGAAATCATCCATGTATATTTCGACGAGTCATGGACTAACTTAGAAAAGATGCTCAGGATGGCCCTTTAGAAGGTGGCTGGGGCATTGCCTAACCCAAAGGGTAGGACTCTATAATAAAAGGTACCCCAGGGGTAGGTGAAAGTAGTCTTATCCTGGTCTTCAGGGCTTATTTGAATATAATTGTACCCATTGAACCCATCTAAGAAGAAAAATAACTTCTTCCCTATAAGGCCATCCAAGACTTGGTCTATAAAGGGAAAAGGGAAATGGTCTTTCTTGGTGGCTTTGTTAAGTTCTCGATAATCAACACAAATTCACCACTTCCCATTCTTCTTTGGAACTAGGACAAGATGAGATACCCACTCACTGTCCGATATAGGATATATGAACCTTGCATCCAATAGTTTTTGTAGGTCCTCTTTGATTATGTTCTTCACAGCCGGGTTCATCCTTCTTTGGTATTGTCTCATAAGCTTGCATCCTTCTTTGATGTAAATGTGATGCCTGCATACTGCAGGATGCACCCCTTTCATGTCCTTGTAATCCCAAGCAAATGCTTCAAGATTTTCTTTCAAAAGCTAGCATAGCTGCTTCTCTTCTTCATTCAAGAGATTTGGGTTGATTTTCAGAGATCTGGATGGATCAAACTCAATAGCCTTGGTGGTTTCAGAGTTTGTCTCAACTTAGTGCACTTCCATCTAAGGTTGGCTTTCAGACTTTTTGACTAAGGTTTTGAGAGGAGTGTCTGTGGAGGTGGCATGGTTGATGAGTTCATCTTCATCAAGCTGCCCCCCCTCTAAGAATAGCATCTATGGTACACATAGGGGCAATGTTATCCAACTCATCTTATCCATCCTCCAACCATATAGGGAGGTCATGATCAATGGAAGGCTGGGCTGGAGGATATAACACTAGCTGTTTAGACAAAGGCCCATTTTTTATAGTCATGTTTCCGACCCAACAATTAATATAAGCATCTGCAGTGGCTAACTAAGGTCTCCCTAAGATGAGAGGATAACCATTAAACTAGGTTTTTGGTTGCAGGACCAGGAAATCTGTAGGATACTCCCAAGAATCAATGGTAACCATAACATCCTCAACAATTCCTTCCAAAGTTATTGTGGACTGATCTACAAGTTGCAAAACTGTTGTGGTTTACCTCAAAGTCCCTTGGAGATTAATTTTCAACATATTTTCCTTGGTCATGATATTGATGGCAGCCCCTAGATCAATAAGAGTGTTGGGGACTATGAAACCATCTATATGCACATCAACAACTAAACTACTAGGTTCCAGGTATTTTGGAAATATCATCTTCCCCAGCATCAGGTTAGACATTTGTCCTACCACATTGATGGTAGGGGTATCTCTCTTCCTTCTCTGAGGCTTCTTGAATAAATTTTCTTTGACGATCCTATTATAGATAGGGACATCCTTAATGGCCTAGAGAAGTGGTATATTTACACACAAATTTTCCAATTCTCCTAGGAGTTCAGTCCCCTCCAGAGTGTGCTAACTAAGGTGGATCAAGCGCTTGGGAAAAGGAGGTTATTGGATCTAAATGTTATCTTCTTCATTTTCCTCCTCAACCTCTACAAGTGCAGATGAGGGATGGTTTTCTAGAAGTACTTTTCCCGACCTGAGATTAACCTCCTGTATCTCCACATCAAAAGCTGGATGGGATGTTTCTCCACTGGGAGCCTGATGTGCCTGTCTATTTTTCAGGTTCAGATTGGGCTATGCAGATTTAAGTATCCTAGGTGGAGCAACATGAGTAAGTTGAGGTTGAGGTCGGAGTGGAGGCATTAGAGTAGGTAGTTGATTTTTTTGAGGCCTCCACCCTTGGGATGGATTTCCCCACTGAGGTTGTTGCGTAACATACTGGTGAAATGGTTGGTTTAATGGCTGAGGATGATATGAAGGGTTGGAAGGCCAAGTAGGAGGTGTAGACCAGGATGGAGGAGTGGGGGTGTATCAAGATTGCATGGGTGCACTCTGATTTTGTAATAGTAAGAGTAAGGTGCACCTTGCATACCTTGTTGATATGGCCGAGGACCTTGAGGCCTTCTCTGGTTGATGAAACAGAGTTTCTCTGGCATTGTTTCCCCACCTTGATATATGTGGAGTACTAAAAAGGTATGCTTTTGATGATTATTTCAGTGGTTTTTTAATAGAATTTGTGAACCTTTTTGTGTCATGAATTTGGAAAGTAATAAGGAACTATAAAAAAACATGTGAGAATTGATATGCAAGACTTAGCCACTGATAATGGTTATTTTCTATACAGGAAAAGGAGAAAACGAGGGATTGCCGTTCCAAAGGAAAGGACAAAGTCGAGATAACTGTTGTCCCTCTGAACGAGAACCGAACGCAAACAAGGATAAACAGATCAAAGCAAATCGGCTCGGAAAAGAAGGAGAAGACACCAGCTCAGCGCAAAAGAAAAGACAGGATGAAGAGTTAACAGTTTGGCGAATCCCTCAGGATCTTCGATCCTGAGGGACCGCTGCTTTATTTACCTTGTTACTTGGACATCTCCGCCGTCGTCTTTATATAAAGAGACAGCACTGTTAGCTTGATAGAAGGATAGAGATAGGATACGCTTTTATGTAATTTTCTATAAACATCAGCTTTGATTATTAAGTTTCGTTGAGAACTGGTTCAATGTATTTTTGACCGATGCATTAATACAAGCTTGGTGATTATTTCATCTCTGCGTCTGGATTAACTTCAAGCGGTGTATCCTTGGAGGCTAAGGGCCCGGCCCCGAAGGACACTTGCTTCTGTACCATTACGACTTTATTTCTGTGTGGTTTGTTTATTATTGTTATTTGGTAATTTGATATATTTTATAAGTCCATATTACATGCTCTGTTAAAGATTGAATCATTGAGGTTTTTGCAGATAGAATCGTGTGTTGACTCCGCATCAAGTTATTAATCCTTTCAAGAGTTCATTGCATGTTCTTACTGTTATGTTACAGAGCTGTTATACTAAACGTTCGTGTTGTGTGCGTTTCTAATTTATCAGTACTGTTCCATAATTCATTAATCGTTATTGCTGTTCCTTTAGTGTGATTTGGGTGAATTTCCTTTAGAGCAAAAGAATGATATTTGATTGCAAAAGAGAGTATTTGAGTTAATAGATTAAGTTTGGTTATAACCCGCGGGACTTAGTTATTCAATTGCTGTTCCATTTTATACTTGCTGTTCTATTCCAGAATTGTTGTTCAATCCTTTATTCGCTTTGCTGTTCCATTTACTTGCAGTTGTTGGTTGGGTGTGAGAGATGGTCTAAGGCTGTAGTGAGCATTGGCAGTCACTGTCTAGCTCCCAGGCTCGTGATCCATGCTCTAGTTTCCTTTCCATCAGTTTCCGAAGGGATGGGTTATCACTGCCGAACCCTTGACTGATAAGCTGTTGAGTTTTATGAGTGTGTGATTTATTCTTTGAAGTAATTTAGTTCTAAGCAAGCATCCGTTTACTCTTGTATTTCTTAAGCACTGTACTACTAGCATTACTCTGACAAATGATAGCCTCGGATTGAGTCACTCTTTGTAATGACAAAACGCTCCCGGATTGACATATTAATGTGAGGTAATTAGAGGTGAAAGAGACCCTTTTTATAACTCTACATTTTGGCGCCGTTTCCGGGGAAAGAGTGTAGCCATTTGTTTTTTTCAGAGTAGTGTATGAACCTGCTAGGGAGGAGTTGGATCCTGAAAACGGAAGGTAAGAACCTACGTGCGGAGCATGTAAAAGGCCTGCTCCACTATCCGCTTTCCTAACAGAGTTGTTTTTGCTTTGTTTGAATAGAAGTTGGTAGTTCATTTTTGAGTGCATGACTAAGCAGAAAAGACCAGAAAAGAATATCAAACCCCCATCCAAGCCTGAAAAAGCTAAGGGGCCGGTGACCCTTGGCCGAACGACCTTCATAGACGAAATCTATAAGAAAACAGAATCTCAGCCATCCGTAGGCCTCAAGAAAAACATTTCTAAACCGCCTACTAGTTCCCTTCGGGCCACAGGATCACCATCTGTAGCCTGTGCTGAGGTGCATAGTCAAACTGAGGAGCAGGACTTTCAAGAAATTAAAAATTCCACTCCAGAATTATTGCAGGAAGGGAACTCTAGCAACTTTTGTGAAGGAGAAGGAGAAACAGGGGAAACCAAGGAACCAAAATCCCCTATTGAGACAAATCAACCTTTAGATAGCCCAGATAAGGGGAGTGTTGCGAAAGTCATTGTTGAAGGAATTCAATCCCCTCAGACACCTGGTATTCCCATTATTCCAGATAAAGGAAGCGCTATTAAAAATATCCCTGTCAAAACAGTTCCCACTCAACCTAGGAATACCCTCCTAGATATCCCAGAAGGTTATTGGCATATATTTGATCCCATGGCTCAAAACCAGCCAAATGCTCAAAACCAGCCAAATACTCAAACCTCTACATTACAATATCCTATAGTGGATTCTGCAGCAAATGCACCCATGAAAGCTATCCCTCTTCATCATATCCCTACATTTCACGGACTCACATCAGAAGATCCGGATGCATTCTTATTCGAATTCGATGTGTTATGTAGGGGGTACGATTACACCATCGATCCCCAAAAATTGAAATTATTCCCCTCTACATTAAAAGGGGTTGCTTTAAGATGGTTTATGGGGCTAGGTGGCGGGGTTATCAACAATTGGGATCAAATGAAAGAATCCTTCTTAAAAAAATATCAGGATTATTGTAGGTCTAGAGAATTAAAAGATGAAATATTTCAAATGTCAGCTAGACCGAATGAAACATTAGAGGAGTATGTGGAACGTTTTCAGTACAACCTACAAAGATCTCCTTATGCATCGCTACCTTTACCTGATAATGTGTTAAAAACTGCATTAATGAGGGGTATGAAGGAACAATGGATTGAAACATTAAAAATTATGGGAAAAGGGGATATTTATCAAGAGAGTTTTGCTGACATTATTGATTTGTGTATCAGGAGTTTGAGAGGCAGCACAAGAATAAAACCGACAGAATACGATCGGTTTGCAAGAGATAACAAAGTATCAGCAGAAGGAGTAACACGCGCAGAAATTGGAAATTTATTAGAAAATTTTAAAACTGATATTATGGGGACATTAACTACACAACTTGATATGGTGCAGGCTAAACAGAAGCAGCTGAAGGCAGAACAGAATATGGCAATCTTCTGCCCCCGATGCAGAAAAAAACATAGCCACAAGGAGTGTCCACTGGATAAAGTCCAAACATGCGCCATCTGTACAAAAGATCACCTTACGGAGAGCTGCCCCTCACTTCCTGGATTGAAAGCGGTATATAAGGAAGCAAAAGAAGAACCAGAATCGGTGAATTCGATCAACCAGCGCCGCCCGTGGCAGCCAAGACAACCTGGTATGTTTCCGGACCCAACCTCTTTCTTTCAAAACCCACAATATAATGCTCAACAATATGGTATGTGGAAAAATCAATCTCAAACCCCATTTACAAACTGGTCACCACAATCATTTCCTTCTCCAAATCCATGGCTGAATCAAACAAGCCAAACTGGTTGGCCAAATTTCCCTTACACTCCACCATATTGGCAAAATGGCCCATGTCCTTCACAATGGACTCCCTCTACTTCACAAAGTTCACCCTGGCAGACAAGCTGGCAAAGACCGATGTACCACCCAGCTGGAACTATTCCGCTACCTCAACCTACTTTGCCAGCTTTACAACAAAATCCCCAGTCTAACCTGAGACCGCAACTCCCAGCCCAACCCGATCCCAATCCAAATAACAGACAGGTCCAATCTATTCAAATCATAGAAACACCAGAAATAGGACCTGACCTGAGGGAGTGCAATGACCTTCAGTTAAGATCTCGACGTATAATTGAAACTGAGGGAGATAAAACGGTTCATATTGAAGATCAGTTACCCAGAGAACATCAGTCACAACAAGAGGATGTAAATAAGCAACAAACTCATAATCAAGCAACCACATCCTCTCCTCCGTTCCCAGAACGATTAGCCATACCACGACCCATACAGTATCCTGACTTTGACATTCTGGGAGAATTACAAAATCTGTACATAAAAATTCCATTCCTCCAAGCCATTCAAGACATTCCCATATACGCAAAAACTATCAAAGAATTGTGCATAAATAAACCAAGGAGGAATATAAAAAATAATCCAAGAGTCCAAGTAGTCGGTACCTTATCTGACCTATTGTCTGGAAGAGAAATACCCCTTAAATATGAAGACCCCGGGAATCCAATTATAACTGTTCAAATTTATGGTCAGACCCTATCTAATGCCTTAGTTGATCTAGGGGCTGCAATTAATATTTTAACAACCACAACTTGCCAAAAGCTCGGCATTACATCTGTAGAACCCACCTCTACTCTGTTGGAATTGGTTGATCGATCTGTGGTTAGACCAGAGGGTACTCTACATGATGTCATGGTCTCTGTAGAATCCTGGGAGTATCCAACCGATTTCCTGATAATTAATCCAAAAACCCGACTTGATGGACATCCACTACTTTTAGGTAGGCCTTGGCTTGCCACTGCCGATGCCTACATTGGCTGTCGGCAGGGAAATATGACCATAACCAGAGGACCGAATAGCAAAAATTTAGTTCTATATCCTCCGGCGCAGCCAAGTGTCACAATGATTAAAACTAATAAACACCCTGTATCATACCTTACTGATAACATCAGATCTCCATTAACTATACAAGAGGCACTCGATTTTAAAGATCAAACAGAAGACGATGCCATTAATAATTTCATTACTCAAACTGAACCTCGCACACACTGTCACATGATAGAAGCAGCATTTGATAATGAATTGGAAGAAGATCCCCTGAAAGATATTCATGACCAAACGATACCTGTTACTTCTGTTGCACATAGTAAAACTGTGGAAATTGCACCGGGGAAAACTTTAAGCATCAATGCTAATCTCACACCTGAACAAGAAACAAAGCTCATCCATTTGTTAACAAAATATCAAGAAGCATT
This sequence comes from Pinus albicaulis, assembly GCA_034641835.2. Taxonomy (NCBI): domain Eukaryota; kingdom Viridiplantae; phylum Streptophyta; class Pinopsida; order Pinales; family Pinaceae; genus Pinus; species Pinus albicaulis. The sequence continues at coordinate 1,118,528,581 of CM076580.1, forward strand.
TGCATGGGACTACCCTGATATGAAAGGAATCGATCCCCAGTTATGTACACACCACATTTATATAGAAAAAGATGCCAGACCTGTGCGTCAGCCGCAAAGGAGACTTAATCCTCATCTAAAAGATGTCGTAAAAACTCAACTTCAGAAACTTTTAGATGTTAATTTTATCTACCCTATTTCTGATAGTAAATGGGTCTCTCCGCTTGTGGTGGTACCAAAAAAGAACGGAAAATGGAGAATTTGTGTGGATTATAGGGAACTAAACAAGGAAACACAGAAAGATCATTTTCCTCTCCCTTTCATAGATCAAGTATTGGATACTTTAGCAGGGAAGAAGTTATTTTCTTTCCTGGATGGCTTCAGTGGATACAATCAGATTCAGATTGCCCCTGAAGACCAGGATAAAACTACTTTTACTTGTCCCTGGGGAACATTTACCTATCGAGTTCTACCTTTTGGCCTATGTAATGCTCCTGCCACATTTCAGAGGGCTATCCTTAGCATTTTTGCAGATTTAATAAATGATGGACTTGAAGTTTACATGGATGACTTTACACCATATGGAGATGATTTTGATCCAGCTCTAGACACACTAGAAAAAGTCCTACAACGCTGCATTGTTACCAGGCTTTGCTTAAGCCACGAAAAATGTTTCTTGATGATGACTGAAGGACTTATCCTAGGACACTATGTTTCAGCAGCCGGCATTCAGGTAGACCCGGCCAAAATCCAAATACTTTTGCTTATTCCCACTCCTACTACTCAAACAGAGGTACGCAACTTTCTTGGATTTTCCAGTTATTATAGACGATTTATAGAGCATTATTCGCACATTGCTGCTCCTTTATATGCACTAACTGGTAACGTTGATTTTCTTTGGACAGACAAATGTGACCATGCTTTCGAGGATCTAAAGAAGCTTGTATCCACAGCCCTAGTCCTTCGAGGACCAAACTGGGACCTACCATTCCAGATATCATCTGATGCCTCAGATACAGCCATTGGTGCAGTCCTTGGGCAGGAAGAGGATAAAAAACAATATGCTATCTATTACATCAGCAAAAATTTATCCCCTGCTGAATTGAATTACACTGTTACTGAAAAAGAATTCCTAGCTGTAATACATGCTGTCAATAAATTTAGACATTATATTACAGGCTATCATGTTATCTTGTATACAGACCATTCTGCTATAAAATATTTAGCAAATAAGTCTGTCACAAATGCCAGAGTAACTCGATGGTTAATCTTATTGCAGGAATTCGACATCACAATCAAGGACCGGCCTGGCAAAGAAAACCCTGTAGCCGATTTTCTTTCGAGAATACCAAAATCAAGCGATGTAACAGCAGTTGAAGATCAATTTCCGGATGAGCACCTGTTTGCAGTTGCCGTTCAAACACCCTGGTATGCTGATGTTGCCAACTACCTCGCAGTGGGTAAATTACCAAAACATTTAACTCCTAATGAGCGCAAGCAGATTATTCAGAAAAGTTCTCGATTTTCGTGGATTGGAGGCTATTTGTTTCACACAGGAGCAGACATGCATATCGGGCGATGTGTTAGAGAGGATGAAATCTTTGACATCCTAAAAGCCTGTCACGATGGACCGTGTGGAGGGCACTTCGCTGAGCGTAGAACTGGACATAAAGTATTACAGACAGGATATTACTGGCCTACGATCTTCAAAGATGCAAAGAAGTTTGTCCAAGCCTGTGACAGCTGCCAGCGAGCAGGACGACCTGGTCAAGCTGATGAGATGCCTCTGAAACCACAGTTGGTCATCGAACCATTCGAGCGGTGGGCTCTTGATTTCGTCGGACCCATCAACCCTTCATCAAATCAGAAAACATATATTTTGGTGGCAACAGAATATGTCACCAAATGGGTTGAGGCAGAAGCATTGCCAAGAGCCACAGAGGACTCTGTCATACAGTTCCTGTTCCATCTATTTGTACGTTATGGCCTTCCAAGGGAAATAATTACGGATGGAGGACCACAATTTGCTGGGAATAGATTAGCTGCAACACTCAACAATTATCACGTCCAGCATAAAATCACTACTCCATATCACCCACAGGCAAATGGGCAGGTAGAAAGCAGCAATAAGATAATAGAATCAATCCTAACGAAAACCATTGCGTCCCATAGGCGTGATTGGGCTGCCCGACTACCTGAACCACTCTGGGCCTATAGAACAACATGGAGAAGCACCACCGGTTACTCACCTTATCAATTAGTGTTTGGAAAACAACCCATTTTTCCCATAGAATTCGAAATCCAAACATTACGGACAGCACGGGAAGTTGGCCTAGATCTAAGCGAGGCACAAATCAATCGACTACAGCAGATCAATGAATTGGACGAAATTAGGCTCTCTGCACTGCAAAATACAGCATTGATTCAACAGCAGCGAGCTAAATGGCATGATGCGCTCATCAAAAACAAAGTCTTCCACGAGGGAGACTGGGCTCTGTTATACGACTCTCGGTTTCGGGACTTCCCTGGAAAACTTCAGACTCGATGGTTGGGACCATACGAAATCCAGAAGGTGCATGACAACGGAACCCTTACTCTAATTACCATTGACGGTTTTGGATATGCATTCAAAGTGAATGGCCACCGAGTCCGTCTCTATCGCAAACCACTCACTCGGGAATCCTTCTGCCAGCAGCTACGCCGAGACACTGATATGGAGATCTTAGGAGAGGAAGAGAAATCTTCCTCACCTGCAATTCATTAAGGGTTCATTTCTCTTTGCAATTTGTACATAAGTTCTTGTTTTTTTTTGAGTGGTTCTTGTACATAAGTTTGAATTAAATATTTTCTTGTCATTTTTGCTGTTCCTTTTCTTTCACAAAGTTCAATTTTTTCTCTTCTAAAAATAGCATATGCGTGTTTTTTTATGATGTTGGTTTTGCTTGTTTTGCTGTTCCTTTTCTAAAGGAACAGCATTCGGGATCTCTGCTGTTCCTTTTTCAAAGGAACGGCATTGTTACATTTTCCGCTGTTCCTTTTGGTTACCACTGTTCTTTTTCTCCAAAGAAACAGCGATTCTTTTATTGTTGTTGTTCCTTTTTCAAAGGAATGGCATTTTGAGTGTTTTTATAGTATTTTTATTTTTGCTGTTCCTTTTCCCCAAAGGAACGGCATTCGCATTTTTGCTGTTTTTTTCTATCATCCGTCGTTGTTTCTTTTCCAAAGGAACACCACTCGCATACTTCTGCTCTCCTTGTGAAACAGCTTATTCTTTTTGCTGATCTAAATTGAGGATGCTTCTTGCCCATCTTCTTTCTAGTCTTTAAAGATACAGCTATGTATTTGTGCAATGAAATATAAAATCACAACATACCGAAATCGGCAAACCATAAATCGCTATATCTATAAGGCTCTGCATTAATAAGAGGACAAACGGAAGGACATACTTATTTCTTACCTCTTTGTTGACATGGTTTTACTAATTTTGCCCTGATTGGTTATCTTTATCATGCTGATTCCCTTAAACTTTTTGATTAGTACTTGGGAATAAGAGCAAAGAGCTTATATCTTCCTATTGCGATAATAAGACTTCTTCCACCATTCCTACTCTTAAGGAGTGTCGAACCACCCTTTGTGTATAAATAAGGAAAAGTATTCTATAAAAAGAAAAAATGTGTAAACATGATATGTGAAGTGTCAAATGCAGGATAGGGGGTCTCATCGAGAGCCAGCCTACCATGATCATGAGGATGGAAGTGAAGTGGCATTCCCATTATGGCCACCACACCAGGGATATGGTCCAAAAGGTATATCAACTAAACGAACCTTGGAACATGAGGTCTCATCACGAGCCGGCCTGCCCACGTTTCGCTCCTTCCTCGTGAATGGCATTATGGTTAACTGGTCACCAAGCCAGCATAATGGTCTACATTTTGACATAACAACATTCCTAAGTATACACAAAGGATCATGGTTCCGAGGGTGAAAAAAACAACTCTGTCAAGGTTATGGACACCTGTTGGCAGCAGAGTACTGTTAATGGTATTGAAGTCATCTTGCTTACACCAATGGGTAAAGATACTAATATTCTTTTGTTTCTTATCTCCTAGGAACTAATCATATGTCATTTCCCGATTTATACATCGCATGAACATTTATCATTACCAATCATGGCAACGGAAGTGACCATGACCACTTGAGATTTGGCAAGTACGATACATGTCTTATCCACTAGCCTCATATCATAACACAGCAGCCTCTTATATCATACGCGATCAATTCTCCGCCTCGATTTCGGTAATTTGTTGTCCTCTTTAACATGGCATAATTTCATATGATGTTCCTTTCTGACTTGATTGCAGACCGGGTGCCGCTCCTTTATTTGCCGGCTGGGACAGCCTATCACATTGCGGGGGGGGAGGTTAACCTCATCATTCCCTGTATTACGTGTCAACTTACCATTCGGGAAAGCTAGTATACGACGGTTTGGCATGGTTTAACGACATGGCATTTCTATTTTTGTCACAAGTTGCTTTCTGTTGCACTGTTGCATACTCTGTGTTTTTTTCGAAACCTTGCGATTATCACCCTCTCTGTGTTTCAAACAGAAAACGTAGTTGCCGTTCCATTTAGAATCTACAGTGAAACTATGGGAGGAAGGGCAATTCGAAGCGAGCCTCAACAGTTGACGATCTCCGCTGCTGCCCGGAAGATCCTGGAAAGAGCAGGATGGTTGAATTATTTCAATCGCCTACATGAGTCCAATGAAACAGTGGCGATGGAATTTTTGCAGAACCTACAGGATGATCACTCCACAGTAAGGGGGAAGCGGATAACGGTCACTGATGACATAATTGCAGAAGTTTCAGGACTACCAGCCACCGGACCGGTATGGACATTAAAAAAGGAACGATTACAGAAGGTCATGGAAATTTTCCAGGACGAAGGCCAGAATTTGACAATTAAGGGGAAGGGAGTTCTGCCAACAACCCTAGGAGAACCCTGGACGGAGCTAGCAAGAACAGTGCAGAGCTACATCACCTGCGAAGGAAGGAAAGACGTGGTAAGACCACGGCATCTTAAACTTTTAGCTGTTTTAAAGCAGAAATGCTCTGTAAATTTACCTGCACTCCTGAACTCCTTACTGCATGATGCTGCACAAAGTATAAAAAAGGCACAACACGTAGAGTCAGTCGTTAGTCACCATGGGTTGATACGACTAGTTGTTAGTTATGGTCTCACCCAGCAGCAGAGCAGCTGGGAAGAGCTGATTGCAATGATTGAGGGGGGATTGACAGAGCCATCCCCAAAACGTAGACATTCTATAAGCACACCAGAGCGTCCGGCAAAACGCAGAGAACATGTTGCTAGTACATCGGAACAACCAGAGATACATCAAGAATCGGCAAAGCGAAAGCATGCCATCGATCCACCCGAGCAACCGGAGGAACCCAGAAAATCAGCTCGGTTAGCTCAGATGAGAGGAAGCATAGATAAGCCCAGAAAATCAGCCCGGTTGGCTCGGATAAGAGGAAGGCTGGAAAAGCTTCAGGGGAGCACCAGCCAACCAGTGATAATTGAAGATGAGCAACCCGAAGAAGAAGCAGCCGAGCCTTCGGGAACAAAAATAGAAGCAGAAACTGAACAGGAGGAAGAAATGGGACAGCAGGAAGATAGCCCATTACAAGACCTACTGGGAGATGATGACTTGGCCGCAGTCCTAGCCAATATGAGTAAGTATGGCCAACCTTCTAGTTCAGAGGACCCCCACGACAAACCCCAAGAAGAAAACATGCCTGTTCATGATGAAGAGGAGGAAAATACTGAACGGGAACAATCTGTTCCCAGGTCACAAGAGGAAATCCTAGAGGGAGTAGGAGTAGAAACAGCAGTTGCTCAGGAAGAGACAGAACCAGTCGAGGTTCCTACCCCAGAATGGCCGGAGCAGAGCAGTGAGGAAGAACCCCAAGAGGAAGATTTAGCAACTAGTCATGATCCAGTCCGTAGCAGACAGACTGCTGTTCCTTCGAATGAAACATTGGAAATTAAGAAGTTGCGGAGGGAACGGAATAAATTGTTGAATACGATAACCCAGCTCAGACAACAAATTAGGATTCTGAAAAAGAACCAGAAGGTAAGAAAAACCGGAGGAAGGAAAAAGAAGGCCAACAAGCGGCCTGCTGTTCAAAACCCTACTGAGAATCCAGCTGTCGTTCCAAATGATGTTGAGGAACAGACAGGTGTTTGCGTTAAAATAGAAAAGGATGATATAAGGATCAGTGACAAGCAAATTCAGACAAGAGGCACCACCCTCAGGGGTAATAAGGGTTCTGAACTCCAAACAGCATAATAAGAAAGTTCAGGTAAAACTCCCGGCCTCCACTAACCTATGGAAAAAAGATCCGAAGACAAAAACCTTGCATAAGATGGTGAAGCAAGCCCAGCAAGAAGCCGAAAAACTTAGAGAACAAACGGTCCCCCGAGAAAAATATGAAGAGTTACAGCAGCAATTAAGGGACGTCAGTCAATCCAGAAGCCAGGCCTTTGAAGGGTGGAAAAAGGAACAGGAGGAAGTTGCACAGGTAACCCGTAGACTAGATACTGTTATCAAACAGATGAATGACTTGTGTTCTTTATACAATGATGTTTTAGCATGTAGGGCCCCTGCTAAAAACTATGCTCTGTTTTTATTAGAACGGTATTTACAATTAAAAATAAAAGTTGTTAAAGCAGGCACCCCTATACAAATCAACACTGTCAATGACTTTATAGACTGCTGTAAACATTATGGAGTGAAAGTCCAGAGATTGTTGTGTGAACTTTATTTGCACGACCTTGTGTTAAGTCAGGAGACTGAATTAAACCCTGGCCCTTTCATTGGAGACATCCAATTCCAAGCATTCATTTCATTCAGGGTTAATCAGATTAAGTGGCTCAAAGCCTATGATACTTTCCAGGGTCAGGAAAATGGTCTAGATTTACGGGTTAGGGCTGAGCCTAGGAACCCAGTACAGTTGTGGAAAGCTCATAGAAATCTTATAAGGGCTCCTGGTGCCATTGAAACATTAGGACCCATGCATGAGGCACTCATTAGAGAGAGTTTAGAATATTTTCTTTCCATCAAAGACTTGGCCATTAATGCAGCCAAATTTCGATACCGAATCTCTGAGCCGAACATCCAGCTCAGGGAACCATTTAAGTATGAGAACTTTGAGTTAGCTGCCGACCATTTGAACCTCTATGGCGAGAGCATTCTGAAAGCAAGGTCATCCTGGTTAGGATATAGATTTCGCACTCCAATTATTTGGCACCCTGCACCCGGATACCAGGCCCTGTATGATATGCCTGAGGGGCAAACAAGTCAGTTCTTTGACTATCTAATCACTCAACATGGTTGTAGGCCTCCGCATGAGACTCCTTCTCCAGCATATTCTCTCACTGCATTGCATGTCAACTACAATGTTTTCATGAGGACATGAAACAAGGTAAGCAGGGGGTGTGTGGAGTAATAAAAAGGTATGCTTTTGATGATTATTTCAGTGGTTTTTTAATAGAATTTGTGAACCTTTTTGTGTCATGAATTTGGAAAGTAATAAGGAACTATAACAAAACATGTGAGAATTGATATGCAAGACTTAGCCGCTGATAATGGTTATTTTCTATACAGGAAAAGGAGAAACGAGGGATTGTCGTTCCAAAGGAAAGGACAAAGTCGAGATAACTGTTGTCCCTCTGGACGAGAACCGAATGCAAACAAGGATAAACAGATCAAAGCAAATCGGCTCGGAAAAGAAGGAGAAGACACCAGCTCAGCGCAAAAGAAAAGACAGGATGAAGAGTTAACAGTTTGGCGAATCCCTCAGGATCTTCGATCCTGAGGGATCGCTGCTTTATTTACCTTGTTACTTGGACATCTCCGTCGTCGTCTTTATATAAAGAGACAGCACTGTTAGCTTGATAAGAAGGATATAGAGATAGGATACGCTTTTATGTAATTTTCTGTAAACATCAGCTTTGATTATTAAGTTTCGTTGAGAACTGGTTCAATGTATTTTTGACCGATGCATTAATAAAAGCTTGGTGATTATTTCATCTCTGCGTCTGGATTAACTTAAAGCGGTGTATCCTTGGAGGCTAAGGGCCCGGCCCCGAAGGACACTTGCTTCTGTACCATTATGACTTGACTTCTGTGTGGTTTGTTTATCAGTGTTATTTGATAATTTGATATGCTTTATAAAGTTCATATTACATGCTCTGTTAAAGATTGAATCATTGAGGTTTTTACAGATAGAATCGTGTGTTGACTCCGCATCAAGTTATTAATCCTTTCAAGAGTTAATTGCATGTTCTTACTGTTATGTTACAGAGCTGTTATACTAAACGTTTGTGTTGTGTGCGTTTCTGATTTATCAGTACTGTTTCATAATTCATTAATAGTTATTGTTGTTCCTTTAGTGTGATTTGTGTGAATTGCCTTTAGAGTGAAAGAATGTTATTTGATTGCAAAGAGAGTATTTGAGTTAATAGATTAAGTTTGGTTACAACCCGCGGGACTTAGTTATTTCAATTGCTGTTCCATTTTAGACTTGCTGTTCTATTCCAGAATTGTTGTTCAATCCTTTATTCGCTTTGTTGTTCCATTTACTTGCAGTTGTTGGTTTGGTGTGAGAGATGATCTAAGGCTGTAGTGAGAATTGGCAGTCACTGTCTAGCTCCCAGGCTCGTGATCCATGCTCTAGTTTCCTTTCCATCAGTTTCCGAAGGGATGGGTTATCACTGCCGAACCCTTGACTGATAAGCTGTTGAGTTTTCTGAGTGTGTGATTTATTCTTTGAAGTAATTTAGTTACAGTCAAGCATCCGTTTACTCTTGTATTTCTTAAGCACTGTACTACTAGCATTACTCTGAAAAATGATAGCCTCGGATTGAGTCACTCTTTGTAATAACAAAACGCTCCCGGATTGACATATTAATGTGAGGTAATTAGAGGTGAAAGAGACCCTTTTTATAGCTCTACAATATACAGCTTTAAGCCCAGTTAAGGAGGGACACTTGTTTCTGGCATGATTCTCTTCACAAACTAAGCAAACCTCTATGACATTTAGTGGACATTCATTTCTTGGGTGCTTCCTGGTACATCTAGGACAAAATATGGCTAGGGCTCTCTCTGCTTCCTCTTGCTTCCTTTTGACCTACATTGTGTCCATTTTCAAAGAAAAGGTGTGTAGCATGTCACTCTTGAAGTCCTTTAGCATGTTTCCAATCTCATGTTTTATGATGGTGGAAGAGGAAGGGGTATTGGATGTACTTTGGCTAGCTCTTCCCTTCTTCCTAAATTCCCTAGAATGGTTCCAAAAGACAGTTTTGATTATTTCATAGGGTTGTTGGTAGATATCTCCTCCTGATAACGTATTCAAGGTTTCTATCATATCTTCACTGATCCCTTGAATAAGTACAAGTTTAAGTGAGTGAGGATCAAGAGTACATTTGGATCTCTTATAGTTCAATTGAAACCTCTCTTCATAATCCTCTAGGGATTCATAAAGCCTTAGAGTCATCCTAAATATCTCATCCTTAGTTTCCTTGGACCTATAGTAGTATTTGTACTTGCTTCTGAAGGTCTCTTCCATCTGTTCCCAGGTAGTGATGCTATCCCCAGGCAAACCCATGAACCAGCACAAGGTTGCACCCTTAAGGGTGGATGGGAATAGCTTCAACTTCTGATCATCAGAGGTGTAGTCATAATTCTAACAAACGACAACAAATTCAAACATGAATGTGCCAGGGTCCTTGGAGTTAAGTCCATGGAAGTGTGGAAGAGTTGAGGGGCTAATGTTTTTCATCTTAGTTTCCCCATCTTCCTCTCTTATGGTAACGACTCTCTGGGTCCTGTTGAAGCCTCGAAAATCGCTGCTACAACATTGGGGGATAACCACCCAGTCCGGACCTTAATGCAGCTCATTTTCCGTTTATGATAGTGGCTCCGACTAGTTTAACTAGGTCCAGTTACCTTTTCCCTATCGCTATTGGTTTATGATGTGTCCTTAACTACCAATAGACAGGGATATCAGATCAATTCTTCTTGCTGATCAAGCAAGAAAATGACCCTTAAGTTGATTTGGGTTCAGCCAAACCACAACTAAGATTTTGCCTCTTCGAGAAGAGGACTTAAAAGAATGTAGAAATTAATCTAATTGCAAACTTATTCTATAATGCAAGAAAAAAGAAACTAATCTAAATCCTATCTCAATCAGGTAGATGAAAATCTAACCAAATTAAGAGCAAGATAATTAAGTGATGAGAATTAAAATATGTCTGGCTTTTAATTAATGTCAAACTAACGAAGAAATTCAATTAGCTCACATTTGTGAGTACCAAAACACATTCTATTGAGACCATTTGACTAAAATAATAAATCATCAACACTCCGGAAGAAATTCACAAAAATGATATCGATTATCATATCAGTCAAACTAATAATTAAACAATAATATGTGGAAGAAATTCACAACACATTACTATTTAATAAATCAGTGTTATAAGACAAATTTCTGAGTAATGGTTACTCAGAAATCAGAGTTTAATTCATAAGAGCAAAGATACTTAACAATTTGAGACAAATTATCCATATCAACAGAAATGCAAAAACATGAATAAAATGAAACAACAATTTTATTAAAATAAAAATGAAACTGGTATGTGATACAGAAGTGCCAAAAATACCAGTTAATTGAATCTGCTTCTCTGATCCTGGTCTCTAACAGTACTTTACATTACTTGAATTTCTGCTTTCAAGACTAGAGCTGCAGAAATGCAAACTCTGCCCATCATGCATAATTCAAGATATAAAGAATAAACCATCATTAATGTTCAGATCTGAAATTTTCTCTCCTTCCCATCTACAACTCTAAATCCCTATAACAGAAATGCTTTTAGAAATATGGAATTGCAGAGGAGAGCAACCCCCATTTTTACATTTTGCCATTTGCAATTTATAACCCTCCCAAAAGTATTTTTAGAAGAGAGTTTGTTGAAGAAAAATCTGCCCAATCCAACTTTAATTGCTCAAAAAATTCCAATCTTTAATTGTTGGAGTCTTCTCATTGATTGAAATCTTTTTCCTCAATATCCCTTCTATTGTTTTTTCCTGCAAAAAGAAATTAAAATGAATTAAGATGCAACAATAAAATCCAAATATTATTTCTAACATTTAAAACAAATCCAATCAAATTCTATTTAAATAAATAAAAAAGAAATTTGAGCTTCTTATTGATACTCATAACGATCTTAATTAACCAAGGATAATATTGATGCATGAATCTGCAATTAGAAGAGGCTGGGCAAATGAAAATGAAGAAAACAAAACTCAAAAAATTGATTTTATTTTTAGAAATTCGGAGCTTGATCTTCTGCCTGATTTTTGACCCAATAAATAATCAAATCTATTAGTAAAACCTCCTCAGAAATGTTCTCCTTGATTTTATCTTTAAAATGAGCCATCTTGGGCCTCATTTGGTCAAGTATAACTAAATCTATGAGCTTCCAAAGTTGATGAGTCAAATCTGGCATAAATCTGAAAATTCTGTTTGCTGGGCTAAAAATCAGAATTTTTAATTAGAAATTTAATCCTAAATTAGATTCTAATTATCTAATAATTAATTCTAAATCAATTATTAACTAACTAACAATTAATTCAGTTACAAAATTAAATTAATATACAAATGATTTGAAAAAGTTAATTTAAATACGATTAATATTATAGTTCAAATTATATTAAAATTATAATATAATTATTATAATATAAAAAATATAAAAATTAATTTACAAACCATTGGAATCAATCCAAACCTAAAACCCATAAAACAAACCATTGAAATCAATCTAAACCCATTAATTCATCCACGTGAGATTATGGAGGGATATGGTGAGTGGAGTGTGAGGTGAGGGTGACGTGAGGGTGAGTGAGGTGGAGATACGGGAGGCATAAGGGATGAAAAAAAAGAAAAAAAACAAACTTTATATTAAAAAATTTTAACACATCGCATATCGCAAGAACCTTGGATCAGAGTTTTTTAAATGTGCATGTTCTAAAAATTGTGATGGATCTGAAATTGCGAAATTGCGATCTTGCGATCTGCGATGGATCCGAAATTTGCGATCTGCGATCTGCGACGGATTCTGAAATTTGCGATCTGCGATCTGCGACGAATCTGAAATTTGCGATCTGCGATTTGCGACGGATTCTGAAATTTGCGATCTGCGATCTGCGACGGATTCTGAAATTTGTGATCTGCGACGAATCTGAAATTTGCAATCTGCGATCTGCGACGGATCCGAAAAAAAAAAAATATATATATATATATATATATATATATATTATTTTATTTATTTATTTATTTTTTTAATAATATATATTTTTTAATATTAAGTTTTTCTAAACTACAGCTACTCTGAAAATAAATAAAAAGAATAAAAATAGCATTTTTAACCCAGACTTAGATAAATGATGGGACTCCAAAGGAGTACCATTTTTAAACCAGTTGACCAAATGAGGTAAAACAAGCGTCAATGAGAAGCTTATAAAAAATCGATTTTAACAAAGCAATCGAAACAAGAATCCAAAGAAAATGAAAAATTAACAATCGTGTAGGATAATCAAATAAAATAAAAATTTGAAAAGGCGTTTAGTCAAAAATTTATAGAAAGGGTCCCCATTATTTGAAGTGAAAAAGTCAAAAATGGGGGGGTTGTGTTTTACCACAACAATGGCGACACACGGGAGAAGAACCAGTTATCTCTGTTTGATATGAATGAGATTTTCCTAAAATTCAAATAAAAATAATTAAAGAAAAGAGAATTATACTTAAAATGCTTGACTATGTTCATTAGTCTGAATAAAAGAAAGAATCATCTAACTGTAATTTTTCTTAAAATTCCTCATAAATTAAAATATTTCAAAACTCTATATCAGTCCTTAATTAGTTGTAGAGATAAAGCAGGGGTCACTTTACAGCTTAGCTTTTAAAATATACTCATTTGTCACAGGTAGAGCCACTGTTGCCAGCAAACATCTATAGTCTCGACAGGGTTACCTTTTAACCACCAATGATTCAGAATCCCATCTCTTTAAGAATTATTGACATAGAGATAAATCCATTTATATTATTATTATTATTATTTTATTTTTAATTTTTTTTAATTTTTTAATATTATAAATCTTAAAAGTCATTGTCCTGGTTTGGTAGCCAGATAGTTGACAATGCCATTCACTGGTTATAATTGGACTGAACAAGCTGGCTCGTGATGAGACCCCTTGTCTTATAATTGTTTGCAATCATAAGCCATTACCCTGGTTTGTTTGGCAGTGTTGGTAATGTCAGCCTATTTTTCCCCTATGATCATGGTTAAGCAGGCTCATGATGAGACCTCTTATCTTTTAAGTTTAAATATATCTCTGGATTATACTCTAGAAAAATAAGACTCTTTGGGACAAGGAGAATCATTGACTCCTTAAGAGTTAAGAATGACAATTTTAGAGTTAAAAGGTGCTTTGCTGTAAAGTGTCTTTACTTGGTTAAAAATAACTTTTCTTGACTGATAATAAAACTTTGAAAGATCTTAATAAAATATTGAAATCTCAAAATGATTACAATTTTGATGAAAAATAATTTTCTCCAGATTTTATGATACTTTGTCAACTTCTCTAAATTGGTAATCTCTTCCTTAAGTATGTCTACCTTTATAATAAGAAAATCAAACTTTACTAAGAGATTTAAGAAAAAGTTAATAGATGACTATTAACAATTTTTCTCCATGTATGCTGACCATAGTTAGGTAACAAGAAGGCCTTCCATATAAATCATGGAAAAGTCACCAAAATCAAAACTGAGAATCAAAGGAAAAGAATTCTTATTCTAAATTAAGAAAGAAACTAACGAACAAAAATAAAAATGAAGAAATTTAAAAGTGGAAAGGAAAATTCAAGTTTCGCAAGATAAACTCAAACAAGAATGTTTATAACAATGTCTCAACAATATGAAGAAAGAAATAATCGTGTAATCAATCCTTCTTATGTAGAGATTTAGAAAAATCATACCTTTCAGGGTTGTAGTGTTTTAGGCTTTTTAGATAGCAATGACGATAAAATTCAGCCACAATGAATACTTTTTGTCTGATATCAATATTTTTTGTTTCCAAGCATCATCTTAATCATTTTTTAATAAAAAGGAATGCTTAAAGAAACAGATTAAAAGTTCAGAAACTTCCTAGCGTAGCTGTTTCGATAAATATTATTGCTACTTATTGAAATTAAGCCAGGAGAAGAGTATGGACTTCGAAAATATGATCTGGTGGAGGATTGGAAGCTTTTATGAAGAGCTGCAAAACAGATTTATATATCAGAAAAACAAAACTGAAACTAAAGTAACGAAATGGAAATAAATGAAAGTGGGTACATGAATCTTACCATTGGATGATTGCTTCTGATCTTACCTGAAAGACATCAGTTTCTCCAAACTAGCTAACTTCTTATTTTAATTAACATTAAAAACATGAAGAAGTCAAACTAACCAAAATCCTATAACCCAAAATCATTATTTAGTTTATCTAAACTAAAGCAAGCAGTAAAATAAAAAAAAGAATGCTTAATGTTCGAGGGAAAACAAATGCATCAGAAATGAGAATGAAAATTTGCAATAATGACTGTTTCTCAAAATATTATAAATTTCATATAAACTCCATGATTTTATAAATTTTCCAGAATCAAGACTACATCCAAGATAATAAAATTTAAATGTGAAGACAAAGAGGTCTTGAATTTCTTTTTAATTATGGAATTATATATTTAAAATTGAAATATATGAGAAATCAAAATGATTTGAATATGCCGCAAATTTATCATCAGCTTCTTTCTTACCATAGTGGTTACCCAAGCTCGCTTTTTAAAATAACACATTGCCGTATTGGATGATTCGCATCACATGTTTCTTCACCATGCTTCAATTTTAATTTGCAAGACTTCACCTTTGTTGCTATGCCATATATCGATTAAATGTTAATGGCTCAGAGGCATGCATTGAAAGCTATCACATCAGAGATTGCAATGGCAAATTGCCGATATAAAAACATGTAATGAGAACATGTGCAATGAAATGAAGCGATCACATCATTAAAGATATATTATATTGGGGATCGGGGAATATTGACATTGTGCTTCCCACATCGCAGATTCTGAATTGTGATGTGAGCATAATTAAAAATGCGATGAAGCGATTGCGATATCGGCATGAAATGATTAACGAAGATGAGCAGGCTGAGAATATTGCAAACATTTTCACTGAAGTATCAGCAATATGAAAATCACGTTGAATCCTATAATATTGCTTGAAATTTCAATTGGGTTTTCTGATGGTTGAAAGCAAAGTTAAAAATGCTCAAATTCTCAAAATAAAATTTCCCTGAAACCTATTGCAAATTTGAAATGAGTTTTCTGCTTACTTCAAGTTTTGAAAACAAATGAAAACCTGCAAACAAAACAGAAAAAGTATCAAAAATAAACTAAAGAAAAGATAAACTAATAATAGATGAAAATGAACTTGTAAATGCATACCTGGAAGGAAATTGTCTGTAGATTTTACCTCATGAATCTTCAAATTTTTCCTTCGATTTATCAAAATTCTGACTTTGTTCAAAATCATCTCATTATTTATTCTAAATCGGAGTGAGCAATCAGTCTAAATAAGATATGTTTATTCATGTTCAGGAAATATAAAATTTACCAGAAATAAATATGAAACTAGTCTTCCCTTTTGAATTGAAACAACAATTTATTACCTCTGCTCATTCTGAATTGACTTGAGAAAAATCTATATTGTTATAGTGACTGTTCAATAATGCCTTTGGTAAATAAATATGATGCGTATTACAACATCAGATAATAAACTAAAGGTCTGAATGGGATTAAAGCCACTAATTGTGGAAAAATGTCAAGACGGATTTGAATGTGTGCACATAGCAAAATGGACATCTTAAAGGTCAGCTTAACAAATTTCAAGGAAGATATTATGAACTTCATATGATTACCACGAAAGGTTAGAATGACTAATAATGATTGATTCAGAATTAAGCTTATCATAGAGAGTCATACATTTCATGGGATAATGAGATCATGAAGCTTTTATATCCTCAAAACCTTTATCATATAAATTTCAAAAGAAAATCTTAGAAGGAAATCCCGAAATTAAGAAAAGTGGCTTTGAGGCGATTGATGCCAAGTGCAACCTTAATTGAATTTAATCAAGTCATTATTCAGAATAGACAGAGTAGAGGTATTGTTGTAAGAAATTTAAAAAGGAAAGCAAGAATTAAAATTTTCTGATTGGGAGAATCACTGAACATGTGTGAAAATCGTTGATTGCTTTGTTTTATTTTTAATCTACAGAACTGTTGAAAATAAATTAACTACATTAACTCTACTCCTATTCTAATCATATACATGAAAAATGACTAGGTATAGTCATATTTCCAGTGTAACCATTTTCTCATTTTAATCCCTGCATGTATGTACAATTCAAATGTTAGTAATAAAAATACAAATCTAATTGAACTAAGAAAATTAAACCTGAAATCGGAATGTACAACTATTGTTAGAAGCTTATCTAAAATCTCCTTCTCATGAAATTTTCTTTCCAATTGAATACCAATTGGATCATAGAAATCTGGATGGATTTCTATTAAAAATTGGGAAATGTTGAAAAGAGGAGATGAAAGGCCAGATTGTGGATATGAGCTTTCAGATTCAAAGGCCTGGAAGAAACTGTTAGTGTTATGTGTAAATTTTAAGCTATTGACAATCTTCCATGAAGGAAAAATTTCCAAATATTTTTCAAATGAATTAATGAAAAATGGATGGAAATCTTTCAAATGAAATGGAAAATTATTAATTAAATTGGATTGCTGGAAGATTTCTAAAAATACATTCTCTTGTTGATATTGTCTTTGAGAGGATAGAAGCTTTTGATAAAACATTAGCATTGATTGAAATTGAAATTGAAATAGCTTTTGATGCTTTTGATTATAATATAAAACTTCAATTTTCCAACAGGGCAATGTATCAATTGAATGTTTGATAATAAAGTGCTCAATATGCCAGCGTAATGTATCAAAAATCTGAAAAATAAAATCTGAAAATAAATCTGATTTAATACAAAATAAGTGAGGAAATAAAATAAAATCACTATTTGTACAACTAATGTTACAGCACAATCAGGATTGTTTTGAAATAATTTTTTTTTCACAAGGATTGGCCAGAATTATGGAATTTGAGTAATTTCGAATTCCAACTTGTGAATTAGAATGGGAATTATGATTATGAACAGGAATGAAAGATTGATCATGATATGAATCATAAATTGGAATATTTTCTTGAATAGTGAAATCATGAAGATGATTATCTGCTTTAGAGTGAGGATTAGTTGGAATAATTTCTAAATTGAAATGTTCCTCATTCTCAGATGTTATTTGAATTTTATCATGAGGATTCTCTTGAAAAAAATAGAAATCAACATCATCAATGTCAGAGTAATTATCATAAATGACTTCACAAGATTCTCTAGAATTCCCTTCAATCTTATCCAATATATCCAAACACGGAGGAACAAGAATTTCATGTTCATTAATGGCAAAAGAATGATCATTAATTGCTTCTCTATCTTGATAAAAACTTAATGGTAATTCATTTAGATCAGCCTCTGTATTTTCTGAAATATCATTAATATTAAGAGGGGAGAAATTACCAACATTAAAAATATCAGGATAAAGGGAAAAATGAGAATCAGAAATAATGAATTCAAAATTTTCTCTATTTGAGAAATCTTGTGTGCTCTGTTCACTATAAATTTCAGATTCTAGATCATTCTTTTGTATATTCATACTTTTTTGAAGAAGGCTGTTTTGCTGCTTTGTTTTCAGCATTTGTTCATCATGAAAAAATTCAGAAATTTGTACAACAGTTTGTATTTTATTATTCTCTTTGATTGCTGCTTGCACGTGTTGATTTGTGATCTGATTTTCTGAATTTAATGCAAAGGAATTTTCAGATTTCAAAGCAGCTCTTTCTCCAAAATTGTTGTTATTTCCTTCTTGCATTTGATAAGAAATATTTTCTAAGCTTTGTGAGACCACTTCATTATAATTTATTTGCATATCCATATTGGAATCCTCATTTATGTTGGAAGAGGATGGAACAAAGCTTGAACTAATTTCATATGGATTGGGAATGGGAGGAAGAGAGAAAATATATTTAAATCAATCTAGTGATTCTTCTTCCGTAGGTTTATCTTCAACTTTAAATCTTAAACAATTTAAATGAAATCGAATATTAAAATCTCTAACAGACTCATTTTCAAATCTTCATAGATATTCAATTTCATCGCATACCTGTTCATAATCGTATCCATCAAATTTACAAATTAAAATTGTAACAAATTGATCCCAACTGTGAATTGAGGCAACCGGAAGAGTTCTACACCAGTTTTTAGCTTTTGCTGCAAATGTGAGAGTAAAAATTCTGCATAAAATGCCTTCATCAATTCCTTGAAAATCATAATTTGAAATATTTTGAATAAATTGAAAGACATGATCAAATGCAGAAGTTTTCATCTTACCGTTAAATTTTACCTGAGACAAGAGTCTTACCACTTCGGGTGGAGTATTGGAAGATGCACGTCCATGGATACAACTCCAAATTGGAAGTTTAAGAGGAGTCATCATGATTAAATAAAATATTAAAATTGAAAAGGCTCCAACAGACAACAAGTTTCAGGCCCTTCTTCTAGCGCCAAAAATGTTGAAGCCTCGAAAATCGTTGCTACAACATTGGGGGATAACCACCCGGTCCGGACCTTAATACAACTCCTTTTCCGTTTATGATAGTGGCTCCGACTGGTTTAACTAGGTCCAGTTACCTTTTCCCTATCGCTATTGGTTTATGATGTGTCCTTAACTACCAATAGACGGGGATATCAGATCAATTCTTCTTGCTGATCAGGCAAGAGAATGACCCTTAAGCTGATTTGGGTTCAGCCAAACCACAACTAAGATTTTGCCTCTTCGAGAAGAGGACTTAAAAGAATGTATAAATTAATCTAATTGCAAACTTATTCTATAATGCAAGCAAAAAGAAACTAATCTAAATCCTATCTCAATCAGGTAGATGAAAATCTAACCCAATTAAGAGCAAGATAATTAAGTAATGAGAATTAAAATATGTCTGGTTTTAAATTAATGTTAAGCTAACGAAGAAATTCAATTAGCTCACATTTGTGAGTACCAAAACACATTCTATTGAGACCATTTGACTGAAATAATAAATCAACAACATTCCGGAAGAAATTCACAAAAAATGATATCAATTATCATATCAGTCAAACTAATAATTAAACAATAACATGTGGAAGAAATTCACAACACATTACTATTTAATAAATCAGTGTTATAAGACAGATTTCTGAGTAATGGTTATTCAGAAATCAGAGTTTAATTCATAAGAGCAGAGATACTTAACAATTTGAGACAAATTATCCATATCAACAGAAATGCCAAAACATGAATAAAATGAAACAATAATTTTATTAAAATAAAAATGAAACTGGTATTTGATACAGAAATTCCAAAAATACCAGTTAATTGAATCTGCTTCTCTGATCCTGGTCTCTAACAGTACTTTACATTACTTGAATTTCTGCCTTCAAGACTAGAGCTGCAGAAATGAAAACTCTGCCCATCATGCATAATTCAAGATATAAAGAATAAACCCTCATTAATGTTCAGATCTGAAATTTTCTCTCCTCCCCATCTACAACTCTAAATCCCTATTACATAAATGCTTTTAGAAGTCTGGAATTGCAGAGGAGAGAAGCCTTTTTTTACATTTTGCCATCTGCAATTTATAATCCTCCCAAAAGTATTTTTAGAAGAGAGTTTGTTGAAGAAAAATCTGCCCAATCCAACTTTAATTGCTCAAAAATTTCAATCTTTAATTGTTGGAGTCTTCTCATTGATTGAAATCTTTTTCCTCAATATCCCTTCTATTGTTTTTTCCTGCAAAAAGAAATTAAAATGAATTAAGATGCAACAATAAAATCCAAATATTATTTCTAACATTTAAAACAAATTCAATCAAATTCTATTTAAATAAATAAAAAGGAAATTTGAGTTTCTTATTGATACTCATAACGATCTTAATTAACCAAGGATAATATTGATGCATGAATCTGCAATTAGAAGAGGCTGGGCAAATGAAAATGAAGAAAACAAAACTCAGAAAATTGATTTTATTTTTAGAAATTCGGAGCTTGATCTTCTGCCTGATTTTTGACCCAATAAATCATCAAAACCGTTAGTGAAACCTCATCAGAAATGTTCTCCTTGATTTTATCTTTCCAATGAGCCGTCCTGGGCCTCATTTGGTCAAGTATAACTCAATCTATGAGCTTCCAAAGTTGATGAGTCAAATCTGGCATAAATCTGGAAATTCTGTTTGCTGGGCTAAAAATCAGAATTTTTAATTAGAAATTTAATCCTAGATTAGATTCTAATTATCTAATAATTAATTCTAAATTAATTATTAACTAACTAACAATTAATTCAGTTACAAAATTAAATTAATATACAAATGATTTGAAAAAGTTAATTTAAATACGATTAATATTATAGTTCAAATTATATTAAAATTATAATAAACATTATAATTATAATATAATTATTATAACATAAAAAATATAAAAATTAATTTACAAACCATTGGAATCAATCCAAACCTAAAACCCATAAAACAAACCATTGAAATCAATCTAAACCCATTAATTCATCCACGTGAGATTATGGAGGGATATGGTGAGTGGAGTGTGAGGTGAGGGTGACGTGAGGGTGAGTGAGGTGGAGATACGGGAGGCATAAGGGATGAAAAAAAAGAAAAAAAACAAACTTTATATTAAAAAATTTTAACACATCGCATATCGCAAGAACCTTGGATCAGAGTTTTTTAAATGTGCATGTTCTAAAAATTGTGATGGATCTGAAATTGCGAAATTGCGATCTTGCGATCTGCGATGGATCCGAAATTTGCGATCTGCGATCTGCGACGGATTCTGAAATTTGCGATCTGCGATCTGCGACGAATCTGAAATTTGCGATCTGCGATTTGCGACGGATTCTGAAATTTGCGATCTGCGATCTGCGACGGATTCTGAAATTTGTGATCTGCGACGAATCTGAAATTTGCAATCTGCGATCTGCGACGGATCCGAAAAAAAAAAAATATATATATATATATATATATATATATATTATTTTATTTATTTATTTATTTTTTTAATAATATATATTTTTTAATATTAAGTTTTTCTAAACTACAGCTACTCTGAAAATAAATAAAAAGAATAAAAATAGCATTTTTAACCCAGACTTAGATAAATGATGGGACTTCAAAGGAGTACCATTTTTAAACCAGTTGACCAAATGAGGCGAAACAAGCGTCAATGGGAGGCTTATAAAAAATTTATTCTAACAAAGAAATCAAAACAAGAATTCAAAGAAAATGAAAAATTAACAATCGCGTAGGATAATCAAATAAAATAAAAATCTGAAAAGGCGTTTAGTCAAAAATTTATAGAAAGGGTCCCCATTATTTGAAGTGAAAAAGTCAAAAATGGGGGGTTTGTGTTTTACCACAACAGGTCCTAGCCATGGTTAAGAAAGGTGAAGTAGGTCCCTCAGTTGAAATAAGGTCTTCTTCTTCTTCCCTAAAAAGATCCTCAAAATATTCAGAAGGTACTCCTATAGGGAGTTCAATCTCACTGCCACTGAAGAAGAGTGAAGGGTGGCTAGGAGGTGATGTGGGGGTTTTAGGTAAGATTTGTCTTTGGGTATCCCTAGTCCTACAAGGCATGAAAATAAGATATTTTTGTATTTTTTCAATATTTATGAAATGACATGAAAGGAAAGGAAAGAAGAAAAGAATGGTAAAAACAAAATCAAAACATCTACTAAACACCTCCCCAGCAACGGCACCAAAAAGTGGTGAGCCCTCGTATTGCACCAAGAGTGCTGCAACTCCAAGGGGCTTCCCTACTTTACTTTAAAAACTTTGAGGTGACAGTGCTATATACACAAAAGATGCATTTTGTTCATGTCATCCTCTTCTGCTTTATGAAAGGGTGCTACTTCTAGGGGTTCTCAGTGAAGTCTGTCACACTTCAATGAAACTAAACTAAATTGCAGAAAGGAAATGATAGAAATGGAACTAATTTAATGTGTAGGAAGGAAATGATTGTAAGAAACTAAATTAAATTGCTGAAAATAAATGTCCGGAAGGAAACTAATTTAATTTTCAAAAAACAAATAGTAGAAAAGAAACTAATCCTAAACCACACTTAACTTGGCCAAACAGCTAAATTCACTCTACTTATCCTATGATCTATCTACCATGCTTCTATCCATGCAACTAGGTTATCCATGACTTAATACTAATTAAAAATAGTTAATTTGTAGCTTGGAGGGAAGAAAAGGGCTAAAAGAGGCTAATGGGGGTTTTAAACTAGGAAATGAGGTTTGGAAGCGGAAAGAGGGGGTTAAACCCTTATGAAACTTTAATATAGCGTGAAAAATGACTTTGGAGCAGAAAGAATTCAAAATTGCAATGGCAGAGTGCGATGGAGGACAGAAGTTGCGATGTGCGATGTCCAAATCGCAACTTCACAAGTTTAAAGGGATAGCAGTAAGGATTGACAAGAATGAACTAAAATGTGCGAAGTGCGATTTGCGATGCAGTAAAAGTTTCGAGCTGTGATGTGGTAAGTTCAGCGAAGTGCGAAGTACGACGAGCAATGTGGCAGATTTATCGCATCGGCAAAATAAGCGGTAAGTGTTACGCGAAAAGCTAAATGATGTGAAGTGTGATTTTCGACATGGTAAAATTACAGGCTGCGATCTACGACGTGGCGGTGGGATCGACGGCGGAGCACCATTTCACAATATCACAATCGCAAGAAAAAACGGTAAGTGATTAAAGGTAAAAGCTAAAAGTTGTGTTTTGCGAAGTGCGATGTATGGTGGCGGGAGACTCGAGGAGAAAAGGTGGAGGTCGGGTTTTCAATGGTTTTGAATGGTTTTTCATATGTTTTGCATAAAAAGGGTAAGGCGGCTGTGAATGGAGAAAAACAGATAAATAAGGCTTTGAAGGGATTAAGTGCGTTAGGAAAAGAAAAGGTAAGTACAACGTTAAATGAGAAGAAAAGAAGGGGAATGAAGGCGTAAGAGAAGTGCTCAGAAGTGAGACACACCTGCGAATTCATCCACGGGAAATAGAAAAAATATGCGGGATGAAACAGTGAAAGAAAGGTTGGGACTTGGTAATACAAATTATTCCTGAAACTCAAACAGAAAGAAATTTTGGCCTATGGGAAAGTCTGCCCTACTCGAACTCTATTGACAAATATGAGAGGGGGGAGACTTGACCACAGTTTTTTGGGGTTTTCCCTCTATTTTACTACGCATAAGCGATTAAAACTACAGCAACAAAAAAACTAAACAACAATGAAACTTATCAGAAGTAGTTCTAACTTAAATGGTAGAAGCAAAACTAGCTAAATGACAAAAAGGAAATGATAGGAATAACAAAGAAGCCGAGGCACATGGATTGGGCCCTAACCCACGAGCCTAGCCCTCTTAAACTTAAATAATTTGAATGAAACTAGTTTGCTCATTTCATAAAATAATAACTTCATAAATCTCTGAGATTTTGATCACTGAATAAAACAAAAATCTCAATAGCTCACAACAACAGTTCCGAATGGAATTGAGACTAGAACATAATAACTCTTCCTAGCTCTAGCTCTGCTCTATTTATTCTATAGGGAAGCTACCAACAGCTCCCTAAAAAATGGTGATTGAGTCCACTTAACTCTCAGTGAACAAGGATTGGGTGCAATACTCTTTGAGTTGCTCGGCTGCCTCTAGAATTCGAATTGTTGGAGAGAATCCTTGGGGATCCTTTGGCTGCTTTTTGAATTCGAATTGTTAGATAGAATCTTTGGGATCCTTTAGCTACCTTTGAGGGTGGAAAATCCTCCTATAATTCCTCTTTGTTGTCTCCTTCGAGTCTTTATGATAAAATCCTTATAAAAATGATTAATAATTCAGGATTTTTTTCACTCAAACTTATATTATGCACTTAGAATATGTTAGCCTTAATTACCACCTATACTAGCATCATAAAACCAAATAATAATAAAAATGCAAGAAAAAGAGATCTAAGAAGGAAAAAAGGTGACTATTAATCCCTCCAAATATGTCTAATGATGGAGCTCATCAATTTTCTCCTACTCATTCAAGTTCATCTCAAACCTGAGTGAATCTGGAGAGGTAGTAATGTGGAATGGTTTCATTATTCTGCATGTGAATGTTTCTGAGCTTGTCCCTCAATGCCAATTTCTTGACATCATTTTTATTTTCTAAATAATTTAGTGAGGGTCTTCCACATAGAAAATGGAGTCTCCTTTCCATGTAAATTTGAGACTATGTGGTCTCTCACACCCTTAAGATGATCTGTAGAAATTGTATAACTAATACATTATATATCAAAGATTCTACTGATCGCACACTATTTTAACTTCATGCACAATACAGAATCTATTCCACTATTGATCATCACATGCAAAAATTAATTCAATTGCAAATCACACATGAAACCATAAAAATTCACACACATTAACACAGTGTTTTAACGGGAAAGCCTGAAGCTAAAAACCCCAACTATATATATATATATATATAATATATGTCATAGAGATCATGTAACAATCCTCATACAAAACTTATCACAAGCTCTCGGTACAATACAATCGCTACACACTAATCAGGTCCTGATCTAGAAAATCCATGCTCCGATCTCTGCCACCTGCTAGCCTGCCTCTACTGCGCAATCCCTGTTGAAGAATGGCTCTGAATGAACACCAATCCACCTAGCTTGCACTGCGCAATCCTCATTAGCATCTCTACTGAGTTTTGGATGCAATCAATGCATCACTATAGTCACAACTGATAGTCATCTTGCCCTTTCACCTATCTCTCCACTAGTCTACACTGAAACTGTCCATGCACTGTAGTTAACTGATGTATTCTTTAGTTGATTAATGAGTTAATATTTATTGAATTAATTAATAATTAATTCACACCACTCTCACTAGTGTATCAATCGGTTAGACTAGATACAACTAGCTCAACTGTGTCTAACTGAGTTAAACTGAACACAACTCCACCAACTACTTCTACAACTCCACCAAACTCTGTCACATGAGTTCTAACTGAAGTCCTCCATGCAATATCTCCACTAAACCCTCGGGAATAGCGTAATTCCTTCTGTCAGCTGTTGTGCCACATCTATGCACTTAACTGAAGTGCTCCAAGAGAATAAGATAATGTTTATAGTCCAAATATTATTAAGAGCTAATAATATTCGACATATCTATTTTTAGACTGGCAATCTAAAAATAGATTCCGCCCAATATGTCTAAAAATAAAAGTCCATCTATTTTTCCAACTTGACCAACCATCCACAAATAGCATCGTGCAACTCATAGAATATGATTGATATGTCTAAAAATAGACATAGTCTAAAAATTGACTGTGCGCCAAAAATAGCATGTGGGCCCACTTAGTGAAGGCGGCTTCTTTCCACTAAGCTCATCATGTTGTTGCAATATCAACACTCCCTCTCAACAAGATAGGGATTATCTGCCACCTCGATCCTACCTCTGTGGTATTCGAATTTGCTTCTGGTGAGCGCCTTCGTTAAAATATCTGCATCTTGATCCTCTGTGGGAATGTAAGAAAGCAACATGATCTTCCGTTGCACACAATCTCTGATATGATGGTACCGGATGTCAATATGTTTAGATCTATCATGAAATACTGGATTAACCGAGATTTTAATGCAACTTTGATTATCACAATATATCACAGTAGGATAAAAGGGTGAACCGAACAACCCGACCAGGATCTTCCTCATCCATATAGCCTCGCATGCAGCCAAACTTTCTACCATGTACTCAGCCTCCGCTGAACTGAGTGCCATGGATCTCTGTTTCCTGCTGTACCAAGAAACTGTTGTAGACCCGATACTGAAAATCCCTCCAGATGTGCTCTTTCTATCCGTTGGGCTCCCTGCCCAATCTACATCTGTGAAGCCATGCAGCTTCACCTCATCCAACTGTTTGTACCACAATCCATATCCCGATGTGCCTCTGAGATATCTCAATACATGCTTACCTGCCTTCCAAAAGAGCTTGGTAGGCTTAACCATATCTTGTGAAAGCTGGTTAACAGCATAGCATATGTCTGGTCGTGTATTGACTAGATACATGAGCGAACCAACCAACTGTCGGTAAACAGTGGCATCCACTACCTCTGCCAATGTAGCATCCTCTTTCCTCCAACCACCAGGAAGAGGAGTGTCAATAGGCTTGCAGCCTTGCATGTTGAACTTCTCTAGTATCTCCCAAGCATACCTGCCTTGAGACACAAACAGTCCATCCTTCCGCTGCCAAATTTCCAATCCTAGGAAATAATGAAGGAGGCCCAAGTCCTTCATCTCAAACTCCTTTGCAAGATTAGCCTTGCATGAGAGTATCAATTGTTCGTCACCTGTCAGTATCAAATCATCTATATAAAGTAAAATGATCAGCAACTTACCCTCCACCACAATCTGGTATAGGTTCGGATCCGCCTCACCCTTGGCGAAACCAAGTCTGGTGAAATAATTGTCTATCCGTGTGTACCAAGCACGAGATGCTTGTTTCAGCCCATACAGCCCTCTTTTGAGCTAGCACACATGCGACTCGCTGCTGAATATTTCAAATCCTTCAAGTTGCTCTATGTACACCTCCTCCTCAATGACTCCGTTGAGGAATGTCGTCTTCACATCCATCTGATAAATGTGCCAACCCATCTGTGCTGAGAGAGCAAGGATGGTCCATATGGAAGAATACCTTGTGACAAGTGCAAAGGTTTCTTCATAGTCGATCCCCTCGATCTTTGAGAAGCCCCAGGCAAAAAATCTTGCCTTGTACTTCTCGATGCTCCTGTCAGAAGCTTGCTTCACTTTGTAGATCCATCTCGAACCTACCACTGATTTCCCTTCCAGCCTTGGGACAATCTCCCATGCACTATTTCTGAGAATCGAATCATACTCTTCCACCATGGCATCTATCCATGCAGGGTCTTCCATGGCTTCCTCAAAAGAAGATGGTTTTGTCATGATACACTTTCTCGTCAGAGCCATGTATCCAGTAAATCGGTTAGGTGACTGTCTCTGTCTGCGCTGTGATGTAGGGGCTCTTACATTCTGTGTTTCATCAAGATTCAGTCGCTCAGATTTTGTAGTGCGCTTCCGCCCTCTAATGGTTGGATCTTCCAATCCATGAACCTCCTCTTGTGGTTGATCCACATCCTGAGGCTCATCCTTAGGAACTAGTAGCTCCTCATCTGCATGCAAGTGTAGCTCCCTCTAAAGCGACAACTTCATGGCTTTCTCCTCATGAAATTTGATATCCCGTCGCACAACAGTCTTCCGACTGTCTGGAAAATACACATGATAATTGTGGGGTGTTTCTGTGTACCCACAAATATCCGAAACTCTACGGTCGGCTCCAGCTTCTTCCTGGCATCCTTCGTCAAATGAATGTAAACAGGTGAGCCAAAAATATTCAAATGAGAAATATCAGGCTTCTTACCAGAAAAAGCCTCTTCGAGTGTACTAATGATGGAGCTCATCAATTTTCTCCTACTCATTCAAGTTCATCTCAAACCTGAGTGAATCTGGAGAGGTAGTAATGTGGAATGGTTTCATTATTTTGCATGTGAATGTTTCTGAGCTTGTCCCTCAATGCCAATTTCTTGACATCATTTTTATTTTCTAAATAATTTAGTGAGGGTCTTCCACATAGAAAATGGAGTCTCCTTTCCATGTAAATTTGAGACTATGTGGTCTCTCACACCCTTAAGATGATCTGTAGAAATTATATAACTAATGCGTTATATATCCAAGATTCTATTGATCGCACACTATGACACCCAAAGCACACATGAAACCATAAAAATTCACACACATTAACACAGTGATTTAACGGGAAAGCCAGAAGCTAAAAACCCCAACTATCTGTATATAATATATGTCATAGAGATCATGTAACAATCCTCATACAAAGCTGATCATATCAAGCTCTCAATACAATACAATCGCTACACACTAATCAAGCCCGATCTAGCAAATCCATGCACCGATCTCTGCCACTTGCTAGCCTGCCTCTACTGCGCAATCCCTGCTGAAGAATGACTCTGAATGAACTCGAATCCAGCCATACTTGCTCACGCAATCCTCATTGGCATCTCCACTGAGTGTTGGATGCAATCAATGCATCATTATAGTCACAACTGATAGTCATCTTGCCCTTTCTCCTATCTCTCCACTGGTCTCCACTAAAACTATCCATGCACTATAGTTAACTGATGTATTCTTCGGTTGATTAATGAGTTAATAATTAGTGAATTAATTAATAATTAATTCACACCACTCTCACTAGTGTATCAATCAGTTAGACTAGATACAACTAGCTCAACTATGTTTAGATTAGTTAAACTGAACACAACTCCATTAACTTCCTCAATCAACTCCACCAAACTCTTTCACATGAGTTCTAACTGAAGTATCCATGCAATAGCTCCACTTAACCCTCAGGAATAGCGTAATTCCTTCTGTCAGCTCCTGTGCCACATCTGTGCACTTAACTGAAGTGCTCCAAGAGAATAAGATAATGTTTAAAGTCCAAATATTATTAAGAGCTAATAATATTCGACATATCTATTTTTAGACTGGCAATCTAAAAATAGATTCTTCCCAATATGTCTAAAAATAGAATTCCATCTATTTTTCCAACTTGACCAACCATCCACAAATAGCATCCTGCAACTCATAGAATATGATCGACATGTCTAAAAATGGACTTGCACCAAAAATAGCCTGCGGGCCCACTTAGTGAAGGCGACTCTTTTCACTAAGCTCATCATCTTGTTGAATCTCAACACTCCCTCTCAACAAGATAGGGATTATCTGCCACCCTGATCCTGTCTCTATGGTATTCGAATTTCTCCTGGTGAGCGCCTTCGTCAGAATATCAACATCCTGATCCTCCATAGGAATGCAAGAAAGCAACATGATCTTCCGCTGCACACAATCTCTGATATGATGGTACCGGATGTCAATATGTTTAGATCTATCATGAAATACTGGATTAACCGAGATTTTAATGCAACTTTGATTATCACAATATATCATAGTAGGATCTAAGTGTGAACCGAACAACCCGACCAGGATCTTCCTCATCCATATAGCCTCGCATGCAGCCAAACTTTCTGCCATGTATTCAGCCTCCGCTGAACTGAGTGCCACAGATCTCTGTTTCCTGCTATACCAATAAACTGTTGTAGACCCGATACTGAAAATCCCTCCAGATGTGCTCTTGTGCTACGTACGTTGGGCTCCACTGCCCAATACGCATCTGTGGCTGCTAAGAAGCTGTATCACTCAATTTATTTGTACCACAATCCATATCCGTGTGCCTACGAGATATCCCTCTTATAATACATGCTTGCACCTTCCAAAAGAGCTTGGTAGGCTTAACCATAGCTTGTGAAGGCTCGTTAACAGCATAGCATATGTCCCGTCCGTGTATTGACTAGATACATGAGCGAACCAACCAACTGTCGGTAAACAGTGGCATCCACTACCTCTGCCAATGTAGCATCCTCTTTCCTCCAACCACCAGGAAGAGGAGTGTCAATAGGCTTGCAGCCTTGCATGTTGAAATTCTCCAGTATCTCCCAAGCATACTTGCCTTGAGACACAAACAGTCCATCCTTCCGCTGCCAAATTTCCAATCCCAGGAAATAATGAAGGAGGCCCAAGTCCTTCATCTCAAACTCCTTTGCAAGATTAGCCTTGCATGAGAGTATCAACTGTTCATCACCTGTCAGTGTCAAATCATCTATATAAATTAAAATGATCAGCAACTTACCCTCCACCACAATCTGGTATAGGTTCGGATCCGCCTCACCCTTGGCGAAACCAAGTCCGGTGAAATAATTGTCTATCCGTGTGTACCAAGCACGAGATGCTTGTTTCAGCCCATACAGCGCTCTTTTGAGCCTGCACACATGCAACTCGCTGCTGAAGATTTCAAATCCTTCAAGCTGCTCTATGTACACCTCCTCCTCAATGACTTCGTTTAGGAATGCCGTCTTCACATCCATCTGATGAATGTGCCAACCCATCTACGCTGAGAGAGCAAGGATGGTCCATATGGAAGAATACCTTGTGACAAGTGCAAAGGTTTCTTCATAGTCGATCCCCTCGATCTGTGAGAAGCCCCAGGCAACAAATCTTGCCTTGTACTTCTCGATGCTCCTGTCAGCAGCTTGCTTCACTTTGTAGATCCATCTCGAACCTACCACTGATTTCCCTTCCGGCCTTGGGACAATCTCCCATGCACTATTTCTGAGAATCGAATCATACTCTTCCACCATGGCATCTACCCATGCAGGGTCTTCTACGGCTTCCTCAAAAGAAGATGGTTTTGTCATGATACACTTTCTCATCAGAGCCATGTATCCAGTAAATCGGTTAGGTGATTGTCTCTGTCTGCGCTGTGATGTAGGTGCTCCTACATTCTTTGTTGCATCAAGATTCAGTCGCTCAGCTTTTGTAGTGCACTTCCGCCCTCTAATGGTTGGCATTGCATGAGTGGTTTCTTCCACTCCATGAACCTCCTCTTGTGGTTGATCCACATCCTGAGGCTCATCCTTAGAAACTAGTAGGTCCTCATCTGCATGCAAGTGTAGCTCCCTCTCAAGCGACAACTTCATGGCTTTCTCCTCATGAAATTTGATATCCCGTCGCACAACAGTCTTCCGACTGTCTGGAAAATACACATGATAATTGTGGGGTGTTTCTGTGTACCCACAAATATCCCAAACTCTACGGTCGGCTCCAGCTTCTTCCTGGCATACTTCGTCACATGAATGTAAACAGGTGAGCCAAAAATCTTCAAATGAGAAATATCAGGCTTCTTACCAGAAAAAGCCTCTTCGAGTGTACTCATGCCAAGTACTCTATGAAGACAATGGTTTTGCACATAAACCGCAGTGTTTCATGCTTCAGCACACAAGTGTATGGGAAGGCCTTGATCATGCAACATCGCCTGTGCAGCACCCACGATCGTTCTGTTCTTTCGCTCCGCGACCCCATTCTGCTGTGGGTTATGAGGCGCTATGAGCTCTCTTCGAATTCCTTCTATGCTGCAAAAGTCTTTGAATTTTCCAGAGATGAATTCACCACCATTATCGCTCCTAAGAGCCTTCACCTGCTTCCCCGACTCTTTCTCAACTAGTGCCTTGAACTCACATAACTTTGAGAATTTCTCGCTCTTCTTCTGCATGAAGAAGATCCAGCACTTAAGAGAAAATTCATCAACAAATATCACATAGTACCTGTGCTTTACTATCGAAGCTACTGAGAAAGGTCCACACACGTCTGTGTGAATTCTCTCAAGGATTGTCATGGAGCGACTATCCTTCTCATGAAAAGTGGCTTTCACAAATTTTCCCAAAGTACATCCCTTGCACTGATCTGACTACGCAAGTGTACCCTTGGGAAGCTCGGTAGAAATCTGCTGCAAAATTTTCAAAGCGCCATGGTGAGATGGCCCAATCTCCTATGCCACAATTTCGCCCTCATCCCGGCTCACCACTCCTTCTGTTTTGCCTGCCATTGTTGTGCAGCCATTTACCTACAATTGATAAAGGTTATTAACTCGAATTCCTATCCTCCGGGTTTCACTAGTTGCCTTACTGCGCAGGAAAGCCTTTCCCTTGCTAAAGACAACATCATATCCCTTGTCTTCCAACATCGCCATAGAGATCAGATTCTTCTTCAATCCTGGAACATGCATGACATCATTTAATATGAAAGGTTTACCAAACTCCCTCTCAAAGGAAATGGTCCTAATACCAGTCGCACTATATCTACCATCATCTCCCATCTCTATGTGCACTACAAGATCCTTCTCATCCAGATCAGTAAGCAAATATTTGTCTCTGGTCATATGGAAAGACGCACCACTGTCAAGAAACCACATTGATCCCATCACACTTGAGACCAAGCATGAAATCAACGAAAAATCCAACTCAAATTGCAAGGCTAAGGCCTCTCCAGCTGCAGATCCAACAGCCTGCTTATTTTTCTTCTTCTGTGGACAATTAGTGGTGTAATGTCCGTGTTGGTGACAGTGAAAGCATTTCACCTTGGACAAGTCCTACTTCTTTCCTTTCACGCCGGATTGAGAAGGATTTTTCTTTCCCTTCCCTTTCCTTGCTTTGGCAGCCAAAGCGCAATTTTCTTCATCTTCATTATTCGATGAAGATCCATCCCTAGTACTCCGCCTTATCTCCTCCTGCACAAGATCTGACCAAAGTCGCTCCCATCCCGGCAGTTTCTCTCGACCATTGACAGAGTCCTCATAGGAATGCCAACTCTTCGGAAGACCAAGGAGAGCCAAGCTCACCAAGTCCTCTTCATCTACAGTAACCCCCACACTTCCCAGCTCATCCCTGCACTAGACAAACTTCGTGAGTTACTTGGGTATACTTTTTCCCTTCTCCATTTTTATTTTTCTGAGTTTGTCTTTAAGCGCCAACTTCCTCTGGTCGCTTTTGCTTTGGAACAAGTCTGTCAAAGCTTTCCACATCAAGAATGGAGAAGCTTTACCATGAAGGCTGGACACTATGTGATCCTTCACACCTTCCAATAGAATTCTTCGACATTTTTCTGTCTTCTTTTGCCATGCATCAAGTGCAACTGCATCGCTAGATGCAGGTTTTGGAATTTTTGCATCTATGAACTCCTTCAACCCATTATCCTCTAGCACCGCCTCCATCCTGTCCTTCCATGAAATATAATTTGAGCTACCTTCAAGGGCATACTCAAATTGCAATCCGTTGAAAGACATTTCAATGAATGCTCAACTTTGACGCTAAGAAAACACTGCAGCAAATTCGAATTCCACCAGCACAAAACTCAACCGCTTCAATAATTGCAATTTCTATGATCCATATCACTCTGATACCATGTAGAAACTATATAAATAATGCGTTATATATCCAATATTCTCCTGATCGCACACTATTTTAACTTCATGCACAATACAAAATCTATTCCACTATTGATCATCACATGCAGAAATTAAATCAATTGCAAAGCACACATGAAACCATAAAAATTCACACACATTAACACAGTGTTTTAATGGGAAAGCCTGAAGCTAAAAACCCCAACTATACGCTATCATAATATATGTCATAGATATCATGTAACAATCCTCATACAAAGCTTATCACAAGCTCTCAGTACAATATAATCGCTACACACTAATCAGGTCCTGATCTAGCAAATCCATGCACCGATCTCTGCCACCTGCTAGCCTGCCTCTACTGCGCAATCCCTGTTGAAGAATGGCTCTGAATTAACTCCAATCCACCTGGCTTACATTGCGCAATCCTCATTGGCATCTCTACTAAGTGTTGGATGCAATCAATGCATCACTATAGTCACAACTGATAGTCATCTTGCCCTTTCACCTATCTCTCCACTGAAACTGTCCATGAACTATAGTTAGCTGATGTATTCTTCAGTTGATTAATGAGTTAATATTTAGTGAATTAATTAATAATTAATTCACACCACTCTCACTAGTGTATCAATCAGTTAGACCAGATACAACTAGCTCAACTGTGTCTAATTGAGTTAAACTGAACACAACTCCACCAACTACTTCTAAAACTCCACCAAACTCTATCACATGAGTTCTAACTAAATTCCTCCATGCAATAGCTCCACTAAACCCTCAGGAATAACGTAATTCCTTCTGTTAGCTCCTATGCCACATCTGTGCACTTAACTGAAGTGCTCCAAGAGAATAAGATAATGTTTAGAGTTCAAATATTATTAAGAGATAATAGTATTCGACATATCTATTTTTAGACTAGCAATCTAAAAATAGATTCTGCCCAATATGTCTAAAAATAGAAGTCCATCTATTTTTCCAACATGACCAACCATCCACAAATAACATCCTGCAACTCATAGAATATGATCGACATGTCTAAAAATAGACATAGTCTAAATATAGACTTGTGCCAAAAATAGCCTGCGGGCCCACTTAGTGAAGGCGACTCTTTTCACTAAGCTCATCATCTTGTTGAATCTCAACATGATCCTCCTAGCTTTTGGAGTATTCTTCTTCTAGTGAGCTAATTGTTTTGCATCTGATGTTGCTGGTTTTGGAATGTCATTTTGGGTGTACTCCAACACTCCATTATCATCGAGTAAAACTGACATCTTGTCCTTCCAAGTTATGAAATTCAATGTTCCTTCTAGGGCATACTCCAATCTCAATCCATTGAAAGACATTTCCACACACAAAAGAAATTTTTCTTCACTAAATTTTCAAATTGAAATATATGAAGGAGAAGATATATTGATTGGTTTCTATTGTGTTTTCAAGCTTTTATTCCATGTATAAATTAATATACTTTTCTAATACTTATGAATTTAAACTTAAATAAGAGATTACAAATTTCCTCTACAATTTTGTGGAATGTAACTCACAATTTAGAAACATGTGCAGTGACATGCAACGATCAAAACCACAATAACACAATTATTTATAGGGGAACCCAATTGGGAAAAACCCCTCTGCTACTTTTCATTAATCAGATGAGAATGAGAAATTATTACAATGTCTTGCTTCAACTGTGAAGCACACATTGCACTGTAAAATTGTTCTCAAGTTGGTTGTCCTTCTTTGGCCAACACTTAACCAATTAAAGCCTCAGTCTTCCTCCTATTTCCTTACGTTATTTAAGATAAATTGAGCTCCTATTGAATAGGGGAATTATGTATTTCCTTCTACAATTCCCAAGGAATTGATCACCTGCTTAATTTCCAAGAATGTACACTCAACTATTATACAATTGGTAACTACAATGTGCCTTTTCCTCCACTCCATCTAGGAAATTCAAATTCCATGAATGCACGTGCTATTTTTAGCTGATTAATTAGTTTAACTGAGATATCAATGAGTTAACAACGGTTCTACTACTCAATTGACCTTCAACTTACTCAATTAATTACTTACGCTTAGTTAACTAAGTTCAACTAAAAATAACTGAAATAGATTGCTAAATTTTACTAACTTAACTAGTAGAAAAGGCCATGTCATTATAGCTAACTACAATCCAAGTCATCTTGTTGATGTGGAAAATTGAATTACTCAATTTGACTTAGGAACAAGTCAAATTGAGCCTTTCTTGCTACAATTTCTAACAAAGAAGTATGTACTATTGTGATAGCAAGAAATGACAAAACCCTCTCAAGGTCAAGTGAAATCATTAATCATTAGGGACAATAACCATAAGTGAAACATAACGGGCCATACCTAATGCTAGAGGCATAATAATACTTCAAACAAATATCACCTTCACATGTATAACTAGATAAAGACATGTACACAAGTTACCTTACTTATGTTAGCAGTTGTTAGGTCAACAACCCTACTAGGTGTTTATAGCCCCCAAGGTGAATGGCATGTCCTTTGTCACACCATCATAAATGTGTTTCCTAACGATGGTTGCAGAGTGGGAAATACTTCATGAAAGGTATCATAGCCATATAACCAAATAAATGGGGTCTATAATCTTGAGTGTATAGATGTAAGGAGGTAGTAATCATGTAGGCATGAGTTACCACTTTCTGTGGCCTACTTTTTTCACCCCTCTAATGCACCTTCTACTTTTTATGATCTGTCCTTATGTGGGTGCATAACTTAGGACCCCAAGATTAATTTTAACATTTTCCATTACCCCTTCAACACGAGGAAATTTATTGCTCGTCATGGTTAGGACATATAAGAGTTCCTTTTTATAGATGAAGCATCAAATTATTGAGGAACTAGGTGATGGATAATGAAGAGGGTAGAACACATGCTAGGATTTTTTCTATGTGATAAATAAAGGTCTCGACCAAATTTTCACTTTATATTTTTCTTTCATTATGAATTCTTATGATTTTACCTTTTTCTTATCTGCGTTAACCTCTAGGGATATTTTTTTGGCCCTAGACTAACAGATGATGATGAAATGTGCCACTTCCCATGACAAATGGCCACCAGCACAAAGAATGAATATGATCTAGTAGGAAATATGGAAAGTGGTAGTTATTGATTACCTTCAACATGCTACATTAAACAAAGCTTCGGTAATAGTTCCCTTCGTAAACCCTAAGGCCTTGGAGGAGATTCCACTTAATTAGAGTCAAAGACTAACCTCTCAGGTAAAGGGAACAAGAATACAATCAAAATTGATCAATTATTCAATTCCTCCCCATGATCCATATTGGTATGCCCATAAAATTAAGTTAAGTAACATGATTGTAAAATTTATTGAAATACCTATTGAAAGATGACCCACCTTCCTTTAGTAAGTAATGTGAGACAAGAGAGAAATATGACCAAAGGAATAAGTGGAGAACCATGGCATAATGTTATGTGTTAAATCATATAAGGCTACTAGTTGAATATGTACCCAGAGAAGAGAAACAAATTCTCCTATGATTTACCCACTTTTGGTGGGTAACAAGCCCCAACAACATCTTCGTAAACACAACAAGTCCACATCCTGACTGAATTTTGTTATCCATATTATCCGTCCCTTAGCTCGGAGCATGCACTATGAAGAATAACCTAGAACCTTGGTAAAAAGGTGCATAGTCCATTTCCACAAGGTGCTCATAGCCATTCTTTTACTAATAAACCTCCTAACAAATTTTGAACCCTCCATTTTTTGCACCTTGTTAATTTTCATGTCTCCCCAAATTAATGAATTTGAAACATCATTTTATCATTTGAAACATTATTTTATGCAAATGAGCTAGTGCTATGGTCTAAGGAATCAAGTGCTTAGCAATAAAGTTCAAAGGAGGAATAAGGCTACTACCATACAAAATTTCCTAGGACAAGAAACATAAAATGAAGCCTCTATCAATGAGGCTATCAAAACCCTCATTAAAAGAAGAGCTACTACATGCCCAACCATCAATACCTTCATTGAATTCAAAGATGAGACTTGGAATCTAAGGGTCCTCAGAGCTATGAGACACAACATCTGTGAAATGAGTGATGGCATTAGGACTTGAGATCATTGAGAAACCAAAGGGTCTTATATGATAAGTGTTCCGCCAAAGTCTAGAGACTGTTGAGAATTGAAATTAGGGACTAGATGAAATTCAAGGTATCACAATTGATGCTCTCTATGATTTTGGCATATGGTCCTTGTATATTTTAGCGATGACACAGGATGTGAAAAAAATTATGGTAGGTTAAGAAGTGAGGAACTAGCTATAGGATGATTGGAGATTTTTGGTGATGCCCAAATCCAATAGCCTTCTCACAAATTGTCTGATAAATACACTTGATCTAGTTCCATCAAGGTTAGGTACTAGAAATAGTCATACGATTCCCCCTTCGTATTGTTATTATCAATGTTACAAGTTATTTAATTAAATATACATTGATAAGTATTTGGTTCAAATCACCATGATCGAGGCATACCAGTGTATGACAAAGAGTTTATTAGGAATAGCATTAAAAAATGTGAGGGCATTCCTTGAGTTTCTCTATGAGGTTTTCCTTAAAATAAAATATACTATGCATTATAATGTTATTGGTCTAAATTAATTTGGAGTAGTTTTCATGAAGATGACTTAACTTCACATTTTATCAAAGTTGCTACCTATATGTTGTGGAGGGTTGAGTGTAATCATTATAGAAGCATATTCACATTGAATTTATAATGGGTCCACTACCAATATTAGTATGTCAATATACGCATTAATGTTGCTCAGTCTTTCAATGGTTAATGAACCTTGAAACAATGAGACTTTGTTACAGTTTATACCCCTATTTCGAGCGTTAAATACCATTTCCTCTTGTAGAGTGGGCTTGTGTTCATCTCATCAAGGACATGTGAACTGTGAACTAGTGATGATGAAATATTATGGAAGTCTTGACAACTCCTCATTCAAGCATGGGGATTTTGAGATTTAAACCCTAGTTACAATAGCTTGAAAATTTGGAAATAATATTAAGGTATAATGACATAGATTTATAAAAAGTGTGCTAAAAGTTTGAAAAGTATCATGACCATTCTTCCCAAAAATAAAGCCATCTTATTTATAGAAAGAGCACTAGTTGGGAAATTCATGGGGCTTTAGCCAAATTGAGTATTAAAACATAGTTGAACAAGTAACGAGGTCTTTCATCATAGATATATTGTATATTCCCATGAAAGAAACACTATCTCATCCTTTTGTTCAAATATGATGAAAATAGAGATCTTATTTTAAGGGGTGGTATTTATGTTATGGGGCCTTATGATATCTATATCAATCATAATATTTCAATGCAAAACAAAAATTTCAAAGTATCTAACTTGGCTCAACACATTCATTAGTCTTTTAAGGCATAGTTTAACATATAGAAAAATTGAATTTTTCACCAAAATCTTTCTCAACTCACCAACTACTTTACGAATATCATTAATAAAATAAAAAAATTATTTTTCCAATATTAATCAACCTATGAAATAAATTAGAAATATCACTAATAAGCCAAAAATAAAATCAAATAACAACAAATTAATATCATTAATAAACCAAAAATAAAATGAAATAACAATCAATTAATATATTTATACTTTAAAATGAATATAATTTGACCTATAAAAAAGATTTCCTAATAATATTGAACATCACCTATAAGATTTGGATTATGAACCACAAATATCACTTTGAAAAACATTGTAAAAAGGGACCACCGACCTTAATATAAAAGAGGCTTTCAATTAATGATAAAAACACACATTTAAGGATGAAATTGTGTTTACTATTTTTTAATTAATTGTAAATTTTAATTTAATATTAGAAAAAATAATAAAAAATACGTAAATTGTAAAAAAATATACAACTAAAAATTGAAAGTTTTGTAAATGATAAAAATGTTCATGGTTTGAAGCTTGATCTAAACCTATTCAAGAGTTTGTTTTTCTAGGATTTAAGGAATTAGGGTAATGGTCAAAGATCCAAAGATATTTGATGTTAACAAATGTGGAAGACAGAAATTTGGACAAACACACAGGAGCTCACAGGTGCAGATCACCAGGAGCTCCCACCAGCAAATGCATTCGCTTGGGATTATTCATTAAGCATCAGGAATTAAATAGATACATAGGCAAAACGGATTCCTAATTAATAGGAACTGAATGTCAAATAAAGTGCAAATCATAACTACGTAACCTATTCTCCATTAATTTCTAACACCCCCCCTTAATGGAGAAAGGGAGTTTTAAACACACCTAAAGTGTCCCTAAACAAATCAAACTTCAGTCTTCCTAGTGGCTTAGTGAATATGTCAGCCATATTATCACAAGAATTACAATAGTCTACAGAAATCTCTTTGGACTGCACTTTCTCCCTAACAAAATGAAATTGAGTGTCTATGTGCTTAGTGTTTTTATGAAACACAGGATTGTAAGCCAGTTTGATGGAACTTTGATTGTCACAATTGATGATCGTAGCTTCTGTCTGTTCTTCCCCTGCATCTTGGAGAAGTCTACGCAACCAAACTGCCTCACATGTCGCTGCACACATAGCTTGATATTCTGCTTCTGCCGAGGATAAAGCAACAGTATGCTGCTTCTTGCTGCACCAAGAGATGACCCAGGAACCAATGTTGAAGGCGTAACCTGTAATTGATCTTTTGTCATCTAGATTTCCCGCCCAATCAGAGTCTGTATAACCTGTCAACTTAACATCAAATGAGTCAGAATACAAAATACCAAAATCTGATGTTCCTTGCAGATACCTTAATACTCCTTTCGCTGCACTCCAGTGACTGTCATGAGGTTGAGTCATAAACTGACTCAAAACACTTGCTGCATAGGCTATGTCAGGTCTTGTTGTAGTCAAATAAATAAGACTACCAACCAACTGTCTGTATAATGTTGCATCTGCATATTTCGAACCATCATCGATCTGAAGTTTGCTATTCTGCTGTAAAGGTATGTATGAAGGCTTACACTCATCCATCTTAAACCTGGATAACAGACTCTTTGCATACTTACCCTGGGACAAGAAAGTTTGACTTGAATCTCTCCAAACTTCTAGACCCAAACAATATTGCATTTCTCCAAGGTCCTTCATCTCAAATTTCTGTGATAATTGCTGCTTGATTTCTTCAATGAGATTGTCTGCACTTCCTGTTATTATCAAATCATCTACATACAAAGAAATCACCACTATATGCCCTTCATTATTAAACATGGTATATAAATTGGGATCATTTTTGCTCCTTTCATAACCATTCATGAGGAAAAAAGAATCAATTTTTTCATACCAGGATCTAGGTGCCTGCTTTAAACCATATAAAGCTTTCTTTAATCTACACACTAGATGTTCTTCTCCCTTCTTAACAAATCCTTCAGGCTGTACTAAGTATACTTCTTCTTTTAAATCATTGTTTAAGAAAGCAGACTTAACATCTAATTGATGTATTTTCCAATGATGTTTAGTGGCTAAAGCAATGATCATTCTGATGGTGTTTAATTTTGCAACAGGGGCAAATGTCTCCTCAAAATCAATACCTTCTATCTGGGAATATCCCTTTGCCACCAACCTTGCTTTATGTTTATCAATAGACCCATCTGCTCTAAATTTCAACTTAAATAACCATTTGCAACCTATGGGTTGTTTATCATCAGGAAGTTTTACTAGATCCCACGTATTGTTCTTAATGATGGATTCATATTCCTCATTCATTGCTTTCTTCCATTCAAGACTTTTACTAGCTTCATAAAAGTTAGAAGGTTCTGCAATGTTTAACATACCAGTCATAAGCGCATAATCCCTATATCGAGCTGGTAGCTGTCTTGGCCTGTTTGATCTTCTGAGTGGTGGGGGTTCAATTATTCTGCTTAT
Source organism: Pinus albicaulis (assembly GCA_034641835.2). NCBI lineage: Eukaryota > Viridiplantae > Streptophyta > Pinopsida > Pinales > Pinaceae > Pinus > Pinus albicaulis. The sequence continues at coordinate 1,118,569,754 of CM076580.1, forward strand.
TTCTTCCCTTTGTGGACTGAACTCCACATTATCCTGCTGCTGCTGTACCTGCTGCTGTTCCTGCTTCTGTTCCTGCTGCTCACTGACTCCTGTTTCAGTATCCTCTTCTGAGAGTAAGGGCACATGCCATTCTTCATTGTTTTGGACAGGATTTCCATCATCAATCTGTTCATGGAATAATACATCTCTACTGACAAACACCTTGTGAGTAGCGGGGTCAAACAATTTATAAGCCTTATACTCACTGCAGTATCCAATGAACGTGCATTTAATGGCCTTTGAATCTAACTTCTTCCTATTCTCTTTAGGAACATGTGCAAAAGCTTTACAGCCAAATACTCTAAGATGACTTACTGCAGGCTTGAAGCCAAACAATGCTTCAAAAGGAGTTTTATACTCAAGACTTTTAGTAGGACTCCTATTCTTTAAATACACTGCAGTATTAATAGCTTCTGCCCAAAAACCATTGGTTAGATTCTTACCTTTCAACATACTGCGAGCACACTCCACCAGTGTTCTGTTTTTCCTCTCAGCAACTCCATTCTGCTGAGGAGTGTAAGGTGTTGTGAATTGCTATTGTATCCCATGCTCGTTGCAATATTTGGTGAAGACTCCTTTCTTGAATTCCCCCCCTTGATCTGATCGAAGAATCCTGATGAACTTTCCTGTTTGCTTCTCAATCATGTTTCTGAATTGCTTGAAATATTCAAAAGCATGAATTTTCTATTTAAGAAAATACACCCATGTGAATCTTGTACATTCATCAACAAAGATTAAAAAATAATAGGCCCCCCCTAACGACCTCGTCTGCATCGGGCCACATAAGTCAGTATGTACAAGTTCAAGTATATCCCTCTGTTTTCTATCTTTAATGGCAGGAAATTCATCTCTATGCTGTTTACCGAACGCACATGCCTCACAATCAATATGCAACTTTTTCAAAATAGGAAGACCCTCTACCATACCTTTGTTTTGCAGCAGAAAGAGATCACCAAAGTTAATATGCCCAAATCGCTGATGCCACAAATTTTCAGCAGACTTATTTGACGCCATCAAGGCTTGCTGAGGCGTGCTTTTCACATCCAACTTGTAGAGTCCTCCTATGCGAATACCTGTAGCAATGGGCTTCATCTGATCCAACAAATCTTTAATAATGCAATAAGATTTAAAAAATTCTACCTTGAGGTCCTGATCTGTAATCTTGGACACAGAAATCAGGTTCTTCTTAATGCCAGGAACATACCACACATCAGATATATTCCTGATATTACCATCAGGCAGAGTAACAAGGACATCTCCATGTCCCTTGATCTCGTACCCACTATTATCTCCAAGATAGACTTTTACTCCAGAGTTGGATTCTTTAAAATTTCTGAACCATTGCTTTTTACCTGACATATGCGAGGAGGCTCCAGAATCCACGAACCAAATATCTGATTCATCCTCCTCAGTAGCAGTGTCGGCCTCGGCCATAAATAGTCTAACATCCAGATTCTGATCTGGGTCTGTATCTGCATCTGCATCCGCCAAATGACCTGCATGCCTTCTCTGATTGTACCTCTCTTGATTTGCCTTCTTCTTGCGACAAAATTTAGCAATATGGCCTATCTTACCACAATAAAAACATTCAGGAGCAGAGTCATTTATATACGAGGTCATACCTTGTGGTGTCATTTTTGATGTGTTGCCCCTCCTCTGATCAGCCATCGCTCTCCCTTTTGGCTTGAACTTTGTTATCAATGCAAGATCTGGATCTTGAGGCTTGAGGGACGACCTCCTTTCCTCTTCATGTAGCAGAATTCCAGTGAGCTCTTCAAAACACGGAGGCTTTTCCCTTGCATTCAATCCAGTTATAAACATCTGATAATCATCTGTCATACCACTCATGGTGATTGTCACCAGATCATCATTTGCCACGGTTTGACCGATATCAGATAGTTTATCTTTAACTTCCTTTATCCGGGATAAGAATGACGAAACAGACTCATTCTCCTCCATCTTGATTGAGAGGAGCTTCTTCCTAAGGAACAAGGTTCGACTAGTATTCTTAATTTCATACATGTCTTTGAGAGTTGTCCAGATCTCATTTTCTGTCTTGCAATCCCGAATATGAGGGATGATGCAATCTTTAACTGACAGTTTTAATAGAACCTTTGCCTTCAGCTCCCTTTTCTCCCATTCTTGAATTGTTGCATTCGTTCCACCATTTGCAACAGTGGGCTTACCTTCATCGCCAATGACAATGCTATAGGTATTCTGTCCCTCAAGCAACGTTTGAAGTTTAAATTTCCAATTTGTGTAATTGGAACCATCCAATTTGCTGCTTTCATTTAAATAATCTGCCATCTGAGTATTCATCTTTGGAAAAAAAAAAATAATTGGATAAAAGAGAAGGCCTTCAAAATAGAGTAAAAAAAAACTCTTGATTGTATCCAAAAAAAAAATTTTTTAAAACCACGCTTGGATCAAATTGTGTTAATATCCCATGATCATAGTAATATACACATTGTATATACACTTATAATATGATCCTCAAATCATCAGCTTCTGCACCTTTACTCGCTGGATTAGGAGATGCAGATTTCAGTTCAACAGTGAACAGAAGATCGAGCTGCAAAGCACGTCTACTTCACTTACGCACCAGCTATATGCCCAGGACGAAGTGTGATCATGATGATAACGCAACGGAGAAATATTCTAGGGCTAGATCAGTTGGGTATGATTCAGAGACAAATCTGGTAGGCGTTGGCGGTGGGTTTGGCATTGGGGATGGAGAAGATTTTTCTGTTGGCCAAGGGGGAGGTGAAGAAAGCAGAGGAATACTATGAAAGGGCGATACTGGCAATCCCTGGTGAAGCAGATGGGATGTTCGGAGTGAGCATAAGTTCCTCCGACTGTATCTCCAAGATGCCTGACACTGGAAATTCTTAGACTTAGCCCGAAAAACAAATTCAATTCACTGAACAAAGCTCGCGCCTGCCGCTGACTCAGTCTTTCTTCTTGCCGTCGGCCTGGGTTTTCTCGGCGCCGGCAGGGACGTCAAGATCTTTGGTATTCTGTGTATAATATCATATGATTCTGGAATGAGCGGGTATGGAGGACAGGAAGCTCGGGTAAACAAATGGTGAAAAAAAAAACAGCAATGCCTGTGACAGATATCTTGCCCTTGCTTTCTACTAACACAGAAGGCTTGATTTGAGAAGTTCAGATTCGCAGTTTGTCAAGCCAGCGAAGGGTATGTATTATAGATCTTTTCACCGCAGTTCATGTACAGGAATTCATGATTTAAAGGCAAGCATAGATAATGTTTCAAAACATTGCCATGTAAGTTCTCAACCTGTCGACAGAAATGAAATGGCTCCAATGTAGAAAAAATGTTACAAACCTTCCTCAACCCCGAGCTGGAGTCGCGCGGTCTGGCCTTCACACAGCAGGTTGGCTGGACTCCAAGCAAAGGTTATAACGCCGCTCCTGTACTTTCTGTCAATGCCGCCTTCACCAGCTCGTCCGCACCAACAATCACACCACTCGAAGACTCCCTTCACGGCAATACGATCTGCCTCACGCAGTCAACAGAGCGCAGCTCTTCCTGAGCTCTGATACCATGTTAACAAATGTGGAAGACAGAAATTTGGACAAACACACAGGAGCTCACAGGTGCAGATCACCAGGAGCTCCCACCAGCAAATGCATTCGCTTGGGATTATTCATTAAGCATCAGGAATTAAATAGATACATAGGCAAAACAGATTCCTAATTAATAGGAACTGAATGTCAAATAAAGTGCAAATCATAACTACGTAACCTATTCTCCATTAATTTCTAACATTTGACAAAAGTGAAAGTCTGCAATTTAAGGACTATGAATGGATAATTACAAGTAGATTCGTTTTCCTTAAATAATAGTGATGAGTTCATATAAATTAACAGATAACAATTAATAATATTTATCTGACTATTAATTTAACAACTAAATTATTTTATTATTAATTTAACAATTAAATTATGATAATTTTTCTAACCATTCAACAAAAATTTAATAAATAAAATAATTACACCATAAATACCAAATAAACTCACACAAACCAGATATATAAAAAAAATACCAAAATTAAGAAAGAATATAAATTCATATATATATATAGTGGTATAATTACTTGTATAAAGTAAATTAGGAATCATAAAAAGAATTCAAAGTTACTGGTCACATAGTACATTTGCACTCTTTACGTACCAGCTCAACTTTAAGCCCTAATCTAATTAGAGTTAAAAGAACGATACTCCTACTTGCATAATTCTACAAACCACAGTCCAATTAACTAATTAGGATTAAAAGGAATAATAGGACCACTTACATAATTTTCTTTTTTAATGTGGTGTCACTTCCTTGCCTGTCAAATCATTTTTTTTGGGATGAATTTATGCTATGGAATTATAAATTTGAAAGGTACATATTTCATTATCCAATGGAGAAATTATTGTATCCATGCCATGCCATGATTTCATCATATTTTCACAGAATTCGGCTCATTTTTCCAACATACTTTTCCGTAATTGGATGCATTTTCAACGAAATTTTGGTGGCCAAAATTTAAGGAAGCCAAATCGAAAAAGGAGTAAATCTTGTTTAGTATGATATTCTTCTTTAATTATCTGCCACTTATGATTAAATAGGTTTGAATGTATAGTGGTAATGACTAATACGTTTTTGTTTGTGTTAAGACGTTCTGTTTTGAATTTTTTGAATTAATTTTGTTTAAAATTTTAACAATAATTTTTGGATTAGTAGAAATTTTTTCGGTAATAATCACATGCACAGGGACATGGTCGACGCGTTTCGAACCAACTAGTGTGGTTCATCATCAGGACTATAAATTTTAATCGTATAATTTTTAGAATTTCGGTGTTTTATATATTTTTTTGGTGCTGTAGATGTATTTATATATTTGAAATATATTTTAAAAATCACAAAATTGTATTATTAAATTTAAAAAATAAATAAAATTGCTCCATATATAAATGTGACATAATTTGAGGAGTTTCTAGTATGTTTTATAAAACTGTTTATGTTTAGTTAAGAATTAGTAATGGATCAAGATCTAAAACCATAATTGTCTCTTTATGGCCCATTAATAGGTAATTCCTTATGTTACACGAATTTTTGGTACCCTAGGGGTAAGTGGACACTGCTAAGAGTTTTATCCAAAACCTCAAATTGGGAGCAATAATAATATAATATATTAAAATTTAGTATATATTAAAAATAAAAATAAAATAATTATATATTTCTATTCAAATTCTGCTAATTTAGACCCATTTCCACAACTATACCCAACTACATACCTTTCCTTTGGCACAGTTCAGTTTAAGCAGCACCCAAGCTAGCATTGTCAAATATACCTAAATTTGCACTTATTCATTGCAGTGAAGCTCCCAAAAAGTCAAAAATCTATTACAGTGAAGCTCTGGAAAAGCTCCAAAGTATCAGTTGAAACTCCCAGCTATATTGGAAAGTTTCCTACCAACTCTCAGGAACCAGGGAGCTTAGAGTACATGCCCTCCAATGCTTGAGAGCTATACCCATATAACTATAATAATTCTAGATAACCTGATTTTCCTTCAAACCTCCCCTTTATAAACTACTAGTAAGTAGTCTAAGGTGCATGGTTTCTAAATTAAATAGAATTCTTAAAGCCCTAGTCTAACTAGCCAGAGGAATCGCCTGAAAATCATGAAAATTCCGATAAGATTTTCAGAAAATCCGGCAGGAATTTTTCTAAATCGATGTTATAACTATCAAAGTTTAATATTTGGGTGTCTTACAGGTTTTTGATGGTGCTGAATCCATTTCCAATGTCAAAATCAGGATTCAAACACTGTTTCTGCAAGATTTTTTAAATTTTTTTGGCCCGGATTCCGGCCAATTTTGACCGTCCGGGAATTCCTCCGGCTCGTTAGACGACTCCATCCTTAAATAACAATAACTAGTCAACCTGCCATTACAAACATTGGCTATCCCACTGCAAATTTGAAAAATGACTTATGACAAAGGTTTCCACTTTTAAAAAAAAAATTGCTACAGAACTCTGTGTCTATGGCTCCCGTGAGAGCAAGAATCAAGAGCAGAGCAGTCATGTCCGAGGAATAAATATATCCTCAGAGTGACAGAATATTGGTCAATGTACGACCCATTCAGCTATCTGCAACGTGGGCAACTGTTACATGGTTTATGTTTCAAACTTATGTCAGAATTTTTGAGCCAGATGGGCTTTTCCGTAATGATATAACGGCGCCTTTCTGAACAAAAACTTACCGGGGTTTATATATATTTTATTCAGATAAAATAGATTGGAAATTGTCGGCTAAGAAAAACGCACCGTATTAAGACTTAGCTGCCCATGATTTTCCATTAACAGTTGCTTAAGAACAGTGCAGCACTGCATTACAGCTTATTAGTTGCATGCATGTTCCAGGGATGCATATATTCTCTAAATTTTTCAATATTATCAGTCTGGCAGGGAAGAAATTTGTACTGTCTCTGTCCATCATAAAGTCTGGTGTGGGCTCCGAAAAGAATTTGTCTGGATTGTGTCTGCCTGTGTACTCAACGTTACAGACAAAGAATCGGCCCCACATCGGCTCCACCATGAAAATTCTCTGGACTACATTATTATTCTATTCATCTAAAATGCATTTTCTCAATTACAAACTTTTTATGGAATAAAATGCGCCTTTGTCAGCGGATCGGCCGTTGGCCGACGACTTTAACCTTGCGGAATGTGCACGCAGTGAGAAACTCGAATCCCGTGAGTGACAAGACCATAATACGGTTCATTTTGCGCCGAAAATCATACTTTCACTGAGATAAGATAGAGCATAAAGAAATTTAAAAAAAAGCATTACAACAAATATCACGGGCAGATGCTCGAGTGGTAAATCGAGCATGGTACTAATATCTAAAAGCCCGTGAAAATCGGGTATCTTGACAGTGATTTCACTAGAATGTGAAAGATCCGTTTATTTTGGAGTTGCATGTGAGGCACAGCGGCCCCACACAGAGAGGGGGCAGTTGTCTACCTGTTAGATATTTTTGTTTTCCCTGGAAAGAGATTTTTGTCAATTTTGAAATTCCGCAGGTATTTTAAGAATCCTAAGAAATTTATTGCTTGGGATGTATTTGTGGATAATTTACTTATACACTAAAAACATATTTTAAAAAAAAACAAAAAACAAAAATATCTAATAAATATATTGTATTTAATAATAATAATAGTTTATTTGTAAAATCAATTGTTTGACGTATGAAATTTTTGTTGTTTATTGCGCTGAGAGGCTTATTCTACAACTCATTGTGAAGGTGATGTGTAAGTATGTTCATGCTTAAATTTTGAACTTGAGTGTAAAAAAAGCAAAAATTTCTAAATAGAAAATTAATGTGCATGTGCTCAACTTAGAGTTGACACATGTCCTATTAAAATAAAATTGAAAAAATATGGTGGAAAAGGCCTAAATGTGCTTGAGAAGAATGGGTGTGTATATTTTGCATCTCTAGGGTAGTGGAATTGGAAAAAACATTTCATTTGGAATGTGATGAGTTGAAATACATCACGGAAAGTTATGGGAAGGGCGTTGTTGGAAGGTTGGGCTAGCTCATCATCAATTTGAATAAGAAAAAGACCTAATTGCAAAACGCAAAAAAAAAAAGAATTAATGGTCCCATAGACTATTTTTAGTCTCATGGACGTTAAAATATCACTTCATTTCATTTCATAATAAAAAAGAAAAAAAAAATATGCTATACATGTTTAATTAAGGCAATGTGTAAGTATGTGTATAAATTTTAATACAATTATGTATTGCCTGGATTCTCCTGATCTAACAATTATATGCCATTGTTAAATACAGAATCACTTCTACAAAAATTATTGCAGAAATTTAAAACACGATCGCCAATTGCAATATCAATAAGAAAGATCAATCACACATAACACAAATGTTTTACCAGGAAAGCATAAAACTAAAAACCCCACTATCATATATTATGTATATATCATGGATCATGAAACAATCTCATATAAAACTCTAATCCAAGAGCTCTCGGTACAATATACAATTGCCTCACACTGTCTTGCAGAAATTGGCAAATGCCTTAGCCAAATTTCTGCCTCAAAACAGCCTTCCTCCATTGCGCAATCCAAGATGATTACAAAGACCAATTCGATGCAATCATTCCTTCCTTGACTACGCAATCCTCATGAGCATATCCAATGTGTGTTTGGCTTGCATGAATGCAACCCAATATAGTACAACTGATAGTCAACTGCCCCTTTCACCTACATCTCAACTGGGTCTCCACTGGATCTGACATGCATGTAGTTAATAGTAGTAAATCGTCAGTTTCATGTGAGATCACTACATGTGAATTAATTTAATATTTAATTCATTGATCTCTCACTAGTGTCTCTTCAGTTACAAATAGCACAACTCACATAACTACACATCCAACTCCGTTACAACTAAGTCCACTTGCATGTCCCACCAACCAACCTTTGAACTCGAAATTACTTTAGCTAACTGGTTTGCCACTTCAGTTAACTGATTCCAAGTGCTCCATGAGAATAGACTAATATTTATTTTCCAACTATTATTAAGGGATAATAATAGTTGACATGCATCTATAAATAGACATGTGATCTATAAATAGAACTCGCACATACATTTATTCTAAAAATAGACTTCCACCTAAAAATATCTTGCGGGCCCCACCTAGTGTAGGTGCTTAATTTTCACTAGGATTGTCATCTCGTTGAATCTCAACACTCCCTCTCAACAAGAAAGGGATTATCCTTCACCCCGATCCTGCCTCTATGGTATTTGAATTTTCTCCTGGTGAGCGCCTTTGTCAAAATATCTGCATCTTGATCTTTCGTGGGAATGTACTGAAGCAATATGATATTCCGCTATGCACAATCTCTGATATGATGATATCAGATATCTATATGCTTAAATCTATCATGAAACACAGAATTAAGCGAGAGGTTAATGCAACTCTGATTATCACAATGAATCACTGCAGGATCTAAATGAGAACCAAACAAACCAACTAGGATCTTTCTCATCCAGATAGCCTCACATGCAGCTTGACTTGTTGCCATGTATTCCGCTTCTGCTAAACTGAGTGCAACGGATCTCTGTTTCCTATTGTACCAAGAAACAACTGTAGATATGATACTGAAGATCCCTCCTGATGTGTGATTTTTGTCTATTGTGCTACCCGCCCAATCTGCATCCGTGAAGCCATGCAACTTCACCTCATCCGTCTGTCTGTACCTCAAGCCATAATCAGATGTGCCCCTCAGGTATCTCAGGACATGCTTTCCCACCTTAAAAAAGAGCTTGGTAGGCTTACCCATCGCTTGACTAATTTGGTTCACCGCATAGCATATGTCCGGTCTTGTATTCACTAAATATATTAGTGAACCCACTAATTGTCGATAGACAGTAGCATCTACTACCTCTCCAAATGTAGCGTCCTCTTTCCTCCAGTTTCCTGGAAGAGGAGTATCCATGGGTTTGTAGACCTCCATGTGAAACTTACCCAATATCTCCCTTGCATACTTGCCTCGAGACACAAAAATTTCACCATCTCACTATCATATTTCAAATCCAAGGAAATAATGAAGGAGGCCCATATCCTTCATCTCAAACTCCTTTGCAAGGTCGTCCTTGCATTAGTGTATCAGCTGCTCATCACCAGATAGTATTAAATCATCAACATAAATAACAATGATTAAAAGCTTACCCTCCACCACAATTTGGTATAGGTTGGTATAGGTTTGCATCTGCCTCACTCTTGGTGAAGCCAAGCCTGGTGAAATAGCTGCCTACCTGAGTGTACCAAGCACGGGGTGCTTATTTCAGCCCATACAACACTCTTTTGAGTCTACACACATGCAACTCACTGCTAAAGATATCAAATCCTTCAGGCTGCTCAATGTACACTTCTTCCTCAATGATCCCATTGAGAAACATAGACTTCACATCCATATGATGAATGTGCCAACCCATCTGCGCTAAGAGAGCAAGGATGGTGCTTATGGAAGAATATTGTGCAATGGGTGCAAAGGTTTATTCATAATCAATCCCCTCGATATGTGAGAAGCCCCGTGCCACAAATTTGGCCTTGTATTTCTGAAAACTCCCATCAACACCTTGCTTTACCTTGTAGATCCATCTTGAACCTACCACTAATTTATCAACTAGCCTTGGAACAATTTCCCAAGCACTGTTTCTGACTCCTCCACCATTGCATCTACTCATGTGGGCTCTTGCACTGCTTCCTGAAAGGAATATGGCTCAATCATAATACATTTTCTCATGAGAGCCATGTATCCTGTGAATCGGTCAGGGGACTATCTTTGTCTGCGATGTGAAGTAGGGACTCCTACATTCTGCGCAGCATCAAGTCTCAGCCTCTCAGCTTCTGTGGTACACCTTCTACTAGTTTTGATGTTTGGCTCTACGTGAGTGGACTCCTCCACTCCATGAACCTCCTCCTGTGGTTGATCCACATCTAGAGACTCATCTTTGGGAACCAACAGTTCCTCCTTCCCATGCAAGTCCAAATCCCTCTCAAGCGACAACTGCATGGCTTTCCCCTCATCGAATTTTATATCCTCTCGCATAACAGTCATCTTACTATTAGGAAAATACACACAATAATTATGGGGTATATCTTTGTACCCCACAAATATCCCAACTTCAAAAATCAGCTCCAACTTCTTCCTGGCGTTCTTGGTCACATTCACATAAACAGATGAGCGAAAAATCTTAAAGTGAGAAACATCTGGTTTCTTACTAGTGAAAGCTTCTTCAGGTGTACTCATGCCAAGTACTCTATGAGGACAACGATTTTGCACATAAACCGTAGTTTTTCATGCTTCCGCCCACAAATGCATTGGTAGGCCTTGATCATGCAACATTGCTTATACTACACCCACGATAGTTCTGTTCTTCCTCACCGTGACCCCATTTTGCTGTGGGTTATGAGGCACTATGAGTTCTCTTCGAATTCCTTCTTTGCTGCATAAGTCTTTGAATTCATTAGAGGTATATTCTCCACCATTATTGCTCCTCAAAGCCTTCACTTGCTTCCCCAACTCTTTCTCCACCAATGCCTTAAACTCATAGAACTTTGAGAATGTTTGATCCTCCTTCTGCATGAAGAATATCCAACATTTATGAGAAAATTCATCAACAAAAATAACATAATACCTGTGTTTGCTGTTGAAGAAACCGAGAATGGTCCATACACATCTGTGTGAACTCTCTCCAGGATCACTGAAGCACAGTTCTCCTTTTCATGAAAGGTGGAATTTACATACTTCCCCATGGTGCAACCCTTGCACTAATCTAATTGAGAAAGTGTTCCCATTGGAATTCCATTAGATGTTTTCTGCATGAATTTCAAGGCTCCATGATGAATATGGCCCAATCGCTTGTGCCATAATTCGCCCTCATCCCAGCTCACCAATTTTTCTGCCTTCCCCATCATGGCAGCGCAACCATCTACCTCTAGCTTGTAGAGATTCTTAACTCGAATCCCTATCCTCTTGGCTTGACCCGTTGTTTTATGTCGCAGGAAAGCTTTTCCATCGCTGAAAACAACGTCATAGCCTCTGTCCTCCAACATTGCAATTGAGACCAAGTTTTTATTTAGACCTGGAACATGCATAACATCTTTCAATTGAAATGGTTTACCTGACTCCCTATCAAAGGTAACGGTACCAATGTTGGTTGCATTGTATCGTCCATTGCCGCCCATCTCTATATGCATTTGGAGATCTTTCTCCTCCAAGTCACTCAAAAGCTCCTTATCTCCCGTCATGTGGAAGGAAGCACCACTATCAAGATACCACACCGATCTAAATGCACTTGACACTATGCATGCGATCAAAGAGAAATCAAGTTCAAATTGCGAGGCAAGGGCCTCAACAGCTGCAGCTCCAACAACCTTGTTCTTCTTCTTTTATAGGCAGTTAGTGGTGATATGCCCATGTTCGTGACAGTGAAAACACTTCACCTTGGACAAATCCAACTTCTTGCCTTTAGACTCGGATTTTGAATGGAATTTCTTCCCCTTCCCTTTCATTTCCTTGGCATCCAAAGCACAATCCTTTTCATCATCATGCTTTGATGAAGAGCCATCTCTGGTGTTCTGGTTGAACTCCTCGTGCACTAGATCCAACCACAGTTGTTCCCAATCTAGCAGTTTTTCCCGTATGTTGATAGAGTCTGCATAACTGTGCCAACTCTTAGGAAGTCCCAAGAGAGCCAAGCTCATCAAATCATCATCAAAACCAGTGATTCCCACACTTCCTAGTTCATCCCGACATTGGACAAACTTTGTGAGATACTTTGTAATATTGTCACCCTTTTCCATATTGATCTTTCTGAGTTTATCCTTTAGCGCCAATTTCCTATGGTCGCTTTTGCTTTGGAAAAGATCTGTCAAAGCCTTCCACATAGCATATGGAGTGGTTTTCCCATGAAGGCTTGAGACAATGTGGTCTCTTACACCTTCCAAAAAAATCTTTCCCGCCTTTGCCACTTTCTTTTTCCATGCATCAAGTAATGCAACATTCGTCGAAGTGGGCTTAGGAATATCATTGTAGATGAATTCCTTCAAGTAATTATCTTCAAGCACCGCCTCCATCCTGTCCTTCTAGGCAATGTAATTCGAGCTGCCCTCGAGTGCATACTCTAGCCACAAGCCATTGAAAGCCATTTCGATGTTTATTCAACTGTCGCACCAAGAAATTCTTGCAACAAATTCGAATTGTTTCCACCAACAAACTCAACTCCTGCTTCAAAATTGCAATCTTCTGTGCTTTGATACCATGCATAAATTTTAATACAATTATGTATTTCCTGGATTATCTTGATCTAACAATTATATGCCACTATTAAATACATAATCGCTTCTACAAAAATTCTTGCAGAAATTAAAACAAGATCGCCATTTGCAATATCAAGAAGAAAGATCAATCACACATAACACATATGTTTTACCACGAAAGCATAAAGCTAAAAAAAACAACTATCACATATTATGTATATATCATGGATCATGAGACAATCTCATACAAAACTCTAATCCAAGAGCTCTCAATACAATATACAATAGTCTCACACTGTCTTACAGAAATTGGCAAATGCCTTAGCCAAATTTCTGCCTCAAAACAACCTGCCTCCACTACACAATCCAAGATGATTACAAAGACCAATTCGATGCAATCATGCCCTCTTGACTGCGCAATCCTCATGAGCATATCCAATGTATGTTTGTCTTGCAAGAGTGCAATCCAATATAGTACAATTGATAGTCAATTGTCCCTTTCACCTACATCTCAACTGGGTCTCCACTAGAAATGCATGTAGTTAATAGTGGTAATTATTTAATTGCATGGGATATCACTACATGTGAATTAATTTAATATTTAACTCACTGATCTCTCACTAGTGTATCTTCAGTTACAACTAGCACAACTGAGTTTAACTCACTTAACTTAATTAAACTACTTTACAACTCACATAACTACACATCCACCTCTGTTACAACTTCGAATCACTCAATTACAACTAAGTCCACTTGCATGTCCCACAAACCAACCTTTGAACTCGAAATTCCTTCAGCGAACTAGTTTGTCACTTCAATTAACTGATTCCAAGTGCTCCATGAGAATTTATTAATATTTATTGTCCAACTATTATTAATGGATAATAATAGTCGATATGCATCTATAAATAGAACTCGCACATACATTCTAAAAACAGACTTCCACCTAAAAATAGCTTGAGGCTCCATCCTAGTGTAGATGGTTAATTTTCACTAGGATTATCATCTTGTTGAATCTCAATAGTATGCCCATACTCAACGTTGAGCCTAGAGGCTCATTCTACATCCCAGTGTGAATTGAGCCGAGAGACTCATTCTACATCTCAATGTGAATTGAGCTGAGAGGCTCATTCTACAGCTCAATGTGAAGGTGATATGTAAGTATGATCGTGCTCAAGTTGGAATTGACAAGTGTAAAAAAATAAAAAAATCTAAGTAAAAAAGTAATGTGGCCTAGGGAAAATTTTAGGGGCTAATATTAGCAGGTAGGCTAATTTTCCATGTTTTTTCCAAAAACAAAATTCACCAATTTCACCCACATTTTATAATATAAAATTATTTTACCTTAAAAATCACCAAAATTTTATATAGAATAATCTAAAATCATTAGAAACATAAATAATTTTACAAAAAATATTGCCAAACATTTTACAATTTGCAACTTTAAGCTAAACTTTCATCTTTAAAATTCTCATTGATGTGGGCTATATATGTCCATACTCTACTTGTAGTGTAATGTGGGCTATGTATGTCATTGATCAACTTGGAGTTTGACATGTGTCCAATTAAAAAAAAATTGAAAAAAAATAAATTTCTAAATAGAAAATTACTATGCTATAATAATAAAAAAATATGTTATGTATGTTTAATTAATTGTCCATTTAACTTAATATAGCTTCATAAAAAGTAATTAATTTTTTTTTTTTAAAGTGAGTACAATGTTTAATATTATACTTTTCAAAAATATTTTAACATATTATATATGGAAAAAAATGTTAAAAGAAAATATTTTAACGTTGTATATAATAAAATATCTAATATGAATTATGAATAAAATATTTTAATATAAATTATTATGAAGTATATTTAAAAATATATAAATAACAAAATAAAATATTTTAATGTGGGTTGATAAAATGTATGTAATCTCTATAACATTCAAAAATACAATTTAAACAATAAAAATTTACAATTGATTTTTGTATTCTAAAATAAATTTGTACCTAAAAGTTTTGATTCCTCTAAAAAAATTCTAGTCCATAGAAAAAAACTATTAAAATTTAGTGAACCTATTTTAATAGTTACCTCTACTCCACCCCACCCCACCCCACCCCACCCCACCCCTTCTAATTTGAACATATAACATTTTAATAGAAAATACACTTTGATAAACATTAAATCTACACTATCAACCAAGTGTATGTCTTTTGGTAAGGTGATTGTCTTTCTTCTCAATCTGATGCTAGGGCACATAGGTCTTTGAATAACACAATTTCTACAATGATAACATGTTTATCTTCTATCTTAACTCCTTTATCTATCTTAATTCCTTGATATAACAGATAGATATTTTGTAGACTAAAAAAACCATTAACCCTACTCTAAAGTATCAGAACACCCAGCAATCATTCCAATGGCATTAAACCTACTCTGAAATATGGAACACTTGGCAATCCTTCCAATGGCATTAAAGTTTAAACCTACTCTGAAAAATAGAGCTGTGGGCATTCCTTCCCATGGTTGGTAGTAACTTAGCAAGGGATTATCTACCTTCATTCCTCAGAATAGCAGGTAGAAAAAAAAACCATGAAAACTGATCTGAAATATGGAACCACGTGGCAATCCTCCCCATGGTTGACAGTTAGTCTATCCAGAGATTTGAATAAGACAAACGCTGCAATTATGATTGAGCAGTGGAGTTAATATTTATGAACAACGGTTAGAGCAATGGAGTTAAGACTTATCAGTAATGGTAATTTTGAACAACAGTAATTACTGGCCATCTTTATGTTTACTGGTTGTTTTCTTGCTACAGTCCTCTCACCCCACATGGAAACAGTGTTGGATGCCCAAGATTTCCCTCCCCCCGCCAAAGCTCTATGTTTTTATTCTTTTAATAACTCCTAATTTATTATATAAGAAGGGGCAAGGTGCTCATGCATATTCGTGCTAACGAACTGAGTTCAGCACAAGTTTAGTCATTCCGGGCAAACTCGAGTGGCTCTCGAGATCCCTCGCTGCAGTTATGGATTGTAGGAATTAGCTTCGCAGCATTTTCTATCTATGATCTTCTGCCCCTGTTTCTTCCCTTGTCAAATTCGGAGTCTTCTCTTCCCTGTTTATTGTTAGAAGAATCAATGCAATAGAGATCCCATATTGTGGAAAAGTGACATATATAGAATCATAGTAAATTCCCATTGTTGTAGGTTGCAGACTGTTGCATCGTTGGGCCCCTTTTGTAACCAAAATGTCTGGCTATCGAAGTGGACTTGCATTGTTTGTTTTCCTCTGGATCTTTTGCTTTCAATCTGAAGCGAGCAAATCATTTGGAATTTTCGAAAAATTGAAAGGCGCTGTTCTTGGACGGCCTGCGGTGGTGCCTGAGACTAATCATGCACAAGAACCTGAAACAAAACTTGTGGAGGACCCCGAACAAGTAGTTGAAATGGTTGAAAGGTAATTCATATGAATGCATTGCACAATTTCATTTTCTAGTACTGGAAGTAGATCTCTAGTTGCTGACATTTGTGTGTTCCATGAGAGTAGATTTGGTATTGCTTACAAAAATGTATTCGGTATTGTTTCTAAGAATGTATTTTAATGGATCTTTTGGGTTTTTTTTTTTGTTTTTTATAACAAGAGAAAAAACGCTGTTTCATATTATGAAATAGACAAAACAGTCCATGTAGCATAGGATACATATACATCATAAGCAGATAAGGGCATTAGGATCATCCATCCAATTCTGGGAATCTTTATCAAATTGATACATCGTCACAAACAGAGAAAATCTAGGTTCAATTTTTTTTGCAATATCATTTTATTATTCAGTACTGGTATTTTGTAGATTTTGGAAATATTTTTTGTAGATTTTAAGAATATAATTTGTTTTACCTTATTCTTAATTATCAAATTTCAAAATATTTCAAGAATCTACAATCGAATACCATTAATATATTTAACAGTGCATCTTTAAAATACAGAAGATCAAATATATTTGGGAATGCACCTAATAGCTTCATGGTTAGAATAGATCTGTGTTCCTATAAATTAATGCGATTATATATAACTTGAGTTAATTAGTAAGAACACATTTTGTGTTTTCTCCTTGAAGATCATAGGTTTCAATCTGCAGAGCAAAGTATATTCACTGCCATAAATTAAAGAATCCAAATTTCTGTCCATAGATTCCAAATAGAAGATGAAATTGGCAGGCTAAGGTGAATCCATGTTGGGGTTCAAGTTGTCCTGGGCTTAATTCTTGTAATGTACCATGACAGACGCATAATTCATGTAATGTGACATAGAAGATGAAATTGGCAGGCTAAGTGAATCTGTGTTGGGTTTCAAGTTGTCCTGGGCTTAATTCATGTAATGTACTATGAGGGACGCATAATTAATGTAATGTACTATGGAAGAGGCATTAACAGGTAATTCATGAAATGATTGCAGGAGCATTAACAGTTCGAGAAGGGAGCTAAGTTATTTGAATTGCGGGACGGGGAACCCCATCGATGACTGTTGGCGTTGCGATCCAGATTGGGAAAATAATCGACAGAGGCTTGCAGACTGCGCCATTGGGTTCGGTAGAAATGCCATTGGAGGGCAGAATGGCAGATTCTATGTGGTCACAGATCCCAATGATGACAATCCGGTCAATCCCCGGCCAGGCACTCTGCGCCACGCTGTGATTCAAAACGAACCACTTTGGATCACTTTTCAGAGAGACATGGTCATCCAGCTCAAAGAGGAGCTTATCATGAACAGTTACAAGACAATCGACGGCAGAGGCGCCAATGTCCACATTGCCAACGGTCCTTGCATTACAGTACAGTACGTGAAACACGTTATCATTCACGGGATTCACATCCATGACTGCAAACCTGCAGGAAATGCCATGGTGAGAGATTCCCCGACACATTACGGGTGGAGAACGATCAGTGATGGAGATGGAGTTTCAATCTTTGGGGCAAACAATATCTGGGTAGACCATTGCTCCTTGTCAAGCTGCACAGATGGGCTAATCGATGCCATCCGAGGGTCCACTGCAATAACCATTTCCAACAACTATATGTCGCAACATGATAAGGTTTGAATCTCAATTCCAGCTTTCTAATAAAAGTTAGAACTTTCCTATTAATGTATGTCTCGTTCATCTCTTGTCATATCGATTGTTGCAGGTCATGCTTCTGGGCCACAGCGACGATTATACACAGGACGCTAACATGCAAGTAACGATTGCCTACAACCATTTTGGTAAAGGGCTAGTGCAACGCATGCCCAGGTATCTTAAAGGATCTGACATTTTTTCCATTTGAGTCTCATTTATTAACATTCAGGCCAGTATCAGAGTTCATCTGTAAAAACAAATTTATTGCTGCAATGCAGATGCCGACATGGGTACTTCCATGTGGTGAACAACGATTACACTGACTGGGAAATGTACGCAATCGGTGGAAGTGCAAACCCAACAATCAACAGCCAAGGCAATCGATTCCTCGCACCTAGCAATGAATTCTCCAAGGAGGTAAGGGTTGTTTCTTCAATTCTGCTCAATCCATTAGTGTTGACATTAACCGAGTGGGTTAATGGAATTAATGAATATGAATGAATGAACAGGTAACGAAGCGCGAGTACACACCGGAGAATATATGGAGTCACTGGAATTGGAGGTCAGACGGAGACCTGATGTTGAATGGGGCGTTCTTCACTCAATCAGGGGCGGCCTCATCTTCGAGTTATGCCAAGGCTTCCAGTCTTGCAGCAAGGCCTTCGTCTCTGGTCCCCTCGCTCACAACGAATGCCGGCGTTCTGCAATGCAGAGCAGGCTCCCGCTGCTAACCCCAACAGCACGGTCACATTCAAACTCGTTGCCTCCTTCCACAACCTTCATTTACTTCTTGGTCTTAACTGTGAGCACTCTTTTATGTATGAGAAAGCATACCATTTAATGTGACGAAGCTTTCCCAGCCTCCAACCTCGGCCTGCATCAATACACCCTCTCCTTTGCAAAAAGGTTAATGGGCAGGTGCAGAAGTGTTGAAAATATGTCGTTTGAAATAATAATTTTGCAGAAGCTTATTTTTATTTCAACCATTCATTTAATATGTTTTATTGGCTTTCCATATATTTGACAGCAATTAATGTTGGATCTATTATGCCAAGATTGACATTTTATTTAAAAGCTTCACACATCCAATTTAAACGATGCTATTTGACACTTCACCTATAAGTGCTTCACCCTGCACATATTTATTACAAACCCATTAAAGTATTGGACTTATTAATAAAAGAACACATTTCTCACTTGGACATTTCAATAAGCACGAATTTTCGACAGCGTAGTGTAAAGAGGCTCAGAAAACCATAGAAATTTTGGCATGATTTTGAGAAAATATGAAAGAATTTTTTTAAAATAAGGGTTATAAGTGTCAAGCTTGTTTTGGTTGCCCTAGGAGATGGTGCTAAAACCATTACTTTTATTAAAAATATGATCTAAACACTTCCACACTTCGATTTTTTGAAGAATTTATCACTGAGTTCCAGCAAGAAATTTGTCGTCGAGGCAAAATTGTGGCCTCATTAGATAACACCCTTTTCAACAGGTACACATTTTAATAGGCACATTGTCACTCTCATATCTTAATCCAACGCATAGTTGTAAGTTTCTCAACCCCTTGAGCACATCATGGACACAAGGGTGCTTGGGCATTTAGAAGATGGGTTGGGCATTATCTCAATTTGTGACACGATGAATGCAGTTGCATGGCATGGACATTCCCAAGAGATCGATCAATCCATATTTCTTATGAGTGTGTGACCCAAATTTGGAGTTTTCACCAGGTGTGACGAGTTGGAATGAATCAACATCTTGGCATAGTGGTCTGATAAGGTGTGGTGAACCAATGCGATAACACATTGTGTAACTAGTGGGTGCAATGGTGGCTTGATTAGTGGTCAAGATCGAAAATTGTGTGATGAATGGGTGTGAGGGACTGACATGATGGACTAGTTGTGTGGTGAAGTGGAACAATCAATAGAATGGGCGTGGGAAAATTCAATTGGAAATTCAAGTGCCTTGGTACATCGACCCATACAAAACATGTAGTGCATGAAAAATTTGGTGTGTTGACCCAATGAGATGAAATGGTGTCGTGAAGTGAAGGGGCATTCGACCTAGTCGACGTGGTGGTTGAGTGGACATGCACTCCATATATATTGTGTAGGGAAATAGTTGTGGAAGGAAGAAAAAACTGCACAGGTGATATGAATGCATTTCGAGCGAGTGTCTATTGTAGTGCACATAAGGTAGTGGCACCAAGATGAATAAAGTGATAGGTAGGGTGTGTCCGCACTTGCTTATGTGGGCAAGTAAAGCGAGCTTGTGTTCTAGGTTCGCTATAGGTTGATTGGGCATGCTACATGACATTTCACAAAATAAATTTTGGGGTTTGTTGTAAAATGAATTTTGGGTTTGTTGCTAAAACAAAATTGGGTTCCGGTAGGTTTGAATTTTGGGTATTTCTAGACATGAAATCCCTCAACCAAGGGGGTCTCCCTGATGTGAAGTCCCAATTAGACCTCACACCATTTGGAATAGGATCCCCATCCGGAGTATCGACCTAGTTTCCGTATATTCTTATAGATTTTCGTTGGCTTTAGCTATCAACAAGAGAGAGGATCGCATATTTGCCTTCAAAAAGCAGGTGAGTGTGCCTAATGAACGTTTGGTTGCAGGTGTGTCAAGGTTCTTCTACTCCAGAGGGAAAAAGAGGCGAGCCCTTAAGAGATAGGTAATAGTACCACCCTAGTAGAGACACACACAAACAAGAAAGATCCATTCAACACCGAGACGAATAATCCACAAAGATGCGATGGTCATTGCAACCAGTACAATACATTCTCAATATGATGAGCACTAAAATAGCCGAAGTAGTTTGCAACTTTAGTACAGGTGAAAAAAAACATGAATCATAAAATTTCATAGAATAGTCTTATAAACATTCATAATTCATGCATTAAGAACGTGTTGGTCATCAAGTTTAATATATTAAGTAAAAGTTCCACAACGCTTGTATACAATGAACACCACTAGCTCGAATAGTGGGGCATTGGAGCCACGACTTGCTTTCCAAAAGTACTAACTTTGTCTCTTTGGTGCCTTATGGGAGAATCCAATGTGAAAAGTCCCTTGCTCATACAATGAGTGTGTATACATAACCAATGTGGAGGTGATTCTTCACCTTCCTTGTGACTCTTTGACTACCCTCATGATTGTTTGACTTCCTATGATTTTTCAAATTTACATCACTCTTCATATTTTGTACATGTCCTTTGGACTTCCACTTTACAATACATTTTCGAATAATAAATTACATAATCCACAAAAATGATGTGGCATATGACGACTCATGAAATTACATGACATGCCATTGCTCACATGGACTTCTTGATGACATGGAAATGTCAAGTCATTCTTGTTGCTCCTTACTATGTGTCTTCTCAGGAATTCTCTTCTCTCCACCTCCATATGGCTTAGAGGTAAGGAGTCTTCAGTGATATCAAGTCTTGAGCTGCGGTCAAAACTGGTGTCCTTTTGTTTTCTCTTCATTGATCAGCTTGCATAATCATCAACAAAGATGTCTTTCAACATATTTCCCTTCTCCATCTCCTTCTTCTTCATCTTGTCATGGTATGATAGAGTACCTACATTCACAATTCACTCATGACAAGACGACATCAGTACGAAAAACCCCTAATCTAAGATGTTGCATGTTAATCCACTGACTGAGCCGAAACTAGGTGGCAGGTTGAGGGAGAGGCTTAGTGACTACGTAACGCAACTTAGGTAGTCAAGGTGGAAGCTTGTACCTTGGAGAATGCGTAATGTGCGTCTTGTGATGAACCGAGGAAGAAAAATTACGTAGTTTTGGAGCTTAGTAAGCCTGCCAAAGGGGTTGAGTATCTGATTCTCGCCTAATCGTGATTCAAAAAATATTGTTTCGTATCCGTCACAATAACTACAATAACGTCTGATATCACGAGCGCATTCGCCCTCCAAACCAACTGGCAGGTGACATTCACCCTCATTAACCTGCAGGCTTATCATTGCCCTCGGCGTTAGCCTCAGCGTTGAAGCCACCATTCTTGCGAAGCAGGCATTACATACAAGCTCTTGCAAAATGGTAAGTTCTTACTGCAGGCCCTTCCTCCTATAGTAGGGTTGACTCTATTTGGGTTTTTTTGGTCAATTCCATTGGATTGTGTTAGGCTGTAGGGTTCTCTCTAGACGTCAAGAATCAAGATTCAATACCCTCTATTATCTTCATCACCCAATACAAGATTTAAATTTTTCCCAAAGAAACGCTTATTAATTTGGCAGCCATTATTTCTCCCTGCTTTAAAAACCCTACACTTAAATGAAAACAAGCATTGCATTTCAACTACAAAAATCTATTAGTGTTCAAATGTACATGTGTGCTACATTAACGTCTGATATCACGCGCGCATTCGCCCTCCGCTCTTGCAGAACATCATTCGCCCTCAGCATTCGCCCTGAGCTCTTGCAGAACAGCATTCACCCTCAGCATTCGCCCTGAGCTCTTGCAGAACAACATTCGCCCTGCATTTGCCCTCAGCTCTTGTAGAACATCATTGGCCCTCAGCTCTTGCAAAATGGTAAGTTCTTACTGCAGGCCCTTCCTCCTATAGAGGGTTGACCCTACAGCCTAACCAAATAGCTCCACTTGAGAAAAATTTTCATAATCTTGGGGATGGATATACTGCAGAGCAAACAATTGTAGTTATCATTCGTGCTCCAATATATTAATATACTTTTTACATTGAACTGAAGAAAGGGAAACAAGCAAATGCTAGCCATCATACAATGCTTTGACATAAGAGTTTTGAGTGACATACTTGGAAAAAAGAACTCATCCACTGATATTTATAATCATTTGAGTTATTCAAGTTAAACACAATGTCAAGAATCA
This sequence comes from Pinus albicaulis, assembly GCA_034641835.2. Classification (NCBI taxonomy): domain Eukaryota; kingdom Viridiplantae; phylum Streptophyta; class Pinopsida; order Pinales; family Pinaceae; genus Pinus; species Pinus albicaulis. Next base: position 1,118,592,644 of record CM076580.1, read on the forward strand.
AGATTCAATACCCTCTATTATCTTCATCACCCAATACAAGATTTAAATTTTTCCCAAAGAAACGCTTATTAAATTGGCAGCCATTATTTCTCCCTGCTTTAAAAACTCTACATTTAAATGAAAACAAGCATTGCATTTCAACTACAAAAATATATTAGTGTTCAAGTGTACATGTGTGCATCACTTGTGTAGGGTATTCCTTTTCCACTTTCACATTATCCAAGAATGTGTGCAGTATAGTTCATATTTTTTGTGATTTATATTATCTTGAAAAAGGAAAGGTAAATTATTTCCCATGGAAAAATAAGGTTTTCCATTTTTACTACTGGAAATGGTACAAAAAAGTTCCATTTCTACCCGAAACTCCTATGAAACAGGAACCAAATAAAGGCCATGTCCTCAATGGACATCATTTGGCATTGAAAATGGCCATTGCACCGTGTTGTTTCTTATATTACAGCACGATAGTTTCTTAGGTCATTTCTTGTTTCTTGAGATGAAAAACAACCAAAGAAATCGTGAAGATCCTTTTAAGAAATAAATGACCATTTCTCAATCATATCTCAACTATTTTTTATTTTATTCAGTGGTTTCTTAATTTTAGAGAAATTTGACACTTTTATAAGGAATATAACATAAAAACACAAAATTGGAAGGAATTGATGAGGTAGATGACCTTTAGTTGTTGTCAATTAAGAATTGATAATACACGATGCATGTTCTGTACTACAAACTAGATTCCTTCCTGGAGTTAGGACACGGAGTATTGAATCAAAGTTGTAGTTTCTAACTTCTTGTACTGGTTCATCAATCTTGAAGTTCAGACATTGCATGTCTTCATTGCTTCATGTTTGAATAATTTGCATCATATCGTACAATAGGAAATTAGGAATTATGATTATTATTACTTTATGGATCTGTTAAGTTACTTTTAAGTTTGCATGGTTTACTGTGAAATTATTGTAGTCCCCAAACACATATAATCAAGGAATTATAATGTGATTTCAAACATTAAATATCAACAAAATCGTTTAAAGGATATTGAAAGGAAAAAGGTGATGGAATATAGAAAGTGCCTTACTTAAATGCTCTAAGGATTTTTCAATAGTTGCTCCAAAAGCTTCACTTCAAGGCCCTTCAAGATCGTCTCCAACAATGCTATACCATCGGCTTCAACAATGTTGCTCCAAAAATGTCCTCAAGGTCTTCACAACAAGTTTACTAGAAGTTGCTCCAACAATATATTCAATAAGGTCTTCATTGTCAACTCGTCTCTTGTTTGGGTGCCTTAATGTGCAATGACATGTTTCCAGGACTGAATTCAATGCAAGGCATATTTGAAATTCTAACTCTGTCGTCCGGTGTCTTATTAGAAATTATTTCAGTTTTCATTTTGTGTTTTCAAGTTAGATATTGTTTTCAAGTTTTTACATTTATAATTTTATTGCAATGTGGCAGACTGATGAGAGCAGTGCAGGAACAACCCAGAGACGGGATGATCGCGGAAAGAGGCCAGTGGAAGAACATGTAAAGTGCCAGCATTGCTCTATCTTCAGGGATTTTAGTTATTTACATAATTGAAATAATATTAATTTTGTTCAAATATGCAGACACCTAGCCATGGTACGCCTGATGATTCCCTCTTTGAGGAAGAGCTTTCTTCATCCCTATCTCCAGTGTTCTTGTTGCGAAAAAAGGCGCGAGATGCAAGGTCAGAATTTAATACTTTGATAGACGCGCCTCAAACACCTGAAAAAAAAGAGAGGATAAAAAAACTTATGAGCCAGCTAGAAACATATCAGGTAATAATAAAAAGTCAAAAGAATATTTTTTTTGTTCTGCATGAGATGAATTGTGATAGTTTGATTTTTAATTTTTACATTGACTAAACTAACAAAAAGTTCTTTTGTATGTAGCGTTTTCTGGCATTTGCTGAACCCGGTGTTGGTGGTAGTGGGACACGAGGGCAAGAGATTGCCCAACAACCCTCTCGTACACCTTCTACTCCTTTAGGTGCCAGCCAAGAAACACACCCTGCCCAAGCAGACACCCAGCCAACCGCTGAACGTGTTGGCAATGATGAGGCTGATATGGCCAACTACATTATTGTGTTTGCTGGAGCTACATGTGTCAGCTCCACAGGGACCATTAATGGCATGTTGTTGGTGAACGATGAAGGTGTCCCTATAAAGCATATACAACTCCCAGGTAAATTTTAATATTTTAACTATTTCATGTTCTACAGGTATCTGGAGAGCCATGCGTTGGTAATTTTTGGCCCAACCATACACACAGGGTGGAATTCCCAGAGTTCCAACCTGAAAAAAGAACTTCTAGATTATCTAGAAACCCTTTTTGGGGTCGGCATATTTGACAGAACAGCGGTGGCTCGGGTTGCCGGCAAATATTTGAAATATACCAGGGACACCTATAGGACGCAATTGCAATTTAACCCTAGATATGAGCATCCTCTCATAGTTCCAGAGAGTGAGTGGAGAGCACTCATCCATGACGGAAAAGAGAAAAGGGCAAAGAAAGAAGGAAAAATGCCAACTGGACCCGCAAGGTAAATTACAACTTTAATTCAGTAGCTTTAATTTTCTCTATGTATAAAATATAAGTGTGCTACGTCATATCTGACTTTAATCTTTTGATCCTAGGTTTCCTGACACCTCAAAGGCAACCAAAGCTAGGATTGAAAAAAGGGCCATCACAAGTTAGGCCAGGGCGACTACTTGAAATTGGCCGCAAGAATTGTAATTAAGTAGCTAAACATCTTATAATTAATTGTATCGCCTTCCAACGTTTTTGTAATCCTATCAAATATGATTAAAAATACACAATAATATGTAATGTAGGGTGATGACTTCGGAACAAAAACTACAGAGGAAGATAAAAATATTGCTTTCCATTTCGGCTATCAAGCCATAGTTGAACGTCGCATAAGCTTGGGGCAGGTCCCAAGATCCAGAATGCCTGATAAGGTAAAACATTAACCTTTCAATATGTTTGTTTTCATCCATAAATTTAATGTCTAACAACTTTGTTTAAATCAGGGGAGCAACACTACCGACGACGCAAATAACCCAGTTTTAGAGCCAAATATAGATGATCCTCACGTGCAACCTGATCATTGTAGTAGGGACCAGGCCGACAATGCTACTATCAGTGAGGGCCGTGACGGTAATTAATTTCCACTTATAATTTTTTCTAATTATACCTTGATGGTTGTCCTTATAACGTTTTTTTTTAAATGACAGAGAATGTTTCCCTTGAGGATCTTACCACCAGAGAGGAAGACAGGGCAACAGTCCCAACGGCGACAACTGGTGCACCAGGTAAATAATCTCATTGCAATTTTTTATTAATATTACCGAACTAGTTCAATGATATTTAAAAACTGACAATTAAAATTTAATATTATCTGTTTTTGTAGGCGATGCCCCGTCACTGGATGAGACCAGACATCGTGACTACGCAACTAGGTCAGCGCCAACAACTGGTGCACCAAGTAAATAATCTCATTGCAATTTTTCTTTTATTAATATTACCGAACTAGTTCAATGATATTTAAAAACTGACAATTAAATTTTAATATTATCTGTTTTTGTATGCGATGCCCTGTCACTGGATGAGACCAGACATCGTGACTACGCAACTAGGTCAGCGGTGACAACTAGTGCACCAGGTAAATAATCTCATTGCAATTTTTTTTATTAATATTACCGAACTAGTTCAATGATATTTAAAAACTGACAATTAAAATTTAATATTATCTGTTTTTGTAGGCGATGCCCCGTCACTAAATGAGACCAGACATCGTGACTACGCAACTAGGTCAGCGGCGACAACTGGTGCACCAGGTAAATAATCTCATTGCAATTTTTTATTTATTAATATTACCGAACTAGTTCAATGATATTTAAAAACTGACAATTAAAATTTAATATTATCTGTTTTTGTAGGCGATGCCTCGTCACTGGATGAGACCAGACATCGTGACTACGCAACTAGGTCAGCGGCGACAACTGGTGCACCAGGTAAATAATCTCATTACAAATTTTTTTATTAATATTACCGAACTAGTTCAATGATATTTAAAAACTGACAATTAAAATTTAATATTATCTGTTTTTGTAGGCGATGCCCCGTCACTGGATGAGACCAGACATCGTGACTACGCAACTAGGTCAGCAGTGCGGGTCAAAAGGAATGAAACAGGAGCAGAGCATGATGATATTGATGATGTAATTAGGAGCTTTAGAAATAGGAAGAAGAAAAAGAAAATTCGATAATGTAAAATATTGTATTATTATAAGATAAACGTTACCATACTTGGAACGTTTTTTGCGTTATATAAAAAACTCATTTATCATACTATTTTTATGTCAAGCATTAATTGCAATGTTTCCTTGCGTACTTTTTGTTGAATTGTTTTTTATTAGTTATTGAATATTTTTTTTTATGCTCATGAAAGTAAAAAATGAAATATAGATTGGGTATTGGGGAATTGAGAGTGATGTGAGGGGGCGGGGGGGAGGGGCCATAAGAGCTTCCACCTTCACGTGGTTGGCCCTGTTTAGTAGAGAATAATTTATTGGAGCGATTTAATCTTGGAGCAAACCTCCCTCGATCCAGTGTAGCAACAAAAAAGTCACTGTTGACTTAGTTGCTACTCTTTCGGATCGTGGGAGGCTTGTTCCAAGTTCATGCGACTCCAATAAATTGTTCTTGAAACGAAGAGGAGCTTATTCAGGTATGTTTTGAAATTTTCAACATATGTTCTAACATTATCATAAGAATGCATCTTAGAGTAAAAAATACTACATCAATTACTTGTATTTATTGTATAGATAATGATGGATTTTGATTGACTTAGCAGTGCAAGTACAAATCCTCTTGCATCATGAGCAATACAACTTGTCAACCAGGGTCATGTCCAGGATATTTTTGCTTGTGCGCTTGACCAGGTTCGTAATGTCACATTTTGTAAGTTATTTTATAGTTCATAATTCAATATTAAGCTTGTTCATGATTATTATCTAGGTTTTTTTGTATGTGTTTTTTCATCTATTTGATTGTAAGCAACTCTGCATGTTTCTTGTTGTTCACTATGATTTCTCCCATTACCACTCCCAGGATGAATCCAAATTTATTGTTACATAGGTTACTTTATTGTTACTATGATTTCTCCATTTACGATTTCATAGGTTACATCATGTAAAGTTGTCAATCTCGGGTTGGTGATGAGCTTTAGTTCTCCAGATTTGGGGCTTTTCTGATATTTTCTCCCTCATGTCATTCTTGCATCACCTCGTTGTTTGAGCATGCCAATTGTCTACCACTTGTACCAATTGGCACATGTCAATCTTTGAGTGGTGCCACATTTCACCTATTTTCAGTGAGAGTTTAGGTTTTCTCTAACATAGCTTCAGAAATCCGATTCAGTGCCTGCTTGAATATTGTCACATAATACTCATGGTTTGGATTGATGAGCATGTTCTGAATGGTTGGTTGATTCATAAGAACCACCCATATAGTCATCTTGAGATATTTCAGAAGTTTTCTCGGGTTTCCTTTTTCACAGTTTCTAGTGGGTGGGATGGTGTGGGGTGATCCATCAATACTGGTGCTCTTGTAGTAGGGAATTTTTTTTTGGGGATATAAAGGAGCATTTGATGTAGATATCCCATTGGATGCATTCATAGATGGGCACGAGAGGTCAAGAATTTAAATTAAAAATATGCAGCCTCTAGCATGGCAACCTGAAGGCCGCGAGAGACACTGGTTAAAGATTGTTTTGTGCTGGCCTTAATATAGTCGTGATTTCTTTCTATTATCTTAATGCAAATATATAGTCCGGTCTCATTAAAATGAGGATTGTTGTTGTATTTCTCTTTGGTTGTTTCTCTCTTAATGCTCCAGAAGTTGCCAAAAGTTGCGATAGTTGTTTAGTTTGCCTGTTACAACTTAAAAGTGGTTTTTAGCAATGGGAGTCATGTTTTTTAGGGTTCATACTAATATGAAGATCTTGTAATTCTATATTCAGGATAATAGAAGATGGCCTCTTCTTTGGGTAGTATGAAAACAATTGCCACATCTACGTCATTGGGTAACAATGGAAAGGGGAAGAAGTTGGGTGCAATGTTTGATAATTATGGCAGACAATTGTCTTCTCTTTCAGTTTTTTCACCCATTTCCTTTAATCGCTCAAACAGAAGAGGGACTCTGAGATTACGCGACAGAGAGAAGGTAGTTAATACAAGAGCTATGGAAAAGGAGTTGTACTTCAACAAGGATGGCTCAGTGACAAAAAAATTGCAGGTCAGAGAAAAAATTATGTTTAAAGGAAGGTCACCTGCACGTGAAACTTCACTGCGGTGGATCTTTCCTTGTCCACTTCTATTCGATTTTAATGTGTTATTTTAATTTTTCATGGAGGGTTGTTTTTGCATATGGTCTGGCATTCAATTGCACACTTACTGAAAGCATTGTCAATTTGTCTTGTAGGCGGTGTGAACAAACTTGCTGATCTTGTTGGAGTCACCCTTGGGGCGAAGGGAAAAATGTTGTCTTGGAGAGCAAGCATGGTTCTCCAAAAATAGTTAATGATGGTGTGACATTAGCTAAGGAGGTAATTTGTAGATGTGTGCTCTGGTTTTCTTTTTAACGTTGTATTAGTTCCCCCTCTTAAATGTCTTAGATTTGGTAGGCATAATTTGAAAACTCAAAGGTGAAAGGAAACATATTTGTTACCCAGTGGTCTACTTGGCCTATGGACTACCCACATTAGAGTAATGCATAAGATTTTCACAACAATAAAAGGAAAGGGTTATGGCTGAGTCAAATTTTATTGTTATTGACATTGTAATGAAATGTATCTCAATGCTATGGTTTTGGCTTTTTTATTGGTTGAATTAGAGGACCCAGTTGAAAATATTGGGGCCAAGTAGGCTGGTTTTCCTTTTTGCTGATGGTTTGGTGTATCTAATTGAATTAGTTGCCTAAGGTATTTTTGGTTGCAAACTCCTTTTCATTTTTCATACAGTATTGGCCTTATGGAATACATTTGATTGTGTGGTCTTGTTAGATCTACAACATTTGTAGTTATTTAGTCTTATGGCCGAGGTGCACTTTTATTATGGAAATAGTTGATGCAATATTGTCATTTAATCCTTACTGCAGGGTAGTATGTTGAGAAGTTTCTTGTGAAACATTTGGTATTCAAAATGACACTTGATCCTATACAGCATCATGCACTTGACTTCAAAATTCATATTCAAAGTGTGCCAGACAATTCTTGCAAAATTTCAAATATTTATGTTGTTTTAAACCATTATCTTTTTCATGTATTGGATGCGGAAAATGTGAAAAAGACTTTGGTATGAAACCAACTGGTGAATAATTTCCAGCAAAACAACCACTTCCAAGACATGATTTAGAAGTAGAACATATGTACTTATGAAGAATAGAAAGATATCCTTGATGCATTGTCAATGTTTGGCTAGGGTTATTTTTGGAGAAAATAACTCCTTATTCCTAGAATAGTGATCTTCAATACAAGTAAATGCCGGAGAAGAGAGATCATCGTGTGACGCAACAAAACTAAAATTGGACCCCCAAGGAGCGCTGGTGTGTCTACAATCGCTCTGTCAGCATTTTCCCTTGGTTTACCCCGTTCTTTTCCTCCAGCCTGAGTCTTAATTGACTTCTTCTTTCTTCGGGTTTATTTATCAAATTCGTAGAATTTGATAAATAAATACCATCCACAATGGTTGGACTTTAATTTATATTCCCGAATTTATATTATCTCCAAGCCTTATAACCAATGTTTAACTTTCAACACTTTGTATTTACACTCCACGTTTCTTTTTAAATAAATAACTTGTAATGAACTTTCGGCTCTATATTTCACCACCCAGCCTTACAACAATCACGCTCCAGACTTATGCTAATTATCCGCTAATCGTTTAATTAAACAATTTCATTATACTCTGGCCCCACCTATATATATCAATAACCAATCAAACACTCGTATCGTACCTGGCTATCCTCCGCACACCTTAGTTAACCTCCGGGCAAGTTCAACGTTCGACCACCATCCGATGGCCCTTCTCCAAATCAACGACTCTTGGCAATTTCGCTCGGCTTCCAACATCGGGCTTTAACGTGCGATGGCACGGGTTAAACGGTGGTTTTCCGAGGGTCACTTCGCCACGTGTCGCATTCCCTATGGAATCGCTTGCGAATAGGAAATACTGCCTACTCCGCACAAGCGGTGCAATATGGGCAACCCGCTTTTGAGATTCCGCTCGTGGTTTTGGTACAGGGCTTGACCACGGGTGCAAGTCTGGTTCCACTATCCTTTTGTTTGTTAACTCATGTCCAATCCTTGGGTCAGGTTCCGAAAGCACAATAATCTTGTCTCTTTATTAAGCGGGATTTTTATATTTGAACAGTGTTCACGACCCCGGTTCTCTACACAGACCTCGCCTTCGGGTGGGGTGATTTCACAGGGTTATCCAACAATTTACAGGAATTCAAAGACAGAAGAATGGAATTATCAGTACCCAATCGCCTCATAGTTAAACAATTCTTCACAATTAGCAGTTCGAGATAATTCAATGGCAACTAAGCTTGGAAATCATTTAACTGGAAACAATTGTTCACACACAGAGGTTTATTGCAGAAATCCCCTCTCTACTCTCCTCTTCCCTCTCTACTTTTATTCATCTGAGGAATTAAAATTTATATACATAACATATGGCTCTTCGGTTCCTCTAAGAGGACCGTTCTAGAAATAAAAAGGTCTAATTATAATAATTCAACTAACTGAAACTGTTCGACTCCTACAACTCTAACTAGTCTAAGTAATACAGTCAGCTGAGGTATTGACACCTAGCTGTTACAACTCAAATGTTTTCGAACCCTCCTAGCCACAACATGTGGACAAAACCTCCTACATTGATGGCTAGTGCCTAATGCCCCTGCATCATCGTGTGACATAAACCTATTAACAAAAGTGAACAGGGAATGATTATTAATTATGGCATACTAAGTTGTCATTGATTTTGACTATTTGTCTTTAACATGTAAAAATGTTAAATTCCAAACTTACATCATCATGGTATTTTAGTAGATGTGTGATAGGTAGTATGATAGTATCATATTACCATTCTTCCTTGAGGAACCCACTTCATCCATTAAGATTGCTTTTCTAAAGAGTAACATTGTAGATTACCTTAAAAACATTTGTTAACTATTTTTTTTTGACCATTTGATTGTGTTTGATATGTAGAACTCATGGCAGCTAGTGTTTCTCCACTCATATTAAATAATTATTTCCAAAATTTTCTTGTTATTATTACTTTAGGAAAACCATGAAGACTATGAATTTCTTTCACAGACACTTCTGCCACTTGGCTTGTTGTTTATGTACTTTGAGCTCTACAAAAAAAATCTACAAAATTTGTCTATATAAATGACCACAAAAATGTAATACTTACCTTTATATTTCAATAACCCCGTAATAAAGTCTATTGATATATCTTCTAGTCTTTGAATATGTATGTGGAATGGTTGAAGTAACCCTAGAGATTTTGCTATCTCTCTTTTATTTATTATGCAAACCTGACCTTCTCTTACAAAATTTTGAATATCTTTCTTCATTCCTTCCAAAAATATATTTTTTGATCCTTTGAGATGTTTTAAGGAACCCTGCGTCCTACCATCAGAGAGACATAGGACTCCCTTAATATTTTTTTATTCAAATATGCTTGCGTGCATAAAAATATTCTACATTTGCACCAAAGTATATCTCTCTTTCACTCCCAATGCTCCATAGAGTTCATCCCATCCTTTATAAATTTTAGTTTTGTTTAGTACTATTGTCATTTTTCCATTATGGCAAGCTTCTTCTAGCCACCTAGGAATAGAAAATGTAATTGGATATAAATTTGAGGCCTCTTCTATTTTAGAAAGAGCATCATGTACTAAATTTTCCTTACCCTTTTTGCAGATTATCTCAAAATTAAAACTTTTCATTTTTCTCCTCATTTTTGTTAATCTTCCAATGAAATCCATAGCTTCAAAAAATACTTTATGCTATCATGGTATATCTTGACTTTAAAGTACCTCCCAGTGATATACTATCCCCATTTTTTATTGCATGTAATATTGCTTCCATTTATTTTTCATACGTATATTTCACCAAATATTTTCTTTGAATTCCTTGCTTTTAAAATCCAATGATATCCCTTATTGTGTTAATGTTACATAAATTCCTTGTCCTAGTGCCTCACACTCTACTATGAATGTTTTACCAAAATTAGGTGCAACCGATGTTGGTGTAGAAGACATGGCATCCATTAAAAGAGAGAATGCCAAAGTAGCCTCATCATTCCATATAAATGATATTTTCTTCAAGAGATATGTGAGTGGACTTGAAATGCATGCATAATTCTTAAAAAATGATCAATAATATCATGTAAGTCTAAAAAATCTTCTAAGAACCTTGATTTTCTTAGGAATAGGTCATTTTATAATAGCTTGCATCTTTTGAGGCTCCAACTTCACTCCTTCCTTTAAAACAATATGAACCAAATACTCGAATTCTTATCTCCCAAAAGCACATTTGGATATTTTTACATAAAAATGATTGTTCTCAATAATTATTTATATAACTTTTCCACATGTTTAGTGTGGTATTCCCATGATTTATTATAAATATGTGTATTATCAAAGAAAACCAACATAAATTTTATAAGATGGGATCAAACAAAATTGTTCTTAAGTCGAGCCCGCTGGACTTCAAATGGTGATAAACCATAATTCAAACCAAATTCGCGTTCCAAAATAGCCTGCTGACGTCGGCCAATTTTGTGACGCGAAAACCAAATGAATTCCGCCCTAATATTTTTCGGGTCCGAAGTTGGGCTGGCGTACGGAGGGAGAGTTGTGACGCGAATTTCTTATCAAATTCGCCCTAATCTTTTTCGGGTCCGGATTTCCATAGGCGAGCGGCCCAAACAAATATCCACTCCTATCCCTCTGTGACGAAACCATCGTACATGCTGACGTCATCAATCAAAACCCGCCACCCTTTTGAATTTGTAAATAAAACAAATTGCGTCTGCGTCATTTTCATTGTTCCGTGCGCTAGCCAATCTTCCATGCAAAAAAATTCAAAAACCAACTGTTAACGCTTGCTGAACGTTACCTTGCTGAAGAGAATTGAAGCCGAGTATTTCAGGATTCTTCTGTCATAACCAGCGCCTGTTTAAACACGTTTCATTTCCCGTAAACATGTATTTATTCCAATTCCCCGCTAAACTCTGTAAAAAATCCTGGTTTTAGTTTAATTCTGCACTAAGGTCTGAAAAGAAGTTCAGTTTGGTCTTTTTCGTTCCCAGAACTGCAATTATATTCCCAAAACTGGTAATTGTGCCCCTTTTCCACAAAAACCCCGAAATTCCATTTCTGAATCCACAAGAACCAGAAATGGAAGTTCCTGTAGCTCTAAATGTCATGCCCATCAATGCCCCTCACAAGGACTTGGATTATTTGCCTTTGGCCGATATGGATTTTCAAATTAAGGACTTGCGTCTCAGTGAGAACCCTCTTCGAATATTTTGCCGCTGCAGAGACAATTATTTGAATGGTTCTGACATCTTTGGACTTTGGGAATCAAATATTCCTATGTACCTTCTCCCCTCAGTCCATATTTTTCCTGAGTTAATCCATTATTTCTACGCAAATTATGATCCCAACCAACGAGCAGTTTTATCCCCAAGTCAAAATGTCCTTTTCCCAATAATTGCTCAGTCCATAAATGAAATGCTACAATTCCAACCTGGTCAAGCTCTCACTCCCCTGTCCATGGTTGAATTACTTGAGAAATCTACTAAGTTATCCCATGAAGATTTAAACCGCCTATGCCAAACCTTCATGTTACCAGAGCATTAGCCTAAAAACCCTCCCCCTTATGGTTATACTTTCTTTACTGATGAGGGTAGACTTATTTTAAACGTGATATCTTCCATAATGGGCTTCAATACTAGTGAGTATGTTGATCAGTTAACCCTATTATTGTTATCCATTTTTACCCCTGGACAGCCTCCTGCTGTCAAGTACGATTTTGCATCTTATATTGCTGACAAAATCCATGATCGGTTCATGAGATTTGAGAATGAGAGAGTATTTAAGTATTCTTCTGTCATATATCATCTCATGATTTACTTTCAGTTAGAAAATTTCCCTTTTTATGTTAAGAAACTTGATGCCAAAGGGAATCCTAGGTCAGTCATCTTTTGGTCTGCCATTACTCACAATTCCTCTGATTCTCCTTATTCCTATAATGAGTTTGTTGACCTTTTTGTTCATCCTGCAACTACCTTGTTGACAGGAGTCTCTCCTCCTAGAATTAACAATGAAATCAAGAAAATCCTTCAGCTCTCAAAGCATTACAAGATAGGTGACTGGTACCTATATCAAAACTACACAGAGATCGGGATATATGGATGTGAATTATGCCCATTCAAACTGCCCAAGTATGTCCCAATGAGACTCTTTGCATTAGAATATTTCAGGCAGATGAATAATTCAGATATAATTCATTTTTGCAATGCAAAGAAAAAGGCTCAACTCGGGATCAAGAGCCAATTAGGTCCCTTCATTTGTAACTCTAGGGAAGCTGGAAAGGAAGCCGAAAGGATTTTAGAAGACTATCTCAGACTACAAAAGAGTTTCTACTCGGTGCCTTATGATCCAAACAACTTTATCTGTGATAGAAGAATGAAAAATAAACTGTCACCATACATCCATCAAAGAATCCCAGAAATAGAACAATATGCTAATATGGATGAATGGACAGAAGGGACATTGGTTGAAAAAGATAGTGAGCAGGTCAATGTTGAAAATGTAATGAAAGATCTTGAAAATATACTTGACCTAGAATCTTTTGGATAGGTGCAGGGATCTTCTTCAGTCAGGACTTTACAACAAAATTTGCAGCAGATTAGTACAGTAGCAGTAGAATCTAAAGGAAAGGAAAAGAAAAGGAGCCTGATATACAAATAATTGAAAAATTCATAATGACAGAGCAACCAGAGACTTCTAAAGAACAAGGTCAAGGACAAATTCCTCCTACTCAGATCAGTGAGCCAGAAATTTCTATTTTACAAACTCCTATGAATATAGAAAAGGGAAAAAAGAGAGAGGCTGAAACAACTACTCCTATTGGTGGCTCTTCTGAACAACAAGATGTTAAAAGGAAGAAATTAACTCCCCTTCCAGAAGATGAATCATTTCAGGAAATCCCTGACAGCCAGGGAAGAGAAGACAGTCAGCAAACAGGTACAGGTAGTGGGACATCCACTAATTTTCAAAAACAGGGAATATAGAGGCAACAAAGTGCAGAAATATCTTCTTTCAAACCTCCAGTAAAAACTGCCTGGGACATCAAAAGAACATTCACCAATATAAAGGCTAGGAACGATCCACTTAGACTTCAAGTGTACAACCAATATTTGAAGATGGCTCCGAAAAATCAAGAAAGATTGATGTCATCTTATGACATCCAACAGGGTAAGATGTTAATGAGCCATTTGAAGCCCAAGGTGCGGCAGCCTCAGACAGCTGCAGATTACGTTAGGAATAATTTTGAAGTCTTAGTAAAGGATATCCATCCTTTAGATCAAATTGAGCTACACAAGCAAATAGGTGAGATGATTTATTCTACTCTGACGGATAAATCAATGATGACCCATAAGTTGCGGGATTCTTTGGATAATACTAATACACAGTTGTAGCTTGAAAAAGCCTCCTCCCAGGCTAAGGATAATAGAATCAAAACTTTAGAGGAAATAATCATTGGTTTGGGTCATAATCCTAAAGATGTGAAAGGTATTGAAGCTTTGATCAAGAGAAAAGATGATGATATTGCGGCTCTGAGAAAACAATTAAAGTTACCGGCCTCAAGACATCCACAAACTGCAGAAATCATCAAACAAAATTCTAAGGAAGAACTAATGGATTTTCTCTTAAAATTGAATGAGCAACTTACTGCAACTGAAAAAGAGCTTGAGAATGCATTAAAAGATAAGCAAGAAAATATTCTAGTATCTACAGCAGGAGTAGTGACAGGTACAGCAACAACAGGTCAGCCAGCAGAATTGTCACAGAGAAACACTGCAAATTTGAACACTGATGAATTAACAAAGTCAATGGAAGATATGAAACTTTAGGCCATAGAGCTTCACAAAACAAAGGAACAATTGGCCACTCTAGAACATAAATTTGATCTTTCAAAAATGAGTGTTGCTGATAAAACAAGAGAAGTGAACAAATTAGAAAAAACAGTCAAAGCATTGGAAAAGAATCTCACATTGGAGAAACCTTTAAAAGAAATAAATGAAATTATTTGGGATAATATCATTCAATCAATAAAGGATGTTTGGTCCTCAATTCAAATAATGGATGAACAGAATAACTTAGTTAAATTGGCTCTGGATGAGATTGAGAGATCAAGACAAGAGTTGGGAAATATGCCAGAAGAGGCCAATAGACTTATACATTTTTTGATTACTCAGACTAAGAATCAACTTGCAGAAATTGGTATTCAGGATAGGACCGGAACAATTATGGAAATAAAGAGGGTTTTTACTAAAAGAACTCTGGTACAGAATTTAGAACGAAGGTGCTCAGATATGCAAGAAGAAATCATTGCCTTCAGAGAAAGATTGAATATTTTGTTAAATAGAGGATTGCCCAGTCCTATAGTTGTAGAAGATAAGCTAATGGAACTTGATAGTTATGTTGAAAAATTGGACAAATATGCTGATAATCAAGCTAGTTCTTCAACCAGTTCATCAACAGCAGCATTGCCTACAGGGAAAAACCTTCATGACAGATTGGAGAATTTATTTTATCTTGAGCATGAAGTAAATCATTTATTCCCAAATCAGCCTAATTTCTTCAGATACACTGAGGCTGATGAAACACTAAGAAAGTTGCAAAGGACCAGAGTGCCAGAAGTTCAATGGTGGGAAGAAATGATGGAACTTTTGTAAAAAATTATCCTTACATAAATTTTTGCCTATTTACCACAGTATATCATGATAAAAAGGATAAAAGGATGAACAAAGGTCAAAGAGTATCAGAGCAGTTAAAGAGTATCAGTGAAACGAAATAATCAACATAGAATTACTGAAGAGGACAACAACAAGCCAAGATAAAGGGCCTGCCTCCAGCACATTCTTAAAAGAAGAAAACAACACAACATCAATTATCATTTTTCTTATCTACGAGACCATCTGTCTCTATATTGTTGTAATGACTTCATGGAATGTTTTACTTCATATAATATATTCAAAACAACGTTTTTTCTCTTGTGAAAAAAAAATGATTAATGTTTATCACTCTGCCTTCAAAACTAGCGATGCTGGTCTATGTTGCTGGTTTATTGATATGGTCTCATGGTCTTTTTATATTTGGGACATATCACACTCCTCACATGATTAGCTTTTTTCTCTGTTCAAGGATTTTGGGTACTTTAATTTGTATTTGGAACAATGGACGTCGGTACTCTATCTGTTGCTTTACTATTCTACATACTGCTATTTCAATTTCTTATAGATGCCTCACGCATATTTGGATGCTTTCTCAGATTGTCGATAATCTCCATGTGGACCGTTACTGGGTTTTATATCAAGTCCCTGTATGTGACATGGGGTATTTTTCTATCACTTTCTAGGGTGGGACTTCCACATTTCTGGATGGATATTTGGGTTCCAATCTTCAGATGTGAAAATGCAATGACTTCATGGACTATTTTACTTCATATAATATATTCAAAACAACGTTTTTTCTCTTGTGAAAAAAAATGATTAATGTTTATCACTCTGCCTTCAAAACTAGCGATGCTGGTCTATGTTGCTGGTTTATTGATATGGTCTCATGGTCTTTTTATATTTGGGACATAACACACTCCTCACATGATTAGCGTTTTTCTCTTTTCAAGTATTTTGGGTACTTTAATTTGTATTTGGAACAATGGAAGTCGGTACTCTATCTGTTGTTTTACTATTCTACATACTGCTATTTCACTTTCTTATAGATGCCTCGGGCATATTTGGATGCTTTCTCAGATTTGTCGATAATCTCCATGTGGACCGTTACTGGGTTTTATATCAAGTCCCCGTATGTGACATGGGGTATTTTTCTATCACTGTCTGGGGTGGGACTTCCACTTTTTTGGATGGATATTTGGGTTCCAATCTTCAGATGTGAAAATGTAATGACTTCATGGACTGTTTTACTTCATATAATATATTCAAAACAACGTTTTTTCTCTTGTGAAAAAAAAATGATTAATGTTTATCACTCTGCCTTCAAAACTAGCGATGCCGGTCTATGTTGCTGGTTTATTGATATGGTTTGATATTCTTTTTATTTTTTGGACATATCACACTCCTCACATGATTAGCGTTTTTCTATGTTCAAGGATTTTGGGTACTTTAATTTGTATTTGGAACAATGGACGTCGGTACTCTATCTGTTGCTTTACTATTCTACATACTGCTATTTCACTTTCTTATAGACGCCTCGGGCATATTTGGATGCTTTCTCAGATTATCGGTAATCTCCATGTGGACCGTTACTGGGTTTTATATCAAGTCCCTGTATGTGACATGGGGTATTTTTCTATCACTGTCTGGGGTGGGACTTCCACTTTTCTGGATGTATATTTGGGTTCCAATCTTCAGATGTGAAAATGTAATGATTTCATGGACTGCTTTACTTCATATAATATATTCAAAACATCATTTTTTCTCTTTTAAAGTTTCATTTTTTTTTTTTTAAAATTGAACCTCGCCGCCGCTATACCTATCATTGGTAGCGTCGAATTGGAGATGACAGAAACGCCGGAAGAGCGACAAAGATAAAAACGCCGACGCTGACACGTTTCAAAACGCTTCACCAAATTTCGGCCGGAATTCGCGCCCCTCTCATGAATCATCAAGAGCGACGTCCAAAATGTCGGACCACATTTAGTCGGAATTGTGACAGTTTACAACCGTCGGAAGAGCGACGTTCAAAACATCGGACCACATTTCGGCGTAATTGTGACAGTTTACAGAGGTCGGAAGAGCGACGTTCAAAACGTCGGACCACATTTCGTCGGAAGTGCGACAATTTACAAGGGTTGGAAGTGCGACGGATTGGGAAACGTCGGAAGAGTGACGCTTGTTTGGAAGCGACGGAAAAAGTGTCGATAGTGCGACACTTTTTAATTGCGTCGGAACTGCGATGGTATGGTAAACCACGTTTTTCCCGCCCTCGAACTGTCGCTCTTGCGACGATTATGTGTCGGAATAGCGACGAATTGGCCGTCGGAATTTCCGCCAAATTTTCTAGTGGTAATTGCGCAACTTAGGTAGTCAAGGGTGAAGCTTTAGCCTTGAGAATGCGCAATGTGCAGTTCAGGATGAACTGAGGAAGAAAATTGCGTAGTTTTGGAGCTTAGTGAGTCGGGCTAAAGGGGTGAGCATTGATTCTGCCCACTGTGTAGCTTTGGAAGGCAGAGCAGACTTGGTGAATACATAATTCTGTAGTTCAAGAGCTCAAATTCTGGGTGTGAGCTTAGATACTGCGCAATGCAGAGTTGGGGTCAGGCTGGAGGGTTGAATTGTGCAATTTTGGAGGCCAAGGTTTGGGCTTAAGCACTGAAACTGTGCACTGCACACTCCTTGGAGGAAGGAACTGTGCATTGCACAGTGCGAAGAGGCAGGGTTGCAGCTTAAGGGTTAGAATTGTGCAATGCACAGTTGAGGACGACTGAATGAGGTTAAGTTGCTTGGTCGGATTTTTTTTTTTTTCAGAATTTGACTAAGTATGGGATTGATGAAGCTGATGTGAACAACGATAAGACTCGACTGTGATCACATATTTATAAAAATTGACAACACATCAACATAGATCATCCAGGACACATGAAAAACATACTTCCCTCAGTGCGACACATTTGCGATGACTTACGACAAGTGTGACACTAAAGATACACTTTGCGACAACCGTGACGACAATTGTGTGACAATGATTAAAACTTTGGGAATAAGTTCGAAAGATGTTTACATGGTAGGATAAACTTAGTTTCAAAAAGATAACCCCTTGAAACCACCAAAAAATATTATATACATCGTGTGATGATTAACATGCGAAAGGACAATATTTTTCTTTCCTTGTAAAAGGGCCCAAAACACTTAGAGAAAACAAATAGAATGGATCTAAATGTTTATGATGAAAATATATAAGACCAAGGTAGGATCCAAAATTTTGTGCGGGCCAAAATTTTGGAGGGCTTTGTAGCAGTGACAAAACTTGGTGATATACTGGTAGAATTCCAACTTCTCTGTCTTGGTTGACTCTTATGTGCAACATATTAGTTCTTCAAGGAGTATTGATTCATCATGCAGGTCACTTTGGTATCCCACGTACCCTATGAATAAACATGATCCCCTTTGTACCTTCTCGGTTGAACACAAACATAAAATTCAACAATATCACAATGTTTTGAATTGGAAAGGGTAGTGAAATTCGCAAGCTTTAGATTTTCAGAGTATAATTTTTCATCTCTGGTGTAGCTCCGCTGTCAGCAACCCTGGATAGTGTTGAAGAATGTAACTAGGTTCGGTCTTCATTATTAATGTATATGTCAAAATAATTTATTATTATTATTAAATGACTTATTAAAGCATGGGTTTCATGCTTGGGTCACATTTAGATTAAGGTCCCAATTTTGGACTTCTAGGTTAGTTGTTACAGATTTAAATTGATCTAATTTTTGGTTTTTTAAAACATGTAGCATTAGGTTTTAAAAAGGTTCCTCTAAGTCATATTCTTCAAGGTCATCATCCTCAGTCTCTTCAATAAAATCTACATCAAAGACAACCCTCAAGTCAAGTGATACAAATCATCATAAATCTCCTACAAGTGGGCTTCACTCAAGTATTCAAGTCGGACTAAATGGACGACATACCTCTTCACAGTGCACAATTCAACTAATTTCCTAGGGATAGATTACTATAAATATCCCACTATGATTTCACATTTCCACACTCAGATTTTCAGACTTCTCTCTGCAACCAGGTTTAGACCTTATTACAGGCTCGATGAAGTTGCAGTGGTACAATGGTTTGATGAAATGATGATGATCTATATGCTCGGTGACATTACAATGGTACAATATCTCGGTGGTATGATAATATGATATAATGTTGTCTCATATTAGTGCTATATGAACTTGTTATTGTCACAAGTGCTACATAAATTCGGTGCTATCTCAATGTGCCGCAAGAGCTCGATGTTGTCACAAGTGCTACATAATTTCGGTGCTATCTCAGTGTGCTACAATAACTCAGTGTTTATCAGTACTACATGAATTTGGTGCTACTCCATTCAATTCCTATCACAAAAAATATTTTGATGTCATCAAGATGGAAGAACCTCAAAGTTATCGTTTGAATAGTATCTAAGATTGAATGTCTCGGTGTACTTGTAGTAATGAGGATGAAGTTTTGGTGCAGGCTCATAAGATATTGGTGTAAGGATATCTTGATGCTAACACAGTGGAGGGATGAATTGATGGAGGAGGTCTATAGTCTAAGAGTCTTGATCGCCTCATCTTGAACCTATTAAAGGAAACATTTTGACTAGGTTTTCCACAAACAGTGGGGTTTTCCCCAAGCAGCGTGCCTATATCTTGTGTCCTATTCTATTTGTTTGGCATTATTCTTAATGATAAGAAAATATAAAATGAAATAAAACATAATAATAAAAAGAAACATCACAATATAATGTCATGATAAGAGAAATTACTTAACTGCCATTTCTCTAACATGGTTTTAGAGCTATGGTCATGATCTAAAGAATTTTGAAGATCAATGAGATCAAGTCAAGAAGGATTCAAAGCCTGACTTTAGAATATAATTTTAAAAGGTTCAAAATCACGGTGAGATAGTTCAAAGAATGGGTGATCAAGCTCGGTGCAATATCAGTGCATTCTCAGAACAAGTTTTGTAAGCAACAATATACAAATCAAATTCGGATCAACTCCTGTTTTTTCTCAGAAATTGGTTCAGTACCACATTAAAATTCGGGCTCAATGATATGTTTGAAGCACTAATTGTTGAAGCCATAATAAGTTTAAATATACAAAAAATTATAGCTTGGTATATCTTCTAAGGAAGTTTAGATTATATATTATAACACTATTTCAATACCACAACAGTGAGGAAAGTAAATGATAAAGGTGTGTTTACAGTTGAAGGTATAATTACAGTGAAATTACAGTTAAAAGGATTTTGGTGATGAATCTTAAATATCACAGTCTTAATGTTTCGATATTACCTCAAGGTCTCAGTGATATAACATGGAGAAAATCTTTGAAATTACAGTGATAAGGATAAGTGTCATTATAACAAATTTTGGTTACGAACCCACTATGAAATGACCACAAATTTTTAGTGTAGTATCTCAGTACAAATATTTGTGTGCTACAATCTAAGAACTCAGTGTTAAGCCACCTCTAGTTCAATAAAAACACAGATCACAATCTCAATGCCTCCATAATACTATGAGATCAATTCGGTGTCCTTCAATGATGAAATTCTGTGACCAAGCTATCAAGAATGCTTCTCAAACTATGCCATCACTAAAGGAATCTAAAGCCTGCTCTATGAATTTGACAACTAGATGAAAGGGCTCCCTAAATATTTGAAGTGCAAGGAACCAAGTAAGTATTAGAGCTATCAAATCAAAGGTGTGTTAATTTAAGGTACGTATGAATCTCTAGATTTGTATTCTTATAAATAGTCTAATTTGTGATAGCATGCATGTTAGAATCTTGATCTTTAGTATTCACAAAGTAATCTAGTTACAAAATAAATTTCTTCTTATTAATTAAATTAATCCTTGATATCTTATAATTTCATTTCTCATAGTTGCATAAAAAATCTAACTTGAAAAATAAATTATTCTTTTCATATCATGGTTTTCTTGAAAGTATGCATTGTAGGTATAGTAGACCACAACTCACACTTCTAGGAAATTATTCGCTAAATGATCAAGGAATATGAAGGATGGAATCTAAAATATTTGAAGTTAAAGAGGTTTGTATAAAAACTAAGGCATGTCTCAAATTATAAATCTTTGTTATTGTCATTGACAAATCAAATCTACTCTACTAACATTTGTTGTGTTTAGCTCTCTTGAACCTTAAAAGATTCTTGTTTGTGGTGATTCATCATCTGATGGATCTACCCACCTTATACATCTCTAATTGTATGCATAAAAGGAACCATAAAATTTCTCTAGAAACCCAACCTAAGGGTATGTTGATAATATGTGAAACCCTAAAGCTACTTAGGGATATTAAAGAAGAAATGGCTATACTAATTGATATGTTGATAATGTCATGTTTGGAATTTTGATATGATCGTGGAAGCTCTAACATATTAGGGCTGAAATGATGCTGCTCGAAATCTCAAACCTTTGAAGGCTTGATGGAACAATGGTTTGCTTTGACAATGAACCGAAACCCTAAGTTTTGGTTAGGTCTACAAGCAAAATCCTTGTTATGAAAAGTCCTAGGAATGAAATCCTAGGTATATACATCTTTGATTACATCCCTAGCTTAGTCTAGGTAAATGTATGTTTGATATATTTATATTTTCTAATCATATGATGTGCTTATGCATGGTGGTAATCTCCTAGAAATATGAGTTGACTAAATTTCTAATGCTCGTAAGTTCTAGGGTTTGGAAAAAATCTCTACTCAAAGTTTGAAGGTCCAGGATGATGATTGAAAAAGTTTAGGGTTTTACATCTAAGCTCTAGTAACGATTAAATTCTCTAGTATATATGTATATAATGTTTTCTCAGAATTTATATATGGAAAATATAGGGATTACATTGAATCCTAGTAGAAGTCATTTATGATGTGTTTTGTTTTGATTGAAATCTAGGTTTTACATCAAACCCTATTAAAAGATATTCATGTTGAATTTGACTTGATTAAATGAACTCTAGGGCTCACATAAAACTCTAGTAGATAGTCTGTCATATGGTTTCCAAAAGTTATCTAATCTTCTACTATATTGATTAAATTGCTGATATGATTTAGGGTTTGTATCAAACCCTGACTAGATGATTGAAGTATTGAAGTATAGTCTCTTGTTGATTATGAAAAGTATAAATTCTTCCACTACTATAAATTTGTTGGTATGAATAACTTCATAGGTTGTACTTGCTGTCTAAGTTATGCAGGGACATCATATTGGTGAAGAAGCTCGCAAGAGAAGTTTATATGATTAGCATTATGAGAAGAATGGAATTATAGAATATTCTCCAACATTGAAAAAAATACGTTCATCTCCCTACATTAAGAGGGAGATTGGATAAAAGGACTCTCCCTAGTTAAGAGGTAGGGAACAACATAAGTCTTGATTGGAGAATATATACTAGAAGAAATGTTTCTACATATGAAGTAGGAAAAGGAATTTTCTCTCAAAGATTCAACTAATAGTCCTACTGAGATTAATTCAAGGGCAAAATCAAAACCCCAAATGTTTTCTTTAATTATATATTTTAAAGTTTATTGTTGATTGGGGTTGTGTTTTTACAGGTGAATCTCTCGAATGTTTGGATAGCATGCTGGTTACCAATCAATTTTATTGGGAGAGATTGGTTATACTTGATCTGCTCGATCAAGGGTGTAGATGCTTTGTGAGTGAAGAAATTATTGAGAGGACATGTGGCCAACCTATGTGTTGATGTCTAGTTCATGAAGTAGGGAGGGTGGCATTGTTCATAGAGCTCTGACCTTGCATTACACACCTAGTTCCTTGGGTTGATGGTTAGCAAGTAAGTCTTATGGTACCTAGAGTGGTTGAAAGCTTTAGTCCATTTCAGTCCCACTCAAATAGATTGCCCTAGTAAGGAATCTAGTCCTTGGCATTGCGGTGCCTAAATTGTAGAGTGACCAAATGGATGGATTTCCCTGGTTATGAATCTAGTCCATGACATTGTGGTGCCTAAAATTATTAATAGATAAAGTCAGATCTTCCATGTACTTATTTTATATATGAATACCTCCCTAGTTAAGAGGGAGTGTTGAAGAATGTAACTAGGTTCGGTCTTCATTATTTATGTATTTGTAAAAATAATTTATTATTATTATAAAATGACTTATTAAAGCATGGGTTTCATGCTTGGATCACATTTATATTAAGGTACCAATTGTGGACTTCTAGGTTAGTTTTTACAGATTTAAATTGATCTAATTTTTGGGCTTTTAAATCATGTAACATCAAGTTGTAAAAATGCTCCTCCATCAACTCATCTTCTTTAAGGTCATCATCCTCGGTATCTTCAACAAAATCTACACCAAAGAAAAACCTCAAGTAAAGTGATACAAGTCATCATAACTCTCCTACAAGTCGGCTTCACTCAAGTATTCAAGTCGGCATATATGGAAGACACACCTCTTCACAGTGCACAAGTCGGCTAATTTCCCAAGGACAGATTACTATAAATACCCCACTGTGATTTCACATTTCCACACTCATATTTTTGGAATTCTCTATACAATCAGGTCAAAAATTTATTATAGGCTCGGTGAAGTTGCAGTGGTATAATGGTTTGGTGAAATGATGATGATCTATATGCTCAGTGAAATTACAGTGGTACAATAGCTCGGTGGTATGATAATATGATATAATGATGTCTCATCTCTGTTCTATATGAACTCATTACAGTCACAAGTGCTACATAAATTCAGTGCTATCTCAGTGTGCTACAAGAACTTGGTGTTGTCACAAGTGCTACATAATTCGGTGCTATCTCGGTGTGCTACAAGAAATCAGTGTTGTCTAAGTGCTTCATGAATTCGGTGCTACTCCAGTAAATGCCTATCATAGTAAATATTTCAGTGTCATCAAGATGGAAGAACCTAAGAGCTATCTTTGGAGTAATATCTAATATTGAATGTCTCGCTGTACTTGCAGTAATGAGGATGAAGTTTTGGTGCAAGCAAAGGAGATCTCGATATAAGGAGATCTCGATGCTAACAGAGTGAAGGGATGAATTGATGGAAGAGGTCTATGGTCTAAGGGTCTTGGTCATCTCATCTTGAACATATTGAAGGAATAATTTTGACTGGGCTTTCCCTAAAGAGTGGGTTTTTTCCTTGGCAGCGTGCCTATATCTTGTGTCCTATTGTATTTGTTTGGCATTATTCTTGATGATAAGAAAATATAAAATGAAATAACACATAATAATAACAAGAAACATCACAAGATAATGTCATTATAAGAGAAACTACTTAACCACCATTTCTCTAACATATAGTACCTCGATAAAGTCACTGCAAGAACACAAACATTGCTCCACTGCCAAAGAGCCTAGATAGTACCTCGACGGAGTTTCTTGCTTCACATCTCATCGTAATAATCCTTTATCTTATTTTTCCTTTATTTATATATTTAAATGCGACTACACATTGACACTTATTCCTTTTATGGGTGGAAGAGGGATCCAAAATTATTGAGAGCAGGAGAGGTTGTTCCTTCAGAGAAGCATATAGAGACCTATGATTTAGGTTTCCTCATTTATATTTTTCCTTTTTTCCTCTTCTACTGATTAGATAAGTGTGAATACACTGAAACATAAAGAATCGAGTGTGGGAATGAGGTTTCTCGAATAGACGAAAGTATCATGGTTTGACAAAAACTCACCTTACAGATGGATCGTATTATCCATCATAACTTCATCGACCAAAATATATAACCAACACAAAGAAGAAGGGTGGAAAGTTAGCCAAATGTTCCAATGTCACAAATCCCTTTTATATTTTTCCACATTGGATTTTGAACCAACATAGAATCTTCATGCAAGATCTCACACAGTGAAATAAAAGACAACAAGCAACCAGGAAAGAAAACCAGAAGACAAAACAAAAGGAGGCTAAACCAAAACATGATGTGAAACCATAATCAGAAAATACAAAAAAACTACTAAAATGAAACTAGACCTACTCCTAGCCTAAATAGCTAGCAGGTCGGGGTCACGTGTAATGAAATTTCTAATGGAGCCACCATAGCTGCTTCCGACCTTCATTCACAAATATATAAGAAATTAAAATAGATATAAAGTAATGTGCAAAAAAAAATATAATAACTTGAATAGATTGCAAAAAAAATTGAAGGTCTTTCTTGTCTATAGCCACTACTTCTAACCAACCCACATTCTTACCTTTTAGATAAAAACCATCATTCAAAAGACCTCGAAAGCTTCTTTCGAGTGTGTCTCCATCTACATTGAACTCCTTAGCAAGCACGAGGAAAGATCGAAACTTGTTATTTGCGCGGAGCTTTCCAAGTAAGATTGCTTCAAACATTTAATGATTAGTTCATAAAATTCATGACAATCCTTTTGAAAAACCCAAAATATTTGAAATATGAATTTTCAATTAGAGGCACAAGATTACAATGATAATATTATGAGGAGAAATAGATTTGATCATATTTAGTATCCGTGTCAAGACAATGAGGACTTGACATAGTCATCAGTGAGTGTGAAAGTGCCTCACTAATTGACAAGTACCTAAATAGTGCAATGTTAATGGCATAAATATCGAAGGGTGAAAAACAACTGCCATTGGATGTGATGATGGGAAAATGATAAGTTGAATGATAGTCATCAGAGATAGAATCATGATCAGATGGGCCGATTAAAGCATTAGGTTCCTAGTTTGTAATCAACAAATATAAATAAATTTAAATAGCTCTACAAATGCTTTGAACAATAGAACCAACTTCCCCGCATGTCGAACGTGACAAACCATTTTCCTGTAACTGGATACAAATTGTACATGCATCATAATCATCAAAATAATTTAGAAGGAATGTTAGCACAACAAACACATGAGACCAGTTGGGACATAGTGAATGGAGAAGAATTTGATTCGCGCAATAACTCGTGCATTCATTATTGCTTAAGAGGATTTCAGGTCTGATGAAGGGAAATATTTGTAATATAAAATTCGCAAGAAAAACTAGGAATTGACTATTAAAATGAATATTATAGGCGTGATTTCTTTGGGAAAAGATGATTTTTCAAATGATTAGCTTAACAGTTCCATGATTCTATGAGAAATACACATTCCAAACCTGAGTTTGATACAAGATATTTTCATGAAAATGAATCAACTGAATAATATTTGTGAATTTGATCAGAAATATAATCTTGAAATCTCGAAAGACTACATCTGAAATATCAAACATATTTCAAGAAGGGATTTACATCCAGTGAAACCATGCAAAGAGAAATATTTCATGAGAGAAACCAAATCTGTCTTAGTTTAAGGAATTTACCAGAGTCGCAATATCCTGACATAAGCATCAACAGAAGCTGAAGTGCCTCGAATCCCTCACAAGTCTCGGAACTTCCGAGGATTGTAAAATCACATTTTTAAAATTTAACAAAATTGTGCATGGTGTGAGGGTAGCTGCTACCATTGGTTTCAGTAAGACCACTACTCACCAGATGGAAACCATCTCTATCACTGATTTGACAGGGTTTTTCAACTTCAACAACCATATTACTCAAGTTGAAGGAATAATTTTAATTGAAAATATGAAGATGTATGAATTAGAGAAATTTCATGAGCAAGATGATTTGAAGGGTTGTCTTCATGCAAAACAAGAGATGATAAGGGATGGAATGGATGCTCTATAATTTTATAGCTTTCTTTTTCTTCATGGATATTATCACTATCCTATGTAATTTCAAGATTCAACTCATGAGATAACAAACTTGAAGAGAATTTATAATATCCATCACAAGTTGATGCAATTTAAAGAGTAGAGAAAAAAGGATAGGGAGGTGAAGAGGATTAATCACTCACAAGTGAATCTTATTTAACCGAAACATATTTATAATCTAGATCTTTCGAAAGAGAAGATTTTTGAGAAACTAAAATATCAGTTGGTGAAATTGAGAATTCGTTATCGAATGCATGAACATCAGAGTGATTGCTACCCAAGGCTACATATCGATCAAAATAATTGGTTGCATTTGATTTATTACCAATATTAAAAAATTGAAAACCATCCAAGAATGGAAGTGCATCATATTGGCATGGGGTAATTTGAAAAAGGGAAGAGAAATCAAAAGTCACTTCACTTTCTCCTCCTCTACCGATGTAATGTGAATGCCTTGTATATGATTTCAATTTGAACCAGCAAATTGAAAATTAGAAGAACATGAAGGGCTAGTTCATGGAGTAGATTGATCACACAAATCATGATACGTAGAGTCATGACATGTAGATGATAGAGGATGACAGACGCCCCTTGAAGAAGCAACACTTTCAATGGAACCAAATTCAAGATTGATGTTAAGAGTGCCAATGTCATCTCGAGGAAGGAAAGGATTAGCCTTCACCCTAAGCTGCACGAGGCACTCTGGAGTTTATTTCATTATATATGAATGACGAGAAGCAAAAGGAAGATGAGTAGATGCATTAGGAATTTGGTTTGCATATTTCCCAACTTTATTATCATTGCAAGGAGGAAACGACATCGAGAATGGAAAAGGAGGAGGGCAAGGAACAAAAGGATTAGTAGGTTCCTCCTCTGAAATTCGAGGTGTCTCTTGATTTACAAGAGTCGGGGATGTAAAAGAATCAGGGGGTTCAGATTCACCATGCAAAGAGATATGAACCAAATGCTTAAAATGCTTAACTTTATGGTAATCATACCTATCAAATGTTTTATTAAGCTCCTTCACAAGTTGCTTGAATGAATGGATAGAAGAAACAGGTAACATATGATACCATCTCGTAACATGACCTTCAAATGTGAGGGTGAGAAATCTAGCCATGACATCTTTGCAATGTATTCCATTAGAAAGGAAAAGAAAAAAAATTTGAAGTAGATGTTCACGAAGACTTAATTCACCCTCAACATAAAACTTAAATTGGGATAGGTTATGAAAAACTTCCGCAGATATGGTAAGAGTAGCATCTTTAGAAAAACATCCTGGGATTATTATTTGGGGAAAAGCCATTTTGAATAAGAGATTAAAAGTAGACTTAACGGGAAAAACCTATTTTCTAGCCCTCCTGCTAGCACCATTTGTTGATGGTGCTAGAAATTCATCAACCAAGGGATCTCCCCTATGTGAATTCCCAATTATGCCTCATATTGTTTGGAATGGGAACCCCATCTGGAGTATCAACCCAATTTCCATATATTATTATATAATTTCCTTGGCTTTAGCTGTCAGCAAGAGATAGGATCACATATGTGCCTCCAA
This sequence comes from Pinus albicaulis, assembly GCA_034641835.2. Taxonomy (NCBI): domain Eukaryota; kingdom Viridiplantae; phylum Streptophyta; class Pinopsida; order Pinales; family Pinaceae; genus Pinus; species Pinus albicaulis. Next base: position 1,118,621,018 of record CM076580.1, read on the forward strand.
AAAGAAATTGAGTGTTCCTGGTGAGTGTTCTCCTACAGGTGTGTCAAGGTTCTTCTACCGTGGAGGGAAAAGGTGGTGATCCCCTAAGAGAGTGGAAATAGTGCCACCCTAGTAGAAACACACAAACAATAAATATTATACTAACATCTAGCGGAATAGTACATAAATATGTGATGGTCATGTAACCAATACAAGCAGAAAGATTCATCTAACATCCAATGGAATACTCCAAAAAGATGCGACAGTCATTGCAACCAGTATAACCGATTATCAATACGACGAGCACTAAAATAATCGAAATAGTTCAAAAACTTTATAGGTGAAAAACAAACATGAATCATAAAAATTCAAAAAACAGTCTTATAAACATTCATAAGTCATGCATGAAGAATGCGTTTGCCATTAGGATTCATATATTAAGTAAAAGTTCCATGACACATGTATACAATGAAAACCACTAGCTCCAATAGTGGAGCATGGAGCCACAAATTTCTCCCCAAAAGTACTAACTTTGTCTCTCTGGTGACTTATGGGAGAAGAAAAGGTGAAAATTCCCTTGCTAATAAAATGAGGGTGTATATATAACCAATGGGGAGATGATGCTTCACCTTCCTCGTGACTCTTTGACTAACCTCATGACTATTTGACTTCCTATTACTTTTCAACTTTACACGAATGACTATATTTTGTACATGTCCTTTGGAATTCCACTTTACAATACATTTTTTAATAATAAATTACATAATGCACAAGAATTGTGTGGAATATGAAAAATCATGACATGACATGACATAACACTACTAGTATGGACTTCTTGAGGACATGGCAATGTCAAGCCATTCTTGCTACTCCTTTCTATGTGTCTTCTTGGGAATTCTCTTCTGCCCACCTCCATATGGCTTAGAGGTAAGGATTATTCAATGATATAAGGTATTGAGATGTGGTCACAAACTTGTGTCCTTTCACTTTATCTTGACTGATCAACTTGCATAATCAACTACAAATATGTCTTTTAGCATGTTTCCCTTCTTCATCCCCTTCTTCATCATCTTTTCATGGTATGACAGAGTACCTACATCCACAATTAACTCATGACAAGACGACATCAATCTGATAAACCCCTAGTCTAATATGTTGCATGTTGATCCACTGACTAAGCTCACTGACTAAGCTAGAACTGGGTGGCAGGATGAGGGAGAGTCTCAATGATTGTGAAATTATGTCACTCAGGTATTCAAGGGTGAATTTGTAGCCTTGAGACTGCGTAATACACATTCCAGGTTGGACTGAGGAAGAAAATTGTGTAGTTTTGGAGCTCAGTAATCCGGGCTAAAGGGTTGAGCACTAATTCTTCCCACTGTGTAGTTCTATAAGGCAAAGCAAACCTGGTGATTATGTAATTGTGCAATTCAGGAGCTCAAGGGTTGGGCTTGAGCTTAGAGAGAATGCAATTCATAGTTAGGGCCAATATGGAGGGTTGAATTGCACAATTTTGGAGGCTAAGGTATGGGATTGAGCATTGAAACTACGCAATGGAAAGGCCTGGAAGGTAGGAACTATGCATTTCACGGTACCAAGAGGCAGGGTTGCAACTTAAGGGTTGGAATTGCACAATGTGCAGTTTAGGAAGACCAAATGAGGCTAAGTTGCTAAGTTTGAAAGATTTTCAGAATTTGACTAAGTGTGGGATTGATGAAGATAATGTGAATAATGTTAAGACTCGACTGTGATCACACAGTTAGAACACTTGACGACACAAAAACATAGATCATCCAGGATACATGAAAAACATACTTCCTCGGTGCGACACCATTGCAACAACTTACAACAAGTGTGACACTAAAGATACACTTTGTGACGATAGTGATGACACATGTCCAACAATGCTTAAAACATTGGGAATGAGTGCAACATATATTTACATGGTAGAATCAACTCATTTTCACAAATATAGCCGCTTGAAACCACAAAAAGGCTTATATACGTCGTGCAACACTAAACATGTGAAAAGACGACATGTTTCTTTCCTCACAAAAGGGACCAAAACACTTAGAGAAAGCACATTGAATGGATTTCAATGTTTGTGATGAAAATATACAAGACCAAAGTAGGATTCAAATTTGGTGTAGGAATTTTTTTGGAGGGTTTTTTAGTAGCGACAAGAGGTAGGTCTAAAATTTTGTGTTTCTGTATACAAAAAATTTGAGATTTTACCCAAATTTGGTGTTTGGCTGAGGTGAGGCCAAGTTTGGTTTTTGACAGGATTTTTCCTTGGATGTAAGATAACAATGGGTTGTTTTATTATAAAATCTTTTCAACACTGTGTATATGCAATTTTATTTCTTAAGAAGAAGCCACCCAACATATTTTGTTGGTGTATTTTGCAATTGCATAAGTATTTCTTGAAATTGGAGAAATGGTTAAGTAACTTATAATTTTGCAAAAAGATTAAATAAAGAGAAGTGTAGGTATATTCCAAGTTCAAGTAAGCCTATGTTTGGGAATCCATTATGAAGTACAAATTCTAGCACTGCATGCATGGAGATCCATGAGGCACCTTTAATTGTGTAGGTTCTATAGGGGTGTAATCTAGGTGATATCAGAGCTAAAGTGATGGAAGAACCCGTGGAGAAGTTCCTAACCACTGTCACTATTATGACGGGTTGTATCAACGCAGGGCCACTGTCACAACCATGAAAAGTGGGATATTAGAGCAGGGTGAAGACAATGAAGGGTTATTCACATTTGTGAGAGCTTATATTTTAAGGGTAATATCGAAGCAGGTTCACTGAAAGTAGTTACTATTATGAGAAGTAGGTTTAAAAAAAATCACAAATAAGAAGTTTATTCCAAGGTAATAGGTGGAATTTTTGTCACAGGTATTATCTGTATAAGGGTGGTGGTTCTTTTCACTGCTACATTCGTGATAATTGATTTCAAGCACATAGATTTTCAAGTGAGACAAGACTAAGATTTCATAAGTTTGAAGGTATGTTGTAGGTGAGACCAGACTAGGATTTTGTGTGAAGGTATGTTGTCTTAAGATATTTCTAACTTGTTGAGGAGAATTAGGGTAAGAGCTACGACACTTCGGGGAGGCTAAGTACAACTCACTTCGAGCATACTCATTGTTGAATTGTGCCACTTTTGAGTAGTCTTGAGAGAGAGAGAGAGAGAGAGAGAGAGAGAGAGAGAGAGAGAGAGAGAGAGAGAGTATCAAACTAGGATTTTGTGTGAAGGTATGTTGTCTTAAGATATTTCTAACTTGCTGAGGAGCCTTAGGGTAAGAGCTAGGACACTTCGGGGAGGCTAAGTAAAATTCACTTTGAGCATACTAATGGTTTAATTGTGCCACTTTTGAGTAGTCGAGAGAGAGAGAGAGAGAGAGAAGATCAAACTAGGATTTTGTGTGAAGGTACGTTGTCTTAAGATATTTCTAACTTGTTGAGGAGCCTTAGGGTAAGAGCTAGGACACTTCAAGGAGGCTAAGTAAAACTCACTTCGAGCATACTCATGGTTGAATTATGCCACTTTTGAGTAGTCAAGAGATCAAGAGAGGTCTCTCTCTCTCTCTCTCTCTCTCGATTTGGTAGACTTTTATTTATAGCTAAGATGAGGTCTTTCTCTCAGAGAGAGAGAGATATTTGGTAGACTTTTATTTATAGCTAAAATGAGGTATTTCTCTCAAAGAGAGAGAGAGAGAGAGAGAGAGAGAGAGAGAGAGAGAGAGAGAGAGAGAGAGAGAGAGAGAGAGAGAGAGAGAGAAGCTCAAACTAGGATTTTGTGTGAAGGTATGTTGTCTTAAGATATTTCTAACTTGTTGAGGAGCCTTAGGGTAAGAGCTAGGACACTTCGGGGAGGCTAAGTACAACTCACTTCGAGCATACTCATGGTTTAATTGTGCCACTTTTGAGTAGTTAAGAGAGAGAGAGAGAGAGAGAGAGATATTTGGTACACTTCTATTTATAGCTAAGATGAGGTCTTTCTCTCAAAGAGAGAGAGAGAGAGAGAGAGAGAGAGAGATTTGGTAGAATTTTATCTATAACTAAGATTAGGTCTTTGCGTGGAGATACTCAGGAAGTAATTTGGTTGATTTATGAGGACTTATCCATCATAATAGAGGATTGAGGAATCGATAATGGCAGAGGGTGTAGTTTGAGTGACTTGAGATATTTTCCCACCTTTGCTAGGAGACATTGGATGAGGTAGGGGGTTATTAAAATAGCTTGGATTGAGGGATGACCCAATGATTCTAGTGATAATATCAAATTTAATTGAGACCTTGGCATAAATGTGTCTTACTATGGAGGAGGGCATGGAGAAAATTTGAGGCTTTCGTGACACATAGGTTCTTCTTGAGGAGGAGATCATGGAGAACATTTGAGGCTCATTTAACATAGAGGTTCCTTATTGAGGAGGAGGACATGGAGAGATTTTTAAGCCAATTTGGCTTAGAGTCCTTGGGAAAATTTATGTTGAGAGATAGTGGGGTGAGTTGGGAATTTCCCTCATCACAAATTTACATGAATATTTTGGATGTGCAAGATGAGCAACATTTCTGACATCTAAGTGGAGACATGTGGAGTGTAGAGACTTGGGATGGGGATATTAGTGGTAGTTGGATCAAAGATACTTGGAATCACACCGAGAGTTTTGGATGACACTGTTGTTTCCACTAAGTAAACGTGAGTTAATTCCATGATGTACTTGGCGAGCTTGTGGGGATGCAAATCATACAATTTCTATATCTCTTCAATAGACTTGGATATGGAGTAGATAGTGGAATTATTAGATGGAATTAATTTTTAGATAGGTTTCATAGGATAGCATGGTGTGTATTCCTTGGTTTGAGATGTTTGGTTGATGGATTGAGTTTCATATTGAAGTCATGAGGATGTTCATGACAATATAGAGGTATGGTATTTGGACACTATGGAGGGACTTTATGGAGTGATGACAATCGTTGAGATTGAGCAATGTGATGATAATGTGAGAAAAAACAACTAAGGGTGACACGAGGAATAAAATTCTCATGAATTGGGTGTTATGGTCATATCAATCACATAATTAGTCTAAAGCATGGGGAATATCAGTATATTGAGACATTCCATATTTGGATGGAGTATGTAGAAATTATGGTGTAGATTTGCAACTTCTCATGAAGTTTTAATCAAAATCACAAGATAAAAAAATATTGTATTTTTGTGCGAACATTAATTCACAATTTAGAACAAAAATCTCAAGCACGCAATAAGAAATCACACACATATAAATATATTTTTTCACGGGGAAAGAAAAATGTTAAAAACCCCAATGGTTGCTTGCATTAATATGATGAATAGAGATGTATTAATTTTTTTAACTCAACTAAGCACAACCTGCAAGTGCATAATCTATCTCTCTACTCACTGAGAAGCTCTGACCCAGAATTAGTCAATTTATACCTCTTCTTGAGCCCCTATTTCCTTGCGCAATTCCCAACGTTGATCATATAATTGCATGCAACACTTGTGTTATCACTCCCCCCGTTTCCCAAGGCTGAGAATGGAACTGAAGGAGGTAAACTCAAACCAATATTTAGGCCCGGTAGCGAGTCCTACAAAAACCAGAGAGTTCCCTCTCAATGTCAATTTTATAGTCAGTGAGGTAACTGTAGGTATAATGATCTTAGGCTAGTTATAAAGCTCAATTAATTAGGGTTTTGTTTGTTTTGAATTTTTGCTGGATAGGAATGACAGTCAAGGAACTAGGTCTAGGTTTTAGGTATGATTTCAAAGGTACAGTTGTAGAGACGAGAATGAGGCCAAGTGGGTATAATTAAGAACATACTTAAATTTTCATTGTGTATAGGGTTTGAAAAGAGAAAGAGAATCAGAATGAGCATGAATACATGATTTCATTCATCAAAAGAGGTAAAACACATTCATGAAAATATTATAAAACAGAGCATAAAATGCCAGAATTATGTTCATAAACTCATAATATCATTGTATAGAAGCATACATGTGATGGAAAGAAAACATAAAATTCAACTTGATGAGATTACAAAGAAAAAAAAAATGCTCATAAGCATACCACTGGGGTCCCAAGATTATAGTTGCAAAATGTCTTTGATTTCACTGAAAAAAGTTTGTACAATAGCTCCACACAACAAATAACAACTATATAACATCTGAAATGACTTGAGTTGGACTACATATATAAGATAGAAGAGATGACACCTCATTGGGTTGAAAACTGATCCAAAATACATCATAAATGCACTCTATAAGTCATTACCTAGAATCTAAGGAAGTTAGAATCAATCCCCCCAAATTTAACTAATAACTAGGAGTGTATGTCTCCTTGATTAATTACATGATTCCTCCACAATGAGAGGAAAAAAAATCTCTCTTATCCAAAAAAAACCTCATAGAACAACTGCAACCTCGAAATTTGGATCATTCTGGCTTGACAATTGTCTAAAAGGAATCCAATACAGAAGCATCTGCCTCCCAGCAATAGTGTCACACACTTTAAAGGTGAGTTTGGCTAACATTTAGGCATCCATATGCAAATATGAAGGTTGGGATAGGTAGCCCTGTGTATCTTCTTTCCATCCCAACCTTGAAATTGATAAAATACCCCCTAGAAGGCCTTCAAAAATTCATTCTCCCAACCTTACTCCAGAAGGGCTGTGCACAGGAAAAATGAGTGGCAGAAGCATGAAAAAAAGCTATTTTTTTATTTTTTCTCCAAAAAGAAAGGGTGTCATGCCAACCTGGGATCATATCTATGATGTAGAAGGAAAGATCCATCCAGAGATATAAAAATTTCCTCATTTGGAGACTCTGAGGAAAAGTGTCGTGTCGTTGCGTGGCGCTTCTGCAATGACCATTTTTCCAGAATTTCCAAAAAATAAAAAAAAAACCCAAATTGCTCAAAATGTTCTAAATTTTGTTTCATGACATCCTTGGATGATAAACTAAACAACTAGATATTCCTCAACTAGTAGATCCAAGTTATCTTTCTCCTTTAGCTTGATTAGGGTTTCCTTAAGCTTTTTCCTCAAATTCTTCACCCTCACTTTGGCGATTTGGTTCCTAGTGAAATAATGTCTCGCCATATGACTCTAGAGGTTATTATGCCTTTCTTCCTTCCTAAAAAGCTTCTCAAGATGAACACTTACCCTATCAGGCCATATCTCTTTGTCTTTCTCAATTTCGGCAATGATCAACTCATCAAAGGATAGCTGACTTAATGGAGGAGATGGCTCTCTTTCTTTTATTTTCCTAGTTAACCCTTTTGTTCTTGTCCTCCTTGGTTTTGTTTCAGCCTCTGTGTCCTCAAAATGATCAACATCTACCACTTCTTCACCTTTACCTTTGACTGCCTCAATATCCACCTTTGTTTTGGTTTGGAGTAGATGTTTTACCTTCAATTGCATATTTTCTTGCTGTAAGAAGGTAATCAAGAAATTTGACATTGAGAGGTTGTCCTTAAACTCTGCTATCTCTGCATCCTTTTCCTTTATTATCTCCTCACTTGTCTTGTCTTTCACCTGCTCTTCCATGTCAACCTCCATGGGCGCTTTTTCCTCATGCTGCTACAATGGTGACTCATCCTCATGAATAAGTGGCTCCTCCATGGTTTCTCTTTGTTCAACTGTAGTTTCAGGTGCAAGTACAAATTTGATGGTCTTAGGAGAAAAAACCATCCTCTTACCCTTCACATAGGTTTGAGTGATTTAAACCCTAAGCTACTTTGGAACCTCTGTTTTCCTACTTGAAGAGCCAACATCCTTTGGTTGTGTTGATGTTGATGGCATGTCCTGAATGATGGGTGGACTAGTAGTAGGCACAGATGCAACTGTCTCCATAAAAATTTCCTGAGACATATTTATTGCTGAGAGATGATGAAAAACACTAAGCTTGACCAAACCATGGTGGAAAAAACTAGGGTGATGATCTTTTCCTTTTCTCTGTACCTTTTCAGTCATTTTGACAAAACTCCTGAATAAATAATTAAGCAAATTTTGAGTGGCTTGGTGGTAGTGAAGTGCATCAATAGTTTTATATGGTACTGTTGCAGTCTTGAGAATCCCCCTTCACATGTAAAATACTTCATAATAGATTCATAAAAGGGGCATATTTATCAATTAAATTCCTGAAAGGAAATATGTGCTTAGGAGCATCTTTTCAATGAGGTTTTAAGAACATTTTGTAGTTCTCAATGTCCAAGTCCATCCCTTTGAACCATATTTCTCCATGGTTATAGATACTTGTTGTTGAGGCAATAAAATATATTGATATGGTGAATTCAATACCTACTATGATAGCCTTATCTCTCTTGAAGCTGGTGGAAAAAAGGCTTGTCAATTGAGCATGACAGCCTACCTCCTGGATTCTCTCACAAAACCTCAAACAACCATTGTTTTCAAAAGAATTCTTAGCATAAAGAGAAGTATTTATCTCCTGAAATTTGGATGGTTCAAACCTATAATGATGACCTCCCTTATGGACTCTCTTTTCACCCTCCATGATGTTTTCAAACAAGGAAAGCCCTAGCTTGATGTAGTGGATAGGGAAGGTGGAAAATTAGGAAAACAGGGGATAATGGTAGAATGGTTTTAGGGACCAGAATGAATGATTAGGAGGTCTTGAACCTTTATGCAAGATGATTTGACCCTTGGATGACTGTTTTGGATCTTGAAACAAAAAATGTAGCACCCTTGCCAAAAACATAGCGCAACCTTCCAAAAGTGTAGCACAGGGTAGTTTTGGCACAATTTTCTTATTTTTCTTCGACCTTTGATAGTTGTGGAGTGTTTGTGAGGATAAGAGAGGAGATATATTGAAAATAAAATGATGAAATGAAGTCCAAAGCTCCTTTTTCCTTTTATAACTCATAAAATTTCTTTTTTGTCTTCTAGTGAAATCATACATACTTTGAGAAAATTTTCTTTTTTGAAAAACTAAATTGATCATGTAGCATGCCCTTTAGAGAATACAAATTTCCTTTACTTTATTTTCCTATCTTTGCTAACTCCCAATGTAAATGATATGTATGGTGAAAATGACATATTGTTCGCCTTCTTTCATGACATAATTGGACATTGTGGTGGCGAAACAAAAGAGATCTAGATCACACCTAGATGGAGGCATGTTGACTGACTTATGACCCTAGGTGATAATGGATGACATGAACTTTGAAATGATGATGACCATGAATGGAGTGAAGGGAGTAGCATTTCATACCTAGAAAATATTCAGCGAAATTTTTTTTATTTGAAAATTGATTTGAAAACATGAAATTTTGACCTAGGACCACTACCAAGTAAACCTGAAAGAGTGTTTTTGATCATTGAACATTTAGACACTAACAACTTTTACACTCAAGGCTAGTTTACAACTGATGTTACGCTACCTTGGAATCTCCACCAAAGTTGGGGAAATAAAATTCTCTAGATGCACTAGCTATTTTGGGTTGATTTATTAGTTAACTGGATGATCACTGAGTTTGACTGAAGTCCCTTTGCAAAACTAAAATTTAACTAGTTCCTCCAATAGTTGGAACTAGTTTAACTGAAAACAAATTGAGATAACTGACTTTGATTGCTATAAATTAGCAATCAAACATTATTAATTTAACTTTGGCTCCCCCAACTAAAATTTACTGAGTAAACTAGGTGAGACAAACCATGTTACACAGGATAACTGAATCCAAGTTGTCTACTGACGTGGAAATTAAAATTTTCTCAATTTAATCAAGGCAAAATCAAATTGAGAATTTATTTATGCATTTTTCAACACTCCCTCTCAGTAAAAAAGGGATCATAAACCACTCCTATCTTGCACCTGTTGAACTTAAAATTCCCTCTTGACAAGGCCTTTGTTGAAATGTTAGCATCTTGTTCCTCTGTGAGAATGTACTACAACAACATTATCCGCCTCTGCACATAGTCCCGTAAATGGTGATATTGAATATCTATATGCTTGGATCAATCGTGAAAAACAAGATTATCTAAGAGCTTGATGCAACTATGATTATCATAGTAGCTCACATTTGGATCCATCCTCTAACTAAACAATCCAACAAATATCTTTCTCATCTAGATTTCCTCACATGGTTATTGACTTGCAGCCATGTATTATGCTTCTGCTGATTTGAGTGCCACATATGTCTGCTTTCTGTTATACCAGAAAACTGCTATGGACCCAACACTGAAAATTCCACTTGATTTACTATTTTGGTTTAATGGAATCCTCGCACAATCTGTATTTGTTAAGCCACACAAATTTACTCCCTCTGTCCATTTGTACCATAGTATAAAATGGGTATTTCCTTTGAGGTACCGTAGAACATGCATAGTTTCCTTCCAAAATAATTTGGTTGGCCTAACCATATCTTGGCTCAGATCGCTGACTAGATAACACATATCGGGTCATGTTTTCACAAGATCCATCAGTGAAATCAGTAGCTGCCGATAAATGGTAGCATCCACTTCGTCACTTGAAGTGTCATCCCCCTTCCTCTAGTTGGTCACTAGAGGTGTCTCCATGGGTTTGCAACTCTCCATGAAAAATATTTGTAGTATCTCATTTTCATACTTGCCTTGAGAGAAAACCAGTTCCCCATTTCCTTGCCATACTTCCAACCCAAGGAAGTAGTGCATGAGACCCTTGTATTTCATTTCAAACTTCGTTGAAAGGTATTCCTTGCAAGATCTGATCAACATCACCAATTAAAATAAAATCATGAAAATATCTGACAATAATGAGAAATTTACCTTCTACCATGATATGATAGAGGTTTGTATCCGCCTCAATTTTGGTGAAGCCCAAATCGGTGATATAACTATCGAGCATGGTGTACTAAGCATAGGGTGATTGTTTGAGACCGTATAACACTAACTTGAGTCTGCACACATGAGACTCCCGATAAAAAGTATCAAATCCTTCTGGTTACTCAATGTACACCTCCTCCTTAATAAATTCATTGAGGAATGCTATTTTTACATCCATATGGTGGATCTTCCACCCCATCTGCGCAACTAAGAAAAAATTTATATAATGGATGAGTACCTTACTACAGGAGCAAAGGTATCTAATATTCCATTCCTTCTACTTGAGAGTACCCTTTGGCCACAAATCTTGCTTTATAATTCTCTATGCTTCTATTTGTTGCCTTCTTAACCATGAAGATCCATCTCGAACCCACAAATGATTTATCTGCTGGTCTTGTACCAATTACCAAACACTTCTATTTACAATGGATATGTATTCCTCCACCATTGCATCAACCCATACAAGCTTATCTAATTCTTCCTCGAAATAGGATGGCTCATTCTCTACAAGCTGAAACATTAGAGCCATGTAGTCATTGTACTGATTAGGTGAGATTCTCTGCCTATGCTGATTTGAAGGAGCACCCACATTCTCCCTCACATCCTGCATAAGTATCTTAGCTTCCTTGGTCCTTTTTCTACCTTCTCTGGATGTTTCTACTTGAGTGGATGTTTCCACTCTTTGATCCTCAACTTGTGGTTTCTCCACCACTTCATGAGGCTCCTCCTTTAGATCTAAAATATCCTCTTCTAGTGGGATATGAAGCTACCTCTCAAGAGAGCACCACATCACTTTCTCCTCATCAAAATTATCATACCTTCGCACAATTGTCATTTTTAGGGATGGAAAGTACACACAGTAGTTGTGGGGAATTTCTGTGTAACCCACAAATACCCCCAATATGTTGTCGGCTTTAAATTATTCCTTGATTATTTGGAGACATGGAAGTAAACAAAGGCTCCAAACATATTAAAGTGCGACACATTTGACATTCTCCCTGAGAAGGCCTCCTCCGGTGTAATCATGCCAAGAATCTGACGAGGACTCTAGTTATGCAAATAGACTGTTGTGTTGCATGCCTCAACCCACAAATGCAGAGGTAGGCCTTAGTTATGAAACACTGACCTTATTTCTCCCACAATGCTATGGTTCTTTCTCTCATCCACCCCATTTTTTTGTGGTTTGTGGGGTGTTGTCCACTCTCATCGAATGCCTTCTTTTTCATAAAATTTTTTAAATTCATTCGACATATACTCACCCCCTTTATCACTCCTGGGAGCCTTCACCTTCTTGTCGGTTTCTTTCTCAACCAATGCCTTGAATTCTACAAACTTGGAGAATGTCTCATCTTTCTTTCACATGAAGAAAATCCAACACTTACGTGAGAAATAATAAATAAAAATGACAAAATATTTGTGCTTGGAAGTGGAGGTCATCGAGAAATATCCAAAGACATCAGAGTGGATCCTTTCAAGGACTACATGCACTTTGTTTTCTTAATCATGGAATGTGGATGTTGTGTACTTCCCCAAAGTACATCTTTTGCATGGATCCTTCTCCTCAAGTGCTCCTTTGGGGAGGCCTGTGGTTATCTGTTGCATAATCTTCAGGGCTCCATGATGCAAATGACCATGTATTTTATGTCAAAATTCATTGACATCATGGCTCTGTACCTTCTCCGCCTTTGTGATTAATGCAACACAATATTCCACATACAACTTATACAGGTTACTCACATGAACCTTGATCTGCTTCACCTGTCCCATGTCTATGTGTCTCAGGAATTCCTTTCCTTCGATGAATATCAAATCATAACCAAGGTCTTCCAAAATTGCAACAAAGATGAGATATTTCTTTAGGGCCAGAATGAACATGACATCCTTGATCTTGAAGGGGGAGCCTAACTCCCTTTAAAAGGTGTCCATACCAATCCTAGTCACGCTATACCTTCCATTGTACCCCATCTGGATGCGCATCTGCAAATATTTTTCTTCCATGTCACAGAAAAAGTATCTACACCCTGCCATTTGGAACAGTGCACCTATGTCCAACAACCACATTATCCCCATCATTGTGCTGGTCATGCATACAATGAGCATAATTCAAGCTCGAATTGTGAAGCCAAGGCTTCACTTGCCGCTCCTCCTAAGGTCTTCTTGCTTGCCTTTTTGTGTGGAAACTTTGTGGCATAGTGCCCAAATTCAAGACAATGGAAGCATTTAATTATGGATAAATATTTATTCTCCCCCCTTGACTGGATTCTAGTTTGGATTGAGATTTATTCCCTTTTCCCTTCTTTTCCTTTCCAGCCAATGCAAAATTTTCTTCATCCTCACCCTTGGATGAAGTCCCATCTATGCTATTCTGTCTTATTTACACCTATACCAAATCATACCATAAGCGCTCCCAATTTAGTAGTTTCTCCCTCCCATTCGCCGAATATTTATAGTTATGCCAAATATTGGGAAGGCCCAGAAGGGCTAGGCTTAACAAGCCTTCTTCAGGAGCATTAAAACCTACCCCGCCAAGTTCATCACGACATCGTGTGAACTTTCTCAGATACTATGGAATAGTGTCATTCTTCTGGATCTTGATACTTCAAAGTTTATCCTTGACTACCAACTTCCTGTGGTCAGTACTCGAACAATTCTATCAATGCTTTCCACATTGCAAATGAAGTTTCCTTTCTGTGGATATTTCAGATTGTGTGATCCTGTACTCCCTCCAAGATTATTCTCCTTTCCTTAGCTACATATTATTCCACTGAGAAAGGTTATGGACGTCAAAGTCGAAAGGTTTTGCAACATCTATCTTGATGCATTCTATCAATCCATTGTCATCCAATACCACCTCCATGGGATCCTTCCATGCAATAAAATTAGAGGTGCCTTCCAGGGAATACTCTATCCTCAGTCCACTGAAGGCCATCTTCTCAGCTCTAAAGAAATCCTATTGCAGTGAACTCCAAATTTGAACTTCCTAAGAAATAACTTCAAAATTATTTTTCTAATGTGAAATTAGCTCTGATACCATGTAGAAATTATGGTGTAGATTTTCAACTACTTATGAATTTTTAATCAAAATCACAAAACACAAACCTACTCTATCTGTCTGCAGACATTAACTCACAATTTAGAACAAAAATATTAGACATGCAATAAGAAATCACACACATTCAAATAATATTTCTCCCAAGGAAAGAAAATTGCTAAAAATTCCAATGCCTAGTTGCATTAATATGATGAATAAAGATGTTTTACAATTTCTTTGTTCAATTGAGTACAACCGGAAAGTGCATAACCTATCTCTCTACTCACTAAGAAGCTTTGGCCCATAATTAGTCAATTTATGCCTTTTCTTGAGCCCCTATTTCCTTGTGAAATTCTTGAGAAATTAGGCCCCTATTATTTAGGAATTTCTCCAAAATGGATTGTGCAATTCCCAAGGTTGATCATTTGAGTGCATGCAACACCTATACGCTCAAGACTATTCAAAAAATGATGTTACACTGCCTTGGAATCTCCACCATAGCTGGGGAAATTGAATTCTCTGCATGCACTATTTATTTTGGGCTGGTTGATCAGTTAACTCAATGATCACTGAGTTTGACTGAAGTCCCACTACATAACTGACCTTCCACTATTTCCTCCAACACTTTGAACTAGTTTAACTGAAAAAAAACTTGATATAACTGACTTTGATTGCTACAAATTATTAATCACACATTATTAATTGAACTCTAACTCATTCAACTCATATTTACTAAGTAAACTAGGTGACACAAGCCATGTCACACAAGTTAACTGCATCCAAGTTGTCTGTTGATGTGGAAATTGTAATTTTCTCAATTTAAACAAGGAAAAATCAAATTGAGAATTTCTCGCTGCATTTTTCAACAGAGAATGGGAGAAGGATTCACCATAGTTCATTGCTTAAATTCTCTTGTGATGTTACAATACCACTATCATTTTTAGTAGTGAGATAGTGTGGTTAATACGATGATAGTTGCAATGTTGAGACATTGCAAAAAGAGTAGGAGGGAGGTGTCATTCTAGGGTTCTATGGCCAGTTGGGTAGATGACATTGTGGATTATTACATGTTGTGATTGATAGGTTTACATGGTGACTCTTATTAGTGACTTGGTGAATCAAATTTGTTGATTGAAGGATTGATAGGGACAAGAATGATTTTCAGTTGGGAAGGATGTAAGGTTGCCGATCCCTTGATCACATCGATTGTTGATAGTGTTTAGGCATACCAAATATGAGTTGGGTGCCATGAAAATTTGAAATTCCATGGATGCAGTTGCTTGACATGTGTGTGCCCAAGATATTGATGAATCAAAAAATGGTATGAAAGCGTGGCCCAAATTTTGGGGTTATACCGAGTACAATTAGGTGGAACAAACTAGCATGTTGGCACTATTGTGTGATGAGGTGTGCTGAATTAACTCAATAACACATCATGCGACTAGTGGGCACAATGGTGGATAGTGTGATGAGTGGGTGTGATGGTGGATCATGTGACAAGTGGGTGTGATGATGGATCATGTGAAAAGTGGATGTGATGGACTATCATGTGATGGAATGATCGTATGATGAAGTGGAACAATACAAAGAACATGCATGAGTGCCTTGGCACATCAACCTGAATGAAACGTGGAGTGCATGTAACATATGGTACATTGATTTGGGGAGACAAAACAAAACTATGAAGTGAAGGGATTATCCACCTAACTTACACATTGGTTGAGTGGATACATGTTCCATATATATTATGAATGGAATTTGGGTTGAAGGTGGAATAGACCTAGAAGGTGGTACAATTTCTATTTGGGCAAGTTTTTATTGCAGTGCATAGAAGGTAAGTGTGATAGGACATATATATAGTTAGGTGGGGTGTGATCACACCCTGCCTAGGGAAGGCAAGACATGTGGGCAATGTTCTTGGTTAGTCATAGTCAGCCGAGGATGTTACAACATCTAATAGAATGATTTTTTGGGTTTGTTAAGGAATACAATTTGGAGTTTGTTGCAAGTCATAAATTTGGGGTTTTCGCCGAAATTTGGTGTTCTTTGGATTTAGGCATAGTTTTTCCTTCGATGTAAGAGTCAAGAGGGCTATTTCATTATAAAATATTGTTCGTACTATGTGTGTGCATGTGTATGGGTGGCTTTCAGTTTAGATCAAGGCTACCCAACATATTTTGTTTTTTCCCATTATTGGTGTATTTTGCGAATGTACATATACTGTTGAAATTAGAGAATTTGCTAACTTAAAATTTCACAAACACTTAACTTAAGAAAAGAGTAGGCATAGTCCAAGTTCAAGTAAGCCCTTTTGGAATAAAGAACAATGGGGTCACATGCTTAGATATTTATGGGGTGCCTCTAACCATGTAGGTTCTCTAAGGCTATGGAAATAGTTTAACATTTCACGGTTTTTGTTTTTTGCACGACATGTAATTTTTTCCCAAGATCTAGTAGGGAATTACTGGAATCATAATTTTGAGTTGTGTAATCTGCACAATCCAAGTGCTTCAGCGATTTTTCAATGTGCTGAAACAAGTTATACATGATTCAAAATCACATTTTAAACAGCAAAAACTTCTTATCTCACGCAAAATTCTATGCCTGATTTTGACTAGAAAAAACAAACAAAAACCAAAAACAAAAATAAACAAACATGAATAACTATATTGCGCTCTAACAAAATTATTCAGTCGGAACATTCTCTATCTCACAGACTAACCCATAAAAATAGTTTTTAATCTTAAAAGTCGTTTAATTTTCAGAACCTAATTGAATAATTTATTGTTTACCCTAAACTAGATTTGCATATTTTTTTTGAAATTTTGTTAAAAATTAAGAAAAATATAATCAAGTTGTTGAATTTTCACAATTTAATTGTATTAAAAACATTTTTAAATATTAATTTCATTTGTATATTAAAAAATACAATTTATATGACAAACATTATAATCTTTACTAAATTCCAATAAACAAGAAAATTAAAACTACTTTTACCTAAATTGAGAAAATGACCATCATGGATTCATGTTATATTTAGAAGTGGGCTCCCATATAACCCAACCTTCATCTTTAAGCCCAAAACCCTATACGAAGGCTCAGGAAATTATGGATAATGTATAGCTTCAAGGCTTCATGATTATTTGAGGGAAACTAAAAGAAACCTAAGAATGTAATAAATGGAAATATGCACTAAAGGGACTATGTTGTGAAAACCCTCTCAAGGAAGACTATTATATTGGTGTACCTCAAACATCATTGCTACTATGAAGGCCAAGTATGGGGCATGTTGACACCATCGTACTATTAGGTGAGGATGAGGATTTCTAAATCTGAATAACGACAAATACTTGTGGATAGCAAGTAGTGAATTTATTTGTGCATTCAAAAATGTATTTTAAACAATACAAAATTACAATCTTATTTGAAATTGTATCAACGAATTTCAATGAAAAAGATTATTTCATTATAAGTTAAATTGTGAATATAAATATATATATATATATAAATATATATATATATATATATATATATATATATATATATATATATATATATGAGTCTTGAGATGGCTAGCACACCTACCTTTTAGCTTGAGTAGTTGGACCTTATGGATTGCACTTGGCCTGGGCCAGACCTACCCCTAGCATGGCTTGATTTCTTCCCACGAAGTTTCGAACATGTGACCTTAGCACTGCGGAGTGCCTTAACACAAAACATTTTCAACATGGATGAAATATATTTTAAATACAATTTAAATATATATATTATTTTCAATAAAATAATATTACTTTTAAATGATGTTTTACTAAATAAATCTTCACATATATTTTTCCTTACTAGAGTAATTGGCAACAGGTCAGGTTTATACTTATATGACATGAGGTTGATTATGTCTTCTACCACAATAACCTACATGAACAACACATACTCCTAAACATGACTCATGGATAAATCAGAGGATTTAAACCTTAAATCTCATACTTTACATACTATTTCATATCATAACTATCACTGACTAAGTTACTCCAGAAGCTATGTTTATATACAAATGAGTTATAATATTTTTAATTAAAATATTACATGTCCATTAGAATATTTTTATGGTTAAATTAAGAGAAAAAATACACATCTTAAGTTTCATTTATAAAAATAACAATAGATAAAAATAAAATAGTGAACCAAATGATATGTACCTAACTACTATATTAAAATTATTATTTTTGAACACATTCATACTCATAGTTATTGTAAAATACTAATGCCTTGAGCATTTTAAATATAATTTATGAACACTATGTCATATTGAATATTTTTTTTATAAAATAATTCATTAGTTTGAATAGGCACGTTTTTCATTTTGAGAGCTTGTTCCCTTTTTAGGACATTATTTCACACTTCTATTTAATATTTATGTTTAGATTATTTATAAAGCAATTCTTTTTAAAATAAAACTATTAATGGTGATTGAGTTTATTTTGTTGTTTTCCTATGTGTTACATAAAAATATCTTTTTTTAAAACCTGCTTTTTCACATTTCAGTTAGAAGAATAACATTATTTATCCACTTAATAATATCTCATTATATATATCTATATCAATGGATATGAAATTTAAATCCCCACATGTTCTTCCCTATCCTATCCCCTCCTCCCATCCTTGCCTAACCTTCCTCCCCATTGATCACTTCAACAACACCTATGGTGGGTGAGGTTGGTGAGTGATAAATTTTGTAATCCCCCCTCTCTTCGAAATGTCTAATTAGTACCATGGGATGGTGTGTCTCATAATTACCCTCCCCCAAGTTTCTCAAAGTTGTTGCTAATTATTGAGTGGGGAATGAGGGCAATGTGGCATGCACCCCCACCCCACTTGCCCCCACCCTACGATTTGATGCCAATTTGTGTTGGAAATATTTTGTCATTGAGAGAAAAAGAAAAGGAAAAGTCAATGGAAAAGATTAGAAAATTAAACTGCATTGATAAATATGTTTTCATCTATGAAAAAGGAAAACACTGTTGGCAAGTCAAAGGCCATGACAAATATGGTTTAAAAAGGAAAGCATGGTAACTGCAAAGGAAAAGGAAATGGAAAAGATGGAAAAGGAAAAGCATGGAAAAGAATCAGTCATAAGAAGATAATGATATATGAGAACGGTGCAGAGATTTTGGAGCCAATTATTAAAGAGTAAATGATCTCATATGCAAGTTAAAATTTCTCAGATGGGAAGAGCTTTGAAAGAAATTTCTAATGGTATTGGAAATCTGAAAATGACCTACTTGATCATGAGATAGAGCTAGTCAAATTTGGTGACCCAAATTCAAATACTGAAGAATTAGAAGGAGTTTGGAGAAGCCTTAACGCTTAGCCAAGTTTTTCACATTCCTTATGTAGTGTAAAGGTTGGTGGAGCCTCTAAGTGAGACCACTAGGCAAGCATTGCAGACATGTTTGCAGCAAGAAGCATTTTCATTGGCCAGAGGTGGAGCAGGATGAAGCCATCCCGATGGTGGTACCCTGACAGGTGCACCACAAAGGATTCAAATATGGTGTAAGAATTAAAGAGCCAGTAGTGCAAAGAGCAGGTGAAGCCCACCCGATAGTGATAGCCCGACGATTTATCAAAGAGGCTGAGAAGTGAAGCACTAACCTGGGAGAAGAATACAAGGGCTAAGCACCGAGCTATATAGAAAAATTTTGATAGCACCATAAACAAAGGTCTTGGTGATCATGGCAGGTGGTTTCCCACACCATCAATCACGTAGACCAACGACGAAGATCCACCTCGGGGTCACCCCTACAAAAACCACAAATCGTAGAGGAGTGGTGTCAAGGATGATTATTGAATCCAGTAGTATTTTTATTTAAAATTTTTATAAAGGAAGATGGTTGCAAGACCAGAAGTCTGAATACCTTTCCTCTCTCCTCTAACAGGACAGGTGGAAACATGCAATTGGCCCAGACAATGGAGTATAATGACATCAACATAAGCCAATAAGAGCAGGACACGTGGCAGTCATTCTTGGTGTTTTTGGGCACCCGAATGACCCATATTTGAGTGACACGTGTCACCAATAAGAGGATGACACATAGTGATATCAACATGGCATCATCCCACTAGCAGGAGTGTCGGGATGACAAGGAGCTAACTCAACCTGGAGAGCTTTTTCATTTTCTCTTGGTTACGATGGTTGACCCTAGAGGACAACTCACCCTATAAGGATGAGCCTAATGGGTTGTTAGTGGTGCACATAGTGAAATCGATGGATAACAATTATTGGGACATCAAGACTAGAAATCACAACAATGAAAACTAATTAAAATGGTGTCGAGGCAGTCCCCACGGGACACGTCGACCCAACGACATGACCCCGATGGGTGAATAATGCAACACACTAATGAAATCTATGGGATGGATAGGGTTATGGGATATGTGCCCATAAAGGGCCCTATGCATAGATAAAAACCTGGACTGTGGAGTTTATAAAGAAAAAAGAGCCAAAGAGGCTTTTAGAGCAGTTAAGCGCCAGCTCTTTGGTCCCTTCGCGTAGAAGCGAGAACAACGATGCAGAGCTGTTAACAAATGAAATTAGCCATGAATAACTTAAATAGACTAAGCACCTAAAAACCTTGGAAAATGGTCGCAAAGACCTAGTCTTATGGTAGAAAGAAGGAAAAGGAGCCGAGAAAAGGTGCTAAAGGCCAAAAGTGGCAGAACTATCAGTTTGGCAACGGATTTGGTAGTTAAGTCGAAGTTAACTACATATAAAAATGACGAAGCCCTACTAAAACCTGTTAAAAAGAAAAAAATTGCTAAAATATGTAGATAGGGTCAGTTTAACTTGCATAAAAGGATAGGTGAAGGTTGAGAACTTGATGAATGTAGTGAGTAGAATGAAATAAACTAGACAAAGGAATTTTTTTTATAAAGAATGTGGAAATCAAAAGAAAAAGAAGTCAAATATATCAAGCCAAAAAAATCTATATAACCAGGCTTGAGCAAGTAGGTTAAGGATGAGGAGAGATTATAGAGAAGTGAGTTCTATGAGCAAGTTGTGGTGGAGAAACTGGCGATTTTATCAGTAATCAAATATTTCTGAAGGTGTTGGTGACTAAAGAATTTAGTTATTTTGAAAGCAGAGAAGGTCTATTGATATAAGTTTGAAAATGGATGAAAGATGAATCAACATGGTTGAAAAGTGGTAGCTTGCAGATCAGCATTAGTAGATCCTTCTACTAGGTTCAAGTAAATGAGGAGGGGCAAGAATCCCTTTCAATAGACTAATAAATGAGTAGGGGCACGAGTCCCTTCTAGTGAGTACTGGTAAACGGGTAGGAGCAAGGATCCATTTCAGTGGTAGCTAATAAATGAGAAGGGATAAGAGTTCCTTTTAGTAGAAACTGATAAACCTACAAGTAGTATCTTGTGGGGTAATGATGTAATTAAGTTGAATCTTGTGATAAAAATAAGAGTGGTGTCTTGTGTATATGTTTCTCATGTGCTTGATGTTTATGATGTTATGTTCTACATGATTGAGTTGTGTTGTTGATCCATGAATACTTGTTAAAGTGATTGAAAAATTTAATTTGTGAATAATTATATAATTTGGCCACACTACTAACTCACCCCCCCTCTTAGTAGTGTTCTATATTACATTGTTTCCAACAATTGGTATCAGATCCAGTGTCCTTCAGGAACAATTTAATAGCTAGAAGGAAGATCGGGGATCATGGAGAACCAAGACTGGAGTACCTCAGATGGAGTTCCATTTTTGAATGGCTCAAATTATACAACTTGGAAGGTAAGGGTGAGAATCTACTTGAAAGCTCTTGATTTGGATGTATGGCTATCTATGGAGTATGGAGTAATAAATGTTGAGTTTTATAAACAAGCTAGGAAGGAAATCATGAGAGGGTTGTCTAAGTTAGACATTGAAAAATTAATCTATTTTAAAAATTCCAAGGAGATATGGGATGAATCACATTCCATATATGAATTAGAAATGCAAGTTGCATGTGATGTCAAGAGGATTTCCATGGGGGATGAAGCAGTCAAAGATTCAAAGAGCATTGAAGATCATGAATCATATGATGATTCTTCAGTATCAATATGCCAAGTCGATGATCAACACCCAGAGAAGATGCAATCTACAAGTAAGTTGTTTTGTTGTTATTATAGAACGATAGACCATTTATATTCAAACTTCTTAGTTACAAGTATTGGTGAAAGTGAGAGTTGGTCATCAAGTTGTAGTGAAGATAGAGCTACCTTAATAGTAATTGTAGATCTATAAATTTTTCAAGAAGGCAATGGGTCCACCTCTGGTGAAGAGGAAGAAAGGACATCTCATGATTCAACAAAAGAATCCCTAGAGTCATCAAGTGAACAAAATTTTGAGATTAAAATAAACACCGGTGGTGAATCTGGTGGCTCCTCAATTGAGTTGGAAGATATTGAAGAAAATATCTATTTGAAGAGGCAGCTCATATAACCTCTTGAATATATTTAATAAATTTAGAGTGATAAATATGAAGATGGAAGAAGAGAATAGAGCATTAAAAGAGAATATTTCAATTCTTCATAAGCATGCAATGTTTAAAGAGATTCAAACCAACCATTGTTCCTCTCATGCCAAGAAATTGTTGGAAGGTGATAGTTACTCAACAACAACATTGAAAGGACCACCACCCTTGTTAAAGATACACCTAACAATACTATTGTAGTAGAGAAGTCAATGCAGCCACAAGAAGACCAAAATAATTCAAGAAATAAAATAAAGGGTATTCAACCACTCATATGATTATGTTGTAATAATGTAGGGAACTTTTCCTCCAAGTGTCCAGAAAGGAAAATGAAGGAGTGACATCATAGGTGGAATTCTCCATTTCATCCATAGCCACAAGTTGTTGAGAGACATTCGAACAACGAAGCACAAAGAGAATTTTCCCCTCAAGGAAAATATTTTCAGTGGTCCAACAGTAGCAAGAAAATGAATTACAATCCAAGAAATTGGACAGGCAAAAGCTTTAGTAATAAGTATAATTCCTTTTCCCCTTTTTTGAATAATGTTGAATGCTATAAGTGTAAGATATATGGGCATAAAGCAGCCACATGCAGATTGGGCAAGAAATCCTCATTTCAGAATGCTATAAATAGAGGCATGAATCATGAGTAGAGAAAGCAAAGAGAACTGCGCATGAGCTATTTCAACACTCAAAAGAAAGGCATATCAAATGGTGCATGGAGGAAACACAAAAAAATGTTTTATTTTGAAGATAATGAGTAGAGGTTTAATATATAAGACTCTAAAATTCCTACTATTGAGATCTCTTATATAACCTACAGTAGGAAGACACTTCTATCAGACAAGAGAAACAATATCATTGTTGGATCTTCATTGAAATACAGGAAGGAAGTAGGCACAAACAATGAGAAAGAAGAGCAAGAGGAAAATTAAAAATTGGCTTTAATTAGTGCTAACAAGAAGAATGATCAATGGTCTATATGCTCAGAAAATGGTAGACAATCACTTAGTCAGGAAAACCAACACAAGAAATCAGATCATATCCAGGTGTGGAAGAAAAAGGAAGATAATCGACTCAGAGGGAGTATATCTCTTGTTCCTCTTCATTGAAAAGAATATATTTTCTTCAAGGGACGACAGAAAGGTCAGATGCAAGGAGTAGAAAGTAACATGATAATGAATGCATCTGAAGGATAAGAGAAGTATTGAATGATGTTGTCAAATAAAAAAAATAGATGGTAGATCTATTTACTGCTAATGTAAGTATTTTTCACAGATTCCTAATACAAAGAGGAAGCATGGCCATAGGGGGAGTAATACTCAAGCAAAGATTTGAGTATCATATTATGCATTGAGAATTGGTATCATTAACTGGTATCAGTTGAGTGCTACATGACAGAGGCTAATGGTTTTTTTGCATGCTATCTTGAGTTGTTGATATATAAATGGATTGACTGTTATGATGTTGTTCCAATTGGTAGTTGGTGTCATACATAGTGGTGAAAGGAACACGATTTGAGAATGAGAACATTTAGTTATCAAGTGGAAAACAAATGATAAAATTAGCATCGATTCAACATTTGGCATCATTTTAAATTGGTACCTTACGTACTATCAATTGGTATTTACAGTCATTCGATTCTTTGTCAGAGTATGGTGTTCATGTTGTATGTAAGTCCAAGTGTTGGTAGACAAGTACTGATATATATGATTATTTTTAATGATGAGTCAAAAGCATCATGGTGAATCTGTTGCCATTATAAGTATGCCAGGAGAGATACAAGCTAAGTTATTGGTCTAGGCATGAATTGATGAGAGTCCCTCTATGCTTGTGAAGTAAGAAATTCTAAGTGTTATACTTTGTTGTTCATGAGTTGAAAATTGATGGTGTCATGCATAGGAAAGGTTGTTCCTATTGGTAGAGGTTAGGTGTATGTGTCTAGGTAGGCATTGTTATGAAAGTAATCCTACCCGAGACTTAAACCGACAGGAATCATTTTCTCATGACTCAGTTGCGCAAACATGTGGTTTTAGCAAGAGATCCCTCTTTCTTTCTTGAGGTAGATATTGGGAGTAAATACTACTTTCCATTCAGCTCAGTCTTCTTCACAGGAAAAAGAGGAAGATGCTTTGATCATGTTAGAGGTACCTGTGGTTTTCAACATAAGAAGAAGAACTTGATAGGTCCACAGGATCAAAAGATAGAGGGATATTGTTGATATAGGGAGCATGTTAGTATACATTCCCTTGATGTCAAAGGGGTAGAAGTATTGTTGATCAAACACAATATGGTAAATGATCATTGGAAAATAACAAGGAGAAGTATCAAAGAAAATTAATGATCATTCGTAATGATGTGTTGTTTGATATTAGTATGCCATTAATTTCAAAGGGGGAGATTGTTGGAAATATGTTGTCATTGATGGAAAAGGCAAAGGAAAAGGAAATGGAAAAGATTGGAAAATAAAACTATATTGGTAAATATGTTTTCATTGATGGCAAAGGAAAATATTGTTGGCAAAGTGAAAGGCCATGGAAAATATTGTTGGTAAAGGTAAGCATGGAAAATGCAAAGGTAAAAGCAATGGAAAATATGGAAAAGGAAAAGCATGGAAAAAGATCAGTCATAAGAAGATCATCATGGATGATAATGGTGCAAATAGTTCGGTGCTAGTTCTTGGGGAGTAAATGATCTCAGATGCAGGTGAAAGCTGCTTATATGGGAGGAGCCCTGAAAGATATTTCTAGTGGTATGTGGAAGGCTGAAAAAAGTCTCTTGGATCATGAGATATAGTCAGTAAAGGTTGGTGACCCCAAGTCAAATATTGCAGAGTTATAAGGATTTTGGAGAAGCCTTGGATCTTAGCCAAGCTTTTAACATTCCATGTGTAGAAACAAGGTTAACAGAGCCTCTAAGCAAGAGCACTGGGAAAACATGGTGGGAATGGTAGTAGCAGGAAGAAATTTAATTTTCTAGTGGTGGAGTGGGATGATGTCATCCCAGTGGTGGTACCCCGACGGGTGCACCCCATAGGATTCAAATATGGCACAAGAATTAAAGCGTCGGGAGTGCAAAGAGCGGGTGGAGACTGCTCGACAATGATAGCCTGGTGGTTTAACAAAGAGGCAGAGCAATGAATCACTGACCCAACAAAATAATACAAGGGCTAAGCGCCAGACAATGTGGAAAAATTCCGATAGCACCATAGAAGGAGGTCTTGGTGATCATGGGAGGTGGTTTCCCACACTGTCGATCGCGTAAATGAATGATGAAGATCCACCCCTAGGTCACCCCTCCAAAAGCCACAAACTACACAAGAGTGGTGTCGAGGAAAATTTTTGAATCTGGTGCAAAAACTAAAGTTTGGAGACCATTTATCTATCCTCTAGCAGGACAGGTGGTAGCTTGCAATTGGCCCAGATGACGGAGGATGATGATGTCAGCATAGGCCAATCAGAGTAGGACACATGGCAGCCATTTTCGATTTTTGTGGGCACCCAAATGACCCATATTTGAGTGAAATGTGTCACCACTCAGAGGTCGACATGTGGTAGGTGTGAAATCATCATGATGTCATCTTGCTAGCAGGATCCCGAAAGGTTTGGTGCAAAAAAATAGAGAATTAGCAGGATGACTGAGCATCAAGATGACAAGGAGATGTCTCAGCCCAAAGATTATTTTCATTGGATCTTGGTTGCGATGGTTGAACCCATGGGACAACTCATTCCGTAAGGAAGATACCAATGGGTTGTTAGTAGTGGACACAGTGAAAGCACCAGACTTCAGGTACCGGGACATGAAGGACAGGAAACACAACAACGAAAACCAATTAAAAAGGTATTGAGGTGGTCCCAATGGGACACATTGACCTGACGACATGATCCCGATGGGTGAATAAAGGAGTACACAAATTAAAGCTCTAGGATGGAGAGGCATATAGGCTAAGTGCCCGCATAGGGCACTATGCTTAGGTAAAATCTTGGGGCGCAAAGGTTATAAAGAGAAAAGGGTTGAAGAGGCTCTTGGAGCAGCTAAGAATGAGTTCTTTGGTCACTTTGAGTAGAAGTGGGACCAATGACATAGAGTCATTAATAATGGAACTCAACCCATGAAGGGATTAAATAGGATAAGCACCTAAAATCCTTTTCTAATGGTTGTGGAGACCTAGTCTTATGGCAGAAAGTAGAAAAAGGAGCCGAGAAAAGCTTCTAAATGCCAAAAGTGGCAGATATATCATTTTGGTAGTTAAGCTGAAGTTAATTAAAGATAAAAATAACGAAGCCCTACTAAAACTTGTTAAAAAGACAGAATTGCTAAAATATACAAATAAGATCTGTTTACACTGCAGAAAAGGATAGTTGAAGGTTGAGAACTTGATGAATGTATTCAATAGACTAAAATGAACAAGACACAGGAAATAAATAAAGAAATAATGCATAAATAAAAAGAAAAAGAAGCCAAATATACGAAGCCAAAAAATTCTATATAAGTAGGTTTGAGCAAGTAGGTTAAGGATAAATAGAGCTTATAGAGAAGTGCGTTATGTGAGTGAGTTATCGTGGAGAAGATGGTGATTTTATTAGTCATCAGAGATTGGTGAAGGTGTTGATGATTTATCAATTCAATTATTTTTAAAGAAAATAAGGAATTTTAATCTTAGTTTGAAAATTGAAGAAATATGGGTCAACAGGGCTGACAAGTGGTAGCTTGCATATCAGGGGTAGTATCTACTTCTAGTGGGTGCTAGTAAATGAGCAAGGGCAAGAGTCACTTTTAACATAGACTGATAAATGAGCAATGGAAAGAGTCCCTTTGGGCGAGTATTGGTAAACGAGCATGGGAAGCAGTCATTTTCAGTGGTAGTGATAAATGAGCAGGGATAGAAGTTCCTTTGAGTAGCAGCTGATAAATTAACAAGTAGTAGCTTGTAGGGCATTGATGTAATCATGTTGAAGCTTGTAATAAAAATAATACTGGTGTCTTTTGTATATGTTTCTAATGTGCTTGATGTTTATGATGTTATGTTCAACATGATTGAGTTGTGTTGTCGATCTGTGAATAATTATTAAAGTGATTGAAAATTGTAATTTGTGAAGAATTGTATAATTTGGCCACACTAATGATTCACCCCCTCTCTGAGTAGTGTCTTGGTTTCCATTGTTTCCAACAATTGGTATCAGAGTTAGTGTCCTTTAGGATTAGTTTAACAGATGGAAGGAAGATTAGGCATCATGGAGAACGAGGACTGGATTACCTCAGATGGAGTTCCATTTTTGAATGGCTCAAGCTATACAACTTGGAAGGTAAGGATGAGAATATACTTGGAAGCTCTTGATTTGCATGTATGGCTATCTTTGGAGTATGGAGTAATAAATGATAAGTTTGATAAAAAATCCAAGAACGAAATCATGAGAGGGTTGTCTAAGTCAGACATTGAAAAAATAATCTATTTTAAAACTGCCAAGGAGATGTGGGATAAATTGTAAACCATCTATGAAGTAGACATGCAATTTGCATGTGATCTCAAGAGGCTTTATATAGAGGATGAAGCAATAAATGGTTCAAAGAGCGTTGAATATCATGAATCAAATGACGATTCTTCGATATCAATAGGAAAATTAGATGGGCAACACCCAGAGAAGATGCAATATTCAAGTAAGTTGTTGTTTTGTTGTTATTGTAGAACAATATATAATTTATCTTCAAACTTCTCAGCTACAAGTACTGGTAAATGTGAGAGTTGATCATCAAGCTGAAGTGAAGATAGAGATGCCTTAATAGCAATAACATATTTGGACATTGGTCAAGAAGACAATAGGTCCACCTCTAGTGATGAGGAAGAAAGGACATCTCACGTGTCATCAAAAGAATCCATAGAGTCATCAAGGGAACAAAATTTTGAGAGTGAAATAAACACTAGCATTGAATCTAGGGGCTCCTCAATTGAGTTGGAAGAAATTGAATAAATGATATGTTTGAAGAGGAAGTTCATATAAGCTCTTGAAGAGATTAAGAAATTTAAAGCCATAAATACGAAGATTGAAGAAGAGAATAGAACATTAAAAGTGTAACAACCCTGGTGAAAATTCCATGTAACAAATGTTAAAAATAATAACCATGGTTTATGGGACACGTATTCCAAGCTGAATGTTGGGAAAAACATCCTAGTGGTTTTTCATTTCGGTTATTCTGGCTAAAGGAAATTGGAAAAGGAAATGGAAAGGAAAAATGACATATTTGGCACATTTATTTGTGAAAATAATGGAATTTAGGAGAAAAGGGAGATGAAAGGTCACAGGTTGCATGTGAGGAGGAATATGAGAAAATATTGGAAAATAAAGAAAATAGAGGCATATCCTATAAAAGGCTTCTAAGGACTAGTTGGCAAGATTTTTCTCACACTTATGGATCTCATTATTATCTCTCTCTCTCTCACTCTTGGACACTTAGAGTTTCTTGGAGATTTTTGGCATTGGACCAAGAAAGGAAAGAAAGCAGGAAGAAGGAGGAAACAAACAAGGAGGAATAAGAATAATGTAGCTACAACGAGATTCTTGGCAAGTATCGATTTGCATGTGTGTTTTTCTTGCTAGATACAACATGCATGGTATTGCATGTGGTTATTTTCTGTCTTGTCATGGGTTTTTCAAGGTGTGACAGTGTATTTAGCCTAGCCTTGCCATTTCCAGATAGCCATGGTGTTGTGGAGTTCTCATTTTTTTGTTTAGCTAGATTTCTGGATGTATTCAAAGCTGAGTGAGGTGGACCTTCGAATGATTATGGAATCGGTTTATGTGTTGCCCTGGTTTAGGAAATAGTGATCTAGGTTTCGGTTGAGGTAAAGCCTAAGAGGTGTTTCCTTGGTTTAGGGCCTAGTGATCCAAGATTGGATTGCGGTAAAGCCTGAGAAGTGGTTGCCCTTGATTAGGCCTAGTAATAATTTCTGATGAATGGAGGGTATATGGTAAATCCTAGAGGGTGGTCTCTCAGTTTAGGGCCTAGGGGAAGTCCCATCTTTGGTTGGTTTTTACACTCATTAATGAGAAGCTCATTCCTTTGGTATTTAGTATGAAAATGTACTGGTTATTATATGGATTCTATTGCTGTTATATGCATGGTATTTTAGTCGTTATTATGCTAGTTATAAGCATGTATTTTATCAGTGATTATGCATGGTTCTATCCATGTTTTTACTCGTAAATGAATTAACATTGTATATATGGTAAAATAGATTGTATTGTAGCTTATGATGTAAGGGAGCAATGCTTCTTAGCGATTCCCAGATAAGTATGAGACCCCTATGTTTAAATCTATTGTTTACAATGGTAGATTCAATATTAGTGACATGTTTGACGAAATGCCTGTCATGGCTAGGAGGGATCCAGATGATTTCTTGATAATGTGATTGCTTCCGTAGCTTTTTTTAATGTTATTAATCATCTCTTAAAGTTTCATAAAGTTCTGGGCAGTGACTTGGGCTCTAGGGCTGAAAAGGTGGCACAAATCACTGAGTTGCAGGCATGTAACTGATCAATTGGGGACCTAGCCGTATGCTTATTATGTTGTTCCTATGGCTATATGCTCCCAGTCGCTACCTTGCCTTGGCATGCCTATGGCTACAATCCTGAAAGGTCAAAAGGTTAGTCTCCCTCAGGGGTCAGTGGTCTGGAAGGTTGGATTACCTCCTTGAGATGTTGTTGATGCTGTGTAAGGTGTGTTTGTCTTGTTTCCATCAGTTCCACTTCCTTAAGGTAATATAGGAGCTTGAATCTCATATTAGTATCCTTTCATTGCATGTTTACCCTGGTTGACCGGTTAATTGGGTAGATGTGGGAAAGGGGTGTTACAAAGTGGTATCTGAGCATGGTTACACTCTCCTTTGGTGGTGTCTGGTTTCGTTCTCTTTGGTTTATGTTTGGTTTCTTTTCTCTTCATGTGATATCATGCAACTAGCTCACAAAATGGAAGAAAAGATAGATCAACGACTTAGAAATCAGCCTCTTCGAGGGGAAAACTCCTTTACATTACATAAATGAACAATTATTGGATGATACAAATGAAAAAACCTACCTTCTATATATAGGAGTCTAAGGGGTCACAATATGGGGACCAAAATAACAATAATGGGCCTACACCTATGGGGCACAATAATAACAATATGGGGACTACATGGGAACAAAAATAACAATAATGGGGTTGCACTAACAATAACAATAAGGGGATACACTAGTATTATAGGGGCCTAACATGCCCGTCTGTTATCAAACCAACTCCCAAAATAGAAGAAAAGGGAGATCAACGCCTTAGAAATCAACCACTTCGAGGGGGAAAAATACTTTAAATTACATAAATGAAGAATTCTTGGATGATACAAATGACAAAACCTCCTTTCTATATATAGGATTCCATGGGGTCACAATATAATCCTAGCCAACCTAACAATAATAATGTAAGGGCACAACAATAATAATAGTGGATTTTTATGGGGAACAATAATAACAATATGGGGGCTACAGGGGTACAACAATAACAATAAGGGGGCTACACTAACAACAGTAAGGAATATAAGGATCTAACATGCCCCTCACCTTCAAAAAAGTGTTGTCCTCAACACTTGAGTAGCTTTGGATTCTTCTGTATAAAAAATGAATATAAGGGTAGCTGATATTCCAGAGTAACATAAGAGTGATGTCTTCATAGGGACTTTAAAGGATAACATACAACATGAGGTTCGCCTTTGGGAACTTGATTAATTGGAGAATGCATTTAGGCTGGCAAGAAAATCTGAATGTAAAATTATGGCGACAAGGAAGCGTACCACTCACATCTATAAATATGGAAGTGTTGCTACTCCTAGACTTCCACAACCTACAAGGTTGACACCACAACAATTGGAAGAAAAAAGAGAAAAAGGTATTTGCTACAATTGTGATAAAAAATACAATAAAGGTCATAAGTGTGCTGAAAAGAAATTATTTTACATAGATTGTGAAGAGGAGGAAGAAAATGATCAATAAAATTTAAAAGAAGAGGATATACACCATGAACCAACCCTATAGAAAGAAGAAATGATTCTGACCATATCTTGTACTGCATTGGCTGGAATTACCACTCCTCAAACTCTCAAGATAGAAGGACATATCAAGAAGAAAAAGTTAATAGTGTTGATTGATTCGGGTAGTACCCATAATTTTATTCATTGTAAGGTAGACAAGGAATTGAATTGATTCCTATACCTAGCACTAGAGTGTCAAGTGATGGTTGAAAATGGAGGAACTATAAATTGCTCTAGAAAATGCCATAATATCAAGCTAACCATGGGGGAATATGTATTGAATAGTCCAATTCTTTCCATTCCAATGGGAGGTGCTGATTTTGTACTAGGAGTACAATGGTTACAATCTTTGGGGACGATAGCTTTTAATTTTAAAGAACTTTTCTTGAATTTTTTTTCAGAAGGAAAGGAAGTTGAATTATGGGGTATCACAGGGAATATGGGATAGATAACAAGCTCTGATACCAAATGTTATGAAACCAGCTCCCAAAATAGAAGAAAAGAGAGATAAACACCTTAGAAATCAACCACTTCGAGGGGGAAACCTCCTTTATATTACATAAATGAACAATTCTTGGATGATACAAATGAAGAAACCTCCTTTCTATATATAGGAGTCCATGGGGTTATAATATAATCCTATCCGACCTAACAATAATAATGTAAGGGCACAACAATAATAATAGTGGCTTTTTATGGGGCACAATAATAACAATATGGGGGCTACACTAAAAATAAGGGGGCTACACTAACAACAATAAGGGACTACCCTAGTAATATAGGGATCTAACACCCTCTCCTTCAAAAAAGTGTTGTCCTCAATGCTTGATTACTTTTGGACGCTTCTGTATAAAATTTTCATTATACCACATGGAATCCTCAGCGGTTAAGTTCTTCCACTTGATGAGATACTTTGAAATGATCGATTTTGTAGCTGTTGAGTTCTTGTTTTTGTGTCTACTTCAAGTTCCAATATAATTTTTCCTTCCCTGTCAGTTTCTCGCAATATTGTTTGAATTGGGAGTTTGTGACCTATAAACTTCTTTAAGCATGAAACTTGGAAAACTGCATGCACTCGAGAAGATGCAGGAAGCTCCAATTTGTATTCCATAGTACCAATATTTTGCAACACCTTGTAAGGACCATAGTACTTTTAAAATAAGTTATTATCCTTCTTAGCTTGCTTGAGGGACATTTTTTTGTATGGTTGTAGCCGTAAAAATACCTTGTTGCCTACATCAAAACTTCTTTCGCTGTGATGTTTACATGCCTATTGTTTCATTTGATTCTGCACCAAAGTTAGGTTATCCTTTAAGATTTGGAGAACTTGTTGTTGATGCAGATGTGATATTCCATTGTTTGAATGTTAGAATTTTCTGTTAAAGATGATTTTGATGTTTGAAACTCTAGTGAGTATAATTGTGTAATTACGCATTGTTGTTGTTTCTTTATAAGCTTCATCATGTCGTTAGAGCTAATTATTTTTCCTAGTTCCCCCAAAGATTTTAACCATTGAACTCCTAATACAACATTAGCACCGCCAATTGGAATGGAAAGAATTAGGTTATTCAATACATACTCCCCGATTGTTATCTTGATATTATGGTACTTTCCAAAGAAATTTATAGCTCGTCCATTTGCAACCATCACTTAACACTCTGATGATGGATATAGGAAGCAATTCAATTTCTCTTCATGCGTCATAGTAGAGTTTTATGAGGATTAATGAGTGTATAATTATTTTTTGGAGGCATTTGAGAACCCAATATAGATGTCTATGCTTCAATATGCCATTGGAATCCCTTCAAACTAATTAAATTTTTTTTTTATGAAATTAAAAAAAAAAACACACCTTTTTCTTGCTTTTGAGGAGCTTGATATTGAACATGATGTATCTCTGTGATTTTGGATCCCCAAGATTTGAAATTTAGTCCTGTTTATCCCTATGAGTCTTCTTTCCAATTCCACATGTCAGATGTAATTTGGATTCTTTAAGATAAATTTATGCCTGGTCTCCCATAATGACCTAATTATGGACTAATTCAGTAGAGAAAACTTGTGCAATGTTCCACGTGTCTTTGTTTCTACCTTTGGCTCTGAAATCATTACAAAATAAACTTAAGTCCTTGCACTTTCAGAAAATATTTACATAATTCAACTCTGATTCCTAAAAATAAATTTATGACGATTTTCCCTCGGTCACCTATTTGAGATGAAATTTTGGAGCTTGCAAAAACCCTAACTTCCATAGATCATATCTCCGAAAATGTAGTGAATCAAGATATGAAATTTTTACAAGACATTCATCAAGATTTAGGCTCCACGTAGTAAAATTTTCAGCTTCTGAAGCCTCGTAGAATTTTTTTATAGTGAAAAGTCCAAGATGACCTATTTGAAGAAGTGAAACCCTAGAATCCCAAGCTCTGATACCAAATGTTATGCAACCAGCTCACAAAATAGAAGAAAATATAGATCAGTGACTTAGAAATTAGGCTCTTCAAGGGGGAAACCTCCTTTAAATTACATAAATGAACAATTCTTGAATGATACAAATTACAAAACCTACCTTCTATATATATGAGTCTAAGGGGTCACAATATTACAATATGGGGACCACATGGGAACCACAATAACAATAATGGGGCTACACCTATGGGACACAATAATAACAATATGGGGACTAAATGGGCACACCAATAAAAATAATGGGGAAACATTAACAATAATAATAAGGGGTTACACTAGTATTATAGAGACCTAACATGATATCACAAAGTGTTATCAGAGCATGGGTCAACTCTTGAACTAGATGGGTGGTGTGTTGATCATGAATTTATGTTGGTTGCATATGTGTTCCTTATGCTTGTAGCCTATGTGTTTTTTGCATCTGTGTTGTGTTTTCCATTGTGGCAGTGGTGTCGGCATGGAAGGACTGAGGGTGTTGTTGTCAACATGTCGTCAGGTGTATATGATTGATTATATGTTGTTCATGCTTGTGTATTGTGCGTGCACACTTGCTTACATATTGTTAGATATTGTACATGCATTTATTGCTTATGCTAGGGTTACATATTGGTCATGCTTGTGTGTTGTCCGAGTATTCTTTCTTGTGTGATGTCATATGTTGAACATGCATTGGTCATTCAAGATTGATTATACATGTCAAGTGGGTGCATATCGTTAAGTTGCATTGGTTTGATTGAGGTTGTTTTGCATAAGGTCATTGTATGCATTTAGGTCATCATGATGATATTTGTATGTTACGATGATACTTTGTTGGTTGAGATAGAGTAGGAGATGCAAATTATTAAAGTGAAGTTATGACAATGGACTTTGGAGTAAGAGTAGACCGTCATACAAGTTTGTATCCATGTCATGCAGATATGTGATTCATGGTTGTTGTAAGAATTAGGGTTATTTATATGTTTTTCATTCTATTATTATGGTTACATATGTGATAAATGCTAGTTTATTAGTATAAATGATAAATGCTTTATGGTTATGTGTATGCCTTTAATTTTATTGATGTTATGATAGATGATAGTTGACTAGTGTGATCATATGTACATGTGTTGGTTAGTCAAGCATGGTGTTAACTTTATGACTATGTTATATTTTGTCGATGATTATGTCATATGTTAAATTCTAGTTAGCTTGATGATTATGTTATATGTTTTTGATGAGAATTTTATATGTTAAATTGTAGCTAGCTCAATGATTATGTTATATGTTATTGATGAACATGTTATATGTTAACTTCTTGTTGTTACATGTTAGTTAACTTCATGAATAGGGTTATGGAATTAATATATTGATTTTAAATGCATTGTGCTAATTTGGATTGACTTATGCAGATGGTTATGTTTATGACATTAAGGCATGAGTTAATATGTTGTGATATTATGGCATACTAATCTAGATTGACTATGAATATGTGATTGTTCGACAAATGTTTATGAGTTTATGATGTGAACATGTTAGCTAGTTATTGTTATGGATATCATGACCTTATTTATGATTGAGTTGATATGTTGTGAAGTTATGTAATTCTAATCTAGATTTATTATGCAGATAAGATAACCTCCCCTGAGATACATTGAGGTATGAGTTTTCTTATGTCGTGTACTTGATGCTTGATTGTTTGATTATGTCATATATCTGGTGTTGAAAGTTTGGCGTCTATTTTTTTGTCTAGTTGATTTATTTAACATGGTACGTTTATAGTTTGTTTGAATGTTTGATTAACCATATGATATGAGTATGTGTTTGTAAGATTGCATGAAGATGGTTGTAATAACACATATGCGTTGAGACCGTTGATATGTACTTGAGTGTAAATAGGTGATGGTTGTAGCATTATGTATTATGATTGATGAATGTGAGTTGATTGTTGATTATGACACAGTTTTAGAATTGGTAAATGTTGATTTCAGATTAATAGATATGTTGTCTTGATCTTTGGAACATGTGCCTAACATGCGTGTTCAGTTACATGGCAACATGCTTGGCCCAACAAGGTAAGATAATTGATATATTTTTGTGTTTATTTATGCACTCATAGTTATGTGGTTATGGAAATATGATGCAGGGGCTTGCATGACAAGGGACTACCATGAAATCTTGGAGAAGGATCAGATTGAGCTTTCCCTAGGAAGCACTAGAAACATGGTGTTTGTTTATAGTCTTATGCTTTTGGTCACTTGAATTTTTTTGCACTTGATTTGTAGTATTGATTGCGTCTAGTGCATGGACATGCCACTTTTTTGCAGTGTCATATTGCTTTTGTTTTTTCATGGTCTTCTTCTTGTTTGTTCTTGTCCTTGGATTTTATGTTTTGAGAGTCTTGGGAGTTGGTTGGGAAAGAGGAAATTTGATGGAGCTTTGGGAGAGCTGAATGAAACCCAACAGGGGATGCAAGACTTAGATGAAGCTCAACACATGAGAAATCATAACGGAAGGTAAGAATATGACAGTCTGTTGGATTGGTTGGGTCCATTGTGGTAAATGGATGGTGACAATACACACATGAGAGATGAAACATAAAAGGTAAATTGAATGGGTTTGAGGTGTTAGATGCCTTGGCTATTTTTGGAAATGTTGTTCTCAAAGTTATGCATGGTGTGCAAAAATAAAGGATGTTCTCTTAACCTAGAGATAATGATATCTGGTAATTATGTTGTGATCATGATTATGATAATGTATATATAGGTATATATGCATGTATGTATGTCGCTATCTGACGATATCATGATTGATTTATGTTGATGTTTCTATATGTATACATGTATGTATGTATGTATGTCATGTCTGACAGGGTTGTCATGGATCATGATTGTTTTATGCTAATGACTATACATGTATGTATGTATATATCTATGTAATTATATGACAAGGTTTTTCGAGGATCATTCTTGTGGATGAATGCTTTATTATGCAAGTGAATGGGATGAAGAGGTTCCTAGAGATGAGGAATCAAGTGACAGAGTAGCCTTGACAGATCTATGAGGTCAATATCATGTTGATATGATTTAATGTTATATGATTGTAAAATGGCTATGTTTATGTTAATGGATAGGTGATGCTGAGGGGTACATCAACAAAGTGAGAGCATACAACATGCTAGGATAAGCATGGATAGTGGAAAGACACTAGAAGAAAGGTTGTTTGTGGGGTTAGTGTTTGGTCTATGGAAGTGTAGTAATACTGTTGTGTATTTGTTGCGCATGTTATATATTCAGTGATTGTACCTATGGTGATCTGTACATGTAAAATATGTAGTATTGTGTATATATGATGTTGTATGCCTGTTGTATATATATGGTGTTGTGTATATATTTCATATGAAATGCTAGGTATAGATGGTTATATGTACATGTTGGATATGTGGTGTTGTGTACATACTGTATTGTGTGCATGTTGGATATGTGATGTCGTGTGCATAGGGTGTTGAGCAAATGTTGGATATGTGATGTTGTGTATGTATGGTGCTATGTACATGTCATATATGCATTTATATGTAAATATGATGTTTTGTGCGTGTTGTACATGCGGTGTTGTCTGCATGATTGTACATGTGCTATTGTGTGGATGTGGTGCTCTGTACACGTTGTAAATGTGCTGCTGTTTGCAGGTGGTGTTGTGTACATGTCGTGCATGTGGCGCTGTGTACATGTGGTATCATGCATGTGGTATTGTGTACACATTATACAGTTGGTGCAGTGTACATTTTGTGTTGTGTACGTGTTATGTAGGTGGTGCCGTGTAAATGTGATGCTATGCACACGTTGTGTAGGTAGTGTTGTGTACAGGTGGTACTATGTACATGTTGTGCATATGTTACTGGTATACATGTGGTATTGTGCACATGTCGTACATGTTGTGTTGTGGACATGTGATACTATGTTTGTGCATGGTGTACTCGCGATATCGTGACATTTGTATCTGTTGTGTTGTACTCTATATATGTATATGCATTGTGTTGTATTGTACATCTGGTGTAGATGTATGCGTTATGTTGTACACTGGATGTAAGTGTATGTATTGTGTTGTGTTGTACACCGGATGTAGGTGTATGTATTGTGTCATGTTGTACATTGTATGTGGGTGTATGTATTGTGTTGTATTGTACACTGGGTGTAAGTGCATGTATTGCATGGTGTTGTATGTCATGTATGCTTGTATGTGTGTGATGCACATTATGTGTATGTGCACATGGTTGAGGAGAAGGCATTGGTTGTTTTTTGGTTGTGGAAACCGATCTGGTGTGTGCAAAGAAAGAACAAAGGAAGAAGTAAGGACCGATGAAGGATAAGTATCGATATTTTATTTCATTTATATTATGCATATGATCTACGATTCTGACTTATAATGGTTGTGTTTTGAGCTAACTAGATGTGATATGTCAATACATGATGATTTGATCAAACAACTAGTTTGACTCGTGTGACAAGAAGTAAACAAAAGTGCAAGTATACCTTATGGATAGGCTACTAATGAGGTCTGATTTGAAGTTATTTCAATTTATTTTGTATCTAACTGAAATGATGTGCTTCGTATAGGAAGCACGAAAATTCTTGGTTGGGTGGTTGAAAATGGCTACAACAACTAGAAGCGTCAACAAGAGGAATTTAAACAGGAAATAATATGATGGAAAATAACTTCAGGAGCAGGGACATTGTGGGACACTAGTCGACTGATATGATGGTTTTGAGGCAGGTATATGCCTTAGTTTTTGTATCCTCCAATGCGAGGAAGCCTTGCCCATGGATGGATCTCCTAGGATAGGGGATGCCGAGGAAATTGCAAGGTCAGTGACTACATGGAAGGGGATTTCCAGATTACTTGAGGGAATGTGTAGTAGAGAAGGGAAGGCAGGGTATGGATTTGTTTTGGTCATTAGCATTTCCATATGGAATCAAATGCACATTGGGAGTGAGCCCTGAAATAATGAGCCGATAACTGTTCACTTAGGGTACATTAGTGCAGGATTGTAGTGCTGGACATGGGATGCAAACATTGACTTTAGTAGTGGATTCTGGACTTCCTGGGAAGGAGGAAAATCCTGGTATTACTTCAAAGGTGGAAGTGTGAGCCTATGGATTCCCTTGTTGTTGATACAAACATCGTATCGTTTTTTTTTCCGATTTTGTAAATGTGCATATGTATATATGTGGTTTTTATTGTAAATAGCGTAATGAGATGTGTTATAAAGCTCTAGTACGTGATATGATTGTCATGATGTTTTGGCTTTTGAGCAGGTTATTAATTGTAAATACTGTAATGAGCTAAGCTATAAAGCTCCATGGGAAGTGTGTTTTCATTTCAGCGGTTTTGTTGAGGTATGTGTGTGGTTGAACACCGAAGACAGTGTCCCCCAAGGGGGAGGGTTATGTAATAGCCCTGGTGAAAATTCCATGTAATAAATCTTAAAAATAATAACCATGGTTGATGGGACATGTATTCTAAGCTGATTATTGGTCAAAACATCCTAGTGGGTGTTCATTTCGGTTATTATGGCTAAAGGAAATTGGAAAAGGCAATGGAAAAGCCTTTGGAAAGGATAAATGGCATCTTTGGCAAATTTATTTATGAAAATAATGGAAATTAGGAGAAAAGGGAGATGACAGTTCACAGGTTGCATTTGAGGAGGAAAATGAAGGAAAATAATGGAAAATGAAGAAAATAGAGGCCTCTTCTATAAAAAGGCTTATGAGGATCATTTGGCAAGATTTTAATCACACTTATGGCTCTCATTATTCTCTCTCTCTCTCTCTCTCACTCTTGGACACACAGAGTTTCTTGGAGATTTTTGGCATTAGTCCAAGAAAGGAAAGAAAGCAGGAAGAAGGAGGAGGCAAGCAAGGAGGAGCAGGAATCAAGTAGCTACAAAGGGATTCTTGGCATGTATTGATTTGCATGCTTGTTTTCCTTTCTAGATTTGGAATTCATGGTATTGCATGTGGTTATTTTCTATCTTGGCATGGGTTTTTACAAGTGTGACAATGTATTCAACCTAGCCTTTCCATTTCTAGATACCCATGATGTTGTGGAGTTCTCATGTTTTGGTTTAGCTGGATTTCTGGATGGATTCAAAGTTGAGTGAGGTGGATCTCTGAATTATTATGGAATCAATTTATGTGTTGCCTCGGTTTGGGGCCTAGTGAACTGGGTTTGGATTGCGGTAAATCCTGAGAGGTATTGCCTCGGTTTAGGGCCTAGTGATCTTGGATTAGATTAGGGTAAGGGCCTGAGAGGTGGTTGCCCTTGATTAGGCATAGGAATCCTTGCTGGTGAATGGAGGGATATACGGTAAATCCTAGAGGGTGGTGTCTCTGTTTAGGGCATAGTGAACCTTGATTCATACTGTGGGCTATGGTAAAGCCTGAGAGACTAAGAGATAGGAAAATTCCTCGCAGTGTAGCCAGAGAGAATGTGGTGATATCCATGCTTATGTTGGCTAGTGATCAAGTGTAGATCACAGTAAAGCCTAGTTTATGATTGATGAGGGTGAGGTGGTTTAGCCTCAAGATGCCCTGGTTGGTTCTTTTGGTTTGAGTCCCACATTCATGCTTGGAATATGGCATGGGGGTGATTTTTTGAAGAGGGATTTGGCTCAACCAATCAATGGTCGAGTGGAATGTGGAAGTCCCATCTCTGGTTTCTTTTTACACTCATTAATGAGAAGCTCATTCCTTTGGTATTTGGTATGCAAATGTACTGGTTATTATATGGATTCTATTGTTGTATCCATGGTATTTTGTTGTTATTATGCTGGTTATAAGCATGTATTTTATCGATAATGATGTATGGTTATATCCATGTTTTTACTTGTAAATGAATGCACAATGTATCTATGGTCAAATAGATTGTATTGCAGCTTATGATGTAAGGGAAAAATTCTTATTAGCGATTCTCAGATAAGTATGAGACCCCTATGTTTAAATCTTCTGTTTACACCTATAGATGCAATGCTTGTGACATGTTTGACGAAATTCTTGTCATGCCTAGGAGGGTTCCATATGAGTTGCTGATGATGTGATTTCTTTCGTACCTTTGTTTTAATGTTATTTACGATCTCTTAAAGTTTCATGAACTTCTGTGCAGTGACCTAGGCCATGGGGCAGAAAATGTGGCACAAATCCCGGAGTTACATGGACAAAAATGACCAATTGGGGCCTTGGCCGCATGCTTGCTATGTTGTTCCTATGCCTATAGGCTCCCATCTACTACCTTTCCTTGGAATTCCTGCAACTATGGTATAAAAGGTTCAAAAGGCCAGTCTCCCTCAAGGGTTAGGGGTATGGAAGGTTGGGTTACTTCCTTAAGATGTTGTTGATGCTTTGTAAGGTGTGTTTGTCTTGTTTTCATCATTTCCACTTCGTTAAGGTCATCTAGGAGGTTGAATCTCATATTAGTAGAATCTTGTCATATGTTTACCCTGGTTGGTTGATTAGTTGGGTAGATGTGGGAAGGGGGTGTTACAAAAAGAGAAGATATCGATTCTCTAGAAGAATGCATTTTTAAAGGAGATTCAAACCAACCATTGTTCCTCTTAGGCTGAGACATTTTTGGAAGATGACAATTACTCAACAACATCATTGAAAGGACCCACCATCCTTGTTAAATATATACCTAACGATACTATTTTAGTAGAGAAGTTAACGCAGAGACAAGAAGACCAAAATACTTCTAGTTTTAAAGTAAAAGGTATTCAACCCCTCATATGTCTTTTTGTAATAATGCAAGGAACTTTTCCTCCAAGTGTCTAGAGAGGAAAATCAAGGAGCAACAACATAGGTGGAATGATCCATTTCAATCACAACTACAATTTTTTGAGAAAAATTAAAACAAGCAAGGACACAAAGCATTTTCCCCTAAAAAGAAATATTTTCAGTGTCCCAATATCCGTAAGAAAGAAAATTATAGTCCAAGAAATTGGACAGGAAGAAGCTTTGGTAAGAAGTATAATTCCTTCTTTCCCTTATTGAATAATATTGAATCATACAAATGTAAGAAATATGGGAATAAATAAGCCACATGCAGATTGGTAAAGAAAAAATCATTTCATAATGCTACAAACAAATGCATGAATCATGAGGAAATCAAGCAAAGAGAACTTCACAAGAGCTATTTCAGCACTCAGAAAAAAGGTAGATCAAATGGTGCATGGAGGAAAAACAAAACAATGTTTTATTTTGAAGATAATAAACATAGGTTTAATATATCAGACTTTGAAATTCCTACTTTTGAGCT
This sequence comes from Pinus albicaulis, assembly GCA_034641835.2. Taxonomy (NCBI): domain Eukaryota; kingdom Viridiplantae; phylum Streptophyta; class Pinopsida; order Pinales; family Pinaceae; genus Pinus; species Pinus albicaulis. The sequence goes on from CM076580.1 coordinate 1,118,663,206, forward strand.
CTCTTATATAACCTATAGTAGGTAGAGACTCAAATCATATAAGAGGAACAATATCTCTACTAGCTCTTGATTGTAGTACAGGAAGGAAGCAAACAGAGGTAGTGAGAAAGAAGAGCAAGAGGTAAATTACAAATTGGATTTAATTGGTGCTAACAAGAAGAATGATCAACTATATGTATGCTTAGAAAAGGGTAGACGGTCACCCAGTCATGCAAACCAACACAAGAAACCAGGTCATATCGAGTTGTGGAAGAAGAAGGAATATAATCTGCTCAGGGGGAGTATATCTCTTGTTCCTTTTCATTGAAAATAATAGATTAGATTCAAGAGAGGACAGAAAGGTCAAATGCAAGGAGAAAAAAGGAACATTCTAATTAATGCATCTGAAGGACAAGAGAAGTATTGAATGTTGTTGTCAAATCAGATAAATACATGGTGATAATATATTTACTACTAATAGAAGTATTGTTTACAGATTCCTAATACAAAGAGGAATCATGGCCACAGAGGGAATAATACTCAAGCCAATATTTGAGTATCAAATTATGTATTGACAATTGGTATCATTAACTGGTATTAGTTATGTGCTACATGAAATAGGCTAATGGTTTTGCTACATGTTATATTGAGTTTCTGATATGATAAATGGATTGAATGCTATGATGTTGTTCCAATTGGTAATTGTTATCAGACATAGTGGTGAAAGGAGCACAATTAAAGGATGAAGACACTCCATTTACAAGTGCTCAACAAATGATAAAATTAAAAACGATTCAGTAATTCACATCATTTTAAATTGATATCACATGTAATATCAATTGTTATTTATAGTCATTAGAATTTTTATCAGAGTATGGTGTTCATGTTTTGTGTAAGTCCAAGTGTTAGTAGGAAAGTACTGATGTATATGATTACTTTTAATTATGAGTCAAAAGCATCATGGTGAATATGTTTCCATTAGCAGTTTGGCACAAGGAATATAAGCTAATTTGTTGGTATAGGAAGGCATTGATGAGAGTCCATATATGATTGTCAAGTAAGCACTTCTAAGTGTTGTAATTTTCTATTCATTAGTTCACAATTGATGGTGTCATGCATAGGAAAGTTTTTTCTTGTTGCTAGAGGTCACGTGTATGTGTCTAGGTAGCCACTATTATGAATGTAATCCTAGATAAGACTCAAATGAACATGAACCATTTTTTCGTGAATCAGTTGTGAAAACATATTGGTTTAGCAAGAGATGCATCTTGCCCTCTTGAGGCAGAGATTGGGAGTAAATAATCCTTTCCCTTCAACTCAATATTCTTCATAGGACAAATAGGAAGATGCTTGGATCATATCAGAGGTACCTGAGGTGTTCAACATAATAATAATCAGTTGATAGGTCCACATGATCAGAAGATAGAGGGATATTATTGATAGGGGGAGCACATTAGTATCTTTGCCATTGATGTCATAGGGGGAGAAATATTGTTGATCAAACAAAATATTGTAAATTATCATCAGAAAAGAACAAGAAGAAGTATCAAAGAAAAGTAATGATCATTGGTAATGATGTGTTATTTGATATTGGTGTTTCTATCAATTCTAAAGGGGGAGATTGTTAGAAATATGTTGTCATTGATGGAAAAGGAAAAGGGAAAGGAAATGGTAAATATTGGAAAAGGAAACTTCATTGGTAAATATGTTGTCATTGATGGAATTTAAGGAAATTTGTTTTGGAAAATTCAAAGGCCATGGAAAATGTTGTTAGCAAAGGAAAGCATGGCAACAACAAAGGCAAAGGCAATGAAAAATATGGAAAGGCAAAGCATGGAAAATGATCAGTCATAAGAAGATCATCATGGATGATAATGGTGCAGATACTTTGGAGCTAGTTTCTTGAGAGTAAGTGATATAAGATGCAAGTGAAACCCACTTGGATGGAAATATCTCTGAAATATATTTCCAGTGGTATGTGGAAGTCTGAAAATGGCCTCCTGGATCCTGAGATAGAGCCATTCAAAGTTGGTGACCCCAAGTTAAATATTTCTAAGTTAGGAGGAGTTTGGAAAAGCCTTGGCACTTAGCCATGCTTGGAACACTACATGTGTAGTGAAAAGGTTGGCATAGCCTATAAGCGAGAGAACTGGGCATACATCATGAACACACTAGCAGTGGGAAGCACCTTCATTAGAAAGAGGTGGCTTGGGATGATGCTATCCCAACGGTGGTATCCTGACAGGTGCACCTAATACGATTAAAATATGGTAGAAGAAGTAAAGCGTCGAGAGTGAAAAGAGTGGGTGGAGCCCACGTGACAGTGATAGCCTGGCGGTTTAAAAAATAGGAAGAGAAATGAAGCACCAAATTGAAATAAGAATACAAGGGCTAAGTGATGAGCCACATGGTAGCATTCCGATAGCACCATAGACGGAGGTCTTGCTGATCATGGGAGGTGGTTTCCCACACTGCGATTCACATAGATGAACAAAGAATATCCACCCCGCGGTCACCCCTCCAAAAACCACTATTGTAGGACAATTTTTGAATCCGCAATTTTTATCTTTAAAATTTTTATAAAGGAAAATGGTCGCAAAACAAACGTCTGGAGACCTTTTCACTCTCCTACAAAAAGAAAGGTGGTAGTATGCGATTGGCCTAGAAAACAGAGGATGATGACGTCAACATAGGCCAATTAGATTAGGACACATGACAATAATATTTGGTGTTTTTGGGCACCCAAACGTCCCATATTTGAGTGAAACATGTCACCACTCAGAGGACGACATGTGGTAGGTGTGATGTCAACATGATGTCATCCTCCTAGCAGGAGCTTGGAAGGTTTTGGTGCAGCACAATAGAGAATTAGCGAGATGAATGAGTGTCAAAATGACAAGGAGATAGATCAACCTAAAGAGATTTTTCACTGGCTCTTGGTTACGATGGTTAATCCCATGGGAAAAATCATCCCATAAGGAAGATCTTAGTGGGTTCTTAGTAGTGCACAAAGTGAAAGCGCTTGACATCAGGTACTGGGACACAGAGGACAAACAACATGACAAAGAAAACTAATTAAAAAGGTGTCAAGACAGTCCCCATGGGATACGTCAACCTAATGGCATGACTCTGGCGGGTGAATAAACAAGCACAAAAAAAAATCTCTAGGATAGAGAGGGCTATGGGCTAAGTGCCTGCATAGGTAAAAACCTGGGGTGCAGAGGTTATAAAGAGAAAAGAGTCGTAGAGGCTCTTGGAGTGGCTCAAAGCGAGATAATTGGTTTCTTCGCGTAGAAGTGGTACCAATGATGCAAATCTGTTAACAAAGGAAATCAACCTACGAAGGGATTAAATAGCACAAGAACCTAAAAGCCCTAGCCAATGGTCATGGAGATTTGATCTTATGGAAGAAAGTAGGAAAAGGAGCCAAGAAAAGGTGCTAAAGACTAAAAGTGGAAAAAATATTAGCTTAGCAGTGGATTTGGTAGTTAAGATGAAGTTAACTACATATAAAAATAATGGAGTCCTACTAAAACTTGTTAAAAAGAAAAAATTGCTAAAATATGTAGGTAAGCTCAGTTTAACTTGCAGAAAAAGATAATTGAAGGTTGAGAAATTGATAAACATAGTAAGTAGACTCAAATGAACAGGAAAAAGGAAAAAAATAAAGAAAGAATGCAACAATAAAAATAAAAAGAAGCCAAATATATCAGGCCAAAAAATTCTATATAAGCAGGCTTGTGCAAGCAGGTTAAGGATGAAGAGAGATTACATAGAAGTGAGTTTTGTGAGTAAGTTGTGGTGGGGAAGCTGGTGATTTTATCAGTAATAATAGATTGCTAAAGATCCTGGGGATTGAGGAATTCAATTATTTTGAAAGAATATAAGGCCTATTGATCTGAGTTTGAAAATGGATGAAATATGGATCAGCAAGGCTGGCAACTGGTAGCTTGAAGACAAGGGGTAGTATCTCCTTCTAGTGGGTGCTAGTAAACGAGTAGGGGCAAGAATCCCTTTTAGCAGACTTGAGTACTAGTAAACGAACATGGGAAAGAGTCCCTTCTAGTGAGTACTAGTAAACGAGCAGGGATATCAGTCCCTTTCAATGGTAGTTGATAAATGAGTAGGGATAGAAGTTCCTTTCGGTAGTAGATGATAAACCTACAAGTAGTAGCTTATGGGGAAACAGTGTAATCAAGTTGAAGCTTGTAATAAAAAGAATATTGGTGTCTTTTGAATATGTTTCTCATGTGCTTATTGTTTATGATGTTATGTTATACATGATTGATTTGTGTTGTTGATCCATAAATAATTTTTAAAGTGATTGAAAAGTGTAATTTGTGAAGAATTGTATAATTTGGCCACACTATTGATTCGCCCCCCCTCTTAGTAGTAGCATAGTTTCCATTGTTTCCAAAAAGTTGTATTTAGCAAAGGAGGGTGATGTATGCCATCATTCCCTTGCCCCATCAACTCGTGTTTCAAAATTTTGTGTCAAGTAGTAGCTAGAGGAGAAATATGTGCCACATCATCCCCTTCTCGCCCCACCACACTAGTGCTTCAAAATTTTATGCCAGGTAGTAGGTGGAGGAGGAAGATGTGCCACATAATCCCATCCCCCCTCCATCTTTCCTTGAATTCATCATAGCTAGTGATAGAGGTAGGTGGTAAGGGAAGGTGATGCATCACATCCCCCAAGTGACCCAAGCAATATAAGTTCATCATTCATTGTTTTCATGAAAGATAATAAAACAAGGAGACTAATCAAGGAAACATTCTCATCCTACGACCAATCAATAGTTATGTTAATATGTACCTCGAAACATATATAATCATTCATATTAACTTACAAATAAATTATTCTCATTTTATACTTATAATTATACAATATATATAAAAAACTATAGTTTACCAAAGTGTATTGTAAATTGTCAATATTATATATATGAGGGATAGTGCAAGATAATGCTACATAATTATGACATACTAATTGCAATGGAAATTTGGAAAATCATAAAATTGATCACTAAAAATAACTATTAGAGGTACATACACAACTTTTTATGACATTGTCTAAAAGGACGAAATATAGACAATCAAATTTTGTCTTCCTAAATATATAGCATTTATTTATGGAAAATTGATATAACCTAAGGAAAAAAGTGTTTTTATAAGATTGTTATGTTATTTTTTCTTTAAAACATAAAGAATATGTTCACATGAAGCCTCATGTTTGGTATGTAAATGATGATTTTTCCTAAACAAATTTTTATGGTTGCAGGTGACACATAATTCCTATGGAACCTTAATTTTCCGTAACTTTTAATGCTGATTTTGTATGTATATATATATATATATATATATATATATATATATATATATATATCAAGAAACATAGTGAAGCCTTAAAATAATGAGCTGGACCATTAGGCCTTGCTATGAGGGTTTTAGCATATTCACAATCTTTTTTTACTATGTCATTATTTGTCCATACTAGTGTAGGTTCTTTAGACCAAACCAACATTTTTTTCAATATGAACCTTAAACCAAAGCTGCCACCTTGTTCAACATGTAATTAAAAAATATGTTACTACGAAATATTTTTGAAATTAATAATTCATGGATGTTATACACACACACACGCATAATATTGATGTACAAACATCATAATAATGCACACAAATTGTATAACACACACATGTTCTATAAAAAACACAAATTATTTACTCCATCTCTCACTATATTTCCCAACTCTCTTTGGCCCCCATCTCTCTATCCATCTTCCCCTAACTGTGTGTGTGTGTATCCATCCTATATCTCTCTATTTCTCCCCATGATCTCCCCTCTCTACCCAATTTCTATCTCTTCCCTCTTCCTATACCTCTTTCTATCTCTCATTCATAATTTTTTTTATTATGTAATTCCTTGTCTATACTAGTGTAGGTTCCTTTTTTATTTTGAAATACATCAACCAATCAAATGTTATAGTGGAAATGAAAGAACCATGTGTTTTTATAAATTTGATATCTTTCCAAAATAAAAAACAATAAGTAATTTATCATATATATATATATATATATATATATATATATATATATATATATATATATATATATATATATATATATATATATATATATATATATATATATATATATATATATATATATATATATATATATATATATATATATATATATAACTATATATATATATATATATATATATATACATATATATATATATGTATATATATATATGTATATATATATATATGTATATATATATGTATATATATATGTATATGTATATGTATATATATATATATATAAAACACGTATGCCCAGTTTCATTAGAAATCAACATTTAGAGCATACAGAAAATGAGGAAGTTGTAAAAAAGAATGTGTTTTGGCTTATTCAGACCAAGCCAATAGGTTTTTTAATTTGAACCTAAAACCAAGCTACCATCTCATCCACCATGTAATTGAGAAAGGAATTCGTGCCAAATATCTTTTGAAATTAATATTTCATGCATGTTATTAATATGAAAACATTTTATTGATGTACAAACATCATAATAATGCACGAATTGTTAACTTCAAAAAATATTTGGCAGGAACACCATGTAATTGAAAAATGTATTCGTGCCAAATATTTTTTGAAATTAATAACTCATGCATGTTATTAACATAGACGTTTAATCGATGTATAGACATGACACACACACACACACTCACACACACACATTTTATAACAAACATACATTCTTTTCTGCATATCTCACCATTTTTACCAACTCTATTTGGCTCCCATATCTCTCCCTCTTCTCCCAACCCTCTCCTTCTTTCTCTCTCTCCCTCTTCCCCTAACTCTCCCCCCTCTTTCTCTCTCATACCTCTTTCTATCTCTCATTCATATTTTTTTTTTAGTATGTAATTCTTCGTCTACGCTAGTATAAGCTATTTTATGATTTAAAAATAGGTCAACCAAACAAATGTTATAGAAATAAAATAAATATGTTTTTTTTTTTATAATTGCATATATATATATATATATATATATATATATATATATATATATATATATATATATATATATATATATATATATATATATATATATATATCAAGAGAAACATAGTGAAGCCTTAAAATAATGAGGTTGACCATTAGGCCCTACTATGAGGGTAACATATTCATAATTTTTTTTTAACTAGGTCATTCTTTGTCCATACAAGCATAGGTTCTTTTCTGATTTCAAAATCGGTTAACCAATCAAATTTTTAGCAGAAATAAAAGAACTATGTATTTTATAAATTTCACATCTTTCTAGAAAGTAAATAAAAAATAAAAAACAATAATTACTCTCTCTCTATATCTCTCTCTCTCTCTCACACACACAATATTGATGTAAAAAAATCATAATAATGCACACATATTCTATAACACACACATGTTCTATAACAAACAAACATTCTTTTCTCCATCTCTCACCATATTTCCCAACACTCTTTGGCCCCCATCTCTCTCTCCCTCTTCCCCTAAATCTCCCCCATCTGTGTGTGTGTGTGTGTGTCCCTCCTATATCTCTCTCCCCTTGATCCCCCCTCTTTTACTATGTGATTCTTTGTCTATACTATTGTAGGTTCTATTTGATTTCTAAGTAGGTCAACCAATCAAACATTATAGTGGAAATGAAAGAATTATGTTATTTTTTATAAATTTGATATTTGTCCAAAAAAAAAAGTAATATATATATATATATATATATATATATATATATATATATATATATATATATATATATATATATATATATATATATATATATATATGTATATATATAATCTACATATTAAAGATATTTATATGTATGTTTAGTTTAATTAGAAATGAGCATATAAAGTATATATAAAATGAAGAGGTTCTAAAAATGAATGTGTTTTGGTTTATGCATACCAAACCAATAGGTTTTTCAATTTGAACATAAAATCAAAGCTACCATCTCATCCACCATGTAGTTGAAAAATGTGTTCATGCCAAATATTTTTTGAAATTACTATTACATGCATGTTATTAAGATACAAACGTTTTCTTGATGTACAAACATTATAATAGTGTATGAATTGTTAATTTAAAAAAAATATCTGGCAGGAACACCATGTAATTGAAAATGGTTTTCCTGCCAAATATTTTTTGAAATTAATAATTCATGCATTTTATTAACATACAAATGTTTAATTGATGTATAAACATCACAATAATGCACACAAATTCAATAAAACACACACACACACACACATACACAATTTTTATAACAAAAATACATTATTTTCTCCATCTCTCGCCATCTTTCCCAACTCTCTTTGGCCCCCATCTCTCTCTCCCTCTTCTCCCAACCCTCCCCCTCTTTCTCTCTTTCCCTCTTCCCCTAACTCTCCGCCCTCTTCCTCTCTCTCCCACACCCCATTATTTATCCATTTCTCTCTCTCTCTCTCTCTCTCTACATGCCTCCTCTCTCTCTCTCTCTCTGTTTGTTCCTATACATCCTTCCTATCTATCTCTCCTCCCTAATCCCACCTCTTTACAAATTGATTTCTGTCCACCTCTTCCTATACCTCTTTATATCTCTCATTCATAATTTTTGTTTACTATGTAATTATTTGTCTATGCTAGTGTGAGTTATTTTATGATTTAAAATTAACTCAACCAAACAAATGTTATAGAAGAAATAAAAGAACTATGTATTTTTATAAATTTGATATATATCAGATGAAATAATTAAAAAAAATAAAAACAATAATTAAATTCTCTCTCTCTCTCTCTCTCTCTCTCTCTCTATATATATATATATATATATATATATATATATGAAGAAACATAAAATAATGAGGTCGACCATTAGGCCTTTCTATGAGGGTCTTAGCATATTCATACTATTTTCTTACTACATCATACTTTGTCCATACTAGTCCACGACTAGTCACATGCACAGGGGGGGGGTGGTTGTTAGTCTCCCCTATTTGTTGCACTAGGCGTAGCCCCCCCTGTCGAGGGGTTTGCAGGGGGTTGGTAGCCAGCCTGCACGGGGTCTGGGGTAGTCCCCCAAGAAATTTTGATGGACCCTAGGTGGGTGGACCTACCAATTGTTTTGTGCATGGGTTTTGCACATGGTTTTGGAAATGATGGTTTTCTGTCCATGGCATTTTGTAGATTCGGTCAAGGGAAATACAATTATGTTCTAATCCATAGTTAATGGATTTTTTTTTATGAATGCTTCGACATGTATATATATGTATTGTAGCATTGAAAGGAACATAATGAAAAATTAATTTGTTAGTACCGATTTTGGGATCCATGGGAAAATATCTGCGTATATGTGTTTTATGTTTATGTTCTTGACATTGCTTATTTTTTGTTTTTAAGAATTCATTTGCAGGTAATTTCTGTAAAAGGTTAAAACCTACATTTGGCATCAGAGTAGTTTCAACTTCAAGGGGACACCCTTTTTGCTGAGGGTTTTTTCTCGAGCTTTTGGATGACCCTGTTTAGTGGGATATCTGTGGGATTGATTCTTGTGGTGAAATAAGATGGCGAGTAGTGGAAATATAGAGATCGAGAAATTTAATTGTAATATTTTTGAGTTGTGGAAGCTCAAGATGGAGGATATGCTGGTGGATAAAGATCAATGGATCTCGGTAGATCGAGATACTAAACCAATGGAAATTTCATATAAATACTGGGCAAAGTTGGACCAAAAGGAAGAGAGCATAATATGGTTGTCTATCTTAGAATTAGTATTGTTGAATGTATCAGGGGAAGCTACGATGAAGTCTTTATGGGAGAAGTTAGGGGCTATGTACCAATCTATGTCTATGGTGAAGAAACCATTCCTATAGAAAAAGTTGCATAACCTAAGGATGAAGGATGGAGACTCAGTGACAGAGCTTTTGAATGATTTTAATATTGTGGTAAGCTACTTGTTATCTATTGATATTAGAATCTCAGATGAAGATAAGTGTATCAGTTTGTTGTGTTCTCTACTAGATTTGTGGGATATTATGGTTGTTGTGATAGTTAGAAATGAAACTACCTTGAAGTTTGATGAAATAGTCTCATCCTTGCCGTGGGAGGAGATGAGACAAAAAAATATGAAGGGCCAAAATGGAGATGCCTTGCATATACGAGGATGGTCCTAAAACATAAACAAAAATGAGGAAGATCTAAATCTCTAGGAAAACCTATAAAGGTGTGTTGGAAATACATAAATGTAGGGCACTTATAAACAGACTATAGATCTAAAGCTCCTGAGAAAGGAAAGTCATATAATGATTCTCCTTCTGCAAAGGTGAAAAATACCTTAGATGAAGGTGTGAATGTGCACGTTTCTTCTTCTTCAAGTACACATGTAGATCATGAGGCATGGTTGATTGATTCAAGTGCATCTTTTCACTTCACCCCCCATAGGGAGTGGTTCTGTGAGTACGATAATTATGATGGTGGTGATGTCTTCTTAGGGGATGATAGGAAGGCTAGAATTGTCGGGTGTGGAAAATTCAAACTGAAGTTGCAAGGTCGAAGAATTATAACACTTCCCAGTGTTCTGCATATTACTGTATTGGCAAGAAATATGATTTTTGTAAATAAGATAAATGATGTAGGTGTAAAAATAATGTTCGAGAAGGATACCTATAAGATGGTTCAGGGAGCACTGGTATTGATTCAGGGAGTTTGGATTGGAACTTTGTACAAGCTTCTGGGCAACATTGTTATTGATGGGTGCAATAGTTCTGTGGTTTCGCAAAGTGGAGCAGATAACCTTGTGGTCTATGGAGAAAAGACCATGCTATGAAATTGAAAGGCTTGGACATATTGGAGAGAAGGGTATTTGAATACTTCTTGGTAATGGTATGGAAAAAGGTATGTCAAATTTTTCTTTTTGTGAAAATTGTGTATATGGGAAAAAAAATTGGGTGAGTTTCCCTTTTGGTGCTAAGAGGGTGAAATAGATATTAGGGCTTGTGCATAGTGATGTGTTTAGACCTGTGTCAATTATGTCACTGGGTAAGTCTGTGTAATATGTATCATTTATAGATGACTTCTCAAGGAATACATAAATACATTTCCTTAGGAAGAAATATCAAGTCTTTGACAGGTTTAAAGAATTTAAGGATCTGGTGGAAAAATAGATAGAGAAGAAGATAAAGGTGTCAAGGACAGATAATGGTGGAGAGTTCTGCAAGAAGGAATTTTAAGAGTTCATAAGAAGTTTGGTATAGCACGACAGAACACTACTCCATACACACCTCAGAAAAATGGAATTGCAGAGAGAATGAAAAAGACATTGATGGAAAAGGCAAGAAGCATGCTCAGTGGTGTCGTGTTAAAACAAAAAATTCTGGGCAAATGTAGTGGAGACTGCATGTTTCCTAGTTAGTAGATCACCTTCATCATCGTTGGAGGATAAGACTTCACGTGAGGTATGGACTCGTAAGAAACAATCTCTTTCACATCTGAGTGTATTTGGCTGTGATGCATATGTACATGTTCCAAAGGAGAAAGGAACAAATTTGGATAATAAATCTAAAAGGTGCATCTTTATTGTGTATAAGGATGGTTTAAAAGTTTATAATATTTGGAACTTAAAAACAAGGAAGATTGTGTATAGCTGAGATGTGGTGTTTAGAGAGGTGAAAGATGTTATTAAACATGAAGTCCCACCAAATGAACGTGGTAATATAGAGTTTGAGCTAAAGGATGAAGAATCAGACTCTACAACAGAACAAGAATCAGAAGAGGAAGAGACACAACTTTGAGAAGATCGGTGAGAGAGAGAGAAGCTAGAGAGGTATAGTCCATCTTCTTTCTGTTCAATTTTTTATTTATCTATTAGTGATGATGATCCAAGAATTTTCAGGGAGGCAGTAGATTCAGAGGATGGAAAACTATGGAAAGAGGCCATGATTAATGAAATGGCATCTTTGGACAAAAATGAGGCTTGGGATCTGGTGGAGTTGCCATCTAGAAGGAAACCCATTAGCAACAAATGGATTTTTAAGAATAATATGAATGTAGAAGGAAAGGTGGAGAAATACAATGCTCGGTTGGTAGCAAAAGGTTATTCCCGGGCGTCGAGAATTGATTTGATGATATTTTTTTCCCTCTTTCCAAGGTGGCTTCTATTAGATTACTTTTATATGTTGCTGATGAATTTTATTTTGAAGTAGAACATATGGATGTGAAGACAACATTTATTCACGGGGATTTGGAAGAGGAGATCTAAATGAAGCAACTTTAACGCTTTGCAGTGAAGGGTAAGAAAGAAATGGTATGCAGTTTAAAAAAGTATTTGTATGGGTTAAACAATCACCAAGGACGTGGTATCAGAAATTTGATACATATATAAGGGGACTTGGCTTCACCAAAGGCAAAGAGGATCACTGTGTGTTTTTTAAATTAATTGGTGACCATGTTATTTATTTTGTCTTGTATGTGTATGATATGTTGATTATTGGAAATGAAAAAGAAATTATCTAGGATTTGAAGACCCAATTTTCCTCCAAATTCAACATGAAGGATCTTGGTGCTGCAAACTATATTTTGGGCATGGAAATTAAACAAGATCGGGAAAATAGGAAGCTCTGGTTAAACCAGAGGAAGTATGTTGAGATAATATTGTAGATTTTAATATGCAGGATAGTAAACCAGTGAAGGTTCCTATTCTTGTAGGTGTGAAGTTAGCTGCTGAAGAGTGTCCCAAGACACAAGAAGATGTCATGTCCCGTGTTCCATATGCAAGTGCAGTGGGCAGCCTAATGTATGCAATGGTATGTACTATACCAGACATTACACATGTAGTGGGAGTATTGAGCAGGTTTATATCAAAATCAGGGAAGGAGCTTTGGACAACAGTGAAGCTAGTTTTCAGATTTTTGTGTGGCACTAGTGATTATGGTTTGTGCTACCAAGGAAGACCAAGATTGGACAATTTTTTGGAAATTTGTGGCTTTTTTGATGCATATTGGGTTGGATATATAGATCAAATAAGATCTTCAAGTGGGTATGTGTTTAACCTATTTGTAGGAGAAGTCAGTTGGATGAGAAAAATATAATCTGTAGTGGTTATTTCAAGTAGAGACGCTGAATACATGGCAGTTACCCATGCAAGGAAGGAAGAAATTTGGTTGAATAGACTGTGTTCAAGTATGGGGTTGCTACAATGAGCAATACGGATAGACTGTGATAGCCAAAGTGTAATTTTCTTCGAAAAGAACCTTGCTTATCATTCAAAGATAAAGCACATTGATGTTTAGTATCACTTTGTGAGGGATATCGTTGAGGAAAAAAAGGTGTTGCTGGTAAAGGTGGAAACTTTGAATAATGTTGTAGATGCATTAGAAAATTTTGTGAGCATTGAGAAGTTTTATTGGTGTAGAGAAACAATGGGTGTTGCGAGACTAGACCAATGACTGAGCTCTCCTGTGACCCCCTGTGTGGAAAAAAACAAGTGGGAGAATGTCGAGTGTGTTTTATATTCTTTCGACAAATACTGGACCTTATATTAGGCGGGAGGACCTATGGTTTTGTGCATGGGTTTTGCACATGGTTTTGCACATGATGGTTTTCTGTCCATGGTATTTTGTAAATACGGTCAAGGGAACTACAATTATGTTCTAATCCAGGATTAATGGATTGGGGTTTATGAATGCTTCGACATGTATATATATTTATTGTAACATTGAAAGGAACATAATGAAAAATCAATTTGGTAGTCCTGATTTTGGGATCCAGGGGAAAATCTCTTTGCAGGTAATTTATGTACAAGGTTAAAACTCACATCTCTCTCTCTCTCTCCCTCTCTCTCTCTCTCTCTCTCCCTCTCTCTCTCTCTCTCTCTCTCTCTCTCTCTCTCTCTATATATATATATATATATATATATATATATATATATATAATTTGCACAAATATCTCTATAAGTGTATTCAAATTTATTAGCTATGAAAATGTAGAGCATATACAAAATTAGGAAGTGGTAAAAATGGACGTCTTTTGGTTTATGTAGACCAACTCAACAGGTTTTTCAATATGAACCTAAAACCAAATATTCCACCTCGTCCACCATGTAATTGAAAAAGGTATTCCTAACAAATATATTTGAAATTAATAATGGATGCATGTAATTAATAGAACACACACACACACACACACACACACACACACCCGTAATATTGATGTACAAACATCATAATAATGCTTACATATTATATAACACACAAATGTTAAATAACAAAGACAAATTATTTTCTCCATCTCTCACCATATTTCCAAACTCTATTTGCCCCCAATATCTCTCTCCCTCTTCCCCTAACTCTCCCCCCTCTTTATCTTTCTCCCTCTTCCACTAACCCTCCTCCTTCTGTGTCTATGTGTGTGTGTGTGTGTGTGTGTGTATCACTCCCATCTCTCTCTCCCCGTGGTCCCTCCTCTCTACCAATTTCTATATCTCCCCTCTTCCTATACCTCCTATCTCTCATTTATAATTTTTTTTACCATGTAATTCTTTTCCGATACTAGTGTAGGTTTTTTTTTTCTTCGAAATAGGTCAACCAATCAAATGTAATAGTGGAAATGAAACAAACATGTTTTTATAAATATTATGTATGTATAAAATAAAAAAAAATAAGTAATTTATCAATATATATATATATATATATATATATATATATATATATATATATAATGTACATAGAGATATTTCTACGTATGTACAGTTTCATTAGAAATGAGCATATAGAGCATATAGAAAATGAGAAAGTTCTAAAAATGAATGTGTTTTGGTTTATGCAGACCAAACCAATAGGCTTAATTTGAACCTAAAACCATAACTACCATCTCGTCCACCATGTAGTTGAAAAAAGATGCGCGTGCCAAATATTTTCTGAAATTAATATTTCTTGCATGTTATTAAGACACAAATGTTTTATTGATGTACAGACATCACAATAATGAATGAATTGTTAATTTAAAAAAATATTTGGCATGAACACCATGGAATTGAAAAATGTGTTCCTGCCAAATATTTTTTGAAATTAATAATTTATGCATGTTATTAACATACAAACATTTAATTGATGTACAAACTTCACAATAATTCACACAAAATTATAACACACACGCACACACACACACACGTTATCTAACAAAAATACATTCTTTTTTCCATCTCTCACCATATTTCCCAATTCTCTTTTCTCCCCATCTCTCTCTCCCTCTTCTCTCAACCCTCCCCCCCTCTCTCTCTCTCCCTCTTCCCCTAAATCTCCCCCCTCTTTCTCTCTTTCCCCTACCCCATTATCTATCCATTTCTCTCTCTCTCTCTCTCCCCCATCCAATTATCTATCCATTTATCTCTCTCTCTCTCTCCCCCATCCCATTATCTATCCAATTATCTCTCTCTCTCTCTCTCTCTCTCTCTACATCCTGTATCTCTCTTTGTTCCTATACATCCCTCCTATCTCTCTCCCCCCCTAATTCCCCCTCTATAAATTTATATATCTCCACATATTCCTATACCTTATTTTATCTCTCATTCATAATTTTTGTTTAGTATGTAATTATTTGTCTATGCTATTGTAAGTTATTTTATGATTTAAAAATAGTTCAAACAAACAAATGGTATAGCATAAATAAAACAACTATGATTTTTAATAAATCTGATATCTGGGTGTGTGTGTGTGTGTGTGTCTATATATATATATATATATATATATATATATATATATATATATATATATATATATATATACAAGTGTGCTTAATTTCATTAGCAACGAACATGTATAGAATATACAAAATAAATAAGTTTTGAAAATGGATGTGTTTTGGTTTTTGTAGACCAAACAAACTATAACAACCCCTTGTTAAAAATACATGTAATAAATTTGATAAAGGAAAAATAAGACCAAGGTCATGATACATTTATTCCAAGCTAAATGTTGGGAAAAACCATAGTGAAAAGGATCACAATGATTGATTAATGGGTATGGAAATTGGAAAAGGCAATGGAAAAGGAAAAATGGCATTAATTGGAATTTTATTTATGAATAAAGGAAATTAGGAGAAAAGGAAGGTGAAAGGTCTCAGGTTGCATGTGAGGATTAAACTGAAGGAAAAATAATGGAAAATGAAGAAAAGAGAGGCCTCATTAATAAAAATGATTCTAAGGATCAGTACACAACTTTTTTTAGTTCAATCTTTGGCACTCTCAGTCTATTCTTTCTCTCTCTCATATTCTTGGACACTTAGATTTTTCTTGGAGCACTCTTGGAGGAGTGTGGATTACATGGGATTTGAAAAAATAAGGAAAAGGAAAATAAGGAAAGTGCAAGAGGACATCAGGGTCAAAAACTACAGTGGGTTTTGCTAGGAGGTACCAAATTGCATGTATGATTTCCTTGCTAGTCTTGACATGCATGGCATATGCATGTGGTTTCTAGGTTATGAAATATCATTGGCATGGAGGATTGCATAAATTGACAATGGTTTTTCCTTGACTTTTGATTTCCTGGATATCCATAGTGTTGTGGGTTTTACCTTTTGTTTTATGCTTGGTGCTCATTGTTATCACTCAAAAAAATTTCAAACATCATTGTGTCAAGTTTGTTTATGATCATGGGTCAAAATAGGGTCTTAGGAGTCATTTCTTGAATTTGACCAAAAGGGAGTGTTAGATTTTTAGGTTTGAACCTTCCTTAGTGTTAAATAAATTCATTTTAAAGGTTTTTCATGTCAAGTCATTCATCATTTCATCATTCATTTCATTTCCATATTTTTTTTCATCAAAACTGTCCAATTAGCCAAGAAACCTTGTTTTCTTGGTGCCACTAGTTCAAAAAAGTCGTTTTGCGCTACAAAAGCGCTGTCTTTTCGTAGCACAATATGAAGAAAAGCTCTTTTTTCTGGTTTTGAGAAGTAAACTTCAAAGGAGGTTTCTGAGCAAACAAAAAGGTATTTTAAGAAACCTAGAGAGATTATTTTCAAAAACATATCAAATAACAATAACCTCTCTCACTTTTCTCACGGGTGTTATCATTTGGGAGATACAAGGCTTTCTTTGAAGCCCTATTTTCAGAAATAAATTTTTCTTGTTTTACACATGTTTTTCAAAGGCAGTTTTTGGACAACAAGAGATATGTTTCAAAAAACCAAGAGAGGTTTTTATTCAAGAAATCATGGCCTAGAAAAACCTCCTTAAGTTTCTAAAAATACATCATGAAGTAGGAGATATAGGCTCTGTCCCAAGACCTATTTTTCAGGAAAAAAACAGGAAAACCAATAGGCCAACCTATTGCAAATGAAGAAGAAATGCCTCAAAAAAGCTAAAATTAAGTTATTATATGGTTGCTGTGGTTTTTAGATGATGAGATAAGTGATATTTTGAGTTTTGGGTCAATAATACTTTTCACTTGGCAAAATGTTTGACAAAACTGCATACTCAACAATTTCATAGCGCATCTAGTGTAAAAAAGCAGAAAAGCACTACGAAACTGTTGTAGCTACCTATTATGCTCCTTTTGATAAGTTTTCAAGGGGTTAAAGGATGATTTAAGAGCTGTAATTGTTATGGAAGATGCATTTAAGGATGATTAAAATGTTTCATAAGGAAAGAACCAAGTTTTTGAAGAAAAAAAGGTTGAAATGGCAGCGCTACAAAGGGCACTACAAAACTGCTGTGTTTTCGTAGCGCCATAAATTACAGCCTTTTGAGCAAGTTTTGCAGTGGTCTTTGGACAACTGGAGGCTAGGGATGAGTGATGAGACATGTTAATATAATCTCTAACAGCCAAGGACCATGAAATAAAGTTAAAATTATGGTCAGAATATTCAAAGAAGGAAAAGACTCTTATGCCTAAAAAACAAGGTTTGGTTTCCTGCTTTTGTGGAGGTCAGCAAAGTAGTCATGAAGAATTGAAGCCCATCATCCAAATTAAACCATGTGATGATACATCTAGCAAATGATGTAATTTAAAATAGATAAGGTTGTTAGGATGAGGTTGTTAAAGATAGTAATGAAGAGTTTGAGTCCTAGTTGAAATAGGACTGTCAAGTAGGATAGGTGTCTGTTTGTCATAAATTTGATGTTTTATGGCTATGCAAGGTGTCAAGAGTTAGAAATTTGATGTATCTAGCATAAGATGAGATCATCTCATGTTATAAATGGGCTATTAAAGGCCAGTGGGTCGAATTAGAAAAGGGTTGGACATTTTTAGCAAAGGACTGTGCTTATTGTAATTGACTGGTTTTCAGCTAATACGGAGATTTATACTTAGCCAACTTGAGATTCAGAAGGAGATCTAGTGTGTTATTGTTCTAATTGCATCTTTTATTATCCTATTGTAGTGGTGTTTGCCTATGTTACTCAGAATTCATCTTTGATGCTTTGACTTCCTATATAGATAAACTGACTGTGTTTTTTACAGTTTCACATGTGTATCTCTTGACTAAAACTCTGATATGCCTCAACTTCCATGTTAAGTAGATTTATTGGTTTACTGAAACTATTTTGACTCCATAAGCCCAATGTGTACTTTCTGATGTGATTTTCAACCTACATTTATCATTTATCTAATTATTACCCACATATAGAGTTAGCCATCTATATTTTTATTAAAAATCATTAACCCTTTGAGAGAGCCCTCTTAGGTTGAGGAGGCTAAGCCTCAATCAAAATATTGGGTTGAAATAGTTACATGAGATTGATTTGATTAGTAGCCTATCAAGTCCAATTTTGTGATAACACTCTTATTCCTTATGACCACAGGTTTAGTTACTAGTTCTTGGCGCATAGGCTGGAAAAATGCTCCGGAAGCCCTATAACAACTTGGGTTTAGTTACTAGTCCCAGAAGCCTTAGTTGGAAAAACGATTTGGATCCCTTGGTGGATTGAGTTACTAGTCATGGAAGCCTTTGTTGAAAAAATCCTTTGGAGTATGATGACAACAGTGGGTTGAGTTACTAGTCCTGGAAGCCAGGTTGGAACAAATGCTATAGAGCCTTGGATAGCTTGGATGGAGACCAATATGGTGATGATTATTGATGTACGACCATGAGGTGAAATCACTGGTTGAGTTTTTATGTGGTTCGACTGTTGGAAGCCCCAGTTTGTTTTTCTTGGTTTATTCCATGAGATCACACATTCATGCTTAGAATATGGTGTGGGGGTGATTGTCTAAAATAAATATTCGGTCCAGCCCAATCTATGGTCGTGTGGTACATGGAAGTCCCTGAATTGGTTGGATTTTTCATATGATAATAAGGGCTTATTTTCTCTTTTATTTTATGAGTAAATTTAATTTTTATTATGTGTCTTTAATGGTTGTTTGACCATTGTTGTTATGTCGGTTATATACTAGTTATAAGTATGGTTTGTGGAAAATTTGAGTTATGTCTCTCATCATGTTTTGATTAATAAATGAATGGTTAATGAAATTAAGACCTAATAGATGATTTTAAAACTATTATGAAAGGGCATCATACCTTCTTGACGAATCTCAGAAAAGTATGAAGTTCCTATGTTCAGATGTGTTTTTATGACCTGTACATTACATGTCCATGATGTGTTTGAAAAAATTCCTGTCATGGTTAGGATGAGTCAGGTTAGGTCCTTGTTCAAGTTTTTAATTAGAGGCCTTATATTCTTGTTATTTATCATTTCTGATAATTGCATCAAATTCTGTGCAAAATCCTGAGTCCTAGCCTTAAAAAATGGCTCACAATTCGGGGTTAGTAATAGAGAATTTATTGAAAATGACTGTAGTCACATGGATTCCCTTGTTAAGGGATAAAATTGAGTGTTATAGTTGCATGGATGGTTTTTCATTAGAGCGACTGGGGGTCTAGTTTAGTTAAAAACAAGTTAACACAGGGGTTGGGCACTTGGAGTGGTTGGTTAGCCTCTGGGGGTCCCATATCTCCCGAGGAAGGCCAGTTTGGTTTTGGTTTTTAGATTCCACTTCCTTAACTATTCTTGGGGAGCTGAATAATATCGTATTAAATCTTCATCACATATTTACCCTAGTGGACTGGTTATCTTGGGTATGTGTGTGAGGAGGGTCTTACAAAGTGGTATTAGAACGAGTTTTGTTCTCTTTGGTTGGTGTTTGGTTTCTGTTCTCTTTGGGTGATATATGATACTACAAATTTATGAGATTGAGATGTGGAATATCGTCTCACAATCGATGATTTGGTCAAATTTAGGGATAGGATCTATGTTCCAGAAAAAAATGAGATCAATAATCTTATATTAAGGGAATTTGACGTAGGAGCATTCGGACTTAGCCAAAAATGTGATTGTATGTTCACATGTTGTGGCTAACATGAGGTTGATAAACATTTTCCATTAGTATTTTACTTAGTTTTAAATGAGGGAAGTTAGTTTTTTTGGGTTTCCTAAATTAAATAGGAAATAAAATAGAAATTGGTTTCTCCCTGTGAGGAGATTGAGCCAAGTAGGATAAGAGATTAGAAATAGGGTATCTTTTGTTTGTTAGGAGTGGTTCAACGAAAATATATTTTAGGCGAGAAGGATCACTTCAAATAGATATATATATGTATGAGATAGGTGTGAAGGAGAGAGCAGAGTGTGGAAAAGGGTGAGACAAGTGTGAAATAGGTGTGCGAGAGGAGAAAGCAGAGATAGCATAAACAATTGTAATAACTAGTCGATCAAGGGTTTGGCTCTGTAAATTCCTTTATTATTAATTTCCAAGTGTTTTGGTATTGATCAGGCTCTCTATTCAAATTATTTAATGTTGAATCATATATATATGTGTATATATACAATGAGAGGACAATCGAATTGCATGTGTGACGAGGGACGTAGATATGAACTTGATCAACGAGAGAGATCTCATCGCAAGTTGAAAACCATCGCACATAAATGGGTTTAAAGTTAAAGAGTCACAAGTTAAATTTTTTTATCGGCAGCACGAAGTGAGGAGTGGAGAAACAACGAGGATCATTAGATCCAGGACTAATCCAATGGTGGAGATCATAACATTGGGAAGCGACTTCGCGCTTCGCAAGATTTAAGAGATAAGAATGAAGACATCGCAAAGTAAAAAAAATTATTTGCAATGCGAAAAAGAGGAGGACACGTGTTAGCTCAGCGCAATTTTGCAATTCGCAAGGATTCAAGTTTACGTGTTAAAGTTAACTGCAAGTTGTGAAATTTGCAATCGCCAGTGATATGTCAGGCTTGTCATGTCAGGCTTGTCATGTGACCCTTCGGTAAGAACTCCGCGCATATGTAGTGATTTGTGTTATATGTTTTTGTTTATGATAACGTTGTTGATTGCACCATATGTATGTTTAACGAGACCCGAGGTTAAAAAAAACCCGCTGCAGGCAATAAGGTTGTGTAGAGTGTAAACTCTATAAATTTCGCGCATACTTAGATATTTCTGCAGCTAGTCTGCATCATTTGGTATCAGAGTAGAATTGAGTCTGTTCTTGAATGTTGGAGCAAAGATGCCACCTAGGAGAGGAGCTGGCATAGGTCGTGGAAGACCAGAAGCTAATGCAATTCTGTTGAATGAAATTCAACATCTTCGTACAAGAATGGAGCTAATAGAAGTTGCTCAGAGGAGAGCACCTAAAGAAGGATATGTTAGCGCAACAGAGGAAACTTTTGAGGAAGAAGAAGCAGAAGATGATGCAACTAAAATTCTAAAATTTTTGATTAAGGCAACTGTAAGATCAAAGGTGGATGTACCTTTGTATGAGGGAAATCTCAATATGGAAGAGTTAATGGACTAGATCAGTTCATTAGACAAGTACTTTGAATTTGAAGAAGTTGAAGACAAAAGGAAAGTGAAGTTTGCAGCTACCAGACTAAAGGGTCATGCAACTATCTGGTGGGAGGAGTTACAAGTATCTAGACAGATAAAAGGAGAGCCCAAAATCAAGCGATGTGACAAAATGGCAAGCAAATTAAAAAGTAAGTTCCTGCCCAAGGATTATCAATTAAATATTTTTAAGCAATTACAGAATTTGAAACAAAAATGAATGGCAGTCAAATAATATACAGAGGAGTTTTATAAGTTGAATATAAGAGCTGGACATGTAGAGGATGATGTTGAGAAATTAGCTAGGTATATAAATGGCTTGAGGTATAATATCCAAGATGAGATCAATCTATTAAATGTGAAGACAATTGAAGATGCTTACCAGGCAGCCTTAAAAGCAGAAGAGAAGATATAGAGAAAGCAAAGTCAGAAGAATCGAGGAAAGAGTGTAGCAAGAGGAAGAGGAACATTCAAGCCCAGATTTCAACATTCCCAGAATGAAGTTGGAGGTTTGAGTAGCAGATCACCACAGAGAGGAGAATCTGGTCAAGGAATTATATTTGTACCCAGAGGTAGAGGCCAAGGAAGAGATATTTGGTGCTTTACATGTGGTGACAGGGGTCATGGGACTGTCCTGATAATAAGTCAACAACCCAGAGAAATGTGAATGTTGCTGAGACAAAGGAAGAAATTCCTCAGATTGCAAGTAAAGAGGAACCAAACGAAACAGTAGAGTCCTTGTTCTTGAAAAGGGTATTTCTTAAAGCAGAAAAAGAAGGAGGATAACCAACTTAGAGGAAGAATCTATTCAGGACTATATGAAAGTCCAAAGGTAAATGTTGCAAAGTGGTAATTGACAGTGGAAGCACTGATAACCTTGTTTCTACAGAGATGGTGGAAAAGTTGGGATTGGTAAAAACAATATACCCTACTCCTTATAAGGTATCATGGCCAAAAAAGGACATTAGATTATTACAATAGAACAATGTAAGGTAGAGATTTAGATTGGTACTTACAAGGATGTTATATTTTGTGATGTAATGCCGATGGATGTATGTACATATTGCTGGGAAGACCTTGGAAATTTGATTGAAAAGCCATACATGATGGAAGAAGAAACACTTATACTCTGGAGAAGGATGGAAACAAACACACACTGTTGCCATTGAAGGATGAAGCTGAAAAAGAAGCACTTGGGAACATTGTTATGCTGATGAGTGTGAAAGTACTATTGCAAGAAGTCGAGAAGGATGTGGAGATGCATTTTGCTGTTATAGGAAGACCCAAGGTGATTCTAACTTCCACAAATTTAGAAGATTTATCTGAAGAAATTTGAAATCTGTTGAATGATTTTGCTGATATTATTGTGGATGAGTTTCCAAATGAATTACCACCAATAAGGAATATTAGTCATCAAATTGATCTAATACATGGAGCAAGTTTGTTGAATAAAGCAACATACAGGTAAATTCCTCAAGAAAATGCAGAAGTTGGAAGACAAGTGCAAGAGTTGAGGGATAAGGGGTTGATAAGAGAAATCCTTAGTCCATGTGTTGTAACAAAAATACCCAGTCCAAAGAAAGGAGGTGAATGGCGCATGTGCATAGATTCCAGAGCCATAAATAAAATCACCATCAGGTAACATTTTCCTTTACCATGAATGGATGATTTAATGGATTGCTTGAGTGGATCAAAATATTTTACTAAGATAGATTTGAAGAATGGTTATCATCATATAAGGATTAGAGAAGGAGATGAGTGGAAGAATGCCTTCAAAACAAACAGTGGTTTGTATGAATGGTTAGTGATTCCTTTTGGGCTCACTAATGTACCCAGCACATTCATGAGATTAATGAATGAAGTGTTGAAGGAATATGCACACAAGTTTGTAATTGATTATCTTGATGATATTCTAATTTTCAGTCGAAGTAAAGAAGAGCATATGGAGCACCTTAAATTGGTTCTAAAAAATTTGCAGAAAGAGAAGCTGCTAATAAATTTGAAGAAACACAATTTTATGAAGGAAGAGCTAGTCTATTTGGGATTTGTAGTTTCTAAGGAAGGCTTGAAAATGGATCTGGTGAAAGTCCAAGCAATTTTGAATTGGCCAACTCCAAGAAACATATTTGAGGTAAAAAGCTTTCAAGATCTTGCAAGTTTCTATAGAAAATTTATCAGAAGCTTTAGTCAGATTTGTGCAGCCATTATTGAAACAATCAAGGAAACTAATCAACCATTCAAGTGGACAAAAGCAACAAAATGAAACTTTAAGTTACTAAAGAAGAAAATTATAGAAAAACCAGTTTTAGCTTTTCCAGATTTTGACTCAAGTATTCCAAGTTGAAACTGATGCTAGTGGAGTTGTAATTAGACCAATTTAAGTCAAGAACAGAGGCCAATAGCATACTTCAGTGAGAAAATGAATGAAGCTAAGAAGAAATTCTCATCTTATGACAAAGAGTTTTATGTTGTTGTGCAAGCCTTGAAAAAATGGAGACATTATTTGTTACCAAAAGAGTTTGTATTATATTCTGATAACCATGCGTTACAGTTTATAAACAACCAGCCAAAATTGAACCAGAAACATTCCAAATGGGTAGAATTTTTGCAGAGTTTTACTTTTGTGATTAAGCATACAAGTCCTAAGTTGAAGAAAGTTGCTAATGCTTTGATCAGAGTGAATTTAATCATGCAAGAATTACAAGTTGGTGTTGTAGGATTTGAAGAAATGGTCGACATGTATAAATAAGATGCATAATTAAAGGAAATTTATGCAACTGTGCAAAACCCAAAATTTCATAATAGAAGCTAGTGGTTGGATTATCTTATCCAAGGATGTTTTCTATTCAAAAGTAATAAACTGTGCATTCCCAAATTTTCTATGAAGGAAAAAATAATTAAGGAGAAACACAATGGAAGCTTGTCTGGACACTTTGGACAAGACAAGACTTTTGCTCAAGTAAATTCTTTTTACTACTAGCCAAAGATGCAAAATGATGTTAAGAGATTTGCTGAGAAATGTAGGATTTGTCAGCATGCTAAGGGGAGAAGTCAAAATACAGGATTGTATCAACCATTACCAATACCAAACCGACCATGGGATGCAGTTAGTATGGTTTTTTTTTGGGTTTTCCAAAAATTCAAAGAGGAAATGACTCCGTTTATGTTGTGGTGGATAGGTTTTCTAAAATGGTTCATTTCATTGCATGTAAGAAAACTAGTGATGAAACACATATTGCTAATATGTTTTTTTTAGAAGTTGTAAGGTTACATGGATTTCCTGTGAGTATTGTGTCTGATAGGGATACCAAGTTTGTTGGTCATTTCTGGAGAAATCTATGGAAGAAACTAGGTACCAACCTTAGTTTCATTTCTTCTTATCACCCTCAAATGGATGGACATACCGAGGTAGTGAATCGAGGCTTGGGAAATATATTGAGGAGCTTAGTGTATAAAAATCCTAAGTAATGGGATTTAGCACTTGCTCAGGCTAAGTTTTCTTCTAATGATACTCCCAATCGAAGTAATGGGATGAGTGAATTCCAGATTGTTTTTGGAATGAATCCAAGAGGTGTGTATGAGCTCAAAAATTTAGGAAAAAAAGGGATAATGAGTGAAAAGGCTGAAGAGTTTGCAGAACATATGCATAAACTACAGGAAGATGTCAAAGATATATTGCAGGAAAGCAGTGGAAAATACAAACAGAGAGTTGATATGAAGAGGAAAGAAAAATAATTCCAAGTAGGTGACCTAGTCATGGTGTACGTGAGAAAAGAAAGGTTTCCTGTTAGGACTTACAACAAATTAAAGATGAAAAAGATAGGACCATGTAGAATTTTGAGGAAATTTTCTTCAAATGCATATGAGATTGAATTTCTAGAAGGGATTGGAATATCACCCATATTTGATGTTGCATATTTGTACCTATACAAAGGAACAAAGGAAGAGCTACAAGAAGAATCTATAGAAGAGGAAGACTAGACTTTGAATTGGAAGGAATAAATGCCAAAGATAGAAAAGAAAGAAGTGGAAGCCATTTTGGAGAAAAGAGTAGCAAAGAAGACCAGAGGAAAAGCTTACTATCAGTATTTAGTCAAATGGAAAAGAAACCCTGTGGAAGATGCTAGTTGGATCATAATAATAGAGCTACAGAAGTTTACTACAGATCATGAAGCATTTATGGATCAATTTTTTCTTCCCCGGGAGTCTGATGCAGGAGCATCCAGTGTTAGCCAGTGATGTGATTATATGTTCACATGTTATGGCTAACATGAGGTGGATAAACATTGGCCATTAATATTTTACTTATTTTTAAATGATAAAATTTAGTTTGTTTGGGTTTTCTAAGTTAATTAGGAAATAAAATAGAAATTGGTTTCTCCCTGTGAGAAGATTGAGCCAAGTAGGATAAGAGCTTAGAAATAGGGTAGCATTTGTTTGTTAGGAGTGGTTCAACATAAATATATTTTAGGCGATAAGGACCAATTCAGATATATATATATATATATATGAGATAGGTGGAAGGAGAGAGTAGGAGTGTAGAAAGGGTGAGACAAGTGTGAAATAGGTGTATATATATATATATATATATATATATATATATATATATATATATATATATATATATATATATATATATATATATATATATATATATGAGATAGGTGTGAAGGAGAGAGTAGAGTGTAGAAAAGGGCGAGACAAGTGTGAAATAGGTGTGTGAGAGGAGAGAGAAAAGAGAGCATAAATTTTTTTAATAACCAACCGATCAAGGGCTTGGCTCTGTAAATTCATTTATTATTAATTTCTAAGTGTTTTGGTATTGATCGGGCTCTCTGTTCAAATTATTGGCTTAAACACTGTTGAATCATATATATATTAAGTTATATAACGAGAGGACAATTGGATTGCAGGTGTGACGAGGGTCGTAGATTTGAACCCGAACAATGAGGGAGATCTCATCGCAAGTTGAAAACCATTGCACATCACACAAAAACGGGTTTAAAGTTAAAGAGTCGCAAGTTAAATTGTTTTATCGGCGATGCAAAGTGAGGAGTGGAGAGACAATGAGGATCGGTGGATCCGGGACTAATCCAATGGTGGAGATCATAGCATTGGGAAGCGAATTCATGCTTCACAAGATTTATGAGATAAGATTTAAGACATCACAAAGTAAAAAAAATTATTTGCAATGCGAAAAAGAGGAGGACACGTGTTAGCTCAGCGCAGTTTCGCAATTTGCAAGGATTAAATTTTATGTGTTAAAGTTAACTACAAGTTGTGCGATTTGCGATTGCCAGTGATAGGTTAGACTTGTTGTGGGACCCTTCGATAAGAACTCCACGCATATGGAGTGATTTGTGTTATATGTGTTTGTTTATGATAATTTTTTTGATCACACCATATGTATGTTTAATGAGACCCGAGGTTAAAACAAACCCATTGCGGGTAATAAGGTTGTGTAGAGTGTAAAATTTATAAATTCCATGCATACTCTGATATTTTTGGAGCTAGTCTGCATCAAAATTTCAGGCTAAGCCATATTCAAGTCATCTAGGATATCATAAAACATTGATAATGGTGGATAAGTTCTATTATTGGCTGAATTTAAAGAGGGAAGCGACAAATTTGGTGGCTAGATGCTTGTATTTTCAACAGGTAAAAGAAGTGTAAACATCCAGGTGATTTACTATAGTCTATTCTGATTCCAGAATGGAAATGGGATGTCATTTCCATGGTTTTTATTATAGGTTTTCTGAGGACATCTGTACAACATGATTCTATTATGGTTTTGGTGGACAAGTTGATAAAGGTAGCACACTTCATTCCAGTGAAGTATACTTATTTAGCTAATGATGTAGCAGATGTCTTCATCAAAGATGTAGCGAGGTTGCATGGTGTACTGAAGAAGATTGTATCAGATAGGGATGCTAAGTTGGGTTCTAGGTTCTATAAAGAGTTTATTTCATGTTTGGGTACAATGTTTTCCCTTAGTATAGCTTATCATCTGTAGATAGATAGAAAAACAAAAAGGATTAACAAGATTCTGGAGGACAAGTTGAGAATGTATGTGATGCATCAACAATGAAAGTGGGAAGAATATCTTCCATTGGTTAAGATTGTGTACAACAATGGGTGTCAGGAGTCACTGAGGATGATTTCATTTAAGGAACTTTATGTGAATATTTGTAATAATCCCATCAGTTGGAGTGATTGAGTGAACAAGGTATTGATAGGACCATACATGTTGGTAGAAATGGAATAAGAAATGCAGGTTATCAAGAGTAATCTAAAGGAAGCACAAGATAGGGAGAAAATTTATGCGGATCGGCATAGGGAATTTAAGGAGTTTTAGGTTGGGAAACATGTGTATTTTTGCATGAAGCCCAAGAAGAGCTCCTTTAGGATTGGGTCATGTGCGAAGTTAACACCTCGGTATTGTGGGACTTTCGAGATCCTTGAGAGAATTGGACAAGTGACCTACATATTTTCAATGTTTCTAAAAATTAAATTTAATAATGTTTTCCATATGTCATTAATTAAGAAGTAAATTATAGATTTTTATCATGTGATTGATTGGTTTGTATTGCCAGTGGAACTAGAAGGAGAATTCTAGCCGGAACCTCAGTGAATTTTGGAGTTGTAAAAACCCTAAGTTAAAATTTCATGTAATAAAGTTAATAAAAAAAAATAAGAGCAAGGTAATGGGACACATATTCCAATCTGAATGTTGGGAAAAACATCTAGTATGGGTGTTCATTTGGTTTATTATGGATGGAGGAAAGTGGTAAAGGAGAAGGCAAAGGAATTTGAAAAGGAAAAGGAAAAGGCAATGGAAAAGGAATTTGAAAAGACAAAGATACATTATTTGGCATTTATTTATGAAAATAATGGAAATTAGGAGAAAAAGAAGGGGAAAGGTCACAGGTTGCTTGTGGGGAAGAAAATGAAGGAAAATAATGGAAAATGAAGAAAATAAAGGCCTCAATGATAAAAATGCTTCTGAGGATTAGTTCAGAGTCTCTTGTCAATTTTATGGTGGACCTCTCTTCTATTCTCTATTCTCTCACACTGAGAGCATTCTTGGAGCACTCTAGCATTGGACAAGGGAAAGAAAAAGAAGGAAAAAGAAGAAAAATGGAAGCAAAGATCAAGCAAGGAAGATTTGGATTAGGCGGCTACAGTGGGATTACTTGTAGGTATCAAGTTACATGTATGATTTCATTGCTAGTTTTGACATGCATGGTACATGCATGTGTGCATTTTGTCCTCTTACTATCATGGGCATGGGTTTTTCTAGGTGTGACAATTATTTTCAACGTTGCCTTTCCATTTTTACATAGCCATGATGTGATGGGGTTTCTCTTATTTGGTTGAGCTGGATTGCGGGATGGTTTCGAAACTGAGTGGGGTGGTCTCAAGAGGAAACACAAGGCCTAGGAATCCCTTGACCGATGAAGGTGGGATTTTGGTAAAGTATGATTGTGTATACCCTAGTTGGGCCTATGAATCCTAGATCAATGAATGAAGGGATATACAGTCAAGCCTAGAGGATGGAGACTGACAAATTTCTCACATTTTAGGTGGAGAGGTTCAGAGGCATCTATGCTTGTATAATCATAGTGATCCCTAGACCGGTATGTGGTGGGATTGTGGTAAAGCTTATGATATATATATATGAAATATTGAGGATTATTTCAAAATAATTTAGGGTTTTCAGCCTCTTTTGTCAAATTCTTAAACACATAAACATGCATTAAAACTTCAATTTTAACAGAAAATAAAAGACAACATCTCCATAACTGTAAACACAAAACAACAAGTGATGAAGGAATTCACCCCTCTTGTGCTACATTTCTTGGTCCAACTTCCAATGGTTGGGACTCTTTCATTATGCTCATAAAATGGTTTTTATATCATGTTACAGTGCTCAAATGGATTCAACAATGTATCCAATGGCTATAGAACAGTTAAAAGCCCTTGTCTAGCTTCTTTCTGCTCCCAAAAAGGCTAAAACCTGAATGAGTTATGCTTCAATGAAAATTCTGCACTATTTGTCCTATAATTCACACCTGTCTGTAAACCGTCCTACAATTTTGAACTTTGTTGGCCATGTGGTGAGGAAAATTTTCCATGTGTCGAGTGCAAAATACCGCCTGCTTAATCGAGCCGATAATCCCACTATCCGGCTAAAAAGGTGCCAAGCGGCCTCTCCTCTATTGTCATTTTCGGGCACGTCATACGTTTTCCCGCCAGTTTTTTTTACTCAACTTGGGTTGAGGTGCTGAAAGCAGGTTTAAGTGGTGGTTACCACCGACTAACCATGGAAATATTTGCTATGTAAATCTTCCACGTGAACACCCCAACTATTAACTATTACCGATTCATAACCCGCTCCAAACTGCACCATCAATGTTGCATAAACTGTTAACATCTGCTGCAATGTGAGCACTCGTTCAACCGTCAATGTAACCATTACAAAAGCCATCGCAAAAAACTTCTCTCCAAACAGTTAACATAATACACCATGTGAAAACTGCTCTGAAACCAAACTTAACCCAAATGGATATAAAATTTGGATATGTAATGGTTTGGTTGTAATATATCCCCGCCAAAATATTTATTTGTATAGACTTTAGGTTAATGGTGTAAGATAAGGCTCAATTGTTATGTCCGCCATGCTATATGGTTGCACCATAAAACTTTGGTTAAAATTGCAACTTTGGGTTTTGATTAACATATCTGAGGGCCAGGGTTAGCCCCTAATCCTGGTCTTTGGACAGGGGTCGGGGGTTCACCCCGGTCCCCACCCCCGATGCACAACATAATAAGGTTTAAATAAGAGTGGACTCCCAATATAGTTAAGCAACATTGTTGGAGATATGGTAGAATTCTTTGCTATTTGTTCAAAGGTCACATGCTCAAATCACCGGGGGTCCACTCTGGCCCTTAAAAAATATTTTAATGGCCACCAGGAGGCGACGTGGAAGCCTTTGGTTGGCCCACGTGGTCCTCCCAGGTTGGTCCACCTAACCATACCATTAACCAATTGAATCCATTAAAAATCGAGCCACTTAGAAACTGCCACTTGTCAAACATTTACTGGCCAAAGGATCCTAGTCACCATGCCATGTCAGAGTCGAGTTAGTAGTACGAACTGCTGACCGTGTAGCCCTGTACAACCCAAACACATTTGTTTTTGTTGTTTCCAAAAATGGTTAGAACGCGATATCGGGAGCATCCGATGTTGGATTTGAGCAAAACGAGTTGTGCCAGATTCATAACGACGAGAGCTATGTAATCACGCTAGTTTTTATACTTTCTAATAACTTTTTAATTTGAGCATAAAATTGATCCACTGGATCATTCCTCTCTAATGAAATATTTTGGACCTCCAAAATCTCTTTATCTGTCAACAAGTAGATGATTGTATAGCTCCCTCACCCTTCTAGTCTTAATCCATTGAAATTTACTTGAAAGAAACATTTTGAGCTTTTCATGAAAACAATTCATTTACCCTAATTTTAGAGACCTTGTCTTATTGTCATAGATACCATCTTCGTACAATTTCCCAAAATATGCAGAACAAAAAATTTCCCTTGATGGAATAAACACATTCCCTCCTCGATCATCAATCAAAGGAAACTTAAACAACTTCAAATTCTTCTCACCTTGAACACTGTCAACATGATGATGCATAACATGTCTAGCCTTGCACTTAGCTTGACTCTTGACCAAATGTGATCGCCATCGCTATGAACCATCCATTTTCAAAGAAAACACATTGTGAAACCCACAAGAAGAACTTTTGGAACCCATTCCCTCTTTCTCAACTTTATTTTTTCACTTGTTGTTTGACCTTTGTACTCTCTCACTGGTGTCTTGCTCACATCACTATTCAACAATGATGCATGCTGCTGCAAATTAACTTCATCTAGTTTACCTCTTTTAGGAGGCAACATGGTAGAATCTTGAAACATCTCATCACACCCATTATTAACATATATTAAATAAAATTTTACATTTTATTCATCTCCTTGAAAGGCCTCATTCACAAAATATTTATGTTTGAACATTAACAAATAAATTTTTCGACTAGCATTTAATTATCTTCATTTGTCAAGCATTCATAAGAGAAAAACTCATCTTCTTACTATGCGCTCTACCAATATACTCAATACCATTCTTTAACAAGTGATACTTATTCTCATGGTGATGAAATATTTCTCTCCTATCATAAATATATGGGCTTCCCGAAACTATACCACAAATATCAAGTTGAATTACATCAAGTTAACCTTCATCAAGAAAGTTTGCAGTGATTGCAAATCTAAGAATGCACCTCCTTGTAACCTACAATTTTTCATTCTCACACACTCAACCTAAAGGATATGGTCTAGGATGTGTAATGGTTTCTAAATTTAACTTGTTAAAAATGTCCTCTGAAATAAGATTTTCTTGTGAACCGGTATCAAACAATGTGTCTATTTTGGTATGCTTTAAAACAACTCTAATATGGAAAAGCTCAATTCTTGTTTCTTCATATTAAGTATCATTAAGAAAACTTGAAGAAATAGTACTTTCAATTTTCTTACATTTCCAACCCATCGTTGTGATCTTTGTTTCATCTCCAGAATCAGAACCTAAATCATGTTGTATTGTTTCAACTATCTTCTTCTTCTCCTTGTTTTTCAACTTCTTGGGTCTCATCTCTGGATGAAGTTTCTAGCAATGATCTTCATCATTTCCATCTTTGGAACAATTTTTTCATGTTATTTTATCTTTCTCCATCTTGATGTATGCATTTTTCTTTCCTTTACCCTTGAAATTACCCTTTCCTTTTTCACCAGACTCAAAGGTATTCTCTTTTGTTTCATCTAAAAAATGTTTCCCTTTTGCCTCTAGATGTGTGGCCTGTACACAAACATCATATAAAATTGTATGGTTAAACATGAGAATGGTATATATTACGTAACTATTCAAACCTCCAATGCATTTCATCAAAGTGTCTTGAGATGTAAAATATACACACGATATGAGTTCTCTTCTCCTAAATTATTGAGTATAGTTTTTCACACTATGTCTCTTTCCTTGCCTAAAGTTTGGCCAATCAATTATAGCTTTTTGCATGTATGTTAATGGATAGAATTGTCTTCTCAAGGCAACAACAAAATCATTTCAAGAGGTTAAGACCATATCATGTTTATTCATGTCCTCTTGAGTTTTGGCTTCCCACCAAATAAGTGCAACACTTTCCAATATTAATGAAGCAACCAAAATATTTGTGTCATCATCCTTGATCCCTTGTATCCTAGAATACACTTCAAGCTAACAAACCCAATTATCTAATATTTCAGCATTTACCTCTCCATCATACATAAGAAAATCAAACTTTATGTCAAGTTTTAGAAATGTAGTTTTACCATGACCTTTTGGAGAATGTGGAGGTGATTATGAAGGGCTTGTTGTGGAAGATGATGATGGTGAAGATGGTGGTAAGGATGGTGGTGTCAAAGGTGGTTTGTCACCATTCCCTCCATTACCTTTTGGATTTTTGTGCTCATCTCCTCCTTCTCCTTTTGAAGACTTATCTCCCTTTGGAGGATTGGAGATATCACCTTGCAACCTTGTGTTTCTCTCCTCATAGAGAAATTTCATAATTTGTGTCATACCAAAGAATGCTTTTATGAAATCCTTTTCACCCTCTGACATATTTTCAGGCTCTCCTTCATGTGACATGCTTGTTGAAGTTTCAGGTACAATTTGAGGTGAAATTTGTGGTGGATATTGTGGAAAAATTTCTCTCGTTGTCCTTGAAATAACTTGAGGACTTGCAACCACAAGATTTACTTCTCCTCCCTTGAGCTTCAACCTTGTAAGCATAAAAAACACTTGAAAAAAAATTAAACCCTCATAGCAACAAAGAAATCTAGCACTGATAGCAAACTAATATGTATATAAAAGCTTGAGGATTATGTCAAAATTTTCAAGTGAATAAATTAGGTTTTTTAGCCTCTTATTTCAAATCCTTAAACACATAAAAATGCATTAAAACTTCATTTTTTGCAGAAAATAGAAGAAAACATCACCATAATAGTAAACCAAAAACATCAAGTGATGAAGGAGTTCACCCCTCCTACGATACATCTCTTGTTCCATCTTCCAATGGTTGGGACTCTTTTATTATGATCATAAAATGGTGTTTAAATCAAGTTACAATGCTCAAATGTATCCAAAAATGTCTCCAATGGCTCCAGAATAGTCAAAAACCCTTGACTAGCCTCTTTCTACTCCCAAAAAGGCTAAAAAATGAATGAGTTATGCTTCAATGAAAATTTTGCACTATATGTCCTACAATTCACACCTTTCTGCAAATCGTCCTACAACTTTAGACTTTGTTGGTCACGTGGGGTGGCAAATTTCCCCCACGCCGATGAGATTTTCATCGTGCCAGGTGAAAAATGTTATCTACTTAATCCTTCTAACCATGGTTCAAAGGTCACACACTTGAATCAATGGGGGTCTACTCTTGCCCTTAACCAAAATTTTAGTGGCCACCAGGAGGCCACTTGATAGCCTCTGGTTTTCCCACGTGGTCCTCCCTGGTTGGTCCACGTAACCATACCATTAACCAATCAAATCTGTTGAAATTCAATCCACTTAAAAACCACCAATTTTCAGATAGTTGCTAGCCGATGGAGCCTAGTCACCATGCCATGTCAAGGTCCAGTAAACAATATAGACTAATGAATGTATGTCCCTGTACAACCCAAAAATAAATTTTTTTGTTATTTCCCAAAATGGATAGAACGCGATATCGGGAGCATCCGATGTTAGATTTGAGTGAAACAAGTTACGCCAGATTCAGAACAACGAGATCTATGAAAGCATGCCGGTTTAAAGCATTTTTGATAATTTTTAGTTTTGAGCATAAAATTGACCCACCGGATCAACTTAGTAGTGTATGTTTATTGTTTGGGCCTATGAATCCCTTGGCGGGATTGTAATAAAGCCTGATTGTATAGTTGAGGACTTGGGCCTAGAAATCCCTTGGTGGATTGTGGTAAAGCCTCAGGAAGCCCATATTGTTTTATTGTAAGTCCCACATTCATTCTTGGAATATGGCACGAGGGTGATTGGATGAAAGAAAGATTTGGTTCAACCCAATAAATGGTTGGGTGGTACGTGGAAGTCCCTGGCCTGGTTGCATTTTTCATATGAAAATAAGAGCTACTTTCCTTTTATGTATTATTTGTAAATGTGTTTTTTATTATGTGGTTATAATGGTTGTTCTATCATGTCGATATTTTGGTTATATGCTGGTTATAAGCATGTTTGATGACAAACTTGAGTTATGTCTCTCATCATGTTTTGTTTAGTAAATGAAATGTTAATGAATGCATGACCTAATTGATATATTACATCTATTAGGAGAGAGCATCAAACCTTCTTGACGATTCTCAGATAAGTATGAAGCCCCTATGCTCATATGTGTTTATATGACCTCTAGATTACATTTTCATGATGTGTTTGACGTAATGTATGTCATGGCTAGGCCTTTTTAGGTTAGGTCCTTGTTCACGTTTTTCACTATAGGCCTTGTTATCTTGTTATTTATCAGTTTTTAGAGTTTCATCAAGTTGTAGTAAGAGGCCTGAGCCTTGGCCCTGAAAAAGTGGCTTAGAATCCGAGGTCGCTGGCACAAAATTACCTGAAAAAATCTGCAGTCGCATTGATTCCCTTTTTGTGCATGAAAATATAAGGTTTTAGTCACATGGAGGGCTTGTCATGGGTGTGACTGGGGCTATAGTTCAGTCCAAAAGCAGTGTAACTAAGGGGTTTTGGATCATGGAGTGTGTGGTTAGCCCCTGGGGGTCCTGTAGCTTATGAGGAAGGTTAGTTTGGTTTTGGTTTGTCGATTCCACTTACTTAACTATACTTGGGGAGTTGAATCATATCATAGTAACTATTCATCACATGTTTATCCCAATGGACAGTCTAGCTTGGGTAAATGTGGGAGGAGGGTGTTACAAAGTGGTATCAGAGCGAGTTTCATTCTATTTTGGTGATGTCTAGTTTCCGTTCTCTTTGGATGATATCTGATCCCACATAGTGGTATCAGAGCATGGTTTAACACTTGGACTGGATGGGCATAATGTTTTTGTCATGCATGCAATTTGGTTGTCTATGTGATTGTATGCATTAATTGTGATAATCATTATTGCAGTTTGTGTCATCATGATGTTGTATGTATGTTATGGTGCTAATGTGTTGACTGAGAAAGAGCAGAAGATGCAAATTATCAAAGCAAGGTTTCCACACTAGACCTCGGGGTAAGAGTAGATCTTCATACATGTTTATATGTTTGGTGTACATTTATGATGGTTACTGGTTGTTATATGCATCATGGTTATGTACATGCATGTCATTCTATTTATGTTGTGGTTACATTCATGATAGATGCTAGTTGTTCAGTGCAGTCATGTGCACATTTTTCAGATAGTCATGGATGGTAGTTAACTTGTTGTTATATGTATTGTGGTCATATGCATGATTATTATGGTCATTGCAATTAAGATATTGATGTTATATGTATCATGCTAATCTGGATTGGACTTTGCAGATGACCATGGTTATGGTATTTAGGTATGAGTTGATATATTTGTCATATTTGTAGGCTTTAACCCTTTATAAAAATTATCTGCAAATTAATTCTTAAAAACTGAAAATAAACAATAGCGAGGCATAAAACATTAAACAAATATACATAGATATTTTTCCCCTGGATGCCATATCGGGTCTACCAGCTTGATTTTTCATTATATTCCTTTCAGTGTTACAACACATATATATACATGCTGAAGCATTCATAAACCCCAATCCATTAACCCTGGATTAGAACATAACTGTAGTTCCCTTGAGCGGATCTACAAAATACCAGGGGTCGAAAACCATCATGCCCCAAAGCCATGTGCAAAACCATGCACAAAACCATAGGGGGTTCGCCCACCTAAAATAGGGTCCAATTTTTTTTTTTCCAAGTGCAATGCCCCAGACCCTATGCAGGGGGCTACCCACGCCTTGCAAACCCCTAGAAAAGGGGGGCTGCTGCCCCCCCTATGACTCCCCCGCTGCGCCCAATGCAACGAACAGAAAGGACTTTCAACCCCCTGTGCATGCGACTATTCATGGAAAGAATATAACACATACCCAACATTCTCCCACTTGTTGTTTTCTTTTCACAGGGGGGCACAAGAGAACTTAGTCATTAGTCCAGCGCTACAACACCCATTGTTTCTCACACCAAGAGAACTTATGAGTGGTCACAAACTTCGTCAATGCATCTGCAACATTCTTCAAAGTGTCCACCTTTACCAACAACACCTTTTTATCCTCAACCATATCTCTTACAAAGTGATATTGAACATCAATGTGCTTTATCTTTGAATAATAAGCAGTGTTTTTAGCCAAGAAAAGTTCACTTTGGCTATCACAGTCTATCCTTATAGCTCGCTGCACCAACCATATACTTGAACACAATCTCTACAACCAAAATGCTTCTTTGCTTGCATTAGTGGCTGCCATGTATTCTACCTCTATAGTTGAAAGAGCCACTACAGGTTGTATTTCATGGAAATAATATAACACATACCCAAAAATATTGTGGCATACTAATATGGACTGACTTGTGAAGATGTGATAAACTCCCTTGAGATACATTGATGTATGATTTGATTATGTTGTCTATTTGGTTTATCTAATAAGGCATGTTTACAGGTTGTCTAAATGTTTGATTAATTGCATGATAAGAGTATGTTTCTATAATATTGCATGAATAAATGATCTTGTTTTAAGATCACCATGCTAATATAATATGTGCTACGCCAATTGATATGTACTTGAGTGTAAGTAGGTGATAGTTGCAACATTATGTCTTATGATTGTTAGTTGATTATTACATGGTTTTTATTATGTGTAAAGGTTGATTTAAAATTAATAAATATAATTCCTTGATCTTTGGAACATGTGACTTACATGTGTGAGAAGTTGTAGGGAAATATGCTTTTCATTAACATGACAAGGGAACAATTGATTCTCTTATATAACTAATAGATGGGCGATCTGATCGTAGATTATAAGACTCAACTGTAGTAAAGTAAAAAGTAAAATAAAGGATTTAGTTGAGAATTCCTTTGACTATGTTTGGAAACTACAGTTCTGAACGAATGAGTGCTTTGCATGAATACATGAAGTCTTCTTAACCTTGATTTCATCTGACATTATGTGGATATATTCTATATTCATGAACATGTATTTGACAGGTATATTAGCTAGTTTCTAGTTATAGATGGATTTGTCAAGGGATTGGAGTCCCTTGAGAAATGAAATATGTACATGTTCAGTTGTAAGACAATGTGCTTGGATCAACAAGTTAAGATAACTAGTATATTGTTATATTTACTTATGCACTGAAAATTGTACGTTTAATGTAGGGAATTTGACCTGTATATGAGGAGTATGATGTAGGGGATTTGGAAATTGTGAATTTTTAGCCTCTTATGTCAAATTATTAAACACATAACACATCCATTAAAACTTTAGTTTTTGCAGAAAATAGAAGACAACATCACCATAACAGTAAACAAAAAATATAAAGTGATGAAGGAATTCACCTCTCTTGGGCTACATCTCCTAGCCAAATTCCAATGGTTGGGCCTCTTTCATTATGCTCATAAAATCATGTTTACATCAAGTTATAATTCTCAAATGGCTTCAACAATGTCTCCAATGGCTTCAGAATATTTAGGGACCCTTGTCTAGCCTCTTTCTGCTCCCAAAAAGGCCAAAAAATGAATGAGTTATGCTTAAATGAAAATTCTTCAATATTTTTCCTACAATTTGTACCTGTCTACAAACCGTCCTACATTTTCAGACTTTGTTGGCCACATGGGGTGAAAATTTTTCCTCACATCGACAAGATTCCTGCTGCACCGGGTGCAAAATGTCTCTTTCTTAATCACGTCGGTAAACCCACTATCATGCTAAAAAGGTTCCAAATGGCCTCTCCTCTGCCATCGATTTCGAGCACGTCATACGTGTTTCCATTGGTTTTATTGACTTGACATGGGATTAGGTGCTAAACGCGGGTTTATGTGGTGGTTACTACTGAATAACCATGGAAATATTTACTGTGGAAATCCGCCATGTGAACACACCAATTGTTAACTATAACTGGTTCATAACCCACTCCAAACTGCACCATGAGCGTTGCATAAACCGTTAACATCCTCTACAATGTGAGCACTTGTTCAACCGCTGGTGTAGCCATTACAAAACCCATTGCACAATACTTGGATCCAAAAGGTTAACATAATTTGCCATGTGAACACAACTTTGAAACCAGACTTAACTGAAATGCATATAAACTTTGGATATGTAATGGTTTGGTTGTAATATATCCCCATTGAAATATTTATTTGCACAGACTTTGGGTTAATTGTGTAACATAAGGTTCGGTTGTTATGTCCTCCATGCTATATGGCTGCACCATAAAAATTTGGTTAATATTGCAACTTTGGGTTTTTATTAACATATCTCAGAGC
This sequence comes from Pinus albicaulis, assembly GCA_034641835.2. Classification (NCBI taxonomy): domain Eukaryota; kingdom Viridiplantae; phylum Streptophyta; class Pinopsida; order Pinales; family Pinaceae; genus Pinus; species Pinus albicaulis. The sequence goes on from CM076580.1 coordinate 1,118,702,634, forward strand.
CAGGGTTAGCCCCTAACCCTGTTCTGTGGACCGGGGTTAGGGGTTAACCCCAATCCCCACCCCTGATTTAAAACACAATAAGGTTTAAATAGGAGTGGACTCCCAACATGGTTAAGAAACATTATAGGCGAGATGGTAGATGGCTCTGATGTTTGTTTGGAGGTCATAGGATCGAATCACCTGGGGTTCGCTCTGGCCCTTAACCAAATTTTTAGTGGCCACAAGGAGGCCACGTGGCATCCTTTGGTTGGCCCACATGGTCCTCCCTAGTTGGTCCACCTAACCATGCCATTAACCAATCAAATCCATTCAAACTCTAGCCACTTAGAAACTACCACTTGTTAGACAGTTACTGGCCAAAGAAGCCCAGTCACCATGCCATATCAAGGTCCAGTCATATGGACTGTTGACTATGCAACCCTGTACAACCCAAATTTTTTTTTTGGTTTTTGTTTCCAAAAATTGACCGAACACGATATTGGGAGAATACGATGTCAGATTTAAGCGAAAAATGTTGTGGCAGATTCAAAACGAAGAGATCTACGCAAGTGCATTGGCTTTGAGATTTTATGAAAAAAATGAATTTTGAGCATAACATTGATTAAGCGGATTAGGATTGCATGGAAAAGGATACTTCCATGAAATCTTAAAGAAGGATCGGGTTGAGATTTCCCTTAGAAGCATTGGGAGCCTATGGGGATTGAGTCATGGTGTTTGTTGCTAGCTTTGTGATTTCAGTATTTTGTGATTTGGTTGTGGTTGGTTTGTGTCTTTGTTTATGTCTAGTTCATGATCATGCCACTTTGTTTGTGGTGTCATAATTCTATTTGTTTTCATGGTTTTATTATTGTTTTATTTTCTTATTTTCTTTCCTTTTATGTTTTGAGGGTTTTTGGAATTGGTTGGGAAATAGGAAATAAAATGAAGTTCGAGAAGAGTTGGATGAAATCCAACAGGTAGTGTAACACCTAGATGAATCTTGGTGCATGTATAAGGGAAGACGAAGGCAAGAGTATGACAACCAATTGAGTTTGTTGGGTCCATTGAGATAAATGGGTGATGGAAGAACAATCATGAGAAAGGTAGTGGGAAAGGTAAAGTAAATGGGTTTAAGGTAACAAATTCCTTGGGTAAGTTGGGAACTATTGTTCTCAATGTTGTGCATACTGTGCACAGATAAAGGGAGTTCTCTTAACTTTAACCTTATGATATCTCGTAATCATGTTATGATTATGATTATGATGATCTCTATATATCTATATATGTATGTACATATGTTGTTGTTTGATAGGGTCATTAGGGATCTTGATTGTTTTATGTTATCGTTTATATGTATATATGTATGTATGTATGTATGTCATTGTCTAACAAGGTTTTCAGGAATCATTCTTGTGTAGGAATGAATTCTTATGTAGGTGAATGGCATGAAGAGGTTCCTGGGTTATGAGGAATCAAATGGGAAGAGTATCCCTGATAGATCTATGTGGTTAGTATCATGTGGATATGAATAGATATTATGTGATTATACTATGTCAATGTTTCTGTTATGGAAATGCTATGCTGAGGGATACATCAACAAAATGGAGTTAGTGTGATTAGCGACATATTGGAACATGCATAGATGGTGGAAAGACATTGGAAGAAAGGCTGCTTGGTAGGGTCATTCTGGTCTCTAGATGTGTAGTACTACTATCATATATATGTTGTATATATTGCACCTGTGATGTTGTTTGCATGCGGTGATGTGTATACATGTTGTTGTGTACATGTTGTTTATGTCATGCTGTGTACATATATTGTTGTGTGCATGTTGGATATGCGGTGTTGTGTACATATGGTGTTGTGCGCATGTGGGATATGCGGTGCTATGTACATATGGTGTTGTGTGCATGTGGTGTTCTATACATGTGGTGTTGTGTACATGTTGTGAAAGTGGTGCTTTGTACATGTGGCATTGTGTACATTTTTTGCAGTTGGTGTTGTGTACATGTTGTGCAGTGATAGTAGGGTTTGCGGAATAAACCCCACTAATTACCCACATCACCATTATGGAGTCAAAGCTACTCCATATATGCACGCAGAAGCTTTAATAAATTGGTTTTCGGGTTTAAATCTCAAATATAACATATCATAATTTATATTTATACAGATTGACATACTTCGATGAATCCCTTCAACAAGCGGCTTCAAACTATTCCCTACGGCATCACATTCCCTTATCGCAAACTAGTAGCATCGCAAATCCGAAACATATCACAATTTTGCGGATTTAATGATTTCACAGATCGCAGAACATGCCACTTCGCAAATCAACAAATATAGCATTTCGTACATCAACGATATTTCACTTTCCAAGATTCTCCTATCATATGCGATATGCGATCACATTGCACCAAAATATCGAAACTTTAGGCTTCATCGCAAATCGGAAAATATTAATATCGCATATCGGAACATATAACATATCGCATATCAGCTCTTCACACCTTTAACTTCTGTCACACTTCGACAAACCAAAAACTTACCTCGTCGCACTTTTCCAATATTCAATTCCTTTGATCGCCACAATATCTTATCACATGCGATGTGCAATATTTATCACATCGCATAGATCTTAAACTTATCAAAATTCGACACTTTCAAAATTTAATCTATGATGAGATCTAAATTGTCGATCTTCAAGATGATATTTGCGATTTAATTAGAACCGTCCATTCTCTCCTTTGGATTTTTTTTAGGGGTTTTATGCCTTAATCATTTCACTTGTTTGTTCAAATTTCACTGCTCTGCAACTCCGTCTCTTCCACGACTACTCCTTCTTGGGCTTTCTCTTCTTGTTTTCACTTAGATCCATGATTATCCATTGTTGCACACCTTGCACGTTGTCTCAAGCTAGAATACAAAACACCATTCTGTATTACTTCTCCAAATCCAGAATTCGTGATTTGTTTCTTACTCGACCTGCACACACATCTGCTTGCTCCAGATTGGAATCACACAGATTCTACCCATCCATTAAGTCTTTTGTCTCTTAGAAAGACTCATATATTCAATTAGAATTCATTCCCAATGGTTTATCACACAAAAACCATAATTTCTCAGTTACGGATCACTCAAAATGTAAAATGAATGACACACAATCAAAATGAATTCGATTTCCTCATTAATTAAATAAATGTATAGATACAAATAAAAAAAACCTGTTTACAATCTGGCTTTGGCCTGATGCACCTTTTACATGGCCTTCTATCTTCTACAAAACCCTCTCTATCTCTCGGCTCTCACCTCTCTACTCTATCCTTGGCCTAATTTATTTGTTAAATTGGCCTCTCCTCTCTAACCTGATTTTCATTATTTTTAATTGGTCTCTGCCTTCCTTCGAGGCTTACAATGAATTTATAATTACAATAGAGCTTATCCATCCCTCACTCAACACCTATAGACTTGTAACCACTTATATTCTCAGAAAATCTTTCCTATCTCTAATTTACGACTAATATAATCTCTGAGCATAAATAGAAAATATATTCTCTAAATATCCCTTTTTTCTATGGATATGTTTACAAAAGTCATCTAGAATATCCCCTATCTATGTTTTCTATGAATTTAAACATTTTACAAGAGAATACTACAATATTTACAACTTGACCCCTCCTTGGGTTAATCAAACAATTTAAATTTAATTTGAGTGCTAATGCTCCTGCATCAGACTCCCAAAGTAAAAAAGAATCATGATCTCTAGATCATGTGTTCCAATCTTTGTCCACCTGGATCCCACACTTTGTTCTTCAGTGATCTCTTTGCTCCTTTCAACTGTTATCCGTGTACTCTGCTACCTTTTATTGCTGCTCTTGGTGTCCATATCTTCGTTTGTAACACTCCGTTGAATTTTCCTTCAATATTTGCTATGGTCTAGCTTGTTGAGTCAAATTATACTTGTATAATTTTCCAATATAAATTTTCAACCCAGGAAGGTAAACTGATGAGATGCAGTGCACAATATACGCATGCTGATTACTGCAAGTGTTAATTAATTATACAAATAAAAACTAATGCTTCTTTCCCGTGTCAATGCTACCGCAACAAAGGCTATGGAGTGGCATACATCATCCCTCTATATCACTTAAGATTGCTGATATTCACTGTGAAAAGATAAATATCAAACAAAAATCAACAACTCATGCTGCTTTCCTGTATCAGTACTATTGCAGCAATGGTTATGGAGTGACATATATCATCCCTCTATAACACCTGTGTTTGCTGATATTGATGCAGGAAAGATAGACAAAATCAATCCCAATCAAGAGTCAAACTTAAAAAGCATGAATCCAAGCATTGGCTAAATGAAAAGAGCTCATCAACATAAAATATTAGTTCACTTAACCAGTCGACAATTTGCTGTAGGAAATACAGAAAGGAAACACTAGATGCTAAATGAAATTATTAATGCATAATTAAAACATAAATAAACGCACACTCTGCTGCGGGAGTTGTGAGCGAAGGGGGCCCTCCCTCACTCACAAATCCTTCAAAGATTAAAGAAGTTCCTTAGGAAAATAAATAGAACATAAATGATTTTATTAATTTGAAATGATAGTCGATTATAGTTTGATATCGTGCTCTATAAAAACAGCTTCCAACCCAACCAAAAACTCCTTGTATAAGCAAATTACATCTGATTTATACATTTCTGGCAGCCCATATTTGGATTTAAACAAAAAAAATTACTAAACTAAGCCTAAAACCCATAATACAGATATAGATTGACAAAGTAAACTGCTGTTCAGTCTAATCCATAATCAAAGGCATGGATTAGACCATTTCTGTTGCGCGGCTGAAGTTGTCTTCCCATGTAGGCATGAAAAAAAATCATCGATCTCGCTGCAGGAATTTCGGCTGTATGAACTGTCTGTGGGATTGGCGGAACTGTTTGAATATAAAAAATCTGCGTATGAGTCCAAGGCTAGTTAGAGAAGTAATGCAATAATGACACAACCAGTTCAAAGCATGCTTGAAATTAGATAAAATGACACTTCTAATGTTGTTTCAACATACCTTAGACCTATGATACCCTTTTTAGCCAAAATTAAATGACATAGCCAGACTATGTATAATTAAAGAGAAAAAAGATGTCAAACATGGGGGAAGCAAGGCTTAGTATAGGTCGCAAAAATAGGTAAAGTTCAAACTTAACATCTCCCCCACACCAAAACTCTTGCATGTCCCTATGCAAGCAAAGCTGAAGAAGTCTTCAACATAAAGCTAATTTTTCACCTGGGGTGCAACCACTACAGCCAGGTGATTTAACTGAGCCCGACTAGATTCTGTTTGAATATGTCCTCTATACTTCTTAGTCTTCCTCTTCAAGTGGTCAATCTGGGCCTGCTTCATTTTCATGATCCAGGCTACCTTTTCGTGCCAGTCTTCGTGCTCCTACTACATCTTGTGGCTATTTTCTTTTAGAGTCGCATTCTCTGCTTTCAAGAACCGTTCTAAAAGGGTAAGTTCTTTGATAGTTTCCTCCATCATTTGTCGATATTGTTTCTTTAATGTGGTCACCACTCCCTCATTACGCCCTTATGAGGATTGGGGCATGCTCACATCCTCCTGTGACTTCATGGCTTCGTTCTGACTTCCCTGTAGTGAGGGGTTTGGAAAGGACACAATGTCCTAGTCAATGAATGTAGCAGGGTTCACCTTTTATTATCCCTTGGGCTGGTTGCGGGACTTCTCTGTCTTTTTATTTTTAGCTGGTGCCCCCTCTTTTTTTATATCCTTGATGGCCAGTTGGACAGCCTGGCTTCTGGTATACAGTTTTGCAGGGGTCAAAGGCCCCTTCTACCGAGAGCTCTTCTCAAAAGTTTCAACGGTCACCACAACTTCATCATCCTCATCATATTTTCCCACCTTTGGTCCATGTGTCTGTGGTTTCATTTTTGGCTTCTCTTCAAGTTTCTCTTCCTTGACCCCTAAAGAGTTAGAATCTCCATCCTCCACAAAATGATTTTCTTGCAGAAAATCTTCCCTGGTCTTCTTATGTTTCTGCAGGACCTCCACCAGAATAATATTTATCGGCCCATGATGGTAGAGGTTTTCCTCTATGTGGGAAACCCTCTCTTTTGCGGCCGAGGATATCTTGATCAATGACATTTTTAAATAATAGGGAAAATTTAAAGGTTTGTCTTGGAATTGTCTAAGGAGCCTGATATGAAACAGGAAAGCAAGGCCAAACCGAACTTCACATGTAACATATTTCTACAGGAAAAATAGTAACTGACAGTACTTACGCCTTAAGAATTCTGTAATATCGCAAAATCGGGACAACTAGCAAGGCATGACTGGAAAATGTATTTTCCAGTAATGGTTGCTACAGGAATTGAAACCAAGACCTGGATCCCTTAGAAAAATATGTCTAAGTGATAAATCCAAGAGGAGGCTCCAAATAAATCCTTTTAAGTGGGTTAAATAGATCTCCCACACTTAGATGTCCTCAGAAAGTGCCCGATGAGGGACCGCAACAATTCTTGAGCAAGAGATGAAATAATAGCGTTATTTTAGTAAGCCCAGGCACATGAAGATGTAGATAGCAAACACATGTATATTATAGTAGCAATGTTGTACAAATCCTTGAGGAAGAATTCACTCAAGCAAAGTAATATAGCCTCAATGGAAGAAACACATGATACATGGAAAACACTGCTACATGAGAGAAACCATGGCTATAACAGTGCAATTTATAAGAGACACTGCAACATATAAAATTAAAATAAAATGATATGGCAATATCAGCTCAAGAAATGTGGGGGAGCAAGCTCTCAACCCCTGAAAATTAAAATACAAGAATAATACACAATCCTTAGAAGGATTGGCTGCAATACATGTACAAATGGAAAATCTGCAGAAATGCCAGAGTTGTTGGGCAGCAGATACAACTTAGAAAATAGAAGGAGATGGCTAAAGGTGATGATCAATATGAAATGAAGCTCCTCCAACAGATCCCTCAAGTGATAGGCTGATCCTAACACTGAAGATCTTGCCTCCCAAAATGGTGGTGCAACCCCTCACTGCATATATGCATTGAAATAACGTAGTATGGAGAATGGACTGTGCTATCTATGATGGGAGATGCTTGGCCTTGATGCCAAGATGTAAAAATAAGCTCTGAAACCTCCTTCACTGATATCCCAGAGATATAGGAACTCCCTTCTCTGAAATACAAGCCAAGGAAAGGTGTTGTGGAACCCTGCACTGCAACACGCAACAACACTACATTATACTTCAGCAGAAATAACGCAGTGACTGATGGTAGTGGCTTTGGCCTTGAGCCAAGATGTGGAGAAATGAAGTGCAATCCTTCAAGAGGCCTCTCAAGAAGGAGAGGAAATCCTAAATAGGAATCCCTCGTGCTAAGCAGCACTACAACTCAGCTAAACAGCCAGAGACTACAAATAGTCTAATCAGACAAATGATCAAATGCTCAAAGATGTCTCACTATGGTTGCCTCTTCCTCCTTTTATGAAAGTGAATCCCTCTTTGCCTTGGACCCCACACATTAGGGTTTCTTCCAAAAATAATATTCCTCCCTCTCAAACTACGCTGTCTTCTCATGTAAGCTACACCTCTTAGGCAACGCTGTTGACTTGGTCAAACTTGACCTTGTCCTCATGCAATTGCCCCCTTTTCACACTGGAAGGTGAAAAATTAAGCTGCTCCATTGATCCTTTTCACACTATTAAGGATCTTATTCCTACTCACAGGCCTTTTACCCATTTTATTCACCTCCTATATGAAATAAGAAAAAATTGATATTCCAATTTGCCGCTTGCAAATTTTGGAATATTACAGTCCTCCCCTCTCAAAGATTGCTTGTCCTTAAGCAAGTGCAAGGATAGATTGAGTTCTCTTCTCCTCTCCCTGTAGCATCCCTGTGTGATGATCTTCTCCAAGGAAAGTGATGCTATCTCATCAATCAAGCCTCCACATTTCCCCTCCTCAGCATGCAAGTTAGCTATCAAGCCATCATCATGTAACGGTGAAATACTCAAGAGGATAGCAAAGTGATGTCTAGAGGTCCCTTTGAAGAATGGGATCTGAAATATAATAGGAAATATCTTTCCCATATGTATCCTCCATCTCCAAGCTATGAGCCATGCAAAATGAGTCACATCCCAACTAGGCAACTCCTGAAAGCTGTCATCCACCTTTGGCTCCAGCAAAGTAGGTGGGATGAAAATCTGCACATGGTAGACTATGTAGCATATCCCACACTATCCATCTCTCCACTTAAGATAAGTGTAGAGTGTTTGCTGATCCTGGGCTGCAATAAAGTTGCCCTCAAGTGGCAAGATGAGGACTAGACCTCCAAATATCTCTCCTCCAACGCTGCAAATCATGCTGGCCCAAATATCCCCATATATGATGAGTTGGAAGTCATCATCATATGGCATCTCATCCATCATATGGCTCACCTCATAAAGAGACAAATGTGTTATCAAGGTAACCATATCATGTCCCATGTTCCCCTTAGAACATGTAGTGCAAAAAGTGTGAGGAATTTCTCCCTCAAAGGACACATCCACACAATGTGTCTCTCTCCCAAGCATGCTCTCATAAAGACAGAAAAAATAGAACCATAGGGAGAAAATATGAGAATCATGCTTGTTTCCATATGCAATAAATGAGAAGGACAATGGTCCCTCAAGTGCAACCAACACAGCTTGACCCTCAACTACAATAGAGACTAATAAAATGAGTGGCTTGTCAACCACCTTCCTGCTTCTCCAATCTCCTCATAAGTATAGAGGAAGTGAATAATGTAAGGTGTACAATGATCATGTCCTCCATAACATATATTTTCCCCAAGTCCTCCTAGGGAATGCCCATCAATCATGCCTATGGCCTCAACTAGACCATGAAGCTCTAAATAAGGAATTCTCCTCCTTGGAGAAACATCCTGCACATGTATGGTTAAGGGACATATACATACATCATATAAATGCTCATGTAAACAAAAATGAATACCCTTACCATACTCTCTGCTCATACAAATGGAGTGGCTCATAGATGAGTCTCCTCTCATCTTCAAAGAGAAAAGAGGTGGCTGTGCTAACCCTCCTGAAGAGTCATGTATCTCCTCCATATGCATCTGGTCTATGCATCTCCTCATATGATGATATATTTCCTCCTCAAAGCCCATCCAAAAATACCCCTCCATGATGGTGTGGCATGCTCTCACAGAACAAGTGGGACTGAAAAGGAAATCCTCTCGAGCTGCTTGTAGCAACTTCTCCTTGAGCTTGGAAGCTCTAGGAAAGAAGATCCTACCATGATAGTAGATGAACTCATCTCTGATTGAGTATCCCTCCTCATGCAACTAACAATCCAAGATCATGCAAGTAAAAATATCCTTGGAATAATCCACCAACAGTTGGGAGCTCCTATATGGATCTATCCTCCATAGTGACAGCACTGATGATCTCTCATGACGAACATCTGTCATATGGTCATCCTTTTCTCTGACATATCCCATGCCAAAGATGCAAGTTGGAAGGCTTCCATCCTTCCCTTGCTGCTTTTGCCACAGTGCAAAATCTGAAATGGAAGTGGGTACTGATGATGCTGAGGGAATGTTCCCTCTCTCCTTGAGTCTACCCTAGACTCCCAGCTATGTATCAAGCTCTACCAAGGTCTCCACCCTCCTAAAATCCATGAGTGGTGCCCCAACATGTGAAGCATCCATCCTCCTATGCTGATCCAGTGGTCTCCCCGGCAAAATGTCTCCATGCAATGAGACATCATCATCAAGAGATAACTGAATAAATGAATCGAAATAATTCTCTATGCTTCCACTACACAATCCAATCACCTTCTTAGGTGCATCAACCTCCAGAAATGAATAGGGATGTGTACTCCTCATCTCATGATGCTGGGTATTCTCCCAACCTTTTCCTTGTGTCTCCATGGTTCCACACCTCCTCAACAATGGCACAGGTAAAACATGAGTTGTGCCTTGATCTCCACACATGAGAATCTAGGGCCTTTCTTACAAAGATGCAAGCATCCCTCTATTTGGAGCAAGAGCTCCTCCTTCCTCTACATGAGGCACTAGATGATCTCTAGGCATGACAACGCTGTTGCCGTCAATATCTGCAACATGAATGGGCAACTCTCCAATGATTGGATCCCTTTTTGAAAAAGAGATCTCCATGCTCCTTTGCTCAAAGGTGTGAGATGGAAGCATCTCTTCTGGCAAAGTATGGTGCAAGTTTTCATGCAAGGGTTTTGTTTGAGTTTTCTTGTTTTACTCCACCATATGTGTTTCATGAATCCTTCTACTAAATATTTTCACTAATGCCTTAGTGAAACTATCATAGGATGCAATGTTCACATTTCTCAAAGAAAAGGATTCAAAGATCCACTGGGCATAGGCCTTACCTCTCATATGCAGCACTGCAACTTTGATGGATTCTGCTATAGGAATGTGGTGGTGCTGCAAAAAGGTATTTAACTCCTCCACCCAAGGTTTGGATGAACATACAGGTGAACCTTCAAAGGTAGATAGATGAAATCCATCCTGCTGCTCTCTTTCTTTCACCTTCATCTTGCAAAAATCTGAAAAACTGAGATGATCTCAGAATTTCTGAGTTTGAGACTCATAATCTTTCAAGAAATCAATAAGGGTTTCCCTCATAGCAACCCCTTCTTCTCTTTCCATCTTCCTTCCGACAATCCTGGGCATGTGATTGCGCTGAGTATTAGGATGTGTAGCTACTTGCTCACACTCCTCAAATCTAGAGTTTGCTTTTGATTCAAACTCTCTTGGAGATTATTCATGCATCTCCCTCTGGATCTTCTTGAAATCCTCATGAATAATATGTATAGATATAGGAAGAATATTTTTAAGCTTATCCCATTTTTCTTCTCCAAAAGATGGGGTCTTCTTCCTTCTTATTTCTTTGTCTCCTTCTCAATGAGAATAGGAAGTGCAGGGTTCTTCCTCTTCTTTCTGCTTATCCTCCTTGGGGAGGTTCTTCATGGACCAGAAATATGATGAGATAAAACCCATCGTCTTCAATTTTCTTATCTTCTTGGGCTTAGACTCACAAGCTAAGCCAAGAAAGAAGCTTTGATACCACTATAATATCCCAAAATCGGGACAGCTAGCAAGGCATGAGTGGAAAACGCATTTTCCAGTAATGGCTGCTACAGGAATTGAAACCAAGACCTGGATCCCTTAGAAACATATGTCTAAGTGCTAAATACAAGAGGAGGTTCCAAAGAAATCCTTATAAGTGGGTTAAACAGATCTCCCACACTTAGATGTCCTCAGAAAGTGCCCGATGAGGGACTGCAACAATTCTTGAGCAAGAGATGAAATAACAACGTTATTTTAGTAAGCCCGGGTGCATGAAGAAGTAGATAGAGAACAAATGTATATTATAGCAGCAATTTTGTACAAATCCTTGAGGAAGAATTCACTCAAGCAAAGCAATACAGCCTCAATGGAAGAAATACATAATACATGGAAAACACTGCTACATGAGAGAAACCATGGCTATAACAGTGCAATTTATAAGAGACAATGCAACATATAAAATGAAAATACAATGATATGGCAATATCAGCTCAAGAAATGTGGGGGAGCAAGCTCTCAACCCCTGAAAATGAAAATACAAGAATAATACACAATCCTTAGAAGGATTGGCTGCAATACATGTACAAATGACAAATCTGCAGAAATGCTGGAGTTGCTGGGCAGTAGCTGCAACTTAGAAAATAGAAGGAGATGGCTGAAGATGATGATAAATATGAAATGAACCTCTTCCAATAGATCTCTCAAGTGATAGGCTGATCCTAACACTGAAGATCTTGCCTCCCAAAATGGTGGTGCAACCCCTCACTGCATACATGCACTAAAATAATGTAGTATGGAGAATGGACTGCGTTGTATATGATGGGAGATGCTTGGCCTTGATGCCAAGATGTGAAAATAAGCTCTAAAACCTCCTTCACTAATCTCCCAGAGAAATAGGAACTCCCTCCTCTGAAAGACAAGCCAAGGAAAGGTGTTGTTGAACCCTCCACTGCAACACCCAGCAACACTACGTTATACTTCAACAGAAATAACGCAGTGACTGACGGTAGTGGATTTGGCCTTGAGCCAAGATGTGGAGAAATGAAGTGCAATCCTTCAAGAGGCCTCTCAAGAATGAGAGGAAATCCTAAACAGGAATCCCTCGTGCTAAGCAACACTGCAACTCAGCTAAACAACCAAAGACTGCAAATAGTCTAATCAAACAAATGATCAAATGCTCAAAGATGTCTCACTATGGCTACCTCTTCCTCCTTTTATGCAAGTGAATTCCTCTTTGTCCTGGACCCCACACATTAGGGTTTCTTCCACAAATAATATTCCTCCCTCTCAAACTGCGCTGTCTTCTCATGCAAGCTACACCTCTTAGGTAGCGCTGTTGACTTGGTCAAACTTGACCTTGTCCTCATGCAATTGCCCCCTTTTCACACTGGAAGGTGAAAAATTAAGCTACTCCATTGATACTTTTCACACTATGAAGGATCTTATTCCTACTGATGGGAATTTTACCCATTTTATTCACTTCCTAGATGAAATAAGGAAAAATCAATATTCTAATTTGCTGCTTGCAAATTTTGGAATATTACAAATTCCAGTGGAATTCCCTTACTCCAGTCGGGGTTCGAATGGTCCTTCTACAGGAAAGCTGTGCACATGTCTTTGTTGAAGTGGAGGTTTTTAAACCACCGCTCTCCATCTTGCGGGATCCCACATGCCCTTGCCACCAGTTCTTCTGTCAACCTGAATTGGGTGTTCCCCACCTATTCTTTGTCCCTATTTAAGTTCAAGGAAAAAAATTTGGTTAATTCATAATTATGCCCACTGAACCTTTGAAAGAAAGGCAGCCATCCTGCCTTTTCTATTCTCACCTTGCTGCGAGGATTAGATTCTAGCAGCGCGAGACTCTGAGGCTCGAATATGACAGGGGCTCAAATATTAGTCATGGTGGAGGAGAAAAATGGACAGGTAGGGGAAAAAAATGGACAGGTCAATTACGGATAGAAAAAATAGAGAAAATGTGGGTTGTGGGGATGTGGTTCGAGACTTATGAAATAGTTTGATAGTGAGAGGAAATAAATCGAAAATACAAAGATTTTTTCAGTGGCAGGTCGTGATCATGATTGCTATCATGATCCAACTTGCATGATAAATCTCGAAAGTACAAAAGCTGCCAGTGAAATGATGACAGGTCATGTGATTAATGTCGTAACGGCACATGGTTGCAAAGGGTTACCATAGCCTTATATATGCAAAAAAAAATTAAAAATTAAGTGTCATTATACCTTTACTTCGAGAGCCTTATCATTGGCTGTATGTTACCTCTTACCACTAATGGTCCTATCCTTGATGACGTAGCCTAATATTGTAATGATAACCTATTACATCAGACATATAATCCACAACCTTAACCACATAATGACTTGTTAATAGTTTATTGCATGATTTTAATCTATGTTCTGTTTAATGAATTTTTTTTTCCTTTTCTCTTGTCTTTTTAGGAAATCCAGGTGCAGCTGTGTCTAACAATTGTTCTGCAGGAATTAAGAACTGGCTATCGAATGCTCTACGGGAATTAAAACTATGACTGTTGAACATTCTACAGAAATAACTGTTAAATACTCTTCAAGAACTGAACTGCAACTAATGAAAATTCTATAGGAATTAAAATAACTGTGAACATTCTTCAGGAAGTCAAAATTGCAACTGCTGAAAATTCTGCAGGAATTGAAGTTGAATCTGCAGGAACCGCTCTCTCCACCCATTGTGTACAGTCCATTGCACATGAATGAATGTGTAGATGTCGAATGTGCAATGGGCTCATTGGATTACCATTCATTGAGGTCAAATGTTAACCAATGCGAGGTCCATCACCATTAATGAGAGTGAGGACCAAGGTACCTTGATGCATCCTATCAGGTGTGAATATATGAGTTGTTGTCGAACCCCCTGTAGGATCCAGTAGTAAAGAAGCCATAATGATTATCCATTACCATTGGAGAGATAGCCTATCATTGGGGCATACAAGCTTCAAGGCATCACAAGGCTCTAATCCTGTACCTAGATAATTTATTGATGTTGATGGGCCAGAATTGTTGGAAGGAAAGCCTCAAGAAATCCCACATTAGTCCAACACGAGAAATCCATAGATTAACTGGAAAAAAAAAATTATTGAAATGATCCCAAGGGATCTACTGACTTGTGTTTTTAACGAGCCCAGGGTAGTCCATGCTCGCTAGATTTCAATTTTAGAGAGTCTGAAATACTGAAAAAGAAGACTCCAAGGGGTTCCTTTTTTCATGAATAGTCCATTGGCCCCGGAAAAAGGAATAAACCTATACTCAATATACATTCCTCTCATGGTTTATCAAGCATGAGGAGGAATAGAGTGAGCTCATTACATCATCAGGAAAGTCAGGAAGAGATAGTGGAAGGAAGGATCCCTTCCCTCACCATCTCCAGCTCTTTCTTCTTCACAATTTCCTTCACAAATTCCTCCTTGGATTGGGGTTTTTGGTATAGCTTGAGTCTGTGCCCGTTCACCAAGAAGGTAACATTCTCATCATCAATAGTTTTAATCCAAACAGATCCATTATCAAAATATTTCTCAATTTCATAGGGTCCTAGCCAATGTGTGTTAAATTTTCCTTTAAAGTTTTTAAATTTAGAATCATACAATAATGCCCAGTCTCCCTCTTTGAACTGCTTCTTTTTTATGTATCTGTCGTACCATTTAGCCCTTTTGTTGTTGGATCAAGTCAGTATGTTGAAAAGCATCTTGCCTAATCTCATCTGATTCGTTGAGCTGCAAGATTCTCTGTTTTTTTGCTTCATCGAAGTTCATACCCAAGTCTAATGCCATTCTAAAGGTTTTGATCTAAAATTCAATGGAGAGAAAAACTTGTTTTCCATACACTAGGTTATATGGAGAAAAGCCAGTGGTACCCCTCCATGTGATCCGGTAAGCCCACAACGCCTCAAGAACTCTGTCAGACCAATCCTTCTTATGTAATTGAATTGTTTTGGTAAGGATTGTTTCCAGCACGTTGTTGATTGATTCCACCTGCCCATTGGCCTGTGGATGATAAGGGGTGGAATTTCGGTGGGTGACCTGATATTTTTGTACAATTTCCTACATAATCGTAGACACAAACTAAGCACCCCAATCAATAAATATTTCCCTAGGTACTCCAAATCTTACAAAAATATTATAGAAAAGAAATTCTACCACTGCTATTTCCGTTGCTCTAGGTAGTTCTTTTGCCTCCACCCACTTTGTCACATAATCAGTACAAACTAAAATATACTTCTTACCTTTTGATGGAAGGTTGATGGGACCTACAAAGTCAAGAGCCCACCTCTCGAATGGTTCTATGAAAACCTGTGGCTGCAAAGGCATCTCATCTGATTATACAGGCTGCCCCATTCTTTGGCATCTATTACGCTTTTGAACATACTCCTTTGCATCCTTGAAGAGGTCTGGCCAGTAATAACCTGAACAAAGGATCTTGTAAGTTTTCCACTTTTATTTAAATCTCCTCCACATGGTTCATCATGGCAGGCTCTTAAGATGTCATAGATCTCATCTTCTCTAACACACTTGCGAATAATCAAATCAGCCCCTGTGAAAAAAATATCTCCCCTAATCCAATAATAATCAACACTTTTCCTAATGATTCTCTTTTTCTGATTAGAAGAAGAATAAGGTGGAAAATTTCCTGTAGCAAGATAATTGGCCATGTCTACAAACCAAGGTGTTTTAACAGAGATGGAAAACAATTTTTCATTTGGAAAGTTATCATTAACGGGAAAATCCTCAGCTACATGATTAAGCCTAGATAAGAAATCAACTACCTGATTTTGTTTTCCTGGCCTATCCACTACCGTGATGTCAAATTTCTGCAGCAGCAGCAACCACCTAGTAATTCTGCCATTAGTGATTGGTTTATTCATGAGATAATGAATAACAAAATTATCTGTGTGCACAAAAAATTCATAACCCGTGATGTAATGTGTAAACTTATTAATAGTGTAAATTACAACAAGGAGCTCTTTTTCAGTCACTATATAATTCAGTTCTGCAGGAGTTAAATTTTTACTGAAAAAATAGATAGCATGGGTGACAGGATCCTCCTTTTGACCCAATACTGCTCCTATGGATGTATCAGAGGCATCAGTGGAAATATGAAAATGCAGATTCCAATATGGGCCTTGTAAGATAGGTGTTGAAGAATTTTTTTCCTTGATTTTATCAAATGTAGCTTGACATTCATCATTCCAATGAAATTCAGATTCTTTAGTCAAAAATTTAAATAATGGAGAGGCTACCTTTGTAAAATTTTCAACAAACCTCCTATAGTAGCCTGCATGTCCAAGAAAACTTCTAACTCCCTTTTGATTAGTTGGTGGGGGCAGTTTTACAATAACCTCAATCTTTTCTAGATCAAACTTGATTCCTGCAATAGAAACATGATGACCCAAACCAATACCTTTAGTCATAATCATAAAAAAATTTTCAATACTTAACGAAAGATTATTTTCTCTACATCTCTACAAATTTTTTCCAAGATTAAGTAAAGCTTCTTCAAAAGTATCACCCATAACTGTAAAATCATCCATATAAACTTCTATGCAATCATGCAAAAGATCAGAGAAAATCCCAAGGACCGCCCGCTGAAATGTGGCCAGTGCATTGCATAGACCAAATGGTAAGACTTTGTATGCATAAGTACCCCAGGGACATGTAAATGTTTTCTTTTCCTGATCCTCTGGAGCTATCCTAATATGATTATATCCATTGAATCCATCTAGGAAGGAAAAGTATTTTCTCCCTGCGAAAGTGTCCAGTACTTGGTCTATAAATGGTAAAGGGAAATGGTCTTTTAATGTAGCTTTATTTAATTCCCTATAATCTATGCACTCGCCATTTACCATTTTTCTTTGGGACAATGAATAGTGGGTATACCCACTGGCTATCTGAAATAGGATAGTTGAATCCTACATTTAACATCTTTTGTAATTCATCTTTTACAATTTCTCTTAAATCAATGTTCATCCTCCTTTGTGGTTGTATTACGGGCCTAGCATTTTCTTCTATATAAATGTGCTGAATGCATGTGTTTGGGTGAATGCCTCTCATACCGGTATATTTCCATGCAAATGTGCATGAAAAATTTCTGAATGTTTGTTTTAATTTCTTTTCTTGTTCAGGAGTTAAGACATAATTAATGTTTAAATATTTTTAAGGAAAATTTTCTACTACCTTACTCCCCCGATTCAGACATTGAATATGCAGGAAATGAAGATAAGAGGGCTGAATGTAATTCAGTAGCTGAACTATGTTCATAAAAATCCTGTAGATCAGTAATGATATCTAAATTATGATTAGATTGTCCTTTTAACTGCTGCGGGAAATCAATATTAGAAGTACAACAATTTATTAGATATTCTTCAGAATTTTCCTTAAGACTCATGGGGCTATTGTTAAAAATGGTAAGGTACCTTCCGAATCATGTTCTTCTTCCTCTTCTTCAACCCATTGTGTGTTTTCTGATCTCAAGAGGGGTTCAGTAGGGGGGTACAAGTTAATTTGCTTTTTTTAAGCCCCGTGAGTGATAGTCATGTTTCCAGATCTACATCCACTGTAGCTAACCACAGTCTCCCCAAGATCAATGGATGCCCTCCCAAGTTAGTTTTAGGTTGGAGAACATAAAAATATGTAGGATACTCCCAGGAATCTAATGAGATGAAAATGTCTTCTAAAACACCCTCTGGCTTTACCTTAGACCTATCTGCTAATTCTAACATGGTAGGAGTGGGTAACAAGTCAAAGGATCCTATATGCGACAAATTTTCCATAGTCATCACATTGATGGTTGCACCTAAATCAATCAAAGTGTTCTTTATGGTATATCCCATTGATAAAGGTGGTCACCATAGGGATTCCGGGATCCACATATTTTTCAGTAACAAATCCGGTAGACATTAAACTTGCAAGATTTCCACCTACTTGAATGGTTGAGGGTTACTTCTTTTGTCTACCTGGTTGCTTGGTACATAGTTCCCTCACTGTTTTAGCATATATTGGGATGTCCTTTATTTCTTGCAGCAATGGGATATTGATGCATATGTTTCTTAGTTCGGATACAAGATCAACTTTGGGTTGTTTTTCTTTGATTTCCATTTCCAACCTCTACAGAAAAGGAGGCTAGACTATATGAGATGAGGAAGATTCTTGTGGCCTTGAGGTAGATGATTTTTCTGGTTCAGGTGTGGTTTCCTCTTCAGGCATCTCTAAGGTATCTTCCTCTACAATCTCCTTAATTATTTCAGGTTGATTCACCACTCTTCTCGACCTAAGGTTGATTTCCTACAGCTGCATAGGTAATTCCCGCAACTATATAGGGAACTCCTGTAACACAAGAAGAGGAATTTCCTGCAAAGACACAGTAAATTCCTGTAAAATAGGAACATAAACTTCCTGCAGCGGCTAGGATGCAATATAGTAGGTAGGAAAAGTGGGATAAGTGACCAATCCAATGTTGTGAGTAGATCAGACAGTTTTATTTTTGGGGTTAGACATTTGTTGAGTAGGAATTTGTGTGGGACAAGGTTGATTTGGTGGAGCAGTCAATTGAAGCTGTTGTTGTGGTTGTATCATTTTTTGCAGTGTGGGTTGTAAATAAAAGTTTTTATGTGGGAAACTCCATGTAGTCGGATAAGAATAGTTCCTCTGCCAAGGCTGTTGAGGAGGCCAAGGCTGCCAGGGCATTGGAATATTCCACATCTGATTTTGAGCATAAGGAAAATGAAAATTTAACTATGACATACCTACAGGATGTAGTTGCCATGGTCTTTGAGGTGCCATTACATAAAGTGCATTGAAAACTCCTTGATCTACTATGTATGCTGCCTTAATTTCAGGTAGAGAAGGAAATTGATCAATGGAATGCTCAGCCTCACAAATTCGACATACCTCGATACTATCAACAAGGCATTCCCTTAGAGCAAGTTTCTTCCTGCATTTGGAGTAGAACACCACCAAGGCTTTCTCCAATTCATCCTTTTTCTCCTGTTTCTTCTTAGCCTGAAAAACATCCAATTGTGAAGATAAGGTGCTAAGAATATCAGTTTTAAAATTTTCAAATAAATTACCCATTTCAGCTTTGGTTACTCCAGCTCCAACAACTTATTTGACAAGCTTGGAGGAAGGATCTCTTGGTCCACCTCCAACCTTGGAGTTTCCTCTTGAATAACTTTTACAAAGCTCATACACATCATCATTACTCAGCTTCGATACATTGCCTGCTCCCATTAGATTTAAGACCTACAGATATACTGGTCTGATGGCCCTAAGAAAAATTGTCCTCTTGGCCTATTTGTCCAATTGATTCATCTTAGATCTCTTTAAATTGTATTGGAATATTTCCACCAAATCCTCGAGGCTCTCCCCTTCCTTCTGGGTCATGCCAAAGAGTTCTTCCCTGAGATCCCTCGTTTTGCAGTAATCCTGGTAATTTTTCAAAAACACCTTCTTCATGTCATTCCAAGTTGCAATGGAGTTTGATCCCCATGCCATAAACCACATGAGAGATGCATCTTTCAATGTAGCAGGAAACAATTTTAGCTTTTGAGCATTGGAAGAATAGTCATAGCTCCTACAGAGTACATCAAACTAAAATAAGAAGGCATCAGGGTCTTCACTAGAGGCACCACGAAAGTTAGGCAAGGCTGAGGGAGGAATTTTTTCCATCTAAGTGGCTCCCCCAGTTTCTCTGATAAGAAATTTGAATGTAACAAGTTTCTGCTCATTCTCATCAGTGCCTTCTAAATGAGCCATGTCAGTCCAAGAAAGAGTAGGACCTTGGAAGGCTACATATTCTTTAGATTCAATGGTCTGAAACTTTGGTTCTCGGATAGGAGTTACATGGAATTCTTCTTCAGGCTAACCACTGAGAAGAGATGTGGTCTTCCTTGTAAGGGGAGATTCAATATGGGTAGCAACAAAAGATTCTCCAACAGAGGATTCTGCTGTAGAAAGGTCAACTTGTTTAGGACTATAGACCTCCTATTCAGATTCCTCCTTCTTTGCTGCCTTATTTCTTACATATTTCCATGTTCTTGCCAGTGTATTAGTAAATGGTGTGGTGCTCACACCACCATGAAAGTTATAGAAAATATTGGACCCTATTCATCTAGTATTCAAACAAAATAAAAATAAAAACTTACCAAACAATTAGGACACGAGTTTGGCAGGTGTCTGACCTCTTGGGTGTGTAGGCTTTACCTTGAGTCTTTTCACTTCAACTCCCCCAGTCCTGAAAAGAAAACAAAATAAAAAATAAAACTAAAAAACTTTCAGTATCATCCCTTAACACCTCCCCGGCAATGGTGCCAAAATGTTGAATCAAATTATACATGTATAATTTTCCAATATAAATTTTCAACCCAGGAAGGTAAACTGATGAGATGCAGTGCACATTATATGCAGGATGATTACTACAAGTGTTAATGAATTATACAAATAAAAACTAATGATTCTTTCCCGTGTCAATACTATCATAGCAAAGGCTATGGAGTGGCATATATCATCCCTCTATAACACTTAAGATTGCTGATATTGACCGTGAAAAGATAAAGATCAAACAAAAATAAAAAAATCATGCTACTTTCCTGTATCATTACTATTGCAGCAATGGTTATGGAGCGAAATATATCATCTCTCTATAACAATTGTGTTTGTTGATATTTATGCAGGTAAGATAGAAGAAATCAATCCGAATCAAGAGTCAAACTTAAAAAGCATGAATCCAAGCATTGGCCAAATGAAAAGAGCTCATCAACATAAAATATTAATTCACTTAACCAATCTATAGTTTGTTGTAGGAAATACAGAAAGGTAACACTAGTTGTTACAGGAAATTATTAATGCATATTTAAAACAAAAATAAACACACACTCTGCTGCGGGAGTTGTGAGTGAAGGGGTCCCTCTCTCACTCACAACTCCTTCGAAGATTAAAGAAGTTGCTCAGGAAAATAAACAGAACATAAACGATTTTATTAATATGAAATAATAGTTGATTACAGTCTCATATCGTGCTCTATAACAACAACTTCCATCCCAACCAAAAACTCCTTGTATAAGCAAATTACATCCGATTTATACATTTATGCAGCCCATATTTGGCTTTGAACAAAACAGATTACTAAACTAAGCCTACAGCCAATAATACAGATATAGATTGACAAAGTAAACTACTGTTAGGTCTAATCCATGATCGAAGACATGGATTAGACCATTTCCGTTGTGCGGCTGATGCTGTCTTCCCATGTAGGCACGAAATAAAATCATCGATCTTGATGCAGGATTTTGAGGTGGTTGTAGGAACTCGACGTATCTGTAGGAAATCTTAAACGAATGCAGGAATCTCGGCTGTATGAGCTGTCTGCAGGATTGGCAGAACTATTTGAATCTAACAAATATGCACATGAGTCCAAGGCTAGTTAGAGTAGTAATGCAATAATGACACAACCAATTCAAAGAATGATCGAAATTAGATAAAATGACACTTCTAATGTTGTTTCAACATACCTTAGGCCTATGATACCCTTTTTAGCCGAAATTAGATGACATAGCCGGACTAGGTATAATTAGAGAGCAAAAAGAGGTCAAACATGGGAGAAGCAAGGCTTAGTATAGGTGGAAAAAATAGGTGAAGTGCAGACTTAACACAACCTTTCATACAACTGATTGTTTGTCTACAACTCCTTTCCTTATGTTTCTTCCTCATAAGCTTCATAAAATTTTCTATTTCTCTTTCCAAATTACTTTGTTGTCGCTGTCCTTTCCCTTGTGTATGAGTTTCAAAACTCTTCTTGCCTTCTTTTTCTTCTCCACATCCTTCAAATACATATATGAAATTCCAATGTCTTATTCTCTTCTTTTCCATGATAGAATTAGCACTGTCACATACCCCAACAATCTTACATTGCATGAAATCTTCTTTACGTTTGTAAACATTCTCTTCCTCTGTTGTAGGTTCTTGCAATATTCATCAGATTCTTTCTTCTCTATTGGTGCTTTTAGCCAATTCTCAAATAGCTCCAATTCTTTCTCCCATTCACTAACCAATTTTCCATGTGCTTTCCCTTGGCTATCTTCATAAGATAACATAGCCTCATCCTCCATCATAATACAAGTATGATCTTGTCTCTTTGAAATGTTTTTGTACATTTCTTTTTCTTCCTTCATATTTATAACAAATTCCAGTGACTATCTATCACCTACAATCACACACAATTTTTCACTTGTAAAACCACAAGACTTAATTGTTTTATTTGATGATTCTGTCATCAAATCCTTTTTCTGTTCCAAGTCTTCTACATGACCCAAAAAATCTTCAATGGTATTCATCTCAACTTTCTCAAGCATATCATTTGAGTACTTGGTATCCTTCTCCACTTCTTCTTGCTTTTGGTCATCATCGTGAGCCAAAATTCCTTTGTTTTCAACTTTAGCATTATGCTGAAAAACAATATTTTCTTCCAATTGTATATGAGCTTCCTTATGAGATTTAACTGTCTCATAACTCAAAATTTTGTATCTCTTATTCATCTTCTTTGAAAATACCCAAAATTTTCCATCATTATATATTTCACCTGCAAACATACACAAATTATCAATTTTAAAAACATAAGACCTTACGGTCTCACTTGATGCTTCAGCCATCAGGTCTTCTTGTTGCTTTGCTTTCTTGCCGATGTCTTCTTCTGAGATAATTTCATCATCAACCTTTTAATTTAACCTTCAAAATAGCTTTAACCGGCTCTGATATCAAAAATGATAGCAAGGTTTGAGGATTAAACCCCACTAATTACCCACATCACCATTATGGAGTCAAAACTACTCCATATATGCACACAGAAGCTTTAATAAAATGGTTTTCGGGTTTAAAGCTAAAATATAACATATCATATGTTATATTTATACAGATACACATACCTCGATCAATCTTTTCAACACACATATTCAAACTATTGCTTGCGGCATCACATTCCCTTATCACAAACATAGCATCGCAAATCCGAAACATATTGCAATTTCACGGATTTAATGATTTCGTAGATCATAAAACATGCCACTTCGCAAATCAGTGAATATAGAATTTTCACATCGATGATTACAACATATCGCACTTCCCAGGCTTCTCCTATCATATGCAATATGCCATCACATCACATCGCAATATCACAGCTTTAGGCTTCATTGAAAAATGACAAATATTAATATCGCATATCAGATCATATAACATATCACATATAAGATCTTCACACCTTTAACTCCCATCACACTTTGGCAAACTCCAAACTTACCTTGTCCCACTTCGCCAATCTTCAATTCCTTCGATCGCCGCTATATCTTATCGCATGCGATGTGTGATATTTATCGCATTGCACATATCTTAAACTTATCGCAATTCAACAATTTCACAATTTAATCTGCGATGAGATCTGAATCGTTGATCTTCAAGCTGATCTTTGTGATTTAATCAGAACCATCCATTCTCTCCTTTGGAATTTTTCTTTGGGGTTTTATGCCTTAATCATTTCACCTCTTTTTTCAACTGTTGCTGCTCTAGAACTCCATCTCTTCCATGGTTACTCCTTCTTGGGCTTTCTCTTCTAGTTTTCACTTAGATCCATGCTTATCCACTGCTGCACACATTGCACGCTGTTGCAAGCCAGAATACATAACACCATTCTGTATTACTTCTTCGAATCCGGAATTCGTGATTTGTTTCTTATTCAACCTGCACACACATCTAGTTGCTCCAGAATGGAATCACACATATTCTACCCAGCCATTAAGTCTTCTATCTCTTAGAGAGACTCATACATTCAATTATAATTCATTCACAATGGTTTATCACACAAAAACCATAATTTCTCAGTTATAGATCACTCAGCATGTAAAAGGAATGACACACAGTGACAATGAATTCGATTTCCTCATGAATTAAATAAATATATAGATATAAATAAAAAAAACCTATTTACAATCTGGCTTTAGCATGATGCACCTTTTACATGGCCTTATATCTTCTCCAGAACCCTCTCTGCCTCTCAGCTCTCACCTCTCTACTCTATCCTTGGCCTAATTTCTTTGTTAAATTGGCCTCTCCTCTCTCACTCGATTTTCATTATTTTTAATTGGTCTTTGCCTTCCTTCGAGGCTTACAATGAATTTATAATTACAATAAAGCTTATCCTATCCTCACTCAAGTCCTATAGACTTATAACCACTTATATTCTTAGAAAATATTTCTTATCTCTAATTTATGACTAATCTAATGTCTAAGCATAAATAGAAAATATCTTCTCTAATTATCCCTTTTTTCTGTGGATATGTTTACCAAAGTAAACTAGAATATCCCCTATCTATGTTTTCTAGGAATTTAAACATTTTACAAGAGAATATTACAATATTTACAACTTGACCCCTCCTTGGGCTAATCAAACAATTTAAATTTAATTTGAGTGCTAATGCTCCTGCATCATGTAGGTGGTACTACGTACAAGTAGTGTTGTGTGCATGTTTTACATGCATTACTATTGTACATGCGGTATTGTGTTCATGTCGTACATTCTATGTTGTGCACAAGTATTATTGTGCACATGTTGTACATGTTGTTTTCTGTACATGTTGTTTTCTGTACATGTGGTATTGTGTATGTGAATTGCATAGTCATGGTATCATGGCATGTGTATTAATTGTGTTGTACTATGTTTATGTATATGTGTTGTTTTTTATTCTGACTGTAGGTGTATGTGTGGTGTTTTACACCGGGTGTAGGGTTATGTGTCATGTTGTACACCGAGTGTACGTGTATGTATTGTGTTGTGTTGTACACTTGGTGTAGGTGTATGTATTGTGTTTTGGGGTACACCGGGAGTAGGTGTATGTGTTTGGTGGTACACCGTGTGTGGGTGTACACATGTGATGTACATTGTGTGCATGTGTACGTGATTGAATAGAAGGAACTAGGTGTTTGTCGGGTGTGGAAACTAATCTAATTTGTGTACGAAAAGGAAAACGAATGGTGGAAGTAAAATATTACTTTCCCCCCCCCCCCCATCATTTTTTTTTGACTGGATTATGATCTATGATTATTATTTATGATGGTTTCGTTTTGAGCTAATCAAATGTGATATGTTTATACATGATGATTGGTCAAAGAGCTAGCTTGACTTGTTGTGGCAGGAAGTAAAAAAAAATTCAAGTGTACCTTATTGGCGGGACATTGATGAGGTATGTTGTGAATTTATTTCAATTTTTTTTAATCCAATGAAACTGATGTGCTTGGTACATGAGAGCATGAAAAATTCCCAGTTTGGGTGGTTGGATCTGACTGCAAGAATTAGCAGCAATAATGAAAGGAATTGGAATAGGTAACATTGTTATGGTAAAGCACTTAAGGAGCAGGGCCATTGTGGGACATTAGTAACCAATAGTTTCCATTGATTTCCATGAGCATTCTATGACTGGTATGATGGTTTTGAGGCGGGTATATGCCTTGGTTGTTGGACCTTCCGATGCGAGGAAAGCTTGCCAAGGGAGGCGTCACCCAAGGGACTGTGTAGTAGAGAAGGGGAGGCGAGGGTATGGATTTATTTTTGTCATTAGCTTTTCCATATGGAATCATTTTCACATTGGGGGTGTGCCATGGAACAATGAGTCGTTAATTGTTCACTGAGAGGACAAGTGGCACAAGATCATAACGTTGGACATTGGATGTACGTTTGACTTTGGTAGTGGATTCTGGACTTCCTGGGAAGAAAGTGAATCCGGGTACTTTGTTGCAGATGCATGCATCATATCCTTTTATTAGCTAGTTAAAGAAATTGTGCATATGTTTACATGTGAATATTATTGTAAATGTTGTATCGAGTTGTGTTATAAAGCTCCATAGTCAGTATCGTTATTTACTGGTTGAAGAAAATGTGCATGAGTATATGTGCTTGTCATTGTAAATACCATAATGAGTTGTGTTATAAGGATCCAGTAAACTATATAATTGTCAAGTTTTCAATAGGATGTCATTGTAAATGCTGCAAGGAGATGTGTTATAAAGCTCCATTGGAATTATGTTTGATTTTTAACAATTTTTAAAGTTGTAGGTGTCATTGAGAAATGAGGATGGTGTTCCCCTAAGGGGTATGGGTCTGTAACAAGCTTGGGTTAAAAGTTCATGTATTAAATTTAATAAAGGAAAAATAAGACCAAGTTCACCAGACACATATTCCAAGCTAAATCTTGGGAAAAAAAATCCTAGTGTTGGTGTTCATTTGGTTTATTATGGATAGAGGAAAGTGGAAAAGGAAAAGGAATTGGTAAAGGAAAAGTCAAAGGAAATGACAAAGGAATTTGAAAAGGAAAAGAGACACTATTTGGAATTTATTTATGAAAATAATGGAAATTAGGAGAAAAGGAAGGTGAAAGGTCATAGGTTGCATGTGAGGAAGAAAATGAAGGAAAATAATGTAAAATGAAGAAAAATAGAGGCTTCAATGATAAAAATGTTTCTAAGGATCATTTCACAGGCTTCTGTTAGTTCTATGGTGGAGCTCTCTTCTGTTCTATATTCTCTCACACTTAGATCATTCTTGGAGCACTCTAGCATTGGATCAAGGAAAGCAAAGGAATGAAAAAGAAGGAAAATGGAAGCAAAGATAAATAAAATAAGAGTTGGATCAAGTGGCTACAACGAGATTAGTTGCAGGTATCGAGTTGCATGTAGTATTTACTTGCTATTTTTGGCATGCATGGTACACACATTTGTGTATTTGTTTCTCTTGTTGTCATTGGCATGGGTTTTCATAGGCGTGACAATGATTTTCTTACTTACCTTTCCATTTATGGATAACCATGGTATGATGGGGTTTTTCTTACTTGGTTGAGCCATATTTCTGGATGGCTTAAAAAATGAGTGGGGTGGTCTCAGGAGGAAACACAAGGCCTAGGAATCCCTGGAACAGTGAAGGTGGGATTGCGATAAATCCTGATTGTGTATACCATCATTGGGCATAGAAATCCTGAACCGGTGGATGGTGGGATATATGGTAAAGCCTAGAGGGTGGAGACCGAAAAATTCCTCATGGATTAGGTGGATAGATCCGAAGGCATCCATGCTTGTATAGGCCTAGTGAACCCTAGAAATGTATTTGGTGGGATTGCAGTAAATCTTGGTAGTGTATGTTTCTTATTTGGGCCTAGGAATCCCTTGGCGGGATTTCCGTAAAGAATTATTATATAAATAAGGGCTTAGGCCTAGGAATCCCTTGGTGGATTATAATAAAGAATGAGGAATCCCTAGTTGTTTTTTAGTAAGTCCCACATTCATGCTTAGAATATGGCACGGGTGTGATTGGCTGAAAGAAATATTTGGTTCAGTCCAATCTATGGTTAGGTGGTACGTGCATGTCCTTGACCTGATTGCATTTTTCATATGTAAATTATAGATATCTTCCTCTTGTGTATTATGTGTAAATGGGTTTGTTATTATGTGATTATAATGGTTGTTCTATCATTGTGAATTTGTTGGTTATAAGCATGGTTTATAACAGACTTGAGTTATGGATATCATCATGTTTTGTTTAGTAAATGAAATGTTAATGAATGCATGACCTAATAGATGATATTGAAGCTATTAAGAGAGGGCATCAAACCCACTTGACGATTGTCAGATAAGTATGAATTACCTATGCTCATTATATGTGTTTATATGACTTGTAGATTACATGTTCATGATGTGTTTGTTGGAATGTGTGTCATAGATAGGCCTTGTTGGGTAAGGTCCTTGTTCAAATTTTTCATTATAGGCCATGTCATCTTGTTATTTATCATTTCTGAGAGTTTCATTAATTTCTAGGAAAAGGCCCGAGTCTTGGCCCTGAGAAAGTGGCTCAAAATTTGGGGTCGCTGGCACAAAAATACCTAAACAATTCTGCAGTCGCATGGATTCCATTGTTGTGCATGTGACTGGAAGGTTTTAGTTGCATGGAGGCTTTTCATGGGTGTCACTGAGGTCTAGTTTAATTAGAATGTAGGTTAAATCAAGGGTTTGGAACCTAGAGTGGTTGGTTAGCCCCCCGGGGTCCTGTAGCTTCTGAGGATGGTCATTTTGGTTTTGGTTTGTCGATTGCACTTCCTTAACTATACTTGGGGAGTTAAATCATATCATAGTAACTCTTCGTCACATGTTAAACCTAGTGGACTATTTATTTTGGGTAATTGTGGGAGGAGGGTGTTACAAGAGAGAAATGTCATCATGCTCCAGAGCCGAGAAATCAAGTAGGTTAAAGTGTAGTGGAATAACTTTGGGTCCGATGAAGCTACATGCGAGATGATTTATTAGATGCGGGCTATGTATCCTTCATTTTTTTTCTAGTTGAGGTAAAAAAATTTTAGTATATGTATATATGTATGTACATAAATATTTCATTGAGATATGTTATAGAGCTCCAACAAGCGCTATGGATGTCATTTTGGTTATCTTTTTCAATGGGTTGTTCATTGTAAATACTGCCTTGAGCTAAGTTATAAAGCTCCATAGGTAGTATCTTTTGGTTTTCAGTGGTTTTTTGGTTGTGGGTGTCATTGAACATCAAGGACAGTCTTCCCCTAAGGGGGAGGAATCTGTAATAGTGGTAGGTTAAAAATCCAAGTAATAAATTTAATAAATGAAAAATAATACCAAGGTCATGGGACACGTATTCTAAGTTGAATGTTGGGGAAAAAAATAGTGACGAATATCATTTGTGATTAATTAATGGAAATGGAAATTGGAAAAGGAAATATAAAAGGCAGAGTGGAATTAATTGGCATTTAATTTATGAAAATAAAGGAAATTAGGAGAAAAGGAAGGTGAAAGGTAATAGGTTGCATGTGAGGAGGAAATTGAATGAAAAATAATGGAAAATCAAGAAAAGGGAGGCTTAATTTCTCATAAATTCATCAAGTTCTAGGTAGAATCTTGTGTCCTAGACCTGAAAATGTGGCTCAGAATTTGGGGTCGCTGGCACATAAGATCCTGAAAAATACTGCAGTCACATGGATGACCTTCTTAAGGGAGGAACTAGAGGGTCACAATTGCATGGAGGGATTGTCATTAGAGCGACCGAGGGTCTACTTCAGTTAAAAAGTAAGTCAAATCAGGGGTTGGGCACCTACAGTGGTTAGTTAGCCCCTGGGGGGCATATAACTCTGTTGAAACATATCATAACAACTCTTCGTCACATATTTACCTCGGTGGACTGATTAGCTTGGGTAAGTCTGGGAGGAGGGTGTTACACCAACAAGTTTTTCAATCTGAACCTAAAATCCAATATGCTACTTTTTCCACCATGTAATTCAAAAAGGTGTTATTAATAAATCATGCATGTTATTAACACAAATTTTTTATTGATTTACAAGCATCATAATAATTCACATAAATTCTATAAAAAAACACACATTCTATAACAAACATACATTATTTTCTCCATCTCTCACAATATTTCCTAACCCACTTTGGCACCCATCTCTCTCTCCCTCTTCCCATGACCCTCTCTCTATTTATGTCTCTCTCTCTCTCTCTCTCTCATCCTATGTATCCCTCCTATCTCTCTCTACCCCCTTAATCCCCCCCTCTCTACCCATTTATATCTCTCCCCCTATTCCTATAAATATTTCTATCTCTCTCCATTTACCCATTCTTTGACCATCTACATTTTCAATTTCCCATATCTCTCTCTTTCTCCAAGGATCCATTTGATATCCATCTCTCTCTTTCTCAGTTTCCTTATGCCCCCTTTTTGTACTCCCCTTCTCTATTCCTTTATACATTTCTCTCTCACCCCTCCCACCTCTTTCTTTTACACACACCCTCTTTATAACTCCCATTATTTTTCCTCTATCTCTATCTCCCTATCCTTCCATATACCTGGTATCGTAAGAAGTCACTCCTTGACAGCTTAAGGAGTAAGCCTTACACATCATAGTTCATTTCAAATTTTAAAGGGGTTGTTTGAGTGGTAGGATGACTTTCTCAAAGATTTTGAAATGATTTTATCTTCTTTAATACATTCATGCATTTGGAAAGTTGTTGCAAGTATAAATTGTGTGTGTAAAAGGTAGTATAGGGAGAAGAGTAAACAAGTGGAAGAAAGATGAATAGTTGGTACCTATTTCAGCAAATATTTCTATCCTAAATCAATCACACAACTATGATTATGGTCGTTAACTCAAACTTTGTTTATGTTAAGCAAACAATAATAGAAAATAGATTTCATGTATAAAGTATTCTGAAAATCCTTTATGAAACCTTCATTGACATGCTTTATTACAAATGTATAACTTGCAGAAAATTGAAAGTAGATAATTTACAGTTAAATCCTTTAACAACTTCTCACTCACACTTCACTAGTTGCTGCAATTTATATTTTATAATAAATTAACAAATAAAAGATACACACCACACATTAGGTGTTCCTTGAATCAAAAAATCCTCCTGGATGTAGTTCTTCATATGATTGAGTAGGCTAATACTCTTTCTACAACTTTTTTTGAATATTTGCTTCCAGAAATTTCAGTAGCACTTGTGCCTTTAACTTATCTGCTGTTGCATACCTCCCTCTTATAGCTCTAGTGTATTAATTTGGAAATGGAGGAATAGGGGGTAATATCTTCATGGACTTGGGCTTTCTTGCTGAGGATCTCTCTCATTTTTCCATCTTTCTTTCATATTTTCCTGCAGAAAATTTCTTACCTTTGGCCTTTTTATGAATGTTTTCTTTCTTGGCCTTTCTTTTTGTTCTTCTTTTTGCAGGTTGAGGTTCTGATTGTGGAACTGGAGGTGTAGGTGTAGGTTGTCCTGCCCTATAGAACAAAAAATGGTCCCATGTCTGGTTTCTCTTCTTCAGCTCTTCTTCAACCAAAACTTTTATCAAAGCTTGATGGTACAAGTTGTACTTAGAAACATCATTATGGGTTTGAACCTTGCTAACATCTTGGTCAGGTTTTTCAACAGGAAAAATGACATATTTAGTGTCTTCATCCCTGCAATATGAAAAAGGAACCTCATGTGATAAAGGAATACCATTGTATACCTTCTTTCAGATGTGAGGTATATCTTAATAAACTTGATTGCCTCTGCTGAGTCATTCTTAAGGTAGCTGCTTGGGATGCCCTTTTCCTAGTTTTGATCTCTTTGATAATCCTTGAGGAAGCAGTTGAGATCACCTCCTATGATAACTTGTCCCTTGAACCACCTTTCACCTTCTCGAGTAAGGTTAAAGGCTTCTGCAATGGAGTCTTCAGAAACCTGCAAAGTGAGGCAAAAAACTGTAGCCTCTTGTCCATTAAATGAATTAGAAAACTCTTTGGAAAATCCTGAATGTGAGCTACCCAACTTGGTACAAATAATATACCATCCTGACTGCATAAACAAATTTCTCACCCTCGAATTAGCATCAACCAAATTTGCACCCTGTGGCTCTATTCGATTTATCTTACCACCTGTTTTAGTCATCTTCAGAGAAGTAAATGATTGTGTCTTCTGCAAATGATAGGTGGAAAAATATGAGGAGTTTAACTTATAGGTGTGGCCTATATTATTCTTTGGGATCATTTCTGAAATCCAGAATCCTTCTCCAACTGTGACTCTCAGCAAATTCGAAATCAATAGCTTAGACTTCAAATGACAAATTCTTGTTTTTTAGATGGCTTTAAAACTAACTCTAGGTTCCCCACCCCATGAAAATCACTCCATTAAATATCTTCATGATCATGATGTGCACCATGTGAGACACCATCACCACCTTCACTTGGTTGCGTTTTCCATATAGGACCTTTAGATAACTCGTGGCAAGTGTCTTTGATGACACACAGTCACATCCGCAAATTGTGTAATTGATTGGAAAGAATTTCCGACAGCAATGTTGTGCGGCTAGTAGAGCGGTTATGGAGTGCGGTGTGATCACCACAATCTGTCTAAATCAGCAAAACATGTACCTAAACTTATGGATGACTGACTTGGCATAGACAAACATTACCGGTAATGGTTCAATCATTAACTACGGGTTGACACATGTGGTATAACATATACAACAACTTAACTCAAACTAATTGACTGGAATATGACACCTATAATCAGATCCTAAAAGCATTTAAAAATATTTAATGCTTATTAACCTTATGACACGTGCTGTGATTAAAGTGGATGTGTTTTTTCACTTTATTTAAAAAAACAGTGTATGCTTCCAGAAAGTTGAGGAGAGTGAATACATTATCGGGGAGAAATTGTAATGTGATATATCGCAATCGCAAGATGGAGGAGTTATCACAAATGGTTAGCAATAAGATTTGAGATATGCGATAAGTGAAGTGATGTGGCAGTAGGCGGGTCCTACCAATCGCATCGAGAGTTTAGGAGTGGGCAACATAAAGCGGTAACAAAATGGTGGGATTGCAACACGATATATCGCATTATCACATCGGGGTTTCGGATCTGGCACACACATGGCGAGTGACGTGTGGGCGATAATGCAATAATGTGAAATGCGATAATGCGATGTAGGCAATAATGTGATCTGTGATATATCACATCAGGGTATCGCAATTGCAATAAGGAGTGGAAAACATAAGGCAGGGACAAATAAATTTGTGATTTTGCGATGCGAGAAAGGATAAAAGTCATATTTTTTGAAGTTTTGGATTTTAATCCTAAAATAGAACTATGGAATGGACTCATGACTTAGCAAAAAATTGTGTGAATACCACGCACCCTTTTCATCATTTTCTGTCTCTCCCTATCCCTTTCTCTGTCTGTCCTATGTCTCCATCCTATATATATCTATCTCCAAATTTTGAAACCCTCCTTTTTCTGTCGTTCTCTCTTTCTCCCTAAGCCCAAAAAATACATATCTCTCTTTTCATATCCATTTCTCTCTCTTTATCTCTCTGTATTTCCCTCTTCCTTTCTCTCACTGACCTTTCCACCCCTTTCCTATCCATTTCTCTCTCCCTATCTCTCTCTCTCTATGACTCCTTTATATATCTCTCCTATATTCCTCTCTTTCTATACCTCCCACCCCATTTGTAAGTATATTTCATATATTACTATCTTTCACCCTCTCTCACTCTCCCTCCCATATGTCTCCGTCCTACATATCCCTATATCTAACACACACTCTCTCTAATCCTCCTCTATTTTTCTCTCTATCTCCCTATCAATCCCTCCCTCCCTCCCCCCTCTCCCTATCAATTTATGGCCTATGTGTCAAATTGTGGTTGGTTTTGAATGAATGAATGGGATGAGGACACGTGGCAAGCCTGGAGGTCGCCATGTGTCCCCTCCCAAAGGCCAAAGTTTGGCTATGTTATGGTCAAAATTTTATTATGTTTGGTGGAAAAAAAATTATTTGGCGGATGGGCGGAGGTCACGCTCGACCTCACGACCTCCCCCACACAAACAACATGTCATACCAAGTCTGTTATCAATAAGTTCTTACAATACAATTCAGTTCATATGTATTTAACATGTATATTGTTGCATGGCAGGGGTAAGCGGGGCTAGACCCTTACCACAGGATGTTTTTCTCATGACCACGACGTAGGGCTATCATTAATGTGCGGGTTTAAAACTTAACCTTGATTTACTAACAACTAATCACTACATTAGTGCCAATCCAAACTTAAATGTGGATTATTATAAACGTGACATTAGCATGCTAAACTATCAGTTAAACCTCACTTAAAGATCAACTAATAAGTCTTATCCATGTGGATTAAGTTGGCAGATTCCGCCAATTTCGACGAGAACTCCAAAATTTTCGGAGTTAACTGGAGTTGCTCGAGTTTTAGAGGAGTTTTCCTAGGAGAAATTGAAGAAGCCATAACTTGAGAAAAATTCGACCAAATTAGGCTCAGAAAGAATATATCCTAGAATATTTAGATGCTACGAGTAGTTTGGTGCAGGTTTCAGAGGCAAAGGAGCACTTCTGGAAGTGATTTTTCCACTTTGAAGATTAAATATGCCCAAGGCCACTAGGAGAGGAGGCCATGTTTGCTTCACTTAAAAACCATTTAAAGAGCCATAAGAGGATACTTAGGGGTTTTTGCGTCTTCTTAATCCATTAGAGGAGGTTGGGAATGAATTGGAGAATTATAGGTGCATGTAATCATATAATTGACCATTAATCCAAAGAGGGCCAAGCCATTGAAGCAGGTCCAAGGAGATGTAGCCCAAGAGGGGTGAAATCCTTTATCAGCTCTATGTAATGTGTTTGATGTGTATTATACTCTCTGTAATTTACTTGTTGTTATGTGTTTTTAAATCTAATTTACTTAATGAATTGCTCATAAAATACACACAAATTTGACACATAAACCCTCTCATAAACTGCCATTTGAGACAAAGCTTAAATTTTTTTCTTTTGATGAGGAAGCTAGCACATCGATACTAGTTTTTCCCTCAACAGATCATGTTAGTATCGGAGCACAATTTAGCTCGTTTTAGCCCAAGTTTATCTCAGGGATTTCCAAGGTTAGCTAGAAAATTAGCTATTCATTTTGTATTGTTCAAGGAGAATTTAATTGTGTGTAAGTTTATATCTATCTTCTCTGTTCAGGAGAAGGTCAAGATTGAGGACTTAGCTCTCAAATCACAACAAAGAATATTTTTATGGATTACAATTATTATGGAAAATTCATCAAGTGATGTTTCTAATAAATCTTCCTTAGCAAGACTCTTTGATGAAGATTTGTTGCTGAAGCTCTTCATGGCCATGATGGAGGAGAAGCAAGAGCTTCTTGAAAATATGCATGAGATAGAGACTCAGATCCATATTGAAAATGAAACCCTAGCCAAGAATTTGCATGAAAATGAGGTATGCAAATAAATTTTATCTTCGATTTCCTCTCAAGATGAATGCTTTGGTGTTTTTGAAAGAGACACTAGAGGAATAAGGTCCAAATTATTGATGAAAATGGGCTATGAAGGTAAAGGAAGGCATAGTTGAGCCAATTTTTTTAGAGGAAAGGCCTAGTTATTTGGGTCTTGGTTATGGAAAACATGATGGAGAATGCTCCAAAGACAAGGAGGGAAATGAAGGTGTTCCAAGAAATACTTTAATTACATGTTCATTACCTCAAACTCGTGAAGTGTTTGTTCATGAGGAATTTAAAAGTCTTACACCCACATTGCAAGAAGATGCTCATAAGCATGGAACTACTAGAAATGGAAAACAAAAGGATGCTGAAATATATAAAGCCATTGAAGCCATTGTTGGTATTCTGAAGAGAGACACTACCTCATTTTTGACGAATTGTTTCATGAGATGTGAAATTCTTTTTGTTTTGGGAGAAGAATTGTCAAGCTGTTTTACATGCTTTTTTTTTACCTGAGAGTCAGTTGTTTGAAGAGGCATGTTTTTTTGACATGTGATTGGTCAGTGGGTTTTTACACCAAGATGTAAGAGTGCATGGCGATGTTCACGGGATGTGACATTTGTTGCTTTGAAGGAGAAAAAGGAAGAGGTCGTTAAGTTGTGTTTTTTGCATGATTTATTTTGCAAGTTAATGGTTTTTCTTGTGACAAGATGTATCCGAATTTTGGAAGGTCCACTCTTGAGTGAGAGGCTCATGTTTAGACTTAATTATCAAATCATGGCATGAGCAGCATGTCAATACTAGAGGATGATGGAATAAAAAAATAGAAAGTGGAAAAGATGCCAAAAAAATATTGTAGGCAAAACAACAACCATTGTAGACCATTTGATGTGTTGACACCAAGAAGCGAAAGAGACGGTGAATGCATTATTCCAGATGTGGAATTTGGAACCGTGGAGGTAAAAAGAATGGAAATTTGTTTTCTTGTGATTACTGATATTGGAACTCATTGATGTAGTTCACTCCGATAGGCTTAACTTGGAAAAGTGGTTTCCAAGGAATATATTGCATAGAATGCATGTGTGCGGAAAGGAGGAACAAGATTCTTAGTGGGAAGGCCATCAGTTAGCTTTCCAAGCACAGAGGGATCACTTTGGTACAACAAGGTGTTTAATCAGTCAGCAAGCTGCCATCAAGTGTTGGATTGGGTGAGCATCGAAAGGAAGACATTGGTTGAAGTGCCAAGCCATTTGCAAGTAAAGGCATGTCAGTGAACCAAAGTGGTGGTCATTGATATTTTTCCAAGTACATCAAGTTGATAGAACTTGGAAAAGAGAAGAGTATTAAACTCTCATCACATAACCAAATTTTTTGGGTCCAAAAGCCTCTCAGTCGGAAGGAATGATCAGAGATTGAAATGGGGGAAAAAATTTGCTAAAAAAATGAAAGTGCACAGAATCACTCGGAACCACAATGACCAGATAGGTCTCGTCCTTGATTCTGTTGCACTTTGTTTCATAAAAAATTGACTTCGTATGAGAAAGTTAGAGCTTGATGTCCGCTTTTCCAAATAGGCGAATTTTAAAAAACAAAGTCAAACAGGGTCAAAGGGGTCAAAAGTTGGTTTTCCTTCGGAAAATGATACGCTGAAACTTGTCAGCTTGTGGTTGGCCTGAATTTTTGGGCTACGTGTCGAATTATGGTTGGTTTTGAATGAAACAATGGGATGAGGGCACGTGGCAAGCCCAGAGGCTGCAATGTGCCCCCTCCCAAAGGCCAAAGTTTGGCTATGTTATGGTAAAAACCATATTATGTTTGGTGGAAAAAATTTATTTTGTGGATGGGTGGGGGTCAGGCTCAATCTCGCGACCTCCCCCACACAAACAACATGCCATGCCATGTCTGCTATCAATCATTTCTTACAGTACAATGCAATCTGGATGTATTTAACATGTATATTATTGCATGTCGGGGGTAAGCGGGGCCAGCCCCTTACCACAGGACCTTCGGGTCATGATCACGATGGAAGGATATCATTAATGCATGGGTTTAGAACTTAATTCTGATTTATTAACCGCTAATCACTGCATTAGTGCTAATCCACACTTAAATGTGGATTATGCTAAACACGCCATTAGTGTGCTAAAGTATCAGTTAAACTTTGCTTAATGCTTGGCTAACCACACTTATCCATGTATATTAAGTTGGCGGAGTGCACCAATTTCAGTGGGAACTCCAAATTTGTCAGAGTTAACTCGAGTTGCTCTAGTTTTAGAGGAGTTTTCCTAAGAGAAACTAAAGAAGCCATAACTAGAGAAAAATTCAACCAAATTGGGCTCAGAAAGAGTCTATCCTAGGAGATTTGGATGCTATGAGCAGTTTGGTGCAGGTTTCAGAGGCAGCGGAGCACTTTTGGAAGTGATTTTTCCACTTTGAAGATTAAATATGCCCATGGTCACCAAGAGAGGAGGCCATGTCTACTTCACTTAAAAACCATTTGAACAGCCAGAACAGGCTACTTAGGGGATTTTGGGTCTTCTAAATCCATTGGAGTAGGTTGGGAATCCATTGGAGCACTGTGGGTGCATGTAATCGGAGAATTGACCATTAATCCAAAGAGGGCCAAGCCATTGAAGCAGGTCCAAGGAGATGTAGCCCAAGAGGTGTGAACTCCTTTATCAGCTCTGTGTAATGTGTTTGGTGTGGATTATACTCTCTGCAATTTACTTGTTGTTATGTGTTTTTAAAAATAATTTACTTAATGAATTGCTCACAGAAGACTCACAAATTTTACACATAAGCCCTCTCATAAATTGGTTATTTGAGACAATCCTTAAACACTTTTATTTTATACTAATGAGGAAGTTAGCATAGCAAAACTATATTATCTATATTCAAATCACTTCCCCTCTCTCTCCTTTTCTATATCCATTTCCATCTCTGTCTCTTCACACATCTTCCTCTCAAATCTCTCTTAGACTAATCTCTCTCTCTCTCTCTCTCTCTCTCTCTCTCTCTCTCTCTTCCTTTACTTATATCTCTCCTCCCCTCCTCTTTCTCCCTATGTTTCCCCTTTTCTATCTCTTCCTAACCTCTCTCTCCCCATTATATGTCTCCCTCCTATATACCTATTTTTCTCTCTCCCCCCCATGTATGTTTCCTTGCTATATCCCTTTCCCAATTCTTATATATCTCCCTCATACATCGCTCTCTCTCCCCTCCACATTTCCCCCTTCCCCTCTCTCCCTCTAACTCCCCTCCCATTTTCCTTCTATCTCTCTTTCTCTCTCCCTATCATTCCCTTCATACCTCCCCCCTCTCCCCCTTCCCCCCTCTCTCAAAATCCCTTATCTTTTTCCATATATCTCCCTTTCTATCTCCCTATCTCTCCCTCCATCCTTCGCTCCTCTACATTTATCTTTCCCTCCCTTCTTCCATGTCTCTCCCTCTATATCCCTCCCTCTCTCCAATTCCTTAATCTCTTTCTCTCTCTCTCTCTCTTTCCTTCTGTATCTTAGATACCTCTCTACTTCTGTATCTTAGATCCCTCTCTTCTCCCTCACTCCCTCTCTCTCTCTCTCCCTTCCCCATGTCTCTCTCTCTTCCCTCCTTGTATGTTTCCCTTCTATATGCCTCTATTTCTCATTGTATTTCTATCTATATCGCTCTCCCCTTATGTGTCTCCTTATTACATCTGCATGTCTCTCTCTCTAGAACCCTCTCTTCCCCTTTACCTTCCTCCATCTCTCTCTCTCTCTCTCTCTCTCACCCTCATCCCCTCCCTCTCTCCTTCCATTCCCCCTCGTCCCTCCTTTCCTTCCTCTTCCTATTACTTTCCCAAATATCTCTCCCCCCTCCCAATATGTCCCCTCTTTATATCCTTATATCTCTCTCTCTCCTCTTCCCATCCACCCCCATATGTCCCTATGTACCCCTTTTATATTCCTCTCTCTCTCTCTCTCTCTCTCTCTCTCTCTCTCTCTCTCTCTCTCTCTCTCTCTCTCTCTCTCTCTCTATATATATATATATATATATATATATATATATATATATATATATATATCCCCCTCCTACATCCATCTCTCTCACCCCCTCACCCCCTCTCCCCTCCCTCCCTTTTATCTCGAATCTCTCTCCCCACCCCTTCTCTCTCTCTCTCTCTCTCTCTCTCTCTCCCTCTCTCTCTCTATATGTCTCCATTATATATTCATATTTCCCTCTTTCTCACTAATCCGTCATCTCTCTACCTATTTCCCTATCTCTTCCTATATTTCCCCCTTTTCTATCCCTCTTTATATCTCTCTCTCCCTTTTCAAATTTCCCCCTCACTTCATTTTCCTTTCCCCATTTCTCCCTCTCTATCTCCCTCCCTCTATAAAATACACACACTCTCTCTAAACTGATGTATTTTTCTCTCTATATTCCTTTCCAAATTTGTATCTCTCCCTCCACCCCCCATCCCTCGTTTTCTCTCTATCACTATACCTTTATCTCTCTCTCCCCTTCCCTAAGTCCACTCTCCACTCATTTTTCTATCCATTTATATATTTCCTCCTTCCCCATCCTTCTTTTCATCTCTAGGATAATTTTGGTTTCAAGGAAAAAGTACGAGGGGTAGAGAGAGACAGAGTAAGAGGGGACTGATGGGAATGGTTCATCCCATCATTCCTTATCTCTCTCACCCTATCCCTTTCTCCACCCCCCCCTTCCTCTAAGACCCTGTCTCTCTATCCAGTTTCCCTATATATTTATATCTCTCCCACTCTCCCCATATTTATTTTTATCTCTCTCAACCTTTCCCTAATCCCCCTCTGCCCCCTTTCTATTTTCCTTTCCCTATCACCCTCTCTCTATCTCTCCCTTTCCATACCCCTTTACTCTCTCTTTCCATCTATTATTCTTTTTATCTCTATAAACCCTCATCTCTTTAACTCCTTCCCTATTCCTCCCTTTATCACTCTCTTAATTTTTGCATGAATATTGACATTGAAATAAGAACTTGGGCATGTTCTTTCCTATATAATACATGCACACCTTTTTGTTTCCATCATTCTATCTCGTGTGTTCAACACTCACATGCTAGTTGGAACACATAGATCCCACGAAACTCATTCTGTTGTAGGCGGTTTTCTTCTTTAAAGTGATTTACTAAATTATTTTTTACTTAATATTGTTTTATGATAACCCTTTGGAGATGGTAAACTCATGCAATCAATATAAAAATTATAGAAGGAAGCTACTACTGCCTGAGAAAGTCCAAGATCTAAGAGAAGAGACAAGTTTGGGTGTGGAGAAAAATTGACATCCACCCATCACAAGCTCAAATCCTTGGAAAATAGATTCCATGGTGGATTCTAGTTTCTTGCCACGAGTGAAATTTATGTGTCCAATGGAAGCCATTCAAATTCCAACATCACGTAAAATTTTAACTAACATTCCATAAAAAAGAAATCATATGGTTTATGAATCCATTCATTTTTTTGAGATGCTAAGTATCTAGACGTGTAAATTAAAAACTTTAATGATCTGCAACCTACTACTAAATATGCTTCTCATATGAAAGCTCAATTTGAATAATTAAATTTTCAACATACAGACTAAAAAATTATCTATTTCCCTCCCAATATCAACCATTAGTGGAATGAAGTGATACAATCTATTGGAAAATGGATTAACACTTTAAGTCCACCTTCCTTACCTCAATTATAAAATTCATGAAGAATAAATCCTAGAGGTATTCATGTAGGTGAAATTTCTCTAGTATACCTTGACAGTAAGTTAGATAAATGAATTTTTTATTGATAGTGAAATAGAATTTTGAAATAATTATTGAATAGAAAAATGATGCATGTTGAGAGTTTTAATTAGCGATTAAACCTCTTAATATTTAATTGTCAATTCGTGACTCATAAAAATGAGTTGTAATGCGTTTTTGGCTTAGATTAAGGTAAGAGTATATAAGTTTCCTTAATAATGGTCGTTAAGTAAAGAATGATAAAAATACTCTTCTATCAATTAAGTAAACTAGCACTCGTCTCTCTCTGCCTTGAATTAAATCAAACCAAATTGAATAAATCTTAAATTAAATTGAAACGCTGGACATGAATTGCACACCATATATTAAATTACATTAATGCTAAAACTAAATCTCATTGCTCTAAATCAATCCCAGAAACTAGAAATAAATCATACATTTAATTGGAATCGCACAAAGCCTTTAAATGGAACTACTTTGTTTAATACTGAATTGCATTGCTCCACTCAATCAAATTGGAAGGAAATCTAAGTGACAATTTTAAACAAGAGTTAATCTACTCATTAAATATATTTCCCGGGATATATGAAATCAATCAAGCTAATATCTTCATTCAACTCTAAAAATACTCAAAAGAAACTAAGTAGCGCAACTCTAAATTAATGTTCTTCACTAGACACACTTTAGATCTAAAAGATGCCACAAATCGAAGTATGTTCTAAATTTTAAAATCACTCAAACTGAACTCAGGAAATCATTCAATATAGAATTATGAACCTACAATTCTAGTCAAATATCTACTGTGAATATGCCGAGATTAAAAACCAAATTGCAGTCTCACTTCATAACCAAATATCTCATTGTATTTCATTTAGATATTTAGAGATTAAAACATAATGCTACATGAGAAAACTACTGCTATTTCAAGCTCACTACACGTCTACCATTTTCTGCATTCATTTGAATTGGAAAGCACTCTTTTAAATATTCTTGACCATGAGAGTGTATTGAGGAAATCATTCATGCATTGAAAATATTTATTCAACACAGTTCTCACTGCTTTGTAAGAACTAAAAACAAGATATATAGTGTTTTATTCAAATATGAAAAATAGAGTAAAGACTTTAGGTACAGAATAAAATATCTCTGAAATTTAATCATTAATTTCTTCAAATCCAAATCCACACTTCTAAATATGACTTAAATGTAATTCCTATTGCCTATATTGGCTTCAAGACTTGCTTCCAGGTGGTGGTAGGACCCTGCCACTCTCGGAACAAGCCTATATTAACACAATTCTCTTAAAAATCACAGGAAATCATAATACTCACATATATTTAACTGATGAAGCTTAGTTATCTATTGAGGTTCAGAATTCAATTGGAAAATACATCATATGTTGTTTCTCCTATCAAAATATTTTTTCATTTGCTCTCCCTTAATTCATTGCAACACTGGCCTTTATAGGCAATGATTCCCTTTCAAAATGATGGTAAACCCATACATGGCAACTCAACAAATTTAATAACTTTAAGCTTGAGATCCGATTGTTTGATCGATCTCATTGTATTTGGCACAACTGGTTCTAAAAAATGCTAACATTAGCATGGTCCCAAGCTCAGCATGGAACCAACCCCTCGTTGAGCACAATACTTTTCTCAAACTGTAGTTGTGGCCCAAATAGGAAAATCTGAATTTGACCTAATTTTGTACTTAAAATTGCATTGGAATATTCTCATGACCATAACTCCTTATGGTAATGAATTTTACCGAACGGTTTATGGGGTATATGAAAGAGGGTATTATGAGAGCAATGAAAGTCTCAGAATGTCAAGATTCTT
Source organism: Pinus albicaulis (assembly GCA_034641835.2). NCBI lineage: Eukaryota > Viridiplantae > Streptophyta > Pinopsida > Pinales > Pinaceae > Pinus > Pinus albicaulis. The sequence continues at coordinate 1,118,745,247 of CM076580.1, forward strand.
CACCATCTGGTCACAAGCTTCATATTTTCACCTACAACGATCTCATTCTGTACTCAACTCTACAATAACTAGTTAAAATCTCTTGTGAATAATTTCAGCAGTGGAACTCTCTTGAAAATGAACTTAGTGAAACTGTCATTAATAAATAATGTAAAAACCATCTTGAATCATAGAAGAGTCAAGAAAAATAATAATAACCAACCATAGGGTGGAAGAAATATGTTATGGAATTAGGGTAAGAAATAGGTTATGGAATTAGGGTAAGAAATGGGTTAAAAGTACATGGATATAGGTTATGAAAGGTAACATTGTATAATGAAAACATGGGCATTTTTAAGGCCCAAAATGCCCCCATGCCTGAGGATTTGTATGTCCTCATGAAAATAAGTACTTTCCTCATTTATGGATTTTATGGAATCTTGGCTTTGGGAAGGGTTGGTTCTTGTGGAGCAACACTGCGTGAAGATTTGAGGGTGTTGGTTCTTATGGAGCAAGACCATTCTTATTTGACTTCCATAGATTTAATTTTGAGAGTGATAAAATTTAAGAATAAGCAATAGATATGGTAGGAAGTGATGATGAATGAGATGATAGACGATAATGGAAATGGTGGATGAGATGAGGTGGTGATGTAGATAGTGGATGAGATGAGGTGGTTTCATACTCTAATCTTGTGAGGCCAGTGCCTATGGATGGTTCCTTTATGAAGGGCAGCAATGACTTCATCCTTTATTGAATACATTCAATTGACAATATTTGCGAATGTAGGAGGGGAAGGCAATATAGTTTCTGCTTTGCTTATATGAACCAATATCTTTTCTTTTAATGACTGTGACCTTATTAGAGTAGCATGCATTATATTATGAATGGGGAATTTGTAAATGGAGGGTATATGGGAAATGGAATATGTGGTGGTTAATCATCAAAGCTTTCTTCAATCTCTAATGAATTAAATAATCTTAAGCCAAATTTACCTCAGGTTCCCTTTACTTTTGATGTACTTGTTGTTGTAGGATGAAGTAGAAGATGAACCAAAACACGACTGAAAGTTGGAGTTGGAATGACTGCTGATCTAGAGATGGAATGGATGGAGCTTATGTGTATATTGATATGAATCTACTAGATAATGTTGAACTGAAGATAGTAAACAAGGATGGAAAATGAAGGACCCTTCTCTCCCATGTCCAAGGAGTTGTATGTCCCAAAAAAAATAAGGAAGGTGATTTATGGAAATGATGATCAAGCTGCTATATGGAAACCTTTATTGAAACAAGATGACTACTACAACATAAGGAAATGCTACTACAAAGAACCAAATTGCTGCAAACTTGTGTTGAGATATCAAAATACATGGTCTTCATCCGCTACAATCCATTGTGCAATATTTCATATGTGAATGAGTGGCATTGATGTCAAACATAAGAAAGAATCATTGGATTACCGACCATTGAGGATGGTTTTTAACCAATGCGACATATCCCACCTTTGATGTTAATGGGAATTAAGGCATTAGGTACATTCTACTAGCCATGAATGGATTTTTTGAAGGCGAATGGATTGTAGAATTATTTTTCCAAGAAACATTAATGAATTTCCTTGGAAAATGACAAGGATGCCTACCATTACGGCACGCAGGCTTCCATGTACCTTATATAACTCTAACCTCAACCCAGATAATTTGTTGATGTCAATGGGACAAGGTCTATCGGCATGTGGGCTTTAAGGAATCCAAAATCAACCGATGCAAGTATATACATAATCATATGAATATTACATAATTGGAAAGAAATAATACAGTCTTAAAAAAATTTATTGAGAAATTTTCCTACCAGTTACCTGGTTTTCAAGCAAAGCCTATGTCCAAATGCGCTAGACAAGCTGGTTTTCACAAAAGGACTTATTTTTCTCTTTACTGTTTTTCCTTTATTTATTATAATACAAAATTTCCTATTCTATAGAAGAAAGGGAGATGAACTCCGTATAGTGAAGGAGTACTTCCAATGAAACCATGTGAGGATCAGGTACAAATATATATATTCATGCTCAAATTTAACATATAAAATTGGAAATTTTGTATTATAATGAGATGAAATCCCTATAGTGAAGGAGTGCTTCTAATGAAACCATGTGAGGATCTGGTAAAAATATATATTCATGCTCAGATTTAACATATAAAATTGGAAGTGTACATGAGCCTGAAAAACCAACAAATGTAAATGATATGACAACAAGAGTAACTAATTTTCGATGTAATCATGGTAGTCTTGGTCCACTTCTTGATTTGGCCCATGCTACACATCCTCTTCTTATATTTCATACAGATTTTCATCCTTAGGGTGAGTAGTCTCTTGATTACATTCCGGATCTGCTGATAGACATGTCAATAACTCATCGATTGCAGGTTCCAGTGGATTTTCTCCATTTATTATAGTTCATGATTCATTCATCTCCTTAGATGATTGGTAAGGGAAATCAAAAGAGACTTCCAAATCCTCTTGTGGTGGTGGAGAAATGGACAAGTTCTTCACTATTTTCAAGAAGTTCTCTTCTTGAGAAGTAGGGATAAAAATCATAGCAATTGCTAGGGATTCAGAGAGGTCCTTCATACTTGCTATTATCTTCAATTGCATCTGGTTGATTGATAGTCCCTATCTCCACACACAAATCAGTAACAGGGGTTCTTACAACACTCCCAAATAAATGATATAACATTAAATATTGGAATATGAAGATAAATTAATTTAATAATATATTGGTTGAAATAAAGCTCACCACACTTGCATTAAAAAAAAAAAATTGCATAAAAGAAAGGGAATGACATGCTGGGGAAAATGCCAGATCAGAGTATTATTTAATCTATTCAAAGAAAAAAAAATGGAAATAGAATGTCTCACATAATGTTTCAGACTATTCTAAGGCATGCTTCTACTTCTACTCATAAAGGAAAGGAAATAAAAGTTCAAAGATAATCAAAAGCGATCAGACTTTGGAGCAACCCCACCATAGTGGATGTGTGGCTCTTCACTCACGTCTTATTGTACTCTCTCCACCCTCTGACTACCCTGCAATACCCTTGAAAATCTGTAAAAAATCTTACCTGAACCAAAATAAAACTCCCCGAAAAAGGAGCCAAAAATGTTGAGATTTTTAATTAGTGATTAAAGCTCTTAATATTTAATTGTCAATCTGGGAGTTGTAAACACGAGTTGTACTATGTTTTTGGCTCAGCTTAAGGTCACAATATATAAGTTTCCTTAATAATAATTGTTAAATACAGAATGATAAAAACACTCTTCTATCAATTAAGTAAACTAGCACTCATCTCTCTCTTCCTTGAATTAAATCAAACCAAATTGAATCAATCTTAAATTAAATTGAAATGTTGGACATGAATTGCACGCCCTATATTTAATTACATTAATTCTAAAACTAAATCTCATTTCTCTATATCAATCCCAGAAACTAGAAATGAATCATACATTTAATTGAAATCAAACAAAGCCTTTAAATGGAGCTACTCTGTTTAATACTAAATCACATTGCTCAACTCAATCAAACTGGAAGGAAATCTAAGTGAAAATTTTGAAAAAGAGTTAATATACTCATTAAATATATTTCCCGGGATATATGAAAGCACTCAAGTTAATCTCTTCATTCAACTCTACAAATACTCAAAAGAAACTAATTAGCGCAACTGTAAATTAATGTTCTTCAATAGAAACACTTCAGATCTAAAAGATGCCGCAAATCGAAGTCTGTTCTAATTTTAAAATCACTCAAACTGAACTCAGGAAATCATTCAATACAGAAGAATGAACCTGCAATTCCAGTCCAATATCTACTATGAATATGCCAATATTCAAAATCAAATTACAGTCTCACTTCATAACCAATATCTCATTGCATTTCATTTAGATATTCAGAGATTAAAAAAGAATGCTACATGATCCTATATCAAACGAGATGCAAGATGAAAAAACTAATGGTATTTCAAGCTCACTACATAGTTACCATTTTCAACATTAATTCAAATTGGAAAGCACTCTTTTAAATATTCTCAACCATGAGAGTGTATTGAGGAAATCATTCGTGCATTGAAAATCATTATTTAGCATAGTTCTTGCTGGTTTGTAATAACTAAAAACAATATCTATAGTGTTTTATTCAAACCTGCAAAATAGAGTAAAGAATTTAGGTACAAAATAAAAGATCTTTGAAATTTAATCATTAATTTCTTGAAATTGAAATCCACACTTCTAAATATGATTTAAATGTAATTCCTATTGCCTATATTGATTGCAGAACTTTCTTCCAAGTGGTGGTAGGCCCTTGGCACGCCCAGAGAAAGCCTATATTAAGACAATGCTCTTAAAAATCACACAAAACCCTAATACTCACATATAATTAAGTGTTGAAGTGAATTTATCTATTGAGGTTCAGAATTCAATTGAAAAATACACCATATGTTACTTCTCCTATTAAAATAATTTGTCCTCTTCTCTCCCTTAATTCATTACAACATTGGCCTTATAGTCAATGATTCCCTTTCAAAATGAGAGTAAACCCATACATGGAAACTCATCGAATTTACTAATTTTAAGCTTGAGATCCGATTGCTTGATTGATCTCATTGTCTTTGGCACAATCGGTTCCAAAAAATGCTAATATTAGCATGGTCCCAAGCTCAGCATGGAACCAAATCCTCTTTGAGCACATGAGTTTTATCAAACCGTAGTTGTGGCCAAAAATAGGCAAATCTGAATTTGACTCGACTCTGTACTTAAAACTGCATTGGAATATTCTCATCACCATAGCTCCTTATGGTAATGAATTTTGCCAAATGGTTTCTGGGTTATATGAAAGATGGTATTCTGAGTGCAATGCAAGTCTCAGAATGCTGATATTATTCACCATTTGCTCGTAAAATTCATATTTTCACTTACGACAATCTCATTCCGTACTCAACTCTGTAGTAAATAGTTAAACTGCCTTGTGAAGAATTTCGACAATGGAAATCTCTCGAAAATGAACTTAATAAAACTGTCATTATTAAATCATGAAAAAAACATCTTTAATAATAGAAGATTCAAGAAAACTAATAATAACCAACCATAGGGTGGATGAAATAGGTTATGGAACTAGGGTAAGTTATGGAATTAGGGCAAGAAATGGGTTAAAAGTACATGAATATATGTTATGAAGGGTAGTATTGTATGATGAAAACATGGCCATTTTTAAGGCCCAACAATGTAGCTAAATGTCAATTATTTTTGGGTTTATTAAAATCACATTGTTTAACTAACATTGGGAGAAATTTAGGCATAAATATAGTTAGATCTTCAGACACTAGTAATAAAATTATTAGAAATATTTGAGATTCTTTTAATACAATTGGAAATATGACCCATTCAAATGATTGTAAGGTGGCTCATTGCATAATATTAAAATCAATTGTAAACAAGACCACAATGAAACATTGTTTGAAGTGATGTACATATTTCATTTTTAAAGAAAATAGAAAAAATATTTGAAAGTATTCTATTAAGAGTAAAAATTTCCAACCCATGTCATAAATATTATTTGGCCTTCTTTGATAGGTTTCCTCATTCAAACATGAAGTTAATTGATGTTGTTAAGGAACTAGTACAATTTTTTTGGTATGAAAATACTAGGCCTTTTTCCAATCAAGAAGATGTGCTAAATTTGAGAAAATATTATAATATAGTCATCTCCAATGTTAAAAACTTATTTGACATGAAAAACAAAAAATATGAGATATTCATTAATGAAAACCTGGTATTGAACTTGTGTCAATGATATTTTGAGAAATGCAAATAATGGTATGTTAGAATATGCACAGATTGTAACACATGTTGTTGTAGATACCATGCCGAATATAATTATTTTTTTGACAAATGTACATATCTATCATGTTTTGTATCCTCACATTGTGAAATTTTTCTCATCCACACTACCACCAATTTTATTGAGAAAATTTATTCATAACATCGTGCGTTAAAAACGATCTTTTTTATGTGGGGCATGCTCTAGGTGCAATGGAATTACATTAGTGAGCCAATTTATTCATGAAAGCGAGGAGAAAATTTTTTGGAGGATGATAGTAGATATGAAAAACTTCAAATATGTTTCCTATGAACTAGATAGTACAAAATAAAGCAAAAGGATTATATTGGTGAAGTCCTAGGTTAGTTAAGGGAACATTTCCTTTTTACTGCAATTTCAAATTCAACATATAATTTTTCTTATGAATTTTTTTTGTGTCTTTAGGTATGAGTGCACGATTTCATGAAGGAATTTTTTATCAATGCTAAATCATATGTTCAACATATGCATGTATCAAAATAGAAATATGAACAATTTAGAATATGGAGAGACACCTTTCCCTTCATAATTGTATTTTCAATTGTGAGTTTTGCTAAGAACTATACCCTTCAAATGTAGATTGAGATCTAGAGGAAATATTATCATTTATATCAAGTTAGAATAATGGTACATATGACATATAGCTATGGGCCATATAAAAATAATGATAGGAGGATAATAGTGAAGGAGACAAACTTCTATAGGTGATTGTCAGGCCAGGAGGTAACTCCACAAAATGAACTTTGAGATTTGATTGAGGGTGTTCATGAATATATACATGGAGGTGAGACTGTTTGGATTCATTTCCGAATGTCTCTTAGAGTTCCTTATTTCCTATTTTACATTGATGTACAATTTCTCCCAATCCCTTAGGATTAGGTGTCAACATTCCCTCCCTTAATCTGAAGGGATGTTGGTGAGTCGAAGCATCGTTACGAATTTTTCAAACTTTTCTTTTCCAAGTGCTTTGGTGAAGATGTCTGCAGTCTGCTCATTTTTGGAACAATGACATATATGGATATTTTTGGCCTCAACATGATGTTGAATTAGATTTTATTTCATATTCATGTGCTTTGTTTGATCATGGAACTTTGTGTTCTTGGCCAAATTTATTGCAGAATTTTTGTCGATCATGAGTGGAGTTGAATGCATTTTTTTCATCTGCAAATATTCTAGGATTTTCCTGAGCCACACAATTTCCTTTGTCACTTCAGCTGCTACCACATATTCTACCTTACTTATGGAATCTGTTGGAGCTGATTGTTTGCGTGATCTCCATGAGACAGTTCCTGATCCAAGACTCATAGTATAACCTAAAGTAGATACCCCAATTTCTATGTCTCCATCAAAGTCTGAATCAATGTATCCAATCAAGCTGAAGTCACACACCTATGTATATTTGAGTCCAAATACTATAGTCCCTTTCAAGTACTTTAGAACTCTTTTTGTAGTAGACCAATGTCCTTCACAAGGTTTTTTCATAAACATGGAGAGGATTCCAACAACAAATGAGATGTCTAGTCTTGTAGTGGTCAGGTAGATGAGACTTCCTACAAGTTGTCTATACTTCCTTGCATCCTCAAATTCCCTCCCTTCAATGGATGTGAGCTTCAAGTTTTGTTCCATTGGAGTGGTTAAAGGATTGTATTCAGCCATGCCAAACTTGTTCAATAGTATCCAATGTACTTCTTCTGAGAAATGAATATAAATTTAGGATGTTGAGTTACTTCAATACCAAGATAGTAGTGAACATAGCCCAAATCAGTCATTTCAAAAAATTTCTTCAATTCCTTATTTATGCATGCAATATAACTCTCATTGTTACCTATCATCAAAATATCATCTACATACACCACAAGATATACAACTGTTTTTCCAACTTTCTTAACAAACAAAGTTGCACCATCAAGATCAAAATGTTTGAAGTTAAGTTTCAGAATATGTTCAGTTAATTTCGCATACCAGGCTCACGGTGCTTGCTTGAGGACATATAAATATTTAATAATCTTGCATACTTTGTGTTCTTGGCCCTTCACAACAAATCCTTCTGGTTGGGACATAAAAACCTTCTCCTTTAGATATCCTTTCAAAAAGGCATTTTTTACATCCATATGAAGTACTTTCCAACCATTCTAAGCTGCTAAGGCAAAGAGTGTCTGGATGGTGGCCCATTTTTCCATGGGGGAAAAGTTTCCTCATAATTGACCCCTTCTTTCTGCGCAAAACGTTTTTCCACAAGCCTGGCTTTGTGCTTTCAAGTGAGGAATCCACTTTGTACTTGTTCTTGTAGACCCACTTGTAGCCAATTGGTTTGGTTCCCAATGGAGGATCAACCAGATTCCAAGTGCCATTGTTTATTAAGGCATCATACTCCTTTTGCATCACTTCATTCTATTCATCATGAGAAGATGCTTCTTTGAAGGAAGTTGGTTCAAGATCTATAGAAAAATTCAATTCAAAATTATAAGAAACATCCATATCAATAGGTGATACAGAATCATCTACATCACCTCCATTTTTCCTGGTGGAGCTTTTCATTCTTGTCTTTCCAACCTCATCGGGATGAACATTTTCCAGTGTCTTTGTCAACCGTTTACGGGGACCTTTCTGCGATGGCCTAGGTTGCTCATTTGACTGAGTTGAGACTGAATCAAGATTTAGTCTCCCAATTTTGTTAATCACATCATTCAAGGTGTCATCCATGTTTGGTTCTTCATGTGGGGGAGGGATTTCCTCGGAAGACGGTTCCACTGATTAGGGGAATTTTCAGGTCTAAAATGGGCCTTGTAAAGAAATAATAAAATAATAGTTAAACCAATAAAATAATATTTATGAATTTGCATTGTACTTTTTGCACCACAATCCATGTAACCATGGTTTAATTCAATTGAAAGTGTACCAAACTAAAATTAATAAATTTTTTTTTATTGATGTGACTATAGATAAGAAAGGGCTTTTCATGGAAATATCACTATCATTGAAGAACCAATGCATTTGTCCTTTGTACTTAAATAACTTAAAATAAATTATAAATATAAATTCATTATTTCTTAATTGTATAGTATAATATTAATTCAAATTTATATTATTTAAATTATTTAATAACATGTAATTAATATAATATTTAAAAATAAAATAAAATAATATAATAAATGTAATATATTATTTTATGTATTTTTTATATATAACATATTGAATTGATTTGATTTATAACATAATAAAAAATAATATATAATATAAAAATGAATATAATATATATTCTATAATATTTAAATTATTTTTGATAATATTATGTATTAAAATATATAATATTAATATAATCATAATGAAATTAAAATTAAAGAAAAAAACAATAGATCTAATTTATATTTATAAGTATAATATAATATTTATATACATTAAAATTTCAGACTTTTTTGGCCCCAAAGTATTTTGAACCTAATATGCCTTTTTTAACATACAAAACTAATGTACATTTTCATCATACAAAACTAATATACTGTTTTTCTTTTATTTTAATATGTTTGTATTGTTATTAATATTATAACAATATTATTCATAGATGTGATTTATCTTAAAATCACAAGGTTACATTTTTATTTATCTTGATTTCATATGTATAATATATATGTATAAATATTAACTTATAATTAATTTGAAGTTATAATATTAAATAAAATGAGATGAATATATAATTCAAAAATAAATATATGAAAATATACAAATATAATATTTATTGAAAAATGTGTAAAGACATGAAGATTATATAAGGATATGCATTGCTTCTTTCAAAAAATATGAAATGACAATAATAATAGTTTATTCAAAAAGTGTGAAAGGACATTTATTATTAGTATTTTAATTTATGATTTTAAAAATAATTAGAGCACTACTATGATTAACCATGAGTTTTTATCCACCATTGAGAATGTAACAAGTACCTTTAACTCAAGCAATGTCACCTCAACCATTGAGGATGATGTTATTCCCTAAAATGTGATTGGTTCTCATAAAGTGAATTTTGATTGTACATTTTCCTTAGGAGGCCCATTTTAGACCTTAAAATTCCCCTAATGTAGATTGATGCAGTATAGGAATCCCCCCTTCAAGATATGAAATATGATTATCAAATTCTTGAAATGACTTTGCATGTGTGAATCTATCCAAGCGATCAAGTTTCCGATCAACAACATCATCAGTCTTGCAAGATTCAAGGAATATGACATCTGTAGAGAAAAAAATATTTTTTACTTCATCATAGAGATGATATCCTTTGGAGGTATTGGAATACTCCAAGAAGATACATTTTCAACTTCTAGCGCCAAGTTTATTTTTTTGTACGTTAGGTATCAAAGCATAACAGGTGGAACCAAAGACCCTGAAATTATTTACCAAAGGAATGTGGCCTTGCCACATTTCATAAGGAGTTTTATTTATGATTGTATTAGAAGGATGCCTATTCTTTATGTACACAACACATAGGACTGCATCAACCCAAAAAATCAATTTTACATTCTTGAAAAACATCATGGAGCGAACCATATTTAAAATTGTCATGTTCATTCTTTTATCTACACCGTTGTGTTGGGGATTATAAGGCATGTTTGTTTGATGTTTTATCCCATGTTGGCGAAGATAGTTTTAAAATTTGTTTGAAGTGTTCTTTTCCATTATCAATGCACAAAGAGCCAATATGATATTGTGCATAATTTTCAATCCATGCATCAAAATTCTTGAATGTTTGAAAATCATCAGATTTGTTCTTCAATAAGTAAACCAAACACATTTTGGTGCAATCATCAATAAATGTCATCATATATTTATTTCCATTTGCAGAAGCAATAGTCATGGGGCCACATAAATCTTAATGAATAAGATCAAGTTGTCTATGTGCTATGGAATGTGAATCATGAAAGTACTGTTTGCTATGCTTTCCTAGAATACAAGCATCACATTGATTATGTTTCCTAAGAATTGTAGGCAATCCAGTAACACCATTTTTCTTCAAAAATCGAAGGTTGTCATAGTTTAAGTGTCCAAATCTAGCATGCTATACAAGACTTGATGGAAATGTACCTTCATCATAATGAGAACTAAATGCAAAGTTTTGTGCATTAGCAGAGGTACCTTGCAGCTTTAGGAGTCTTCTTCTATTCCTCTCATGACAATTGAGAGATTTGATGCTTTTCTGACCTCAACCTTGCCATCAAACATTTGAATGGAGTGTCCTTGCTAGCAGATGTGGACTAATGACAACAAGTGTCTCCTCAACTCAGGGAGGTATAGAACCTCATGTAGAAGATGGTTTGGAAGACCAGGAAACTTAAGCCTAATTGTGCCAAGCCCTGATGGCTTGAGTTTAGATTTTTCTGCAAATTATGATGCTCCATCAACCTTGTGAGTAAATTATTCAAGAAAATATTTTCTAAAAGTCATGTGACATGTTTATCCTGAATCTAGCAACCAATCATTTCTCCAAGAAGTAAGTGAAGCATTAAACAAGTCTTTATTTACTCCAATGTTACAATGTGCTACAACATAATGAGCAAATTCAAGAACTTTACCTTTATCTCTGTCATTAGTTTTTCCTTTTTCTTGATTTCTTTGTTGCTCAATAATGTCCCAAGGTAGCTTACATGTAGATGCATGTAATATTCCTAATTAGCTTTCAGCCAGTTGGAATATTAATTTTTGCTTTTGTTAATAAGATAGATGAATAAGAGGGTAGAGAGACCCATAAATCTCTTTAGTAGGAATAAACCCACTTCTAATGTGAATTTGGATCATTGTATCAACTAAATAAAGCACTTCTGCGTGTGAATAGGGGCTAAAGAATTTGGATAGGGTCAAGATTGACCAAATCAATGGTGCTGTCATGGAGGTAGTGGAGAGTTATTGGAGGACAACGCAGTTATGATGGAGGAGTGTGTGCATGAGAGTAGCATCTTTAATTAGTGGGACCTAGGGTGAGGAAGCTCACCAAACATATAAGGAAGGGGATGGCAGCCATAGAAGACATTCTGATTATTGTTTATGTCTTGTTCTTTTATGACTTTCATGCTTTAGTTGTTTAGCGGAGTCTGATGAGATGTTTAGCACAATATTGTTTCCAAGCGGAAATCCCACCCTCCTCCTCCGGGGACTTTGAGTGCCCACTCAGGAGAGGTTCATTGAGCTTCATTTCCACTGTCTGGCATCAGGCCAAGCTTTTTCCATCATCCACAATGTAGTCTCCTTCACGGATTATGTTGTTTTGTAGGGCAGTAGTAGTGGATGGTTGATAGACCTAGTTTCTGATCTTGTTTTCTAGTGAGGGGAGAAGCCCTTCATCTGGGAGGCTAGCAAGGAAGTTCCTTGAGAATTATTCCACCATCCGGCATTAGGCCAAGTAGCAGCCATCATCTACAACGCAGTCTCCTTTAGAAACTGCGTTATTTTGCAGGGTAGTGTAGTGGAGGGTTGAAAAGCCCAGTTTGTGAGCTAGTTTCCCAGTGAGGGGAGCAACCCTTCATCCAAAAAGATAGAAGGGAGAATTTGCAACCATTTTATTTTCATATAAGCCATCTCCCAATAATGATTCAGTGGTAGAGCATAATTCAGCCCTAGGGCTATATTTTTCATAGTGTGTATTTCCGGAAACCCTTTATGGGTTGTCCTGGAATTGTGCTTGGGAGCTTATATCTCTAATCCCTACACCTTTTAAGAATTATATCAGTATATATCTATATTTCTATTTTCTATTAGCAGTTATACTCACTGGGACTACACAGTCATGGTCCTCTGGCATTTTGAGTTGTAGAAACATTTCATGTTTGGGTGTATTTGATCATTGGAGGCTTTTTTTTCCTAACTTGAGTGACCTTTTCCTCAAGATATTGTACTCATTTGATGCTGTTATACATAATGAAATGGATATATTATTTTCTCATGTTTTTATGTATTGATATTTACTGCAATTTCCAGTTTTATGTTCAATATTCCTGTTTTTCCACTTTTGGAATATTACAGTGGTACCAGAGCATAATCTTGGCTCAACCTATGGGGCACTACATCTATAACATCTGAAGCAATGGATTGAAGATATTTTCCAAATATTTTTCTCCAAACTATGTAGGATTTTGTCAAAGAAATCAAGGATATGAGGATGGAAAAACATAAAATGAGGTCTCAACATGCAGAGAGTTCTGGTACCTCACATTATTGGTGTGAGAAATCAGCATTACAGTGAGTTCCACAATGCTCCACCATGCCTACATTCCTAGCAATAGGAAATGAGGTAGGAGGAACATAAGAGGAGGAGACTCTTGGTGATTATCTCCTAGAATATGAATCTCAATCTTAGAGGTTCAAAGAGCATATAAACTTCCAAGGGTTCTGTCAGATCAAGGATAATAGAGGACCCAGAAATCACAATAGAGGTAAAGGGTACATGCAGAACAATGGTCTACAACATACTTTGGGTAGATTCTTCCTGCCTGTTTTTGATGGGTTACCCAAGTGCATAGCCAAGGCTTGGGTAGAGAAATTAAACATCTATTTCTAGTTAAACCAAGTTTCAGAGATGGAGGCCATTAAGATAGCATTGTTGCACCTTGAAGGTGAAGCACATGAGTGGTGTTTTCATGGCCTATCTACATTGGGACATGCCAGTATAACTGCTTATGCAGAATTTACCTAGAGGTTGGTGGAAAGATTTTACCGAAGATATCCAGAAGCTCATTTTTTTGAGATAGCTAAGCTCAAGCAGTCAGGAGATCCAAAGACTTATATCTCTAAATTCCTGTAAATTTTAGTCATGGTGCCAGATCTATCCACAACTAGAAGAGTATGTATGATTACTGATGGGATAGCAGAGCCTTTTCATGAGATGGTATAATCCACTAGAACAACTATGCTCCAAGATGCTATTGAGATGGATAGAGACTTGCAAAATAATTTTCCAAGGGCAAGAACCCTCCTTCAGCAAGAACTCTCCTCTCAGTCAAAAGAGGAAGCTATGAAGGTTCCTCCCTCAAGAGAGAACCAAGACAAAGGACCTCTTAATGATGATGAAGTATTCTCTGATAATAATGAGAAAAAAGAAGATGAGTTGGAAGGAGATACCAGGGTTGTAGCACCAAGAGGAGATCCACCACCATCTAGATGTGGAAATGGAGCAATTTCTCCAACTAGAGGAGCCCTTGCATCCTTTCAGGGAGTTCTAAGGAATCTAACATTAGGAGACCGAGGCACAATCCAGGAGCATCATGTGTCAGTATTGATAGATTGTGGGACTACCCACAATTTTATTGATGTCCAACTAGTGCAGAGGGGAGACACACCCACCAATGATTCTGAAGGATTCTCAGTTTCAGTCCCAAGGACTAAGCAGTGGGGAAAGTGTGTTCCGACATTGAATATAACTTTGGGGACATACACCCTGATAAATCACTTCTTTGTGGTTAAGGCCCTTGACACTAATATGATATTGGGTGTGCAGTGGTTGATTACACTTGGGAAGGTCACTACATATTGGAAGGCCTTGCAGATGGTAGGGATAGATAACAAGAGTGGTAATCATCAAAATATCATGGGAATGCACACCTATGCACCTCAGGGAGCTTTCACACATAAGGTGGAAGCTCATTTTCGTAGAGTAAGCCAGGACAAATTAGTCCACTCAGATATGTAGTTTACTATATGCCATGATGTTCTATTTTTTGGAGGCATTCCACCATGAAGGCCCCCGGATTGGAAATTGGTTAAAGAGTTCTCAGAAAAAGTGACACCAATCATAGATTTGGCTGAGGAGAGCCTTGTATAGAAAAATTACAATGCAAAGGGCATTTGATTGGCTCAAGGATGAGATGAATATTTGTCCATTATTGGTATTTCCAACTCTCACCAAGCCTCTTGCGCTAAAAGGTGATGTTTCAGGAATAGATGGTAATACAATTATGGTGCAAAGGGGCTACTCCATAGCCTTGAAGAGTCAAAAGATACTCCCACACTCGAAGGTGTCTTACATATATAGTAAGGGGTTGTTGGAATTCATTCATGCATTGGCCAAAATTAGGAGGTTTTGGATGGGAAGTAGCTTCCAAGTGAAGATTGGCCACCATAAACTTCAGTCCTTTCCTCAGAAAAAGAAACTGCAAGGGAGGCAACAAAAGTGAGATAGAAATACTCCAGCATGTGGCTTTAGCATTGAGCATGTCAAAGAAGGGAGATATGAGCTGACAAGTGCCTTATCACAGAAGCTATCAACACTATCACTGAGGGGTATAGACCCATATTGGGAGTCCCAGCTATTGGTAGAGTATTCCAAGAATCACTTCACATGTGAAGTGCTTGATGGGTAGGTGACTGACGAGAGGTATAGAGTGATGGATGGAGTCATATATTACCAGGATCAGGCCTTCTTGACTAGAGACTCCAAGCTCAAGGAGAATATTCTACACGTAGCACATGACTCACTCCTTTTTGGTCACCAAGGTTTCATTGGGACATATTAGGCCACTAGGGAGAGATTCTCATGGGAGGGTCTCAAGGAGGAAGTGATCTAGCATATCAAAGGGTGTGGAGTTTTCTTGAAGAATGAGGAGGAAAACAACCATACTACAAGGTTATTATAGTCACCTAATTTTTTGAGAGAGAGATGGGAGAGCTCATCTATGGGCCTCATCACCATATTACCAATATTACATGGTAAGGATTGCATCTTTATAGTCATTGATCAACTAACAAATAATTTTCATTCCTTTGCCCTTTATTTACAGTGCATTGCTCCACAAGAGGGAAAGAATCTCCTTGGACTTCATGGTTTTCTTCAGACCAAAGTCAATGATAAATGTAGCTATTTCTTGGATGGCTTTGGGAAGATATTATTTTGTTTGGGGTGTTCCCAGTTGACACCAATTATCAGTCAGTATCCCTAGGCAGATAAGCAGATAGAGGCATCAAGAAAGTGGTTGGGAAGCCACTTACCACATTATGTTCAGAGGAAGATAGGAGCAGAGCAGTGCTAGTTCCACTTGGGGAACCACTGTCACCATCCGATAGTTCATATGGCACTCAGTGTATCTCTCTTTTTTGTTCCATATGGTGATGATTTTCTATTCAATATTAGGGGAATGGTTTGGGCAAGCAAGGTTCCTAGAACCGAAGTTTGGATCCTAGAGATCCAAGATGTATCCATGCCTCTTAAGGAAAACATTGCTACAACCCAATATCAGAATCAATTCTACATAGGTCATAGATGGGGAGAGAGACAACGTGGGGTGGAAAAATTGGTCTATCATTTTTAGCCATACAACCCATCTACATTGCAGAAGCAAGGGATTGCGGATCTTTTCTATGGACCACACATGGTGATCCTTCTTGTTGGGAGAGTACCATATAGATTGGATCTTCTCATTGGGATTAATATCCCCAACATTTTTCATATCTCATGCCTCAAGAAGGCCATTAAAGAACATATAGTTTCCTCCATGGATCTCCCACTTCTTTATGATGTGAGCCATTTGGTTTTATCACCAAAGGCCAACTTGGACACTTGGGAGGGGTAGCTAAATGACAGATTGATTGGAGAGAATCTGGTCTAGTGGAGGAGTCTATCGGGTGAGGATGCTATAGGATAAGGAGAGAAGGTTTTTTAGTATCCATCCTTGCAGTTGCTTGAGGACAAGAAAAATTTGGGAGGGGAGGGTTATAATATTCCTAATTAGCTTTCATCTAGTTGGAATATTAATTTTTTCTTTTGTTAATAAGATACATGAATAAGAGGGTAGAGAGACCCATACATATATTTTGTAGGAATAAAACCACTTCTAATGTGAATGTGGATCGTTGTATCAGTTGAATAAAGAACTTCTGGGTGTGAATAGGGGCTAAAGCATGTGGATAGGGTCAAGGTTGACCAAATCAATAGCGTTGTCATGGAGGTAGTGGAGAGTTATTGGATGACAATGTAGTTATGATGGAGGAGTGTATGCATGAGAGTAGCATCTTTATTGAGTGGGACCTAGGGTGAGGAAGCTCACCAAGCATATAAGGCAGGGGATGGAAACCATAGAAGGTGTTCTGATTATTGTTTATGTCTTGGTCTTTTATGACTTTCTGCATGCTTCAGCTGTTTAGCGGAGTCTGTTGTGATGTTTAGCACAAGGGTGTTTCTGAGTGGAAATTCCACCCTCGTCCTCGGGGGACTTTGAGTGCCCACTCAAGAGAGGTTCACTGAGCTTAATTTCCAATATTTTACATCAAGCCAAGCTTAAGCCATCATCAACAATGTAGTCTCCATTAGGGATTTTGTTTTTTTGTAGGGCGGCAGCAATGGAGGGTTGATAGACCCAGTTTCTGAGCTTGTTTTCGAGGTAGGGGAGTAGCCCTTCATCCGAGAGGCTAGAAAGAAAGTTCCTTGAGAATTATTTCACCATCCGACATCAGTCTAAGCAACAACCATCATCTACAACACAACCTCCTTCGAAAATTGCATTATTTTGTAGGGCAGTGCAGTGGAGGATTAAAAAGCCCAGTTTGTGAGCTAGTTTCCTACTGAGGGAAGCAACCCTTCATCCAGAAAGCTAGAAGGGAGAAGTTGTAGCCATTTTATTGTCATATTAGCCTTATCCCAGTAGTGATTCAGTGGTAGAGCATAATTCAACCCTAGGACTACATTTTTCATAGTGTGTATTTCCGAAAACCCTTTCTGGGTTGTCTTGGAATTGTGATTGGGAACTTAGATCTCTAATCCCAACACCTTTTGAGCATTATATCAGCAGATACTTGTATTTTTATTTTCCAACAATAGCTACACTCACTGGGACTACACTATCATGGTCCTCTGACATTTTGAGTTGCAGCAACATTTCATGTTTGGGTGTATTTGATCATTGGACGCGTGTTTTTCCTAACTTGAGTGACCTTTTCCTCAAGATATTGTACTAATTAATTGTTGTTATACATAATGAAATGGATCTATTATTTTCTCATGTTTTAATGTATTGATATTTATTGTAATTTCTAGTTCTATGTTCAATATTCCCGTTTTTCTTGTTTTGGAATATTACAATGCATCATGTCAATATTTATTGCAGCTTCTGCAATGAAGATCAGATTTTTCACTTTGAGATTGTTTGCCCCCCCTTCCTCTGAAATTTATTCTTCCTCTTCCTCTTCAACCACCTCTTCCTCTGGAAGAATATTGAGCATGATTCTTTTGTCTATGTGCAAAGCATACAACTTCTTCAAAAGACAGAGGGGTTGTCTTCTTTCCAAAAGCCTTCTCTATTTCTACAATTTTTTTCTCAAGGGAATCAAAGGTGATCTTCATGAGGTTTCCACTTGCTTGCAAGTGACTCAAGGTAGTGTGAATAAGTGGGATACAATGCCTTAACATATGCTATGAGAGGTATGTCAAATTCTACTTACTTCTAATGTTAAAACACGAGGGTCCTCGTTTTTCAATTCAAGGCTGAGTAACTTATTCATTGATTAAACAATTTCAAGTTATGAATGTGAGTCATAGAGTTATTTTAATTTCATCAAGGCTTCATAGGGATTTGAAAATGGTGTAATATGGAGACTCACCTCTTCATTTACAGAAGCTAGAATCAACACATAGGCCTTGAAATTATTGTTTTCCCAAATGGCGATCTCCTTGTCTGAGGTGGGATTTGTCGGTGCATTGTCTCCTTCTCCTTCATAAATTCCTCTCCACAAATCATTAAAAATGAGAGTGTGCTTGATTTTCTGAGACCACTTAGGATAGTTCTCCTTGCCATAGAGAACTAAACCCACAATAGATATGATAGAATTCATTGTAAATATGTAGTGTAAAAAAATGTAGTATGTTGGAAAAAGTCTCAATTCTGGTGTAATAAATGTATTCTTTTGTAAAAAACTCAATTCAGGAGTATTTTTTTTTGTTAAAATATATATATACATATATATATTTCAGAGGGGAGGTCGTACCTGGGGGAGGTAGTAGCTGGGGAAGGTCAAACTTGGGGGAGGTGGGACCTTAGGAAGGTCAGACCTGGGGAGGTCGGATAGGAGGAGGTGGAATAGGGGGAGGTGACAGCAAAGGGAGGAGGGTGGAGGAGGGAGTGGGGCGAGGATGGAGGAGGAGAGCTCGTAGGCCGACGGAGGGAGGGGTTTGTGGAAGGTGGGAGGAGGGAGTAGGGAGAGGGAGAAGGATGGAGCAGAGGGAGGAGGGAGGAGGAGAGCATGGAGGAGAGCACTGTGGGAGGGAGGGAGTAGTGATAGGAGTTGCGAGAGAGAAGGAGCTGTGACGGGAGCTGTAGGAGGGAGGGAGAAATGATGAGAGCTATGAGAGAGAGGAGGAGAGGCAAGAAACATGAGGGAGGAGCCCATATTCACTGTGTAGCTGTGGGAGAGAGTAGGAGTGATGAGAAACATGTTGTGAGAGCCCGTAGGCACTGTGGAGCTGCAGGAGAGAGCATATATTTTTTTTTTTGAACGCAGCAAAAAAATGCACATTATTTTGCAGGAATATGACAGAGGTGGCAATCTTAAAAAAAATGCAGAATAGAGAAAATTTTGCAAAATGGAGGGAGTTACAAGGGCATGGAAGCCAAATAAAGAGTTGGCTCTGATACAATGTCAGGCCAAGAGGTAACTCCACAAAATGAACCGTGAGATTTGATTGAGGTTGCTCATGAATACATACATGGAGGTGAGAGTATATGGATTCATTTCCCAATCTCTCTTAGACTTCCTTATTTCCTATTTTACACTAATTTACAATTTTTCCCAATATCTTAGGATTAGGTGTCAACATTGATTATGGGGACCATGACCTACATTATGTGAAACATTTATTTTAAATGTTTTACGATCACTTGAAGGATGTAAATAAAAATGGATTGACATTGGATTTAGTTAGATGGTTGTTCAACCTAGTTCGAAAAATTCTCATGTATTCCAATCGTTGATTATATTGAACAAAACATACAATGTGCCCCTTATTTGGAAATACTTTGAGACTAAGCATTGGAAGGGTGAGCATGATAGGGTTGGGGCATGCATTAAAATTGCATTAAAATGGGACGATATTAATTTTATTAGAAATCCTCATATCTGATTTGAAAAATATATTAGTATAATTGTGCTCTACAATAATGTTAAATGGAGCACATGAGCAATACAAATCAACAAGGATAAGTCCTATGCAAATAAATTTTTGGGAAGTGGTAATATAGATTGGTCACATTCATATCATTACAACATAGTATAAGGAACTCATGCATTTCATTTATTTCACAACTTGGTCAACCATTTTTTTGAAATATGGAGACAAAAACTAGCTTTCTTTTGTGGAGCATGTAATAGTGGTGAATGGGATGTTTGTGAATAAATGGTATGGGTTGATGAATGGGATCATGTATCAATTATAGCAGACCCACATGTAACTTTTGAATCGAGCATGCTATAGGAGGGTGGATTATCCTCTTCAAAATTCTATGACAATTATCTTATTGACCATAAACTGCAAATGTCTCATATTGTGTCTCAAATCTATTGTTGTTTTTTATTTAACTATGTTATCAAGCTCCTAGACATTTTCATTTTCCTATACATTAAATTTTTCGTAGGACACATATATGTAGTTGTTTCCCCAAAAGACAAAAAACATGACACTTATTACTGGTCGGCATGATGCATACTAGGGAAGAAAACCCTCGATACATCATTACTTGGTAATGAAGCCAATGGATTTCTAATTGGCTAGGTGATTTTTTAGGGTGAATAATTTACACTAGATGCAAATTCAAGAAATACCATTGGTTATGTATTCATGAATTATGGGCTGCGTATAGTGGTGTCGCACTATACACACTTAATAATTGGTACACACATTCAACTACAAGACATGTATATTGGAACCTCACACAAGGTACATTACTTCATATCTCATTCAGAGTATGGAATGTTGATGGAGACCATTAGTGATAGAGATGATCCTAATGGAATACTTGAATGAAATTAGGTATTTATACAAAAGAGGTGGACTGACATGTGAAAAATGATCTTCTATATTGAGATATATTAATTGTTGTGTTATTCCTTTTAATGCATATATATTGCATATCAATATTTTTTTTCTAATTCATTTACATGTGACTAATATTGTGTTAATGCATGGAACTCATATTATTTCATTTATTTATGTATAGTTTTTTTTTTCAGTCAAAGAATATTTTATTATATTATCAGGAAAATACAAAATACAAGAAGATTGTCAATAACTCTCCCGAATTCACTCTGACTAGATTTGTTAGCTAGCATAGCCAGAATATAGTGCATAAGATTTTGTAATTGAGCCTTTATTTCTGGAGGACTAGATAGACATATATTCCAAAAAAGAAGAAAAATTGGTAAACATCCTTTTGGATGCATATCAAGGTGGCGGTTGATGAGGAAACATAGGCGAAGCTAGCATTGGGACCTATATTTTGTGCATATGAAAATCAAGTGCTTCATTCTGGCCTCAAGTCCATGCAAGCAGTCATTAGTCCACCATTGGCTTTTGTGCACATTGGCTAATTGTTCTAGGATATATGTATGGATATGTTTAATGTCATTCATGTAGGCCACTAACTCGTTCCTATCTTCATATATATTCTCTCCTAGGATATCCAAGATGGTCTGGATTCCCTTCAATTGTCCAGCTATCATTTCGAAGGTAGTAGGTTGGTTGAAATGGCTAGGAGACTAGATGGATCCTACGAAATTTCACCCTCTATATCCATTCTTGTGGAGTCTTCCTCACTAGAAGTGGTTTCTTTTTCAGCTCTTACCTCATGCATCCCTTGATGACTGCCACCTCTTTAAGGTCTTCCCCACTAACGAGGAATTTCTACATGAAACACAGTAACCCATACCTGCACCAATATGTTTATAACTACATAATAAAGTTATCCAACCAAATTCCTATACTCTTGAACTATAGGAGCCTAGGATGAATGACACGGGACTGACCTAGATGGGGGTAAGAAGGAATCCAAAATTCGATGAACCCAACAGATACAATGGGTGGCACAATCCAATTCCAGACTCAGAACGTGTTGCCTTGGGACTCAAAGGCCATAAATAATTACGACAAGCTCCCTCCCTGGAAAATACACCTGAATAGTCATCTCTCTATAAAAAATTTGGAAAAAACTAATATTCTATGACCCAAATTGAAAATATACACTATTAGTCGGCTCAGAGTAAAAGCTAGAGAGAATAATCCACTAGAAAACATATAAGAGAACAATTGCAAATGTCAGGGGTCTAGGGCCTTCCCCACATCAATGCAGGAGTTTATGGGATGGAGATCATAACCATTAAGAATTTAAATGAAAAAGTTCACCAATGGAAAAACACAATTCAAACCTTGAGAGGGAATCCTAACACCCATAATAAAAGAGCCCCAGGGGTGAGAATTGGGTTCCCTTAACCATTGAAACACATAACTAAGGTCGAATCCACAAGCCAAATAGTAGATATACCTAAATTTCAGTGAGCTATTTCCAGGTCAATGTCCAATGCTGCTTAGATATACCAACATTTACAATTGTGATCAGTGGATAAAGAAGGAAACTTCCAAGGTTGGGTGGAAATGCTCCAGGGTCGCAAATAAATTCCCGTCAGTGTCCCAACAACCAACCTCTAAAACAATTTCCTTGCATAATTTATCGGTGCTCGTTGAGCTCTCTGAGTAAGCCTTCTTAGAAACGTAAGTATTTTCTTCCCTCCCAAGTTGCCCTATCCATTTCCCAATTCAAAAATCCATTCCAATTCACATGAGCTAAATAATAAGTATGCTCAAAGCCTCTAGATGATTCTTTTTCTAGAAACACCATCGATTAATTCCATTTATGGCGTAAATCATGCTGAACGCATGGAGAGGGGAGGGCACCATAAGGCCACATTAAGTAATGATTGATCACCCCTATCAGGGGGATTTTGTCCTCATGTACTAGTTGAGAAATGGTGGAAAAGTCGGCTAGATATAAGCTGAAAGATCTCAGATCCAAATGTCAGCTAGTAGCTAGATCATGGTGTCCCTCAATGGTTCTCCAATTCACCAGCCAATCTTCCACCTTTTTCCCAGCTCTTAGGGTGTGAAATGTAATAACATATGGGAAGCTATTTATTGGATCTTTAATGCATTCTTCCTAGGATTATAGCCTCCAAGTCTACATTAGTTTGGATGGGGGGATCCATCTATAATCTTCTATTCCATATGGATGACTATTCGCGAGTCTACTGAAATATGAAACTTAGAGAAACATATCCTTCAATCTAAGAGGATTCCTTTTTTGAGGCCAGTTAGTTTTGTTACGTTATTGGTCATGAATCCATAATAAATTACAAAAATACACAGGGGAGAGACAGGTGTGTCTCAAAGGATCGCACCAAAGCCTATTGGACCTGGATTCCATTTTGAGACCCCATCAAAATTTATTTTAGTAAATCCATGCGAAGGTCGAGGGAAGAAGGAGGGTGATCTAACTAGGATGTATCTTGTGTTTGGGGAATGCGGGGTCATCATGCCTAGATATAGTTTGATCAAAGAGATAATTATTGTCTCTAACTTATCAACATTCCCATCGTCTTCCCCCCATCTCTCTAACAAAATTGTTTCCCATATGTTCTCTTTAACAATATTCCGTATTGAGAGTATTGATGGTTCTTTGTCATTGAAGACTACTTGGTTTCTTTATTTTCAAATGTTATGGAGGAGGAAGCCCAATAATAAGTTCCACTCTTTGTTTACGATTGGTTTTTTGAACTAAGAGTGCCTCCATTTCTTGATAGTAATGAGTAAATTATCCTGCGCTTGGTCAATATGCCAAAAAAAAATTAAGCTTTAGACTATAACGCTTCAGCTACGAGGAATTCATTCAATAAATGGTTCATTTTTCCCTCATTCCTCTTACAAAATAAGCATTGCGAAGATCATATATATCCCTTTTTGAGTAGTTGATATCATGTGAGGATGCATTTTTGGCCAACTAACCATAAGAAATTAGATATATTTGGCCATTTTATCAATTTCCAAACTTTATCCCAATAGATATCCTACAGAAAGGAACTGATATTTTACTTAATGAGGTAGGCCTTCTTAATTGGGAAATACTCCGAGGCATGATAACCCTATCTGAGTTAGTTTGAGGATTGAGAATTTGGGATGCATATTTACTACAACAAATTATTAAAGGCAAATGAACTCTCTGTAGTTGCTTCTATTTTCCATTCGTGCTCTATTTCCAACGTTTTCCATTCCTTTTTATCACTCCTAACCTTCCAGAGGTCTACCACTGTCCTTACATTGAGCTTATTTAAGGCCAAATTAATGCCTTGCAGGTCATTATTTCAATTCATGCGTGACATTTTCTGCCATGAATCCTCCCAAAATAGAGTTGTGTTTCCATTATGGATTTCCCAAAATAAGTGGTCTTTGATAATGCGATTATTCCTGTAGGGTAGGTTCCGTAGTGGTGAACCTGTTGGCATCAAATTATCATGGAGGATATCATCCTACGATCTTCCCTATCCATATTTTTGCACCCAAATGCGTTTCCATTGTTCAGTGCCCCCTTAGATCTACCGCCACCACAATTTGGATCCCATGATCCCATTTAGCTTCTCCAGCTCTCTAAGCCCAAGGCCTCCATAAGATTTCAAGAAGAAAATATTATCCAAAGCTACCAATGACCACTTTCTATCCATATTGGCCCCTTGGAAAAGAAATTTACAAAACATTGAAACGAGTTCTTGATAAATGCATTCGGGACCCAGAAGGACCAAAATCTAGTAAACAGGGATGGCTTGGAGGATAAATTTGAGGAGCGTTTCCCTGCTACCTAGGTTGAGCACTCAGAAAGTCCAGTTAGAGATTTTTTTTCTTAAGCTTGTTACACATATCTCTCAAACACACTATTCTTAAGGGGTTTTCCTCTAAGGGAACTCCTAAGTATTTATAAGGAAGGACATCAATAGATAAACCCAGGAGATGAGCTAAGTGGTATTGAACTAGATTAGAAGTATTGAAAATTTATAGATTAGACTTATCTTTGTCAATTAGAATACCTGAGGTCACTTGGAGTTCTACAAAGATACCATACCTAAATGATTCTTGCCGTATAATGGGTTCTCCATAGACAAAGTTTTCTTCAAAAAAATGTTGATGAGTCATAGAGAGATCAGCTCCTAGAATTTTGAGGCCTTTTATTTGGTTTTCTTGAACTAAAACATTGATTAAGAATCCTAGCTCTTCCTAAAAAATGATGAAAAGAAAGGAAGAGATAATGTATCCTTGTCTAAAACCTCTAGAAGATATAAATTTAGTTTTAGCTGTTCCATTGAGGAGAATGGATATGAATGGAGTATAGATCATAGATTTAATCCAACAGATCTAGTCTTCTATAAAACTGAATGCGTTCAACACTACTAGAAGAAACTTCTAGCTTAAGCGACTGTAGGATTTAGAAAGATCTAACTTCACCAACATACCTAGTTGTTTGTTGCTCCTCAAAGAGTGGATGATTTCATGGGTGAACACTATTTCGTCGAGAATTTTTCTACACTCCACAAAGCAAGGTTTCTTCAGGCTAATAATTTTGTGCAGGATTGGCTTCAATATTCAAACAAGAACAATAGATAGGACCTTGTAGATTACATTACAAAGGGCGATGTGATAAAATATGCTAGGTCCACTAGAAACATTAGAATTCAGTATTAAAGTGAGGAAGGAAGAATTCAAACACAACTGGATTTTTCTATTACAACAAGAATCCTCCACCAGATCCACAGTTTTTGGCCCCAAGAAGTTCCAATAGGCCTTGAAAAACTTTGAGGTGAATCCGTCTTGTCCTGGGGACTTTTTTGCAGGAAGATATCTAACTACAACTTCAACATATTCAAGGTATATTTGATGCATTAGAGCTGCATTATTTTCCTCAGTCACTACACTTGGGATGCATCATGTAACCCTCTCTATATCCTTTGATCTTTCTTGATCTTCCGCTGATAACATATTGGAAAAGTATGATATCAATTCCAAAGCCATATCTTGTTGATTTTATAACCATTTCCCCTCACTAGATGTGAGGGACATGATTATATTGTTCTGTTGGTGGCTAATCATGGAACGATGGTAAAATTTAGAGTTCCTCTCAACCTCCCTTACCCATTGGATGTGTGTTATTTATTCTTGCATGTCTGAGATTTTTCTTCTAAATTGTGAAATAATGTCCGGAGAGTAGTAGTGTAGGCTTGTGTCTTGTGTTTTTTATTAAAACTTTGTGAGCATTTGAAAATTTACATCATAATTTCTACATGGTATTAGAACTATTGAAAACTACATAGAAACTAGGTTCCTAATCTTCACTCAAATAAATTTCGAATAACAGATTTGTGGTGCAATAAGTTTATTCGTTGCAGGGACAATGTCCTTATATGGATTGAGGCTTGAGTATGCATTGGAGGGAATTTATAATTTCATAGCTTGGAAAGACAAAACATAATATGTGTTGGGTGAAAATGGAGTGTTGGAGTACACACAATATGATATTGCAAAACCAACAACATTAGATGCATAATAACTAGCTCAATAGAGGAAAGAGACAAAAAAAATATAGGAGGATTATATTGGAGGGAGTCAGATACCATGTGGTTTCAAATTTGCGTGGAAATAAAACTACTTATGCAATGTGGAAAACCCTCACAAAGTTATTCAAAAGAAACAATTATGCCAGAAATTTGGCATTGAAAGATAGCTCAGGAATATTTGAATGCAGAAAAATGAAACCATTGTTATGTACCTATCCAGATTCACTCAGGTTAGTGATGATATTGGAGGAGTTGGAGAGAATTTACCACCATATAAACTTGTGATATTATCACTCCTTGGAATACCAAAGTTCTGGCACAACTATTAGGATCCAGTTAATGGAAGAGACAAGCTCCCAAATTGGGAGAGACTTTGGTCTGACTTGGTGAAGGAGGAGATTATAAGAAACACTAGAGATTTATTCTCATTCAAAAAGAATGAGGAAGAAGATTGTACTCTGGTTTGGAAAGGAAACAATTCCAAAGGTAAGAAGGCCCAAGGAAAGACATAATCCAAATAGAACCATCGCAAGAAGAAATAACTCAGTAAAATTAAATTCTTTCACTATCATGAGTATAGATACTATGAAACCAATTTTCCACACAATAAATCCAGTAAGGAGCCCTCACAAACACTCCACATGATCACCTTAAACCTTACAAATATTTGACCCTGACGCAACCGGTTGTACCTTCCCCTTCTTTTGCTTCAGTTCGAAAACAACCTTAGTAGGCACCTACACCTATTGTGAAAGCATCTAGTGACGGGGGAAAGCCCAAAAGGAGGGAACTAAAGACAAGGCACCCCAAACAACTCCATATCCTCCTAAGCTGACACCTCTGTGTGATTTGTGAGATGGTTTTGGGCATGCCACCAATAATTTTCTTGAACTCCCTCATCTCAAAGAGGTGGATGATGATATTTTTCCTGACTTTAACATCTTGGATGTCCATGTTACCTTACCTGATTCGGCCAAAAAAAAAAATCATTACACAAAAATCACCCTTATGCTTTATGTAACAACTTTGGTCACTATTCCCATCACTTTCCTCATATCGAAGATTTTCGTAATACCCATCAAGAACTTCATGAAATAGAGGCCAGTCGTAATGAATCCACCACTTCTCTACCCAAGAATTTAGGCATCATTTTTGAGATAGAACAAGAACCACACATTATGATTCCTCCTCCTGATGTCGATATGACGTATAAAATTGATACCATTCTCTACCTGTTGTCATCCATGGGATCCTCGTTTGGAGACTCTTTTGGATTTCTCCACACTGATTCGACTGAAACTTCTTCATCAGAACCCTAGGTCTCAACATCGGTAGATATTCCATATACTAGTCATTCATCCCCTCTTGTTGTTGATGCGCATGTGAACCTCATCTCTCATGGTGATGCTTCAGGTAGACCCTCCACGTCAAGTGGTCTCACTTCCTCCAGTTCACCCATCTTCCATTCAGATGAAGACATCATGGAATCCATGACCATGCATGATTATCCTTGCAATGATATGAACCGTTGTGTGTATTTCCTTCTACAATAGACACAAGACCAATATGTGCTGGATTAGAAAGACTTCATCCATGGTGAAGTCAATTGGCTTAAAAATCCCTTACGTTAAACCCATGAATTTGAACCACATCCACCTTGTGGCCATTACATTAACACCCAATGTTTAGGTAAGGGGGCATCTATTTCTGAGAGTCTGTGAGAAGAAATTCTCCCTAACCCTCCTATTTTTTATGAAACTAGCTCCCAAAATAGAAGAAAAGAGAGATCAACGCCTTATAAATCAGCCACTTCGAGGGGGAAACCTCCTTTACATTACATAAAAAAGAAATTCTTGGATGATTCAAATGATAAAACCTCATTTCTATATATAGGATTCCATGGGGTCACAATATAATCCTAGCTGACCTAACAATAATAATTTAAGGGCACAACAATAAAAATAGTGGGGTTTATGGGTCACAATAATAACAATATGGGGGCTAAAGGGGTACAAAAATAACAATAAGGGGGCTACACTACCAACAATAAGGGGCTACACTACTAATATAGGGATCTATCATTCCCCTCAACACTTGAGTAGCTCTAGATGCTTTTGTATAAAATTATCATCCACCTATGTCGAATATTCAGTGGGTAAGTTATTCCACTTAATGAGATACTCTAAAATTAATTGATTTCGTAGTTGTCAAGTTCTTGTTTTCATGACTGCTTCAGGTTCCAATATGATTTTTCCTTCCTCATCAAGTTATGGCAATATTGTTTCAACTGGAATTTTTTCACCTATAACCTTCTTTAAGCATGAAACATGGAAAAATGGGTGCACTCGAGACAAAGCAGGAAGCTCCAATTTGTATGCCATAGTACCAATATTTTGAAACACCTTTTAAGGACCATAGTACTTTGGCAATAATTTATTATCCTTCTTAGCTTGCTTAAGGGACATTTTTTTGTATGGTTGTAATCGTAAAAATACCCAGTCTCCTACATCAAAACTTCTCTCGCTGTGATCTTGATATACCTGTTGTTTCATTTGATTTTGTGCCAAATTTAGGTTATCCTTTAAGAGTTGGGGAACTTTTTTTGATGCTCGATGTGATATTCCACTGCTTGAACCTTATAATTTTCTCTTAAAGATGATGTGATGGACGTTGGATGATATCCATAAAGTGCCATAAATGGTGTCATTTTTGTTGGAGTATGGAAGGAAATGTTATACCACCATTTGGCCAAAGGTAACCACGTGACCCATTGCATTTGGTTAACATATACAAAACAATGAAGATATCCTTCTAAAAATTTGTTCACTATCTTATTTTGCCCATCGAATTGAGGTTGATAAGACGAGCTATGAGCTAGTTGAGTACCCAAACAAGAAAATAATTCGTCCAAAAATTTCCAGTAAAAATGGGATCTCTATTGCTTACAATAATATTTGGGTTTTCGTGTAGCTTTTGAATTGTTTCCGTAAAAGTAGTAGCAATTGTACTTGCTTTACATGGATGAGATAATGCACAAAATTGTGCATACTTGGTAAGTCTATCAAATACCACCATGATGACACTCTTTCCTTTAGAATTAGGTAAACCTGTGATAAAATCCATTGAAACATCCTCCCAACATTGACCTGGAATGGATAAAGGTTGTATAAGACCCAGGGTCTTAATTGTATCAACTTTATTTTGCTGGAAAACCAAACATTCTGCCATAAAAAAATTATTTCTTCACCCTATAGTAGGT
Organism: Pinus albicaulis; assembly: GCA_034641835.2. Classification (NCBI taxonomy): domain Eukaryota; kingdom Viridiplantae; phylum Streptophyta; class Pinopsida; order Pinales; family Pinaceae; genus Pinus; species Pinus albicaulis. The sequence goes on from CM076580.1 coordinate 1,118,774,996, forward strand.
TTTCAAAAATCCCGAGTGTCCTCCTAAGGGAGATGTATGCAATTCCAAAAGAATATTTTGTTTTAGTTGGGAATTGTTACAAAGATATAAGAAACCTTTGTAGCATAAGGAATCATTTTTCCAACTAAATGTATCAGATGTACTAGGATATTGCTGCAACTTTTGAATGAGTTCCTGCACTTCTTCATCATTCTTCCATTAATCCCTTGCCTTGGTTATCCAATTTGGTTGGATAATAGAAATGGCACAAAGAAATGCTTACACCTCTTCATCCTTTCTTGAGAGTGCATGTGCAACAAAATTTAGATTCCCATTTTTGTAGATGATTTTAAAGTCATAACCCAACATCTTTGTGGCCCATTTTTGCTGCTCTTCTGAATATAGTCTTTGTTCCAAAAATAATTTAAGACTATCATGATCAGTTTTTAGCTTGAAGTGTTGTCCCATTAGGTAAGGTCTCCATTTCTTTAGTGCATGTAGTATTGCCAACATTTCCTTCTCATAAATAGATTTCTGTAAATATGTTCCTTTGATTGGATGAATCAAAAGCAATGGGTCTTCCTTCTTGCATTAAAACAACACCAATTCCAATTCCTGAGGCATCACATTCCACAATAAAGGTTTTTGTGAAGTCTAGCGTATCTAAGATTGGTGCTAGACACATTGCCTCTTTAAGATGTTCAAATGCCTTAGTTGCTTCAGGAGTCCATGAAAATGCATATTTCTTCAATAATGTTGTTAGAGATGCTGCTATTCTCCCATAATTCTTAACAAACTTGTGATAATACCCTGTTAACCTGAGAAATCCTCGCAACTACTTTATGGTTATCGCTATCAAACCAACTCCAAAAGTAGAAGAAAAGAGAGATCAATGCCTTAGAAATAAGCGAGTTCGAGAGAGAAACTTCCTTTACATTACATAAATGAACAATTCATGGAGGATACAAATGACCAAACCTCCTTCTATATATAGGAGTCCATGGGGTCACAATATAATCCTAGCCGTCCTAACAATAATAATGTAAGGGCACAATAATAACAATATCAGGGTTACAGGGGTACAAAAATAACAATAAGGGGGTTACACTAAACGATAAGGGACTATACTAGTAATATAGGGACCTAACATTCCCATCTCCTTCAAAAAAGTGTTGTCCTCAATGCTTGAGTAGCTCTGGATGCTTTTGAATAAAATTCTCATCCTCCCATGTAGAATCTTCAGTGGGTAAGTTCTTCCATTTGATGAGATACTCTTAAATTGATCGATTTCGTAGCTGTTGAGTTATTTTTTCCGTGACTGCTTCAGGTTCCAATATGATTTTTTCTTCCTTATCAAGTTCTGGAAATATTGTTTGAACTGGAATTTTGTCCCTTATAACCTTCTTTAAGCATGAAACATGGAAAACTAGATGCACTCGCGAAGAAGTCGGAAGCTCCAATTTGTATGCCATAGTACCAATATTTTGCACACGTTTTAAGGACCATAATACTTTGGCGATAATTTATTATCCTTCTTAGCTTGCTTGAGGGACATTTTTTGTATGGTTGTAGCCGTAAAAATACCCAGCCTCCTACATCAAAACTTCTCTCGCTGTGATGTTGATTTGCCTGTTGTTTCATTCGATTTTGTGCCAAATTTAGGTTATCCTTTAAGTGTTGGATAACTTCTTTTTGATGCTCGATGTGATCTTCCACTGTTTGAACCTTAGAATTTTCTCTGAAAGAAGATGTGATGGACGATGGATGATATCCATAAAGTGCCATAAATGGGGCCAGTTTTGATGCAGTATTGAAGGAAGTGTTATACCACCATTCAACAAGAGGTAACCACTTGACCCATTGTGTTTGCTTATCAGATACAAAACAACGAAGATATCCTTCCAAACATTTATTCACTATCTCAGTTTGACCATTGCATTGAGGATGATAAGATGAGCTATGAGCTAGTTGAGTACCCAAACAAGAAAATAATTTCATCCAAAAATTTCCAGTAAAAATGGGATCTCTATCACTTACAATTATCTTTGGGTTTCCATGTAGCTTTTGAATTGTTTCCATAAATTCGGTAGGAACTATACTTGCTTTAAATGGATGAGATAATGCACAAAAGTGTGCATACTTGGTAATTCTATCAACTACCACCATGATGACACTCTTTCCTTCGGACTTGGGTAAACCTGTGATAAAATCCATTGAAATATCCTCCCAACATTGACTTGGAATGGATAAAGGTTGTAGAAGACCCGGGGTCTTAATTGTCTCAACTTTATTTTGCTAGCAAACCAAACATTCTGCCACAAACTTTTAAATATCATATTTAAGGCTGTCCCAAAAATTCTTTCTTCACCCTATGGTAAGTTTTTAAAAATCCTGAGTGTCCTTCTAAAGGAGAAGTGTGTAATTCCAAAAGAATCTTTTGTTCTAGTTAGGAATTCTTGCAAATATATAAATGATCTTCGTACCATAAGGAATCATTTTTCCAACTAAATGTATCAGATGTACTAGGATCTTGGGGAAAATTTTGAATCAGTGTCTACACTTCTTCGTCCTTCTTCCATTCCTCCCTTGCTTTGGTTATCCAATCTGGTTGGATAATAAATGGCACAAAGCAATGCTTCCACCTCTTCATCCTTTCTTGAGAGGGCATCTGCAACAACATTTAGCTTCCCTTTTTTGTAGATGATTTCAAAGTCATAACCCAACATCTTTGTGGCCCATTTTTGTTTCTCTTTTGAAGATATTCTTTGTTCCAAAAAGTTCTTAACAATATCATGATCAAATTTTACCATGAAGTGTCTTCCCATTAGGTAAGGTCGCCATTTCTTTAGTGCATTTAGTATTGCCAGCATTTCCTTCTCATAAATAGATTTCTGTAAATACTTTCCTTTGATTGGATGTCTTTCAAAAGAAATAGGTCTTCCTTCTTGCATTAAAACAACACCAATTCCATTTCCTGAGGTATCACATTCCACAATAAAGGTTTTTGTGAAGTTTGGCGTAGCTAAGATTGGTGCTAGGCACATTTCCTCTTTAAGATGTTCAAAGGCCTTAATTGCTTCAGGAGTCCATGAAAATGCATATTTCTTCAATAATGTTGTTAGAGGTGCTGCTATTCTCTCATAATTCTTAACAAACTTGCGATAATACCATGTTAACCCGAGAAACCTCGCAACTTCTTTATGTTTGTGGGTATTTTCCATTCCTTAATGGCTTTAATTTTTTCAGGGTCTACCTTAACACCCTCGTGAGATACAATATGACCTAGATATTCCACCTTTTGTACTCCAAAGAAAATTTGGATGTTTTTGCATATAATTGTTTCTCCTCCAATAGTTTGAGCACCCTGTCAACATGTTGAACATGATCCTTCCAAGACTTGTTGTAGATTAGTATGTCATCAAAAAATACTAGCACAAATTTTCTAAGGAATGACTCTCATGAGTTAGAAATGATGTTTTAGGAATATATTTAGTCTTCATTATAATTTGATGATATTCTGAACGAAGATCCAACTTGGTAAAATAAATTGCTCCATGTAATTCATCTAATAATTCATCAATCACACGAATTGGAAATTTATCTTTAATAGTGAGCTTATTGAGATTGTTGTGAAACCAGCTCCAAAAATAAAAGAAAAGAGATATCAACGCCTTAGAAATAAGCCACTTCGAGGGGGAAACCTCCAATACATTACATGAATGAAATATTCTTCAATGATACAAATGACCAAAACCTCCTTCTATATATAGGAGTCCATGGAGCCACAATATAATCCTAGTGGGGCCACAATGTAATCCTAGCCGACCAAGAAATAATAATGTAAGGGTACAATAATAACAATATGGGGGTTACAGGGGTACAACAATAACAATAAGGGGGGATACACTAACATAATAAGGGACTACACTATTAATAAATGGGCTTAAAATTCCCCTCTCCTTCAAACAAGTGTTGTCCTCAACTCTTGATTATTTCTTGATGCTTCTGTATAAAATTCTCATCCTCCCATGTGGAATATTCTACAGGAAAGTTCTTCCACTTTCTAAGATACTCTAAAATTGATCATACTTGTCGAGTTCTTTTTTCTGGGACTGCTTTAGAATTTCTTTTGATGTGATGTTGATCTTCCTGTTGTTTCATTAGATTCTGCACCAAAGTTAGGTTATCCTTTGAGAGTTGGAGAACTTGTTGTTGATGCTCGATGTGATCTTCCACTAATTTATCATCCATATTGGCTATTATTTGATCCTTCAAACCATCCAAATTAGCCTCCATTTATGCTTTTAAACCATCTATGTCATCTTTGGTTGCTCTTCGTTAGATTGAAATTTGTTGCACTTGGTACCATAATTTTGATATCTCATACTGTAATTCTTCCTCTTCATGTCTCATAGTATAGCTTTTTAAAGGCTTAATGGGTATGGAATTATTTTTTTGAGGCATTATAGAACCCAATACTGATAAAAATTCTAAAATATTTCCTTGGAATCACTTCAAACTGCTTTTTCAAACAAACGTTATGCAATTTAAAAAACCAAATACACATCTTTTTCTTTCTTGTGAGAAGTGCAATATTGAAACTAGATTATATATGTGTTTTCACATCTTCAATAGTTGAAATTTGGCCTTGAACTAGCCCTCTGAATTGGCTTTCGAATGCCACAATTTTGACCTGATTTGTATTCTTGAAGGCAAAGTTATGCCCAATATCCTACAATGACCTTATTATGGACTGGTTCAGTAGAACGAACTTGTACAAATTTCCACGTATCACTATTTTCTTCTTTTTCTCTGAAATTTATAGACAGGAAATGAAAATCTGTGTAAGTCCAGTCACTTTTTACAGCATTGCAATCTGATGCTCAGAGAGAGAGAGTTATGAAAATTTTCCCACGATCGCCTCTTTGAGATGAAATTCGAGAGCCTAAAAAATACCTAACTTCCACAGATCATATCTCTGAAAATAGTGTGAACCAAGCTCTGAAATTTTGCGATGATGTTCCTCAGGATTTTGGCTTCGCGCTTTAAAAATTTCAACTTCTGACCTTTCGTAGAAAAAAATTTATAGCAAAAATTCCACGATGACCTGTTTGGAGCAGCGAAACCCTAGAATCCAAAGATCTGATACCAAATGTTGTGAAACTATCTCCAAAAATAGAAGAAAAGAGATATCAACGCCTTAGAAATAAGCCACTTCGAGGGGGAAACCTCCAATACATTACATGAATGAACAATTCTTGGATGATGCAAATGACAAAACCTCCTTTCCATATATAGGACTCCATGGGGCCACAATGTAATCCTAGCCGAACTAACAATAATAATCTAAGGGCACAATAATAAAAACATGGCGGTTACAGGGGCACAACAATAACAATAAGGGGGGGTACACTAACATAATAAGGGACTACACTATTAATATAGGGACTTAACAAAGCTCCCTATAATCCGAACACATGTACCATGATCCATGCTTATTGTGCGCCAATACTACTAGAGTAGAGAAATAACTTTGACTAGGTTGAATTATAGCAACGTCTAACATTTTTGCAATCATATGTTCAATTTCGCTCTTTAGGACATAAGGATATCTGTAAGGCCTAATGTTTGGAGGAACACTTCCTGGAATCAAATGAATAGCATGATCATGATCATGAATATGTGGGATTCCTTTGGGAGTTTCAAACACCTTAGAATGATTTTCCAAGAATTTTTGGAGATATGGAGAAATATATGATTTTGATGTTGGAAATTCTAGTGAGAATAATGTGCAATTATGCCTCATTGTTCTTTCAGCAGAAGCTTTGTCATGACATTAGAGATTATTATCTTTCCTGTCTTCCCTGCGATACCCTGTAATTCGATTTCCTTTCCTTCCGAAAAAAAATTTCAAGAAAAGTTCTTGAAAATTAAAAGATACCATCCCCAAAGATTGTAACCATTGTACTCCTAGTACAACATCAACACCTCCCATTGGAATGGAAGGCATTGGACTATTCAATACATATTCCCCCATGGTTAGCTTGATATTATGGAATTTTCCAGAGAAATTTATAGTTCCTCCATTTGCAACCATCACTTGAAATTCTGGTGTTGGGTATAGGAGACAATTCAATTCCTTGGCTACCTTACAATGAATAAAATTATGGGTACTACCCGAATAAATCAACACTATTACCTTTTTCTTCTTGATATGTCCTTCTATCTTGAGAGTTTGAGGAGTGGTAATTCCATACAATGCATTACACGATATAGTCAGACTCATTTCTTCTTCTTCTAGGGTTGGTTCCTGGTGTATATCCTCTTCTTTTGAAGTTTCTTGTTCATTTTCTTCCTCCTCTTCACAATCTATGTAAAATAATTTATTTTTAACACACTTATGACCTTTAGTGTATTTGCTATCACAAATGTAGCAAATCTCTTTTTCTCTTTTTTCTTCCAACTGTTGTGGTGTCAAACTTGCAAGTTGTGGAAGTCTAGGAGTAGCAACACTTCCATCTTTATAAATGTGAGTGGTAGGCTTCCTTGTCACCATAATTTTACATTAATTTTTTCTTGCCAACTTGAATGCCTTCTCCAATGAATTAGGTTCCCAAACGCGAACTTCATGTTGGATGTTATCCTTTAAAGTCCCTATGAAGACATCAATCGTGTGTTTCTCTGGAATATCAGTTACCCTTATATTCAATTTTTGGAAGTCCTCAATGTGCTCCACCACTGAGCCCTTTTTCTTGAGATTTATCAATTGGATAAAGAAGGTGTTTCTCTTTGTATCCTCATAATGTGCTATCATTTCCTCCATAAAAATTTACCAAGTGACAATTTTTTTATGGGAGAAAAGCCATCGATACCATACAAATGTATTTTTTTCTAATGTAAAGTTGCAATGCATACATTTTGTGTTTTTTGCACATTATTGAGATCAAAATATTGCTCCATCTGTAGTATCCATGTTATGGGATCCTTGCCATCAAAATTCCTCATATCAATCTTTGGAATATTGTGGTTCTTCAATCCAACATTAGAGTTTATGAAATCACCATTAACATTTATTTTGTTCTCATCACGAGTTTCCTCTACTATCTTTCTGCCATTAGCAATCATTTCTTGTATTAACGTTGTCATAAAACCTTCCATGTCTTCTTTAAGATCATTCTTCATGTCTTCCATGTTGTCTTTCATTTTTTCATCAATCTTAGCTTCCATGTCATCCATCTTAGATTCCACGCCAGCTTCCATGATATCCATCTTAGCTTCCATGCCAGCTTCCATGCCATCTATCTTAGCTTCCATGCCATTCTTCAAACCATCCATGCCTTTCTTCAAAACATCAATCTTAGCTTCCACGCCTTTCTTAAAAACTTCCATTTCATTTTTTTTCTCTTTTCGAGAGTGATATTTGGTGCACTTGCTCTTGTAATTTTGATATGTCATGTTGCGCTTCTTCCTCTTCATGAGTCATAGTAGAGCCTTCTAAAGGCTTAATGGGTGTTGAATTATTTTTAGGTGATATTTTAGAACCCAATACTGATATATATGCTTCAATATGCCCTTGGAATCACTTCAAACTGATTTTTCACACAAGACTAATGCAATTTGAAAGAAAAAAAAATACACACATTTTTCTTGATTTTGAAGAGCTCAATATTGAAATTGAATTATCTCTGTGATTTCAGATTTTCAATATCTGAAATTAGGCCCTGTTGTAGCCCTCTGAATATTCTTTCGAATTCCAAAGGTCTAACCTTATTTGGATTCTTCAAGTCAAAGTTATGCCCAATCTCTCACAATGACCCAATTATGGACTCGTTCAGTAGAGCGAACTTGTACGACATGCCATGTGTCATTATTTCCTCCTTAAGATATGAAATTGATACACAGGAAAGTAAAGTCCGCATTCTTATGACCACATTTTACATAATTCCAATCCGACGCTCAGAGCGAGAGTTATGACCATTTTCCCACGGTCACCTATTTGAGATGAAATTCAGGAGCCTGAAAAAACCCTAACTTCCACAGATCATATCTCCGCAAATATTGCTAACCAAGATCTGAAATTTTTATAGGAAGTTCCTTAGGATGTCATCTTTGCTCTGTAAAAATTTTAGCTTCTGAAACTTCGTAGAAAAAAATATATATCGAAAATACCATGATGAACTATTTTAGGTGAAATTTGGGAGCCTAAAAAAAATATTGCTTCCATAGATCATATCTTCGAAAATATTTCGAACCAAGATCTGAATTTTTTACACAATGTGCCTCCAGATTTCAGCTTCACTTTGTAAAATTTCAGTGTCTAAACCTTTGTAGTTTAAAAATTATAGAAAAAATGCCACGATGACCTATTTGGAGCAGCAAAACCCTAGAATACAAAGCTCTGATACCAAATGTTATGAAGCCGACTCCAAAAATAGAAGAAAATAGAGATCAATGCCTTAGAAATAAGCCACTTCGAGGGGGAAACCTCCTTTACATTACATAAATGAACAATTCTTGGATGATACAAATGACCAAACCTCCTTCTATATATAGGAGTCCATGGGGTCACAATATAATCCTAGCCAACCTAACAACAATAATGTAAGGGCACAATAATAACAATATTGGGGTTACAGGGGTACAAAAATAACAATAAGGGGGTTACACTAACAAAAGTAAGGGACTATACTAGTAATATAAGGACCTAATAGTTGTGGGGACTTTCCATTTCTTAAAGGCTTTAATTTTTTTACTGTCTACCATAACACCCTGGTGAGATAGAATATGACCCAAATATTCCACCTCTTGTACTCCAAAGAACCATTTGGAGGTTTTTGCATATAATTGTTTCTCCGTCAATAGTTTGAGCACCCTCTTAACATGTTGAACATGATCCTTACAATACCTGCTTTAGATTAGTATATCATAAAAAAATACTAACAAAAATTTTCTAAGGGTTTAAAAATGGAATTCGTCGACCCTTGAAATGTAGAAGGTTCATTGGTAAGGCCAAAAGGCATCACCGAAAATTCATAATGACCCTCATGAGTTAGAAATGATGTTTTCAAAATATCTTCAGTCTTCATTCTAATTTGATGATATCCTGAACGAAGATCCAATTTGGTAAAATAAATTGCTCCATGTAATTCATCCAATAATTCATAAATCATAGGAATGGGAAATTTATCTTTAATAGTGAGCTTATGGAGCTCCCTATAATTTGGACACATGTGCCATGATCCATCCTTCTTGTGCACCAATACTATTGGAGCAGAGAAAAAACTTTGACTAGGTTGAATTATACCAGCCTCTAACATTTCTGAAATCATACATTCAATTTCGCTCTTTTGGACATAAGGCTATCTGTAAGGCGTGATGTTTGGAGGAACACTTCTTGGAATAAAATGAATAGCATGATCATAATCATGAATAGGTGGGAGTCCTTTGGGAGTTTCAAACATCTTGGAATGATTGTCCAAGACTTTTCAGAGATATGGAGAAATAGATGATTTTGATGTTGGAACTTCTAGTGAGCATTTACGCCTCTATTTTCTTTCTTCAAAAGGTTTGTCATGATGATCCAGGTGAATATTGGTGGCCACCCGCCTATTCCACTTGGGGCCTCGCCATTGTCTCTTTCCGTTTTTCAGTTTCGGCACAACTTACCTTTTTTAGCAGTTTTTCGGGCCCTCAACTTCCGGAGCCGTTTTGAGGCTGTAAATGACGTTTTTTGGGCATCATTTGTTTCAAAATTTATATTCATGGTAAAAATTTGTAGTCCTTAGATATATCTCTCTAACGATGTATCATGTGCGTCAAACGGAAATAGTATGCAAAATTTACAACCTCGGGAAATTGATGTACCAATTTACCCCAACGGGGCCCATAGTCTGGCATTTCATCTCCTAGGGTTTGGTTTTTAGATGTTTAGGGTTTTCCATTGTTTCTCAATAATATATAGGCCTTCGAGCCTCATTGTAACAGAGATTTTAGTGGCTTGTAGCCGCCACATCTCTTCTCAGATATAAGATACCAGTGCCCTAGCTAGTTTATTTCCATTCTATCTGTAAGCAAATTTCAGTTCTTTGATATTAATGAAATGAAGTGTTATTTCCACTGCATATTTGTATTTATGGTTATATGTGTATTCTATTACATTCCTGCATAAATCTAGATCACATGACATTAGAGCTTATTATCTTTCCCAGCTTCCCTGCGATACCCCGTAATTCAACTTCCTTTCCTTCCGAAAAAAATTCAAGAAAATTTATTGAAAATTAAAGCTACCATCCCCAAAGATTGTAACCACTATACTCCTAGTACAAAATCAAAACCTCCTATTGGAATGGAAAGCATTGGAATATTCAATACATATTCCCCCATGGCTAACTTGATATTATGGCATTTTCCAAAGAAATTTATAGTTCCTCCATTTGCAGCCATCACTTGACACTCTCGTGCTAGGTATAGGAAGAAATTCAATTCCTTGGATACCTTACAATGAATAAAATTATGGGTACTACCTGAATCAGTCAACACTATCACTTTTTTCTTCTTAATATGTCCTTCTATCTTGAGATTTTGAGGAGTGGTAATTCCTGCCAATGCATTATAGGATATGGTCAGACTCATTTATTCTTTCTCTAGGGTTGGTTCCTGGTGTATATCCTCTCATTTTCTTCCTCCTCTTCACAATATATGTAAAATAAATTATTTTCAGCACAATTATGACCTTTAATGTATTTTCTATCACAACTTTAGCAAAGCCCTTTTTCTCTTTTTTCTTCCAATTGTTGTGGTATCAACCTTGTAGGTTGTGGAAGTATAGCAGTAGAAATAATTCCATTTTTATAGATGTGAGTGGTAGGATTCCTTGTCGCCATAATTTTACATTCAAATTTTCTTGCCAACTTGAATGACTTCTCCAGTGATTCAGGTTCCCAAAGGCGAACCTCATGTTGGATGTTATCCTTTAAAGTCCCTATGAAGACATCAATCCTGTGTTCCTCTGGAATATCAGCTACCCTTATATTCAATTTTTGGAAGTCTTCAATGTGCTCCACCACTGAACCTTTTTGTCTGAGATTTATCAAATGGATGAAGAAGGTTTTCCTCTTTGTATCCTCATAATGTGCTATCATTTCTTCCGTAAAAATTGACCTAGTGACAATTTTTTACGCGAACAAAGCCATCGATACCATACAAATGTATTTTGTTCTAAATATAAAGTTGAAATGTGTACCTTTTATGTGTTTTTCACATTATTGAGATCAAAATATTGCTCCATCTGTAGTGTGCATGTTATAGGATCCTTGCCATCAAACTTCCTCATATGAATCTTTGGAATATGGTGGGTCTTCAATCCAACATTAGAGTTTATGAAATCACGATTAATATTAATTTTGTTGTCATCATGAGTTTCCTCTACTAATTTTTTGACATTAGGAATAATTTCTTGTATCAACTTTTTCAAACCTTTATTCAAACCTTCCATGTTTGCTTTTAGATCATTCTTCATGTCTTCCATGTTGTCTTTCATTTTTTTGTTGATGTCATCCATCTTAACTTCCATGCCATTCTTCAAACCATCCATCTTAGCTTCCATGCATTTATTCAAAGCATCCATATTAGCTTCCATGCCTTTCTTCAAACCATCCATTCCTTTGTTCAGAACTTCCATTTCATTTTTTGTTTGTCTTTGCAAAAGAGAAATTTGGTGCACTTTCTCTTGTAATTTTGATGTATCATGTTGAGATGCTTCCTCTTCATTAGTCATAGTAGAGCCTTATGAAGGCTTAGGGGTATTTTAGAATCAAATAATGATATCTATGCTTCAATATGCCCTTGGAATCACTTCAAACAGATTTTTGAAATAAGACTTATGCAATTTGAAAAAAAATACACACATTTTTCTTGCTTTTGAGGAGCTCGATATTGAAACTGAATTATCTTTGTGATTTCGGATCTTCAATATCTTAAATTTGATCTTGTAGCAACCCTCTGAATCTTTTTTCAAATTGCATAGGTCTAACTTGATTTGGAATCTTCAAGACAAATTTATGCCCAATATCCCATAATGACCTAATTATGGACTACTTCAGTAGAGCTAACTTGTACGGTGTGGCACATGTCACTTTTATCTCCTTCGACCCTGAAATTGATAAACATAATACTATAGTCCGTGTAAATTTGGCCACATTTTACATAATTCCAATATGATCCTCAGAGAGAGAGTTATGACTATTTTACCAAGATCACCTCTTTGAGATGAAATTCGAGAGCCTGCAAAAACCCTAACTTTCACAGATCATGTATATGAGAATATAGCGAACCAAGATCTGAAATTTGTACACATGTTAACAATTTTACCTTTTGAAGCCTCATAGAAAAATAGTTATAGAGAAAATTCCAAGATGACCTGTTTGAAGTAGCGAAACCCTAGAATCCATAGTTCTCATACCAAATGTTATGAAACCAACTCCCAAAATAGAAGAAAAGAGAGATCAATGCCTTATAAATCAGTCACTTTGAGGAGGAAACCTCCTTTACATTACATAAATAAACAATTCTTGGATGATTCAAATAAAAAAAGCTCCTTTCTATATATAGGATTCCATGGGGTCACAAAATAATCCTAGCCGGCCTAACAATAATAATGTAAGGGCACAACAATAACAATAGTAGGGTCTATGGGGCACAATAATAATAATATGGGGGCTACAAGGGTACAATAATAACAATAAGGGGGCTACACTACCAACAATAAGGGGTTACACTAGTAATATAGAGACCTAACACTAGTGCATCTGGTAGAGTCGACTCTGGTACCATTATTCTTCCCCATTTAGAAGAACCTCTAGAGTCTCATATCACTACAGATCACTCCAAGGATGATACACATAATCATTCCTTCATCTTACATCAAAAAATTATTCCCTTCAACACTGTAGTTGTTTAACCACCATGTTTTCTAGATGAGAATCAGTTCATTATATCTGAAGCCACTCTTTGATATAGTGACACCATGTATGCAAACCCAGAAATTCAGTCAATTTGATTCATACATGCAATTCCAGGTGAGATTGGCAATTCAACATTTCCTTTCTCTAACTGTATTTATCCATTCTTCCCACAAAAAGACATCCATGACATAAAAAATGGAGACCCACAAGGCTTCAAAATGTTTTTAGAGTCCACTATTTTAAATACATTTGGCATGTCCATGTCATGCTTGGAGGCACCTATGCCCCTATATGTACTCACCATCCTATTGAGGATTTAGTGCCTTTGATACCGAATGATTCAATCCATTATTTGAGCATTTTTAATACCATGGCTCTCCACAAAATCCTCTAGCTAGGGACATCATTCCCACATTTAGCATAAAAAATCACTCCCGTCCATCACATATGCTTGGGGGTAGTATGCCATGCTTAGAGGCATGATGGAACCCCTGGTCACCTTCCCACATGATTAACAAAAGTCTCGAAATAGGCCCCAAATATCTAGGTATGGTCTATTATCCTTCTATTCCTCGGATAGTTTGTCCTTCCGGCCACTCCGGCGAGCCATATACATACATCACATATCCTAAACGCTTGATACCATATTTTGAAACATTATACTATATGTGATACCACACTTACCACTTGGTCCCCATGTTTTAATTGGTGGGCATGGATTATTCTAGACCTTCTCTAGTAGTTCATTCTTATGTTCCTTTCTTACCTTGATTCTTCACCAAGAACCGTTCTTCCAAGAAGCATTAAGGCCACCTTTAGACAAGTAAGGTTACCTACTTGAAACTCGCAGATACTGATTTCAATGGTGGGTTTGTCCACTATGAAATACACAAGATTTAGGGCCTTCTCCTCCTCTCCAAATTATCCACAACTCACTTAGCAAAAAAATTGGATTTGGAGGGAAATCACCCTTATATAGGAGAAACCCTAATTTTATGTCGCCCATTGTGACCAAACCGTTGCTTAGTTTGAAAAATCATCAACACCATTGGAAATATATCACCGAGTTATATAATGGATTGTCCTTCTTTTTTAGGTAATTTGACACTTCACCCGGAAGCCATTTTTTCCAAGAAGTTTCACTTTTTCGCCAATTCAAACCAAATTTCTTCATATGAGACACTTGTACTTCGGTTCCACTTTTCCTTGGCACTTGTCATCTCGTATGTCAATTTTCATCATGGGTAACCCTTATTTACTCATGTTTTTATGGCGTCCATGGGCCTATCCTCTGTGGCAGCATCATCGAGTCACCCTTGTTCAGAGCATCTGAGATTAATCACCCTTGCATTTGCGGAGTCTGTTTTGAGTACCATTATGTCCTGTTACAATATTTTACCCATATTTGTGTTGAATTCATCCTATGTTTCTATTATTGACCTCCATCTGTATTTTCCATCATTGAAAATCTTATGTCTGAGTACTTGACCATCCCCTCTCGAATCGAGTCAGTCGCTGCCAGGTCAACTATGCATTTTATGCTCAGACAAGGGAAGTCATCAGCCTGCCTCTCAGTTTATATCCCTCCATTATTATCCATGGTGTCAGTCCATCATTCACTCTACTATGATCCGTCATGCCTTAGTTGAGTATTCCTTATTGACTTAACTCTGGCGGACCCTCTTATGTCGAATTCAGCACATTTATTCTAGAAGAAACGGTATAGAAAAAGGTGTACCTTGGTTGCAAATCTCATCATTTTTTGGTACCTCAGATCAAGAAAAGGGAATCGACTAATGCCTACGGGTTTTGGTATAATGGAAATTGTGATTCCAACAAGTAGTATCAGAGAGACATTTCTCGAGTTCGAAACTCACCCGGCTCACATTGGGGGGGAGAGTGTTGGAAATTAGGTTCAACGCTCTCCGTGTGTTTTGTGACATGGACTAACTGCCTTTTGTGCATCCTAACTCTAGAGATTGTAGCGGAGACTAATGCCTGTGGGTTTTGGTATAATGAAAATTGTGATTCCAACAGATTCTCGGGTGCGTGTGAGATGTTTCAGACCGCATGAGGGGGTGGCCCTTCAGGTAGTCCCCCACATGCCTAGATGACCTCATATTATGCTCCAAGCTTAGATGCAGTTCCACATATTTGATGGGCTTGGTTCTATCTGATTGCAGGGCCCAAAATATGCATGTATCATTCAGATGATCCATTCATACCTTCAAATCCATTTCTTATTCAGTATGGCTTCTTTTGTTGTGGTCCCCCCTCCCCATGTTAGCTGTAGGGGAATTATGTCTCATGTACTCAAATTTCATTGTATTCAGCTGTGGCCTATGTTTTTCCTGGCGCATTATATATATGGGATTCATTGTATTATGTCCTAGCCTATTGATGTCAATGGATCATGTGTTATGTAATTTTTAGCTTAGTCCCATATAAAATATCATGTACTCACACATAAAAGGAGACTTATATCTATGTAGTAGGACTCACCCCCTCCATTTTTGTCCTTTCTCGCATTGCTTCAGTTGTCTCTCTCTTTCTTTGACTCCCCTTTGGTGTCTTGTGCAAGTGTAAATTACAATTTATTTCAGTGATACAATTTTCTCCTAACGCTCGTACGTTGGGGAGGAATCTCCTATCACCAAAAAATGATCAACTAGCCATTTCTAACTAGGTGGATCGAAATACACAACATGAGTTTAATTTTTCCATAGTAATCTCACTTTCACTATAAGAAATAACTTAATAAACCACTTTTATTAAGTTATTTTCGATTGAAACCCATGAGAATAATTAAATAAACCATTATTTATTTAATTTTCTCTAGGAATAATTATTAAATCATTGGCTGATAATTATTCCTTGTCACATTTGACTAAATCACCTAGGAATAATTAAATAAATCATAATTTATTTATTTATCCTTATCTCCATCCCTGGAGTAATTGTTAAATCATTATTTAATAATTAGTTGATTTTACACCTTTTTTATTGTTAGTAAAATAATTAATAAATAATTTCATTTGTTAATTATTTCTAAATAAAAATATTTAACCATTTTAAATATATTTTCCTTCTCCAAGAATATAATAAATTCTTCCAAGTGGTTAGATCTAGATTTTGGTCAATAATATTTTATTATTCTCCATTTTCGAGACCAACCCAATATTTTCTATAAATAAGAGGGGTTTTCATTCATTTCTCACCATGATCATTATCATTATCACCATTCTTGTGACATACCATTCGAGCTCCCATTTTCGAGTTCTACATTTTCTGGGTTTTCACACATTCAAGATATAGGAAGATTAAATTCTAAAGCGACAAGGACAATAAAGGACCCATCCCATTAAGGGGGACATATGACCCTTTGTAAATATCCTTCTCCATGTGTATTAATATAATTATTTTCCTTGAAAATATTTTCCAAGATTATTTTTTTACATCAGTTTTATATCTTCTATTTATGCTTTTAGATTTGCATACATCCATTATTATTGTAGATTTTTCTCATATATTTGTTGCAGATATGAATTATAAGCAACCAAAATTATTGTTTTGGTCACTAGTCACTCGTGACTTAAGTGAGACCTTTCTGGTACACCTTCCAAGAAATTTCATACTAATAGCATGGTTGGAAAGGTAATGACAAGACTAAGGGAAAGTGGGATAAGAAGCAAGTACGACGTCAATATACATGTAACAAGGAGAATGTGGAATCATACAAGAAATTCAATGCAGTGGACAAAGGATAGGGATTTCAGTTCGAGGAGAAGAACAAGGGTGAGGGAAAGAAGCCTTTGCAGTATTGGAATTGTGGTGGAGAGCATCGTAGGAGAAATTTTACACAACATCAGGGTGGAATACCATAGATTTACAGTTATCAAGAGGCACATAGAGTTGGGTATGTTGGAAAAACTATTCCTGGGACTTATGAAACATTGGATAGTAGGAAGGTTGATAATCAAGAATCTATTATCAAGATGGAAGGTAATCTTAGTGATCAAATTTTGTCTATTTTAATTGATCCTTTATCTAACTATATTTATATCAGTATTGACCTAGTGGGTAAGTGTTGCTTGGTTGTTGTAGTTGGCTATAGGTACTAAGAAAATATTTCATTGTTGGATAAGATCTTGTGCATTTGAGCTGAATGGTATGTCTACATCAACACATCTAAACGTGCTTATTTTTGGATCATACACTATTTTTTTTGGATATGTATTGGTCATACATTCATATGACTAAGATAGATTTCTATGATAAGGATATTAAGTGCTTGGATGATGATGGAGAGAGGAGAATATTGTAGGGCAAGAAGAAGCTTACGTCACTGAGAATGGTTACAACTATGCAACAAAAGCGTAGTCATAGTAAAGGATGTGTATTTTTTGTAGTTCATATTTCCAGTGACAAAGGAAAGGATGTTGAGGATGTTGAAATATTGAAGAGGTATCAGGTTTTGCAACATTTTCATGATCTCTTTCCATCAATGATTTTAGAGTTACCGCTTCATAGGGACATAGAATTTCCATTGCGTTGATGTGGGGAGAAACACTTTAATCGAATTTTCCTTATAGGATGAGCACTCCATAATCATTAGAATTGAAGTTGCAGCTTAAGGAAATGCTCGATAAGTGATAAATTGGGCCACATGTGTCGCATTGGGGTGCAGTTTTTTTATTTTGAAGAATAAGGATGGTACTCTCAGGTTGTGCATTGATTACAAAATTTTGAACAAGGTGACTATCAAGAAGATGTATCCTTTTTCATGGATTGATGACTTATTTGTTCAGTTGAAGGGAGTAAAAATATTCTTGGAGATCGACTTTATATCAAGATATCATCAGGTACACATAAAAAAGAGGACATATACAAGACCACATTTTGTATCAAGTATGGGAATTATGATTTCATAGTGGTTCCTATTGGTCTTACTAATGGTGCAACTAATTTCATGTGTTTGATGAATAGTGTGTTTCCTTATATAGACAAGTTTGTGACAATATTCATTGATGACATATTGATATATTTTAAGAATGAGGAAGAACATGCAAAACACCAACCAACAATGTTAAAATTTTTGAGAGAGCATCAGTTGTATGCAAAACTTAGTACATGCAATTTCTATCAAATAGAGTTCATTACTTGGGAAATGTTTTTTCCAATGAAGGTATAGGTGATTGGCCCTGGTATTGCACCGAGGATGTTGAAACGCCCAAGGATCTAGACTTTCATTATCAACCCGGAGTTCATACAAACTTAGAGGTCACAATGCTATATGCACATTAGCTCAAGTTCTACACATTTCACCCTTGGTCATTGGATCAAATGAAGGCAAGAAGAGACTACTCTTTCAACTAATATACAAAGAGAATATATGTGGAAAGAAAAGAAAAATATTCCTTAATTTTCAAGGAAAATAGTATTAGCCTAATTGTAAAAATTAAAGCATCATTCATTAAATGTATAGACTACTTGTAATTGCAAGAAAGGAAAACAATACAATAGATGCAGAAATAAAAAATGCTACTCTATGTGAAAAGTAAAAAAATCAATGTTCTACTTGCATGAATCATTAATACAATCGAAAATTTCTTGAGAAGAAGAAATTTAGTTTTCAAAACATAACTAGGGAATTAAAAACCAAAAAACAAAAAAAACAAAAACTAATCTACATGTTGTTTTATGTCTGTAGTGAAAGAAGGATAGGTTTCAAGTGGTTCTCGAGTCTCCCTAATAATGGAACCAAAGCCTGGGATATTCATTCAAATTCCAAATTAAAAATCCAAGGTACTAGGGAAAATCTGGTTGAATTCATATTGTGTTATAGGATATTTATAGGGTGCTACAAGAAACTATGTTTTGCTATTAGAGTGCCATGTTTTTCTACAACAGTGGGTTTGAGAGCTTTCTGATGGAAACGATGGTGATTTTAAGGTGGAATTAGGTGGATGAAGGATAGGTGAGGCCTTTTTCCAAGCTTAGCATCCCTCGGAGGCCCATCTTGCATGAAGTTCCATGCCCAAGGTGTTCTTCATTAACCCTAAAAATATTATTTCGGTGGCAGAGCTTGAAATCAGTATGAGGTATCCAAGAGGAATATGGGAATGCCATGGTGGGTATGGATGAGTGTTCCAACCCCTTAAAATCACTGGAAGCCCCTGCATATTAGCAATCAAAATCATGCATCAATATTGCAATGGAATTAATCAAACTGGAAAGGATGAGTTGAATTTTATTCCTTCAAGATCTGATTTATCATGCATATAACATATTTACCAAATCATTTTGTTGACTTCTAAAGTACATAAACCACACATGAAAAAGTATTTCAATCTAGAACCTAACAATTTACAAGAAACCATAAACATATATTTTTGGCTTGTTGTTGTAAATTCCTCAACCACACTTCCCACAAGAGAGGTGGTGATCAAACATGTAACTACAATTTTTGAAATATAATTCCTACTTAAGTGAAGAAATATATAAAATTAATTAAATAATGACAAGGAAAGAATACATGAGAGGAGATAAAGCCTCTTGGTTTGGCCCTAACCTAAAGATTTTAGCCCTCATAAGCTAACTTAGATGCAAACTGACAAGAGACCTTTCATTAAAAGAAAATATAGTTCCAATACATAATCTGAGAATGAAGATAAAAGTCTCAAGTTCACATCCTACAATATCTCTTCATAGATCTCATAATTTGAATCCTAATAATCCCTAGGGCTATTTATTTATACATAAGGTGACTGAGGGGAAGCTCCCTTAAAAGGAGGACTAATTCCTTTCAAAATATTGAAAATGGTTGATTTGTTTCCCTTATATCTCCACATGAACTTGAGTTCCTTGGCTGCTAGTGAACTTCGAATTGTTGGTGAGGAATCCTTGGACTCAAGTCATGTTGGAGAGTTAATGCAGTGGAAAAAACTCCTATATTCTCTCCAGGTGCCTCCAATGAGTCCCTTCATAGTAAATGTCTCCAAAAATGCTTCTCTTTCATGCATATTAATAATATTAGGCCATAAAATATGGAATTCAACATCTAGTCTCCCTACTAAGCATTTTATGGTTAAAAAAATGTAAATTAATGTGATAAAAACAAAGTTTAAGGCATGGATAATAGCACAATGTACCTCAAAATATACCTATTTATGGGACTCATCATCACCCCCTGCTAAAGGTGTTGGTCACCCTCTACGAAACTGAGTCATTAATGTGAAGTTCATTCATGGACCTCATGGCGTCTCTGACATCCCATGGAATCTCTGATGGTGTGATTTCCTGTTGATAGAAACCTGCATTTTCTTCTATGTTTTCCCACTCCCTTTTTTCTTCTTCCTGGTATATTCTCTCCCGTAGGCCTGCCAACAAGGGAGGGATAAATTTTATCCCTATCCAATTGATATTTAACCTTTGCATGATCCTTTTGTATAGTGGAGTTCTTTCCAAGGCATTTCTTAGTATTTTAGGAGAGTGATACTCCTTGATTTTCAAACTGTGCGGCACAACATGCCTTCTCCTTTGGAAATATTGCAAGCTTTTAGTTCCCAACAAACTAAATGTGTCCTCGAAGTGGGTGATAGCTTGTTCATGTGTTTCCATGTAACAAAGGGCCAATTTGGGATTGGTAGAGATGATGACGTGGTTATTGATGACAACCTTAAGGCTCACTAACTTTGCTCTGATATAAAAGGGCTAATTTTCTTCTTTGAGCATCACCCTATTCACTCCCTTATCCCTTGTTTTTTTAGGGGCCAATGAAGAGGCTAGTCCCATTAGTTGCATGTCCCCCAATCTTGAGTTGGGGTCCCAAATTTTCATGTTTGTGAGGATTATATTATGCATATAGAACTCAACTATTTTCGCTTTTTCCTTAGTACTTACCTTTTGAAAAAATTCAATGAACTTCTTGTAGTCCTGGAATGGTAAAGAGCCATACTGTGCTAATTTTTTTATTTTGAATTGTAACTACTACACCTTGAGGAAGATATAATATGACTTTGATGGTTTCATGAATTATATGGATTCCATGGATAAACTTTCCATGGTGGAAAGTTGTACTTATTTTTCTTGCAGTTTTTCCCTTAACCTCTTGTTTTCTCTTTGTAGCTTCTCCCTCATAGCTGAATCCCTTAGCCTTAATCCATTCAATTCCTTTCTCATTTGATGCACCTTTTCCTCCATGAAGCTGACATATTATACTTGTTGGGGTTCCCATGTTTTGGCAAGTTTGGCAATACCAAAAGATGAGACAACATCAGAACCACTTTCAGACCTCAGGATCTAGCCCTCCTGGGTCCAGAGAGGGATCTCTCTATGATAGGCAAAGGTATATGTCTTGAAGCTCGGTTTTTAGGTTTTAGGCTAGTTATAGGCACGAGTTCGCTTGTTTGTTTAATTTTTTGTTTGGTTGTTGGGAATCAGGAAGGAAAGGTTCAACGTGAGACTAGGCTAGATAAAGAGGATTCTAGACAAAGAAGGAATGATTTCAGGTAAAACTCGAGACCATTGGGCAATAGAGTCAGGAAAGGGTTTACTTGCTATTCAGTGTGCAGGCTTTTAGTTGGGCTAGTCATCTAAAGCATTGGATCTTAAAGATGATATTGTGACATGAAATGGTAAGAAAGAAAGTGAAAGCATACTAGAGGAAATGAAAAATGATGAATCACAAAGAGAAATAAAAACAGAGATAGAAAAACATCACCGCCGCTTTAAATTAGGATCCAAAGAAATGTGCTTGTCATATTAAAGAGCAACATTATTCATGTACAACACTGCCAACAGCTTAACATTCAGCCTGAAAATTTTTTCCTTAGCCTATCTTACAACTTTTTGCAGAGAACTATATCCCAAGAGAAACAAATTACAATTCGCAAATATCCGATCAACAACCCTTTCAATTAGTTTCTCCATGAGCTTTATAGTTGAAACAGAGGCAGATGAGGTAGGTGAGATACTAAATGTAACATTAAAATAGAGTAGTAAAAGGGGGTCAAGGCCCATTCTATCTTAATATCTGAGCATTAATGTCCAGTACTCTTTGGATGAAAGAGTGGTCTTCGACAGGCTACAATTTACTTCAGGTATGTTTTTGATGTGATTTCGCTACAGTACTTGTAGTACTCTGGTGAATAAACAAAAAAAAGATAAATGAATATGAGGCCTGCTATATTGTGTAACAAATGTTCTGGTAGCATTAGGACTGCTGTTAGGGGGAGATATTCTTGGAGACACAATGTAGAACAAAGGCAGTATGGGTACTGTGTCCTTTTCCAGGAGAAAGCTTCTGCAGATGTGAAACATTGATGATATTTTTTTCGGTGTGTCAGGCCCCCTTAGGCCCTCTACTTTAATCATAAGGTCTTCAATCTGGTACATTTCCCCTTTAATCAATGAATCAAAGCTAAAATTCTTTAATTACAAGCATTAAACTCTCTGATTATCCACTGATACACTTTGCCGCTTCATGACTGTCTCTGTCTGTGAAATTTGGTCTTTAATGATGGTGGAGAGGTTTAACCAGTTTGAACACTGTGCTTCTAATGAAAAATTTCCTGTAGAAACCTTCCCAAACCCTCCTGTTGCAATATCGGGTTCAAAAAATATCCTTCTGCGCTCTGTGTCACTATAACAGTGACAGTGAGCGTTGGCGGTTCTTACCACCCGTACACCTGCAAAACACATAAATCTGTCAAGAAATCCATGCATGGGGAAGGATGGCTACGGGGGATGCTGTGGATGCGATGGAAAATGGTGGGAACGCACAGTGGAATATTGAAAATCGAACTGATGAAAGTCGGGCAGAATGAAAAACTTTAATCTAAAAATTAAGATTTTAATGTTTGGCGGAATGGTACAATTTTAATGTGAAATATAAGGTTTGGACCTTTGAATCATTAGGGGAATTTTGAGGTCTAAAATGGGCCTCCTAAGGAAATAATAAAATAATACCTAAACCAATAAAATAATATTTATGAATTTTCAATTCACTTTTTTCACCACAATCCATGTAACCATAGTTAAATTCAATTCAAAATTTGTACCAAAATAAAATTAATAAAAGAATTATATTGATGTGACTATAAATAAGAATGAGATTTTCAAGAAAAAGTCACTATCATTGAACAACTAATGCATTTGTCCTTTGTACTTAAATAAATTAAAATAAAATATAAACATAAATTTATAAATTCTTAATTATATTATATTCTATTAATTAAAATTTATATTATTTAAATTGTATAATGCCATGTAATTAATATACTATATAAATATAATATAATATAATATAATATAATATAATATAATAAATGTATAGGGATATGCATTGTTTCTTTCAAGAAATATGAAATGAAAATAATATATTTTTATTCAAAAAGTGTCAAATGACATTTATTATGAGTACTTTACTTTGACTTTAAAAGTATTTAGAGCACTACCATGGTTAACCATGAGTTTTTATCCACCATTGAGAATGTGAAAAGTAAGTACCTTTAACTCAAACAATGCCACCTCAACCATTAGGGATGATGTCATCCACTAAAATGTGATTGGTTCTCATAAAGTAAATTTTGATTGTACATTTTCCTTAGGAGGCCCATTTTAGACCTCAAAATTCCCCTAATGGAAATACACAGAGGATGCGTGGGAAACATATGAAATGGGCAGATGGTGGGACCCGGCTAAGGCGGAGGGAGATCAACTGTGGACCATCAGATCGTAAAATGATCAACTGTGAGAATCTTCAGAAGAAAAAATTAGAAGCCCCGATGGAGAAAAATGGACGAAGACGCGATTAAATGCAGGCCGTAGATCTAGGTCGATCGGACGGTCATGGTTGAATCGGGGGAAACGTAATCAGAGAGCACAAGGGGTGATGCATAGTGGGCTACCGATTGGTGATGGTGTGATTAAGTGCCAGCCGTTGGATCGCGAAGGGGATCAACGATGGAGATTCAATCGACAGGAAGAGGGATGGGGCAATCAGCGGGAAACAGTGACATCCAGATTGTTAGATTTCACGAGATTGACGGTTGTGATTTCTCCCGCCCTCCATAGAACAAACACCATCGCATAGAAGAGTTTCAAATTTACAAATGAAATGCGCTCCGCTCCATCCTTCCGATGCGATGAGCTCCTTACGGTTAAGCGCTTGGTCTCAACGCTTGGGTGCATGGAGGGGAAATGGTTGAAGGGTTGGGCATAAAGGGCCTAGCCCTTATAAAGAAGAAAGTGGGTTTTTAGTTTAGAAACATAGTTTAAGGCTAACAGAGGCTTTCGGTAAAGGGAAAAAGGGATTTAAACTCAAATGAAAGCATTTCACTTGGTTTACAGGGGTGAAACAAAATGGTTAGGGCGACTTAGGAGGGATTTTTGGGGTTAAAGGGGGAACTTTGAACAAAAAGGGGAAAAGGTTAATCACGAGGAAAATTGCAGAGATGCAAGGGCAATTCAAGGCTTTTCTGAGCACAAATCCTTCACAGGCAGTGAGGCTTTTGGATGGAAGCAATAGTGAGGATCCTTTTAAAGGCAATGAACACACGGAGGCTTCAAGGATGAGAGATTTTCATGGGAAATGTATCTCTTGAAGTCTCACAAAAAAATTTAGCCACCTGTTTTCTTGACAAAAAATTCATAGGTGGCTAACAGTGGCTCCACATGGGGATGGCTTCTTCTTGAAGGAGTCAAGAACTCAGAAAATCAATCTTTGGAGTAGGCCAGATGCCTGATTTTTGAACCATCTTCCATCTTTGATTTAGCTGTAAAAACACGATGGATATTAACCAGCAGAAAACATTCCCCAAACGATCTACCTACCCATCCTACAATCCTAAATTTTTTTCTTCAAGGTGCATTTGGATTTGCAGACCTTCTTCATCATTTTTATTGAAATCAGAAAAAAAGCTAGT
The DNA here is from genome assembly GCA_034641835.2 of Pinus albicaulis. NCBI lineage: Eukaryota > Viridiplantae > Streptophyta > Pinopsida > Pinales > Pinaceae > Pinus > Pinus albicaulis. The sequence goes on from CM076580.1 coordinate 1,118,799,864, forward strand.
CTATTTCTACCCTTATTCCTCCATGAGACCAGGTTTAACTGTTGGCCTCATATGTTTCTCTACCTAATCTAATATCTGTTGGGATTAAATTTTCCAACATATTTCCTCTCTACATTCTACAACAAAAATTTAAAAATAGTCAAACTAGGATTGAACAGTCCAGTTTGTTGTGTATCCAAGGCATAAAGACAGCTGCACATGGACTGAAATTGTAGAAAATTGACAACAAAATCTTGAAGGCTTGGTATTTTGAAAATTTTGAAGCATCCTTCTTATTTTCGTGACTCAAGTTTTGAGCTTGTTAGAGTCACTATTCTCTTCTTTGTTTTAGCTCTGGTTTTGGGTTTGCTAGAGCTGATTCTTCTTTTTGCTTTGTTGATCCAGGTTTTGAGCAGATTAGGACTAGCTTGCCATACTTCTTTTTGGCTTAGGTTTTGATCATGTTTGAGCCGTCTTTTTGGAACTTCAGGGGTTCAAACTTTGGGCACGTCTGAACCTCTCTTTCTCTATTTTTTGAACATTTTCTCTTTTTTTACGAAACAAAACACTGCAATGGTATGTATAATGGAAATGAAAAATATAAGTTGAAAATCAGTAGTAGTAATGCTTGAGAATCTTGCCATTGACAGGACCCCCAAACATATCTGTACCATCTATCTCTTGCAGAAAAAAGGCATTGGTACCAATAGTGGACTGAATGATGTATGGACCCTACCACAAATTGTCAAACTTGCCATGCTTTCCTTTGTCCTCTCTCCTGGAGTCCCACTTCAGAACTTTGTCTCCAATTTTGAAGTCCGAGGCCTTGGTTCTCACGTCAAATAACTTATTAATATTTTCCCGGACTTTCAGAGCTCTGTTATAGACCTCTGCTCTTGTTTGTTGGAGATGAATCGTATGATTTATCCTCCTCACCATACTGTCCTCTTCTGTCTGGATTTCTTGGACTAGTTTGATCACTGGTATCCCAAGGCTGGTTGGAAACACTGCCTCTATCCCATACACAAGCTGATAGGGTGGCGTGCCAATGGATTTATTTGTTGTAAGTCTGTCAGCCCACAAAGCATTTACTAATTTGTTATGCCATGACTTTTTGTTCTCCTCCAACAGCTTTTTGATAATGGTCACCAAGCTCTTGTTTGATGATTCAACTAACTTGTTACCCTGTGGGTAATAAGCAGTTGAATTACCGAGTGCTATTTGATACCTGTGAAAAAAATCAATCATCTTCTTGGATCCAAAGGCAGCAACGTTATCGGTGATTATTTTTCTTGGGCAGCCAAACCTAGAGAGGATGTGGTCTTTTAGGAACTTAATGATGACGGAATCTGTGGCATTCCTAGAAGGTATGGCCTCAATCCATTTTTTGAAATAGTTTGTGGCTGTAAGGATCCACTTGTGTTGTGCAGAAGAAGCAGGGTGTATTTCCCCTATGAAGTCTAGGCCCCATTGCAAAAAGGGGCCCTCAACAGTAATGGGTTGTAAGGGTAAAGGAAGGAGTTATCTCTTGCTTTAAAAAATCTGGCATTTATGGCAGGAAATTATCATTTTGTGTATGTCTTTGAAAAGAGTAGGCCAGTAATAGCCAGCCCTAAGTATTTTGTTAGTAGTGGCTTTCCCAAGAAAACAAACTGCCGCAAAAATTCGAATTCCAAGCTCAAAACTCCAATCGCTCGGATCTATGAGAACAAAGTATTTCTAGCACAGAGATCGATCATAGGGGTGTTTACCGGGATATATCACCTTTCAAAGAAAGGATGGATCCGTAGGCTACCTCGGCTCGTTACGTACCGTTCTGGTCGAAATAAATTGTAATCACCGTAATAGATCCGATGATCAATTTCGCTCTGATACCATGTAGAAATTTGAATAATAGCTGAATTATTCACCGAGATTATCCTGATTACACACTATTTGAGCTTCATGCATAATACATAACCTCTTCTACAATTGATCATCAATATGTGGAAATAGAAACAGTCACATGCGCACATAAAAACAATAGTCAAACACACATATAACACAGTATGTAATGGGGAAAGCTTATAGCTGAAAACCCCAACTATCTGTATAATATAATGATAGAGAATCATGTAACAATCATAGTACAATACTCCTCACAAGTACTCAGTACTATCTCCAATAGTTACACACAAACTAGCTCAGATCTGAACAAGTCACAAGTTCAAATCTCCTCTACTGTTTGCCTGCCTCTACTGCGCAATCCAAGATGAGAATGAATGAGATCAAGGATCAAATACCCCTGGCTTTAACTGCACAATTCTCATTGGCAATCTCAATCAAAGCTTCTGCAAATCTCATGCACGGTATAGTCACAACTGATAGTAGACTCCACCCTTTCTCCTACCTCTTCCACTGGTCTTCACTGAACTATACATGCACTAAGTTAACTGATGTGTTCTTTAGTTGATTTATGAGTTAATAATTAGTGAATTAATTAATAATTAATTCACACCACTCATCACTAGTGTATTTATCAGTTAGACTAAATACAACTAGTTCAACTAAGTTAAACCTAACACAACTCCACCAACTGTCTCATCAACTCCACCAAACTCTGCCACATGAGTTCTAACTGAAGTCAACCATGCAATAGCTCAACTAACCCTTAGGAAAAGCGTATTTCCTTCTGTCAGCTGCATGTGCCACATCCAAGAATCAAACTGAAGTGCTCCAAGAGGAAAAGATAATGTTTATAGTCTAAATATTATTAAGGGTTAATAATATTTGACTGACCTATTTTTAGACAGGCAGTCTAAAAATAGACTTCGACCTGTATGTCTAAAAATAGCTGTCCATCTATTTTTACCAACTTGACCAATCATCCAATAATAGCATCCCGCAACTCCTAGACCATGCTCCATATGTCTAAAAATAGACATAGTCTAAAAATAGACTTTTCGACAAAAATCACATGTGTGGTCCCCACCTAGTTTAGGTGATCAATCTCCAACTAGGATCAGGAAAGATGTTTCAGGAGGCCTCCTTCACTGTTTCTTGTTTCCATTTTCAACACTCCCTCTCAACAAGAAAGGAATGTCTTTGCATGTGACATGCAACTCCATGCATTCACCCTGCAACCTTCACAAGCGCCATGCAACTCCATGCATGCGACATGCAACTCCATGCATTCACCATGCACCCTTTGCATGCGCCATGCAAACTCATGCATGCACCATGCAACTCCATGCATGCACCATGCACCCTTTGCATGCAACATCTCCGAAACTGAATAGGCTCCAAACAACTCAATCAGTCTGATGCATCTATCATCAAAGTCTTTGACCTCTGCTTAGCTACTGCACATGTCATCAGGAACCACTGCGCTGTTGAACTCTTGCACCCATGCACTCTTGCACTTGCTGTCAACTCTAATTCGTGCTCCAGTATCCGACACTGTCACTTTGATCTGCCTGCATCAATCCAACTGATCTGCTACTGCTGCGCTATGGGCACCTCGTAGCCAGGTTCAATTCGTGAGATCCACACCATCTCCATGAATCCTGCCCTGAAATCTCCACCTGGGATTAATCATGCATGTTGCCCCACCTCTCACCTGGTGGTATAGCTGCATGCACTCCCTCTGCCCATCTGGCACGAAGTTTCTCTGCATGAGTGGTCTCTCCCACTCCATGATCCTCTTGTGGCTGCTCCACACCCCGAGGTTCACTTTCACCTGCATGCAAAACTTGCTCCCTCTCAAGCATCAGTTGCATGTCTTTCTCCCGCTTCCCAACAATAGGAAGCTCCGTAGACATCCCATCTACTTCAAGTCTGTAGAGATTCTTTGCCCGAATCCCAACCTTCTTGACTTGTCCCGTTGCCTTGTGTCGAAGGAAAACTTTCCCTTCTCTAAAGACAACTTCATACCCTTTATCCTCTAACATTGCGACTGAGATCAAATTCTTTGTTAAACCTGGTACATGAAATACATTTTGTAAAAGAATGAGTTTACCTGACTCCCTCTGAAAGGTTATGGTACCAATTCCGGTCGCATTGTATCGTCCATTTTCGCCCAACTCAACATGCATCTGGAGATTTTTCTCCACCAAGTCACTGAAAAGATTCACATCTCCCGTCATGTGAAAGGAAGCGCCACTATCAAAATACCACCCCGATCCCAATGCACTAGACACCATGCATGCAATCAATGAGAAGTCCAGCTCAAATTGTGAGGTAAGAGCCTCACTAGCTGCAACTCCAGCAACCTGCTTGTTCTTCTTCTTTTGTGGACAATTCGTGGCGTAATGTCCATGATCGTGACAGTGAAAACACTTCACTTTGGACATGTCACGCTTTTTACCATCCGCACCGGATTGAGAAGCCTTCTCCTTGCCCTTCCCCTTCCTTGCTTTGGCAGCCAAAGCACAATCTTCTTCATCAGATGCCTTTGATGAAGATCCGTCCCTGGTACTCCACCTTATCTCCTCTTGCACAAGATCCGACCAAAGTCACTCCCATCCTGGCAATTTCTCCCGACCATTGACAAAATCCTCATAGGAATGCCAACTCTTCGGAAGACCAAGGAGAGCCAAGCTCACCAAGTCCTCATCATCCACACTAACTCCTACACTCCCAAGCTCATCCCTGCAGTGGAAAAACTTTGTCAAGTATACCAGAATAGTGTCATTCTTCTCCATCTTAATTTTCCTGAGTTTATCCTGGAGCACCAACTTCCTCTGGTCGCTCTTGCTCTAGAACAATTCTTTCAACGCTTTCCACATCAAGTATGGAGAAGATTTTCCATGCAGGCTGGATACTATGTGATCCTTCATGCCCTCCAACAGAATCCTTCGACACCTTGCCATCTTCTTTTGCCAAGCCTCAACTTGAGCAGCATCAGTAGGCTTTGGGACTTCAGCATCTATGAAATCCTTCAGCCCGTTATCATCTAACACCGCCTCCATCCTATCTCTCCATGCAATATAATTCGAGCTGCCTTCAAGAGCATACTCTAATCGCAATCCTTGATAAGACATTTTGACTTCAACACCAAGAAAACACTGCTGCAAAATTCGAATTCCAAGCTCAAAACTCAACTGCTTCTGGATCTGTGAGAAAAAATTATTTCTAGCATAGAGATCGACTGTAGGGGAATTTACTAGATATATAACCTTTCAGAGAAAGGATGGACCCAGAGGCTACCTGGCCCGCTTACAGATTCTGTCTACTGAAATAAATTGTAATCACTGTAATAGATCCGATGATCAATTTCGCTCCGATACCATGTAGAAATTTGAATAATTTGCTGAATTATTCACCGAGATTATCCTGATTACACACTATTTAAGCTTCATGCATAATACATAACCTCTTCTACAATTGATCATCAATATGCGGAAATAGAAACAGTCGCATGCGCACATAAACACAATAGTCAAACACACATGAACACAGTATGTAATGGGGAAAGCTTACAGCTGAAAACCCCCAACTATCTATATATTATAATGATAGAGAATCATGTAACAATCACAGTACAATACTCCTCACAAGTACTCAATACTATCTCCAAAAGTTACACACAAACTAGCTCAGTTTTTGAACAAGTCATGGGTTCAAAACTCCTCCACTGTTTGCCTGCCTCTATTGCGCAATCCAAGATGAGAATGAATTGAGATCCAAGTTTGAATCCCCTAGCTTGTACTGCGCAATCCTCATTGGCAATCTCAATCAATGTGTGTGCAAATCTCATGCACAGCTATAGTCACAACTGATAGCCACACTCACCCTTTCACCCACCTCTAACACTTGTCTCCACTGAACTGTCCATGCATTGCAGTTAACTGATGTGTTCTTTAGTTGATTTATGAGTTAATAATTAGTGAATTAAATAATATTTAATTCACACCACTCATCTCTAGTGTATTTTTTAGTTAGACTAAATACAACTAGTTCAACTAAGTTAAATCGAACACAACTCCACCAACTGTCTCATCAACTCCACCAAACTCTGCCACATGAGTTCTAACTGAAGTCAACCATGCAATAGCTCAACTAACCCCTAGGAATAGCGTAATTCCTTCTGTCAGCTGCATGTGCCACATCCAAGCATCAAACCGAAGTGCTCCAAGAGGATAAGATAATAGTCTAAATATTATTAAGGGTTAATAATATTTGACTGTTCTATTTTTAGACAGAAGTCTAAAGTAAAAGACTTCGACTCCGTATACTAAGTGGAGATGTCCATTTTTACCAACTTGACCAATCATCCAAGAATAGCATATCCCGCACCTCCTAGACTATGCTCCATATGTCTAAAAATAGACTTTTCGACAAAATCACATGTGGTCCCCACCTGGTTTAGGTGATCAATCTCCCAACTAGGATCAGAAAGATGTTTTAGGAGGCCTCCTTCATCGTTTCTTGTTGCCATTTTCAACAAGCCTCCTTCCGAATAATTATCTTTACCAAGGCATAGGCCTGTTTTTCCATTATGTTATATTTTAAGGGTGCATCCCTTAGAGCCTTGCTGAAGAAAGCAATAGGTTGTTCCATTCCCTCTAGATTTTTCTACAGCAGAACTGCAGCCACTGTATGCTCAGAGGTGAATGAAAATATCAAGAAATATTTAGAGAAATCTGAGCTGATTAGGACAGGAGCCTGGGTGAGCGCAAGTTTGACTGATTCAAAAGATTTTTTAGCCTCTACAGTCCACTTAACTCCTAAACCTTTCTTCAGCATGTTAGTCATATTCCTGAGGTGTTTAGCTAAGTTGGGAATAAACCTTCTTAGGAAGTTAATTTTCCCAATAAAGGACTGTAACTCTTTAATGTTTCTTGGGTGTGTGATCTATAGTATTCCCTCAACTCTCTGTGGGTCTATCTTAATTCCCTTCTTAGATATAACGTGGCCGAGAATATTACCCTCTTGCAGCCCGAATACAATCTTTTTGGGATTCAATGACAGACCGAACCTTCTACATTTTTCAAAAACTCTTCTCAGATGTTTTAGGTGTTCTTCATCAGTCTTGGAATAGACTGTTATGTCATCCAGATAGATGACAATGAAGTGTCCTATTTCATCCAAAAAAGCTATGTCCATCGCTCGTTGGAAGGTTGCACCAGCGTTCATCAGTCCAAAGGGCATTTTTATGTACAAAAAAGTGCCCCATGGAGTGGTAAAAGATGTCTTGAGTTGTTCTTCTGGGAGTACTAAAACTTGGTTGTAACCTGAAAAACCATCTAACAGGGAGATCCTTTTTGAGCCTACTACCCTCTGAAGAATGTGTTCCATCTTTGGCAAAGGGTAATTGTCCTTAAGTGAGGCTTTGTTAAGGTTCCTGAAATCAATGCACAATCTGATCTCACCTGTATTTTTTCTCATAGCTACTAGGTTCGAGACCCAATCAGAGAACCTCACAGGGACTATTATTCCTGCCTTGTATATCTTTTTTATTTCCTTTTCAACTGCAGGTAGTTGTTTCGGGTTAATTCTGCGAAGTTTCTGTCTAAAGGGTTTTTGATTTTCTTTCAAAAGTATTTTGTGTTGTATAATGTTTGTGTCGTAGGCCTTTAAGTCCTCGTAGCTCCAGGCAAACACATCGATGAATTGTTTAAATAGGTCGATGTATTTCTGTTTCATGTCTACAGGCAAGGACTTAGCCAATTTTATCATTTTAGGCTTGTCCTCAGTGCCTATATTTCATTCCTCAACGTCAGAGTCTAAGTATTTTGTGGTGGGTTTTTTCGCTACATCATTGAAATCGAAAAGGTCCTCTAAAGGTGCTAGAACTCGGGGTATGTTTTTATCTTTTTCCTGTAGCACCTCTATTTCCTATTTATCTGCATTCTTGTATTCTTCTGTTGTATTTCCAATCTGTTCAGTTAAAATGTTTATTTCAATGTTACGGGGTGATTTTTCCTCGTCGGGAGGGCCCTCACTTAGGTAGCTATCCTCGGATTTAGAGTCTGAATTAGAGAATTCAAACTCATTCCTGCCTATCAGGAAATCCTCAATCTGCTTATCGCCCTCAAGGACCTGCCAATATTTCTTGTTTTCAGGTACTGCAGATCTGAAATTCATCTAGATGATGATTTGTTGGTCACTAGGAGGCTTATGATATGAACTAGCTATGCAGGCTAATCCGTTTGCAATTACGTTTTGACTCCTAAGAACAAACACCAGTTCATATTCCACAAAGGTTTTTAACAAATCCATGGCGTCGTTCCTATACGCTCTCAACCTAGGGTGTTTCGCCATGTATTTTACATTCACCTGTTTAATGATTAGCTCAGTCTCCATGCACAGCTATCCTTCGGGCTCCTAGTTTTCTCAATAAATTCAGGCCTAGGATCAGAGCCTCATACTCCGCAATATTGTTTGTACATTTGAAATTTAGGTTGAAGGCATGACTCTCGACATAGTCACTCCCAGTGTTATGTAACCACACTCCTGCCCCTGCAGTCTTTCTAGTACAGGACCCATCGAAATTCATTTCCCATAATGGTTCACTCTTGAGTTTAGCATCGATTTCTTTCCTAGCGTTGGTTTCATCGTTATGCTATAGTAGGGGGGCTATGTTATGGTGTGGAGGGTTTATTTATTCGAGTGGTGTATAGGCTTCAGCGAGGCGACTAACTGGCTATTTTCATTCTGCTTCTGCCTCACTCTGAGTTTCAGACTCGGTGCACCGCTCAAAGGGTTCTTCTTCATTTTTTTTCAAGTCTAGAGTGGCCATTATGTTAAAATCTATGGGCTCTATTTCATCGTCCTTATCTCTGTTCTCTGATTCTGGCTCTTTTAAGGATTCATCGCTGTAGAGGATAAAGGAGTCAAGATCAGTGTGTACAGAGTACAAAGGTGAATTTTCAGGCTTTTCAGGGCTGCTGACCAAGAATTTCATTTGGGCCTCTCTATACAGTCTCCTAGGCTGGCTAAAGACAGGGATTGTGGCATATGCCCCATCCATCTGCATTGTACCTTGTAGCTTGGCTCCCCATGACCTTGACAGTAACATGCCATACTTAGGTGGCACATCTGCCACTACAACATCCATGACCATACATTTTGTTGCAATCTGGGTCAAGTTCACACACAGGTCTTTAATCAGGCCAAGGCATTTTACCCTGCTAGAGTCAAATGAATATAAGTCCTTGTAGGGGTGGGTTATCTCTAGGCCTAACCTCTCCATAAATACCTTAGGCATCAGGTTGTGTGATGCCCCAGAGTCATGCATCGCGTTGTGAAGGATATTGTCATGGATATTGAGGTTGATATAAAAATGAGGTACTACCCCTTCCTGAAACTTCCCTTCTATATTTGGACCAAACAGAAGGGTTGGTTGATCATCACTCAGGTTGACAGTATCACTGTTTTCCCCTAGATTTAAAACTTTCAAAATTCGACCTTTATATATATCCTGAGTGGCCAGCTCAGAGAGTGGGACAAAGATCTTAATTTTCGCAATCTCACTCTCCAGATTGAAAGTGGGTTGACTCTTCGTGATGCTCGACTCTGTTTTGTTAGCCACTATCTCAGTGGTCGAATCGATGTGCAGATTCTCACTATGTACAATGTTAGGAACTGGTTTATCAGGAGCACTAACTGCAGTGCTAGTGCTGCTAGTCGGTTGACTTTGTTTTTCGGTAGTTTGGTCGTATTTCTCTTTGTTCTTCCCAGAACTATCAGATGTTGATTTATTATTTTCAGCAGTCACTTTAGAAGTTTTCTCAGGCCGTTTCTTAATAGAAATCTCAGAAGTTTTTGGTTTGGAGTTGTCTGAGTTCTTTTTGCTTCTGAGTTCATACTGTTCTCTGACCTGCATGATAGCATTCTCAAACTCGAGCCCGTAATCCTCAGATTCTAACCTTTCATCATCCCAATATGAGGGTGAGGGCTGATATTCTTCTGTGGAACAGTTGTGGATTGAGTTTTCTATTTCAAGCATATTTATCGTGGTCCCCTCAGACTCTTCTATGATTCCCTCATCTTCATCAAGAAAATTTTCCTGAAACGGGGGTATGACTTGTTGATCTGATTCTCTTTGTCTATTGGGAGTGGTATTGTTTCTCCTAAAGTTTTGGTTCTGGTTATGATTTTGGCTTCTGTTCTGATTACTGATTGAGACAACCATTCTTTCCATCATTTGCTGTAGCTTTTCCAAGTTTTTAGCTAAATGGTCGTATTTGGGATCAGATGTGGAAGCTACAGCGTCATCCCTATATGTTACCCTTTTCTTAGCCCTCATTCTGGCTCTCTTCTCAGTTATGTTAGCCTCTACACTCACTGCCCCTTTTTTCATATCTTCCAATGTGTTGTAATCTCTCTCCCTAAGCTGGTAGGCCATGTCAGCATCGAAGCCTTCAGGGTATTTCACTAAAGCCATACCTTGGGGAGGTTTCATATGTGGAGGAAGAGCGTTGTAAACACTATTGAACCTTGTAGAATAGTCATGGAAACTCTCTCCTACATTCCTTTTAAGGTTTTTTTATTCCGCTAAGATTTGGAGAGGGTTGGCCTTAACTTCCCAATTTTTTATGAAGGTTTGATATAGAGAGGGAAGGTCTTGGATACTATTAGCAGGTAGGCCTTTAAACCATTTCTTCACCTCTCCTCCTAAGCTCTGGGCAAAGATTCTCATTTTGACTGTCTCATCGTCTATCTCCATATAGTCAGAGGAATCTTCCATCCTATCTACATGGTGCTGGGCTATCGTAGAATCTTTTGCAGTGAAGTGTGGGATTTTTGATTGATAATCGTTGGGTAGGGGTACTAGAGGCTAAGGTAACACCAAAGGTGCATACGAGGCTGCCATGAGGATGGTCTGTGGAGGTACAGGATTGGCTTAAGCAGTAGGTATGCAGATAATCAGGAATATTAAGACCAACAACACTCTGTTGAGATGATTTAGGGTGGCAAGGCCCCAAGTTTTGAATGAAATGAATATCCGGAGGTATAGATGGGGGAGTCTCTCTGTCCTTAACGTGTTGACCACCGTGGGATGGTGAACCAGTGAACTCAAAGTCTATCTGGTCTAAAACACTGAATGACCTAGTCTTGGGTAAACTGCTTGGAGAGTGTAGGTCAAAAAGAGGGTCTGAAAGAGCTGTAAAGTCTTCTAGTACAGAGTTAGCTCTATGGATATGTCTGGAAATAGTTGGCCTTCTAGGGGTAGGAGACTTCCTAAGAATTCTCTCAGGGTTGCCAACTATTTCAGGTGGGTTTGGGTTAGGATAAGCTCTTGTATGAATGGTCCTTGGAGCCAGTATGTTGTCTTTAATCGAGGAAGCTTAATCCTACTTGTTACTTCTATTATGGTTGATGTTGTTATGGAATCTGGTCTCCCAGTGGAGTCTTATGTGAACCAAGATAATGAGCAGGCCTACTGATCACCAATGGATTCTTTAATCATTGAGGAACTATGGAGTCGCCAGGTGGAAGGTTTAGAATGTATCAAGAGGGTATACTGTCCACCACAGTGGTTAACCACCAAAATATGGCTACTATGGTATTATTTGAGTCTCAGAAGTGTCTCGAGGTGTATTTTTCTCAAATATTCTGCAGTGGAGTCGCCATTATGTTGGGGTTCCCATGTTTTGGAAAGTTTGGCAATAAAAAAAGATGAGACAACATCAGAACCACTTTCAGACCTCAGGATCTAGCCCTCCTGGGTCCAGAGGGGGATCTCTCTATGATAGGCAAAGGTATATGTCTTGAAGCTTAGTTTTTAGGTTTTAGGCTAGTTATATGCATGAGTTCGCTTGTTTGTTTAATTGTTTGTTTGGTTGTTAGGAATCAGGAAGGAAAGGTTCAACGTGAGACAAGGCTGGATAAAGAGGATTCTAGACAAAGAAGGAATGATTTCAGGGAACATTCGAGACCATTGGGCAATGAAGTCAGGAAAGGGTTTACTTGCTATTCAGTGTGCAGGCTTTCAGTTGGGCTATTCATCTAAAGCATTGGATCTTAAAGATGATAGTGTGACATGAAATGGTAAGAAAGAAAGTGAAAGCAAGGAAACCTCCGAGGTGACCATTCAAGCATTGGATCCAGGGACAGGACATGCCATTAGAAGCCTGTGACCCCACTCCTAAATGGTAAACTCTTTAGACAAAGGGAACATTTAAGATTTAAACGCAAAGGTGAAGACCTAAGATCAGAGAGAGACTTTGAACTCTCAATGCTTTGGCATCCAGCTTAAGGGAACTTAGGAAGGTTTAATTGATCGAGAGGGATCCTAGTAAGACAGAAACGATGTTCTAAACTCCCCGTAACCCAATTCTTTCAATTAAACCCAACAATAACATCTAAGGACGGGTTCATTAATTCATACATTAGCTAGTAGTAAATTATGGCCACTACACTGGTTAAATTAACTTGAATCGGCACTCAGATAACACATACAGCAGAAAAAATCAAAGGTAGGGAGAGCAGAAACATAGGGTACCATGCGAGGGTAAATCCCATGCCAGATTTCTGATGCATACCAGAGGAAATGAAAAATGATGAATCACAAAGAGAAATAAAAACAAAGATAGAAAAACATCACCGCTAATTTAAATCAGGATCCAAAGAAATGTGCTTGTCATATTAAAGAGCAACACCAGTCATGTACAACATTGCCAACAACTTGACGTTCAGCCTGAAAACATTTTCCTCAGCCTATATTAATTTTTTTTAAAGAGAAATATATCCCAAGAGAAACAACTTACAATTCGCAGATATTCGATCAACAACCCTTTCAATGAGTTTCTCCATGAGATTTATAGTTGAAACAGAGACAGAGGAGGTAGGTGAGATACTAAATGTAACATTAAAACAGAGTAGTAAAAGGGGGTCGAGGCCCATTCTGTCTTAATATCTGAGCATTAATTACCAGTACTCTTTGGACGAAAGAGTGGTCTTCGATATGCTGCAATTTACTTTAGGTATGTTTTTGATGTGATTTCGCTGCAGTACTTGTAGTACTCTGGCGAATAAACAAAAAATAGATAAATGACTATGAGGCCTGCCATATTGTGTAACAAATGTTCTGGTAGCATTAGGACTACTGTCGGGGGGAGATCTTCTCGGAGACACAATGTAGAACAAAGGCAGTATGGGTACTGTGTCCTTTCCCAGGAGAAAGCTTATGCAAATGTGAAACACTGATGATATTGTTTTCGGTGCGCCAGGCCCCCTTAGGCCCTTGGATTTAATCGTGAGGTCTTCAATCTGGTACATTTCCCCTTTAATCAATGAATCAGAGCTAAAATTATTTAATTACAAGCATTAAACTCTCTGATTGTCCACTGATACACTTTTCTGCTTCATGACTGTCTCTGTTTGTGAAATCTGGTCTTTAATGATGCTGGAGAGGTTTAAACGGTTTGAACACTGTGCTTCTAATGAAAAAATTCCTGTAGAAACCTTCCCAAACCTTCTTGTTGAAATATCGAGTTCAGAAAATATCCTTCTACGCTCTGTGTCACTATAACAGTGACAATGAGCGTTGGTGGTTCTCACCACCCATACACCTGCAAAACACACAAATCTGTCAAGAAATCCATGCATGGGGAGGGATGGATGTGGGGGATGCTATGGATGCGATGGAAAATGGTGGGAACGCGTAGTGGAATAGTGAAAATCAAACTGATGAAAGTCGGGCAGAATGAAAAACTTTAATGTAAACATTAAGATTTTAATGTTTGGCGGAATGGTACAATTTTAATGTGAAATATAAGGTTTGGACCTTTGAATGAAATACACAAAGGATGTGTGGGAAACATATGAAATGGGTAGATGGTGGAACCCGGCTAAGGCAGAGGGCGATTAACTGTGGATCGTCAGATCGTAAAATAATCAACGGTGAGAATCTTCGGAAGAAAACATTAGAAGCCCCGATGGAGAAAAATGGATGAAGACGCGATTAAATGCAGGCCATAGATCTAGGTCGATCAGACGGTCATGGTTGAATTGGGGGAAATGCAATCGGAGAGCACAAGGGGTGACTCATTGTGGGCCTCTGATTGGCAATGGTGCGATTAAGCGCCAGGTGTTGGATCGCGAAGGGGATCAACGGTGGAGATTCAATCGACGGAAAGAAGGACGGGGCAAAGAGGGGGAAACGGTGACATCTGGACTGTTATATTTCACGAGATCGACAGTTGCGATTGCTCCCGCGCTCCACAGAACAAACACCATTGCATCAGAGAGTTTCAACTTTACCAATGAAATGCACTCCGCTCCATCCTTCCGATGCGATGAGCTCCTTACGGTTAAGTGCTTGGTCTCAGTGCTTGGGTGCATGGAGGGGAAGTGGTTGAAGGGCTGGCCACAAAGGGGCTAGCCCTTATAAAGAAGAAAGTGGGTTTTTAGCTTAGAAACAGAGTTTAAGGCTAACAGAGGCTTTCGGTAAAGGGAAAAAGGGATTTAAAATCAATTGAAAGGATTTCACTTGGTTTACAGGGGTGAAAAAAAATGGTTAGGCCGACTTAGGAGGGATTTTTGGGGTTAAAGGGGGAACTTTGAACAAAATTGGGAAAAGGTTAATCACAAGGAAAATTACAGAGATGCAAGGGAAATTCAAGGCTTTTTTGAGCACAAATCCTCCACAGGCAGTGAGGCTTTTGGATGGAAGCAGTAGTGAGGATCCTTTTAAAGGAAATGAACACACAGAGGCTTCAAGGATGAGAGATTTTCTTGGGAAATGTATCTCTTGAAGTCTCATAAAACAATTTAGCCACCTGTTTGCTTGACAAAAAATTCATAGGTGGCTAACAATACCTTCTTGGATTTTTCAGTTTGCATACACCTATTATTTTTTCCTCTTTCCCTTTCCAACTCAAAGAAGAGCAGTACTTCCAATTTGGTGGGTATAATTATTCCATCCTCAATGAATTTGTAGTAGGATCCAAGGCTAGGATGTGGATCAGGCTCCTAGAATTCTTGGAGTCCTTCTTCTTCCATTTTTTATGTTCTTTCCCCTTCCTGTAACATCCCTTTTTTCTCCTGTAGCAGTTATCCTTCCTGTAGCATCCTTGATTTTGTCTATAGCTCCTATGTTTTCTCCTCTACCTCCTCCGCCTTCTCTTGTAGAAGGGTATATTTTCGTTTGAGCATCTTAGATGTGACTTATCTAGTGGTGGAACTCCCTATGGTTGGAAAAGGTTTTTTACCATTAGTTTTAAGAGAGGTGACCTCCTCAATCTTCCTTCACCAGGTCCCAATTCTTCTTTTTTGCTGGTTGGCTCATCAATGGTGATGGGGATTATTGAAGGAGGTTGAGCTTTTCCTTGCTTTATCCTAGTTCTCTTTCTTTTCTTAAAATACAAGGGTCCTTTCATGGGCTACCTTTTCGTGGGTTTGTTAGGTGTGCTAAGTGTGGCAATGGTAGAAGCCACCTATTTTTTTGTGTTTCTTGGTGAGAGGCTTATTTTTTTCCCCTATTTTCCTCTCTTTTTAGATCTCAAGGGCTCTTTAGGGGTCTCTTCTTCTGCTTCCTTTTCTTCTCCCTCTTATTCCTTTTTATTTTATCCTTCCTTTTCCTCTTCCACTTCCTCTCCTTTCCTACCTCTAACAATGGATTTTGGTATCTCTTCTTGTTGTGTTGTTGTGAGAGCCTATGTTTCAATGAATTCCTCTTAGTCTAAGTCAATAATGTTAGTTCACAACACCGGGTTTTAGAGGTGGCTTAAGGAATTCATGACAATGAGCTTGATGAGGCGATGATGGGAAATATGTTGGTGCCTCCGTTCCCTCACTCTCTAGCTCATTTCAATGATGGACTGAAAGAGGAAGTGTAGAACATTGATCCTTTGACTTGGAATTGGCTACTTTCTCTAGACCCTTAGCTTATGGAGAAACCTAAATTGATAGCTATACACAATACTCAACCTCCCCTCACAAGATATGTACTTGAGGATTTTATAGGCTAATTCATACCGAGGGAAAGGGAGGCTTTCTCTTATCACTCAATTTTTTTCCTCAATAGCTTCATCTTTAGGGAGGAACAAGAATTTCGTGGCTGCGATATTTACTATCCTATCCTATTTTCCCCATCAAAATCCTAAGGGTATGGTGGTTACTGTGCTGATGAGTTATGTGTTCAAATGGATGAAAATTTCCCTTACAACAGTGGTAACACTCTCTTCCCCCTGAGAATTGAGGGCCATGGAAAACTCGTGGGTTATCTCATTATCATACCTGCTCAATTGTTAAAAGGACCCCATACACATATGTCTTAGAAAATTTTCTATGACAAGAGGATGCTTATGGATTCATTTGGTGTCTGTGGTCTTATTCGATTGAAACCTCCTCCAATGGCTTCTATCGCTACTCCCTTAAATTAGTCGAAGGAGATTTCCAAGGTTTTTCTTTCCGTAATCTAGGGTGCAGAGGCAAAGATAGGGTGGATGATGCTTTTTGGTTAGACAAGGAGGGGGATGATACACTTTACTGTAGTAAAAAAAAATTTGTTGCTGCTGCCTTACCTTTCTTATGATAAAATCAATTTTGAAAGGAATTTACTTGCACAAGGTTTTGCTACATAATGTCTATAACAGTAAAATTATTAATTAAATTGCATTGAAAGTGAGGAGGGAGGAGGCCACTTACCCTTCTCAAGATGGCTTCTTTATGTTCATGAGGGTTTGAGGAAAATTCTTGGTGCTTTGTGATCCTTATCGCCTCTTAGTTCAACTCTGTAGCACCTCTTTTTGTGTTCCTATAACAATTTTGTTACTCTTGTAACAGTGGTATCCAGTCTAGTAGCAATTGTAGACTTAGAATATAACAATTATGTAGAAACCTAGGTAGCCACTGGCAGTCTCTATCTCATCCTTTGTACCTTGATGGGCTTCTCCAACCATTTCTAGGGAATGAGTATCGGTGTAAGTGAAATCGATCCCTGTCCTTTTATTCCCTTTTGTGTTAAGGGGCTCACAGTGCTATTTGACTTGGCCTTTGCACGCATTTCTTGTCGTTGCCCCCACTCCTCGTAATTATCACTCCCCCTACTTTGACTTTTCCACATTGCATAGGTGACTGAGTAGACTACAATTGACTCTTCGAAGGTGGCCAAGTTTACTAGCTAACCTCCAACCCATAAAAAATCTATTCTCATTCAATAAATATAGTTTTTACTACTATGCACTGTAAGGTCCCACCTTACCAACCATCTAAAGTGAAGACAAGTAAGGCTTACGTTGAACACAATCACTTAATTTTTTTTATTTTTATTTTTTTAACCTTATAAAATATTATAACCTTTTGCAGGATTACTAACTACTCATAATATGACTAACTTGGTTATCGTGAAGATTTTGTTCCTTCATCTATTTTTATATAATAACATAACATAAGAATTCAAGGATAACTCCCCCTTAAAACCAATTCCAAAACACATTTCTCCTCAAGGTTTAAAAGAAGATAGCATGTGCTCTTTTCATACTTGTATGTGAGTTGTAAGCAAGATTAGAAATAAATTCCATCGTAATTCCATGTGTGATAATTAAGAATAATAAACCTATTTGATCCCCTAGATTATGCTAAATAGGTTCCACTTATTGACTCTTTACATCATAACCACAAACTATGCCACAAGAACCTAAAATATGATGCTTCTATTAAGTCAAAATACACATATATGGGCATGATTATTAATCTACCTATAACAAGGTAACTTAAGGAGGAATATGCCTATCTTTATTATAAAATATCATGATATGTTTATGAAATGGAGAAATGGAATTAAAAAAAATATTTATTCAACAATGTTTCCAAATTCATCAACTAAAAATTCTCATTCCCAAGTATTAAGGAAAAAAATTTATTTGCATAATGACATTGCTTCAATCATGAAACTTGTATGATGAATGTTATAGCAAGAGTAGCTACTATTACAAATTCATAAACATATTATTCTTAAAATAGTTCCAAGTAAAACATTGGACTTGCCAAAATTAGGTACAATTAGTTGTTTGCTATAGCTACTCAAGAAAAAGTCTATACCCATGAACACATGTAGCCTGGGAAACTTATTATGCTCACTTGCACAAGTAATTAAAACCTACATAATTGGTTACTCTAAAATTGTTTACAGCAACACCCTTTTTTTTATAGATTTATATGATAAAAGGAACATTGTCCTGCTGATCTATTCACACTCAATAACTTTACTAACACTCACTTTCACATTTATACAAAAACTTGAAAGAATAAGAAGAGAAATCCATTGAATAATATATTCATGAATGTTTGGTACATAAAATATATAATGAGTGAGAAATTTACTCTAAGAATCGATGTGCATAAAAGCTATAGCCATTGAGGCCTTTTACCAAATAGTTTGCAAGCATACAATATATAATCATTCATGCATTTTGTCAAACACTTTTCAAGAATGCAATCTACAACAATTGAGAATTAAAAAAAAAAAATTCAAGTGCATTAACGGGCTTAGTATCATCAATATAGATAGCTAAGTAAATCAAAAATATATAAAAAAAAATCAGCAAAACTAAACAATAAACAGTCCATACAAGCAGCGACAAATCCGCAAATCAACCAGATCAGAGAAAGAAAGTCTAAAAACATGGTTTTTGGAATCAAAGTGGGGGTTAAATGGCCAAATGGCCCGGATACCCCATGGTGTTGATATGAAATGCAACAGAATGTCCCAGAAATGCAATCCTTTAAAACAACAGTAGAAAAATTCATGATATCTCATTTAACACTTTTATCAAACACTTAGTGTGAAAAATTCATCTACAACTATACATGGAGAAAGAACAATCAAATTTATGCTGATATGATATTTGCATCAAACTCATGAAAACTTGCTATGGACAAAAAAAATCATTATAAACTGAACTTAAAAATGTTTGCTACAGATCTTTGTTTAATCCCCTTGCATGTACATTCTCATACATAGATGCCATGAAAATGTTAACTCATTTTTGGTTAGCTCATAAATAATTTTCTAAATGTTAATAATTTTGTAATAATTTAAATCAACAATTTCCAATAAATCAAATTTTCCACAATACTTTAGAAGGTAATAATAAGAAACCAAAATTTCAAGAATAGATATACCTGAAAATGCACATATATGTCTCCAAGGGATGAGAGTATGATCCAGATCCAATAGCCTTACCAACTCATTGTGAACCATCTCATTTTCCACCCAACCATATCTAGGGAGAACTCATCCCCCTGGAACCCCCTAGCTGTAAAATCTCACAAACAATACCAAAATATAGTAGTAGAGAGAAATCCAAGGCAAGTTGAGGAAGATAAGTTTCAATTCCTCCAAATACCACTCATGGTTAGTTGCACCATGTATAGCTACTTAGTAATTTACTTTAGGAATTTCAAATTCATTTCAGAAGAAATTGGCTATTCTCCAAGTCTCTCACTCTCATAATATTTTTCAAATCTCTCCAACTCTTGCTATCACAATGCACCTCCCTAAGTGAGAATACATGAGGCACATATATAGGAGGAGAAACAAATTCTTGTCATAAAAGAGGAGTAATATGCATGCCTTGTATTCATTTTAGAGGAGTGTAACTCATGCCATTAAGGAGAGGTATGCATGCCTTAGTTAAGGAGAGTGTAACATATGCATTAAAGAGAGTGTAAGAGGAATATTTTATGACATGTGTTTAATGAGTGTAATAGGAATACGCCATTCTTTGATGAGTGCATAAAAGAGAGTGTAATGTATAATTAAAAGAGAGAGCGGGAGAGATTTACATAGAGTCATGAGAATCATCAAGGAGAGAGGTGTGAAGTGTTTGAGGAGATATAATTCCCTTTTAATAATAATATCATAATCTCATAAAAGATAATAATAATATTAATAATATTAATAATATTGAGGATTAAGTCGAGATTGAACTATTATGATTGATTAATCATAAGTTAAGTGATTTTTCTTCAAGTATACTTGATTACCGATTGATTGGAGGTGATTTTCTATTTTTGGAAAATCATACTTGAAATGGTAGACATGACTTTCTATTTTTAGAAATTCACTCCAAAATTGTTAGGAATGAGATTTTATTAAGGAAATTCATCCGTGATCTTCCCATAAGTGGTATTTTCTAGAGAATAGGGATTCCACACCCATATTGTATGCATCTTCGTGGCTTAGTAGATTGAGGACTCTGTGCCCTGATCTACTATACAGATACAAGATTCCACACCTTGATCTTTTTAAATATTCAGGACTCCACGCCCCAAAAATTTCATTATAGATCCAAGAATCCATGTCTTTATATCTCATGGATTTAGGACTCCGTGCCCTAATCCTTTTATTATATATCCAAGACTCCATGTCTTTATATTTCATGGATTTAGGACTCAACGCCCTAATTTCCATGGCTTCTCATCTACTCTGCTTTGAAACTCTGCGCTTCACCTTAAGGTATTGATTGTGAGCTCATACCCATCTGATGGTTCGTTGGTAAGGTCTTCTTCCAAGACCTCCACACATCACAATCTCATATATCAAATAAATCAAATGAATTTCATAATTTAACTTATTCACATTTTACCAAATATTATGCATGAATTCCATAGTCATTTTGGTTTTAGAGAAATGAATTCTACAGTCATTCATAACTTGAGCATCCTTGTTGGCAGTGACCAAGTCCCCTGCCACATAATTCTTAGTACGAGATTACGCACATATAATCATGCAAATCATGTTTCATCCATAAATCATAATTAACCATATGTTCCACATAACCATGATCATCCATGGATCTGTGTCTCAATCTTGAATCACCATTCATGTCATACACCTATGTGCAAAATAGGATACCAAAAAAAAAAACATCGCTAATATGCTCTTAACCAAAATCAATTCTTATACACACAACCACAGATATTATCATAAGCACACAACAACCAAGTGACCCGAACCAGGTCTATAGAAAATAAGCATGTACATATGTCTGTCATGCATAATATTATATCATTATATCAAAATCACCATCTCTAAGTGTCATCAAAGCTATCTCACCAAGAAGGGACACTACATACTCCCCCTCTTGGGGTAAACTTGGCTCGAAGTTTTTGCTACAGTCATAAGATACTTAGTTCTTTTTTATTCTCCTATCAATAAGTTGTTAACCTTATGTATATGTATTTGATATATTTTTTTTCTTCATGCCAATCCATAGTTTAATGTTTTCTAGATTGGAAGCAACTCCATGAAACTAAACATACCATTCTTAATCAAGTAGAAAATGCATCCATGCCATATTAGGCATGTTTGATACAAAATACCAAATATTTCTATATCAAAACCAGCCATACAATTTATAGTACCATATAAAAATACTATTTTATGTAATTGATATGACATCTACTTAGTTTATCTGTAATAATTTGATACTCTACATGTTTTTCTTTCTCATAGTCTATATGAATCCTACATGTGGCATCTTCTTGGTTCTGTAGTATGTTGAGCTTTCCAAGCTATAAATAGATCACATTGGTTGTATACACAACAATTATGGTCCATCCCATATCACAATCAAATGTGCATACAATAAGCATAAAATCATCCACATACAATTGTTAGTGAAATTATGCAACAAAACATGATGTTATATATAAAACCCACTCTTACATGCCACTTGATTTATGTATTCTCAATCCAATTTTCCCCTTTTCATTCCATAAGACATCCTTGCAATCAAAATATTTAGGATCTATATTTAGTTTTTACTAAACGTTTACTCTTTAGGAAAAATCACAATTTGAGGTTCAAGGTACCATCTTTTTTTTTTGTTAAACTAACAAGATAAGGTTAAATACAATCCTCATTGACCCACTTATGTATTATAGATCATTCCTTTAGTTTCCATAATCTTCATTATTTTTCACTTCTTTAACTTGAGAATCAATTATGAATGACTCTATTAGAATATCTTCATTCTGAAATCTGATTAATGATATCTTTTTGAAAGCAGCTTTTAATCAAGAACAAATCTCACAATTATGAAAATATGGTATCTATATTATTGAATCTACCTTGATAACTCTAAGTCAATTTGTTTTCCAACTATGAAATCGCTCATGATTTCTATTCAATGATTAATCAATTCATTTTCTTTCATGCATTATTCCTTACTATTAATACGTACGCAACAAGAAACTAGGAAAACCATACATTTCTCAATATGTGATGAATCTTATCAAATTTAAATAAGGTTTAGACTATCACAAGGGAATTTCTAGCATAAAGTTAAACCATTTTTCTTTAAGGAGAATTATCACCCTCTCAAATTATTACAACAATTTGTAGGACTAATAAATACACATACAACTATACATCCCAACACAAAATTCCTAAATCCAATAATGTCCCCCATTCCACATACAATACAATCATCATGAAATAATTCGAATCAATCAAAATGTGATCTCACTCTCCGTCAATTTCTCCCTCAAAAAATATCACAATCACATATTCTTGTAAAACAAGATCTCAATTAAGCTTTTCATTAATCACATGCTTTTTTCTTTAAGTTCAAACAAGTTCTCACCACATAAAATGTTTACCTTCTAAACACGCTATTCTCTTAACAATTTATAAACAATATGAATTTTGACTCGATTGCCTAACTAACAATACTTTAGAGGAATACATGAGTTCAATCCTCATAATTCCTCTAATTAATTTGGTTAAATAGAATTCAACCAATATTAAACTGATAAAATCATTAAAGAGACTATTATGGCTTTCCTAGACCTAATTTGTCTTAAGCCAATAGAAAATTTATTTCATCAACTTATCACAATAATATTTTTCTACATTTCAAGAATTTGAAAATCGTTTTAATTCTACCTAAATTCAACACATGCAAAAGGATTAAAATACTAGAGGATAGATATCTAGTTCACACTTGACTCCATATATCAAAATCAAGTATTCCAAACATTCTAAACCACCTAATGGTGTTCATTATACCAATCTTAGTATCTTCATTTGTAATAAAAATAAAATAATGGATTTAAATCTCAAGCAAGTTCATGTTGCAAATCTCTATACATTTAACTTTAATTACACATAATCACTCCTTAATCATGTCTATGACATTCCATCAAAATATTCTAACCAAAATAATTACTTAGCTCATAGATATATTTTAGTATGGATTCCACACCCATACATTTTCTCATAGATATATGCTAGTATGGATTCCACACCCATACATTAGCTCATAGATATATGCTAGTATGGATTCCACACCCATACATTAGCTTAAGTAAAACATAACCTTTAAATTTTCCTTAAAATGACTTCCAAAACCCTTCATGCACTAGTCATTTAAGCCTCTTGTTTATTAGGAAGATCATACCTCAACCTAGTATTTGAGTAATTTAAAGTTATTTGATGCATAATGTCAACCCAAAATACACAAAATCACGTAAAAGAAATCAGAGGCATTTCATTATTACTCATTAAGAATGTATTCCCAAATCATATTTTAACACATCTAATTAATGCACATGCATTACTCTTGAATCTAATTCACAGTTTAAAATAACATCCTTCAATGTAGCTTTTTGTTAAGTTCTCAATAGTTTATGTACGAAAAGACTCAAAATTAACATGATGAACTCAATCATCACGTCAATTGAATCTCAACCTTACACTTGTTACTCATTCCCAAAGCATACACACCAAGGTCATCATACTATAGTCTATATTAAGCCAATATTTTTCTTGGTAGATACGATTTCAGCTAGTAAGAATGACTACTAAGCCCATATCACATTGAAAATGATGCATTAAACGTATATGCAATCATGCATGCACTCCAACTATATCACTCATCAATTTTCAGTCAAGGCATTCACATACTTGGGTTTAACCCAAAATTTCTCAAGCACATCATTTCCCAGCATGTTTTTAAGCATTTTAACATATTGCTAATAATATGTCTTAACAAAAATATAAAGGAATATAAGAAAGAATTTTTTTTCTTTTTCTTTCATGAGTTTCTAAATGACATAATAATAATAACTAACATGCTTCCAAGTCAAGATATACAAGAACTCAACTTGCATGCAAAATCAACATTCATACATCATCAAACTACAAGTAAGCATGTTGGCCCAATAGACCTAGTGTTGTAACTTGGCTCCGATACCATATTTAAGGTCCCACCTTACCAACCATATAGAGTGTAGATAAGTAAGGGTTACGTTGAACACTATCACTTAATTTAATTTAATTTTTTTTAACCTTATAAAATATTATAACCTTTTGCAGGATTACTAACTACTCATAATGTGACTAACTTGGTTATCATGAAGATTTTTTTCCTTCATATATTTTAATATAAGAACATAAGTACATAAGAATTCAGGGATAAATTCCCCTTAAAACCAATTCCAAAACACATTTCTCCTCAAGGTTTAAAAGAAGATAGCATGTGCTCTTTTCATACTTATATGTGAGTAGTTGTAAGAAATATTAGAAATAAATTCCATCATAATTCCATGTGTGAGAATTAAGAATAATAAACCTATTTGATCCCCTAGATTATGCTAAATAGGTTTCCACCCAACCATATCCAGGGATAACTCCTCCCCTTGGAACCCTCGAGCTATAAAAGCTCACAAACAGTACCAAAATATAGTAGTAGAGAGAAATCCAAGGCAAGTTGAGGAAGATAAGTTTCAATTCCTCCAAATACCACTCATGGTCAGTTGCACCATGTATAGCTACTTAGTAATTTACTTTAGGAAATTAAAATTTATTTCAAAATAAATTGGCTACTCTCCAAGTCTCTCACTCTCATAATCCTTTTCAAATTTCTCCAACTCTTGGTATCACAATGCACCTCCCCAAGTGAGAATACACGAGGCACATATATAGGAGGAGCAAAAAATTATTTTCATAAAAGAGGAGTAATATGCATGCTTTGTATTCCTTTTAGAGGAGTGAAACTCATGCCATTAAGGAGAGGTATGCATGCCTTAGTTAAGGAGAGTGTAACATATGCATTGGCAAGAGAGTGTAAGAGGAATATTTTATGACAAGTATTTAATGGGTGTAAGAGGAATATGTCATTATTTGATGAGTGAAGAAAAGAGAGTGTAATGTATAATTAAAAGAGAGAGGTGGAGATATTTACATAGAGCGATGAGAATCATCAAGGAGAGAGGTGTGAAGTGATTGAGGAGATATAATTCCCTTTTAATAATAATATCATAATATCATAAAAGATAATAATAATATTAATAATATTGAGGATTAAGTTGAGATTTAAATATTACTATTGATTAATCATAAGTAAATTTATTTTCCTTCAAGTATACTTTATTACCCATTGATTGGAGGTGATTTTCTATTTTTGGAAAATCATACTTGAAATGGTAGACATGAATTTCTATTTTTAGAAAGACACTCCAAAATTGTTAGGAATGATATTTATTAAGGAAATTCATTCGTGAGCTGCCCATGAGTGGTATTTTTCTTCTAGAGAATAGGGATTCCACACCCCTATTGTGTGCATCTCTGTGCCTTAGTAGATTGAGGACTCTGCGCCTTGATCTACTCTAAAGATCCAAGATTCCACACCTTGATATTTTTAAATATTCAGGACTTCACACCCCAAACATTTCATTATAGATCCAAGACTCCATGTCTTTATATCTCATGGATTTAGGACTCCGTGCCCTAATCCTTT
The DNA here is from genome assembly GCA_034641835.2 of Pinus albicaulis. Taxonomy (NCBI): domain Eukaryota; kingdom Viridiplantae; phylum Streptophyta; class Pinopsida; order Pinales; family Pinaceae; genus Pinus; species Pinus albicaulis. The sequence goes on from CM076580.1 coordinate 1,118,825,522, forward strand.
TATTATATATCCAAGACTCCACGTCTTTATATTTCATGGATTTAGGACCAGCGCCCTAATTTCCATGGCTTCTCATCTACTCTGCTTTGAAAATCCGCGCTTCACCTTAAGGTACTGATTGTGAGCTCATACCCATCTGATGGTTCATTGGTAAGGTCTTCTTCCAAGACCTGCACACATCACAATCTCATAGATCAAATAAATCAAATGGATTTCATAATTAACTTATTCATATTTTACCAAAGATTATGCATGACTTCCACAGTCATTTTGGTTTTGGAGAAATGAATTCTGCAGTCATTTATAGCTTGAGCATCCTTGTTGGCAATGAACAAGTCCCCTGCCACATAATGCTTAGTACGAGATTACCCACATATAATCATGCAAATCATGTTTCATCCATAAATCATAATTAACCATATGTTCCACATAACCATGATCATCCATGGATCCATGTCTCAATCTTGAATCAACATTCATGTCATACACCTATGTCCAAAATAGGATACCAAAAGAGAAAACATCGCTAATATGATCTTAACCAAAATCAAATCTTATACACACAACCATAGATATTATCATAAGCACACAACAACCAAGTGACCCAAAATAGGTCTATAACATATAAGCATGTACATATGTTTGTCATGAATAATATTATATCATTATATCAAAATCGCCATCTCTAAGTGTCATCAAAGTTATCTCACCAGGAAGGGACACTACATCACATAGGGAAGAGGTGAGGGGTGTGATGCTTGAGCCTACTTATTATGTTGGGGTGTAAGAGATGAATGCATGCTACTGTTGAACTGAATGGTCGATCAAATTCTCTCTAAAGGTGCTAACTTCCTCTATCTTGCTTATGCACCGGTATTATTTAACAAACCAGATGATGATGTAGTCGATTGATGAAATTTCTCTTCCATGTAGGTATGTTTCCATTGTTCAATCCGTTGCTACTGGAGTGGACTTATGATTGTGCATATTCTCCTTAAGTATGGTGTGGATTCTCTAAGCCTCATAGATGGCCTCTTACAACTTTATGGTAGCCAAATATACATTATGGAGATGCAAAAATCCTTGGTCTATGGTCTTTGTTGAATCTGTGCAGACCGTTACAAGACTGATGACATTATTGTATAAGTAACTAAATTCCTTATCAAAACCTCATACTCAGGGACTTGGAAAAATTATAGTGAGTCCAGGGAAAATTATAGTGGAAAAGTTAGTTAAAAAGAGTGAAGGTAGACCCTTTTTTTTTTTTTTTTTAATGGATAGAGGTGGAATCCTGAGGATGGAATTTTTTGAATGGTGTTGATGAGAGGTGGAGGAAATTGGGTGGACCTCTCACAACCTTTCCCAAATAGAAACGTGACCTTTTGGCACATTTTTCCAAGTGGATCTCAATCCTGTAGCATTTTTAGTTTGTCTTGTAGCAGTTCAAGACAGTCCTGTAGTAGTTCAATATAGTCTTGTAGCATTGAAGGATCGAGGAAAATTTGGGTGAAGTTGCTTGTTAACTGATGGAGAAAGGTAGGGAGGTGGATGAATGACGATGAAAATCTGATGGTTGGTTGGGGAAATGGAGAAATGGATTGTGGATCCTTCTCTTTAATCGTTGTCCCTTTGACTTTCTAGAGTCCTGCAAAAGAAAAATTTTAGTAGAACCTATGTAAGGACTCCTCCTCATGTTTTTTTTTGTTTAGACATGAAAACTGCCTCTGGAGAGGTTTTCAATCATCATGCCTGTCTTAGGCACCTCAGAGTAGGTTTTCACTTGGGGTCTTTTCATATTACTTCTTTCTATTTTTTTTGGATCTTGGGTGTCCTCATAGAGGTTTTCAACCCTAGATATGGCCTTATATGCCTCATGGATGTTTTCATATAGGTCCTTTATTTCTTTTTTCTTAATTTTTATTTTTTCTTAGAAGCTTGGTGGACTAAGGGTTGTGATCCTCCCAGACACATTCAACTCCTAATTTCTGATTGAACTAATAAAATCTTCTTTGGGCAAGGGTCTGTTGTACAAATTCAGCATGTAACAAATAACAAGCAAGGGAATACACTCCTCATCAATTGTTATAATTTAGACAGGGCCATTCTCATGAACATTTTCCACTAGATAGGTGCCAAACCATTTTTTTCATTAATTTTCCTTTGAAATCTATGAATATTGAGTGATACAGAAGGGCCAAATCACCATCTTGAAAAAATCTCTTTCTAATGGGTTTGTCATGCCAAATATTTCTTTACAGTTGGACTACCTTAGTGTGTAGAAGAGCTTCTAGCCTGGATTCATATAAACCATTGAGTTTGAGCAGCCTCTCTTGTTGTGGTGCAGTGAGGTCCAAGTCTAACTAAGCTTCCATCCTCAGGGTATTGTATTCAAATTCAATGGAAAATAAGGTCTTCTTCCCATAAACTAATTCGAATGGGGTAAATATAGTAGTGGTATTCCAAGTAATATTGTAGGACCAAGTGGCTTATATAATTTTGTCTGCCCAATACTTTCTGCTACTGCTAAAAACCTTGGTCATAATCTTCTCCAAAGTTATTTTTGTGACCTCCACTTTCCCATTTTCCTGAGGGTTATAGGAAGTGGATGTCCTTTTCTTGATTTGGTGTTGCTTCATGAGTTATTCGATGAAATTTGAGGTGAATTGTGTCCCTTGATAAGTGACCAAATCTCTTGGAAAACCAAATTCATAGAATATATTATCCCTCGGGATCTCAACCACATTCTACACAGATTTTTCCTTTATTGTGTTTGTTTCATCCCATTTAGTCAAGTAATCAGTGCACACAATGATATACTTCTTCTATCCTGATGGGGGACCAATGGGCCAATGAATTCCATTCCCCATTTCTCAAATGGCTCTAGATTCACTTGGGGTTATAAGGGAATTTCATCTTTAGGGGTAGGCTTACCCATACTTTGGCACTGATCACACCTCATGGTGTGCTTTGTTTCATCTTGATGTAGAGTGTTCCAATAGTAACCAGCTTGTAGAACCTTGAAGGTTGTTCTATTAGCAGAAAAGTGCCATACACAAGGTCCATCATGGCATGCTAAGAGGAAGTAAAAAACATCCTCTTCCCTCACGCATCTTCTCACAATATGATCTTGCCCTACCTTGAAAATATCCCCCCCAATCTAAGTGAATGGGGAACTTTTCCTAATAATCTTTCTCTTCTCATTGGAGAATATATTAGGATGGAACCTACGAGCAACCAAGTAGTTTTCTATATCAACAAACCGATAAGATATCACCGAGATGACAAAGAGGTGCTAACATAGGATTTAATCATCTACCATCTCCTCATTCTTTACAGGCAAAGTCGTCTTAACAAGAAATATACAACTACATTCTCTTTCCCTAATTTGTGAACAACAATTATATCAAAATATTGCAATAATATCAACCACCTAAGTATTCTAGCATTTACATAAGTTTTATTTAAAAAATACTTGATGTTTGCATGATCACCGTGGACAAAATTTTGATACCTTGTGATGTTCTTACTAAACTTGTTCAAAGAGTGTACCATAGCCAGGAGTTCCTTTTCAGTGACTGTATATTTTAGCTCAACTTGAGAAATGTTCTTACCAATGATTATAATAGGAAAATTTGTCTTCCACTTGTCTTAAAGTCGCCCCTATAGGTTTATCTGATGCATATGTGAGTATATGGAAAGGAAATGACCAATTGGGACCTCTAAGGATGGGTATAGTTGTCAGCCTCTCCTTTAACACTTCAAAGGCATGTTGGCATTCATCTTTCCAACAAAATTCTAAATCTTTAGCCAATATTCCAAACAAGGGTGAAGCCAATTTATTGAACTCCTTAATGAACCTTCTATAATATCTAGCTAATCCAAGGAATCTCCTAACATCTCTTTTATTTTCAGGGATAGGGACCCTTTTAATGATAGAAATTTTGTTGGGGTCAATCTGTAGCCCTTCCTTGGATATGGAATGGCCTAGGACAGTCGATCCATTCATAAAAAAAATCACATTTCTCTCAACTTAATGAAATATTCATCTCAATGCATTTATTTAATATTTTACACAAGTTAGAAAGAGATTCTTTCAAGAAAAATCCATAAGGGGTGAGGTCATCCATTTATATCTCAACAATGTCATGAAAAAAATCAACAAATATACTCAAAACATCCCTCTAGAAGGTAGCATGGGAATTACACAGAACGAATGGAAGGACCCTATAGGAAAAGGTACCCCAAGGACATGTGAATGTCGTATTGTCTTGGTCCTCAAGGTTGATCTATATTTTATTGTACCCACTAAATCCATATAGAAAGGAAAATAATATTTTTCTTGCAAAGCCATATACGAATTGGTCAATGAAAGGAAAATGGAAGTGTTCCTTCTTTGTAGCCTTGTTGACTTCTCAATAATCAACACAGATCCTCCACTTCCCATTTTTCTTGGGGACTATAATGAGGAGGGACACCCACTCACTATATGAAATGGGGATATATGAACCCTACATCCAGTAGCTTTTGTAATTCCACTTTCATAATGTCCTTAAGAGATGGATCCATCCTTCTCTAAGGTTGGAGCATAGACTTTCATCCCTCATTTATGTAGATGTGATGAGTACAAACTGAAGTATGAACAACTTTCATCTCCTTATAATCCTAAGAAAAAGTATCTAGGTGTTTCCTCAACACACTGCATAATTGTTCTTCCTTCTCCACTGAGAGAGAAGGGTTGATATTTAGAGTTTTGTATGGGCTAATCTCTACAAATTTTTGATCCTCTAGGTTAGGGTAAATAGAGCACAAATCATTCCAATGGTTACTCTCATATTATTCCATCATTTCATCAACTGGAATGGAAGTGGGAGGATGACTCTGTAATATATGGTCAATAATTTCATATTCATCAATTTTCCTCCCCCCTATAGCAGTGGATACTGAGTAGAGGGATGCCTGATATAATTCTTCCTCTTCCTCATCCTATAACCACAAGGGAAATTCATGTTCAATATAAGGTTGAGTAGGATGATTCAACACTATTTTTTTTGATAGATACCCATTCTTGATGCTCATATTCCCAGCCCTGCAAGTAATTTAGGCATCAACAGTGGCCAACCAAGGTCTTTCTAGGATGAGAGGGTAGCCATTAAATTTTTTTTTGGATGAAGGAGAAGGAAATCATTGGGGTACTCCCAGGAGTCAATGGATACCATGGCATCCTCAATAACACCCTCAAGAGCTATTTTGGATCTTTCTACAAGTTGCAACACTGTATTGGTGTTCCTCAAGGCCCCTGGGAGATTTATCTTGAGCATGGTTTCCTTGGACATAACATTTATTGCAGCCCCAAGGTCAATCAAGGTATTAGGGACGATAATGCTATATCTGTGCACATCCACTACTGGGCTATGAGGATCCAATTACTTTGGGGAGATTACCCTCCCAAGCTTCAGATTAGTCAGCTTCCCAACAAAATTGATAGTGGGATTATGTCTTCTTCTTCTCCCAGGACTTTAAAAAAAAAATTCCTTTATAAGCCTGTTGTAAATGGGGACATATTTGATGGCCTAGATAAGGGTTATTTTAACACACAAATTCTTCAATTATCCTAGAAGATAAGCCTTTTTCGGGGTGTTCCATTTGGCTTGAGGGGAACTTTCTTCCCTCTCTCCTTCATGTAGAAATTATATAAATTATGTGCTATATATCCAATATTCTCCTGATATCACACTATTTTAACTTCATGCAAAACACAGAATCTATTCCACCATTGATCATTTGCGGAAATTAAATCAAGATTGCAATGCACACATGAAACAATAACAATTCACACACATTAACACAGTTGTTTAACGGGAAAGCCTGAAGCTAAAACCCCAACTATCTGTATATAATATATGTCATAGAGATCATGTAACAATCCTCATAAAAAGCTGATCATATCAAGCTCTCAGTACAATACAATCGCTACACACTAATCAAGCCCGATCTTGCAAAATCATGCACCAATCTTTGCCACCTGCTAGCCTGCCTCTACTACGCAATCCCTGTTGAAGAATGGCTCTGAGTGAACTCTAATTCACCAAGCTTGCATTTCGCAATCCTCATTTGCATCTCCACTGAGTGTTGGATGCAATCAATGCATCACTATAGTCACAACTGATAGTCACACTTGCTCTTTCACCTATCTCTCCACTGGTCTCCACCAACTCAATGCTTTAGGTTAACTACGTATTCTTGATTTCTTGTTGAAATGATATTATGAACGAATAACTAATTAATTCACTCCACTCTCACTAGTGTATCAATCAGTTAGACTAGATACAACTAGCTCAACTGAGTCTAACCGAGTTAAACTAAATACAACTCCACCAACTACTTCTCCAACTCCACCAAACTCTGTCACATGAGTTCTAACTGAAGTCCTCCATGCAATAGCCTGAAGAAAACAAAGAATACGCTAATTCCTCTTAGCTTAGCTATTAAAGCACATATGCACGACCAAAGTGCTCCAAGAGAATAAGATATTGTTTAGAGTCCAAATATTATTAAGAGCTAATAATATTCAACATATCTATTTTTAGTCTAAAAATAGATTCCGCCCAATATGTCTAAAAATATAAGTCCATCTATTTTTCCAACTTGACCAACCATCCACAAATAGCATCTTGCAACTCATAGAATATGATCGACATGTCTAAAAATAGACTTTGTGCCAAAAATACCCTGCGAGCCCACTTAGTGAAGGTGACTCTTTTCACTAAGCTCATCATCTTGTTGAATCTCAACACTTCAAGCTCCTGAAGTGGAGAAGGTGGGTGATCATCTGTAAGTACCTTCCCAAACCAAAGGTTGATCTCTTGGATTTCCACAACATAAGCAGGATAGGATGTCTCCCCACTGTAAACCTGTTGTGCCTTCTTATTGTTCAGGTTTGGATTGGGTTGGGTAGAAAATTGAGGTTAATTAGGTGGGTTATGGTGAGGGATTTTTAGTTAATGTTAAGGTGGAGTCATTAAATCATGTTGTTGGTTTTTTTTAGGCCTCCACCCTTGTGATGAGTTTCCCCATTGAGGATATTGAAGTGGATATGGATGGAAAATAGGGTTGATATGTTTCGAAGGATATTGATGAGTATAAGGCCAAGGACAAGGTATGGTCCGTGATGGATGAGTGGAAGGGTACCAAGGCTGGAAAGGTGCATTCTGATTTGGATTGTAAGGAGGATAACATCCACCTTGCATGCCTTGTTGTTATGGCTGAGGACCTTGAGGCCTCCTATGGTTGATGAAACAGGGTTGCTCTGGAACACCTTCTTCCCCTTGATATACAACTTTCAAGCGTGAGAGAGAGGGTAATTTTTCTATTGCATGGTTTTACTCAGAGATAGAGAAGCTATGACATTCAATGGGCACAAATTTATAAGATGTCTCTTAGTGTATCTAGGGAAAAATATAGCTAACACTCTTTCTAATTCCTCTTGCTTCATTTTGATATGCATAGTATCCATCTATAGGAAAATGTTATTCAACATTTAACTCTTTAAATCCTCCAACATGCTTCTTATCTCGTGCTTTATGGTTGATGCAGAGGGAGATGAACTAACCATGATTTGAGTAGACCTACCCTTTTTCCTAGTAACCCTAGAGTGATTCCTGAATACTGTCTTGATGTCATCATAAGGAAATGGGTATATGCCCCATCCAGAAATCATGTTGAGGGTCTTCATTACATCATACCTGATCCATCAAAGAATAACTAAATTTAGTGACTCAGGGTCAAGGGTACAATTAGCGCTCATGTAATTGAGTTGGAATCTTTCCTCATAGTCCTCTAAAGATTCAACTAATCCTAGGTCCATCCTAAATATTTCCTCCATTATTTTTTTGGACCTACAATAATCCCTATAATTCTCATTAAAGTCTTGCTTAATTTGGGCCCAGATAGTGATGGTGCCTCTAGGTAAACCCATAAACCAATGCAAGGTTGCATCTTTAATGGTAGATGGAAACAACTTCAGCTTTTGTTCATCTAATCTATAGTGATAGGTACTACCAAAAACAATAAATTCAAACATGAAGGTGTCAGGCTCTTCAGAGGCTAGGCCCTAGAAATTTGGAAGGGTAGTTGGACTTGTATTCTTCATTCTGGACTCCCCATTTGTCTCTCGGATAGGAAAAATCCATTCTATCTATTTTTATCCATAATGTGCGTAGGAAAGGTACCCTCTTCTTCTCTTATGGGTTTGTAAAAAAAAATCATGTTCCTCACCTGAAGGGCTTTCTAACTCCCCTACAGTTAGAGAGGGAAGTTCAAAATCACCAAAGAGGAATGATGGTTGGATACTTGAAGGGGTGGGGTTTTTTGGTATGAATTTCGCATGATTATCCCTACTCCTATGAAGCATGAAAGAACTAACTCTAATTTTTGATTTTTTTTTTGCCCCCTTTTTTGAAGCTTTCAAACAATTAGTATTGATGCAAAGCATAAAGAAAAAAAGAAGCAAATTCTAAGAAGAAAAAAAACCTAATTAAGCACCTCCTCGACAATGGCACCAAAAAGTGATGGCCCCTTGTATTGCATAAAGTATCTTGCAACTCCCAAGGCTCTCAACTTAAATTATCAACTCGAGGTTCATACAAACTTAGAGGTGATAGTGCTATATAAATAGTATGTCAAGTTCTACTCATGTTACTATTGGTCATTGCATTAGATCAAGGAAAGAAAATACCACTCCTTCATCTAATCTACAAATATAATTTTTGTGGAAAGGCAAGAGAAACATGCCCTAATTTGGAAGGAAAAGAGTATTAGCCTAATTTCATAAATGAAAGCACCATTCATTAAATGTATAGAATACTTGCAACTGCATGAATGGAAAAGGATACACTAGTTTTAGAAATGAACCATGATAATCTATGTGAAAACTAATAAAATCAATGTTCTACTTGCATGAATCATTAATCCAATTGCAAATTGATTGAGAAGAAGAAATTCAATTTTCAAAACATAACTAGAGAATTAAAAAAAAAATACTAAATCTAATCTACTTGTTGTTTTGTGTCCGTAGTGAAGGAAGGAGATGTTTAGAGTGGTTATGGATTCTCCCTAATCATAGAACTAAAACCTAGGGATGAAATTTAAAGCTCTAAATGAAAAATCTAAGGTCCCAGTGAAAATATGGTTGAATCTAGATAGTGCTACAAGACTATTACAGGGTGCTACAGGAAACTCTGTTGTGGTAGAGGAGTGTCATGTTTTGCAACATGAGTGCCCTGTTTTAAAAAGGATTGTGGTTTGAAGGTGGAAGGATGTGGATGAGGGTGTATGAAGAATGTGTGAGGCCTTTTTCCAAGCTATAATCCCTCAGAGACCTATCTAGCAAAAAAAATTATGCCCAGAGTCTCCTTCATTAAAGCTGAAAAGATGATTTTGGTGGCAAAGATTGAAATCAATATGAGGTGTCGAGGAGGAATATTGGAATGTATAGGTGGGTATGTATGAGTGTTTCAACCCCTGGAAGTCATTGGAAATCCCTACATATTAGAAATCAAAAGCATAGATCAATAATGCAGTGAAATTAATCCAAGTGGAAAGGATGAGTTGAATTGTATCCCTTCAAGATTGGATCTATCATGCAACTAATATATTTACCAAATCATGTTGTTAACATCTAAAGTACATAAACCAAGCATGCAAAAATATTTCAATATAAAACCTAAAAATTTCCATGAAAAGTTTGGCTTGTTGTTGTAAATTCCTCAACCACATTTCCCATAAGAGAGGTGGTGATCAAACCCGCGGCTACAATTTTTGAAATATAATTCCTACTTAAAAAAAGAAAGACATAAAATTACTTGAATAAGAATGAGGAAAGAATACATGAGAGGAGAAAAAGCCTCTGGGTTGGGCCCTAACCCAAGGGTTTCATCCCTCCTAAGCTAACTCAGATGCAAACCAACAATAGACCTTTCATTAACATAAAATAGAGTTCTAATACATAATCTCAGAATGAAGATAAAAATATCAGGTGCTCAACATACAATAACTCTTCCTAGCTCTCAAAATTAGAATCCTAATAAGACCCAAGGCATGTTTATTTATACAAAAAGTGTCTAAGGGGGAAATCCCTTGAAAGGAGGACTACTTCCCTCCAAAATCTAGAAAATGTTGGATATGGTTCCCTTAGATCTCCACATGCTCTTGAGTTCCTCAGCTGCTTGTGAACTTCAAGTTTTTGGTGAGGAATCTTTGGACTCAAGTCAAGTTGGAGGGTTAATGCAGTGGAAAAACCTCTTATATTCTCTCTAGGTGCCTCCAACGAGCCCCATCATAGTAAATGTCTCCAAAAATGCTTCTCTTGCCTGCATATTAATCACATTAGGCCATAAAACATGACATTCACACTTTAGTATTCCTACTAAGTATTTTGTGGTTAAAAAATGTAAATTAATGTGACAAAAAGAGATATTAAGGGCTGAAGGATAGCACAATGGGCCTCAAAATATACCTATGGATGAGACCCATCAATAGCAGTGGGCCTAGAAAAAATTAGAGCTATCATGGAGTGGGAAACTCCTAGGAATGTGGATGAAGTCAGATCATTCATGGGACTAGCAAGTTATTACAGGAGGTTCATCAAGAATTTCTTACGGATTCCCTATCGTATTACATATTTGCAGCGAAAATTAAAGAAGTTTGAATGGAATGAGGAGTGTGAAACTAGTTTTGAGCAGTTGAAGCATTTGCTGACAAATGCTCTAGTCTTGAATATTGCATATCCAGACAAAAAGTTTGTAGTATGTACAAATTATTTCTAGAGAGGACTCGATGGAGTCCTAATGCAGGAAGGACAAGTGGTATTTTATGAGTCAAGGAAGTTGAATAAGCATGAGCAGGACTATGTGACTCAAGATCTTGAGTTGGCAACTATAATTCATGCATTGAATATGTGGAGACATAATCTTATTAGGAGGAGGTTCATTATGATGAGTGATCACAGTGGGATGAGGTACTTATTTGATCAACCTAATTTGAATTCCACATAAGCTACATGTTTTGCTACTCTTGGTGAGTTTCACTTTGATATTAAGTACACCAAGGGAAAGGAGAATACAGTTGCATATGCTCTTAGTAGAAGAGTGCAAGTGAATCATATAGCAACAATGATATCTTATGGGACCAACTTGCAGGAGTAGATCTTGTAGGAAGAACTACATGATGACATGTATCAGCAGTTGAGGCACAAGTTACAATAGCAGGGTGGAGGTGATATGGATGAGGATTATCATCTCAAAACAGATGGCTTTGTCATATTAAAGAACAATATTTATATACTAGTTTATAGTGAAATCAAGAAGATTAACTTGGGAGAATTTCATATTAAGTCATATCCTGGTCACCTCAGATATTAAAATACATTTACAACAATTAATAGATTCTATCATTGGCCAAAATTGAAGAAAGTGGTGGTTGAGGTTTTTGTGATATATTTAGACTATCGTAGGTAAAAATAAGGTGTAAGCATCCAGGTGGTTTGTTGCAGCTGATTCTACTTCCCGTGTGGAAATGGGAGGTCATTTACATGGAATTTATTATAGTTTTTCCAATTACATCGAAGCAACATGATTCTATTATGGTTGTGGTTGATAGGTTAAATAATGTGTCTCACTCCATTGAAGTAAAATCTATGAATTCAACAAGCGAGGTGGCTCATATTTTCATCAAGGAGATAGTTAATTTGAATAGTGTTCCTAATAAGATTACATTAGACAGAGATGCGAAGTTCACTTTCAGGTTTTGTAAAGAGTTGTTTGCACGTTTAGGGATAGAGTTGGAATTTAATACAATTTATCATCCATAGATAGATGGACAGAAATAGAGGGTAAACAAGATTCTTGAGGACATGTTGAGGATGTATCCCAAGCATTAGAAGTGGAGGTGGGAAGAGTATATTACATTGGTAGAGTTTTCATATAATAATGGGTATCAGGAATCCTTGAAAATGAGTCTTTTTGAAGAAATTTACAAGCGGAGTTGTAATACTCCTATCAGCTGGACCAATCTAGTGAACATGGTATTGATTGGACCAGATATTTTGGAAGAGATGGAATAGGAAATTAAAGTTATTAAAAGGAATTTGAAGGAAACATAGGACAAGCGGAAGAGTTATTTAGATCAACATACGATATTTAAGGAGTTTAATGTTTAGGATTATGTGTACTTTCTCATTAAGACCAAGAGTATATCCTTAAGGATTGGATCATGTGTCAAGATGGAAAATCAGTATTTCAGGCTTTTCAAGATCCTTGAGAGGATTGTACAAATGGCTTATCAACTTGCACTACCTATGAAATTAAAATTCCATGATGTTTTCCATGTTTCATTTCTTAAGAGTTATGTACATGATGTTGATCATGTGATTGAATGGTATGTATTGAAGGTGGAACTAGAGTGATCATTCCAGCCAAAACCCTAATGCATATTGCAGTGGAAAAAACTCATGCTCCAGAAGAGAGAAATTGAGCAAGATAAAGTGCAGTGGAAGCACTTTGGGCTCAATGAAGCTACATGTGAGATGGTTGATCAGATGGAAGCTATGTATCCTTCATTATTTTCTAGTTGAGAAAATGAGTTTTTGGTATATGTATATGTATATCGACGTTGTTGTAGATAGCACAATGAGTTGTGTTATAAAGCTCCAATAAGTGGTATGATTGTGATGTTTGTTATGTTGGTCATGTTTTGCAGGAGTTTTTCATTGTAAATATTGCATCGAGCTATGTTATAAAGCTCCATGGGCTGTATGTTTTGTTTTTTAGTGGTTTTCTAGTCGTAGGTGTCATTGAACACTGAGGATAATGTTCCCCAAAAGGGAGGGGTTTGTAACAACCCTAGTTGATTTTCTATGTAAATAAAATAAGACCAAGGTCATGGGACATGTATTCCAAGCTGAATGTTAGGAAAAAAAATAGTGATGGTTATCACTGGTGATTAATTAATGGATATGGAAATTGGAAAAGTCAATGTGGAATTAATTGGCATTTTATTTTTGAAATAAATGAAAATAGGATAAAAGGAAGCCGAAGAGACACATATTTGCATGAGAGGGAAATTGAAGGAAAAATCAAGGAAAATGGAGAAAATAGAGGCCTTAATGATAAAAAGGCTTCTCAGGATCAGTTCATGACTTTTGTTGGTTAACCTTATGTTAGTATAGCTTTGGAGATCTCATTCAATCTCTCATTCTCTCATACTCTTGCACACCTAGAGAAATCCCGGAGCATTATTGGAGCATGCTTAGAGCACTTTAGCATTAACTTGGATTGGAGAAAGAATGAAAAGAAAAGTAGGGAAGTAAAAGGGAAAATTTGGATCAACAACTACAGCTAGATTTCTTTATAGGTAACAGCTTCCATGTGTTATTTCCTTGTTGATTTCTGGATGCATAATATATGCATGTGATTTTATGGTTATGTATTGTCATTGGCATGGATATTTTTCTGTATTGACAACATTTTTAGTATTTCCTTTCCATTTCCTATTTAGCCATGGTTTTTTGGTATTTTCCACTTGATTTATTTTCTGATTGGTGCTCATGTTCCTTATGCTTGTTAGTTGGAACACATGCTATGGAAGCCCTGGAACAACTTAGGTTAAGTTACTAGTCCTAGAGCCTAGGTTGGAAAAAATTCCTGTGGAGTGCTTGGTGGTTTGAGTTACTAGTCCTTATAGTTGGGTTCAAAAAACACTATCGAGCATTGGGAGGCAATGGGTTGAGTTACTAGCTCCTCAATCCCTGGAAAAATTGGGTACAAAACAATCTAGTTGGTGATAGTGATGTATGATGGTGGAGGTGGAATTATTTTGGTTGAGGTGGTTTTTCCTCTAGAAGACCTAGTTTGGCTTTTTTTTGGTTTATTCCATGAGATCTGACATTCATGCTTGGAATATGGCACAGGGGTGATTAGATGAATGGTAGATTTTCTTTATACCAATGCATGGTCGGGTGGTATGTGGAAGTCCCTAACTTGGTTGGTATTTTCATATGTTAATATGGGAAATTTCCTTATTGTGATCTATGATAATTTGTCGTTATTATGTTATCAATATTATGGCTAATTTTACATGGTTTCCATGCTAGTTATTTTATGTTTATATGTTGGTTATATGATGTGTATTATCTATGGCTCTTGTCATAAATTATTAAGTTATTGATTGCTTAATGAATGTACGGACTAATATGTGTTGTTTCATCTATGTGGAGATGACAAAGGTCCTTTTTGGTGAATATCAGATGAATCTCAGAGTATGATGATCAGGTATGTGTTGCAATTATGATGCATGTGTTGTCCTTGATGGAAACCCACTTGTAACAGAACAAATATATGGTAACTGGATGAGTTCACAGGTCATTTCAGAGGTGTCAAAGTGATGTAATAGAATAATATAATGATGGGACAGAGGTTTGCAGGTCAGAGACAAAAGTTTATGAAAGTGAATATTTGAATAAATATACACAAGTTAGGTGAGGCCAATTCACGTACATATGTGGGTATGTCAAATCAAAGTCATGTACATGTTGGCACATTGTTTTATTAAGATCAAGGGTCTTAACCATGGTATTCTCCCACTAAATTGAGCGAAGTAACAACTATTTGAACCCGTCAAAGATTACCACCGACACTAGTGTGGTTTTGGATCATAGTATTGGCTAAAGCTCAAACTATGTAATGAGGTGAAGATAAAAGTGCTAAGTGTTGGACACCTAATCCTCTATGGGTAGGTGTAGAAGGCGAATGAGCATAAGAATTCCAAGAGACCTTGGAAGATGAATCCAAGGGTCACCTAATGTACTATAAATGCACCATTAATGAATAATAGGTGCATATAATGTCTTATATTTCTCATGTCTTCCATGTCTCATGTGTTTACCATGGCAGAGTTTAACATGGTATCAGAGTGGGCGATTGCTGGCCCTACTCCAATTTGAGTGATTATCTTATGGCCTTGCTCAACCACTGGTTTTGTGGTTTTAATTACTTGTTGTGCCTACAATTCAGAAAGGATAGCACATAAATTAAATTAAACCTTGGCGCAATGTACAATTTTTAAATGTGTTACTAGTCTGTTCGCATAGAGACTGTTTATGTTTGTTAGTGCTGAATTGAGGACCATATGACTTGAATAAAATACCATAGGCCATTTATTTTTCAATGTGTTAGGCTTAGTGTTTTTTACAGTCAATCTATTCTCTCTGTTAACGCTCTCTGTAATACCTCATAGGAATCTCCTCCGCACCCTCTGTAGTAGGAGAAGAATTATGGGGCAATGTGAGCGGTGTGTATGGAGTTAAATGTCATGTACCAAAATTAAAGCTTACCATAAACACCCCAGCTGCAGTTGTAGAGGTTAATAATGGAGGTGGAGTTTAAGAACTGTGTTGTCGGCATCATTTATCTGAACAATGGAGGGAACTTGAAGCCTCCTATATTTCTCCCACTTTCCTTCAGCCAACCCTCCTTCACGCAGCCTCATGCTGCTTCTACCTCCACGCAACCTCTGTTGCCTCTACCTCCTCAGCCTCACCATCCCCTCCTCTACTCCCGCTTCCACCCATTCCGGCTCTCGCAGCCTCTCGCATGCTGCCAACTCCTCGGCTCCCACCCAACCTACTTCCACTCACCTCACTCCCTCACCTCACTCTCTTTGCCCCTCCCCTGAAGACCTTTCAACTCCCACTCCCTTCTGTACCCTCCACTCTCGTCCTCACCACGCCCTCACTGTACTCTCCCCGCTCACCTCCCCAAAACTCCCTCTGCTCTCCTCCCCTCTACCCCCTCTCCATGCCCCTCGCTCCAACCTCCCACAACCCCATCCCTTTAGTCCGCTTCTACCTCCATGTTGGCTCCACTTTCCTACGCCCACCCGTCGGTGCTCACCTTCCACACAGTCCCACCTCCACGCATATTTATGTGGCCCTAATTGTAAGCACGCAGTGGGAGTGACTCGAGAGAGCCACCAAAATATTTTACAAAGAGGTCGAAGTGTTTCAATAATTGTATGAGAGTTGTTGCGTTGGCTCGAGGATTGGACATTATCTCGAGAAAGTAGTTTATTAATGGATATATCGATGGTGGTTGGAACTATTTTTAGTGTTGCCTCCCTACAGTAACAAGTTGCATGATTATGATGTGAGTATTTCACTTCTTGTGGTGGTGTTTCTGGGTAGTTCCATTCTTGGGCAGAATTCAATTGTTGTAAGTACTCATCATCATTCCAAGTACGCCGATGTGCAATGGTGGTTATGTTTAACATAATTTGACGTTTTTGTAACAAGATGGCTTGTATTAATATCCTTGATGTAATATTCCGCACAAAGTTCATGGATGGAGTGTCTATTGTCACAAGAGTGGTGCCAACAAAACAAAAATAAGAAGAATTCAAAGGGCAACCCTAAGGTGACGCCATTGGAGGAGAATAGATAAAAGTGATAGAGATCAAACAAGTTCTTATAAAATATGAATCGAATCAAATCTCTACCTGCTTGAACATATGTTCAACTCTTATTTCTAATCAGTTGTTTCATTAGGGATATCATTGTTTTCATTACTATTCTGAAAGAAATGATTGAAGGTACTATTCCTTCTTACAGGTTTATTGTAAAGGTCTTATTTTGCATGCATTGTGCTATATGTATTTGAGAATATAGTTTGACAGTTTGTATTAAAAAAAATGGCTAGGATTGATCATGCAATAGAATTATTGAATACTTTAATACATTCCATTGTTGATGGGATGGAAAACATAAGAAAAGGCACTCTTTTTGACATCTAGAGCTATCTACATAATGCACAAGAAAAGATATATTTTTTGCAGCTTGAGTCTCAGCTTCAACAAGATAAGTTACAACAACACAAGCATAATGACACCCATCAACAATGAGAAAATGGTCAAGTCAGTAACATTGGGGTTGAATCCCATCATGTTCCTTGTACAATAGCAGATTTTCATGCAAAAGCAAACATCCAAACTACACTCCCAAGCCCATCATCAAACCTTGGGAAGAGCTTGTCCATAACAAGCACATAATAGGTCTTGGATATGAAAAGGAGTTCTCCTTCATATTCTGGATTATTCCAAGCCCATCAAATTTCAGAGTGCCAAATTTCTTCATGATAGCTCAACTAAAACTGTTCTAGATTCTTCTCCTCTTCCACATCAACAACAACAGATTGTAAATTACAACATTGTGATCAAGTTGGCCATATGAAAGATCATTGTTTCGATCTTCACCCATGCAAGAACTGTGGTAGGCACATCCATTCCTCACACATATGATTCATAAACAAGACTTCTGCAAGAACAAATATTCATCTTGGATGGATTGCTTCTTGGTAATGGGCATCAATAGCCAAGCAGATGTTTAAGTCATATGTCAAAACTTTTTCTAGAGTATTGAACAATCTTGTAGTTGATCTTTTGCCATCATCTCACCTTGTATTTGATAGGGGGGGAAATGGTGGTCATATACAAGCTTCAAAGCCACTTCAAGCAAGCCTGAGCCATAATTTATCATTCCAGATTCAGAGTTGTAGCCATAGACACAAAAGTTCAAGCGAGCCTGAGCCACAACCTGTCATTCCAGATTCAAAGTTGTAGCCAGAGACACATATTCCCATGAGCATGCCTTTGACTGGTGGTTAGCCTTAAACCATCTATGTGAGGTTGATATTCTTCCTCTTCTAAGAATTCAGGACACTTCCTCTAGCAGAAGACTTCAGCTTCTTGCCAGTTTTGGTAGAGTTCTAGGAAATGCATCAAGCATTCCAGAGTTGTTGGTCATCCTTAAACTATCGCAGGTTGTAGACCTCCCTTCTTATAGGTTGAAGGTCTCCCTCTTCAAAATATGGCGAGCACTTCCTCTAGCAGAAGACCTTAGCTTCTTGCTAGATTTGGAAGAGTTTCGGGAACTGCACTAAGCATTCCAGTGTTAGTGGTCATCCTTAAGCCACCTATTTATGCCGACATTTCAGAGAGCTCATTCAACCTAGTGTTGTCATGCATACTTTGTTAGGTCCCTATGTTACTAGTGTAGTCCCTTATTATTGTTAGTATAGCCCCCTTATTGTTATTTTTGTACCCCTGTAACCCCCATATTGTTATTATTGTGCCCTTACATTATTATTGTTACGTTGGCTAGGATTATATTGTGACCCCATGGACTCCTATATATATAGAAGGAGGTTTTGTCATTTGTATCATCCAAGAATTGTTCATTTATGTAGTGTAAAGGAGGTTTCCCCCTCGAAGTGGCTTATTTATAAGGCATTGATCTCTGTTTTCTTCTTTTTTAGAGTTGGTTTCATAACATTTGGTATCAGATCTTTCGATTCTAGGGTTTTTCTACTCCAAACAGGTCATCGTGGAATTTTCGCTATAAATGTTTTTCTACAAAGGTTCAGAAGTTGAAATTTTTATCACGCGAAGCCAAAATCCTGAGGAAATTATTGTAAAAATTTTAGATCTTGGTTCGAAATATTTTCGGAGATATGATCTGTGGAAGTTCAGGTTTTTCCAAGCTCCCGAATTTCATCTAAAAGATGTGACCTTGGGAAAATCATCATAACTCCCTCCCTGAGCATTGGATTGGAATTCTGTAAAAAGTGGAAAAAATTACACGGACTATAGTTTCATGTATATCAATTTTAGCTACAACCATACAAACAAATATCCCTCAAGCAAGCTAAGAAAGATAATAAATTATCGCCAAAGTACTATGGTCCTTACAAGGTGTTGCAAAATATTGTTACTATGGCATACAAATTGGAGCTTCCTGCCTCTTTGCGAGTGCATCCAGTATTCCATGTTTCATGCTTAAAGAAGGTTATAGGTGACCATATTGGAACTTGATGAGGAAGGAAAAACCATATTGGAACTTGAAGCAATCAAGGAAACAAGAACTCGGTAGCTACACAATCGATCAATTTCAAAGTATCTCATCAAGTGGAAGAACTTGCCCACTAAATATTCTACATCAGAGGATGAGAATTTTATAGAGAAGCATCCAAAGCTACTCAAGCATTGAGAACAACAATTTTTTGAAGGAGAGGGGCATGTTAGGTCCCTATATTACTAGTGTAGTCCCTTATTATTGTTAGTGTAGCCCCCTTATTGTTATTTTTGTACCCCTGTAACCCCCATATTGTTATTATTTTTCTCTTACATTATTATTGTTAGGTCAGCTAGGATTATATTGTGACCCCATGAACTCATATATATAGAAGGAGGTCTTTTCATTTGTATCATCCAAGAATTGTTCATTTATGTAGTGTAAAGGAGGTTTCCCCATCTAACTGGCTTTTGTTTAAGGCGTTGATCTCTCTTTTCTTCTATTTTTGGAGCTGGTTTCATAACATACTTTGCGGATTTGTATTACAGG
This sequence comes from Pinus albicaulis, assembly GCA_034641835.2. Lineage (NCBI taxonomy): Eukaryota > Viridiplantae > Streptophyta > Pinopsida > Pinales > Pinaceae > Pinus > Pinus albicaulis. Next base: position 1,118,844,966 of record CM076580.1, read on the forward strand.
TCTCTTCTTGGACTCACACATACCCCTTCAGATTAAGGGGGGAATGTTGGACACCTAATCCTCTATGGGTAGGTGTAGAAGGCGAATGGACATAATAAGTCCAAGAGACCTTGGAATATGAATCCAAGGGTCACCTAATGTACTATAAATCCATCATTTATGAATAATAAATGCATCTAATGTCTTATCTTTCTCATGTATTCCATGTCTCGTGTGTTTACCATGGCAGAGTTTAACACTAAGTTTTCATGAGTAAGGGTTTTTGATGAATGCTTCAATCTAAAGTATATTTGCATTGCATGGGATATAATTGAAAAGTTGATCTAAAATAATTATGCACCGATAAATACATCATGAGACCTGAAATGACTTTCCATTGTATGATATACTCATGGATTGACTAGATCTATGCATTGACGTATGCTTTTATCTTTGAATGTTATTATATGATTCTTTTTGAAGTTATGAAGGGTTTCCCAGTTTTAGGTCAAAATTTGCAAATTTGTACTTAGGTTGGCCTCAGTAAAGTCATGTATACACATAGGTTCACTTCATCAAAGTTGCATACAAAAGGGGAAGAGTTTCTGCTTATAATCTGACTGATCAATATGATCAACGGTGTTGTATTTCTGTTGTTTTTTAATGATTTCTTCATGATGTCGATATGGGTTTAGTGACAATGTCTAAAGTAGAAGTGTTTGAATGATGAAGTTGAAATTGGGTGCATGTTGATTGGTTGAAAATGATACTTGATGCTGTTAACTATATGAGGGTTCAGAGATCTGTAATATAACAGAATATCTTTTTCCAATTCTGTGACTGATTCAAAGTAACAATTTTTCAGTACTTAGTATATTGATATTTGTATGTAGGTTGCAGTAAATAAAGGTGTGTATACCCGCGGGCTACCTTAAGTGATGTAGCGTATAAATTTTCATATATGAATGTTCATGGCTAAAGTTGATTTAGTGTGTTGATACAATATTATGGGTTCAGTTATCATAATCTGGTCACAATGATCTCTTTGTTTTTTTTATTTATGTTGATGATTGGTTAAGTGATTGTTTGCTTCAGTGGTTGGTTTAATATTTGCATGATTCAGTGATTGATTGGTTCAGTGGTTTTTTTCAGTAATTGGGTGAATTATTTGGGTACAGTGAGTAGTTTCAGTTTTGATATTGGGCTTATATGATGTTAATGGGTTCAACATGAATTATTTGATGAAAAGTGGCCTACAAGTTTTGATGTATTAAAGCAGGTGGATCCAGTGTGAAAATTTATGAAACATGGTCCACGGTGGTACTGAGGGTTGGAGCTGCCAGTGAGGGGATCATAGCTCCTTTCTAGTGGGTGCTGGTAAACGAGATCAGGGGGTCGTATCTCCCTTCCAGTAGGTGTTGGTAAACAAGATGATGGGGTTGGAGCTCCCTTCCAGTTGGTGCTGGAGAAAGAGTGAAGGTTGTATCCTTCTGCAGGTGGGTGTCTACGTGATGGTATGAGTATGCACACGTACAATATTGTAAGAAGTTTTCTATATAATAAATATTGAAGATAGAGACGACAAAAATAGTGGTTTTCTCCTACATTGGGTTTCCACCTTAAATCATGATGTTCATGTGTGTTCCTTATGTGTGATGGTTTACTCTGTTCTTAATTCACATGTTTACTGCTTATTAATGTCCGATGAATCAATGATACACCGGTTTAAGTCAATTAGTTTAAGATATATCTGAATTATAATTTTATTGGGCATACACTAGTTTCCTTAATAACAGTCGTGTACATACGCTAGTTGGATTCAATAAAGTTGCATACAGGATTCAGTAAAGAAAAAAAAATTGTGAGTTTTCAAATACTGATTCAACCCCTCCCCTTTCAGTATTTTTCGCAACAATTAGTATCAAAGCAAGTCTTTCAGAAGAAGCTTGACCGCTTGAAGGAAGATCTACCAAGATGCGCAATCAAGACAGAACAACATCTATCAGACCACCACTCTTCAATGGAAATAATTTAATTTTCTGGAAGACAATAACAATATCTTATCTATAGTCTCTTGGAGAATATTTTTGCAAAATTGGTGAAGGAGGATACCAATATCCAACCGTAGTTCCCACAAATGTAGCAGAAAAGAAGAAATATGAAACCAATGCAAAAGTTGTCAATGCCTTATTGGGAAGCCTGACATAATCTAAATTTGTCAAAGTTATACATTTAAATTCAGCAAAGGAAATATGGGACAAAATCATCCAAAGCTATGAAGGCGATGACAAGGTAAAAAGTGCTAAACTCCAAACTCTCATAATTAAATATGAAACTCTCAGAATGCATAATGACAAAAGTATTACAGGTTTCTTTCTATGTATAAATGAAATTGTAAATCGTATGAGAAATCTAGGTGAAGGAATAAAAGAACCAAATTTAGTAGAGAAAATCTTAAGATATCTAACTCCTAAATTTTAGTCAGAGGTATATACCGTTGAAGAGAAGCAGGATCTGCAGACTCTTACTATTTTTCAACTTCACGAGATCTTAACTTCTTTTGAAATGAGAAAATTAGGTCCCTCAGAAATCAGAGAAGCCGCATTTAAAGCAACCAGAAAAGGAAAGGAAAAGGAAGAACACAAGGAATCATGTTATATATCAGAATAAGATGAGGTAAAATGTGTAAAGAAACTTCAACTTGGTAATGGAATGTTCAAAGGTAAGGTTTCCTTCAAGTGTTTTTCTTGTGGTAGAGTTGATGCAAAGTGTCCTTATAAAGAAAACCATGACAAGGGGAAGGGTATTGCAAAAGGAAATAGGAGACAATTTGATAATAGGAACAATTGATATACTCATGAACATATTGATTCTTTTTCAAATAGTGAAGAAGGTGAATTTTATCAAGATCCTAAATTACTCATGGCATTTGAAAGAAGTTCTAATGAGTCTAATGAAAAATTTGTGGATGATTTACAGGAAAAGGAATTTTCATTGAAGAAATCACTCAACTTAAAGTATGCTTAGAAGAAAAAAAAATAGCCATAGATACCTTAAAGAATCAACTCATAGAAAAGGAGAAGCATAATGAGAAGTTAGAATGTGGAATAGCAAGTCTAAGAAATTAACTTGAGAAGATAAAAACTCAAAATCTTGGATTTTCTAAAAGATCTAAAACCTTAGATGAAATTATCAAGGTTAAACACTCTCCTCTTATGAAGACAGGTCTTGGACACAATGGAGAAACAAAAAAGACAAAAAAATCCTCAACCACAACCGGAAGCTATCTAAATGCAGCAAAGCGTCAGCCTTAAGCAAAAGAATAATGATACTTCACAGGTAAATTATGTTCACGCTAATATAAGAATGAACAATAAAAGAAGCATCAGTCAAAAGGTAAAAAACATCAGAAGATTTTATGATCACATAAATTTATACTTTAATGGGAAATGTTTCTCATGTCATACTTTCGGCCACAAGGCTACTCAATGTGTTGCATATAGAACCATCATGACTAGAGAAGCAAGAAAACAAAGGAATGAGAAATGAATCAAGAAGAAAACCTATAATAATTTCTCACCTCTTAAATATGAAATTGAATGCTAATTTTTCAATAACTTTGGACATGAGGAATCTAAATGTAGTAGAAAATTATAGCCAACATCTTAAAAGGAGAAAATATCAACAAATTCTAAGGAATGGAAAAGAAAGTACTTAGAATATGAAAGTTGTGGCATAGCATTGTATTCCGAAGGTCAAGAGAATCAATCATACATTGATAGAAGATGATGAAAACACATGACACGTGATAAAGATAAACCCATTTCTTACAATGCATTATAGAAAGAAAAGAATGTTACTTTTGGAAAGGACTTAATTTCTATCATTAAGCCTAAAGGATAATTTTTTGTAAATGAAAGGGTTAAAGTCGGTAATGTTATGTATAATCATGGATTAAAGGATAAATTGCTAAGTGTTAGCCAAATGTATGATAAAGGAAATGAGGTTGTTTTCAGATCAAAATAATATGTAGTTCATGAAATTGACACAAGAGAGACCATAATAAAGGGAACAAGGACTCTGTGTAATCTGTATGTATTAAAAGGTGGCCAAAAACAATGTTACTTAGGCAAAGAAGAGGAAAAATGGTAATGGCACAGAAGGCTAGGACATCTAAGTTTCTATCAACTACACAAATCAAGCAAGCTCAAAGTTGTTCGTGATTTTGCCAACATCACCCTGCCAGAAAGTTCCATATGCAAGTCATGTCAATTTGGTAAGAAAACTAGGGTTTAGTTCAATGCTAAAGAAGGATCATAGATTAAGCCTCTTGAACTTATACATACTGATTTATGTGGACTAGTAAGGAAAAAGTCACCTCGAGGAGAACAATACTATATCTTATTTATTGATGACTTTTCTAGAATGTGTTGGATCGGTTTATTGAAACAGAACTATGAAGAATTTGATAAATTCAAAGTCTTCAAAGCACCAGTTGAAAATGAGTTATATATAAAATTCAGATGTCTCTGAGATGACCGAGGAGGAGAATACATATCAGATGAATTCTTTGATTTTTGTGAAAAGCATGGCATAAAAAGACAGTTTTTTGTAGCCAAACCTCCTCAACAAAATGGTGTGGCAGAAATAATGAAAAGAACAGTTCAACAAATGGCTCATTCTATGCTTGATGAGTATGTAAATCCTAACACATTCTCAAGTGAAGCAGCACATATTTCTATAAATATTTTCAGCAAAGCTCATGTTCGCGTAAACGGTGATAAAAATCCTTATGAACTTTGGTATGGTAAGCCTCCTACTTTAAAGCACTTTAAAGTATTTGGAAGTAAATGTTTCATCAAAAATATTGATGAAAAACTTGGAAAGTTTGAAGCTAGGTTTGATGAAGGAATTCTTCTCGGTTACTCATCTAGAATAAAAGAATACAACTGTTACAATAAGAGACTTCAAAAAATTGTTGAATGTATTGATGTTATGATTGATGAAGCATGCAAAGATCTCAAAAATGTAACATCAACAAAAGAGGATGATGATGATGAATTCTTTCCTACATCAAATCGAAATGATATAGAAGAAGAAACTAATGAAGCCACAGAAGAAGACACATCTGATAAAGAAAAGGCTCCATCTAGGTATGTGTTGGCAATATAATTCTTATGGTTGCATATCTTGTCCTTGATGGAAAATCTCTTCCAAATGATGACGTATATGAATTCTTGAGAAGCACAATGGTTTTATAGAAGGTATGGTAGAAAAGGTTAAGTCTAGCAAAATATGGTTAATATTTATAAATGAAGATTCTATGCCCGAGATAGTGCAGGCCAAGTCGCGTATACACACGGAAAAGAATGATCCAAGTCATGTATGCCTTTTGTGCTCTAAAAATGATGTTACCAGGGGAAATTACCATGGTTTTAGCCCATAACATTGAGCACGGTGTCGTCTATTTGATTCCGTCCAAGAATACCATTGGCACTTGTGTGGTTTTGGCTCATGGTATTGATAAAATTTAAACCTATATAAGGGGAAGAAGATCATAGTGCAAGGGTTGTGCAGGTGTAAGGGTTTAAACTAAATACTTCTCTCTGAAGCATATCTGCATGAAATGGGTTCTATTTATTTGTAGATATGAAATTATCATGCACTCTTGGACACAATAATGGATCATGATCTCTAGACCTGAAATGACCATGTATGTACTTGATCTATTGGTGAGATGTTTGGATCTATGATCTGGTGCATATTTTCTGAAGTGAATTGAAGAAATCTGAGTAAGTTTATAGATCTAAATCTTTTTAGTAGAATCAATATTTATAGATCTATACGTTGGTTCGTCACGAGAAAAGCGCGTATACATGTGGCTTCGTTTCAGGGTTTTCTGAATCTTGATGGAGTGGTTATCTGTTTACTGCTGTTATATTTCTATTGTCTGTCAATGAATTCTTCATGTAGATCTAGGTTGTTTGAATACTGTATATGCTGCTAAGTTGAATATGTACAAATATTATCAATGAGTGATTAAGTATGATTAATGATGTTGACTGAATAAGGGTTCTGTAAATCTAAAAATATATATGACTGAAAGCCTCAGATTTGTTTATGAGATTGATCAATTTTTGGAAATTCAATATTCACAGATCTATATGCAGGTTGGTGTGAAGGAAAGCGTGTATATATGTAGGTTCAGTAAAGGGAAGTAGAGTATGAATTTAAGATAATGAATGATCAGTGTTAAAATTGATTCTGCATGTTAATTCTAAAATATGGGTTTATTACTGTATTATGATTAGAGTGATCTCACTGTTCTGTTTTGAGTTTGGGTTAAGTCTATTTGTATTGATATATATTTGAGATGTGTTGGAGTTGTTGGATCCAGTGTGAAAATTTATGAAACGTGGTCTGCAGTGGCTCTGAGAGTTGAAGCCTTCAGTGTGGAAGTAGAAGATTCTTGCTAGTAGAAGTTGGTGTTATGATCAGGGGGTTGAAGCTCCCTTCCACGATGGTGGTTATTAAAATGATCAGAAGTCTGGAAGTCCACTAGTAGTAGTTGTAGAACAGAAGATTTTAAATACATGAGGTAGATGCCTATGTATCGATATGAGTTGCATTAGTGATACAATATTATAGCGGTTCCATATAATAAATATTTTAAGAAAAGAGCATGACAAATTAATTGATTTCTCCCAAATTGAGTTTCACCTTAAATATTGGTGTTCATGTGTATAACTTAGCACATGGAGTTATTTACAACATTTTTCGCACATGTTATTTAATAACTATTTGATGCATAACTAATGATGCAGGTTAAAATTCTTTTGAATATATACCTAAACAATAAATTCCTTATGTTATCCTAGTTTCTTTTTAAATACATACATATGCGATTTGGGCTAATCAAGTAGCGTATAAAAGAAATCAATAAAAAAATAAAATTTGTGATTAACAAATAATGATTCACCCTCACCCCCTCTTATGTTTTTCCCAAAAATTGGTATGAAAATGGAGTCCTTCTCTAGAAGCTTAGTCACTAGAAGGAAGATCATCTAAGATGAGAAATCAAGATGGGACATCATCTATCAGACCTCCGCTCTTCAATGGAAACAATTTAATCTTTTGGAAGACCAGGATAAGATCCTATCTTCAGTCTCTTGGAGTAGATGTATGGGCTATATTTGAAGGCAATTACCAATATCCAGCTGCAGTTCCAGCAGATCTAGCAGCAAGGAAAAAATATGAAACCAATGCAAAAGTTGTCAATGATTTATTGGGGAGTCTGACTGAATCAAAATTTCTCAAATTTATGCTAATAAATACAACAAAGGAGATATGGTACAAAATCATTCTAAGCTATGAAGGTGAAACCAAGGTAAAAAGCGCTAAACTCCAAACTCTCAGAATTCAATATGGAAAACTCATAATGCATAATGATGAAAGCATTGCTAGTTTCTTTTTACGTCTTGATGAGATTTTAAATCATATGATAAATCTTGGTGAAACTATAACTGACACCACTCTTGTAGAAAAAGTTTTAAGATCTCTAACTCCTAAATTTGAGTCAAAAGTATCTGCTATTGATGAGAAGCAGGATCTTCAAAATCTTACTATTAATCAACTTCATGGGATCCTAACTACGTGTAAAATGAGAAAAGGAGGTCTATCTGAAGTCAAAGAAGTTGTTTTTAGAGTTTTTGAAAAAGGCAAGGAAATGGAAGAATAAGAAGGATTAGGGTATGTTTCAGAAGAAGATGAGATAAATTTTGTAAAGAAACTTCAACTTGGCACTAGGAGGTTCAGAGGTAAGCTTCCTTTCAAATATTTTTCTTGTGGAAGATTTGGTCGTTACACTAATAAATGTCCTCATAAAGATAATCATGAAAAGGGAAAGGAATTGGCAAAATCAAATAAGAAGTGTTTCATCAATAAAAAAATTTATTATACTCATGAAGATAGTGATGGTCTATCAAATAGTGAAGAAGGAGAATTTGATCAAGATATTAGACTACTCATGGCTTTGAAAAGAACACTAGTGAGACTAAAGATACATTTATGGATGCTTTAGGAGAAAATGATTTTCTTGAAAAAATAAATCAACTCAAAATATGTTTGGAAGAAAATAAAATAGCCATAGATACTCTAAAGAATCAACTTATAGAAAAGGAGAAGAACTATGAGAAATTAGAATTTGAAATAGTATGTCTAAGAAGGGGAATTGAGAAAGTAAAAACCTTAAATCTTAGATTTGCTAAAGGATCTGAAACCTTAGATGAAATTATCAAGGTAAAATGCTCTCCTCTTGTAAAGACATGTCTTGGATATATCAGAGAATCTTCTCAATCTTTAGAACCAAGCTATATAAATGTAGCTAAAGCCAACCAAAAACATTTCACCACTGAGCAAAAGAACAAAAAGAATTCCCAGGTAAAGCATGACTACTTCAATTCAAGGATGAACAATAACATAAGTATCAATCAGGAGGTAAACATCAATAGAGGGTTCCATGATTGAAAAAATTTCTTCTTTAATGGACAATGTTTCTCATGTCATAACTTTGGTCATAAGGCTGCTCAATGTGTTGCATACAAAACCATCATGACCAGAGAAGAAAGAAAGCAAAGAAATGATATTGGAATAAAGAAGAATTCTTATAACAACTTTTCTCCTCTTCAAAATGAAATTGAACGATCTTATTGCAATAACTTTGGACATGAAGAATCTAAATGCAAGAGAAAACTTCAGCCAAAAGAGCATATACCCTCAAACTCAAAGTTATGGAGAAAGAATGACTTATAGGTTGAAATTTGTGGCATAGCTTTATTTGCAGAAGGAGAAGAGAACCAATGGTACATTGATAGCGGATGCTCAAAACACATGACAGGTGATAAAAATAAACTCCTTTCATACAATGCTTTAGAGAAGGAAAATAATGTTACTTTTGGAAATGACTCTCCTGCTATCATTAAGGGTAAAGGTTATGTTTTTTCTAAAAGAAAAGGTGAAAGCTAACAATTTCATGTATGTGGATGGATTAAAACATAACTTTTTGAGTGTGAGTCAAATGTGTGATCAAGGAAATGATTTTTTCTTTAGTTCAAAATAATGTGTAGTTCGTGAACTTGACATAGGAAAAACTGTCATAAAAGGAACCAGAACACCAAGCAATCTGTATATATTGAAAGGTGTCCAAGAACAATGATATTTAGGTAAATCTATAGAAAATTGGTTATGGCACAGAAGATTGTGACATTTGAGCTTCTCTGAAATAAGAAAATCTAGCAGACTCAAAGATGTTCATGATCTTCCCAACATCACTCTACTTGAAAGTACCATATGCAAATCATGCCAATTTGGTAAGAAAACCAGGGTAAAATTCAATGCCAAAGAAGGATCAGCAATTAAACCTCTTGAACTTACACATACTGATATATGTGGTCCTGTAAAGAAAAAGTCACCTCGTGGAGAACAAAACTATATTCTATTTATTGATGACTTCTCTAGAATGTGTTGGATCAGTTTATTGAAACATAAAGATGAAGAGTTTGAAAAATTTAAGATATTTAAAGCTTTTCTTGAAAATGACTTAGATCTAAAAATAAAATGTATTAGATCTGATCGAGGAGGAGAATACATATTAGATGAATTCTTTGATTTTTGTGAACAATATGGCATAAAAAGACGGTGTTCTGTAGGCTGGAACTCCACAACAAACTGGCATGGCAGAAATAATGAATAGAATAGTTCAACAGATGGCTCGTGCTATTGTTGATGAATCTGGAACTCCCAATACCTTTTGGGGAGAAGCAGCCCATACTATTGTAATTATTCTTAATAAGGCTCATGTTCGTGTGAACAGTGATAAAACTCCTTATGAGCTCTCGTATGGTAGTCTTCCCACTGTAAAGCATTTTAGAGTTTTTGGAAGAAAATGATTTATTAAGAATAATGATGAAAAACTTGGTAAGTTTGAGCCTAGAGAAGATGAAGGAATATTTCTTGGCTACTCTTCTAGAATTAAAGCATATAAATCATTTACAATAAAATACTTTGGAAGATTTTTGAATGTATTGATGTTGTAATTGATGAGTCTCTCAGCGCTCCTAAAAGTGAAATAACAAAAACACATGAAGATGATGATGATGTATATTTTCCCTCATCAAATAAAAACAATATAGAAGGAGAACCCAATGAAGTGACAGAAGAAGATATAGTAGAAAAGGCTCCATCCAGGTATGTTCAAAAGAATCATCCAAAATCTCAAATTCTGGGAGAAAAGGGACCAGGTGTCCAAAAAAGAAGAACTATTGTAGGATCCCCTAGTTATTTGGCATTCTTATCCACTATTGAACCACATAATGTAAATCATGCTAGTAAAGATGAATTTTGGATTCAATCCATGAATGAAGAACTTCATCAGATTGAAAAGAATCATACTTGGGTATTGGTTCCAAGAAATCATGATAAAAATGTTATTGGAACAAAAAGGATATTAAAAAACAAGTAAAATGAAAATGGATTTGTTATTAGGAACAAAGCTATATTTTTTTGTAAAGGGTATGCTCAACAAGAAGGTATAGACTTTGAAGAAACATTTTCACCTGTAGCCAGACTTGAAGCCATAAGAATGTTTCTTGCTTTTTCAAGTTTTCAACAATTCAAATTTTATCAAATGGATGTAAAATTTTCTTTCCTCAATGGTGATCTAGAAGAAGAAGTTTATATAGAACAACTAGAAGGATTCATTCTGGGAAATGATGAAAAAATTGTTTTCAAACTTAAAAAGGCTCTATATGGTCTCAAACAGGCTCCTCGGGCATGGTACTATTGTCTTGACAAATATCTTCAACAACAAGGTTTCACAAAAGGATCTGCTGACAGTAACTTATACACAAATTTTGATAATGATAAACTATTAATTATTGTTGTGTATGTTGATGAAATCATTTTTGGAAGTAATGAAGAGTCCATGAGTCAGAAATTTCCTTCTGTTATGCAACAAGAATTTTAAATTTCATTACTTGGGGAACTAACATATTTTCTTGGCTTACAAGTGCAACAAGCAACAGATGGCATATTTCTATCACAATAAAAATTTCTCAAGAAAATTCCGAGGAAGTATGGGATGGAAGAATGCAAACCTGTAAGTACTCCAATGGTAACTGTATGTAGCCTTAGTTCTCATGATGATTCTCCCATGGTGAATCAACCAGAGCATAGATCTATGATTGGAAGTCTGCTTTATCTAACTGGGACAAGACCAGACATTATGCATGCAGTTGGGATTTTTGGACGATTCCAAGCTAATAGAAAAGAGTCACATCTTCAGGTTGTAAAAAGGATATTCAAATATCTACAAGGAACTCAAGACTTTGGTCTATGGTATCCAAAGAATGCTAATCACACTCTTCATGCTTACACAAATGTAGATTGGGCTAGAAATATTGATGATCAAAAAAGCACTAGTGGTGGTGCATTCTATATGGGGCCCCAATTAGTATCTTGGTTTAGTAAGAAACAAAGTTCTATTGCCTTATCTACAACAGAAGCATAATATGTGGTTGTCGCATCATGTTGCACACAACTTCTTTAGATGATGCAGACATTACAAGATATTCAAATCAAATGTTCACCTCCCATATACATCCTACGTGATAATACAAGTGCCATCAACATCTCAAAAAATCCTGTTATGCATTCCAAGACCAAGCACATTCCTATCAAGTAACACTTCTTAAGTGAACAAGTGCTTGAACAAAAGGTAAAATTGGAGTATGTTCCCTCCAAAGAACAAGTTGCTGATATATTTACTAAACCTTTTCCCAGAGAATCAGTCGAATATCTCAAACAGAACGTGGGAGTTGTCTATGCTTTTCTTATCAAATATGCTTAATATCAGAAGATTAAATTCGGTACGTTGGTTTCATAAAGGTGAATCGCGTATATACGCAAGTTTCTGTGCATAAAACCTCGTATGGTTTTTGTTGACAGAATTTCTATGGGTCATCTTTCAGAACAATCTGTGGTGTTGTTGGGTAAACACTGTTGTTCCGGTATTCATATTACAATACCTTTATTTGATATTTATTTCCTTGATGAAGATTCTTTGATGTATTGGTTATTGAAGGTGTTCAGGTTGCACAAGTTTAGGGGGAGAATTTTCCTTGATAAAGAGGATGCATTGTTGGCATTATGATTGGTTGTTGTGTCATGATCTCCTATTTGAGATTCTTTGGTTATAGCGAGTCATATTTTTTATTTAATGAAAAGGTCATGTTGAGACCTATGATGTAAATTTTTCATATTTATTCATGTAAGGACTTGTACAAAATTGTAAACCCACCTGGTTGGGTAATTGATTCAATATGTAAAATCCTCCTGGTTGGATCCTTGATGTAATTTTTATGTCCTTAGTGATAAGAAAGGTCATAGTATGTTGAGTTAAAGAGTCATGTATTTCATTGAAATTTTATCCACATGTGCTCAGGGGGAGCATTTTTCCACCCTTTTCTCTTGATGTAAAAGGGGGAGAGTATGTTTTTGAATAATGTTTATGTATCTACATGTTATGGTGATAAAAATCTATCATGGTTGCCATCAAGTCCAGAGGGGGAGATTGTTGGAAATATAATCCTTATGGTTGCACATGTTGTCCTTGATGGAAAATCTCTTGCAAATGATGATGTATATGACTTTTGGAGAAGCACAGTAATTTTACATAAGGTCTGGTAGAAGAAAAGGTTAAGTCCAGTAGAAGATGATTAATATTTATAAATGAAGATTCTATGCAAGAGCTAGTGTAGGCCAAGTCACGTATACACACAAACAAGAATGATCAAAGTCGCATATGCATTTTGCACTCTAAAAATGATGTTACTAGGGGAAATTACCATGGTTTTAGTCCAAAAAATTGAGTGTGGTGTCGTCTATTTGATTCCGTCCAAGAATACCATCAACACTTGTGTGGTTTTGGCTCATGGTATTGATAAAAGCTAAAACTATATAAGTGGAGGAAGATCATAGTGCAAGGGTTGTGCGGGTGTAAGGTTTTAAACTGAATACTTCTCTATCTACATGAAATGGGTTCTGGTTATTTGTAGATCTGAAATTATGATGCACTCATGGACACAATAATGAATCAGGATCTCTAGACCTGAAATGACCATGTATCTACTTGATCTATTGGTGAGATGTTTGGATCTTTGATCTAGCGCATGTTTCCTGAAGTGAAGTGAAGAAATACGGGTAATTTTATAGATCTGAATAATTTGAGTTGAATCAATATTTATAGATCTATACGCTGGTTCATCACGAGGAAAGCGTGTATACACACAGCTTTGTTTCAAATAAAGTGCATATTGAAGTCAGGGTTTTCTGAAGCTTTATGGAGAGGTTATCTGTTTATTTTTGTTATATTTCTATTGTCTGTCAATGAAGTCTTCATGTAGATATGGGTTGTTTGAATATTGTACATGCTGCTAAGTTGAATATGGAAAAATATTATCAAGGAGTGATTAAGTATGATTAATGATGTTGACTGAATAAAGGTTATGCAAATCTGAAAAGATATATGACTGAAAGCCTCATATCTATTTCTGAGACTGTTTAATTTATGGAAATTCATTATTCACAGATCTATACGCAGGTTGGTGTGCAGGAAAGTGCATATATATGCAGGTTTAGTAAAGGGAACTAGAGTATGCATTTAAGATAATGAATGATCAGAGTTGAAATTGATTCTGCATGTTGATTCTAAAATCTAGCTTTATTACGGTATTCTGATTAGAGTGATCTCAGTATTTTTTTTTAAGTCTGGGTTAATTCTATTGGTATTGATATATATTTGAGATGTGTTGGAGCTGTTGGATCCAGTGTGAAAATTTATGAAACGTGGCCTACAATGGGTCTGAGGGTTGAAGCCTTCAGTGTGGAAGTAGAAGCTTCCTGCCAGTAGAAGCTAGTGTTCTGATCAGGGGGTTGAATCTCCCTTCCAGTAAGTGGCTGGTAAATGAGATCAAGGGTTTGGAGCTCCCTTCCAGTAGCAACTGGAGAATGAGAGAAGGTTGTAGCCTTCAACAGGTAGATGCCTACATACTGATATGAATCTACATCAGTACAATATTGTAAGCAGTTTTCCATATAATAAATATTGAAGACAAAGACGACATAAATAGTGGTTTTCTCCTGAATTGGGTTTCCACCATAAATATTGGTGTTCATGTGTGATGCTCTTGTGTGATGATTTATTCTGTTATTACTGCACATATTTACTGCTTAACTATCTGATGCATAACTGATGATCTGGGTTAAAGAATGTTTCTAAATATTTACCTAACCAGTAAAGTCATATGTGCATACGCTAATTTCTGTTTGGAAAGCCACGTACATATGCTAATTGGGCTAATCAAAGTAGCGTATAGAAATCAGTATAGAGAAATGTAAAATATTGTGATTATTGAAAATACAGATTCACCCCCCCCCCCCCCCCCCTCCACGGCCTCCCTCCCACCCCCCTCTCAATATTTTTACCAACAGTATGTTCAAAAGAATAATCCATAAACTCAAATTCAAGGAGAAAAGGAATACTGGGTACAAACAAGAAGAACTCTTGTAGGATCTCCTAGTTATCTAGCTTTATTATCCACCATTGAAACAAAAAATGTAAATCAAGCTAGTAAATATGAATGTTGGGTTAAGGCCATGGATGAAGAAATTGATCAAACTGAGAAGAATAATACATGGGAATTGGTTCCAAGGCCTCATGATAAAAATGTTAATGGGACAAAATGGATATTCAAAAATAAGTTGAATGAAAATGAAGAAGTCATTAGAAACAAAGATAGAATTTTTTGTAAAGGTTATGCTCAACAAGAAGGTATAGACTTTGAAGAAACATTTTCTCCTGTAGCCAGAATTGAATTCGTAAGAATGTTTCTTGTTTTTTCAAGTTTTCGTCATTCAAATTTTATCAAATAGATGTAAAATATACATTCCTTAATGGAGACATAAAGAAGAAGTATATATGGAACAACCAAAAGGATTTATTCTTGGGAAAACGTTGTATGCAAACTCAAAAAGGCTCTATATGGGTTAAAAAAAGCCCCTTGGGCATGAGATTATCATCTTGACAACTATCTTCAACAACAAGGTTTCACAAAAGGATTCGTAGACAACAACCTTTACACAAAAATTGAGGATGATAATCTGCTAATTATTGTTTTCTATGTTGATGACATCATCTTTGGGAGTATTGATTTAATTTTGTTATGAAACAAGAATTTGAAATTTCTTTACTTGGGGAACTAACATATTTTCTTGGTCTACAAGAGCAACAACAAAAATATGGCATCTTTCTCTCACAAAAAAACGAAAAAATATGGGATGGAAGACTACAAACTGGTGTGTACTCCAATGATGGCAGGATGTAGCCTCAGTCCACATGATGAATCTCCCAAAGTAAACCAACCAGAATACAGGCCTATGACTGGAATTGTTCTTTATCTAATGGGAACTAGACCAGATATCATGCATGCAGTTGGAATTGTTGGATGTTTCCAAGAAAAATCAGAAGGAAATTCATCTTCAGGAAGTTAACATAATATTCAAATATCTCCAAGGAACCCAAGACTTTGGCTTATGATATCCAAACAATGCAGATCTTACCCTTCATGCATACACATATGTAGATTGGGCTGTAAATGTTAATGATCGAAAAAGCACTAGTGTAGGTGAATTCTACATGGGGCTCCAATTGGTATCTTAGTTCAGAAAGACACAAAGTTCTATTGCCCTATCTATAGCAGAAACATAATATGTGGCTATTGCATCTTGTTTCACAGAACTTCTCTGGATGATGCATAGATTACAAGATATCCAAATCAAATGTTCTCCACCCATATCCATTCTATGTGATAATAATAGTGCTATTAGTATTTTGAAAAATCATGTTATGCACTCCAAGACCAAGTACATTCTCATTAAGTACCATTTTATAAGAGAACAAGTTCTTGAACAAAAGGTTAAATTGGTGTATGTTTCCTCCAAACAAAAATTTGTTGATATATTTACTAAACCTCTTCCAAGAGAAGCTTTTGAATATCTCAAACAAAAACTAAGAGATTTATCTACCTCTTCTTTTTGTTAATCAAGTCTGATCCCGCATAGGTAAAAATTCAGAAGTTTTCCTTATGTACGCAGGTTCCATGAAGTATAGTCATGTATATACACGAGTTACTATTCAGGAAGGAATGTATATATTCCTCTAAACAAAAAAACTTGGGTCCATCTCAAGAACAGTTTTTGGTATTCTTCTTTCAACTATTTATTGTTCAGAAATTGATCATAGCCTACAAATATTACTTATACTTTGTTTGAAGCACTAGGAGCTGGTTCAATTTTTCATTTTCTGATTAATGAATATTCTCTGATGCATGAATTGATGATCTAACAAAAAGCAGGTAGCATAGGTTCAGGGGGAGTTTTAGCCTTGCTAATGCATTATTTACGTTATGTTTAAGGCACTGTTGATGATGTTCAAATGGATGATTGATGATGCATATACAAAGACCATATCTACATCTACAAGATGGTGATGTTGGTGTCATGAATGTCACTTTGTTGCATTATTTTGTATCATGATGATCCCTCACCATTAAAGTCCTTGGTTAATTTTTTATAAGGGTCCTATTTGTCTTTTGATGTAAAGGTCATGTGGAGACCTATGATGTAATTATTCATTGATGATTATGTAAACCCACTTTTTTGGGTAATTGAGTCATATATGTAGGCTCTCAGTGCATGAGGAGCTAGAGCAATCGCATAGCCGAGGAGAAACATGGCCTAAAACCGTAGGGTTTCTCTTGCCCCTGCAGTGGGCACCGTCAAGGTTCTTGATCGACCCCATCCCCCCTGTTGCACAAAATCTCTCAGTCTGAGTAAATCCATTGATATGGCAGCTGTGACGGGGGGTGGGGGACCATTACTCCCCCCCACTTTTGGAGGCACTGACGATTCTGGAATTCCTCAGCAAGTCTGGAATTCCTGAAACTACCCAGGCGACGCAGTCTAGCAATCCTAAAATGGGAGTAAACCCTATAAATCAATCAAAATAAGACCCTAGCGACAATGCTGTGAACATTGTGATGTCCTCTACTTGCATTCCAATCGATCCCAAGAGGCCCAAGATCCATTTTCTAGTCGAGCGAATAAATGGAAGAATATAGTTCATGCATGATCATGCTCTCATCAGCAAGTTCATCAGATTTTGGCCAACGGAAAAAGCCCTCTATGGTTGGATCAATGCCAAATGGAAGCCAAAAGGCTAAGTCTCTCTCCAGCTTGGTCCCAAATTTTTTTCAACATCATATTTACCTACCTTGAAGAAAAATTTCGTGTCATGGATGAAGGGCCTTACTTCTTTAATGTCGCAGGTCTGTTCCTCTGAGATTGGGTAGAGCGCTTCAACCCTGATAAAGAAGATTACAACTAGGCATCGGTATGGATCCGCCTCTATTCACTGCCACAATATTACTGGGAAGAAATCACTCTCAAAGAAATAGGAAACAGCCTTGGATCCTTCATCAAGATTGCAGAAGAAACCAAACATAATAGGTATACTGCCTATGCCAGAATCTGTGTCTACATGAATCTCTCCAAAGCCCTCCCAGACTCGGTAAGTTTATGGCATGAAGACTTTGAATGGATTCAAATGATTTATTATGAGCATGTTCCCTTCCACTATCACAAATTCCATATGCATGGCCATCTCTTTAGAGACTGCCCTTAGAATACCCCACCCAAAGCGTCAACTAACCCTGCCTCCTTAGACCAAGATGGCTTCACCAAGGTTTCTCCCCGCAAAAGGCATGCAAAGAATAATACCACCAACCTCGGTCCTTCACAGCCCACCACGAGAAACAACATCCATCTCTTGGCAGATCAATCCCTAGAGAAGGACCCCCTGACAGTATCTTCGGAAGCCACCCCACTCCCTACCCCTGCTTCTAGTTCCAATCCCCCTTTCAATTCCTCATCCCTTGATCTTAGCGTTCAAATCAAGGCTCAAGGATATAATAAGAAGGATAAACAAAAAGATATCTCAACCCCTACTACTACCCAGGCTCAAGCTCAGCCCCAAAAACCCAGGACATGGAAATTGACCCTCATGCTACTCCTCGTCAAAATAAAGCTTCAAAATATGGAAAGAATCACGCCCCCATCACCTACATGGATGAAGAACTTGAAACCATTGACTTTGGGGACCTGGATATCATAGGGTTGGAAAAGGCCTACAAATTCAAGGAATATCATACCATCCCAGAAAGACAAATCGACAGTCTAGAGGAAGCTCTTCTCAAAGCCCAGTTGTTAAAAGGTAGTGTGCATCTAGGCATCCAAGGGGAACATATTCCAAGGGAAACTATCGACATCATCAGGGAATCAAGAAAACGAGGAAGGTCAACAGATCTCCAAAGACTAATAATCCTAGGGGATCAGCTAGTTGAATCTAGTTGATACCCAGAGTTGACAAAGTTCTTCAAGGCTCTGAACCCTCATCCTAAATTATGAAGCTCACCTCCTGGAATATCAGAGGGATCAATAGCTCCTCAAATCTTGGTATGATAAAAAACCACATTAGGCATGATAAACCCTCCATCTTCTTCATGCAGGAAACTAAATGCTTAAGTTCTACGTTTCATTCCATTTTACCCAGGCTCTAGCCTGTCTGTAATACAATCACTGTTGATGCAATAGGGGCCTCAGGAGGGCTAGCCATTGCCTGGAATCCGGCTATCCTCTCCCTATCGAATCGCCATGCCTCTCTTCATTTCATCCAAGTATCCTTCCATTTAATTGGTACAAATATTAGGGGCCTCCTCACGAATGTATACTTCCCCCAAACCTCTGTACGCAAACTTCAGCTCTTAGATGATATTGCATCCTTCAATGATCATCGCTACCATTCCTTCTAGATTCTAGGAGGTGACTTCAACATGATCACCAGCCTCCGAGAAAAGCGAGGTGGACGCATGCACTTGGACGCTGAAGGTATCAAGTTCAAAGAATTCATTCACCTCAATCAACTGATTGATATTCCCACTTCCAATGGGCTCCAAACTTGGAACAATCACAAAAGAGGCTCCCAGCAAATAGCATCTCGTTTGGATCAATTTCTCATCTCCAAAGCCTTCACTCACGCTAGGGGGGACATATTTTCCACCATTCTCCCTGTGGCTGGCTCAGACCATTGGCCTATTCTGCTGCATTGAGAGAGGTTAGGCAGAGGTCTCCCCAAACCTTTCCATTTTGAACAATTTTGGTTGCCCCATCCAGGCTTTAAAGAAATGGTAGTCGATTGGTGGCACAATATCACCCCCCATGAAGGCTAAAAAATGTACAAGGTACAGCAGAAGATTAAGATCATCAAGGAAAGACTTAAGCACTGGAACCAGCATACCTTTGGAAATATTTTCAGAATCCAAAGGGATCTGGAAGCTCGCATGGAAACTCTCCAATTGTTGTGAAACCAGCTCCAAAAGTAGAAGAAAAGAGATATAAACTCCTTAGAAATAAGCCACTTCGAGGGGGAAACCTCCAATACATTACATGAATGAACAATTCTTTGATGATACAAATTACAAAACCTCCTTTCTATATATAGGAGTCCATGGGGCCATAATGTAATCCTAGTGGGGCCACATTGTAATCCTAGCCGACCTAACAATAATAATTTAAGGGCACAATAATAACAATATGGGGGTTACAGGGGTACAATAATAACAATAAAAGGGTTACACTAACAACAATAAGGGACTATACTAGTAATATAGGGACCTAACATGCCCCTATCCTTCAAAAAAGTGTTGTCCTCAATGCTTGAGTAGCTCTGGGTGCTTCTATATAAAATTCTCATCCTCCCATGTAGAAACTTCAGTGGGTAAGTTCTTCCACTTGATGAGATACTCTGAAATTGATCGATTTTGTAGTTGTCGAGTTCTTGTTTCTGTGACCGCTTTAGGTTCCAATATGATTTTCCCTTCCTCATCAAGTTCTAGCAATATTGTTTGAATTGGAAGATTTTCACCTATAACCTTCTTTAAGCATGAAACATGGAAAATTGGATGCACTCGTGAAGAAGCAGGAAGCTCCAATTTTTATGCCATAATACCAATATTTTACAACACCTTGTAATGACCATAGTACTTTGGCGATAATTTATTATCCTTCTTAGCTTGCTTGAGGGAAATTTTTTTGTATGGTTATAGCCATAAAAATACCCAGTCTCCTACATCAAAACTTCTCTCACTCCAATGTTGATCTGCCTATTGTTTCATTCGATTTTGTGCCAAATTCAGGTTATCCTTTAAGAGTTGGAGAACTTCTTGTTGATGCTCGATGTGATCTTCCACTACTTGAACCTTCAAATTTTCTCTTAAAGATGATGTGATGGATGGTGGATGATATCCATAAAGTTCCATAAATGAGGCCATTTTTTCTGTAGCATGGAAGGAAGTGTTATACCACCATTCAGGGAGAGGTAAACACTTGACCCATTGTGTTTTTTATCAGATAAAAAACAACGAAGATATCCTTCCAAACATTTATTTACTATCTCAGTTTGAGCATCGGATTGAGGATGATAAGATGAGCTATGAGCTAATTGAGTACCCAAACAAGAAAATAACTACGTCCAAAAATTTCTAGTAAAAATGGGATCTCTATCGCTCACAATAACCCTTGGTTTTCCATGTAGGTTTTGAATTGTGTCCATAAATGTAGTAGAAACTGTACTTGCTTTAAATGGATGAGATAATGCACAAAAGTGTGCATACTTGGTAATTCTATCAACTACCACCATGATGACACTCTTTCCTTTGGACTTAGGTAAACCAGTGATAAAATCCATTGAAATATCCTCCCAGCGTTGACTTGGAAAGGATAAAGATTGTAGAAGACCCGGGGTCTTAATTGTCTCAACTTTATTCTGCTGGCAAACCAAAAATTCTACCACAAACTTTTGAATATCAGATTTAAGGCCATCCCAAAAAAATTCTTTCTTCACCCTGTGGTAAGTTTATAAAAATCCCAAGTGTCCTCCTAAAGGAGAATTGTGCAATTCCAAAAGAATATTTTTTTTTAGTTGGGAATTATTACAAAGATATAAGCGATCTTTGTACCATGAGGAATCATTTTTCCAACTAAATGTATTATATGTACTAGGATCTTGCTGCAACTTTTGAATGAGTGTCCACACTTCTTTGTCCTTCTTCCATTCATCTCTTGCTTCGGTTATCCAATCTGGTTGAATAATAGAAATGGCACAAAGCAATGCTTCGACCTCTTCATTCTTTCTTGAGAGTGCATCTGCAACAACATTTAGCTTCCCTTTTCTGTAGATTATTTCAAAGTCATAACCCAACATCTTTGTGACCCATTTTTGCTGCTCTTCTGAAGATAGTCTTTGTTCCAAAAAGTGTTTAAGACTATCATGATCAGTTTTTACCTTGAAGTGTCTTCCCATTAGGTAAGTTCTCCATTTCTTTAGTGCATGCATTATTGCTAACATTTCCTTCTCATAAATAGGTTTTTGTAAATACTTTCCTTTGATTGGATGACTTTCAAAAGCAATGGGTCTTCCTTCTTGCATTAAAACAACACCAATTCCATTTCCTGAGGCATCACATTCCACAATAAAGGATTTTGTGAAGTCTGGTGTAGCTAAGACCGGTGTTAGGCACATTTCCTCTTTAAGATGTTCAAAGGCCTTAGTTGCTTCAGGAGTCCATGAAAATGCATCTTTCCTCAATAATGTTGTTAGGGGGGCTACTATTCTCCCATAATTCTTAACAAACTTGCGATAATACCCTGTTAACCCGAGAAATCCTCGCAACTTCTTTATGGTTGTGGGTACTTTCCATTCCTTAATGGCTTTAATTTTGTTAGGGTCTACCTTAACACACTCGTGAGATACAATATGACCCAGATATTCCACCTCTTGTACTCCAAAGAAACATTTGGATTTTTTTGCATATAATTGTTTCTCTGGCAATAGTTTGAGAACCCTGTCAACAAGTTGAACATGATCCTTCCAAGACCTAATGTAGATTAGTATATCATCAAAAAATACTAGCACAAATTTTCTAAGGAAGGGTCTAAAAATGGAATTCATCAACCCTTGAAATGTAGAAGGTGCATTGGTAAGGCCAAAAGGCATGGCCAAAAATTCATAATGACCCTCATGAGTTCGAAATGCTGTTTTTGGAATATCTTCAGTCTTCATTCTAATTTGATGATATCCTGAACGAAGATCCAACTTGGTAAAATAAATTGCTCCATGTAATTCATCCAATAATTCATCAATCACAGGAATGGGAAATTTATCTTTAATGGTAAGCTTATTTAGCTCCCTATAATCTGGACACATGTGCCATGATCCATCCTTCTTGTGTACCAATACTACCAGAGCAGAGAAAGAACTTTGACTAGGTTGAATTATACCTGCCTCTAACATTTCTATAATCATACATTCAATTTCACTCTTTTGGACATAAAGATATCTATAAGGCCTGATGTTTGGAGGAACACTTCCTGGAATCAAATGAATAGCATGATCATGATCATGAATAGGTGGGGTCCCTTTGGGAGTTTCAAACACCTTGGAATGATTTTCCAATTATTTTTGGAGATCTTCATAAATATATTATTTTGATGTTGGAACTTCTACTGAGAATAATTGTGAAATTACGCCTCGTTTTCCTTTCTTTAGAAGCTTTGTCATGACATTAGAGCTTATTATCTTTCCCAACTTCCCTGAAATTCCCTGTAATTCAAGTTCCTTTCCTTCTGAAAAAAATTCAAGAAAAGTTCTTGAAAATGAAAAGCTACTGTCCCCAAAGATTGTAACCATTGTACTCCTAGTACAACATCATCACCTCAAATAGGAATGGAAAGCATTGGACTATTCAATACATATTCCCCCATGGTTAGCTTGATATTATGGCATTTTCCAGAGAAATTTATAGTTCCTCCGTTTGCAACCATCACTTGACATTCTGGTGTTGGGTATAGGAAACAATTCAATTCCTTGGCTACCTTACAATGAATAAAATTATGGGTACTACCTGAATCAATCAACACTATTATCTTTTTCTTCTTGATATGTC
Organism: Pinus albicaulis; assembly: GCA_034641835.2. NCBI lineage: Eukaryota > Viridiplantae > Streptophyta > Pinopsida > Pinales > Pinaceae > Pinus > Pinus albicaulis. Next base: position 1,118,868,119 of record CM076580.1, read on the forward strand.
CTTCTATCTTGAGAGTTTGAGGAGTGGTAATTCCTGCCAATGCATTACACGATATGGTCAGACTCATTTCTTCCTCTTCTAGGGTTGGTTGGTGGTGTATATCCTCTTCTTTTGAAGATTCTTGTTCATTTTCTTCTTCCTCTTCACGATCTATGTAAAATAATTTCTTCTCAGCACACTTATGACCTTTAGTGTATTTGCTATCACAACTGTAGCAAAGCCCTTTTGCTCTTTTTTCTTCCAATTGTTGTGGTGTCAACCTTGTAGGTTGTTGAAATCTAGGAGTAGCAACACTTCTGAAGTGAGTGGTAGGCTTCCTTGTCGCCATAATTTTACATTCAATTTTTCTTGCCAACCTGAATGCCTTCTCCAATGAATCGGGTTCCAAAACGCGAACTTCATGTTGGATGTTATCCTTTAAAGTACCTATGAAGAGATCAATCCTGTGTTCCTCTGGAATATCAGTTACCCTTATATTCAATTTTTGGAAGTCCTCAATGTGCTGCCCCACTAAACCCTTTTGTTTGAGATTTATCAATTGGGTAAAGAAAGTGTTGCTCTTTGTATCCTCATAATGTGCTATCATTTCCTCCGTAAAAATTGACCAAGTGACAATTTTTTTATGGGAGCAAAGCCATCGATACCATACAAATGTATTTTTTTCTAATTGTAAAGTTGCAATGCGTACCTTTTGTATGTTTTGCACATTATTGAGATCAAAATATTGCTCCATCTGTAGTATCCATGTTACAGGATCCTTTCCATCAAACTTCCTCATATCCATTTTTTCAATGAGATCGTTCTTCCCTCCAAAATTATAGTTTATGAAATCATGATTAACATTCATTTTGTTCTCATCATGAGTTTCCTCTACTATCTTTTCACCATTAGGAAACATTTCTTGTATCAACTTTGTCAAACCTTCCATGTCTGCTTTTAGATCATTCATGTTTTCCATCTTAGCTTCCATGTCATCCATCTTAGATTCCATGCCAGCTTCCATGCCATCCATCTTAGCTTCCATGTCATTCTTCAAACCATCCATCTTAGATTCCACGCCTTTCTTAAAAGCTTCCATGTCATTTTTTGTTTCTCTTTGCGAGAGCGAAATTTGTTGCACTTGCTCTTGTAATTTTGATATGTCATGTTGCCATTCTTTGTCTTCATGAGTTATAGTAGATCCTTCTAAAGGCTTACTGGGTGTTGAATTATTTTTAGGGGCCATTTTAGAATCCAATACTGATATCTATTCTACAATATGCCCTTGGAATCAATCAACTTGATTCTTCAAACAAGAGTTATGCAATTCAGAAAAATAAAATATGCACCTTTTACTTGCTTTTGAGGAGCTCGATATTAAAATTAACTTATCTCTATACCTACAGATCCCCAATATCTCAAATTTGGCCCCGTAGTAGTCCTCTGAAGCTTCTTTCAAATTCCACAAGTCTGACTTGATTTGGATTCTTCAAGGCAAATTTATGTCAAATCTCCCACAATGACCTAATTATGAATTGGTTCAGTAGAGCGAACTTGTACGACTTGCCACGTGTCACTGTTTGCTCCTTTAGCTATGAAATTTATAGAAAGGAAACTAAAGTCCGTGTAATTCCATTCACTTTTTACAGAATTCCAATCTGATGCTTAGAGAGAGAGCTATGAATATTTTCCCATGATCACCTCTTTGAGATGAAATGTGAGAGCCTGAAAAAGACCTAAATTACACAGATCATATCTCCAAAAATATTGTGAAACAAGATTTGAAATATTTTGACGATGTTACTTGGGATTTTGGCTTCACACTCTAACAATTTTAGCTTCTAAAACTTTGTATAACAAACTTTATAGTGAAAATTCCATGAAAAAATCCCTAACTTCCATAGACCATATCTCCAAAAATATTGTGAACCAAGCTAGAGTGTGAAGCATTTCGGCTTCACACTCTAAACATTTTAGCTTCTGAACCTTCGTAGAAAAAAATTTATAGTGAAAATGCCACGATGACCTGTTTGGAGCAGTGAAACCCTAGAATCCAAGGCTCTGATACCAAATGTTGTGAAACCAACTCAAAAAATAGAAGAAAAGAGATATCAATGCCTTAGAAATAAGCCACTTCGAGGGGGAAATCTCCAATACATTACACGAATGAAAAATTCTTGGATGATACAAATTACAAAACCTCCTTTCTATATATAGGAGTCCATGGGGCCACAATGTAATCCTAGTGGGGCCACAATGTAATCCTAGCCGACCTAACAATAATAATTTAAGGGCACAATAATAAAAATATGGGGTTACCGGGGTACAATAATAAAAATAAGGGAGTTACACTGACAACAATAAGGGACTATACTAGTAATATAGGAACCTAACACCAACAAACTCTCATACCATCTAGCCGCACGAAGGATTTGGATAGGCAGGAAAAGCAGCTTAAGAACCTAATCGAGGAAAGAGAAGTATAGGAGGAGATACTTTGGAAACAGAAGTCCAGAATCTGATGGCTCAAGGAGGGAGAGAAGAATACAAAATTCTTCTATCGCTCCACCTTCCAAAGGAAGATGGTCAATCGTATCTCTACTTTAAAAAATGAACAAGGAATCAACCTAGAATCGCATGAGGAGATTGAACAGGAGCTCCTCAACCACTTCAAGGAGACTCTGGCTAAACCTTAATTAGACCGTCAGGAGGCCATTAACAACATAACTCAGCACATTCCAGCCATCATCACGGATGACCATAATCAAATGCTATTGTGACTAGTTCAACTGCAGGAAGTGGATCAGGCTATGGCTCAACTCAAGGCTGGGAAAGCGCTAGGACTGGATGGATTTACCACCAACTTCCTCCACTTTTTTTTGGGAAGACATCAATTCAGAGATATGGAAATGGTCGAGGAATCCAGAGCAATGCACTGGATGCTCCCGGCCCTCAACGCCACTTTCTTCACTCTCATCCCCAAGGAGGAGCAGGTGACTACTCCTAGCAAATATAGACCAATTTCCCTCTGCAATGTCTTGTACAAGCTTGTCTCCAAGGTGATTTCCAATCGTCTCAAGCCTCTGCTGCCCCTTCTAATATCTCCAGAGAAAATAGGCTATGTTGAAGGAAAACATATTCTCAACGGAATCATCCTCACCCATGAGGTAACTCACTCCTTGAAGACTTGCAAAATTCCAGGTATGCTCCTCAAGATCGACCTCTCTAAGGCTTTTGATAAACTCAGTTGGTCCTATATACATCAAATGCTATCAGCCTTTGGTTTCAATCCCACTTGGATTTGGTGGATCATGAGTCTCATCACTTCCCCGATCTACTCCATTTTGCTCAATGGCTCCCCCTCTGCGCCTTTCTCACCTATCAGAGGCATCTGTCAAGGTGACCCTCTCTCTCCCTTTCTCTTTGTTCTAATGGCAGAAGGGTTAGGCAGGCATATCAATTACCATGTCAGGATGAGATCTCTCAAAGGGATCTACATTCATTTTCGGCCCCCCATCACCCACTAGCAATTTGTGGATGAAAACATGTTCTTTGGTCACCCCTCGGTGCAGGAAGCCAACTCATTCAAATAAATTTTGGACTGCTTCTCCCTCGTTGTTGGTGCCTCCATCAATCAATCTAAATCCCAGATTTTCTTCTTCAACACTCCTCTTCTCACCCAGCGCAATATTTCCCGCATACTGGGCTTCTCAATTTGTTCTCTCCCCTCTAAATATCTGTGTGCCCCCCTCATTGACTTCGACATTAAGCACACCTCCTGGAAAGATCTGCTCGACAATATGGAGACCTATCTCTCCCTCTGGACCCATCACACCCTCAATCTGGCCAAATGCCTTATCCTGGTTAAGTCTGTCCTCCAATCCATGCCTCTTTACCTTTTTTCAATGCTTGCTACCCCAAAATGGGTTCTCAAGGCCATTATAAACCTTCAACATAATAAGGATAAGCGAAAATGGCCGCTGGTCAAATGGAAAGATGTATGCACCCTAAAAACCTTTGGAGGGATAGGTCTTAGAGATCCTTAGCATAGTAATGAAGTTATGGGAGCCAAAATCTAGTGGCAGTGGATCTCCAATCTGGAGGTCCCTTGGGCACAGCTTTGGCTTTCCAAATATGCAAACAATTGGCCAATTAGGGATCTCATTCAAATGGATGTTGAAATGGATGGATCACTCATATGGAAGGCATCGAAACAACACAGGGCTCTAGAAATAGATCACAGTTCTAGGAAGTTCGATCAAGAACCCAAGCCAAGTTATAGAATGACTCGTGGAAACAAATGCCCAAATTGGCCACTATCTTCCCCAACTCATCTTGGTAGGGAATTCTCTCTCAACAGGATAATCCCTAGATTAATAGTTTTTGGAATCCGTAGAGAAATACACATATCATTCCCCAATTCTACCATTGGCTCTCAGCAGATCAACTTCGGGAAGTACATGACCTTCATCTTATGGATGACCTCATATAGGAACTCACCAAAAGAAGAATTCTCTTTGCAGAAGGGGACGACATCATGAGTTGGGGATACTCCTCTCTAGGGACCTTTACCACCAAAGAGGCCTATCACATGCTCCTCCCCAATATTCTAGATCGACAAGATGCTATCTGGACCAAAATTTGGCATCCCAGAATCTAGCCAAAAATTTCTACATTTCTCTAGCTTATCAGCAAAAGTTGCATCCCCACTTGGGATAATATTTTCAAAAAAGGATTTGAGGGCCCCTCCCACTGTCCCAACTGTGGTAATGAGGAAGAAAACATTGAGCACCTCTTCAACTTGTGCACCTTAGCCATCACTCTATGGGACAAGATGGTGCTGCTGAGTAGGAGGTCAGACAAAATTCCTGGGGACATCCTCAAAACCATCTGTTCTTGGCCTTCCACCCCCTTCCATAGTGATATTCTCAACTCCCTCTGGACCATCCTTCCCAGGCACATCCTCTGGGCTATCTAGAAGGAAAGAAACTGCTGCATCTTTCGGGATCAAAACATTCCTCCTGACATTCTCTAGACCTCCATCTATAGTAACCTTCAAGAAACCTTGGCCCTTCATTGCTATCAAGACACCAACCTCCCCTCTCATCCAGGCGAGAAAATCATATGGCACAATTGGAATCTCATGTTACACTCATTCCCGATCACTGAGCCGCCTTCAAACCATTCCCCTAGTTCCCCCTGTTCTTGGTCTCCTCCCCCGCCTGCCCTCTTCAAGCTCAACTTTGATGGTGCATCCAAAGGTAATCCGGGGGATGTAGGTTTTGATGGGATCTTCAGAAACTCAGATGGTGATGCGCTCTTGATCTTCTTAGGCTCTATGGGTTGGGACACAAAAAATTCAGCAAAGATTGAGGGCATGTTTCAAGGGTTCCTCTTGGCTCAAGAAAACAATTTCTTCCCTCTTGAAATAGAAGGAGACTCCCAAATCATCATTGAAGTGGCCAAGTGCCTTCAAGTTGGGTCCTCAGCTTCGTCTACCATGAAATAGAGATTAGCTACCCATTTCTCGCTCCTGAAACATTGGATTCACAACCACTCTACAGTTTCCTTCAAGAACATTAGAAGGATGGCCAATGTGGTGGCTGACCTCTTAGCCAACAAAGGAGTGTTGCACAATACTCCTCTCACCTCTAGCACTCTCCCCACCCTAGATGATGAAGCTCTCAAACATGAATTAACTCTACTGGTGCACAAATACCTTCACCCCCTGGATGTGGGTGCAAGCCAATAAGAAGATTGGCCATATGGGTGCCATGTGTTAGGACACTTGGCCTCCCCACATGACTACACATGGTGGCCAACCTAGTGTTAAATGCTCAAGCGAGGTGGTCTTAAATTCACCCTCTTCCACCTTTACTTTGACGTACCTTGATCGCAGAGCATTAAGGTTACTCGTCTCTGTCTCCACGGCTATTAAGCAAGACACCTCTGCTCATTCGACCTCCATTCAGCCCTCAATCCTTTTCTCTATGTGCGTATCTTTTTCTCCTCCCTAGCCTCTGGTGCTTTGTCTTAGATCGGTAGGCCTTAGCCTTCCCTCTGGTGATAACTCCTCCTCTACACTGTCTAGAGCTCCCTCCTGGTCCGGCACTTCTTCTCCTCCGATAATCATGCCAAGGCGTCATCAAATGAGATGCAGAAGAGCAGGAGGACACGGCCTCTCGTCCAGACCTCCTTTGACGCATGCCATGGGTTGAGAATTGAATCTCTCGGTGGGTTGGGAGGAGCCGATCAGGATTTACCCTATCAACCTTTTAGCCCAACTTTCCTTGCAGCTTCCTATTCCCCCTTTGGCGTATCCCAACACCAATAACAAGAAATGACCTCGCAGTTTGACCATTCCACCTGAGCCTACCTTCATCCCCCGTAAAATGAAGGCTCTCCCGGTGCAGAGTGCCTCCAAAAACAACAACTGCACCAACAACAACACAAGAAACAATGATGGCAGCAATTCAAATAGTGAGGCAGAAAATAAGGATGAGTACTCCAGCCAGCCAGCTACCTCCTCTAAGAAGTTCGTCTCTCCTGTATCTCCATGGCCACAAACCACATGCCACGCGCTGAGAAAGGAGAACGATGACGTGTTCTATGTATGCAGGGTAAAATAGAAAGACCCCAACTCCGGCAAAAATAATGCAGGTCCTCCCTAGTTTCATTTGCAGGGTGTTCCCCTATCTCTTCAATTTTTTAGTAGCATTCACTAGTCACTCCATGTTTTGGAAGTTTCTGCTCTTTGACTTCAGTTTAATTTTGGCTGCTATGTTTTTTGGTTTCCCTTTATATTCAGCATGGTCACTGTGCTTTTGGTGGACTGGTTTCCCTAACTGGGGCAGTCCAATTTCTGATTTCAAACTTTGGATACTTCCCTCCGGATTTGGCTTGCCAAGTCAGGACGAAGAGAACTGTAACTTTTTACTTTGTATGATATAATAGACATAGTCAAACTTAGAAAACAAATTGAGTCATATATGTAATCCCATGTTGGGAAGTGTACCTCCACTTATTTGGGTGGTTGATGTAAGAAACCTTCCAAAGTTTCAGCATATGCTCAAGGGGAGTATTGGTCTGTATTTTTCCCTTGATGTCAAATGGGGAGATTATCTTGGTGTTTGTGAGTGATATGTTTTTTTAGGTATCTTTAGGTTATGGTGATCATACACCAACATTGTTGTCATCAAGTCCAAAGGGGGAGATTGTTGGAATCATGATGCATGTGTTGTCCTTGATGGAAACCCACCTGTAACAGAACAAATATATGGTAATCGAATAAGTTCAAAGATTAATTCAGAGAAAGTGATGGAAATAAATAATAGAATGATGGGACATAGGTTTTCAAGTCAAAGACAAAAGTTTATGAAAGTGAATATTTGAGGAAATATACATGGGTTAAGTGAGGCCAAGTCGTGTACACATGCAAGTATGACGAAGAAAAGTTGCATACATGTTGGTGCACTACTTTATTAATACCAAGGGTCTTAACTATGGTATTAGCCCACAATATTGAGCGTAGTAATGATTATTTGATCCTATCAAAGATTACCACTGGAACTAGTATGGTTTTGGCTCATGGTATTGGCTAAGGCTTAAACTATCTAGGGAGGTGAATATCAAAGTGCTAAGTGTGCATGAGTAATGGTTTTTTTTATGAATGCTTCAATCTGAAGTATATTTGCATTATATGGGGTATAATTTACAAGTTGATATGAAATAATTATGCACCAATAAATACAAGGATGGATCATGATCATGAGACTTGAAATGGCTTTCCATTGTACGATCTACTCATGGATTGACTAGATCTATGCCTTGGCACATGTTTTTATATTTTAATGTTATGATCTGAGTCAGTATGAAGTTCTGAAGGGCTGCACAATTTTAGGTCAAAATTTGTAGATCTGGATGTAGGTTGGCCTCAGTAAAGTCACGTATACACGTGGGTTCGCTTCATCAAAATCACAAACAAAAAGGGAAGAGTTTCTACTTATAATATGACTGATCAACTTGATCAATGTTGTTGTATTTATGTTATCTTTCAATGATGTATTCATGTCAATATGGGTTTAGTGATAATGTCTAAAGTAGAATTGTTTGAATGATGAAGTTGAAATTAGGTGCATGTTGATTGGTTGAAAATGATACTTGATGTTGCTAACTATGTGAGGGTTCTGTAATTGGGTGAATTCTTTGGGTGCAGTGATTAGTTTCAGTTTTTATATTGGGATTATATTATGTTAATGGGTTCAACATGATTTATTTGATGAAAAGTGGCCCACAATTTTTGATGTATTGAAGTGGGTGGATCCAGTGTGAAAATCTATGAAACGTGGTCCATGGTGTACTGAGGGTTGGAGCCTTCAATTAGGGGGTCGTAGCTCCCTTCCAATGGGTGCTGGTAAATGAGATCATGGGGTCATATCTCCCTTCCAGTAGGTGTTGGTAAATGAAATCAGGGGGTTGGAGCTCCCTTCTAGTGGGTGTTGGAGAATGAGTGAAGGTTACATAGCCTTCTGTAGGTGGGTGCCTGCATGTTGGTATGAGTCTGTGCCAGTAGAATATTGTAAGAAGTTTTCTATATATTAATTATTGAAGATATAGACGACAACAACGATGCTTTTCTCCCACATTGGTTTTCCACCTTACATCCTGGTGTTCAGGTGTGTTTCTTATGTTTGATGGTTTACTCTGTTCTTACTATACATGTTTACTGCTTATTAATGTTTTATGAATCATTGATACACTAGTTTAAGTCAAGTAATTAAATATTTATCTGAATAATAAGTTTACTAGGCATACACTAGTGTCCTTAATAATAGTCACGTACATATGCTAATTGGATTCAGTAAATTCACATACATAATTCAGTAAAGAAAAAGAAAATATTGTGTGAGTTTTTAAATACTAATTCACCCCTCCCCCTCTTAGTATTTTCCCCAAAAATATGCATTCATGACCAATAGCTTACATGTTTCCATGTGTTTGATGAAATGTATATTATGGACTAGGCATGTACTAGGTTAATTCTTATTAAAATTTTGTATGAAAAGATTTATCATTATGATAAGTTACAATCAATTATAGGTAGTGGTTTGGAGTCTATTCTAGAAAGGTGGCTCTGATCTCAAGACCACGCCCTCTGAATTGGATATTTTGGGCTATAACCACATAGAGGCATTCTTATGCATCGGTTGGAGGCCAATAATTGCACCCAAGCCTTATCATGCATGCGGTTTTTGGTTTAGTTCAGTGAAAAAGAGCCCCAACTCAGGGTTTGGTCACCTGGGGTGGTCCTTTAGCCCTTGAGTGTCCTGTATCCTGAGGGATGTTGTTAGTTATCAGTTTTTTAGCCCCACTTCCATAACTAGAGCTTGGAGGTCGGGCCATTTCATAGTAACTCTTTGTCTCATGCTTGCCTTAGTAGGCTAGTGAAATTGGGTAAATATGGGATGGGGTGGTTAAATCAACCCTTCTAGTAGACAATTTCCTTAGCTTGCTGTCCTCTCAAATGGCCTCTTTGTCTATTGGGAGTTACACTTGCATAAAAGGAAAAGGTAAAGTTAAAAAAGTGTACCAATGTGATGAGGACATCAACAACTAGGACCTGATTATGGAATCATTTGAGGTAAGGAATTCCATTCACCTCTTGGATGAGTAGGTATACATTTTGACAGTTGATGAGTCACAATTCCAAATCGCAAATTGAAGGTGATAGTTGCGGTTTTCTAAGACCGAAATTATCTGAGCAAGGGAGTATATAGGAAGGTTGCATATTAAGATAGTGATTTTGAAGAGAGATGTATCTAACAACATGTCTTTCAAAATGCTCAGGAAATAGTATGTGGGCATGTGATAAGGGTAGTATAAAAATATTGGAAGTACTTGGAGTTTATTTAAGAGATGACACATAACATAAGGAGGGAATGCGGGGAAATATAAGTTGTTGATGAGACCATTGGAGATTCACCTACCAAAGTAGAGGTAACCATGGAATTCCTAAATTAGGTGTCAAAAGAAGAGATTGAAAGGGTGAAACTTGATTTATCTAAATGGAGAACTGGAGCCAACCAAATCATAAGAAAATATGAACTGGTGATGATTTATAAAATAGAGGTAAAGGCCTTAGTTGATGAGTTAGAATGTTTTGAAAGAAAGTCTAATATATTGTATCATAAAAAATTTCCAAGTTTCTTTGATGAGGAGGGGAACTTGTTTCTTAAATATTCCTTCATGAGACTCATAACTACAATAAATAATGGTTATATGAGCTTCAGAAGGGAGAATTGTGTCCTTCTGGGAAAGAAGGTCATGCAGTTATAAAATGGCCACAAAAAAGTCTTATTCTTACTCAACAATATATTCAAGGAAAGAGACAAAATTGACTACGAATATTTTACGAGCTTAGAGGGAGCCATTATTGAGGCTTGGTCTTGTGAAATCCCATACGACATAGAATGGAAGACCCTAATGGACATGTATGAATTTGATCTCCAGCAAGGATTCACCCTAGAATTAAGTAACCTTAGCAAAGCTCAGTTGTAGTGCGAGGAGCTCTACACACCATGTACAACTCCAACATTCAACATTATCCTTGACGCTCGCTTCAATATTAGCATCATCATCAGCATCACCAGCACCACGTATGCACTATTGGTAGTGTACCCACCATAGTGCCAACAACAATGTAGTGCCCGACCAAGGCAACGCCTAAGAGAGAGAAGGAAGGAAACACCCAACCAAGAGAAAGATAAAGAAATATCAAAGAAAAATATGAATGGGCCTACCTCACAACTAGTGGATTCTTCAAGAAACTTATAGAAGGAAATTATTGTACAACTGGAAATTGTGTAACCAATTTTGGTGGTTTTTGAAATACCACTAGTGTTTTAGGGTGAGGCCCAAGTTCTTGACTGTCTATATATAGGCCTCATTTTAAACTTTTAAAAGGGGGTATAAATGTTGTTTGTATGGGAAAATATGCCAAAATTTTCAATGAATTACTTGCAGGTCTTGAAGCTATCTTAAGGAAGAATTATGCAGTAACTATTGGGGTGTATATATCTTATTATCATGTATTATCATACCCATATCATGTTTTTAAGTTTACTACCAATTAAACACATGTTTATGCAATTTCCAAGGAACTTTGAGTTGTAAACCTAATTTTTTATGTGAATTGTGCAGAATTGTATGAGAATTATTAATTGAACTAAATTTTTGCATCAGTATGATGGTTTATTTTTGTTTTGCAATATCTATGAAGCTAGTTTGAAGAGTATCTTGACTTTCTTGGTATTTCTTACAATGGTTTTACTAGAAATTGTAAATTTCAAATTTATTTGTTTTCGAATAGCAAAATTCTTAGTTGCTCATATGCCCACTAGATATTAACTGATTTAAAGAAATTCTTAATTAATCTTTTAAATTTGGTAAGATATGTTCTCCATTTTTCATATTCTCAACTTTTAATGTTAAACCCAAAGGTCATGAATGCTCAAGCTTAAGATTAGTAGAAATATAGCCCAATAAATGCATTTAATGACTAGTATTTTCCCTTAACGTTGAGTCCCAAACAAATTTTAAATTTAACACAAACCTGAATTAGATTTAAAGATTATTCATATATATTTTAACACAAACCTGAACTAGATTTAAAGATTATTCATACATATTTTAAACACTTTTTTTCAAGAACATGTTAGGAATGTGAAATGTAAATGATGGTTCACTTTCCAAAAAAGTGAGATATTAATTATTTTCTAATATATAAATTTTCATTTAACACAGTAAAAATTATTTCTACACACAAAGATTTTACTTCATGATTGTCATTACACTATGGCTAATAACTACAAAGTTAAATTGAATTTAGTACAAAACTACACGATCAATCTAAATACACATTTACAAAAACAATTTAAATATACTATATTATTTGCATGCATTTTGAGTTCACTCCCTTTTACCATTCTTATATCAAAAACCATAATTTAGAACACTAAATTCAAAGAGATGTAAAATACAATGACCAATATTAAACATAAAATATATGGCCATGTACAATAATTCACATAGAATATATTAAAAATGGAACATCAAATAGGATCAGATTTTACATTATGGTTAGTTATTAATGTTGATGCATTTATTGCATTATCTGCTTAATGCTATACATTGGTAAAATAAAAGTTAGGTTGCATTTACCTGGATATTTCTAATGTTACGTTTCCATTATACTTATTATTAATAGAAAACTTGACATTTTTTTAGAATAACACCCTTATTAGTGCATGGTATGTCATCCACATTAGTAGAATTATGCAAGTTTCAAACATTTACATAATGGTTGTCTTGAAATTTCAATAGAAACCCAATTTTATAGCAATGTTTTAATGGTTATTAATTATATGAATGAAAAGCTCTCTTTAGTAAGTTAATAGGGGTCGAGTGAAATATTCATTTTGATTTATGAATGAGCTTTAATTGTGTGGTGCTAAGCATGCTTAAATATGGTTTTTTTTTTCAATTTAGTATGAAAATATTATCTCCCAGTTGAAAATTTTAGGTGCTAAACATGCTTAAATATGTTTTTTTTTTCAATTTAGTATGAAAATATTATCTCTTGGTTGAAAATTTTAGGTGTTGTATAGAATGATACCAATTCTTATAATTAGTTTTTATGAGAGTTATTTTAGCTTAATGTTATATATTATATAATATGGTTTAATTCTCTTTATTTGGAAATCCAAAATTTTATTATGGTAATGTGGATATTTATACAGGGAAAGGGGTCTATTATCCTTAATTCATAAATTATGAATAGATAACAACAATGTGATTATAGGATGAGGACAACATATAGATAAATATTACCTCATAATTAAACAATATAATTATGAAGGATATGGTGTTATTTATTTTATAATAAGGATTACGTGATATATCTACCACAACCCCTTAATCATTATTATAAGTGAGATGGGATTATAATTGAAAATGTGTAGTCAAATGTTCTAAGTAAATCCTTTAATCAATATTGGAGAGGTGATTCTTCATTAAGGGTGTTAAACTTAGTGTGATCCCTAGTTTAGGACATGTAACAAATTCTTTATTGTCCTTATATTCCATTATTATATGTTTCAATTTCTCATTCTGATAAAATATTGAAGGTTATTCATTATAAATTCTCCACCCAACTAATGTTGGAAGAACTAAACATTTTAATATGATTCCATTCCTAACCTAACACATGTCAAGTATAAATATGGTAGTTTTCAACAACTCACCATGTAGATAACATACTTTAGTAACACAAGGTATAGTAAAGTCTCATTTCTTCCATGAAAACAAAAAAATATAACTTAAATAAATAACTCATGAACCATAAAAATTGATGTATTATGAAATTTCATGAGAATAAAAACTACCATCGCCAATGCCATCCACCTCAATTGTCAATTATCTCTTTCATAGAAAAACTTTTAGAGTGATTATAAAACACAAAAAAAAAAAAATCTAGAACACTTGTCTCATATATATATATGTTTGTACTCTCATCTTTTTTCATTTATTTTAGAAACATATATTTGGGAAATAGCCAAGAAACACTTGAATTTCTACGTGGATCATTGACAATATGGTTTGTACTTGCAACATTCTCTAGATGAGTTAATGAGAGAATGATGCAAGTACAAACATCTAAAAAGTGCAAAAATCATTCTACACATCATTTTTGTTTCACAACCACTCTAAAAGTTCCTCATTTAAAGTAATATTTTGACTTTTTTAAACCAAAGATATACACATATTGTGATAACCTAATCCTTTACTATTAAATTGTCTTTATTCTTATTCTTAAATTTATTGGGATATGAATGTATATATGATTATATTAAGATTTTTTTATGTATTATGCATTCATTAATACACATGGTAATATGATTAAAAGTGGTGATATACGTGATTGAAATACACTTTACATTAAATTTTTGGAAGGAAATAAAAATATAGAAGATATGTGACAAAGAATTTTTTCACAAGTACCCAAGGTAACTATATATCCATTTGATTTTTTTATTATATGTAATATTTCAGTCACGCTTATATAGTTATCCTTTCGAAATTCCCATACTAACACTTTAATATAGTGTTGCATGTGTTCACGAGTTCTAGATGGCCAATGGTGATGATTCATGGTTATAATAGTTTGACAATGTTGATGATTCATTAATGACATTGGGATAATATAACCATGAATAAGCACCATTGCAAATCTTAAAATAAAGATCATTGTAAAAAATGCTCCGCAACGCTAAAAGTGATTTCCATAGGGAAGAATTTCGAAGTTTTGGGATAGGGGTGTCACTAAAAAAAATTATCCCCTAAGTAAATCAATATTAGAAATTTTTCCTCAGGGAGGCAACTCAATTGGTGATGGTCATGTTATGAAGTATTATGTAAATTATGTGATACAAGGTTTAAATCGCCCTTATTTGGACTCTGAGCCATGTGTGGGGCACATGTTTTTTCGGCGAGAGGTTATAGTGGTAATGCTCAAAATCAACTCTATGTCACATAAGTACAAGACAATCCTAGTTGATAATTCCTCTAGTCACAAATGAAGAAATGAATAATTAGACATGTTGATTCCATTACCTTAACATTGTTTTATCAACCTTTGAAAAATCGTTATAAATTTACTATTATTGAAAATTCATTGGAAAAAAATGTTGAGAAAGGATATTTCTTTTGAGTTAATGACGATTCCTAGTACCATCAATTAAATGACACTTTAATGAGAGATAATAAAAAGCACATGTTGAAAAATTCATATACTTAAATGAAGACATATTAACACTCTTAGAATTAAAAATTGGTAGAATGATCTTTATAAAATGATGTCAAATTCAAATAAATTCAAAGTAGGATGATTTTCTTCAAATATCTAATTTCAACATGTAAAAATTGAAACTATGTCAAGTGTAATTTTTTACACCAAATATAGTAGTTCTTAAAGCATGACTATATCTAAAATATATTTCATGCATTATTTTACCAAAAAACAAGATATAAAGACATGATAAAACATAATAGAACATTATTCTATCACATATATTTTAAAATAAATTATCCCTTTTAAAACACCAATGCAAAATATAATAACCAATTTCAAATTCCATCAAACATTTCATTCTAATATTACATTTAGACATTTTCTCAGTATATGTAATGAAATGATAATAATTCTAAACATTACAAATGTAGTAACCATAACATGTCACCTCCAATATTTCCCTGCAACCAAACTCTCACTTCAACTTTACATATGTCAATGCACCACCTATTACAGTAACCTACATAATCAAGACCTATAATATTTATCATTCCATCCACTTTCCTACTAAAACAGCATTTTCAACAACAAATTAACTTGGGCACTTGGACCATCTAATACCAAATATGGGAACCATGCTAACTTGTGCAATTTATAGAAAAGTTCTGATCAACATATCTATATCATCTCTATAAATTTATCATAAAATAACATTTTCCATCTCATTTTTTATAACCATCTCCCTTCCACCCCCTTAAAGGTTTCTAGGCTAAGGAAGGTGTTACTTATTGTTATCTCGATCCCGAATTCATGTTATGAAGATTAGGTCAACAAAATCTCTCATTCTTGCAAGTCTGAAGAATTAAGCTCTAATGTATTTTTTGTGTGTAGCTTGTTAAGAGCATTCCGATGGTACCAATTTTAACTTGATGTACTTTCTGGACCAAGGGTTGAACCGAATTCAAGCTCAGCCTATCAGAAGAGACCATATCAAAAAATTTACCATGTGGTGCCCATGCACGCTTCATCTAGAGCTGACAGATCAACTTGGTGGGCCCTTATATTAGGCCCACATCATGTGACTATGATTAATTACCACTTGCAACATTCAACATCAATAAGGATAAGGGAGGTAGGAAACAAATAGTAAAGGATACCTTGAAGTTCCACATGTAACTTTTACTAGGTTGGCCATGCCTCCATTGGTGCTCTCACAACTTCAAAGGGTACAAATATCTTAGTGCTAGGTAGTGAATGGTGGGTAGTAGACAAAATTCCCAACACTCCTAGTTTCACCTAGAACCCACTCTCACCCTTTAGGCTTCTCTCCCATATTCAAACAACAATTTTCCAAGTGTATTGGCCCCACCTTTTCCTTAGGATTGATCACTACAACCGATGATCGATGGCTAGTTTCCGTACATGCAACATGAATACGTTGTGGCATGGTTTTGTTAGTTCCCACTAGTTGTCGATGCTTTCAGCATGTCAATGAATTTATGCTCTCCCACTTCCTATGGATCCTGATAACACAACAGATATGAACTAAAAATTAACCTAGGCTATATTTTTAAAGTAAAACGATGATCACTCTATGTCAAGCCTCACATAGTCTCAAGGAAACTCATCTCCTAAGTATTTCTACCATAATTCTTGGTTTTGACATGCTAACCACCATAGGGATGGGTTAACCCAAGTATACCCATAAAAAATGAAATAAAATGACTAAATATGAACACATCATTCCTAATTCACCATGCATGTAATAATGAATAACATATTCCAAGTGTACTTTAAAATTCATGCTCATACATGACATCATTCTAATCATGAACATATACATGAATTAATTTACATTTACAAACACACAATATCTTGCACCATTAAAAACATAACAAGATTCATAATAGTGTTAAGCGGAAAACATATCGTCTTTTGGACAAGAAAAGATCTTCCTACATTAAATGGTTGAATATAGTAACAAACAAACAAATTAGTAAATATTTCTATAGTTTGATTCATATCATAAGCAAGAGTACTAGAATATGAAATCCATACCTTTCAAATGAAACTCCTAATGAATATCCTCGCTACGGTTTGATACAACTTTCCAATTCTTAAAATCCAACCCTGCGAACATAATAATAAAAGATTAGCAAAGGCATATGATAAGTAAGTGACTCAATATGACCAATGTTAATGATCAAGGAGACTAGTACCTAATATCATTATCAATGGAAAAATAGAAGTAAACACACAATACATCAGCTCCATTGAACAATATAGTGAGAAAGAAATATACTTTTGTATTATAATTGAATTGAAAGGAGTAATACAACCTTAGCCTTGATGTTGAAAACATCCTTCCAATATTATCCAATCCTCCCTTAAGTGACAATCTTCCAGCCTCAATTTGGCATCATAATTTTACATTCCAAAGTCCTCCTATACCCTCTGGTTTGTGTTGAATTTATAGGCCAAGAGGAGGAGGTTTGATATCCTCTTCTCAAGGGATGCGATCCATAAAGAGAGAGATTAGATCAGTTCCAAAAAGAGAGAGATTTTGATCCATAAGTCAAGGGAAGAGGCCCAAGAAAACAAGGGCTCGAGTCCTTCAGTTGAAATATTCCTCCAAGAAAGCTTCTAGAAATTGCTTTTATTTTTTACCTATGTTAATAGGTTGTTGCACCTTTCAATGGAGAACAGAGTGTATAATTGTGCATACCATAATGACCAAAAGTGTGTTTGTGCAAGTAATGACCAGAAAAAGTGTGCATGTGTTTTAAAATAGTTTTTTTAGCAATGTAATCCAGGATTCTTGTTAACTTTGGGATTTTTTTTCTTCCAACATTGTACAGGATTTCTTTGGAACAATTCATTGGATACTGAGAGATCCAGATTGGCTGAAATTTTCCTAGTGGTAAAAAAATGTTGTGTAATAGATTCCCCCCTACAATGCAAATTCAGAAAAGGTGTTTGAGGACTGAAGCACTTTATCATGTATAATTTTGGATTATATATTGATTGGTTGGAGTCATGAAATAAACAATCAAGTATTACAATACAATATCTTCATATAATCATCACTAACGTAGGAATTCCCATGCTCGGAGTATAAGTATCTCAAAGAACAAGTATGGAAATTTATGGAGATCCATGTCAATATAAGAGACAATATGGATGTAGCCATCAAATATGGATCTATATTTACAATTATGAATATTTAAAACTCCATGCAAAGTGGATGGATAAAAATAGATCGAAGGTGTTGGACTTCATGTCTATCGATCCATAGTGCGAATTTAACCATGCGAGTGAATGTCTTGTAGTTGAACATGGTAGACACCACTGTATTATTAGCTAATGATGTGTATTGTTAATAGGTACAAGAGAAACCATCAATAATGGAAATGGTTCTCAAGGTACTCCAATAAAATCTATGAAGTGTGAATAGATGTATTGAAGTTGAACACTCATAAAATCATCTAATCAAAGGTCAATGATGAGAACCTATCTTCGAAAGTGAGAAACTTGCTATTGAGGCATACATGCTTCAAGGTACTAGAGGGGGTTTCTAAAACAACTTCCTAGATAATGAGTTAAAGTGGATAGGAAGTGACCCATCATAGGAGGGAATACGACATGAAACTCATGTCAAGTTTTGAATAAAAAATTTGGAGTCATGAATGATTTAGGGATGACCGATGCAATTGAAGGTTGTGATTTTCAAGGCAATTTCAATTGAGGTTCGACTTCTCTTGAACATATCGATGACATGGCATTTTGACTTGGAATAATTTGACTAAAAAAGAAGACCAAAAAATTATTTGAATAATTTCAATAAGGTGTTATAAACTAAGAGGGAAATGGATTTACCAACCCAGACATAAAAGGTGACCAAGTGTCATGTTCAAGAGTGACATACTGCCTTTTTACAGTACACGAATAAATGTTTCTTTCCCATTTCCCCCCACCATTACTGGCGATTACCTATTTATTTTTATGCAAGCTTGAGGAGGACAACATGTTCTTGTACTGTAATATCATCCTTCTAATGAGTCCTTCAAATTATTTTCAATGAACCCTACGAAGGAGTGGTTTGGTCTCATCATGATTGATGAGTCTTGCATTGTTTACATTTTAAATTCTAGAAAAGGGGTAGCTCGATGTTGTTTTCATATTTAAAGAGTTTGAAAAGACACAAAAAGGAATTTCATATAGTTCTTTCAATGTAAATTTTAATGAGCTCATATAATGTGAAGCTCAGTAAAATCCAAAATGTCATTTTCCATAATTTTAGTCTCTCAAGCCTAGAAAAGGGTAAAACAATTTAGGAGAGGACTCTTTTGACAATGATTATTATAAGGATACCCTTTTCGTAAATATTCTATGTGGTCCGTAAAAGGAATAAACTTATACCAAGTAGAAATTTTTTCATTTACTTTAAAAAGTTCGAAATAAACAAGTATACTTGGAAATTTTTTCATATTTCGAGAGTCGGAAAAGTGCTTAAAGATAACTCCAAGATTCCGATTTTCGTAATTTTAAAGAGTCTTAAAAAGAGATAAAATCATACTCATTTCCAGAATGATCTATTTTCACAAATAACCCTGTAATATGCACATCCAATCTCAAAATTATCATAACTGCTCAAAAAATAGTGAAAAACATTAAAAAGATTTAAAATTTTAAAATCTATAGGAAAAAAAACATTATTTTAGTAGGTCTGACTTTCTTATAAATAGTTAAAAATTTAAAAAATCTTTACCATTTTTTTATACCATTTCAAATTTTTTGAGAGTGCATTTTCACCCAAATATTCAACAACAAATTTTCATTGACCTGGTGGATCATTTTGATTGTTGCCTTCTCGAGGTAAAAGCTCATTCCCTGTTCTCATAATTGATGGTTTTCCTTTTTAATTTTAATGGTGTTTTCTTAATTTTTTAGTATATTTAATAATTTTTAGATTGCATGTGTAGATTACAAGGTTATTTATGAAAACATATCATTTTGGTTACAAGTATGCTTTTATCACTTTTTTCAATCCCCAGTATGGTCACCAATTTGTTAGGCAAACAAAATCTCATCTTGCGAACAAGACAAGATCTCCCTAGATTCAATGAATGAATCTAGTAACAAACAAACTTGTAAATATTTCTCTAGGTTCATTCATATTGAATCATAAGCAAGAGTACTGGAATATGAAATCCATACCTTTCAAAAAAAATACCCGATGAAGATCCCTCTTTATGGTTTGATGCAACTTTCAAATGCCCATAATCCATACCTACAAACAAAATAAAAATAAAGGATCAAAGGCATATGATAGATAAATGACTCAATAAAACCCGTGTTAGTGATCAAGGATACTGGTACCTAATATCATTATCAATGAAAAAATGGAAGTACAGACACAATACATGAGCTCCATTGAAGAATATAGTGATAAAGAAATTCTCTTTTGTATTATAACTGAGTTAAAAGGAGTAATACAGCATTAGCCTTGATGTTTCAAAGCTCCTTCCAATTGTCACCAATCCTCTCTTAAGTGACAAGATTCCAGCCTTAATTTGGCAGCATAAGTTTACATTCCAAAGTCCTCCTTTACCTTTTGGTATGTGTTGAAATGGTACGCCAAGAGGAGGAGGTTTGAGATCTTGTTCTCAAGGGATGAGATCCACAAAGAGAGGGATTAAGGTTCCACAATGAGAGGGACATTGATCCATAAGTCAATAGAAGAGACCCAAGTAAATAGGACCTCGAGGCCTTCAGTTGGGAAATATTCCTTCAACAAAGCTTCTATAAATTAATTTTATTTTTTACCTATGTTAATAAGTTTTCACGCCTTTCAATGGAGAACAAAGTGTAGGATTGCGCGGGCCATAATGATCAAAACTAGGTTTGTGTAGGTAACGACTAGTAAAAGTGCATAAGTTATTGAAAATAGGTTTTATCGTAATGTAATCCAAGATTCTTGTTATCTTTGAGATTTTTTGCTTCCAAAATTGTAGGGGATTGTTTTGGAACACTTCATCAAAGAAGGAGAGATATGGATTGGTGGGCATTTTTCTAATGGTGAAAAAATGGCATGTAACACATAGTCCATAAGAAACTACACATAAGAAATGTACACTTATTTGTGTGTTTAAATATGATTGGAAATTTAAGAAGCGACCTCAAATCTCCACCCAAAGCTAGGCTAGCCAAATTGTATTCTTTATTATAACCAACCACCCCCAATATGAGGGGATGCATATTCAAGGAAATTTACACCTAAGGCTTAACCACAGTGATCAAGTTCCTCCACCAAGTTCCCACTAATCCTTCAAGATTAAACACATGGTTTAGTGGCCTCTACGCGATCACTCAGATTTTTTTTTAGATTCACAGAGCAGAAGGTTCAATTGCACCTATCTTGTGACTGATACCTTCTCACTAGCAACTTGACCAAAATATACTCTCAGTTTTTCCCTAGAGCTCCCTTATTATACAGCCTTTGGTACTTTATATCATCTCTATGCAATGAGCTTATAATTGTTTTGTTCTTTTTCCACACTTCAACTACACTTCTCATTTTCTCACACTCTTTTAATATCATTTCTAGTGTTTGATCTCTTCATCTCATCATATTTTTTTTCCCTCGAGGCTATCATCGTGTCTCGAAAAATTCCATAAGGATGACAATATGGACAGTGTCCTTTGCCTATTTTTTCTAGTCCACAATTCATTACCTATTAGCATAAGTAGTTCCTTGGTTCAGGTGGTATTCATGGTAATTTATTGAGTTTGGTATGGTCTGCTCACAACATTCCATAAGCAACCAAAAAAGAATGCAACATGAACTTCATCAGGTAATAAACCACCTTCCATTCGCCTTCCCCTCATAAATTTGGATCTTTTTGCCCCCCCCCCCCCCCCCCCTCCCCCCTTCAACTATTCATCAACTTATTTTCAAATAATTTACATATGTTCAAATATTTACACACTCATATTCACATACATGGGGTGCAATGAAAAATGGATGTTACATACCCTGACCCCTTAAGGGAACATTTTCCTTGGTTTTATATAAATAGAACACGTAATTAACCAATGAGCTTTGTATTTATATCTCTTACATTTATTTACACAACAAACAAAAATAGTAAGACACCCTCATTTGATCTATCATTTCGCAGCTGGCTTCATCTAGTCCAAAGTGCTCCCATTACACCTTGACCATCTATATTACTTATTTTTTAAGCACAATCTACCTCTGGTCCGGGATGCATAATAGTTATTGTTGGACATCTCACTCTAGTTCCACTTGTATCATGGACCAATCAACAACATGATTAGTATTAAATACATACTTCTTAAGTAAAGAGATATGAAAAAAATAATGTGCTTTCATTGTGGATGGTAAGGAAAATCTATAAGCCACCAGCCCCACTCTTTCCAAAATTTGAACAAGTCCACAAAATTTGGGTGGCAATTTAGCACAATATGCCACTTTTGGTTATATCTTCCTTGATTTTATGAGGATATACACATGATCTCCGACTTGAAATTCTTTGTGCATTCTCTCTTGATCTACATAACCCTTTTTCGTATCTTTGGCTTCCTTCAATTTCTTCCTAATATTGATCACTTCATGCTCTATTTCCTTTAACATGTCCATCCCAAGGATCACCCTATTTATTGGGTCATCCCAACTAATAGGATTGCTACATTATTTTTTACATAGATATTTAAAAGGGTTAATCTTTAGTGACTCTTGGTACCCGTTATTGTAGGAAAATTCAACTAATGGTAGAAAATTCTCCCACCTATTTGGGTTATGAATAACATACATCCTCAACATGTCCTATAAAATTATGTTTACTCTCTCGATTTTTCCATCCGTATAAGGATGATATGTTGTACTACAATATAGTTAGGTTATGAAACCAACAAAAAATGCCTTACAAAATTTGGAAGTAAACTTCGAATCACAATACGAAATGATCTTCTGAGATATGTTTTGAAATATGAATATTCCTTCAAGAAAATTTGGGCTATGTAAATTACATTGTGAGTGGACTTGAAAACTATAAAGTGGGCTTGCTTAATTAAGTTATCCAGCACCACCATAATGGCATCATGTTGCGTGGATTTCCTTGGAATTCCTATGATGAAGTGCATAGATATGAATTTTCACTTCCACTCAGGAATGGGGATTGGTTGTTGCAACCTTGTTGGGTGTCTACATTCCACTTTGACTTGTTGACATTCTAGGCACCTAACAATTTACTTATTAACTTACATTTTCATACCTAGCCAATAATATATTATTTTATGCCTTTTATTATTTTCTGATAATTAGAATGACGTGAGTATGATATTTTGTGAAACTCATCCCAAATGAGCTTCTTCAAGACACCCATACAAGGTAAATAGCACCTGTCCTTAAATTTTAACATTCCATTATATTTGAGCATGCAATTCTTACTTAATGGCCCTTATGGATCTTGCTTCAAGCAATATTTCACATGCTAAAATTTCTTATCTTGTATCAATATCCATTTATCTTTTTATTTTAGCAATATTTCACATGCTAAAATTTCTTATCTTGTATCAATATCCATTTATCCATTTATTTTAGCAATATTTCACATGCTAAAATTTCTTATCTTGTATCATGGTTGACAAGCATTCCATTTGAAAGCTTATGATAAGTGTGTATGACACTTTCTTTTCCCTTCCTTTAATGTGATTTCTCAAAGTCAAACTTATTGATCAAATCCAATCATCAATATTTTCTAGCATGTAACTTGGTCTGGTCAAACACGTATCTCAATCCTTCATGGTTTGTCATCAACAAATACTTCCTCCTAAGAAAGTAGTGTCTCCACATTTTAAATGTGTAAACTATCGCTAGAAGATCCAACTCATGAGTGACATAGTTCTTCTCATGCCCATCTAATTTTATTAACTCATAACAAACCACATGTCCTTCCTACATTAATATTTTTCATATTCCTTCCTTCCAAGCATCTATGTAGACTAAGAAGTCCTTTTCTAGGTTTTTTATCTGCATGATAGGTTCACATGTGAGAAATTTCTTAAATTGTTCAAATCTAGCTATACACTTTTATGTCCACTCGAATTTGACTCATTTCCTCTATAGGTTTGATTGGATGCTTTATCTTTGAGAAATATCAAATGAATTTCTAGTAATATCTATCCAAGCCCATGAAATATATCACTTCAATGAAATTTTTGAGTGGACCACTCCATGATGGCCTTAATCTTATCGGGGCCTCCAACCACTCCTTCCGTTGAAATGACATGTCCCAAGTACTGAAATTTTGTTTTGACGGGATTATGTTCTCTCAACAACTACAACACTAATTTCATATGTTCTTCATGTTCCTCTCTAGTTTCTGAGTAGACCAAGATGTCATCCACGAATACTAATATGAACTTGTCCAAATACATTCCATGGAATTTGTTCATAAGACATATAAATATGTCCAGTGCATTGATAAGTCAAAATGGAACCAATACAAACTCGTAGTTTCCATACCCTTGTCCTGAAATTTCTTTCATGGATGACTTCATCCTTAATTCAAACTTTATTCTAACATATCTTGGATCTATTTTTGAGAACATTGCAACCCCTCTTAATTGATCAAACAAGTCATAAACTGTATTCAACAGTTATTTTTCTTCATCGTTGCTTTGTTCAACCATATATAATCAATGCACAACTACAGTACTACAACGCTCCATCTTTTTTCTTTATAGATAACATTGGGGCTCCCCATGTTGACACACTCGACTTGATATACCCATGGTCCATCATTTTCTTCACTGGTAGTTTTATCTCCACGAACTCTAACTTGCTCATGCAATATGGGGATTTCAAAACTGACATTGATCCATGAATTAGTTCTATGGAAAAATTGATCTCTCTGTTTGGTAGAAATACCACAATTTCCTTTGGAAACACATTGTTGAATTTCCTTACGAACAGATGAGTTTCCAATCTAACCTCATTGCTCTCTGGCTCACTGGTCACTTAGACCACATATAAAGCACACCCTTTCTAGCTGCACCTATTTACTTGTAGCATAAATAAATAACAAACATAAACATGTTTATTCCCTCGAGCACCATTTCTTCACTTTCATCACTCAATAATTCTAATGACTTTTCTTAAAAATCCACTTTGGTTTTATGGGATGCAAACCAATCCATTTTGGTTAGAAAATCATATAATTAGAATCATCAGAGATTGAGGATGAAAATAGTGGACATGCTGCTTAACTCGATGGAGAATGACTCCACTAATTTCATCACTCACATTTTATCTCCCATGGCCAGTTGGACAAGCCACAATTTTTCATTAATCTTCCTTTGCAGAGCATATTTCTCTGTGATATTTGAGATGATATAACTGAGATTTGAACCTAGGTCAATTACAATTTAAACAGGATATTAACAACAATATCTTCCATTTCAATCATCAAGGCTTGAAGATATTCCTCCTATTGTCTAAGGCCACATAAATTCAAGGCATTATCTAGGCCACATCATTCATCACTGTTGCCTCTTGTACATTATATAACCTTATTCCATTCTGATATTGCTAAGGATTGTCTCTCTACAGGTGTTTTTCTATCCACATCCAACACTACAAAGTTCCTTTATTTAACCCTCAACCTCTTCTCATTTTGGTTTATTTGGCCAATCTTTATTGCAATAGTGATTTTTTGTTGAGCCCCACCCTTGGTTGGAGTGGTGAACTTCACATTCCTCCCTCCTTGCTTGTATCCTAACGGTTTCAACCTTGTTCCCTTGAATTTATTCTTATATCTTGTTTTCCATTCAATTTAGATCTTGGTATTATGCTTGGACTACTCATAGAAATATTTGGCCTTATAGATAATGTGTTTTAGGGTTCTCAGCTTATGAATATCAATTCTATCCCAGTAAACTTATGGTAGTCCATTAAGGTACTTATGAATTTTCACCTTCTCATCTCCGATGTATGGCACATACCTCAACAACTCCAAAAATATGTTACTATACTCATTAGCAGTAATTTATCATAGCTTATGCTCATGGGATTCTTTAACTTTTTTGTCATAGTACCTCTTTGACAAGTACTTCTCACAAAATTATTTCTCAAAATTTCTCCATGAAAACTCCTTCTATCTAATTCCCTTGACATTTCTTAAATATTCTTGCCATATGTCAGCCTCACCCTTCAAGCTAAAAATAACCACTCTAGCATTCATATTTTTAGAGTAGTCATCAACTCAAATATTTCCTCATTGCCAATAACCATGTTTCTACCTCTTTGGACTTCTTATTTTCTCCATCAAAGGTGGGTGGTTTGGCTTTCTTGAACTCCTATGACATTGAGCTCTTCTCACTCCTCCTTTGCTAATGGTGTCTCTCGGTTTCCACAATAGACATCTGGTTATGGTTGTTTGATTCTCTTTTTGGAGTACTGAGTGGCTTTCTCCCCACACTTTGTCTCACTAGGTTTCATGTGCCTATTTTTCAACTTATTTTCATGTGCCTTATTTTATTTTATTCCTTGATTTTGGATTTCAAAAGGAATTTTCTTAGATTTGTGTATGCCTAGGTAGTTAGCATGAAGATCATGTTGCTTATTTATTTTCATATTTGACAAGCTCCACAAGATAACTACATTAACCTCTCCTTGTATTTCTTGTGCTCGAACAATCTTCTCCTTGTCTATCTTTCAAATTTTCAGTTCAACAATTAGATTCTTAAGGGTCTTAATCTAGTCAAGGGAATTTCTCTATGACTTCTTTCCCTCTAATTCCTCTTCTCGATGATGATAGTATCTTGGCATGTTGTATTCTACTATTCTGTTACTCGTTTATTTTTCCTTATAGGGATTTGTGTCTTCTTGTATTTGTCTCTTCCTTCTATTGCGCACACATGACTATTATCCAAATCAAATTCAAATAAAGTAAATTTACTCATCACTATGGCATATCTACAATAGAAATTTTGATCTAAAACTTAGTTGAAACTTCAGATCCCATGTTAGTATGAAGGTTAAAAATAAAAATAATGTTTCATCAACCTGTCAAACCATTAGTCATATCAATTGTAAGTTGAAGATTAACACACATGTATATATATAGCAATTAAACCATCAGGTTAAACGTTTTAGCTTAGTTGTGTGTGCCTCTTTGGGATCAATGTTGTATCCCTTGCTCCATCAAGATTCACTCCATGACTCTTTAATATAACTTCTAACTCTATTCCCGAAAGGTTGAGTGTTAAGAATTTCCTTCATATGGTGTGTTCATGACACTCCAGGCCCAACATTTTAATTAATGCTCAAATCTTATCTTTCAAGGCCCATCCATTCCAAGTGACAAACCTAGGCTCTAATATTGCACTGTAGCCACCTTCCTCCCACCACATTAAAGGTTCATGGGATGAGGAAGTTATTACTCATCGTGAACACGATCCCAAGTTTTGTAATAAAAATTGTTTTAGAAAAGTATCTCATCCTTTCAAATATGTATAATTAACTTCTAATACCACTATTGAATGCATCTTCTCGAGAGATTTATAATGATACCAATTTTACCTTGATCCAATTTCCAAACAAACAGTTGCACCAGATTCAATCTCAACCTATCATAAGAGGCCATGTCAACATTATAACCATGTGGTGCCCATGTGGCCTTCACTTAGAACTAATGGGTCAACCTGGTGGGTATGATCATTAGGCCCATGTCATACCAATATGGTTTATCACTTCCTCTGATGTTCAAAATGAACAAGGAGAAGGTAAAAAGTGGCTATAAAAACCCTAGTGGAAATTCCATGTAACAAAAGGTAATAAAGGAAAAATAATAACCGTGGTCATGGGAAATTTATTCCAATATTAATGTTGGGCAAAGACATCCTAGTGTGGGTGCTCATTTGGTTTATTACGGCTAAATAAATTGGAAAAGGAAAAGGCCTTAGAAAGGAAAAGTGGCAATATTTAGCATTTATTTATGAAAATAATGGACATTAGGGGAAAAGAAAGGTGAAAGGTCATAGGCTCCATGTGAAGAGGAAAATGAAGGAAAAATAATGGGAAATGAAGAAAATAGAGGCATCATTAATAAAAAGGCTTGTGAGGACCTGTTGGTATCGTTTGACAGTTTAATTTTGCAGCTCTCTCTCTATTCTCTCTCTCTCTCACTCTTGGACACTTAGAGTTTTCTTGGAGCACTTCAGCATTGGATCAAGAAAAGAAGAGATGACAAGAGGAAGAAAATATCAAACAAGGAAGATTAAGATCAAGCAACTACAGTGGGATTATTTGCAGGTATCTAGTTGCATGTATTATTTCCTTACTAGTTTTGGAACGATGGTTATGCATGTGCATTCTTAGTTCTCTTGTTGTCACGGGCATGGGTTTTTCCAGGTGTGACAACGTTCTTCAACATTTCGTTTCCAATTATGGATAGCCATGGTGTGATGGGGTTCTCATGTTTTGGCTGAGCTATATTTCTAGATGGATTTGAAAATGAGTGAGGTGGTCTCTGAAAGAAAGAACACACAACCTAGTGATCCTTGAACCAGACTATGGATTATGGTAAATCCCTGGCCTAGTAACCATTGAACTAGATTGTTGGTTGTGGTAAATCTGGATATGTGTGCCTTGGTGGGCCTAGGAATCCTCAACTTGTGAATGGAGGGATTTACGGTAAATCTTGGAGGGTGGAGACTTGATTATGCCTAGGGATCCTCCACCATGGTATGGCGGGATGTATGGTAAATCCTAGAGACTAGAAGGCAGGAAAATTCCTCACGGTGTAGGTGGAGAAATACAGTAGCACCCATGCTCGTTTAAGACCTAGTGATCCAGTGGGGATTGCGGTAAAACATGGTTCTATTAATGAGGTTGAGGTGGTTTATCCCCATTAATCCCTAGTTTATTTCTATTTATGAGTCTCAAATTCATGCTTAAAATATGGAACAAGGGTGATTGGCTAAAGGAAAGATTTGGTTCATCCAATATATGGTCGAGTGGCATGTGGAAGTACCAAACCTAGTTGGATTATGCATTCATTAATAATAGTTTCTTCTCCTTTGTATTTTGAGTGTAAATGTACTGGTTCATATGTAGTATTTATGGTTGTTGTATATGTTTTATTTATGTTGGGTATATTTTAGTTATGAGTATGTTTTATGACAGTTATGATGTATAGCCCTCATCATGTTTTGGTTGATAAATGAATGAAAAATGCATATATGACCTAATAGAGGATAAAACAACTAATGTGATACAACATCAATGCTTCTTTAGGAATCTAAAATAACTATGATACGAATATGCTTAAATGTGTTGTTTTGACCTGTAGATTACATAATTGTGACATGTTTGATGAAATATGGCTAATAGGGGTGAAGTAAAGTCATTGGTCAAATGTTTGCATTAGTAATAGCATAGAACTAGCTGAAAAAGTCCCCAATTGTTGGCTTTCCTTGTTGTGGGAGTGATTGGATGCCTACAGTCTCATGATTTTCTTTTTAAGGGAGTGATTGAGGTCCCAAATAAGTGAAAAGTTAAGTTTCCTTAGGGGTTGGTCACTTGGAAGGGTTGGTTGGCTCATGGAGGTTTTGTAGCATATGGAAGGCCACTTTGGTTTAGTTTCATCGATTCCACTTCCTTGGCTGTAAATGGGGAGTTGAATCACATCATAGTAGCCTCTCATCACATGTTTATCCCAGTGACTAGGTATCCCCAGTAAATGTGAGAGGGGTGCTATAGGTGGTATTTGAAGAATGGTTTACCTCAATTTCCTCAATTGACAGTGGTATTTCTAATGCATACATCTCAGTTGAATATGTGTTCTTTATACTTGTGGTCTATATGCTTGTTGTGTATGCATGGTGTTTGTCATGGTCGTAGTTGTGTCGCCATGTGAAGGTTTATGGTATTTTCATTGGATGTATTTGTTGTGAGTGCATGTCAGTTATGCATGTGAGCGTTTATATGTTGTTATGCATACATTGACACAGTGATATTTTTCATGAATGAGGTCATGATATGTTGTTGATATGGTCATGCATTGATAACTGGATAGTGGTTGAAATGATGTGCATATTCTATTATGATTACATTTATACATGTATTGCGCTAATCAAGTTGACCTTGCAGACGAGATATCCTCCCATGAACTATACTGAGGTATATTGATTATGATATGTTTTGGTTTTAGATGACATGGTATACTTGCAGGAAAGAGATCAAAGATGACTGACAAGATGGTAGACTACAGTTCATGAGATTCTCACTATGGATTATATGATAAGCATGGTGGTGGGAATCCTTCTAACTTAGTAGACACATTGAGAATCTTGAAGGAAGAAATAATAAGTTGCAAGGAAAAAAATGACAGGATCATTCAAACAAAGGAGAAACAAGTAGAATTCAATGCAGTAATCCTTTAGAGTTTGTCATAATTGCAGAGACATGGACCACTTCAGATTAGCCATGGGCAGGATAATAGGAATAATGGCGCATATGGAAGTAGATCTTATGGTGGCCACGGGTTGAATAGGGATGACAAGATTAGATATGGTAGGCTCATGGATACACCAAATAGGAGAGGTGATGGACACATGTTCTATTCTAGTTTTGGTTCTGAAAGGTATCATGATCATCTTTGTTATCATCGTTACTGAAGGAATTATAGGGGATATTTTCAAGATAATTTCAATAACGAAAAATCCACCTACCTTTTATGGATATTTGAAGAACCTGTAGGTTGCAGATGCATGGCTGATTGGGATGAATAAATTATAATTTTGAGTTGCATGATTACACAGGTAATATGAAGGCTAGAGTAACTATATTCTTCATCTTGAAAGGTAAAGCAAACATCTCATGGGAAGATGTGAATAAAGTCATATACATCTGGACAAAAGAGCTGATTTAGAATGAATTCAAGAGACTTGTTAGGAAGAATTACTTGTCATAGAGGTACTACGACAGTGAGGCCAAGGAATTCTATGGACTAAAGATGGGATCAATGACCGATGAGGAGTATAAGACTAAGCTCCTAGAGCTATTGTGGTATGAATCGTATATTAAGGATGAAAAGGCTAAGTTTTAGATATTCATCAGTGGATTTCCATTAGATTTTAGAGATCAAATTGAGTATGATGAGCTTCAGTCACTTGAGGAAGTTACTGAGAAATTGAAGCATTATTATGAGAAGATAATGCATAAGAAAAAATCTTAGCAAGGTTGGTAAGGGAAAGATAAAGGTAAAGGTAAATGGAAATCGGAAAGAAGATAACCTCAGAATGTAGAAGAGAAAGAGAATGTTTCACCATACAAGACGTTCAATGTAGCTAGAAAGGGACATGGGTCACGACCTAGAGGGCACTAGAATAGAGGTGATGGTACAAGATGGTTAGAGTGTTGGACATGTGGTGAGAACAATATTAAGAGGGATTTCATGTGAAACTAGGATGGCAGGCCTCAGATTTACAATGCATGAGAAGCGCACAGGGTGGTAGGCCTCAGATTGATAAGATTTCCAATGATAAAGGTATGGAGGATGAGGATGAGGATGCAGATGTATTAAGTAGGTACCCGATCTTATAGCAGTTTCAGGATGTGTTTCCAGCGAAGATATCAGAGTTGCCACCTCGCAGAGAAGTGAACTTTTCTATTGAGTTGGTACTAAGGGCAACACTAGCATCAAAGGCACCGTACAGGATGAGGACTCCAGAGTTAGTAGAGTTGAAGTTGAAATTGAAGAAAATACTTGAAAATGGATACATTAAGCCAAGTGTATCGCCTTGGGGTGCACCAGTGTTATTTGTGAAGAAGAAGCATGGTATTCTCAGGTTATGATTTGATTACAGGTTGTTGAACAAGGTGACCATAAATAATAGGTATCCATTGTCGAGGCTTGATAACTTGTTCAGTCATTTGAAGGGAGCATCATATTTCTTGAAGATTGATTTAAGATCCGGATATCATCAAGTACACATTAAGGAAGAGGAAATATACAAGACAACTTTCCAGACCAGATATCGGAACTATGAGTTTCTCTTAGTTCCATTTGGTTTGACTAATGCTCCAACTACCTCTATGTGCTTGATGAATAGTGTGTTGCATCCTTATCTAGACAAGTTTGTTATTGTATTCATTGATGATATATTGGTATATTCTAAAAATGAGGAAGAGCATACCAAAAATTTAGCAACAATATTGAGATTGCTAAGAGAACATCAATTATATGCCAAGCTTAGAAAATGCAGTTTCTTTCAAAAAGAGGTACATTACTTGGGACATGTGGCTTCCAAGGAAGCATATTAGTGGATCCAATAAAAGGTAGGATAGATCATGGAGCAGTAGCTCCTTGGATGTAGGAAGAGGCAAGATCATTTATGGGGTTATCGTTATTATAGTAGGCTCATCATGAACATATCTTGGATTATATTTCTTGGATTATATAACCTATTACATCATTACATATGCAAGGTGAGAAATTTGAAGGGACAGATAGAAATGCAACAAATTTTGAGCAAGCTAAAGAAGTTAAGAAGGATCCCACCATGGGATGGTGGGATGTGTATGGTAAAGCCTAGAGACTAGGAGATAGGAAAGTTCCTCAATGTGTAGGTGGAGAAATATGGTGGCATCCATGCTTATTTATGGCCTAGTGATCCAGTGACAATTGTAGTAAATCCAATTGCTATTGACGAGGGTGACGTGGTTTAGCCTTAGGAAGCCCTGGTTGGTTATTTTTGTTTGAGTCCCACATTCATGCTTGGAATATGGAATGGGGGTGATTGGCTGAAGAAATATTTAGTTCATTCAAGCTATGGTTGGGTGGTACGTGTAAGTCCCAAACTTGGTTGGCTTATGCATTCATTAATAAGAGTTTATTATCCTTGGTATTTCATGTGTAAATATACAGGTTCATATGTGGCATTTATGGTTGTTGTATCCTTGTTCATTTTGTTGTTTATCTAACGGTTATGAACATGTTTTATGATAGTTATGATGTACGGATCTGATCATGTTTTGGTTGATAAATGAATGAAAAATTCATATATTAACTAATAGATGATAATGTGAAATGTGATAATGCATCAATGCTTCTTTATGAATCTCAAATAAGTATGAAACCGCTATGTTCAGATCTGTTGTTATGACCTGTATAGTACATAATTGTGACATGTTTGACGAAATGCCTATCATGGCTAGTAGGGGTATAGTCGATTCATTGGTAAAATGTTTGAATAATACCTTTGTTTTAGTGTTATTTATCATTTCTGAAAGTCTCATGGAGTTCTCGGCAGTGGCATGACCCCTGGCCCTGAAAAAGTGGCACAGAATTTGGGTCATTGGCACAAAATTAGCTGAAAAATTCCCCAATCATTAGATTTCCTTATCGTGGGAGTGATTGGAGGCCTACAGTCGCATTCTTGGCTTGTTAAGGGAGCGACTGAGGGCCCAGATCAGTGAAAAGTTAATTTTCCTCAGGGGTTGGTCACCTAGAAGGCTTATTTTTCTCCTGGAGGTTTTGTAGCATGTGTGGAAGGTTAGTTTGGTTTAGTTTCTCTAGTTCCACTTCCTTAATTGTGCATGGAGATTTGAATCACATCATAGTAGCCTCTCGTCATATGTTTACCCTAGTGGACCTGGTAGCTTAGGTAAATATGTGAGGAGGGTGTTACAACAGTGAGTAGTAAAGGTGGCCTCAAGATTCCACATTGGAACTTTGACTGAGTTATCCATGTCTCCACCAATGATCTTAGGGTGTTGTACGGTACAAATATCTCAGCTACAAGGCAAGAGTAGCAGGACAATGTCTCAACACCTACCCCAGCCTGCTGGGACTATACTATCCAGGGCTTTCTCACCCATAATAAAACAATATTTTTCCAAGTGTATCAACCCTGCCCTTACCTTAAATTTGATCACTACGGTCAATGGATGAGGGCCAGTGTCTATACACATAACACGATTCCACTAGGGTGTGGTTCTACCAATGCCCACTAGGTGTTGGACCTGTTAGCACACGAATGAAGTTATGCTCTCCCACTTCCTCCCAATATCGACAATATAGCATATATGAACTAAAAATAAACCTAGGCTAGGCTCATAAAGCATAAGTATGATTGCATTGCACCCACCCTCCCATAGTTTCAAGGAGACTCATGACCCAATTCGTGATACCTAAATTCTAAGTTCTGATAGAATAACAAATGTAGGGATTGGTTAAACTAAGTATAACCATAAATATAGAAATCAACTGACTGAATATGAACGCATAATTACACATTCACCATGCACATAATAATCAATAACATATTCTAAGCATACTTTAAAATTCATGTGCATACATGACAACGTTCTAATAATGAACATACTGTGAGACTGAAAACTCAAACATTCATTTACATTTACAAACACGAAATATCTTGCACCATTAACAATGTAACAAGATTCATCACAATCCATAGACAATACACATAAGCAATGTACACTTATATGTGTGTTTAACTACAGCTGAAAAATGAAGGAAGGAATTCAACTCTCCACCCAATTGTAAGCTAGCTACAATGCAGTCTCTCTTGCAGCGAATTACCTTGAGCTAGATCCAAAGTCGGAGGGGCTACATATTCAGGGAAATTCAAACCCAAGGATTAATCACATAACTAGGATGATTCCACTGTCTAGGTAGTTTAACAATCGCTCTCCAATAGTAAGCACCAAATTGACTCACTTACTCTGTGGGTTAAAACATAGGGCCTCACCTATTATCAAAGGGGTTATACCTTAGTTCCAAGAGGTGAAATAATTATTTTGTGGTTTATCAGTGGCCTATGCTTGGTAAGCACCATAGGGGTATGTAATCCACTATCCAAGTGGTTTATCAACCTCATGGAAAGCACCAAAGTGACTCATATTTCCCTGTCTCAGTGATTCATCAGCCAAGCAACAAGCACCAAGTGGGTTATCAACCTCATAGCATACACCACAATAATCCAGTTCCTCCACTGAGTTATCACTAATCCTCCAAGCTTAAACACATGGTTTAGTGGCCTCTACATGATCATAGGGGATTTTTCCTCGATTCATAGAGTAGAGGGTTCAGTCATGCCCAACTTATGTCTTCTACCTTCTCACCAACATCTTGAAATAGAGTTCCTCTCCAGTGTCTTCCACCAAAGCTCCCTTGTTTTTTGGCCTCTGGTTCTCTAATTCTCTCTATGCAACGAGCTTCTGCACCAGCTTCTAAACCAATCATTTTATGGTTTTTCCGCACTTCAACCACATTTCTCTTTTTTTCACTCTTTTACTATTCTTTCTAGTATCTTGTCTGTTCACCTGATCTTATTTTTTTTCCTTCGAGGTTATCGCCTTGCTTTGGCTATTTTCCACTAGTAAGGGGGATAGTGTGGGTGGTTTCCTTTGCCTAGTTTTCCGACTCCACACTTCATTGCCTATCACTACAAGGCACTCATTGGTTCAAGTGGTATTCAAGATAATTTATTGAGGTTGGTATGGCCTGCTTACAAAATTCCATAAGGAACCAAACAAACATGCAAAAGGCATTTCATCAAGCATGCAACCTCCTTCCAGAAGCCTTTTCATCAGAACTTTGGCTCTACATGTCCCACCTATATGTCTCACCCTTCAACTAGTCATCAATTTATTTCCACATAATTACATATGTTCAAGATTTACATAATTATAATCACAGTGGGTGCAATAAAAAAGACTACTACATTTTCTTCACCATTTCCATCTTCTTCCTTTCATCATCTACAAAAATGATAAATTACATAAATCTCAACTCAACATTTAAAAAAAACTACTACATTTTCATCACCTTTTTCATCTCCTGCCTTCTATCATCTACAAAAATGATAAGTTACATAAATCTCAACTTAACATTTAACATCAACAACACTCGAACCCCTTATACAAATAAAAAAATTACAGAAATACCGCCATAATAATATTTTAGAGCCCTTTACCATGTCCTTTAATTACAAATAGAAAGACTGAAAGATTAAAAAAAAACTATTGTAAAAATAGGTTAAAAATTAAAAATAAAATCTTAATGTGAAAATATATAATTATTACACATTTTGACATCATTATTACACATTTTGACATCAAAGTAAAGATAAACTTCAAAATATTTATTTGTTACCCTCGTAGCATCATCACGGGGTGGAGGTGTATGACGAAGATGGAAGTACCAGAATGAGGAAAGAGGTACTTCTTAATTTAAATAATAATTAAAATCTTCACTTTTTTCGGTTGCACGAAGATGCCAAAAGACAGTTAATTGGGCCCAACGAAAATTTGACCGTCCTTATGATGTGTGGTGTAGGGTCCGAACGGAATGTATCTGGATTGGCTCATGTATCGCACCTAAATTACGATACAGACAAAACAAATAATTTAAAAACTTCGCTTTTTGGCTGCAAAAGAAATAGTTAAGGAGGCCCAGAGTAAAGTTGAACCTCTATGTCATAAAGAGTGATGTAGGGTCCGAAGTAATTCATCTGGATTAGATTGTGTCTTGTCTTCCCATGTACATAGCGATTAGAGGCACAGAGAATCACCCTTGTCCTATCTTCTTCGCCTGCACCAAGCAAATCTTGCATGCATGATTTTTATTCCATTCATCTAACGCCACTTCTTCATTTATAAGGGTGTTTTTTGAAATAAAATGCTCCTCTATATAGGTTTGTCGGCAACTTCAACCGTTCAGAATCTGTACGTCATCACACAGTTGAATGACAGACGATTTTTTGGTCCAACGTCTTAAATTTGTTTGATAGATATAGGATAATCGGAACTTGCATGTGAACGGAGTTGTCAATTGATGCAACAGAATAGTTTGGATGACAAACTTGCATGTGAACGGAGTTGTCAATTGATGTAACAGAATAGTTTGGATGGCAATTTTTTTTTTGTTAGAATTTGATAAAATAAAATTCAAAAAATTAAGTAATTGGAGTGTTTGAATTGTACTTTTGATGATGGAAATGGATTCAGCACCATCAAAAACCTTTAATCTAGATTTTCAAAAATCTTTACTTAAATTTTTCATAATTTTACCTGAATTTCTAAATTATTATGTGAGTTTAATATCATGTTAATTATGCGACAAATTTAATCTAACAACTTGCCTAAAATAACTTGACTTTTTCTAAAATATGATTTAACTCGAACTCACCCCAGTGAGTAAGTCATACTCCAAATTTAGCCAACTCTGACATGCTGGAGTAATTACAATTCGAGTAGTCTTTAGTGCGACTTTTTGAAGGCTTTTACAATGGCTTTTTCCGGTGTAATTTCTCTAAAATCTGGCAGGAATTTATTGAAAAGAGAAATTTGATTGCTAACCTTGCACAATCGAAGTGCCCTAGGGTTTTCGAGGGTGCTGAATCCATATATAAATTCAAAAAATCAATTTAAATAACAAAAACCAAGATTTTAGCTCAAAAATTTTCACTGGATTCCGGCACTTGAAACTTCAAAAAGTCCCACTAAAGACAACTCCCAATTTCCAACTGATTTCACGTGACGTCAAAACCTGTAGCAAATTTATCATGCATTACGGTGATACTAAATCCTTAAAGTCCGGGAAGAATCGATTATGTGCATAGTGTAGTGAGATGAATCTGAAGCAAAGTCCCGTGAAGCAAGCCAACCATATCTGTAGGTCCTGTTCTGTATTTTGGAAGGATTTAGAATTTGGAAATCGCCATTAGCTGGCTCAATTCACTCTATTTTTGGTAGTTATTCATAATGATTTTACTTTCTCTAGAATTATGACAAGAGGAGTGGAGTTGGTCTCATTGCTGATATGGTAGTTTTGAACAACCGTGATTTTTGGCTATCTATTTTTTTAACAGTGATTGTCGGGCGTTTTCTTGGTAAAGTACTCTCACTCACATGGTAACGCTCTTTGATGGCCAATAAAGATGAGTAGACCCCAACATTAATGGCCAACTCCTACATAGTTTAATCTTTTAACAATTCCCAATTTCTTTTATAAAAAGGGGCAAAGTGTTCATGCAGATTCGTGCACACGAGGTGAGTTGAGGACAAGTTTGGCCATCGTTATGTGTAGTCGA
Organism: Pinus albicaulis; assembly: GCA_034641835.2. NCBI lineage: Eukaryota > Viridiplantae > Streptophyta > Pinopsida > Pinales > Pinaceae > Pinus > Pinus albicaulis. Next base: position 1,118,906,094 of record CM076580.1, read on the forward strand.
ATGGCATTAGTTATAATTTATAGGAATTAGCGTAGCAGGTTGTTATGTATGATTTACCATATTTTCTTCTGCAACTAGTATACTCCATGTCATAAGCTCAATAGAGTCTTCTCTGGCTCAATATGTTGTTAGCAGAATCGATTCAGCAGAGATCCTGTATAGCAGCCAATTAGTTATATTTCCATTATTGTAATCTGCAGATTGCAACATTGTTGGCCCGCTTCTGTAACCAAAATGTCTGCGTATGGGTATCGATGTGTACTGTTATTGCTTAGTTTCTTGGGAATGTTTTGCGCTCCTTCTTCAGCAGGCAAGTCATTCGAGATTTTCGAAAATTTGACAGTGGCTGTCCTTGGTCAGCCTGCGGTTGTATCTCGTTCTAAAGATACACAACAATCTGCAACGAAATATGTGGAGGAACCCGAACGGGTAGTTGAAGCGGTTCAAAGGTAATTGGTATCCGTCATGCAATACATAATTCAGTTAATATGGTACTTGACATAGATGTCGAACTTTGTCATCTTCATGAAAGAGTAGATTAGATATCGTCCATAACTATGGTTTTATAGAAATTTTCAGTGTTGAAAGGCCCAGCTTTCTGCAATGCTATTCTATTCACCAGGGCTGAACTTTATGCTAAGATAGAACTATTTTAACCACAGAGGGATGATATGTGGAAGTGTGCTTACTATAATTTTGAAGATTAGGTCTGTTGTGTGCTTGTTTTTATTCTATATAAGTGGATTGCGGAGCATTATCTTGTTTTGTTTTAGAGAATTAATAATTGATTTAGTGTTTTTTCATCTAGTTTATTAGAGATTGTTTTATTCTCATTTAGATAAATCTAAAAAGTCTTAACAATTAATCTTAGTGTATGATGCTTAATATTTACCAATCAACTAACCTCACTGGAAGCAAAACAGATAATCTCCACTTGGGTTCTAGAGGTTTTTGAATATATTTCAGTCATGGCCGTACAGTAGCTTGCTTGTCTGACGCAATATATAATGTGCGTTTAGGGATTTCAAGGTGTTATGGGCTTGCGCTTAATTAATGGAATATATGGCAGGAGCAATAACAGTTAATTGATGGAATGTATCGCAGGAGCATTAACGATTCGAGGAGGGAGCTAACTTATTTGTCTTGCGGAACGGGGAACCCCGTCGACGACTGCTGGCGCTGCGATCCAAATTGGGAAAGCGATCGCAAGAGACTCGCAGACTGCGCCATTGGGTTTGGCAGGAATGCCATTGGAGGGAGGAATGGGAGGATTTATGTTGTCACAGATCCCAATGACTACGATGCAGTCAATCCCCGCCCGGGTACCCTGCGCCACGCTGTTATTCAAACTGAGCCTCTGTGGATCATTTTTCAGCGAGACATGGTCATCCAGCTTAAAGAAGAACTTATCATGAACAGTTACAAGACAATCGACGGGAGAGGTGTAAATGTCCACATTGCCAACGGTGCCTGTATTACCGTACAGTACGTACACCACATTATCATTCACGGGATTCACATCCATGACTGCAAGTCTGCAGGAAATGCCATGGTGAGGGATTCCCCAACACATTACGGGTGGAGAACGATCAGCGATGGAGATGGAGTATCCATCTTTGGGGGAAGCAATATCTGGGTAGACCATTGCTCCTTGTCAAACTGTGCAGATGGACTCATCGATGCAGTCGAGGGGTCGACTGCAATAACAATCTCAAACAACTTTATGACGCACCATGATAAGGTTTGAATCTCAATTCTAGCTTTGTAACATTAAAGGTTCAAAATTTCGTATTCATGGTCATCCCATTCATAACATATATAAATTGTCGCAGGTCATGCTCCTCGGCCACAGCGACGGTTATATGCAGGACATTAACATGCAAGTAACGGTTGCCTTCAACCATTTCGGGGAAGGGCTCGTGCAACGCATGCCCAGGTATCTGAGCCGATCTGACTTCAGAATTTTCGATTTGTGTTTTATGTGTTAACAATCCAGCAAACCTTAGAGGTCAAAGTTTCTCTGTAAAACAATTTTAATGCTGAAACGCAGATGCCGACATGGGTACTTCCATGTGGTGAACAATGATTACACACACTGGGAAATGTACGCAATCGGTGGAAGTGCGAACCCAACAATCAACAGCCAAGGCAATCGATTCCTCGCACCTGTCAATCGCTTCTTCAAGGAGGTAAGCGTTGCTACAATTCTGCTCAATCTATAAGTGTCGAAATTAACAGGGTGAGTAGATGGAATTGATGAATCTGAATGAACGGACAGGTGACAAAGCACGAGGACGCACCGGAAGGCGATTGGAAGCATTGGAATTGGAGGTCAGACGGAGACCTATTGTTGAACGGAGCGTTCTTTATTCAATCGGGCGCCGCCGCATCGTCGAGTTATGCGAAGGCTTCGAGTCTCGCAGCAAAACCATCGTCTCTGGTTGGCTCCCTCACAGGGAACGCTGGTGTTCTTGCATGCCGAAAAGGCACCCGCTGTTAATGGCAACAACAGTGCGACGCACACAGCCACTCTCAATCTCCCTGTCTGTCCCTGCAATTAGCTTTTCTCTCTCTCGGTAGCAACTTTTCTTTCTGTATCGTATATGTACTGAGCACTCTTTCATGTGAGAGCATGTTAAATGATTTGATGAAGCTTTTCCACTTTTCAAACTTTGACCTGCACGAATATTACTGCTCCCGTCTTTTATATATGGGAGTTAATGCACAGGCGTAGTTGTGTTCTAGCCCGCCGATTGCATAAATAATGTGTATGTACAGTCATTTATATAAGTTTTCCATTCTATTTCCAAGTATTTTGATACTACTCCCTCACTGTTTATTTCTTTCTTTCTGTTTATTTTTTTCTTCCTTGTGGTAAGAAAAAGAAAAAAGAAAAAAAAAAGTCTATTAGTGGGATAATTATTATGGATTATTATAATTCAGTTGTCAAACAGTAATGGGACAGTTATTATTAGCTGCTATTAATGAATAGAAGTTGACTCATCATTGTTATTTAAGGAAAATCAAGGCACTTGGATTTATCAAAATTTTGGGTTGTTTTTATAATAAGAAAATCTATTATAGTTCAATTTTCAAATCAGCAATGGAGACAGTTATCACTGCCTATCATAACTCAGTTATCAAACCAGTAGCGGGGACAGCTATCACTATCTGCTATTAGTAAATACAGACTAACTCATCATTGTTATTCAAAGAAAACCAAGTCACTTGGATTTACCAACTAATAATCCCAAAAAAATAAACTGACTCATCATTGTTATTGAAAGAAAACCAAATCATTTGGATTTACCAACTAGTAATCCCAAAAAAATAGACCTCTACTCCTACTAAATATTTGTTTCCTCTACCAAAATAAACTCTTAACCCAACATACTTCAGACCTAAGATTCAATTTCAAAAAAAAATGATAATTATAATATTCAAAATATATAGATATATATTAAATTACTTGATATACACACTATTTTGACAATTTACACTAACATAATTTGCTGGCAAATAAGTAGTTTAATTTTTTTTTAACTCATCAATATTAAATTACTTGATATACGCAACATTTTGACAATTTACACTTACATAATTTGCTGGCAAATAAGTAGTTTAATTTTTTTTTAAATCAAATGGGTTCAAAATTTAATGGGAATTTTAAGTTTCCTATAAATCTATCTATACCTTCAAAAACCAAAGCAAACACAACTAACTAAATATTGTTTACCCACCTTCCCAAAATAAACTTAAAAGAACTAAACGCCGTCTTTCATAAAACATAGATTCATAAAACTTTTCTCACCATTGGTTAGACCAAACCATAAATACTAAACACTTATTTAAGAATATAAGAATACAATATATGACATATTTCACAGTAATTTAAATAGCAGAACACAATGTTAAATCATTCGTTTTATATTATATATTATATCTGAAGAACCCAAAATGGAACACACATGAATTTTGTGAAAACAATCAGAATGATGGTAATTTAGATGAATATTTTTCTGATAATTTATTTTAAATTTTATTGAGATAACCTGGATATTGTTAAAACTTGTTGGACGCATCTTCACGTAGCAAATTCGCAACCAAGCTCATTTAATTCTGCACTTATTCCTGAAATTTGTTAAAATACCAATTATTCATGAAAGAGTAATGGATTAAATCTACTGAATCAGAGAACTTTTTATCCAAACGAGATAAGGAAAATCTCATTCGAGATCATTTTTCCTTACGACAGAGACCCATTTTTAGGGTTTATACTATCGCATTGTTCGACGAATGCAAATATTGGAGGATTTCCATTTTTAGGGTTTCTATTGTTCGGAGAATGCAAATATTGGAGGATTTATTTATTTATTTTGTTGAGCCCTTTTAAAATATATAATAATGAGAGTTCAAAGTTGCTTCAAATTGAATATTTAAGATTGAAAAGACAATGAAATGGAGAATAATTTGTAATAAGGTTGGTGTTCAGAAACTTTACTATCTTCCCAAAAAAATACATTATTTAAAGAAATAACTATAAAATCATAAGTAATTTATTTACTTATTAAATTTTTTTAAATAAAAATAATTTAAATTAATTTATTAAAATAGTTTAATTTTTAAAAATTTAAATGGTTAATAAATATATTATTATTTTGAATATGTAAAATATAAAAAAAAAATTATATTTATTTATTAATAATAACTAATTTTTTTATTAATAATAAGGATGTGTAATTATTATTTTTATTTATAGAAAAAGAAATTGATTTAATATAAAAATTTAGCCATTAAAATATTAAAATATACATATTTATCTATTTAAATTTAAAAGGTAAATAAAAAATAAAAATACCAGAAAAAAACAACTAGATTAAAACCCTCTAAACCTTTATCATTAAATACATTTTAAACAAATTATTCTCATTAAAAAAAGAAGAAGCACCGATTAAAGCCCTTTTCAAAGCTACTATAGTTTTTTAGTTTTTTCATTAAGATAAAATTTTAGTTTTTTCATTAAGATAAAATGCAATGGTACGTTAAACACGCATTCCCTTTCTCAATAAGTTCAATACAACGACATGTTGAAAGATTATGCTCAATTCAAAGCGTTATGTACCATTATTGTAAGTTGCGACCTGTTAAAAGATTATTCTCAATTGAAAGCGTTATGTACAATTATTGTAAGTTGCTTTTTAAGTTTCAAATTAATAAAGTCTGCTTTATTCTTTTTCAATAAGATTCAAATTACCCTATGATCAAAAATCGGATGAAAAATTCAAATTTTTCGTTAGGAAAAATTAAATAATAAATATTTTGAAAATTTAAATATATATGTTTATTTTTATAATAATATTTAAATTAGTAGTTGTTTTTAAAGGTGTAAAGATATATCTAAAGTAGTTCATCTCGTGAAGATTTGGGAAGATTTGTCTTTCATTGTTGTGCTTGAAGTAACAATTTTGTCTTGTCGTTATGCATACAACATCCTGAATGAATTATCACCAAAATATATCAATTGGGCGCGTCCCAAATTTAAAGATTGAGAGTGCAGCACACCAAAAATCTGCTAATGTAAATTTTAAGCACAACCATGTGGGACCTGCACATAATCCTGCTAATGCAAGATCAAAAGGCTAAAAGCCATGTGCTAATCATGTAAATATCGGAAATTGGCTAGAACAACATGTGATTGTGAAGGCATGAATACGTCTGTTTACAATTTTACAAAATAAACAATCCAATAAATAAAAACATAAAATGTAACCACATAAAATATTTACACATAAAATGGTATTGGAATAAGAAAGCTTATCATTTTCTAATTTTCTAATTTATTGTTAAATAATTTTATCAAATCAAACTGCAGGACAACAAAAACTCTTGAAATTTAAAATTTTAAAATGCACCAATTTTTTGTCAAATTTTAAATTTTAAAATAATATATTATATAAAATTTGTATAAAACAAATTACAAAACTTAAATTTTATATATATATATATATATATATAATGCCAACTTGCAACCTTGATGATAATAATATAGTGATAAAGATTATATAATAATTTCAAGTGTGACTGAGTCTAAAATCGATTGCTCTTGCAATGTACAATCTCGTTTTAATTTAATATTATTTCATCATGTGACCCGAAATTAATAAAATACAAAAAACATTCATTTTGAAATAAAGAATTGCATATGAAACAATTTAGTGATCATGAGAGGGTTAGAAATATTAAATAATAGATGATATTAATGGAAATATTTACACATAAAAGGTAAGAAAATACAAAAGAAAATGGAAAATTATAATGCAATAAGAAAATTTACCATTTTTAATTTCAGTTTTGTTTTAAAAAAAGCTTAGAAAATAAGAAAGGAAAAGTAAATAAAATAGAAAAGAAAATGAAAAATCATAATGGAATAAGAAATTTTACCATTTTCTAATTTCATTTTTGCTTCCAAATAATTAAAAAGCTTAGAAAATGGGAAAGGGAAAGTAAAAAAATAGAAAAGAAAATGAAAAATGGTATTGGAATAAGAAAGTTTTCCATTTTCTAATTTCATTTTTCTTTTCAAAGACTTGAAAAGCTTAGAAAATGGGAAAGAGAAAGTAAGAAAATACAAAAAAAAGATGGAAAATCATAATGGAATAAGAAAGTTTACCATGTTCTAATTTAATTTTTGCTTTCAAAGGCCTAAAAAGTTTTTTAAATGGAAAAGGAAAGAATTTGTCTGTGTAAATATGTAATACATTGCTAATTTTAAAAGGAGTGACTATTTTTGGGATTATATATATATATTAAATATTTATTATATAGATATAACGATGGACAATGTGACACCTGTTTACTTGAATTAATGGCAGAAAATAAAAAGAAAGACTATGGTGAGCAGTGAAATGATTCAAAAATAAACCTGTTAGATGTAATAATTTTAATAATTATAAATAATATAAAAAATTAAAATACAACTTTAAAAAAAATCATACTAATTTCTTCTCTCCAAAATTTACATATTTAAATCTATTGCTTTCCTAATTTCAAAATGTACATAATTTTTTTTCTTAATAGATAATGCATCAATGTTCAAAACTTCTTTATCTAAATTTCTCTAGAATAAAAACATATTTAATCATTTTTTTAAAAATATATTTACTATAATATATTTAATTTTTTTTAAACATATTTGTTATAATATATTTAACTTTTTCCTTAAAAACATGCTATTATGGTATATTTAACTCTTTCCCTAAAACGTACTTAAAAATCAATGTTCAAAAGTTATTCATCTAAATCTCTCTGAAATAGAAATTTGTCAAATTTTCGAGCTTTCTCACTTTTCAGGATCCATATTCAAATTCTTTGTTTCACTGTAAAAACCAAATTAATAATTGCCCTTCCAACTCCTTTCACTCTAAGCCCTTGCATGCAATCCTTGCTATTTTCTGTTCTGATCGACATTACTCAATATTTTTGTAGTGAACATGATTACTCAATATTCTATGAAAGTCCTTGAGGTTAAACTATCAATGGCTTGATTCATTTATTATATTGTGAATCAAATCGAGTTTTAATTATTATTATTATTATTTTTTTTTTTTAAATTTAAGTGAATTTAATAACAATAGTTTAATTTAAAAGATTAATCAAAATGAAGTATTATGTGTGAATAGGTTTAATATTCAAATCCCAGTGTAAAAAGTTCACATTATATTCCTTTAAATATAAAGATAATTTTTTTAAAAGTAAGAATCAAATTAGCAAAATCTAATTGATTCAAATAATAACTATTTTGAATCAAATAATTCAAATAGTTATAGAAATTTTTTAAACTATATTGGAATATGTTAATTATTTTAAATTATTATATAACTTTTAGCTATAGTAGTTTATGGGATTTTGACCGCTTTCAGTCTCCAAAGGGGTCTTGCTTTTGCAACAAATTCATAAAGACAACAATTCAAATATTAGTCCAACCCCTTTCTGACATGATAACTGTCGGTCGAAATGTTCACTTGCTGGTTTTACAGTTACTTCACAAAATCACTAGCGATTTTCCCTTCCCTTTCAACGTAAGGGAGCAATTTTCCTTGCTAGCTTAGTCTTTGGGTTAACGTCGTATTTTGTCGTTTGCTTTAAATTTACCACCGCATCGCCTCCTTCCTCTTCTAACTGTTCTGCCCTGCGTTAGCTGATATCGTGCTCTCCTTTCTTTTCCTTTTGTTTATGTAATTATTGTCTTCTTCCCTTCTCTGCCCTTACTTTATAAACCAAACCAGATACTCGTTGTTTCCTTCCGGCTCTTGCTATTGGCACTTTTGCTGAACCTGTTTTGCCCAGCGACTCCGTCACAGTAAAATTATTGCGCTGGCATAGCTGAGAGACAGTTGCTTGAACCTACCTACTATTTAGCGCCATCAAATGTAATTGAAGGTCAAGACAATCGTCCCTGTCGATCAAGTAACTTGCTGCACAGAATTCATGTGAAGAAGTGAATATAACTTGGTGCACAGAATTCATGTGAAGAAGTGAATAGAGGGACCCTTGGACGAATGGTAGTGGTCGAAGGGAGGACTGAGTGACGATACCGCCCAAGCTTCCAAACGGATTTCGGCCTCTGCTGTCACGTCAAACTTCCCTTTCCATGGCAGACACCCATTTAAGCTTTTACATCATATGATTTTTATTATTTATATAACTTTTACTTGTTCAATGCTCACTCAACTGACTCTTTAACTCACTTACCAAATTCATCTATCACACAACTTTTCATGTGAGAGTAATTATCTTATTTTAACAAGTTCGATCTAGAAATAGATATGCAAGCAGAGTCAATTATGCAACTATGATTGTAGGAGGCGAAATGGATGATCCCTGGTGAGCCCGACATACCTCTTTTGGATAACATGTCCACAATGGTATTTTGCTCCCGGTATATATGATAGAAGGAGATACACTAGAAGGATTGTTGAATGGATCGAATTCTCTTCATCCAATGAGCTAGTAGTGGGGGTTGGAAGTTATTGGATCCATTGATCCATTCAATGTAGACTTTGGAATCTCCAATACCTGTAGGTCTGTGATATTGAGCCGTTTCGCCAAGAAGAGAAGTCCCCAAAGGCCTATGATTTCCGCTCTCCCACCAAAAATGATGATATTGGCCTAGATCTTTAACAATGAGGACATCGCATCCATAGTTGTCATTGTTACTAGTGACATAAAAAAATCAATCTTGTCGGTGTCTTTTTCCACATATCCTTATATTGAATAGGTCTAGTCTTTGAGAGGCAATTCTTTGTTCCAATCTATGTGAAAAAAACCACAATGGCAATGACAGTGTAGCTGATATCTATTTATTTGTGCTCAAAAGATCTTTTTATTCCTGTAATTCCAAATTCCCCAAATGATAAAGAATGACAAGGGGCATAATTCCATGTGTGTGTTGAACCATCGTTCAAATCAGGTTTCCAAATTCAGTTGCATCCAATTCCCGGTGATATGGTATATGTGTAGGATGAAGAGCCAAATTTTTGTGGCAACAAGGCAATTAATAAGAATGTGGTTCACTTCCTCAGAAAATTGCATGCAAAGGGGACAAATGCTCAGTCCAATGAATCCCTTACGGGAGAGATTCCCCATGTAATAATTTTGTCATGGATGGCCAACCATCTGAAGCACTTAAGTTTCAAAGGAAAGTCCCATTTCTAGATCTGGTGAAGCCAGTGTGGAGCAGCTTCTGTGAAGGGTGAGTTTGAGATGAATTTATAGATGGGAGTTGTTTAACTAGACGGAGGAATTGCCCGGACAACCAAAATTGATCGGAATCAGGGCCAATTTTTTTTAATAAATCTTACAGTAATAATGTTTGAATCATGATTTTGATGGTGGAAATAGATTCAACACCATCAAAAACCTCTAGGGCACCCAAAATATCAAAGTTTGATACTTATAACATGGATTTACAAAAATCCCTACCAGATTTTGTTAAAATCTTGCCGGAATTTCCATGATTTTCAGGGCAAAAAAGTAGTCTAGTTAGACTACATCTTATAGATGTCACATACCGAAGTATTGTTGTGTGTAATCTTCCCATTCCAGGAGAGACGATTTACCTCTTCTGTGAGTACAATCCCTGCTTCCTCAATCTGTTTGATATAATGGTCCCATTCGGAAGCCAGTGGACTAGAAAGTTCAATTTCAGCAGCCTGAATCCAAGACTGGATAAAAGGATTTTGATTCCAAATGGAAACAATATGAGAGATTGAAGTCATACCTTTGTTGTGCAAGTGTTTTATGAGAGGAACCAAAATTTTATAGTTTCCTTACATACCTTTTATAATGTCTAATCCCACGCCAATCAAGTGCTCGTTGCCCACTTCTCAGCATAATCCAGCAAATATCTAGTGTCTGTTTTGCATCATGGTGCGCCATATAACATAGGAAGAGTATGATTGTTTGGCACCGACACTTATCCAATATTCTAGTACTTTGTAGTCCATGTATTTTCCCCGAATGATTTGTGGCCACATTCCAAAACCAGTAAGACCATGCCTTAAGCTCTTACATATTAATGCCCTATTGAAGGAAAGAGTGTTGAGGATTCCCCATCCCCCACAGTCATAGGGTTTGGCCAGTTTGGCCAGTCTTACCAAATGAATAATTTTCAGTGAATCAGATTTGGACCATAAAAATCTAGCTATGATGGAATCAATTTTTCTGATGATGGCCTTAGGCAGAATATATAGGTGCATCCAATAGACAAAGATGGATTCCAAGATAGACTTGATCAATGTGAGCCTGCCTCCCATTGTTAGCCATCTATGGGCCCAACAATTAACCTTGTGTTCTATCTTGTGAATGATCCAACCCAAATTAGAGTTCGAATATGAATTCGATTTGAAATTGAATGTAGAAATTATATACAAGATGCATGTATATATCCAGATTCTCCTGATCTAACAATATTTATCTTCTTGCTAAATACAGAATCCTTCCACTATTAATCTTTTGCAGAAATTTAAACTCAATTGCAAACACATGAAGCAATAAAAAACAATCGCACATAACATAGTGGTTTAACGGGAAAGCCCGAAGCTGAAAACCCCAACTATCATATATTATGTATCATGGAGATCATGTAACAATCTCATACAAAGCTTATTACATCAAGCTCTCAGTACAATCAACAATCATTACACGTTGTCATGCAGAAATTTGCATCTCCATGCACCAATTTCTTACCTCCTGACAGCCTGCCTCCACTGTGCAATCTCTACTAAAGAAGACCCCTGAATGAATTCGAATCTACCTTTCTTGCACTGCGCAATCCTCATTGGCAACTCCAATGTGTGTGTGGTGCAATCAATGCATCACTATAGTCACAACGGATAGTCCATCTTGCCCTTTCACCTACCTCTCCACTGGGTCTCCACTAGAACTGACATGCACTGTAGTTAATCGTTGTATTTGTTCGCTAATTAATGTTATTATTTGTAAATTAATTAACTAATTAATTCAATCCACTCTCACTAGTGTATCATTCAGTTAGACTAGATACAACTAGCTCAATTGAGTTTAACTCCATTAACCGAGTTAAACTGAATAACAACTCCATGAACTACTCTTCCAACTCTGTCATAACTTTGCCACTTCAGTTCTAACTGAGTCCTCCATGCATGAACCACCAGTAAACCCTAGGAATTGTGTAATTCCTTCAGCCCACTGATTTGAAAAATCTGTATACTGAAATTAAGTGCTCCAAGAGAATAAGTTGATGTTTAGAGTCTGATTATTATTAAGAGCTAATAATAATCGACACTTCTATTTTTAGATCGATGATCTATAAATAGACTTCGCCCAATATTCTAAAAATAGAATTTCATCTATTTTTCCAACTTGACTAACCATCCAAAAATAGCATCCTGCAACTTCTGAAATATGATCACCATGTCTAAAAATAGACATAGTCTAAAAATAGACTTACACCTAAAAATAGCCTGCGGGTCCACTTAGTGAAGGTGACTAATTTTCACTAAGCTCATCATCTTTTTGAATCTCAACACTCCCTCTCAACAAGATAGGGATTATCCTTCACCTCGATCCTGCCTCTATGGTATTCGAATTTGCTCCTGGTGAGAGCCTTCGTCAAAATGTCTGCATCCTGATCTTCCGTAGGAATGTACTGAAGCAACATGATCTTCCACTGCACACAATCTCTGATATGATGATACCAGATATCAATATGTTTAGATCTATCATGAAACACAAGATTAATTGAGAGTTTAATGCAACTCTGATTATCACAATGTATCACTGTAGGATCTAAATGTGAACCGAAAAACCCAACCAGGATCTTCCTCATCCATATAGCCTCACATGCAGCTTGACTTGCTACCATGTATTCTGCTTCTACTGAACTGAGTGCCACGGATCTTTGTTTCTTGCTGTACCAAGAAACTCCTGTAGATCTGATACTGAAAATCCCTCCTGATGTGCTCTTTCTGTCTGTTGGGCTGCCTGTTCAATCTACATCTGTGAAGCCATGCAACTTCACCTCATCCGTGTGTCTGTACCATAAGCCATACTCAGATGTGCCCCCGAGATATCTCAAAAAATGTTTTCCTGCCTTCCAAAAGAGCTTGGTAGGCTTAACCATCGCTTGTGAAAGATGGTTCACCGCATAGCATATGTCAGGTCTTGTATTAACTAAATACATGAGCGAACCCACCAACTGTCGATAAACAATGGCATCCAATACCTCTACCGATGTAGCATCCTCTTTCTTCCAATTTCCTGGAAGAGGAGTATCAATAGGCTTGCAGCCTTGCATGTGAAAATTCTCTAGTATCTCCCGAGCATACTTGCCTTGAGACATAAACAGTTCACCTTCCCACTGCCATATATCCAATCCAAGGAAATAATGAAGAGGCCCAAATCCTTCATCTCAAACTCCTTTGCAAGATCTGCCTTGCATGAGTGTATCAACTGCTCATCACCCATTAGTATTAAATCATCAACATAAAGAACAATGATTAAAAGCTTACCCTCCACCACAATTTGGTACAGGTTTGCATCTACCTCACTCTTGTTGAATCCAAGTCTAGTGAAATAACTGTCGATCCGTGTGTACCAAGCACGTGGTGCTTGCTTCAGCCCATACAATGCTCTTTTGAGTCTGCACACATGCGACTCGCTGCTAAAGATCTCAAATCCTTCGGACTGCTCAATGTACACCTCTTCCTCAATGATCCCATTAAGGAACGTAGTCTTCACATCCATCTGATGAATGTGCCAACCCATATGCGCTGAGAGAGCAAGGATGGTCCTTATGGAATAATACCACGTGACAGGTGCAAAGGTTTCTTCATAATCAATCCCCTCGATCTGTGAGAAGCCCTGGGCAATAAATATTGCCTTATAATTCTTGACGCTCCCATTAGTAGCTTGCTTTACCTTGTAGATCCATCTTGATCCTACAACTAATTTTCCCACCGGCCTTGGAACAATCTTCCAAGCACTGTTTCTGACAATGGAGTCATACTCCTCCACCATGGCATCTACCCATGTGGGCTCCTACACTGATTCTTCAAAAGAAGATGGCTCTGTCACGATACACTCGCTCATAAGATCCATGTATCCAGTAAATCGGTCAGGTGACTATCTCTGTCTACTAAGTGATGTAGGGACTCCTACATTCTGTGCCGCATCAAGCTTCAGTCTCTCAGCTTCTGTGGTACGCTTTCTGCCTTGTCTGATGTTTGGTTCTGCATGAGTGGACTCCTCCATTCCATAAATCTCCTCCTGTGGTTGATCCACATCTGAAGGCTCATCTTTGGGAACAAGAAGTTCCTCCTCTGCATGCAAGTGTAGCTCCCTCTCAAGAAAAAAATTCATGGCTTTCACCTCATTGAATTTTATATCCCGTCGCACCACAGTCATTTGAATGTTTGGGAAATACACACGATAATTACGGGTGTTTTTGCGTACCCCACAAATATCCCAACTTCTACAGTCGGCTCCAACTTCTTCCTGGCGTCCTTTGTCACATGAATGTAAATAGATGAGCCAAAAATCTTCAAATGAGAAATATCAGGCTTCTTACCAGTAAAAGCTTCTTCAGGTGTACTCATGCCAAGTACTCTATGAGGACAATGGTTTTGCACATAAACCGCAGTGTTGCATGCTTCTAGCCATAAGTGCATCGGTAGGCCCTGGTCATGCAACATAGCTCGTGCAACACCCATGATCGTTCTGTTCTTCCTCTCCGTGACCCCATTCTGCTGTAGGTTATGAGGCGCTATGAGTTCTCTTAGAATTCCTTCTTTGCTATAGAAGTCTTTGAATTTTCCCAAGATATATTCACCACCATTATCGCTCTATAGAGCTTTCACTTACTTCCCCGACTCCTTCTCCACTAATGCTTTAAACTCATAGAACTTTGAGAATGTTTCACTCTTCTTCTATATGAAGAAGATCCATCATCTACGAGAATAGTCATCAACAAAAATAACATAATACATGTGTTTTGCTGTTGAAGCAATTGAGAAAGGTCCACAGATGTCTGCGTGAATTCTCTCCAGGACCACCGAAGCATGGTTCTCCTTCTCATGAAAGGTGGCCTTCACAAACTTACCCATAGTACATCCCTTGCAATGATATGAATACGCAAGATTACCCTTGGGAAGTCTAGTATAAATCTGCTGCAAAATATTCAAAGCGCCATGGTGAAGATGGCCCAATCTCCTGTGCCATAATTCACCCTCATTCCGGCTCACCACTTCTTCTTCTTTTCTCATCATTACAGCACAGCCATCTACCTCTAGCTTGTAGAGATTCTTAACTCGAATCCCTATCCTCTTGGTTTGACCTGCTGTTTTATGTCGTAGGAAAGCTTTTCCATTGCTAAAAACATTGTCATAACCTTTGTCTTCAAACATTGTGACCGAGACCAAGTTCTTCTTCAGACCTGGAACATGCATAACATCTTTCAACAGAAATGGATTACTTGAATCCCTCTCAAAGGTAATGGTCCCAATGCTGGTCATACTATATCGACCATTTTCGCCCATCTCAATATGCATTTTAAGGTCCTTCTCCTCCAAGTCACTAAACAACTCCTTGTATCCCATCATATGGAAAGACGCACCACTATCAAGATACCACATTGATCCCATATAGCCTAAAACCAAGCATGCGATCAAAGAAAAATCAAGTTCAAATTGTGAGGCTAATGCCTCTCCAGCTGCAGCTCCAACAACCTTCTTCTTCTTCTTCTTCTGTCGGCAGTTAGTGGCGAAATGCCCATGTTTGTGATAGTGAAAACACTTCACCTTGGATAAATCTTGATTCTTGCCTTTAGCTTCAGATTTTGAAGGAAATTTCTTCCCCTTTCATTTCCTTTCTTTGGCAGCCAAAGTGAAATTCTCTTCATCTTCATTCTTTGATGAAGATCCATCCCTGGTACTTCACCTTATCTCCTCCTGCACAAGATCCCATCGAAGTCGCTCCCATCCCGGCAGTTTCTCCCGTCCATTGACAGATTCTTCGTAGCTATGCTAACTCTTTGGAAGCCCAAGGAGATCCAAGCTCACCAAGTATTCATAATCAACAGTAATCCCCACACTTTCCAGTTCATCCCTATAGTGGACAAACTTCGTGAGATATTTTAGAATATTGTCGCCCTTCTCCATTTTTATTTTTCTGAGCTTATCTTTCAGTGCCAACTTCCTCTGGTCGCTACTTCTTTGGAAAAAATATGTCAAAGCCTTCCACATTAAAAATGGAGTGGCTTTTTTGTGAAGGTTGGACACAATATGGTCCTTCACACCTTCCAACAAAATTCTTCTTGTCTTTGCTACCTTCTTTTTCCATGCGTCAAGTAATGCAGCATCGCTAGATCCCGACTTAGGAACATCACTATCGATGAACTCCTTCAGCCCATTATCTTCCAGCGCCGCCTCCATCCTGTACTTCTAGGCTATGTAATTCGAGTTTCCATCAAGGGCATACTCCAATCTCAACCCATTGAAAGACATTTCAATGTATACTCAACTGTCGCACCATGAATTTTCTGAAGAAAATTTGAATTGTCCACCAGCATAAACTCAACAATTCTTCACTATTGCAATCTTCAAGAATTAACACTACTCCGATACCATGTAGAAATTATATACAAGATGCATGTATATATCCAGATTCTCCTGATCTAACAATATTTATCTTCTTGCTAAATACAGAATCCTTCCAATGTTAATCTTTTGCGGAAATTTAAACTCAATTGCAAACACATGAAGCAATAAAAAACAATCGCACATAACATAGTTGTTTAACGGGAAAGCCTAAAGTTCAAAACCCTAACTATGATATATTATGTATCATGGAGATCATGTAACAGTCTCATACAAAGCTTAGTACATCAAGCTCTCAGTACAATCAACAATCATTACACACTGTCATGCAGAAATTTGCGTTTCCATGCATCAATTTCTTGCCACTTGACAGCCTGCGTCCACTGCGCAATCTCTGCTGAAGAAGACCCATGAATGAATTCAAATCTACCTTTCTTACACTGCGTAATCCTCATTGGAAACTCTAATGTGTGTGTGGTGCAATCAATGCATCACTATAGTCACAACGGATAGTCCATATTACCCTTTCACCAACCTCTCCACTGGATCTCCACTGGAACTGACATGCACTGTAGTTAACTGTTGTATTTGTTTAGTTGATTAATGAGTTACTATTTTTGAATTAATTAACTAATTAATTCACTCCACTCTCACTAGTGTATCATTAAGTTAGACTAGATACAACTAGCTCAACCGAGTTTAACTCCATTAACTGGGTGAAACTAAATAACAACTCCATGAATTACTCTTCCAACTCTGTCATAACTTTGTCACTTCAGTTCTAACTGAGTCCTCCATGCATGAACCACCAGTAAACCCTAGGAATTGCGTAATTCCTTCAACGCACTGATTTGACAAATTTGTATACTGAAATTAAGTGCTCCAAGAGAATAAATTGATATTTAGAGTCTGATTATTATTAAGAGCTAATAATAATTGACACTTCTATTTTTAGATCGACAATCTATAAATAGACTTTGCCCAATATTCTAAAAATAAAATTTCATCTATTTTTCCAACTTGACCAACCATCCACAAATAGCACCCTGCAACTTCTAAAATATGATCACCATGTCTAAAAATAGACATAGTCTAAAAATAGATTTACACCTAAAAATAGCCTGCGGGCCCACTTAGTGAAGGTGACTGATTTTCACTAAGCTCATCATCTTGTTGAATCTCAACATTGAATCCCAAACAAGTGAACGCCATATCTATGTGTTAGGCATAAACACCAAAACAGAAGTAGATCTTATATACCACATCCAAATCCTTCGAATCTATTATAAGATTAGTTTTTTTGGAATTCATATGAATGTCGGATGTCGATCCAAATGACTTGAGTATCCCATGAAAGTTTTTCCATTCTAAGAGTTTTTTAACACCTCCGAAGAGCAAGTCGTCAACAAACATGCAGTGTGAAACCTATACTTTCCGAGTTATTTTTATGCCATTAATCAGTCCCATGTTCCTGAAATTCACGATCTTCCTACTAAGGACTTCCATGACCAAAATGAATAGAATAGGGGATAGGGTGCAACATTGACGCAAACCTCTATATGATTTGAAAAAATGCATAGGAAATCCTTTGATAATGATAGTGAAATTTACAGATTTCACGCAAGCCATGATCCATTTTCCATTGAATTGAGAGATGCCAATTTTATATAGGATTAAACATAAAAATTCCAATCAATACTATCAAATGCTTTATGAAAATGAATTTTCATAAGGAATTTTTTTTTCTTTCTTACCTTGATAGTATGAAGGCATTCCAATGTTATATCGATCGCATCTTAGATGTGTCGCTCTTCAATGAAACCAAATTGTTTTGGAAATACATGATCAGTCAATAGTGCTCAAAGTTTGGTTGCTATGAGTGTTAGAATAGTTCTTTGCTAAGTCATGAGTCCATTTAAATTTTTTTTTTTTAGGATAGAACATTGTAAATTTCAAAAAAAAAATTGAACGTCACCAAAATTTCCAGTAGGGTTTTTTTTAGCCTTTTTAGACAGTCCATTTTAATTTTGTTTGTTTCTGATTTTATTTAATCCAATGCTACTGGAAATTTCATTAGCTTCCCCTATTTTTAAAAAAAAGAAAAGAAAAGCGCATCCACTTTGTGTCAAGCCACGTGTTCTTGTTTTAAAATATGTTTTAAATATTTTATCATGATTTAAGTCACATGATATGAAAGGTTTGCGGTGAGTAATGTTAAGTTTGAGTTATTGTTATACATGTAGCATATAGGTGTCAATCCGCAGTTAACACAGCCAATCATTGTTCTGTCCTGTCTGTCAGCTGAGTCAGTTTATTCATATGTAAAAGTACGTGATTTTCATTGGAAAAGATTGTGGATCCACAGTCTTAATGCAATGACCATTTGGTTTATCACGCATATACACTACCGGAAATTTAGGCCAATAATCAGCATACAGTGGAGGTGACTGCCAGTCACAGATCCACTCATCTTCAACCACCTATAGCATGCCATCTGAAGCTAAGCAGCCAACTAAAGATCATAATGACTATCACCTGGTGCATGCTACGGTCCAGGATACTTACCATGATGAAAATCTCTTGCATGGGAGGGTGAACCAATGTAGCTGTTTTAAACCACCAAGAAGGAAGGAAGGAAGACTATTAGTTTTGAGTTTAGTTGTTGGTGAATGAGATTTTCTAGTGAATAGCTTGAGAAGGGAGTCTTAGAATTCAGAAAATATCTCATAGAAGACACAACAACACCTATTATGTGATCTTTTCTAGCCTTGACACCTATCATATTTCAGCAGATAAGCTTATTAATGACTGAAGATGACTACAAGAGGAGGAAAGCTAAAATGAATTGAACCAAAAGGAGCTAACCTAGTGTATGTAGATTCAAATGTGAGAAGGTTGTTTGTCCAAGCAGGGTGGTATCCTCTATGTTCAAGACTGGGAAGCTCTCACTTAGGAGTAGCACGAGAGCTTTCACATTCTTTCAATGGACAAGAAGCAACCATTTATGGTCTTATATTATAGGTATCAAAAAATTCAATTTATGAGGCATTCAACCTTCCACAGGAAGGATAATAATTGTTTAAAGGCAAAGTCATCACTGGAGGAGACCTCAATAGTTTCCTTAAAGGTGGACACATAGATTGTAATTGAGCCACAGGAATTCCTAGCAGTTACCTAAAAAATGAATGGGTTGAAGCTGTTAAGATCATAAAAATTTACTTCACATGTGAGAGGAGGTATACTATGGTTTTTCTTTATCATATGAGATTTTTGTTTCATGTTGTAGATATGAAGACCCTCAACTTGACATTATTTTTGCTGAAGAGTCTGAAAAAGATTTAAGCCAGAATTAAAACACACACAACTGCTTCGGAATACAACTTATATCATCAAGCTCTCATTAAAGTGTTAGTTTAGGAAGAACTAAGGAAAATAAATCAATCATGGGACCATTTTCTGTTTTATAGGGCAGGCCAACCTTCACCTATACCAAATGTTCCAGCTCAACTATCTCCAGCTTCACAACAACACCCTTAGCCTACAAAAAGAACAAAGAGAAAGGCTAAGAAGGGTAATATCCATAAGGCCAAGAGAAGAAAATAAAAGGTTGCTTTGGTCAAGGTTGAGAGGAAGTTGGAGAAAGGAGAGAGCTCATCAATAAATAAACCTAAATCCATGAAAATGGTGCTTCCCATTTCTCCTTTTCCTAATGTTTATACCAGAGCTCGAAGAGGAAGATCTGCAACTAGAGAAAAATCTAAAGCAAATGTGCTACCAGAAATTTTGGAAGTAGACATTCAACAAAAAGTTCAAAAGGAATATCAACCCACAAAGTCTGATGAAGAGCTCCTAAAATATGCAGGGTATGAAATCAATAGAAAAAGAAGGAAAGAGGATACCAAACCTGTTGCTGGTACCAAAAAAAGACACACAAGAGACAACAACAAGTTCAGGATCAAGTCGAAAGGCCTACATAATCCATGTTTGTTGATGGAGGTCATTGATGTAGAAGGAAAATTTGAAGGAATACAGACTAATGACTCCAAGAAGAAATATAAAAACAAAACCCCTTCATATTAAAAAAAAAAACCCTAAAAAAGAAGAAAGATCCAAAAGGGTTCAAAGGTGATGCAACCATAAGGTCGCAATTAACCAAAATACCAACACATGCGAGGTTAGTGGAATTAACCCCACAATCAACCTTATTTAATTCTGAATTTCACCTTTTAAATAACAAATGCATGCGGAAGCTTCCAATCCTAACTAAATCTCAGGTTTTAATAATTTAAAATTTACCTTTAATCATTGCCTCCCTTCACCAAAACTTATATCATAATTGGCTTCACATTAAACAAACCTCATACCTGTGGGTTATGGCCCACATACTCCTTTATATATGCACACAATGGATCATAATATTTCATACATACATAATTTATGCAATCAACATCGCTTTCACTTTAAAACAGAATTCACGTAAACCCAAACCTCTTTACATATACACGGAACACTTTGCTGGAGGGTCCCACATATGATAGCCAATCAGAACTCTTATGCGATCGCTTGCCCACAATATTAACATTATGCCAATAATTATAAACCATAAAATCCTACGAAGTGCGCTATTGCATGATACTGACACGTCACATCGCATCTACCCATACTTATCTGCATCTCATCACAAACAAAATTCCTTATCTCGTGAAATATTTAACGCTAAAACTTAATTCCTACAATTTGTGAAGTTACGTATCATCGACATGTGGCCTCCCTCATCGCATCGCAAACTATCTTATTTACTTTGCGAAGTCCTTGACTTAACTTCTAAAATCGCCGATGTGCAACGTTGTGCTGCACTAACATGCATCCTCGTCCATAACTCTCCAACCTTGCCTTATTGTGTAATCTTGGCCATTTAATTTCTTGCCTTCATTTCTGCCCACACTTGATCTCAGCCATCAATTCTTAAATCTTTTATTCCACACTTTAATCCTATTCTTCCATTCATCTCTCTGTAAATTTCTAAGTGTTCTATGTCTTTGTTGCTTTCTCTTCTTTATGTCGCTCTGCTTCTCTGCAAAATAGCCTCTTCTATGCTACTCGTCTTTTTCTTGTTCGAAATACTTCAAATCGATCTCTCTTGAGTTTACCTTTGTTTGTTTAACACTATTTCAAACTTGAATGCATAACACTCTTTGCATTATTCCAGTTCTTCCAGAATTTGTGATTTTCCTTTTACTCGACCTGTACACGCATCTATTTATTCCCGACTGGAATCACACAGATTCTACCCAGCTGTAAGTCTTTTATCACTCAGAAAGACTTATACATTCAATTTGAATTTATTCATTATGGTTTATCACAAAGAAACAATAAATTCACAATTACGGATCACTCAGCACGTAAAAGGAATAGCACACACATTCACAATGAATTCAATTTCCACATTCATTAAACAAATGTACAGATACAAATAAAAATCGGTTTTACAATTTAACTTTGGCCTAATCTATCTTTACATGGCCCTTTCTCTTCATCTCTCTTTGTATATGCCCGTAGGATTACAAAATCAAATCTCTTATCTAAGAATATTAATTTTTTCACTGTTTTTTCTTTTAAGGCTTTACAATTATATACAAAAGGCTCTGTAACCGATTTTGGTTCATATCCATAGGTTACTTAAAAAAATCCTAAAAATCCTCTAAGTCCTCAATTAGTTCCTAAAATATCTTATTTATCCCTCGAGGATCTCAAATTTCAACTAAATCCTAAGGATCCTCTATAAATCCATAAAATCATGAACTACTTTCTAATCTAAGATTTACAATATTTCAGAATATCTAAATCCACACAAATCACTCATAATCACTCATCAATCACTTATCAATCACTTATCAATCACTCATGTTCTCCTACATTCGAGAAAATTTACAAATATGCCTCTTAATAATTAATTAAACCCTATTCTAAATGTCTCTTATAAATCACTCAAAATATTTAAAATTATATTAATTAAATACTTAGGAAAACCACTCTTTTGAAAAACACAAGACCCCCTAGTTTCTGCTAAATGTACAAAATTTTGGAACCATGATACTCCTGCATCAAAAGGAGGAAAATACCACTGTCAAAGAAGCAACCACCAGGACCACAAGATCAAAATCAATTGTTGAAAGTAGATCAAACTTGGACAAGCTTGCTGAAGCTGTAGCCCACATGGAACAAAGGTAAAAAGGTTTCCTAATAAAACATCTTTTTTCTTATCAAGTGTAAACTTGAATAGCAGATCAAGTTTCAAAGTGTATAATTCTTCATAGGTTTTTGGAGTGGTTACTGTGTATTTTTGAAAAAGAAACATAGCGCTACCAGAAATTATGGTAGCATTACAGGTTTTGCATAGTTACAGGTTTTACTGAAATTTATGGTAGCGCTTATTTTAAATGATTTTTGACATCTTTCAGCAAATTTTTCGAGCCAACTCAGGAAAAATAAGGACTCATAACGAAATGGATATAACAAGGGATGATGATAAGTGGTTATGAGGTTTTTGAATGTCATATTTAATGAAGACACATGGTTATTTAAGAACCAAAGATATGCGGAGACAAATCAACAGAAAAAGGGGCAACATGTCAGTATACTCAATAAATCATCCCAAATTCTCTTCTCTTCTTTCATCTACATCTGTCCTTTCAGTTAGATTTCATTGGAATATAACTTTAATTTCCTATGACACCTATGTAATGTTAGGAATAGTGGTTCCTTATTTTTAGAAGAGATGGAGTTTGTGCCTATGTTTCTATATACACCATTTGTAAATACCCTTTCCAGTTGGATGTTGGTCTACATGAAGAATTAATATAATAAAGACAACTCTTTTTTCACTTCATGCTAGAGGATTTTTTGATTCAAGGACTATCTAATGTATGGTGTGTTTCTATGTTTGTTTATTTCTTCTAATTTATGAGTTGCAACAGCTAGCAAGGTGTATTTAAGAAACTATTAGAGGATCTAATATTAAATTATATTCTTTTAGCTTCTTGCAAATCATATATATGTTGTAGAACATGTTAGTGAAGGCTTCATGAAATATTTGCGGAAGAATTGATGCATGTACTCTACTTTATGAATGTTGCTTATTTTACATAAAATAGAGTTTGTGTAAAGATCCACCATTATAGTTGTGTGACTGATTTAGGATAAAAATATTTCTTAGAGTAAGTACCAGCTATCCATCTCCTTTCATTTATTACAATCCCCTCCCTATAGTACCAATTTACCCATACAATTTATACTTGCAATAGCTTGCTAAATGCATGAAATTCTTAAAGAACAAAAAATCATTTCAAATTCTTTGAGAAGTCATCCCACCACTCAAAACCTTTAAATTTGAAATGAAATATGATGTGTAAGGCTTACTTCTTTCGCAGCCAAGGAATGACTCCTCAAGCTAACAACGAGTTTGGAGATAACTTTATAAATAATTTCACAATGATATTGGCTAGAAGTCTTGGATTTATATAGGATGCTTTGATTTTGGAATGAGTGCCATGAAGGTAGCATTCATAGCTCCAGTGATGTGGCTTGTGATCCTAGATTCCTCCACCATCGCTAATATGTCTTTAGACATGGTTTAGAAAAATTGCATGTACAACTCGACACCCCACCCGTCTGGTCGAGAAGTCTTGTCCTTGGCACATGCAAGAAGTATATGGTGAATTTCTTTTGTTGATGATGGCTGCCCCAATACTGAATTGTCACCTGCCTAAACCATAAAGGGTAATTTACTAATGAGATCCAACTGTTCACGAAAATATGAGTCTCTGGCAGAGAAAAAGTCTTTAAAATGTCGATATGATTCCTACTCTATTTCTGATTGTGTTGAGTGTGTGGAATTACCATCATCCTGAATGCTAAGAATAGTATTTTTAATCTCCAGTTCAATTCATGTTGTCTATATAAGGATATTTTTCTGACTTCTAGTTCCATGATATGTTGTTTGTAAGTTGTAGAATTGCGTAGTGGATCATTCATGTCAAATAGCTCTGTGAGGGATTCCTCTATGGATGTAAGAATCTGAAATTCTTACGATTTATTCCTCATAACCCATTCTCGAGCCCTCTTCTTTAATGAGATAATTTTTTAGTGGAAATTCACCATAGGGATATTTTGTGTTTGATGTTCAAGCCAGGTCTCCCTTACCAATTTAGAGAAATCTGCATATCAGCCAAGAGTGGTTGTATTTAAATGGGTAATAATTTCATCATGAATCCCTTATCCAAGAGAGGGTAATTGGCAGATGGTCTAAGGAAACAAATGGAATTGAAGATGAAGTGATTTCCTTTAGACCTAGTGCCAAATTGTCCTTAATCAAGAAGTGGTATAGACACTTAGAAACATATTCGTCCCATCCTACCATTCCTCCAGGTTGGAACTATCTTTTTAGGAAATATATCACTAAAAGATAGAGTGTAGAACAAAACAGTAAAGAAGGATGCTAGATTATCGTTCTGAGCCTTTATTCCACAATTTTCCTTACCATATTTGGTCAAATTGAGGTCATTGATCACAATCAGAGAGGAAATATCATGGATTCCAGTACTTGTAATATGTTTCTAGTAATTGTGTCTTCGAGAATAAGGTGCATACATATTAATAATGTGTAAGAGAGTAGAGTTTCCCTAAGAGAAACCAATGGGAAATATGTCTACAGAGTTAAAAAAAGCCGATAATTTGAGTCAGGATGGGTTCCAAGCCACCACCAAACCACCAGATAGACCACTTGAATTTTGGGCATAAAAATTCCATCCCAGACATAATTTGAGCATATATTAACATGTTTTCTCCTTGGAAATCATGGTTTCCTGTATCAAAATAAGGCTTGAGTGTAACCTTTGAAAAATACCTTTTAGGGAGATAGATTTAAAGGATGCCCCCAATCCTCTAATGTTATAGGAGAAGATGGTCATTGGTTAACCAATGTGACAAGAATGCCTGCTCTAAGGGCCCGATTTTTAGGGGGATAATTTTGGGATGGGTCCAAAAGAGGGATATCAAAATCCCTATGATGGGTAGCTTTAGATAGGATAGAAGAAAGTTTTTTAAACTTTAGGAGATTATTTTTGTTAGGATGGGAGGAATTGACAAAATAAGATGGGGGGGGGGGGAGGAGGATGGACCAGTTAAGGAATTTTAGCATCGTGAAAAGAAGGATTTTTTTAATGGAGAGAGGCGCCATCCTGATTGAGTCTAAGAAGGAAAGTGACTCCAATTCATGATAGAGGGAGGATGGGGAACCCGGTTATGCAGGGATGAAATGGGTTAGAGGTGAGTGAATGGAGGGTCTAGAGGGAGGATGGTTAGGGATGGAAAGAGGTTCCAAGGGGGGGAGATCTGTGGGATCATCAACAGGTGGTTTAGTTGGGATCTGGGAAGAAACAATAGGAAATGTGAAAGGTTGAGACAGGGGAATATTAGTATCTGAAGGCATTGAAGGAGTAAATCCGGGGGAGGGGAAATGTTTAGGTGGCGAAAAAAGAACAGGTAAAGATGGAGGAGTACATATGTTTGTCATTGTAATGCCAGAGGAAAGTTCATCCATAGGGTCTCTCGAATTTGTAGAAGCATATTGAATTATGTGTGAATGTCGACCTGACTTTATATGGTTTGGACATGTTGATCGAAGATGGCTTGTTGAGTGACATATTAGGCAACGATATCAGATGCCCTAGTAATTGATGCCTAATCTATGGGAGTAAATGTCCAACTAATATCCAAAAAAGATAGTAATTCACCTCTGAGGTCCAACTCGATCAAAATCTAGGAGATTTTCTTGTCCAATTCTCCTATAAATCCTTCATCCCATAATTAAAAGACTCCAATGGAGTTGGCAATGTATATAACCATAACACGAGTCTAAAGTTCCAATGGGAGTCCCAAAATATTATCCCAAAATATCTTTCATCAAGGGGTTTCTATTTCAGTGTCGAATCTTTCTTGTAAGGGTTGTAACATTAGAAATCCTTGGCCTCAAACTGAGGGAGAGAGACTATTTATTTTAGCATCCTCTCGGTTGAGAAAATTGTAGCAAACCCAACCATTATGAAGGATATTGATGTGCGACCTATATATGAGCTTCGACTTCCATTCAGTATTTATCTAGTATTCAATTTGGTCAACTTTAAGGTGAAAAAACAACCACCTACCAAGGAGTGCATGAAATTCATGCCTCTCAAGGTTCTCCCAAAATTATTTAGGCCTAAGGTTCACGGTCCCAAGTGAGTTAATAGCCTTTAGGGGCTGGCATTTTACTCCAAATTTATTACGGAAATGTGAGGTTAAATGGTTGGAGAACGAAAATCTGGGGGAAGGAAGCAGAGAGTCTACATAGTTAGGATGCAGAGTAGAGCATGCATGGTTCTCGGCATCAATGGTTAGGGCTACTAGGGTCTCAAATTTTTGAGAGGTAGACATATGCGTGTTTTACAGATGCAGTAAATGGCCAATGAATGAAACAAGTGAAGAATGACAGTTGTAGATCCGTCAGGAGATCAAAGTAGGTGGGAGGAAGTTCGGTAAAAAATTAAAGGAGGCATTGACAGGTCAAGACGAAAGTGGGCGAGGTTCATATGCTATGCCAAGTAGTAGGCGATGAATAAATACATGGGGACTCCTAAGGTAGAGGGGATTGGATGCTACCTAGACAAATAGGTTTCTAGGTAGTCAAAAGCAAAGAGTAATGTTCAAACAAATTTTGATGGCGCCAAAGTGTTAGTTCTGATATCAATCCCTATGGACTTGATTCTTGAAGAAAGTTCCAAAATTCAGTCATTCTTCTCTAGATTATATTCTCAAAATGCTGATATAGTAGTTGTTTTATTCCTACAGAAACGTTAATTAAAATTAACTAATAACTAGTTAAAAACTTCATGGTCCTCTGAACTGCTTGGTGATCTGTACACCTCCATCCCAACTGTGTAATCCTATGTTATCCCTATGAAACTTATTCAAATATTTATAGGAAAAAATATTGTTAATATTTCTCTGACTAATAACTTCATGCCCAGTTATGACTTTGACCTGTTCCTGTTCTAGAATTCTAATTTCTTTCCTGAAGTGTTCCTCCTCCTCCTTCTATTTTTGATAAAGTGAATATATTTTCAATGTATGCTATGTGTTCTGAGGTGCCTGAATTCACAATTAGTATTTTACCACCTCATTCTATATTCCCTCTCCCTTCCAATGTGTGGTTCTAGCTGTGGAAGTGTTGTTGTCCTAGTCATATTTGTCATGGAAGAGTTGCTTTCCTATCGATTCCTTTGCGTCTTTTACCTGCATCCACCTTATAGAGTAGTTACACCCCATACCACGGTCAAAGTCTTTGATCACTATGAGTTGTTTGAATCATTTTTTGTTCAACTAGATCCAGTCCCGTCTCTTATGTTTTATGCTTCCAAAAATTGTTTTTGTATTATAAATGCTAAAATAATTTTTGTCCCTACAACAAATGGAAATTAGTAAGTTCCTCATTTTATCTTCCTACTATGAGGAATTTTTATCATTTGTTCCACTGTCCACTGACTACTCCATCTCTGTCCATGGAACTTCCATACTCCCTCCATGGAGTTGACCGACTTGAGAGATTGCTGGAGTGTGAATTTTGTTGAGGAAGTTGAAGAGATATTTTATCATAAGAAACATTCGGAAAAAACTGGTGTGATTTTTCTTGTGGTGATGACTATGTTAAAAGTGAAACCTAAGGCTTATATCTAGTAGTTTCTCTCATTGGGACCTTACCACCATTGGAGGATAGAGAAATATATTAATGACTCTGCTTATGCGGGAGGTAATTATCAAAATAATTAGCTCAATATTTCAACTGTGGAGGCTTCTAAATTCAAATCCATGGCCACACTCTCGAAGAAATTGCTGGACAATGGAAAAATATTGAGCTATATAGTTGAAATGATCGAAAGGAAGCCGCCATAAATGGAGATTTTATATGTCTGTAAAATCACGTATTCTAAGAATTTTTCTCTCATGATGACCATAGATTCTATCTTTCTATTACTTCGTTTCTTGTTCAGTCCAATCCACCATGAACACGATTATCAAAACACAGACACCTAGTCCTAGTTAGGTGGCCATATAGTCATCATGCAAGTGGAGATTATTAAAACTCATGCATGCACTTGTGGAGTTCCCTTTTGTGATAATAATGAGGTTTTGCATGAATTAATACACTTTATTGCCTCACTGAAGTAAATTAAGTATATGTTATCTCAAATACCCATCCTAAATTACTACTAGAGAGAAAAGAATGAATGGGTCCCAACAATAATCAATGTAAGTTACCCATTTTGGAATGCAAGTAATATATAACAATAGAAAGAAGAGGAAAGGGGGAAACCACATCGGAACAAAATCCCTCTCTCAAAATACAATATTAAAAAATAAGTACAACTACTAGGAAGATGTTTCCTTCACCCCCAGGTAGTTTTGAATAAAGTAACATTTTTTCTTAGTGTAAGCCTCTGTGAAGATGTCAAAATTCTATTAATAAGTGGGACAATGATGCGAATTGATGACCCCATCATGTACCAATTCTCAGATGTAGTGCATGTATATCTCTATGTGTTTTTTTTGTTCATTGTCACTTCAATAGATCTCTATAAAACTTTAGTGTTCTTTGATTCTCACACTAGATGACAATCGAATAATTAAATATGATACCAATATCAGTGAGGAAGCTTTGTAACCAAATGGATTTAATGGTAATGTTGATAAGTCCTTTATATTTGATTTTTGTCAATGATAAATCAACAGTGAATAAATTTTTGTTTGACCAACAAATTGGGCCAAAACTCAAAGTGATAACATATCCTAAAAGGATTTGTGATCAAATTTATTACCAAACTATTATGAATCAGTGTGTTCAATGAGATCCAATGTACACTCTACTACATAATGAATCCCACAGTTGATGGTTTTCTGGAAAAAAATGAGTATGTGCTTCGCAACATTCCAGTGCAACTTATATTACTCATGCATTAATATGGAAGGTGTGTTAGTTGCATACAAGAGATCAGAATGAAAGTGATTGAGATAGAGGAGACTCCCCACAAGTTGTATGTGCATGGTGCAATCAACCAACATTGTATCCTTTCCATCCTCAATGTGCAACCCCAATAAGAAAGGTGTAGTTTTTAGCTTGTAGTGGGTCATGTGAAAGAGAACTAGGAGATCTCTTGCATACTTGTACTAATAAAGTTTGATCCTTGAATCCCTCTATTTGATTTCTATTCCAAGGAAAAAGTGTAAAAAACCCATACGTGTCATGGAAAACCTGCCATGCAAAGTGGTTTTGACTATAACAATGGTTGAGGCTGAAATACCTGTGATTAGTTGATCACCTACATACATCACTATGAGCAACAAAGAGTTAGACGTTCTTAGCATATAAAAATTTACATTACATTTACATTACATTTACATTACATTTACATTGAATGATATGTTGAGAGAGTAAATAAGAATCCATTTTAGTATACCACTTTGTGTATGCCTACTTGAGGCCATAGAGAGATTTCTTGAGTTGGAAAATTATAGATGAATTCTTCACACAAACTTGTGGTTGTTCCATGTTATTTTTCTCTTTGAGAACACCATGAAGAAATTCATTATTCACATCCATGTGGTGAACCTCTCACCTTATTTCTCCTATAATGGATAATGTTAACGGAATAGGGTCCATTTTGGACATTGGGCCAAAAGTTTCATCATAATTGATGCCATGAACCTACTAAAATCCTTTGGCCACTAACGATGCTTTGTATCTACTCACAAGTCAAGTCAATATTTTAATTCCTATAGACCCACTTACATTTGAAAAGCTTATGATATGAAGTAAGTGGAACCAATCCCCAAGTTTTGTTCTTAATGAGGGAGTTGTACTCCTGATCCATAATTGCTTCCGAGAAAGGATTTGTGCGACTTATTTATAATTTTGTGGGGAAGATGATAGAACCATGTTTTTCAGTTGCGAGTGCATTGGGTGATTCTTCAAATTGAGTTCTTATGGCATGATCATATAAGAGATCACTTATGAGACACAAATTTTGTGTCGAAATCTTCACATGCATGCTCATGATCTTTCGAATCAACTTAAAAATTTATATCTGAATGGAAGGATGCATCATCTCCTAAATATTTAATACGATGAAGCATATAAGTTTTTACAAGTTGTTACTTAGATGAAAGTAGGCGACTTTTGTTAAATTAAACATGCCTCTCAATGAAGATATTTTCTATTGAAATTTCTAGTAGTTTTTATCCCTTTACACCATCTTGATATCCATCAAATATGCATATTTTCTTTAAGTCTCGAAATCCTTCCTCTTTTCTAAAGGAATGTGGACCCATGTGTGAGATCCAAAAATGCAGAAATGTGTAACTTTTGGTTGCATGCCACTCCATGCTTCAAAATTTGTTTTTCTTGTAATATATTTGTGAGGAGATATGACCTATATGTATAAAGCATAGTAGATTCATTTAGCCAAAAATTTGGGAGAGATTGCAGAAGCTTGAACTCTCAATTTGGGAGAGATTAACCTTGGATGCAACATGCAACAAACGATATCTTTCAAGGATCTATTATTTCTCTCAACTACCTCGTTCTATTGCAAAGAGTAAGGAATTGTGTGATGCAATTATATTCCTGCTTCATTTCAAAAATGTTGGAAATCATTATTTGAATATTGCTCCCCATTATTTTTACAAAGTATCTTTATTATCTTTCCAAAATATGTTTCTGCATACACCTTGAAAACATTTAGATTTTTATACACTTCATAATTGAGTTTGAGAAATTACACCCATGAGTATCTCATGAAATCATCTACGAATTTGATCACATAAATGGTTTTTGTGATGAAATGATATAGAAATTTCCCCATAATATCATTGTGAACAAGCTCCAAGGATAGGAAGCTCTCCATGCATGCCACTTCCCCAAATTTTCTTGTATATTCTTTACAAGAGTACATGCTTCAAAAAATCCATTACCAGGCTAGCAATTCACCATACCTTGTTCGCTAAGTTGTTGGATGTATCTGAAATTCAAGTGTCCAAACCTTTCATGCAAGTTCTAATTTCATTATTTTGCATGTGTAAGTGGTAAAGTGGAATCCGATTTAGAAACAAATTCAAAAAACGAGTATAGATGAGACCAGTGATTTACATTAGCAATTGCAATTTTGAAGTTATCTTGGATATCATATATGTTCACTCAATCTTCGGTGAACTCAACTCTACTTCCGATGGTAGTATGTGTAATTTTTTACACAAAGAGGATTTATTGAAAGTTTTGGAATATGCAAGACATTCACGAAACTTCCATCTCCAAGATCTACTCTCCCTTGTCTTGTTTCCTCTATTGGAAAATCATCTTCCATGAGAATAGGAGGACCAACATATGGTTTTAAAGATGAGGTACCATTTTTGTGGTTGCCATTTCATGTGAAGCTTTAGAATCTATGATACCTACATTAGGAGAAAAATTAATAGAAATTAATGCATGTGTATTCCCTCTTGTTTTAGGTACTATTTCTCCTTGCTTCTTCTTGTCATTCTCTAGAATACAATGACCAATTGTTCTATTGAATAGTATACACCACGAGATAAATTTTCTTCTTCATGCATGATTATTTTGAATGGTAACAACTATTTCAATAGCTAAATTTTTATTTTCCTTTCCTTTTCTTTGAGCAGGTACATTCATCTCGAGGTTTTGGATTTCATCTCTTTCTTGGATATATTTCTAATTGGATTTCAAGTTGGCCTTCTCCATTTCATGCATAGTGAGTGCATGAGCTTCATCAATTTTGAATGTTTCCATCTTTATGACCTTATCCTTATCATGTATGGGGAACTCAATAAAATCATTGAGTGTGGGTATCTTCCAGATTGCAATTGTTGCAAGTGTAATTGTGTTAAAAGTAGAGATAAACATAACATACTTTGGACCCAAGTTTAACAAAATGTCAAGAATTAACTGACTTTTTGCTTGGATTTTTTTTTTTCCGCATTCTTTCATCTAGAGTAATAAGGCTTTGAACCTTGTGAATAAATATTGAATGTTTGTGCAATTGCTGAGATTAATGAGTTGAGCTCATTTTTAAGGATGTGACCCCACATATTATCCTACGTTTAAAAGAGTGTCTCCAAAATGTTCCAAACTTGATTTGGAGTGGTGCATGCTTCAAAATGAAAGAATAGTTCTGGACACATTTCTAAGCATAGGATATTGAAGGCCTCATCCATGCAGTTGACATATTTGGATTTTTCAATTGCAAAATTTGGTTCAATCTTTGCTGCCATGACTATCTGATACAACCCTCTACTTCTGAGTTAAAGTAGAATATTTGGATTCCATTTGGAATAGTTAGATGGCATGAGAATTGCATGAGGTGGAAATTCCATTCTTTTTTATAGCTCCAATCTTCAGTTCCTACAAATAGATTGTTTATGCTCCATCTTCCTAGCTCCCGTGAGCTTTGATACCATGTGAAATTGTAGTTAAACTTGCATATATTGGATCTAGATAGAAACTAACGAACAAAAATTGCAAGTAAAGAAGAAAGAAAAATGATAGAGAAAAAAATTGATGAATTTTATTCATGCACAATTTTTTTATTTATTAGAGAATACAATTTAATGCCAATATATTCTATATGGCTAAAATAATATAATAGTGAGTGCTAAACACACGCATGATAAACAATAATGTAAACACAGAAGGATAAATGTAAGTGTGGGTTACTGTTATTATTCACCATAGATGTACATTTATAATACAATGGTGTGACTGTTGGATTCCACATTCCAAGGTCACTTGGACTCCTCTGTGATTGTTCGCCTTCCACACCTACCTATAGAGGATTAGGTGTCCAACATTACCCCCCTTAATTCGAAGGGGTGTGTGTGAGTCCAAGAAGAGAGTTGTAATACAAATATGCAAAGTATGCATGGAAGCACTTAGGCTTAATTAGCTCTCTAAAATGTTGGCATAAAGAGGTGGTTTAAGGATGAACATGAGCACTGGAACGCTTATTGCAGTTCCCGGAACTCTTCAAAATATTGCAAGAAGCTGGGGGCTTCTTCTAGAGGAAGTGTCCCTCATATTTGAGACCTTGAACATAGAAGAAGGGAGGTCTACAAGATGTGATGGTTTAAGGATGACCACCAACACTGGAATGCTTAATGCATTTCTCGAAACTCTACCAAAGCTGGCAAGAAGCTGAAGTCTTCTACTAGAGGAAGTGCTCTGAATTCTTTGAAGAGGAATAATATCAACCTCGCATATATGGTTTAAGGGTGTCCACCAACTAAAGGAATGCTCATCGGCATCCGTGTCTCTAGCTACAACTCTGAATTTGGAATTACAAGTTGTGGCTCAGGCTTACTTGAACTACTGTGTCTCTGGCTACAACTTTGAATATGGAATGAGAGATTATGGCTCAGGCTCGCTTGATGTGGCTTTGAAGCTTATAGATGACCACCATTTTCCCCCTTGTCAAGTACAAGGTGAGATGATGGCGAAAACTCAACTACAATATTTTTCAATATTCGAGAACAAGTTCTGACATGCGACTTAAACATATTCTTGGCTGTTGATGTCCATTTCCAAGAAGCGATCCATCCAAGATGAATCTTTGTTCTTGCAGGAGGCTTGTTTCTAAAGAATCTATGTGAATAATGGGTGTGACGACCACATTGCTTGCATGGGTGAGGATCAAAAAAATGATATTTCATATGACTAACTCGATCACAGTGTTAGCATATCCCAATTTTTTTTTGCTACTGTGGAAGAGGAGCAGGATCTGGAACAAATGAAGGTGATTTATCATGAAAAAATTCGGCACTCTGAAATTTGATGGGCTTGGAGTAGTCTGGAATATGAAAGGGAAACTCCTTATCATATCCAAGACCTGTTTTGTGTTTGTTATGGACAAGCTCTTCCCAAGGTCTAATGATGGGCTTGGGAGGCGTAGGCTGGATGTTTGATTCTGCGTGAAAATCTGATCTTATACTGGGCATTAAATGTGAATCAACCACAAAATTTTTGGCTTGCTGCTTGTGGGAGTCTCTTTCAATGTTCTGAACAGAAACAAGTTCAAAATTATGACTCCGCTGCTGTAATTCTACCTGGAAAAGCTGAGATTCAAGCTGCAAAAAATCAATCTTTTCCTGTGTATTATGCAGATAGGTCTGAATGTCAAAAAGAGTGTCTTTGATAATGTGTATCTTCCCATCAATAGTGGCATTTATTAAAGTATTTAAAAACTCTATTGTGTAATCAATCCTAGCCATTTTCTCCAATCTTATAATTAATACCTTTGCACAAAATGTTGGACCATCCACTCAGAGAGACTCAAATTTGTTGGACTATTGCATAGAGAATAATGATACTTGCATCGTTACCTTGTTTCAATATTATTCACAATTGGAGAAAGTGACTTAAATTCGACGCTTCCTTTTATAGTTCCATATATAAGCATCACTAGGCCACATAAACAAAATTTTCATATTAATACATTTGTTTGACCTTTGGTGAAGTTCTGAACTCGGAGGCAGTTGCATTGCTGGCTTATGCAACATATTTTGTTATTGGTTGTGTTGTGTCGAAGACTAAGATTGTTAAGCAACCACTTGGAATTGAATACCCTGTTGTTCTTGCTATGCCAAAATAGCTTAATATTTATGAGAAGCACAATTGACAAATTTCTCCAGAAGTAAAATTTGAATACTTTATTATGCAGATTGATAATTGACTCTCCAAAAAGTTCTCTAAATTAGTTTCATATCTCCATCAACTGAAACACCTATCACCTCCAAACACAACACCAAACAAATATTTGAAGAAGTAGATTGCCATTGCCAATTTCTAGTGAGAGTTTACTGCATTTCTTGTTTTTTTTTTTTTTTTACCAAAAATAATAAGACAATCTCAGGATTGCATAAATTACACAAAATTTCTCTTGATTTAATCAAAAATATACACCAACTAGAACGACTAAATCTCGACAGCTTAGACACATCGACTTCACATCCACAACTTTTTCATCTTCTACATTGAATGATTATGCTTCCAAAAAATCTAGAATCCTGGTTTTCAATTACCCTCATGCCAAGAGGAGGCCAACTATGAAGGCCATGGTGGAGGCAATGCTTGGAGTGCAAGTGGGGAATACAAGGAGGTCAGAAGTTGAAACACTAAAGTGAAAACCAGTATCTCATGGAAATCTTCTTATCTGGCTAGATGTCAAACCATCTAATTTTCCTAGAGAAACACATGTTCTTTGTCGCACTACTAGACTGCGTATGGAGACTTACAGTGGAATGCCAATATGGTGGAGTGTAGTGCAGTCAGGTGGGGAGGCGTAATGACGCAAGGAAGGAGGGTGGTGATTGCGTTGAGATCGGTGGGTGTTAAGGAGTCGGAAATTGATGCCATGGTGAGGGAGAAGATGTGCTATGGAGTGATGGAGTCTGGAGTATGGAGCCATTAGAAGGAGGTCCAGAAGGGAGGCCACGACGGAGAGCTGACACAGGTGTGAGGGAACTGTGAGTGGCAGCTGAGAAGATGAAAAAGTTTTAAGGAATTTAACATCATACTAAGGAAATAATGACTTGGAGAATGCACTCTATAGCTATTATATTGCACAATGCCGAGTTCAACTCTCTACACATTGGATCTCCTCCACAGGAAGTAGTTAAACATAGCTGGTTCCAAAAAAATGCAGAGGTGATGGAGGGTTTACTTGGTTTAAGTTTTGGCTTTGGAGAAGTTGGCTCGGTGACCCGAGTACCTCAAGAGGGAAATCCAAAGCCTCGTGTCTTCATATTTCCAGAAGGCTCAATCCCCGGTCACTGCTTTAAATTTGCATCATCAACATATTTCGGTCTTTTCAACGTAGAGAGGTAGTGACAAATTCTTTGTTACAATCAACACAACATATAAAGAGGGTATTTAACATAGTTCAACACTGTATTACAATTAACACACACCATAAACCAGTTGTAATGTTGGTGTATACATATGATTAAACCTGATATGATGTATCACTGCCTCTATAGAATAGCTCCATCGTAAAAGATTGCACCATAGGCACAATAAGCTACTTCAACGCTCCAAAATTTCCCAGAGAGAGCACCAACCATAATGCATAAAAAATAAACAGCCTCTAATTCAGCATAGAGAGGCAATGTAGCCAGGGGATAGAGGTTTCATGATAGAGAACAGAACAGAGTATGTGGCATGAAAATAAGAGTTACAATGTTAGTAACGCAGTGTATGGCAAAGCTTATAGAGGGGCGCTGGAATGTGGCAGGAACAAAATATGCAGGTGGAATATGGCTAGAATGTAGGAGTGCTTCTATTTCTGGAAATCCCAACCTCTCAAAAAGTCTGGCCCAATAGAGTCAGATGTATAGAGAATCATGGCTAGGGAGGATTGAAAAGGCCACAAAGACCAGTGGCTCAAACTGGAGCAGCCCGCTCTGATACCATGTTAAACACACACATGGCAAAAACTCAAGTAAACATAGAAGGAGAAAGATAAGCATGAGTTCCTGTTATTATTCACCATAGATGTACATTTATAAGACAATGGTGTGACACTTGGATTCCACATTCCAAGATCACTTGGACTCCTCTGTGACTGTTCGCCTTCCACACCTAACCATAGAGGATTAAGTGTCCAACAATGAGTCTAGTAGTGAATCTAGAAAGATGAGAACATGAATTGAAAAAAACTAATACAATTCAATACTAATATATTTTATATGGCTAAAATAATATAATAGTGAGTCTAGTAGTGAATCTATAAATATGCGAACATGGATTGAATAAAAATAACACCTAATTGGCCATGTAGTCCTTAGCTAGCTCTCTCATCAAGTGGAGATTACTAAAAATAATGAATTTACTTGTGGAGTTTCCTCTTGGTGATAATAGCAAGGTTTATATGCATGAATCCACTCACTAATCTAACTCAAGTAGAATTAAGTTATGTTTCCTCCAATACTTACTATTCATTAATGATCAGGTGCTCAGTGTAAAATCTTGAAAATGAAAGTGCTTGAAATCGAATGGACACTGAATTACAACGAAGAGATTGTCACCAGGAATCCAACACAATTTTTTTCGTTGAAAATTGAGTCCGAATGAAGAAGATAGAGTCTGCTGTTCGTTTTCATAAACAACTAAAAAATTTGCAGAAATGACAGATTGGTGACATGGCAACCGAGTCAGCAAATTGAAATATATTTTGGGAATATTCTTCAATTTTCCCAATGAAACTGTGATAAGTGTCACTGCAGGATTCAACGAAAAGGTTTGAAGGTGAAATTTTTTTATAATGTGCTCCTAAGGTCGAATTTGTTTTTTTTTTTATGGGGATAGTCCAACCAGAGGTTGACACGTGGTGCAGCCAGAGACTACCACGTGCCCCCTCTATTGGACCCAGGTTTGGAGGATTGGTCGAATTTCATTAGATCTCAATAGTCAAATTTATTTCATATATCAAGGTTGGACAAATATATATATGGTGGCACATTTTAATAATATGTCAAAGTTTATATATTCTAAAGGTTGGATTAATATTTTTATTGGGCACATTTTTATACAACCCAAAGTCCGAATGTTGTAATAGTTCAAAGGTTTTGGATTGATATATTTTGGCACAAAAGTCTTAACATAGGGCTAGGCGAAGGTTGAGGCTCGACCCCGCGACCTGCCCTACCTACTCTCCACGCTTACCAATAGTCCACGTCACAAGTTCTTAACCTTATATGATCTTTGTTTATATTTTATATAATTATTTCAACCAGCGGGTGTTTGGAGGGGGCCAGCCCCACGGGCTAGCCCCCTCCCCACAGAACCATACACATGACCACGACGGAGCACTAACTGCTAATGCATGGTTAAAGATTTAAATAGGGATTTAATTAAACCCCAAACCCATGATTAAGTGCTAATCAAATATTTAAATGCGCAGTTGGTTTAAGCGTGTTTAGCGCCAATACAATGGTTTAAACTCTAATTAATTTAATTAAACTCTGAGTTTAAGTTGGTAGAAATTTCACCGGTCCCCCCAATTTAGACGGTGCCCCAAATTTGGTGGCCTTAACTAGAGTTTTCTCCAGTTTTGGAGGCAATTTACTAGGCCAAACTGTTTTGGCCATATCTTTGGAAAAATTCGACTAAATTGAGAGCAAGAAGAGTCATTTATGAATGATTTGGAAATTCTGGACACATTGAAGCAAGTTTCAGAAGCAGTAGGTGATTGTAAACAAATTTTTTTTCACATTCGATCTAATACAGAGGCCCAAGCCATGGAAATTGGACCAAGGAGATGTAGCCCACGATGGGTGAACTCC
Organism: Pinus albicaulis; assembly: GCA_034641835.2. NCBI lineage: Eukaryota > Viridiplantae > Streptophyta > Pinopsida > Pinales > Pinaceae > Pinus > Pinus albicaulis. The sequence continues at coordinate 1,118,944,667 of CM076580.1, forward strand.
TTCATCAAAACACGATGTTAATGGATCAATTGTGATGGCTTGTTGTACACATCTTATTGCTTCTGTTCAACATTATGTTTTAATGTTTCTCTGCTCATGAATTTAACATAAAAATCAACTTATTTACCTGTTTAACACTCACAAACAACAAAGAAACCTATGCACATAAAGAAAGTGGTCAGAAAAATATTTATAAATCTGAAGATGAAATTAGCACAAAAAAACTAACATTCAAATTCAGATCAATTAAATCCATGCAAACAACTATTTTAATATAGTAAAATTGGAAGAGTAGATAAGCTGTACAGGAAAGGTTCTCATTTTGAAGATTTTTAAGCAATCTCTTTGTTAATTTTGTTGGAAATTCAGTAAATATTTGTTAAAATTACAAGTTTGAGTTACTTATTCTAGTAGAGGAGTTATATTTATTTGACGACATCTGTAAATACCTTTAATCTAGTTTATAATGAGTAATGAACCACCAAATATTTGAATCTGTTGAACTTATTTTTCTATGAAACTTATTTTTCTATGGAAAAAATTAGCCCTAAATTTAGGGCCTTTAATTCTGCATAGTTATTAGATCCAACTCCAAGCCCACACCTTTAATTACACATAGCTATTAGATCTAACTCTAAGCGCCATTTTGATAGTAAAATATTGGCTTTCATATAGGAATAATTTGGGTTCTCTGTCAAGGCTTATCCATATTTATATTGATCGAGTTATCATGTCTCACTTTTTTGTGTCCGAAGTTGTTAGATAAAAAGATGTCTTTACTCACTTCAATATTTCCCTCACTTCAGTATTTTCCATATATACAGGGAACTCAATACAAATTTCAACAATATTTCCAAAGAAGGCTTGCACTTGGGTTATTGAAGTTAGTTGATTGGAGAGAAACTCAATGACTAATTATATGAGTTCTATCATAGTTATTTCCCTAAGTGAGTTGAAGCCTGAAGCATATATCAAATCAGCACTTTTTAAATACTATGCCAATTTATTTTACGATATATAACTATATAGATATGTAATTGGACTATATTTATTCTTTTGGTGGTTTATCACTGACTTTTCCATTTTTGAATATATATTATGAACCATTAAATATGGCCTATTTCCATTTTTGAGGATCAAATCCATTTTATGGATCCTTATTTGGAATGCATGTTGGATATGTATGTACAAAAAGCGATTTTATACTTAAATTAAATTATGCTCTTTTAAAAAAGAAAAAAAAATACAAGTTTTAATTGTCAAATATGGATAATTAAGGGGTTCAAAAGGTTTTTTAGGTGTTGAGTTTATTTATGTAGTGAAAATCACATTTTAAACAACCAAAAATCACAATCTCACCCACAATTGTATTAATTGAATTCTATAAAACAAAAAATAGTGATGATGCTCCATTTCTTCAAAATGTAGCATTTACTCAATGTTTGGCTATATTCTTCAATATTCCATCTAAAAAAAATATAATTCACTTTACTTTCTAGCTTGCTCTCCATAAAATATCCATCACCTTTCATATATTTTTTTAGAAATTTAATAATATAAATTTTGACGAAATTATAATTTTTTTATTATTTAAAATATATTTTTAATATATAAATAAATTTTTTCCATTAAAAAAAATATAATAATTTTATAATTTTACTTCACTAAAATTCCTATCTCAATAAAATTTTAATTAAAAACTATATTAAAGTAAACTCATATAATAAATCATTTATTTCAGCATCTTGGTGAACAGAAAATAACAACCCGTAAAGGAAGAGAAAAGCTCTCATAACCTTGATGTTAACAATCCAACAGGAAACCTAAAATTACAAGGGAAAATTCCAGTGACACTATAAACCTTGCTGCTGCACCATCAATTTCTATGATTATGTCCCACGTTGAGGAATGTTCATAATGCCTAGCCACTATTTTTTGCATAATATATCCATTTTCTATATGATTATTACTTATTATAAATTCACGGTTTCTATAGAGCAAATTTCAAGGCATCATTTCGCTCGCATCAATCTCTTTGATCATGGGAATGCTTATCATGACGAGGTAATCATAGCTCGACAGGATACAATTTTTATATTAATTATTACATATTATAATGCATTACTTCTCATCGCAGGAATGCTTATCATGACCCGGAAATTATAGCCCGAAAGAATACAATTTTTATATTGATTTTTATAATTACCTAAAAATATTAACATATATGGACATGGTAGGCTCTGTTATTATTATTACTATGCAATAATCGTGGTATTTTTTTTGGTTTAATTTTGTTATTAGAGTATAATAAATATCTGTATTTAATTTTGTTTTATTATAATTGTTATAATAATTAATTAATATTTAATTAAAAATATACAAATTCGAGTTTAAGAAGTTTAAAAAATAGAAAATAGTTAGATGGTATATAAATAAGTGAAATTTAATTATTGTATTAGTGTTATTTCATTATTATTTGTTTTCTGGTTTAATTTACTATTTTTGTAATGTTATAGAATTATTAAATGTGGAAATTTGTAATTGTTAAAAAGTGATAGATAAAAGATTTTAGCAACATTTTCAAACTCTAAAAATGTATTGTAATGTTGAATGACTTATTCAAAGCCTTTGATAGTATCTAAGTAACTTATTATTGAGACTTCTTTGTATTTTGTCTATAATTTTTGGATTTTCTTATGTTATTTTGTTGCTTATAATTATGTTATATTGTCACTTGTGTTGGCTCTTCGTGATTTGCAAGATTGGCAAGAAGAAACTCTGTAGGGAACCACATCAGAACCACTTTGGAATCCTAGGACCTGGCCTTCCTGGACTCAGAGAAGGATCTCTCTATTTAATTGTTGATAGATGATATGTCTTTATGCTCTTGTTTTATGATATTAGGCTAGTTATGAAGTTCTAAGGACTTGTTTGCTTTGATTGATTGATCGATAAGTTGATAGATCAAATGGTGTGATTAATTGAGAGAGTGTTTCCGCTGAATAGATGGACCATGAGAAACATCAATCCATTGGGCTATAGAGCCATAAAAGGATTTAATTGTTCATCAAATCTGCAAGGATTTTCATAGGGCAATATAACTATATCAAATGGATCTCTTAGATTATATAGCAATATGAAATGACAATAAGTTATGAAGGCAACAAAATTAAAAGTCAGTTAAGAATCTTTTAACTCTACTTCAACAAGAAAAGCCTTTTAGGCAATTTTTTGAGGCAAACCAAAGGACAGGGCATACCATAAACTTCTTTGGCCAGACTTTGATAAGTGAACCTTTAAGACAACAATCCAATAATCCTAGAACTACTTTCAGAAAAAGAAAAAATTTAAGATAACAGTGAGTGCAGCTAAAGAGCAAGCTAAACTTATATTCTTTAACCAAACACTCTAAAGACCTTCAAAGAAATAGTTTAAGACATACCAGAGGATAGGGAATACCATAGACTTCCCTGGATGGACTCTACTAAGCATACTTCAAATAAAGGCCTTAAAAACAATATTTCAAGCTCCACCAAAGGACAGGGCATACCATAGACTTCTTTGGCTTGACTCTATTAAATTATTTCCAAGGCAACAAGCTAGGTGGAACAAGAGAGAAATTAAGAATTCTCCAATCAGACGCTGCAGAAGAAAATATTGAGATAAAGAATGCAGAGAGAAATAGGGTGCCAAGACAACATGTCCTACTCTAAAATTTATGTTCTTTTATTAGAGAAATAATGGACAGAATGGAAAATCGAAAGAAAACAATGACAAAGAAGGAAAACTTCACCATTAACATAGCTCAAGAATACTGTGAATGTGCTTGTATTACTGATGTTCAAGACAATTACATTACTCCAATACCATAGATCTCTGCAGCTCAGAGCTTTCTCAAATCCAGCGTAACAATTCGTCAACTAGCTCAACAACAACAATCAGTCAACTAATCAACCAACCAACACTAAAAAATGAATGATACATGCAGTATTTATCTGCAAAATTAGGAGGTGATCCTAAGCTAGGTTTTCAAATGTCATTTATTACAAAGTTAATGCATTTTTGACCTTTGAGATCATGCAAGGCCCAAGGCAAAATATCTGAGAGTGATTCACTATAATAATAAATCCTAACTTAACTTCTGAGCTAACTTTTGGAAATTTTTTACTTTAAGGCTTTCTCAATAACTTTTACAATAACTGCTGGGTAGATGAGAAATATCATCTCTGACTGTTTGTAAGAACTACTGATGTTTTTATTGAAAGAAAACATGTTGTAGGTGGAAAAATATGTTTACGAAGAAGTAAATTCCTTGTGCTGAGTCATTAGAATTTTGCTTCTGTGTAAATTTGCCTTTGTTTTATCCTTTAAGCTCCTGTTTATGTCTTTTTAAACTTGATTTGTCTTCATTGTCTACTTTATCTCTGTTTTGTGACTAATCTTCTCAATTTGTCTTTTAATCCTTTATTCGATCTCTAACCCACCAATCCATTAACCTTCACTGTCACAACCTTTAACTATTTCTCTTCTTTGCTTGTATGTCTGTTCGTACTTACTGAGCAGTGTAGGTGCCTTCTGCTATTGGAGGGCTTAAATAACCATCAATGGTCATGAATTATTGATGAACAAGCTTGATATCCTTCAAATGCAAATAGGTTCTCTAGATCGTGACCAAAACATTTGTTTAAATAATTTTGGACCCTCCGAATGCATCTCTCGCCTTCCTGCCATGAAACCTACACAAAAAAAAACTGTTAGCTTAAAAACTGCGTTTGAGGGGCTTTTGGGATTTTGGAGCGCATACAGTTGTGTAAATGGTGGTTTGGACTTCATCGTAGAGCCACAAGGCTCCAGAATATTCAAATCATATCATTAGTAAGTCAATGGAAGGAGGAAATGGTTTATTACAGCGAGAGAGTGGATTTTCACGGGATGGAGGGTAGTTGAAACAGAATCGAGGTGATTGGGTAATTCCACTCGACGGGTGACTTACACCGTGATTAGACTGGAGTGAATCCGCACATTCATGAGGTTAAGGGTTGCCCAACCCCAGTGCAGAGTAGTGCAATATGCGATGGAGTCATCATATCGGGAGATATGTACCTTAATCCGAAGGTTAGGAGCGATGAAGAGCGGAGGTGAGAGAGGGCGGGCCAAGTTTTAAAATATCTGAAAGCGCTTTATTCTCAGAGGATGGTCGAGTTTCAGCATGAGCTGGGTTGAAGGCATATGCGATTGGAGGCTCAGAAAGAGCCCCGGTCAAAAAAAAAGTGGGGAGCTTTAAGTGAAATGAGGCGAAGGAAGAATTATTATTCTGATAATTTGTCACCGTCCCTACCATTCCCCGTCCCGCACAATGGAGGACCCATTTTGTGACCTGCGAACATTGTCATGCCTTGAAACCATCATCAATGCATTCCTCTAAGCATGAGCTTCATTTTCCCTAAAGACATCTCCTTGCAAAAATCATGAAAAACATCTCCTTTTGCATTGGTGCGGGAAGACAGTTCAGCACTCGCGCCAATGGGGGAAATCCTGCAAAGAGGTCGCGCCAACTGGCGCTCTGTCACAGAGCAGTAGTCGCGCCACCCAATTTAAGGACTTTTTTTTAAATAAAGGTCCTCAGAAGTTGTGTTTAACCAACAGAAACCATTGCTGTCTTAAGGTTGGGAGAGGTTCATTGCAGGATTTCACTATGGAGGGAGGCGTTTACCACCTCCTGGAACTATCCTTGTTGATGAGGCCAATCCCACCAATGTGGGATCAACTTCCTCATTATTCCATCTATAAAGCACCACTCCATCCACCAACAATCTAGTCTTGAAGTGCCTAAGCTTTGAATCTCCAAATTCCCAAGAGCCTTTGTGCTGTAAGAGCCCTCTTTCTTCCCTTAAGGCCGACTCAAGTAAGGAGACCATTGTCGAGAGACTCAGGAGAGGTTTGCCCTTTCCCCGGCGAGCTTTGTGAGACGTGAACGACTGGAGACCCATCCGAAGGAGAACACGACGTCGAAACATTGGTTGTAATCTTTCTTCGATTGTTATTTAATGAATGATTACCATTATGGTTCCACTCTGTTTTCAATGATGTTAATATGAGTAATATCCTTTCTGACTGATATTTAGTTACGTATGCCAGATTTTATGCTTGTATCTGTTTGGTTCTTGCATGTGCAGGTGTCCATCCGCGGAGATCGTGGAGGATCGTGATCTGCCGAGGCCGAGGGACGGGGACGCTCTCTTCTTCAGATCGTAGCATTGGATTCCAGGTAGGTTTCTATCTCTAGTCTTTTCATTCGTAACTAGGAACTTGCGTCGTAACATTTTCGATTGTTGCTAGACCCCTACTGGGCTAGTAGGGATTGCCTCTGTCCGCAGAGGGGATTTACCTCCTCAACAATTTGGCGACTCCGCTGGGGATCGTCTGGATTTCATTGTCTCGTTTGATTGTTTTATGATTTTCCTTGCTTGGTTAGCCTTCTGGGATGGGTTCTTTTGCTGTTTTTTGCTTCTTGGTTTGCTTAGTTTACATTGATCTGCTTCTGGAGTAGTTCTTTTTTTTATTTTGGCTGAGAAACTCGACTGGCGCGCTTTTTAGCCTGATAGTTGTGCCAATTGGCACATGTTGCTTTTTTTAGCCCGCGCCAATTGCTTTCTGGCGCCAGTTTCATCCTTACAGTCGCGCCATTCCTGTAAGGTTTTTGAGTTTCTTCATTTTTGAGCTCTCTGGGTTTGGTTAGTGTTTTTCTTCTTGATTTTCCGACTGCCTGAGTGTGTTGGAGTCCTGTTTGACTGGGAATTCACCTCTGTCCTTTGGTTTTTTGCTTTTATCTATCGATTTCACGTTTGGAGCCCTAGGGCATCTAGTGGCTTAGTGTATCGAGCCCTCCTTGGGAGTTTTGGTGTTTCGTTTGTCCGGTCGACTTTTTGATTGATCCTCCACATCCTCTTAGTAGTTGTTCATTGTTTTGTTGCGATTTTTGGGTGATTGCTCATTCCTTCATTCAAATTTCATTTGGTCTCACATTGGGCCTAGATCACACAGCCCATTAGAGCCTTTGAGTCTTTTCTTGGTTTTGAGAGACTTTGGTCGATTTGGGATCTGATTGCTTGCGTTGGTGAGTGAAATTTGTTTTTTTTGCTCTCTCAATATCGTTTCTCAAGTTGTTTCGTTTGTTTTCAGTTTGTTTAGTGCATATTAGCTATCAAACGTTGAAAATTACAAAAAAAAAATCTCTTGTGCTTTTAGTTGAATTAGTGCAAATTGTAATCTTTTCGATTTTGCTAGTGATTAGTGATCTAAATGAAAAGTTTTCAATTTCATTAGTTGCATTAGAGATCTCATTGTTTGTCTTCCATTCATTTCGTTTGTGTAAAAGCTCTCAACTCTTCTGTAACTAGTTTTCATCGAACGAAATGTTGGACTGTGGCATGTAGCTTTGCATTTAGGAGTCTTTAAAGACACTACATATGATAGGGCCTGAAAATTGAAACTTAATCGAAGATCAACTTTAAAATTTATTCAATTAACCTAATGCAGAATTGAAACTTAACGAAACATTTTTAGAGGTCTAGGCTAGAGACGTGTTCCGGCGTCTTTAAACCTAGCAGCTGTCGTTCACCTTCTGGCTTTAGACAGCGCTAGTACGGACTTGTGCTCCCCGTACCGTCATGTATATAAAGGGAGACCCCTCTAGGTTTTAAATCCTTTATCCACAGGAAGCCGAGTCTGCCACCCTATACCCGTGATACACCGAACACAGCATTCGGGGAGACTACCTACACGTACGGAAAGTCCTTGGTTGATTTCTGTTTCATTATTGAAACCAAGGTGTTATTGCAATTCATGGATATTTGGTACACCCTTTGTGCCTAGTTTTTCCTGAGCAGTCATTTGGTCTTTTCTGACTCCCTAAACTTGAAAAGACCGTCGAGCGCTTGTCCTTTCACTCTTGTATCAAATCTGAAAGAGATAGAGTCATCTTTCTATTGTTTCTCGACTCTTAAAATATGAAACGATAGAGTTTCTTACTTTTCAATGTGGTAAAATTAATCACCCACGATTACACGCCCGCTTAGATATTGCTTGTTGACCGTTTGATCGTGTGCCCTTAACTCGTTTTCAGCCCGTGTGTGTGCTTGTTTCTTTTTCTCTGGTCTTTTGCCACAGTGGCGGAACCTTCGGTTTCGTCTACTGGTAGTCCTTACACGGATGATTCTTCAGAGGCTTCTCAATCCTCTGTTGAACCACAACAGCCTGTTGTTTCCGAGTTTCCTGACGGGGGACCGGTTCTCGCTGAGCAACCCTTTGGAGGACCAGTTGAGTTCAATTGGCCCTTTTCGGACCCTGTGTTTGAATTGAGATTAGGAGCTGATTTCCTTTCTCTTACCTCGGGTTCGCCTTTTGTTGCTGCTGTATTTCCTCCTAGTCCTCGCCGTCTCTTGTGTGATTTAACGGCAGGATCAACCATGAGTGATTATGGTGAGGAAATTCCAACGTCCGGTGAAGACTATCAGCTCTTCCCGCGTAGATTGTTTGAGGGAGACAACTTTGAGCTGGCTAACATGTCAACAACCAGTCCTTCTTTACCACAGGGATATAGATCTCTGGGTCAGATCATTTCAGATGCAACCTCTATGGGAATATCATCTCCTGCTTCGAGGCCAGCTGCTACTACACCCGGGGTGTCTCCTCAGACGCCTGTCACATCTGTTCCCGTCCGGCCCACTGTCTATGTGGCCACCTCTTCTCCTATTGTCTCAGCATCTACTACCAGGGCTGGGCCAACTCCTGAAGATGTCTATCTAGCCACTGCTATACCGGAGAATATCTCTCTGGATGAGTATCGGTTGTCTTTGCAACAACCGAATCAACTCGTTTGGACCGTCCGCCCAAGATCCCTACCGATCTTACTTTTCGCACTATGCACAGGATGGTACTCCCGTGTATGCTTTCCCAGGTCAATATGACGAGCACGGGGAATTTTTGCGTCTACCCGCTCCTCAGGCTTATCTTTATGCTCAAGGTTTACCGTACAACCAGGCTTATAACCCGCAGGGGCAGCCTTTCCAAGGCTAACCCGCGGGCCAACTTGGCTATCTTTATGATCCACAAGGATAGTCCATCCAAGGCTACCCTGCGGGTCAGCAAGGGCCGTCGTACAGTCCACAAGGACAGCATTACAGCCCTTCCGGTCAACCTATCCAACCTCAGCCGGGGTACCAACCGGGATCGGTCTATGGTCTTGGGGGGCAAATCCAGCCTTCTTTACCGATGCAACCGCAGTATCCTGTCATTTATAACGTTGCATATCAGCCAGGACCATCCTATGGTTCTGCTTCAGGTCAAACCGGTTTCCAGCAAGTACCTGGTCCTGTTCCACCACCAGGCCAACCGGCTCATCCAGTACAGCCCGGTGTTCCGCCTCCAGGCCAACCGGCCCATCCGGTACAACCTGGGGCTCACTTACAACCAGGTCAACCCGTGCAACCGGCGCCGCCTGTCTATCCGGGTCAACCTGGTCATTCAGGTCAGCCCTTACAGTCGGGTTAACCTGTTCATTCAGGGCAGCCCGCTCATTCCATTAACCCTGCACAGCAGCCTGTTCATTCAATGTCGCAGCCAAATCAACAGTTGCGCCCTACGTATCAGGCTCCACAGGGTTCCACTTTTCAGCAGCCTACTCATCCTCAGGGTGGTTATTATTATCATGGTCAGTCTCAACCGAACTATAACCACCCTAAAGGCTCTCAGTATTATCCTCCTCCACCCAGTTTTACCTACACTCAGCAGCCAAATCCAAACGCTGCTTACATGGGGCCGACGCCTAATCAGGGTCTGTACCCTGGTTATCAAACCTCGCACTATGGTTACCAGCATCCCAATCAGTCTGGTTATACAACCTACGCCCCCTACGGTCAGAATCCTACGGGACAGAACCCGTGGGGGCAAGGATATTCACAACCATCGTGGAGTATGGGTGCCGGACCTCATCCTGGGCCTGGCATGGCAGTTAACCCTCCATTGCCATTCCTGGCTACCTTGGAACTGCCGGATGTTTCAAAGTTGACCAATGATCCGATTTTACATAATCCGTATTGGCCTCCGGTTCCCACCAAGATACCAGGAGATTGCCCCAAGTTTGAGGGAAAAGCTGGAGAGGACCCCCAGGCGCATGTGATGACGTATCACCTTTGGTGTTCGTCTAACTCTTGGGTCGACGATTCGATTCGCCTGCGCCTCTTCCAGCGTACTTTAACTGGAGCTACTGCTAAGTGGTACATAGAGTTATCCCGTGGCATTTTTCAAGATTTCAACTCTTTAGCCATGGCTTTCCTCACGCATTTCCAGTTACCGGTTCGGTATGAAGCCGGGACGCACCTCCTGACTTCCCTGAAGCAGGATAAAGCTACTCACATCTCAGATCACATTCATGAGTGGCGGCGCCATCGTCGACTGATCAAGTTTCACATACCTGATCAGATATTGACTCACTGGTTCACCACCTCCTTTGTGAATAAAATCGCTCAGGATATTGCGATGGGAGCGTGCGTGACAGAGGAACAAGCCATCGCGCGTGCCCAGTACCTGGATCTTGTCTATTCACAGTCTAGCACGCTTTATGACATCTTGACTGATGGTCCACGACCCGGAACCACTAAGGCTCCGCCCACTCCTGCAGTGGATGGTGTCATTGGTTCTATCTCTCAGAATTCGAAGAAGTCTTTGAATGGGAAGCAGAAGGCTAATTCTTCCAACAAAACCTCTGCCAATCCCGCCTCATCTGATTCTGGTAAAACTGCGGAGGTGAATGCCGTTCAGGCCAATCCTGCGGACAAATCCTCCAAGGCGAAGAAGAAGGGCAAAGGAAAATCTAAATCTGATGCCCCGAAACCAGAATCTAAGCCTCGTACTGAGGATGGCTCCCAGCGTAAACCGAATTACCCTTGCCTCATCTGTGAAGGGGACAATTATACTAAGGATTTTCCACGACGATCCGAGGTTAGTCAACTTCTTAAAGGCCCTAAAGGGACTCCGGCTATTTTGAAAGAGCCATTTCTATCTCAGCAAACCCAGATGGTCGAACAGGCATCACCATCTGCACCGTTTGGGTCTCAGGTTTTCATGGTGAAGAGTGTTGCACATATCTCTATCGCTACGCGGTCGAAGGATTACAATGAATCGCGACAGGCACCCGGGAAGGAAGTTGCGGAGGGGCCGCCTCCCCCACCTGTCTCCGGTCCATTGGAAATCAAGAAGCCTTCTCTGGAACCCATTGTGAAGCCGCCCCCCAAAGGTGTCCTTCGAAGATCTTCTTATAATCCAAACGCTCGTGCCGCTCAACATTACAGTATTGTTGAGGATCTGGCACAGGCGCCATGTGCTATGTCTGCACTTGAGGTTCTTCAAAGTTGTCCTTCACAACGGAAGGCATTACTGTCTGCAATCGGGGGCATTGATCCCGCCGACTCGAGCCTTCTCACCTTCGATCTGGAGAATTTTACTCCCCGGCTTCCACATCAAATCGCTTTGGTCATTCAAGTCGGGATTAACGGTCTCAACATTCATAGGGCCGTCATAGATGAGGGTGCATCTACCTGCGTTATGTCCTCCGTCTGCTGGAAGGCCATTGGCTCTCCAGCCTTGTCGTCATCTCCCAATGCCCTCGAGGCATTTGATGGTCGGGAGTCTAAACCCCTGGGAGTTCTCGAGAGTCTTGCGATCACATTACAGGGAAAAACTGTCAACGTAGAAGTGGAAGTGGTTGACGCTAAACTCAACTACAATATACTTCTTGGCCGCAGCTGGACCCATGCCATGCTTTGCGTGCCGTCCACCATCTTTCGATTCATTAAGTTCCCTCACGAGGGCAAGATTGTCACAGTGGATCAGTTGTCGTTTTTCACCTCGAACTCTGAGAACAACGTGCCATACGTGGATCAAATTTCGAATCCCCCAAACAGTGTAGGACCTGGTCTCTTCAAAGACCCAGTCCTCATGGTATCTTTCCTGCACTGCCACCGCATACTGCTCAAGTCAACATGTTGTCCAGGTCCGATGACCCCTGGCTTATTCCTACACCTGAGCAGGTATATGAGTTTGGAGAATCCATGCCTTTAACGCCAGTAGAGATCAACTACTGTGAGATTGTTGCTGCATCGGATCCTCCGCCTCCTCAACATGCTCCTTTGAGCATGGCTCTCGACGTCTACTCCCAATCCCCCTGGCTTGGTCAGGCTGATTCACCTGATCCTCTCAGAGAGACTTTTCCTTCTGACGAGGCTATCATTGAAACTATGTCTCTTGAGGAGCTACCTTGGGGCGATGGACATCATCGCTCCTCGTTTATGCCTAGCTTGGGGGTAATGACTGATTGTCTGGAGCGTTATGCTACTCAGGTTCCTTCCCCTCCTCTTCAAACACCGATCTTGACGCACGAGGTTTTTTCGGAGGGTAATCTGAGTAACATTACTCAAACTATTCCAATCAACATCTCCGTTAAACCGGGGATTGTTGAGAATATTCATGTGGGTGTGACTTGTTCTCCCGATGAGATTCAAGTCTATACTGAGCTTTTCAAAGAATTCAGAGATGTTTTCGCATGGTCTTACGAGGAAATGCCGGGGATTGATCCTAGTATTGTAGTGCACGAGATTCCAACCTATCCAGGTGCGAAACCCGTGCGCCAACACTTACGCCCCATGCATCCTCGGAAAGCCGCCGCCATCAAGGCAGAAGTTGAAAAACTTCTGAACGCGGGTTTTATTTATCCCATCCCCCTCACAGAATGGGTGTCTAACATTGTCCCTGTCAATAAAAAGCAGGGTACGATTAGAGTCTGTGTTGATTATCGCGACATCAATCGTGCCTGTTCAAAGGATAATTATCCCACTCCGTTTATAGACCAGATTATCAACGAATGTGCCGGAAGTGAGATCTATTCCTTAATGGACGGTTTCTCAGGATATAATCAAATCAATATTGCACCTGAGGATCAACACAAGACCACATTCATCTGTCCGTGGGGTACTTTCGCATATAAAAAACTCCCGTTCGGCTTGAAGAATGCTGGAGCCACTTTTCAGCGTGCGATGTCCTACGCTTTTCATGACATTCGCCATATCGTTCAACCTTATCTGGACGACTTGCCGGCCCACTCGGGTAAGCTAGAGGACCATCCTGAGCATCTCCTCCAGATCTTTCTTCATTGCAGGCGCTACAATATCAGGCTCAATCCTCATAAATGCGTCTTCTGCATTGATTCTGGCCGTCTTTTAGGATTCATAGTCTCGAAAGACGGAATTCGCCTTGACCCTCTAAAGGTCGAGGCCATCGTAAATCTCCCATCACCCTCCTCCCTGTATCAGTTACAGAGTCTGCAAGGGAAAGCGAATTTTCTTAGGAGCTTTATCCCGAATTATGCCGAGGTGGCCAAAGGATTCACCCGTTTGTTAAAGCAGAACGTCCCTTTTCACTGGGACGAAATTGCTCAGGCATCCTTTGAGAAGCTGAAGACATTGCTAGTCAATGCTCCGTTGCTTCGTCCTCCAGACTACCACCGCGACTTCACTTTGTATCTAGCCGCCGCATTTAGCACCATCGCCATGGTCTTGGTGTAGGATGACGATGACGGTGATGAACATGTCGTTTATTACCTGTCACGGAACCTTCTTGACCCGGAAACGCGTTATGCACATGTCGAGAAGTTGGCCTTAGCAGCAGTACATGCCGTACAACGCTTTCGCCATTACATCCTTTTGCGCACGATAACTGTGGTTTCAGACTGCAACCCTATGACGTATATTCTTTCTAGACAATTACTGGGGGGGCAAGTACTTCAAATGGATTGTGATCCTGCAGGAGTTTGACTTGGAGTTCACCACTGCCAAGTCAACTAAATCACTGGTCTTCACGGATTTGATATGTTCTCTCCCTACAGACTCTGTTCCCTCACACTCTGAAGACCATATACCGGACGAAACGCTTTTCCTCATCAGTACTCGTGACCCTTGGTACGGTGACATAATAGTGTATCTTCAGACCTCGACATTTCGGTCTGAGTTGGATAAAGCTGCCTGCCGTCGGATTCGGCACCAGTCCCAACCCTACCGTATAGTAGGAGATACCTTATATCGCATGGGAGTAGATTCGGTGCTCCGGCGATGCCTAACCTTGGAAGAGGCTGAGAAAGTCCTAAATGACTGCCACAGTGGCGCCTGTGGCGGACATATGTCCGGGTATGCTACTGCCCAGAAGATTCTGCGAGCAGGTTATTTCTGGCCTTCCATATTCAAAGACTGTATCACTGCAGTCCGTAAATGTCATCCATGCCAGATTTTTCAGCGCAAGATGCGCGCGCCGCCTTTGCCATTGCATCCCGTTATTACCGTCGGCCCTTTTGCGAAATGGGGCGTGGATTTTATGACGTGTAACCCTCACTCGGCCGGGGGGCATGCGTATATCATTGTCGCCGTCAACTACTTCACTAAGTGGGCCGAGGCGATGCCTACACTAGCTGCTGACGGGAAAACGGCTGCTCAATTTGTATTCAACCACGTTATCGCACGGTTCGGGGTTCCTCAAGCCATCGTCACTGATCACGGTACTCATTTCCAAGATTAGATGATGGCGGAGCTGACTTCTACGTTGGGCTTGCATCACGACAGCTCAACACCATACTACCCTCAAGCGAATGGTCAGGTTGAAGAAGTGAACAAGGTTCTGGTCACTATGCTTCAGCGAACAGTTGGTATTCATAAATCCAATTGGCATCTCCAACTGTTCTCAGCTCTCTGGGCATACCGAACATCTGCTAAGAGTGCAACTGGATTCACACCATTTCAATTGGTGTACGGTCTGGAAGCTACTCTGTCGGTTGAATGTGAGATTCCTTCATTGAAATTAGCTGTGGAGCTTCTACCTAGTACTTCTGCCGAGGAAGAACGTCTTCTGTATCTAGAACGGTTAGATGAAACCCGTCGTCTGGCTGCTTTGGTTATCGAAGCACAAAATAAGAGGGTCAAAACTCATTTTGATCAATCTATTTCTCCCCGTTATTTTATCGAAGGAGACCTCGTCCTCCTATACGATCAAGCACATGATAAGCTTGGAGCGGGTAAGTTCCAGCCTATGTGGCACGGGCCCTATATAGTAAAGTGCGTTTTGAAAAATGGGGCCTACGAGCTTATAGATTATGAAGGAGTTCCGCTGGCGCAGCCCAGAAATGGGCTGTACCTTAAAAAGTACTATGCCTGAAGTGATTTCTTGGTGTGGTGTGTGTACATAGGTGTGTGTTTTTCATTTGTGTGCATGTATTGTGTGGTGTGCTTTGTAAACATCTTTCTGCTGATCGGGTCTTCCTGGTTGTGCAGATGTCTTTTCATCCATTTGTTGGTTTTGCGGATGGTGCCTCCCGCAGTACCAGGAATCTGTCTTCAGCAGCCTGGGTAATCTATGATCCTGCTGGTGAGTTGATCAACCTGCAAGGAGTGTGTCTAGGACGTACCACGAACAACATCGCGGAATATAATGCTGTGTTAGAATTATTAACCGAGGCAGTAAACCTTGGTATCCGTGAATTGCTCGTGTATCTAGATTCGCAACTTGTGGTGTTACAACTGAACGGACACTATTCGGTAAGAAACCTGTCCATCTTACGTATGTATCTGCATATTCGATTACTGGAAAGGAATTTTGACTACATTACGTATCATCATATAACCAGGCATTTGAATACACTAACAGATGCAGTAGCAAATTTGGTATTAGACAGACATTTGCGCAATTTATAAATCATCATCACATGTAAAGAAAAACCCATCCAGAAATAGATATGTATATATATAGATATCAAAATGTTTACATAGAGTGTGTCACATAAAAGTCAAAATATACATAGCCATCTTAAGTACATCCGGAGACGATACGTCTCTCAAAAGATAGGTGTGGTATAAATCTTAAGAGCTAATCCGCATGGTGCTCATGATAGCACGTGACTGCACGCACTAAGCGTCTCAGGATTCGGTGGATCCGACTCGGAACTCCCACCGTGTGGCGCTGGTATGCCATCGGTAGGTCTGCCATCCGAGCATAGTCTGGGATCCCGTGGACAATGCCCTCAAGATTCTGGATCAACTCCTCTCCTCCGGTGCCCTCCCCCTGAGGATCAGGGGCGAGTTGTGTCCTCCGTGAGATTGGAGACATCCCAGCTGGTCTCTCAGGTCCCACATCTGCATGCATATATAAAATGTGTTAGGACGAATGTGTATTAACAAAAAAAAACATATAAATATAAAATCAAAAAACATGAGGTCTTACCCAACTCCTCGTCCCAGTCGTCTCCTTCTGGTAGTGGGAGATCTGGGTCCCCGGTAAAGTCAGTTCCTGCATAGGGCCAGTCTTCCACGACAATCAGCTGGCGCCGTAACCACCTAAAGAATTCCGGCCTCCAGGACATCTGTTGGCCACCTCCAGCTCTGGGCATCAATGCTGCCCAGCGAGCCATTCTTGGCTCTCGTGGTATCGGATCTGCCACTGCGGCCCCTTGGCCCTGGAAGATTGGTAAACATTCCAAAATGAACGATACCAGGATGGAACCATAACCGAACTGTTTCAGTTTAGCCTGTTTGCATTTCGTGAGTTGCCTTTTCATATTGATTGTTACTGCTGTTGCCCAGTCGAACAGCAGGGGACTCATGCATTCTGAGGCCAGCAGGAGTTGGGCCTTTATGGCCTCGTGCGGTGCCTGCGACCCAGCAGCCCGCGTGATGGTATGGAGGACCACTCTCAATGCTAGATCAGGGATAGTGTGGATATCCACCTTCTTACTGCCTGATCCCGTTTGAGCTCCTTGGCACACTCATGCCATCACTTCTTCCATCTTCTCCCCAGATGGTCTGCTTCCAGTCAACACCGGGATCGGACCTCTGCGGGACAATCCAGTGATAAAATAAACATTGGAAACCTCAAGCTCTAATACCTGGTCTCGTAACCTGAATACCTGTTCATGTTCATCCCAGATACTGATTAAATACTGGAGGAGCTCGGGCTGATCTCGTAGACACGGTGTAAGGAAGAACTTTTTCAGTCCACAGTTTCTAAGTGCATTCATGCAAGCTTGACTTTGCATGGCTTGTTCATCCTCTTCTCCATGCTCTCGTTCTTTCCATTCAATTGCCATTTTGATTGATTACCTGCATTCATATGGCCATGAACCCTTAGTTAGATCTCTGATGAGTCTCAAATTCCATGCAATTTGGTCTAAATCTCGAAATTTTAGGCGGACTTTTAGGTTCGGCCGTTGGCGCGGCTGTTTTGTGAACAGTCGCGCCACGTGGCGCGAGCCCTTTGTATAAAAGAGCCCATTGGCGCGGGTCCGTGCCCGATACCCGCGCCATTGAGCGCGGCCCTAAATTTTCAAAAATGGCTCTAGAAAACTGATTTATAGGGTAAAACTATTAAAAATTGAATGAAAATAAAGAGCAAAGGAACGCCTCTTACCTATAGCAGACGAGAAGCTGAATGGTCAACTGGATTTGTCGCAATCGCCATCAGAAGTTTCTGCTCCAAATGGACCACTATTTCTTTTTACCAAGGTAAATAGTAAATGTAATTTTATTTTTACCATTTTGACATATTTATAGCTTTCTCGACTTTAAAAGAGTTTTAAAAGTTATTTTTATCAAATATTTGAATATGTTATGTCGAAAATGGGTTTTACGCTTGCTTGGTATGTGCAGCAGCAGGTTTTTGCGACTTTAACGATGGAAACGAGTTGTATTTTATACTTTTTCGGACTCACGAAAAAGTCACTCTGGAGTCATCTTTCAGCTCTTTTCTGACTCTCTAAACATGAAAAGATTTCCGAGGCCCTTGTCGTTTCGATCTTGTTAAAATGGACACGAATCGACATCTACCCAGTATACGTTTAACCCTTTTTCGGGCTGGGATGGATTGATTACGAAAAATGAATACCCTAGCCTATCGCGACTAGGAGGTTTTCTCGGATATTGTTTTCTACCTTTTCGGATCTGAGGAACTATTTACGAAAAGGGACCTGTGGAGTTTACTTTTCTGCTGTCTTTTCAAACTCTCTAAACATGAAAAGACGCCGAGTTCTCCCTTTGTCAGACTCGTTAAACCTTGATGACATCGGATCCAGTCGAAATGACGTTCTCCGAGTTCCTCCTTCCTAGGACTCGTTAAATGCACTAGGATGGATTCGCCCGAAGGGCGAACTTACATTACAAGCATATGCTATCCCCTTCAAGCTTGTTATCAAAAATAATTGGGGTACTCGCCAGAAATGGTGGGGGAAAAATGGAACCATCGTCGTTGTCGTCGGCAGTATGTCGCTCTTGAACATGGCACTTGTCCGCATTCGTGTCGGGTTGGGGACATCTCATCTCGTTGCTTCACTTTGCCTCCATGGGTTTGGGTAATCTCTTTTGACCTCTCATCTGTTCACTGCCTCGTCACCATGACCTCTGATCCGTTGATGTCAAATACTGCCAAGTCCATTGTCGTGCCGTTCATGTGTTCAAGAGAAGTTGGCCTCTGCAAATATCAACCTTCCTTTGTTTCTCATATGGTCCTGATTCACAACAAAACATTATGTTCCTCTGTCTCGTGTCGATGATGTGGGAATCATTATGGCCCACCTTCGATCAAGGTCACTTCCTGTCGACTTCAACTCATTATCCAGGAAGTTGGTCTAGAGACTCCTTCATGGTACCTTGGAGCCTGCATGCCTCAATGGCAGGTTCGTCGCATTCGACGTGGGGTTTTCATCATTGGCCTCCGATCGAGTGATTCTGCGGGTGTTCGACACCAACTCATTGATTCACACGCCGTAGATTGTACCTGTAGTACCTTGAGGGCCATTGTCATTATTGGTGGTTCCTCTCGCGTCTGTTAACAGCTTTCATCATTGGCTGGTAATCAGATGATGTTCCTGCATGTTCAACTTCAGCTCACATATTCGCATGCTCGAACTTGTACTCTGTTTGGGTCGAGATGGAGCGCAAGACCCTGGATTGTGTCTGTTGTAATCCAGGCTGTGATTGTGGATTATTATCATTATGTATATGACTCATTGATTGGATGGCTGCGACCATACCTGAGTCTATTTATTTGATCCTCGCTGGATGGCTGCGCCCATACCCTGGATCCGTATTATAGTGTACTCTGTTTCGGATGGCTGCGCCCATACCACATATACATCATGTACTTGAGATATCAGTTGTATTTTTCTGCACAGGTTTTCCGACGGCGGGCCTTCAGTTGAACATGTTCTCGTAAAGCATTTCACCCCTCTCTCTCTCTCGGGCCTCATACTTTAGGGGGCATCTGTTACACAGTAATTTGTCACTGTCCTTACCATTCCCCATCCCGCACAATGGAGGACCCATTTTGTGACCTGTGAACATTGTCATGCCTTGAAAACATCATCAATGCATTCCTCCAAACATGAGCTTCATTTGCCCTAAAGACATCTCCTTGCAAAAATCATGAAAAACATCTCCTTTTGCATTGGCGCGGGCAGACAGTTCAGCACTCGCGCCAATGGGGAAAATCCTGCAAAGAGGCCGCGCCAACTGGCGCTCTGTCCCAGAGAAATGGTCGCGCCAGCCAATTTAAGGAGTGTTTTTTAAATAAATATGGCGGAAGTTGTGTTTCAACAAACTCAGAAACCATTGCCTATCTTAAGTTGGGAGGTTTGGCTGTGGGAGTTCTATGGAAGGGAAGTGGTTTGCCACCTTTCATGGAACCTTCCTTGTTGATAGGGCCAATCCCACAATAATAGGGATCCCAACTCCCTCCTTCCCCATCTATAAAATCCTGCTCAATTCCATAGCAAGCTAGTCTTGAAGTGCCTAAGCTTTGAATCTCCAAATTCCCAAGAGCCTTTGTGCTGTAAGAGCCCTCTTTCTTCCCTTAAGGCCGACTCAAGTAAGGAGACCATTGTCGAGAGACTCAGGAGAGGTTTGCCCTTTCCCTGGAGAGCTTTGCGAGACGTGAATGAGTGAAGACCCATCTGAAGGAGAACACGACGTCAGAACATTGGTTGTAATCTTTCTTCGATTGTTATTTAATGAATGATTATGATTATGGTTCCACTCTCTTTTCAATGATGTTAATATGAGTAATATCCTTTCTGACTGATATTTAGTTACGTATGCCAGATTTTATGCTTGTATCTATTTGTTTCTTGCATGTGCAGGTGTCCATCCGCGGAGATTGTGGAGGATCGTGATCTGCCGAGGCCGAGGGACGGGGACACTCTCTTCTTCAGATCGTAGCATTGGATTCCAGGTAGGTTTCTATCTCTAGTCTTTTCATTCGTAACTAGGAACTTGCGTCGTAACATTTTCGATTGTTGCTAGACCCCTACTGGGCTAGTAGGGATCGCCTCTATCCGCAGAGGGGATTTACCTCCTCAACAATTATATAAGGGTTTTAACGAGAAGCGGAGGTTTAAAAATATAGAGTGGAGGGCTTTAACTTTTACAAAGGGCGGGTTTATAAAACAAAAGAGTTGGGTTTTTTAATATTAAAACAGAGTTTTAATATATATAAAGGAGGGTCCGAAAGGTTTATAACACTTTTACCGATAAAATAGGTAACCTGACCTCAAAACGGGAACTCTAGCCCAAAAAGTCTCAAAAAACATGAAAAAACACCCAAAAAAAAAAAAGTGTGTCTTCCAGAACGCACTTGGTTTTTTTTGAAGGTCAAATTTCAACATTTTATAAAATTATGCTAAAAACAAAATTTTTTGTTGAAAAAAGGATTGAAAAAACACCCTCAAAACAAAACCAGTTGATGCTGGAATAACAAAAAACAAATTGTGTCATAATTTTGACACTTGTAACAATGGAATTAAAGACAACATATTAGGACATTTTTTTAAATCGTAAATTTCTAACATTTTTGATAGATGATGTTAAAGATAAACAAATACATGTCTGAAGGGCTTATCATTTCGAACAATTTTCATCCATGTTGTTAAACATAAAATATCTTGACTTTAAACAACCCCAAAATTGTAATTATTGTCAACCATAATCTTAAAGATAAAATTTGGTAGCACATAAAAACCTTAATGACAAGTTGTAAATCTAAAGTTTTTCAATCTTAAGTGTTCAACATACTTGAAAAATGAAATTATGGAGAAATTATAAGGCTTAACAATTTTAAAAAATGAACAAGTAAATGAAAAAATTATCATTGAACAGAAACAAGTAAGAGTAATTTTAATTTTAAAGGATAAAAACGTATCATTTTTCAAATCTTAGCATAAGACAAATTTAAATATAATTTCAACCAAAACCTAAAAATCAAGCATCAAAACAAAGTGTTCTGTTTCAATGACGCATATAATTATTAAAACTTTTAAAAGTATCTTATACCAAATGGTAACAATACATAATATCATGGTAATATCACTGCATAATCTAAAAATTCAACATTAGTTTCTATTTTCTATTTTACTTATAATTAAAATATCAACATTGGTACTTTGAATATAACATAAATTATTTTTGTAATTCATTGTTACATTGTCGATATTCTAAAGAAATGAATTCTTCATAATTAAAACGTATAATCCAACAAACATAGAAATGTCTTAGAACTTCATGAAAAATGAGATGGAAGTCAAAATTTTTATTTCAAGTTACCATGCAAACATCAATTACATAAAAGTGTCTTAGATAGTTATTCAAAATCAGACATAGGTTCTGGCACACCATCATAATATACATCTTCAGATGAATGGCTCGATGCAAATGAAGATGATCCATATTCTTCTCTTTCATCAACTAGTGCTCCATCTGAGTCAACATGCATGCCCACCATTTCAGAGTTCAAAAGTCTTGTAGATATACGTCTACATTCTGCAGAGTCCCATTTCAATAGTAATTGTTCTGGTAGCAATTTCTTCAAAATATTTATGGTCTGCAACCGAAGAGTTCCAATCTTTGTCAAATTGAAGTCATACAAAAGTATGTCAACATCCTCCAATTTTAAGACATCTGTGCGGCGACGATTTATATTTGTGCCCTTTCTTTTTCTCTTTCTACCAATTCTTTTTTCCACTACCATCTCTGGCTTGTACACACCATTGAAAGGGTGGGTACTTGTGGCATACCAATGTACATCAACAGCTGTAATCTCTTCATTTTCATTAATGAACTTTATAACCTTGGCAATCTAGAATGGATAGCCAAGTGGATCTTCATCTGCTAACACTGCTATCACGCAACCCTCCTTAAGATCCTGCACAGAACCCCTGTAAAGGTCTTCCATGGCTTCACGTTGTTCACTTGATATTCTAGAACCAATATAGATTTCTCTTTCCTCTACCTGTGGGAAATTAATAATAGCTTGAGGCTGTTGTTGTTCAACATTGTGTGTTTCCTGATGTTCATGTTCATTTGGCATATTTTGTGGCAAAAAAAAAGGAGTCTTCAAAAGAGTATCTTCATTTACTGATCTTGAAATCATATCACTTTGATTACTGAAAAAAGACTCCCACCAAACTGAATCAGCAACATCGAAGTATTTATATGTATCTCTAATACATCTTTTAATTTCCTCTAGACATTAAAAATAATTTATGTCTCTCTTCTGCCTTCGTGCATTATGGAGTTCGGAAACTGACTGTAATAACAATATCTTTGATGAAAACATTGGACGCTCTGGAATGAACTTCAAAAATTCTAAACCTAATGATGGTCCCCATTCTTCAATAGTTGAATACTTCTTGCCCCATATAAGTGTTATCCCATCAATTTTTTTGATACGAAATTGATGCTGGAAGCTAATGTCGTTAAGTTGTTCAATGCATTTCTCCTCACTATGCGATCCAAAAATAAACCTTCGCATGTCAATAGTTTCTTCCAACACATGAAAAACAGGCTTTGGAATGTACGATTTCTTAATACATTCAATTAATGATGGCAGGCTCCCAACACCTTTCCTCCTCAATGTTACTGAAAAACGACTGAAAATTTGATCAATATGATCATGAGTATGCCCAACAAGAAGGAAACCAACCTTTATCTTTTTAAAAATCCCCAATTCAACGAGCATGTTTAGATACCCAAAAAGAACTTGATTTTTGTTCTCATGACTTGTGTTGTCTAATTGTAAATACAAAACTTCAGGAAGAATCCCAGACCAATGAGTAACCACATCATGGATTATAGTTATGGTCAGATTTGCATCATTATGAATATTTGGAGTTGTGAAGAAAACTCTTGGAAACATCTTCTCATTAAATACCATACAACCAACCAAGTGAAACTGAATGAAATTTTCCTCCCGTAATTTTTTTGGCGTGCGGACAAAATGTGGAAGAAGTGTTTTCTTTTGGTCCATACCATCAATTATCAATCCCAGATATTTATTTGGATGATCATAACACTTCTTTTGATGTTTATACAACTTTTGTCTTTCACTTGTTTGCTGATTGCGATGGTCTTGAAGTTCTTTGACAATGGAATCTGTACATAAAATAAAAGAAACATATGAATAAATATATTTTCATAGTTGATAAGTATCAAATTTTAAAAAACAATGTTTTGAACACATACCTCTTTCCGCCCCTTGACATTTATCTCTTTTTTCTTTAAGAGAAGCACATGTGCTGCAAATCCCCATCCTTGTCTTCTTAGGAATACAAACATTGTTGAATTCAGTTTTCCATATCCTTGTAAAATAATAATATGTAATAAAATTACCAATTCCTTCAACAACTTCTGCATAATCTTTGTATAACATGAATATTTCTCGTCTTGAGAAATTATCTGGAATATGTATTGTGTCTTTATTTGGCATACACTCTCTATGATTTGAAAAGAAGTCTTTCATCCATGTCTTAGCAGTATTTGCAAACGGCCCCACCTCCCATTTATAACGCGCTTCTGAATAATATGTGGGATCCTTTTCCAATCTATCCTAGATTCTTGACAAACGACAATTATCAATTGAATACAACATTTTGAACGCCTTTCTGCAAAGCAATACATTCCCAATATGATAATCATAACCTGCTAGTGTAGATTTCATGCAACCCACTAAATATGAATTTTTCATGCTTTTATTCATTGACATATATGTTTTCCTTTTCTCCAAAGAAAAGTTGAAATCCATATTTTTCAAGCAATCCCTTCGACGACATTCACTTGAAATCAAATGAACGACAGAACTTTTTGTCGTGAGATATTTTTTCCTCACCATTGTATAACTGGAATGCTTTGGATTGATATGAAAAGGTCTACTCCTACTCCTAGTTGCAATATTTGCTTGCAACGGCTTCATCATTCCATCATCCTTTGTAAAAGTAGTTTCATCACCATTAGAAGGAATATTATCCCCACTATCATCATCCTCAACATAGTTATGAAATTCATCAACATCATTGCAGCGTGGAAAATCTTCTTTACCATCATCAGTTGAAGAAAACATTTCACAAGAATCATCGACACTTTTGTAACCTTGACTCAAAATAAATTCTTCACCATCTTGACCCATGCTTTCAAATTCTTCCCTGGGAGGATTCAATTCTTCATCACCATGAGTGTCTTTGAAATGGTCACTTGGAGAAAATGCAATATTCAGATCTGTGCCTCTAAAATTATCATTTGCAAGAAACTCTTCATCCTACCCTTCCTCAGTGGTGCTTTCATAATCCTTTGGATTAGGCATAAGTGGAAGCTTTGAATTTGTATTCACTAGAATTTCTTCATCCCGCCCCTCCCCTTCCTCACTGAAGCTCTCATAATCCTTAGGATTAGGAATAAGTGAATGCCTTGAATCTATATTTATTGGAAATTCTTCATCCCCCCTTCATCAATGGTTAAATTATAATCGTTATGATTAGGATGAAGTGAAAATTTTATCTTTGGAAATTCATCCCTGTCCTCATCAGTGGTGCTGGCATAATCCTTAGGATTAGGACGAAGTGGATATTTTGACGCTGCAAATTATTCATTCCCCTCTTCCTCAGTGGTGCTAACATAATCCTTAGGATTAGGATGAAGTGCATATTTTGACTTTGCAAATTCTTCATTCCCCTCTTCATCTGTGGTGCTGACATAATCCTTAGGATTAAGATGAAGTGGAAATTTTGACTCTGGAATTTTTTCGTCCCCCTCTTCATCAGTAGTGCTTGCATAATCCTTAGGATTAGGACGGAGTGGAAATTTTGACGCTGTAAATTCTTCATTTCCCTCTTCATCAGTGGTGCTGGCATAATCCTTAGGATTGGGACGAATTGGATGTTTTGACTATGAAACATTATCATTCCCCTCTTCATCAGTGGTGCTCGCATAATCCTTACGATTAGGACGAATTTGATATTTTGACTCTGGAAATTTTACATCCCCCTTTTCATCAGTGGTGCTGGCATACTCCTCAGGATTAGGATAGAGTGGATATTTTGACTCTATAGATTCTTCATTTCCCTCTTAATTTGTTGTTCTCACATAATCCTTAGGATTAAGCTGAAGTGGATATTCTTCATCTCCCTCTTCATCAATGGTGTCCTCATAATCCTTAGGATTACGACGAAGTGAAACTTTTGACTCTGGAATTTCTTCATCATGACCTTCATCACTGTTGCTTTCATAATCCTTAGGATTAAGAGTAAGTGGTATAACTGGCGCTCGATTTACAGAAATTTCATTTTGCTGCACCTCATAAATTTTGTTCTCATCATCTTTAGGATAACGACCAAGTCGATTTTTTGACTCTCTATTCATGGTGAACGAACTCCTGTTATATTCATCACTCTGAATAGAGTTGTTGCGTGACGAAAATGTTGATGTTCTAGAAAGAAAAACTTCGCTATCAAAAGAAACCATGGCTTTCAACAAGAATAGGTTGAATGACACAAATTCCTCTCCCACTTACAATATATAGCTTAAAGACTGAAAATTTCCCTCCAAATTTTCCCTCCAAAAAAATTCGCGAAAAAATTTCCCTCCAAAAAATTTCGTGAAAAACTTTCCCTCCAAAATTTTCATTTCATATATTTGGTACAAATATTAATCAAAAAATGTATTTAACATTTTTTTTAATAAACTGTTTATGTTGAAATATTTTACCGATATTTATATTCAAAATATTTCTATCATGGATGCCTTCCAAACTAAAATAATGTTTTTATTTGAATGATTTAACATTGACTAGATGTAAGTATTAACTATAATATTACTATAATACCCACATGCAAATATTAACTATTTTAACTATAATGACTACATGTAAATATTTTAAATTTTAAATTTTAAAGTTACGTTATATTCATCTAAAATATATTTCAAAATTTATTAATAAAATGTTGGTCTTCAAATATTTCACCATACTTTCTATTCAAAATATCCACAAAATATTCCTTTCATGCATGTCTCGAAACTAAAATAATTTTCTTATTTGAATGGTTTAAGATTGACTACATGTAAATATTTACAAAAATAACATGATGTAAATATTAACTATTTAAACTATAATTACCTACATGTACATATTTTAGATTTTAAAATTTAATCCCATGATTTTAAACATTGATTACATGTAAATATTAAATAAAATATTAATTATGATAACTACATGCAATAATAAGTATTTTAACTATAGTACGAACTATAATAAACTAAATGTAAATATTTTAAATTTGAAATTTTAATCCCACATTCGTTAAACAGTAAACCAATCAGACAATATACGCTATTTAAAATGAATGATTGTTTCTATTCATCACATCACATCAAGTTTTCTGGTATTTGTTAGAGCAAATTTCTGGAGGTGTTGCGTTGGCATTGGTAACTTCGTGGAGGCAATGCATTGGCATTGGAAGCGTTGTGTCGCTATTGGTAATTTTGTGGAGGTGTTGCATTGGCATTGGTAACTTCGTGAAGGCATTGCATTAGCATTGGAGGCATTGTGTTGCTATTCGTAATTTTGTGGAGGCGTTGTGTTGGCATTGGTGACAGCAGCTTTTTGCATTTCAAAGGTTAGTTTTCCTTCTATTCTGTCAATTTAAAGACGATTTTGGGGAAAATCTGTTTTTCTATAGTTTTTTTTGTGTCCAAAAACTACTTTTTAAAGGTTTTTAGGTTCAAAAACCTTAATTTTTTTATATTTTTTTAGTGAAGAAAATGCAAAAAAAACTAAATTTTTTAGGGTTTTAAGAACAAAAATTTAGATATTTTTTTCTTTTTCTTTTTTAAGACTTATAGGTTCATTTAGACAGAAAAATCCATAAAACGACCATGCACATAAAAAAAAAAAATATTATAACATTTTTTATTTGTTTTTTTTTAATCATAAATATATTAGTGATTTCATTATTTAAATTTTTTTTTATTTTTTTATTTTTTTTTAATTTGAGAATTTTTTTATTTTATATTCTATTTTATTTTATTTTTTTAATTTTAAATCTTTGTTTTATTCTTTTTAATTTTAAATCTTTAATTTTTTTTTTCATCATTGTTTTGTTATCTCTCTCTCTCTCTCTCTCTCTCTTTTAATGGTATTGTGATATAGTTTTTTTTTTAAATTTATTATATTGTTATATTAAAACAAATGTTTATATATATATATATATATTTTAATTATATGATGTTTAAAAACCAAACATTATTGTGATTTAATAAATTGTTTTTTTTTTTAATATATTTTGATATTTTTAACATTTTTTTTTTTATTAATAAATAATGTTTTAATAATTATATTATATATAAAAAAAATTAAAAATCGAAATTAAAAAAAAAATTAAAAAACAAAATAAAAATTAAAAAAAAATTAAAAAAAACATTTTAAAAAAAAAAATTTAAAAATTAAATAAAAAAAAAAAAAAAAAAATCGCGCGCAGGCTTGCCCGTTGGGCACCGGGGACCGGCCGGGCGGCACCATGGGGGCGGCCCAGCCCGCCTCCCGACCCGCCCCCGTGGCGCCGCCCGACCGGCCCCCGACACCCAATGGGCGGGCCGCGCGCGTATTGATTTTAAAATTTTTTATTTTTTATTTTTAAAATTTTTTTATTTTTTATTTTTTTAAATTTTTAAATTTTGTTTTTTAAATTTGTTTTAACAATTTTTTTTTTAAATTTTGGTTTTTTTTTTTTTTAATTTTTAAATTTTAATTTTTTTTTTTTTTTAATAATTTTTTTAACAAAACATTTTATAATTTTGATTTTTTTTAAAATTTTATTTTGTTCTTTATTTTTTTTTAAATAATTTGTTTTAATAAAACAATTAAAAATTCATAGAAACATTGTTATAAAAAAAAAAATAAAAAATAAAAAATAAAAAATTGTTATATAATATAATAAAAACATTGTTAAATAATAATTGTTAAAAATTTCAAAATATAACAAATATATATATATATATATATATATATATATATATCAAAAAAAAAAAATCATTAAACAACAATTATGTTTTGTTTTTAAACATTATATAATTAAAAAAAAAAATACAATATAATAAATTAAAAAAAAAACATTTGTTTTAATATAACAATATAATAAATTAATTAAAAAAAAAACTATATAACAATACAATTAAAAAAATAAAAAAATATATAATATTATAACATTTGTTATAAATAGTTAGTAACTTTTTTGTTTTTTTTTTTAAATATTAAACAAAAACTGAAGTTTGAAAATACTAGTTTATTTTTTTAAAATTATTTTATACAATTTAAACATATTTTTAAATTTTTTATAAAATGTATTCAAAACATATTATATAGATATATATACATATGATTTATAATATTTTGTTTTTAAATGAAAATTTTTATAGTTAATTTTACTGCTTTAATTTCAAACTATTTAGTTTTAGAAATAAATTTTGTTTATTAAATTTATTTTATCCGCAATATTTTTCCATTAACTAATATATATATATATCAGGAAAATGGCATCAAAAAAAATTTCTGTGAATGTTTCTGCACCTAAGGCAGCAGCTCCCAAATCTACGGCAGCAGCTCCCAAATCTACAGCTGCAGCTTGACGCACTATGGATACAACTCCCAAATCTATAGCTGTAGCTGGATGCACTATGGACACTATTGGACGCAATAAGGATATTGTTGCACACACTAATAAAATTCAAGCAAGTGGGGCACCAGGTTCATTAAAGCTTATTTCTGATTGGAAGAACGCCGAGGAAATAGATAAAACCAATTTCTCATGGTATCTTGAAGACAGTGAAACGGAGGCTGATATACACATCTATCTGATTTGTGGTATGATTGACTTAAATGAGCAATATGATGTGATGGGCAGAGTACGAGACATATGTATGGTCCCAAATACAAACACTATTTATGTTCTTGCAAGGAAGGCTCAGAAACATGAGAAGGTTAGATATCGTCTATCAATCGTCAAGTACGACACAGATGAAATAACTTCAAAATTTTCTGAAGAAATAGCAAGCAACATTGCAAATAACATTGTAAGTATGCTTATTTTTATTTCCTCTATGCATTATTATAAGGATGATTCAATTTTTTATAAAGTATTGATCATTGACATGTTTTATTTTGTTTCATAGGATTTTGTTCCGAGTCTTTCAAACATGTTTGATGGTTTTTATATGTTGGTGCCAAATGTTATGGATGTGATCAAAAATTTCCACAAAGACAAAGCAAAGGAAAAGAGATTGAAGCAAAGAGCAATAGCTCGTGACACTGCAACAGTACAAAGAGGGGATCAACCAAGAGTCACTAAGGTGGGTCAATCTAGTAAACTTAAACATGTTTCTTTTGAAGGTGTCGAACATGAAATAAAAAATTATGATTGAATTAGTGAGGAGGAGATGAGAACTATTGTGCAAAAGGAGAAAACAGATCAGACACCAAAAAGAAAAATTGCCAAAGATGTCTCTTTTGTACCTCATGAAGGAGAGCTTGTTTATAAAAAAACTGATATGTTATCCAATAAGACTAGGAAATCAAATATTGGTGAACTTGTAAAGGTCGTGAGCAACAGTGAAGAACAAATTGAAAGCTCTCACGGAAGCAGAGAAATCATAACACCAGGTGCTGAGTTAGAGGATGGCATTATTAAAACAAAACAAAATGCTATTCGACAAGAGTTTAGGAAGAATAAATTAATTCTTGGTGGCCAAACATTTGAGCTTAATGTTAACCAATTTTATGGCCCAGATGAAGGACAATCTCAATATAAAATTAGAAAGGCCCATCACCTACATGTACATAATCTGAAAACATTGTTCAGGTTCAATCCATATGCGCATGTGGTGGATTATGTGGTTCTTGTCGATCCATGTCAGGTTCCCAATAAACAAGCATTTGACAAGACAAAATGTTTTGATTATAAATATTATGTAATTGGAGGGAACCATTCAATAGAGGCTAAGAGACAATTGATTGCAGAATATACCAATAACTATCTTTTTCAAACAGTGAAATGCATCATTTACACCGGCTTAACAGAAATGGAATCAAAGTTATTGGCATGGGATCATAATGCAGATAATGAGTACAGAATGAAAATGACTTTCATCCAAAGGGTCAGATTTATTCACAATGAATTCATAGAAAAATGTCGTGGGGATAAGACACAAGTTAGTGTAGCATTTCGAAAGGAATGTTTAATGCAAACAGGTTATCAAATTGATGAAAAAAAAGCAAAATATGGAAAATTGAATACAAATCTCTTCAGAGGCACAGATAACATTTTTCAGTTGGCATTTAGAACTGGGGAGGTATGGGATTTGATTGATGAGATTTTTGATCGGTGGGAGAATATTTCCATAAAAAAATAGAAGGTTAGAAAGAGTAAACCCATAATATGTACCAACATTAAGGGGGGTCCTGAAATGAATCAGCTTTCAGAGGATATGACTATTACACCTTGGAGAACAATGCAAGGTGTGAAGGATGATAAATTAGTCAAATCAGTATTAGCCCGTGTGAAGTCGGGTGAATGATCAATGGAAGAAATGTGTGCAGAATTTCAAAAGTAAGTTTCTTGAATTATTTCTTTCATTATATTTTTCTTTTAAATAAAACATAATGATGTTGGTAGAATTTGTTATACATGTCAATATATTAACGTTTTTAACTTGATTTATTCAGTCAGAAATTTTTTATGAAAATACAAGAACACATGGTTAAAATGTTGAATGAAGACAATTGGGATGATGTTGTACGCAACTACCCAGAAGCAAGTTCTACATCAACACTAAAAGAGTTTTATATTGCATTCAATATGGTATGTTGATTTATAAATTTATTTTATTCATATTTTAACTATTTTTATTTTATTACTTATACATATCTATATATATATTTTTATGTCATTAAAGATGTCGAAGAAGGATGGAAATGGAGTACTAGATACTTTCAAAAGCTTTATTGAAAAAATTAAGATGGAGAACATGAGAAGGAAGCGTCTTATGAATGTTGAACTAGATCCTACTCTTAATCATTACATTTGGAATGGGCTCGACATTGTCCAATATCAAATAATACAAGGTGACTGTGAAGACATTGCATCACTAATACCTAAAAGGGAATATGGCCTAGTTATTGCAGATATTCCTCATGGTTTCAATTTCCCAGACATTGAATATGATAGAGAACTATATACTTATCAAGCTTTTAGTAAAGTGGTTACGGGTTTTCAAGAAGTGACAACATCACCACTTTGGCGATTTGTGACATTTCATTCAGACACACAGTTTCCAATGTTATTAACAAGCTTCAAGGGTAAAGCAAACTCAAGGATGCAACTTACATGGTAAGATTTTGAAATTGTATGTTTGATTCTTCCTAAATTTTTTTATTCATGTAAAATTTAATTGAACTTTTACTATGTTATGTTACAGGCAAAAGTCAAATATTGTTTCTTCCAAAGATCAGCCTATTATAAATGATTGTGAGTTCATCCATGTTGAATGTTGGACAAAAGACGATAGCTATAAGCATATTATTATGAATCGAGTAGATGGGAGGAGTCATAGTCAAGTATTGGTTTATGATGCAGTGGTAAGAAAACTAACATATGAGGATAAAGATGCAAAAGGAGATATAGTTAACATTTATAAAAAACCACAAGAATTGATTAACTATCTTATAGATCTATGTTCAAATGAAGGAGAATGGGTTTTGGATTTATTCTCAGGTTCAGGTAAGTTTTAATATACAAATTTAAATTTAAATATTTTTTTTTTTACTTTTTATGTCTCCATACTAATTTTCTTACTTATTTTTTTTGTGCTTGATGATTAGGTACAACACTAGCATGTTGCCTACAAAAAGGAAGAAATTGCATTGCCATTGAGAAAGATCCAGTTCAATGCAAATTTATTCAACAAAGAATTAACGCTCTTAAATTCCTTCCAGATGCGAAGCAAGAAGTTGGTTTGAGGAAAGGAGATTTAATGAATCACGTGTGGCAAAAAAAGCAAAGGAACCTCAACCACCATTATATGGAATGATTGGAAAGGGACACTTTGGAAGATTTGCTGACATGAAAGATCCATTAGAAGACGGCGATGATCAAAATGAAGAAGAAAATGCTGCGGAAGAAGCCATCAATGCTGTTCTAGATGATGTTGAAGATGTATTGGTTGATATTGTTGATGATGTTTAAGTTGTGCTTGCAAACAAAGCTTATTTTTTAGAACTATTAATCAATTTTACTTGTAATGTTTAGACTTGGTATTTTATGAGAACAACCCTTTTTTTTTGCAAAAAACATGTGATTGCTATTAGTTTTTGACATAAAATTCAATAAAAATGTTATTTTCTTAAGTTTTTTTGTTAAGATTCTCCCAAAAAATTAGTTTATTTAACATGTTTTTTTTCAACAAAAACTCTGTAAAAGTGTATTTTTTGCATTGTATTTATATTGAAAAATTGTATTTTTTTGTCATATGGTTCAAAATATTGGGTTTTTAGCGACAATTTTTTGATGTGCATTGAAAAATTATTTAACAATACATAAACATGTAGAAAATATAAACTTTAGAATATTGACCCTTTTTCCATCTTTTATGTATGTGAAAAAGTGAAGATATCATTACAAGTTTTTATTTTTAAAACACAAGTACATAAATGCACTTAAAAATAAACATCTCACAGAAGAAGAAGACATTAGAAAATTTATAGTTTCAAAATCAATCCTATAAAAAAAAGTTGGTGATGATACACCACCACTATTCAAAATCGACATAAAAAACACCACTTAAAAAAAAAAAATTAATAAAAAAAAAAACAAAATGAAAAAAATTTAAAGTGCCAAAAACATGCTCAATTTTTTTTTTCTTGATTCTGCATCGCCACTTTTTCAAAATCAGGTGTTTTTCTTGATACTTCAAAAAGTAGGTAACATTTAGGTTACCTATTTCATCGGTAACATTGTTTTATATTTCTTGTTTAAAACAATGTAAAAAGGGAATTTTTACATTGTTTTTAAGGAAATGAGGGAATTTTATGAAGTGAGGGGGTTAAGTGGAGTTTTTAGGAATGAAAGTGGGTGTTCGAGTTAGTGAAAAGGTGGGAATAAGAGGATTATAGCCCAATGTGTGTTTTTAGAGCAGGAGAGTAATTTTGAAAAGTCAAACTGAGAGATAGTGAAAGAGGTTTCATGAAGATAATGAAGGCAGTGAGATTTCTTAAGATAGCTGATAGTCAATGTTGGGTCAGAATTGTGAATTACGGATAAATCACGCTTCCCTAGATAGGTGCTAGTCTATAACAATAGGTGAAAGACTATACGACTATTTCTCCTAACTCAGAACAGATACACAGAGAAGATTGGAGGCTTACTTGTTCAGTCGCTTCCAAATGGCTCCTTCCGTCGCTTCCGTTGCAGCTTAAAATTCAAGCGGTTTGTGGTTTGAATGCTTCTTGCAAGAAAGAACACTAAAACAACAGAAGATGCAATAATATAGATATCTATTCAAGCTAGTTAGCTAAATCAGTCAAGAATAAACCATATACATCAACTAAGATCTTGAATATGGAAAATCAAAGCCAATACATATCCATATAGGGAAAAATAAGTAGTACTCTTTATTGATGATAGAAGGAGAGGTTAAAACCTAGTGACTGATTTGAAGTGACCTTCCAACAACGTTCCGAAGCCTCATCACAGTATAAATCTCTCTAGCAGCAGCTACACAAATCTAGCTCTCAATTGAAAATTCTCCTGCATTTCTCTACTCAAATTCTTTCTCCTCAAGCACTCAGATCTGTGCTCAATTTATAGATAAACTGTAGGGAGTTTTGCAATCAATGAATTTCCAATAATAGGCAAGGCATGTTTCCAGTCATGTAGATGTCAAATGGACACTTGGATTCGAAGCTTGAGACATGTGAACTCTTCTAGAAGACACTGGCCAAGTGGAGATTCCGGAAAAATGAGAATTTCGCTCCCAATGTGACCAATGCACCTGTGAATGTTGGAAAGTTCTTTGCAGAGCAACCTTGCATGGGGCTACCTACATATGAAACGCACTTAGGCCCCTTAGAGCCTGTGTTGGTGAGCTCTCATATTTTATATACTAAGCTTCAAACCATGGAATCCTTTGCTTGATGAAAGTCTTTCTTGGTTTGTCTTGTTTCTTGTCTTAGGGCATGTAGCAACTGAAATGATATGGAATGATAGACCCTTGATCATCGATCCTGGAGATGATTCCCAGTTAACTAGGTCATTGGGAATGGTGCCCAAATTGACCTATAACAGTAAGGAATGTTATCTTCAGCTGATTGTAGAAAATCCATAGTCACCTAGTGATACTGTAGAATACAGGAGGATAACAGTGGCTCATTAGGGGAATTTTGAGGTCTCAAATGGGCTTCCTAAAGAAATAATAAAATAATAGCTAAACCAATAAAATAATATTTATGAATTTGCAATTCACTTTTTGCACCAAAATCAATGTAACCATGGTTAAATTCAATTCAAAAGTTGTACCAAAATAAAAATAATAAAAAAATTATATTGATGTGACTATAATAAGAATGAGATTTTCAAGAAAAAATCATTATCATTGCACAACTAATGCATTTGTCCTTTGTACTTAACTAACTTAAAATAAAATATAAATATAAATCCATAAATTCTTAATTATAGAATATACTGTTAATTAAAATTTTTATTATTTAAATTATATAATAACATGTAATTAATATATTATATAAAAAAATATAATATAATATATATATTTTTTATGTATGAATTTTATATTACATATTGAATTGATTTGATTTGTAAATAAATATTTGAAAGTATACAAATATAATATTTATTGAAAAATGTGTAAATACATGAAGATTGTGTAGGGATATGCATTGTTTCTTTCAAAAAATATGAAATGACAAAAACAATATTTTATTCAAAAAGTGTGAAATGAAATTTTTTATGAGTACTTTACTTTATGATTTTAAAATTACTTAGAGCACTACCATGGTTAACCATGAGTTTTTATCCACCATTGAGATTGTGACAAGTAAGTACCTTTAACTCAAACAATACCACTCCAACCATTAGGGATGATGTCATCCCCTAAAATGTGTTTGGTTCTCATAAAGTGAATTTTGATTGGATATTTTCCTTAGGAGGCCCATTTTAGACCTCAAAATTCCCCTAATGCCAGCTAGGGAGGGCAGCTCCTTTTAGGAGGTGTCAAGAACCTTAGAGTTCGGATCTCTGGAATTTTGTAGATCAGTGCCTTGATTGTATTTGGTAGATTTTTCATTCTCCAATTGCTAATTTGGTGATGTCCTTTGAAGTTGTGACTTTTAAATTCTGAAAAAAATGCTTTGCTTCAACTCAACTCTACCTACCCATCATAATATTCTAAAATTTTTCTTCATTTGGGTACATTTAGACTAGAAAACCCTTGACATCATTTTTTATTTTGAAAGAAAAAAATATCTACCTCTACCCTTATATCATCCTCAGATTAGACTGATGAGCTATTTTATTCTCTACCTAAGCTACTTATCTATCAAGATTAAACAGTTTGACATATTTTCATTCTCTAATCTATAAACATGAAATTGAAAACAAGACTAAATCGAGATTAAGCAGTTTGATTTGCCATGAGTTGTGGCATTTTGGACAAGCTGCACACAGATTTTATTTTTGCAAAAATTAAAACTAAAACTTGAGGGCTATAATCTAGAATTTTTCATTCATCCCACTTTTTCTCTTTGGTTCAGATTTAAACTTGGGAACCAATGTATTTTCCTATCAATATACTGATAAGCCAAGTTTAAACAATTTGACAAATCTTCATTTCTAACTTATTAACAAAAATACAAAATTTTTTCGATCATGATTAGGCTGTATGACTGAACAAGACTTCCTCTTCAAAAGTAGTGGCATTTGGACTTTCTTACCTTCATAATCATTCTTTTTTGGTATGGGGATTTACCTTTTCTTTTGTCTACCCTCTTTTCTTATTTTCTCTATTTTTGTGTTTATTTTTCTGATCTTTTATTCAAGCAGTGTCAAATATAATGGAATAAAGCTTTAAACTGATGTTTTCAACTGAAATAATGCTCGAGCGTCCTTCCATTGACAGGACCTCCAAATAATTTTGTTCCATCCATTTCTTGAAAGAAAAATGCATTGTTACCTCTTGCTAAATGGATGATGTATGGACTTTTGCATAGATTGTCAAATTTCCCATGCTTGCCTTTGTGTTCCATTCTTGAGTACCACTTTAGCACTTAGTCTCCAATGTTGAAATCATTTTCCTTGGTCCTCTTATCAAAAATATTCTTGATGAATTATTGCACTTGCCAAGTTCTATTGTATACTTCTTCTCTGGTTCACTGCAACTAGACAGTCTAGTTTATTCTTCTTAGCATGTCATTTTCTTTAGATTGTGCTTCTTGGATGAGTTTCATCACTGGTACTCCCAAATGAGTTGGAAAAACTGCATCTTCTCCATACACTAGCTGATAGGGAGACATTCCAATTGATTTTCTATTTTTTAATCTGTCTGCCCATAATGCATGTACTAGTTGTTGTGCCATGCTTTTTTGTTCTCTTCCAAAAAATTTTTAATGACATTCACCAAAATTTTGTTTGAGGATTCTGCCAACCCATTACCTTGAGGGGAATAAGCTGTAGAATGACCAATGAAATCTAATATTTGTGGCAAAATTCCACCATTTTCTTGGATCTAAAGGAAGCAACATTATCAGTAATGATTTTTCTAAGAGAACCAAATCTAGACAAAATGTGGTTTTCAAGAAATTTGATGATTACTGAGTTTGTGGCAGTTCTAGAAGAGATGGCTTCTATCCACTTTGTAAAATAGTCAGTTGCAGTAAGGATCCATTTGTGTTGGGTAGAGGAGGAAGGGTGGATTTCCCCAATGAAATCAAGGCCCCTTTGTTGAAAAGGAGATTCAACATAGATAAGATGCAAAGGTAACATCAACAATTTTCTTTTGCCTTCAAAGATTTGGTACTTATGATAGGCAATTACCTTTTTATGGATGTCTTGGAAGAGGGTGGGCCAACCAGCTCTAAAGGTTTTGTTGATAGTAGTTCTCCAATAGAGTTGGCCTCCACATTCTCCTTCATGAAACTCATGCTTGATTTTATCTACATCATCCTCTGGCAACATTTAATCAATATACCACTAGCATTTTTCCAATATAAAAGTTTATCTAAAATGCAAAAGTTTACAACCTTTAACTTCAAGAATCTAGCCTTTGTTTTGGACAAACCAGGAGGAACATTCAGATTAAAAAGCACATATAAAATATCATCATACCAAGATGAATTCAGAAAGTATTCTTCAATAAGTGGAGTTGCCAATTCCTCTTGTTCATATAATGCATTAATCATATTTATATCCAGTGCTTGAAATTTTGTTTCAGCCATGAGTTTAGCCAATACTTGCCCTTTGATTAGCTTGGTGGGCCTGTTTTCTAGATCATATTCTAATATAATAGTAATCCACTTATTTCTTTTGCCATAATGATATTGTGTGAGTATGTCCTTTACCACTGAGTGAGACACAAATGCAATGATGTGTGAGTGCATAATGTAAACTCTGAAATCTTTTAATGTATTTATTAAGGAAAAATCTTGTTTTTCCATTATGTTATATTTCAGTGGTGCATCTCTTAATGCCTTGCTGAAAAATTCTATGGGTTGTTCTCGTCCTTTTATATTTTTCTGCAGTAGGACTAGAGCAACTGTATGTTTTGATGTAAAGAAGAAAATGAAAAAAATCTTCGGTAAAATTAGGGCTGATCAGAATTGGTGTTTTAGTAAGATCTTTTTTTACTAGTTCAAAGGATTGTTTTTCTTCTAAGGTCCATTTGATTCCTATTTCTCTTTTCAACATGTTTGTGATGTTTCTTAAGAGTTCTACAAGGTTGGGTATGAACCTTCTTAAGAAATTTATCTTTCTGATGAAAGATTGCAGCTCTTTGATATTCCTAAGATGATTTATTTTCAATATTCCTTCAATCCTTTTTGGGTCAATCTTGATCCCTTATTCAGATATTATGTGGCCTAAAATTTTTCCTTCTTGAAGGCAAAACAAATTTTTCTTGGGATTGAAAGACAAACCATATTTTCTACACTTTTCTAAGATTTTTTGTAAGTGAGCTAGGTGTTCTTCATCATTTTTTGAGTAGACTGTGATGCCATCAAGGTATATCACAATGAAGTAACTTATTTATTCTAAGAAAGCAATGTACGTTGCTCTTTAAAAGGTGGTCCCAACATTCATTAACCCAAAAGGTATTTTAACATACATGAAGGTGCCCTAGGGTCTAGTGAAAGTTGTCTTGTGTTGATCATCTGGGTGTACTAGCACCTGATTGTATCCTAAAAAGCCTTCTATCAAAGAAATTATTTTAGACCCTACTACCCTTTGTAAGATGTAATCCATTTTTGGTAAAGGGTAGTTGTCCTTTAAAGAGGCTTTGTTTAAATTTCTGAAGTCTATGCATAGCCTAATTTCTCCTGTTTTCTTCCTAACTAATACAAGATTTGAAACCCATTCTGAGTATCTCAGAGGGACTATTATTCCAGCATCATACATTTTCTTAATTTCTTTCTCAACTAGGGGTAGTTGTACAGGGTTTATTCTACACAATTTCTGTTTAAAGGGCTTATGGTTTTCTTTGAGAGGGATCTTATGCTGGATTATCTCAGTATCATATAACTTTAAATATTCATAACTCCAAGCAAAGACATCAGTAAATTTTTTGAAAAGATCAAGATATTTCTGTTTTATATGAGCTGGCAGCGTTTTGGACAGTTTTATCATTTTGGGCTTTTGCTCACTGCCTATATTGCACTCTTCTATTTCAGCTTTAGTGGGTTCCATATTTTGCTTCCTAGCAACATCATTAAAGTCAAACATCTCTTCTAGAGGAACCAGACCCTTTGGAAAGTTTCCATTATTGGACTACAACACCTCAAAGTCTTCTTTTTCTGATTTTTTTCATAGTTCCGTTTTATGTGTGTGTTCTTTGGTTAACAGATTTATATCAGCATTATCAAGAGGTTCTTCTTTGTAAGATTTTTCCTTAGCAGAGTAGTCTTCTTCATAATCTGAGTCTGAATTTGGCACTTCAAACTCATTTCTAGATTGTAGGAAATCTTCTATCTATTTATCTCCTTCAAACACTTGCCAATATTTTATGTTATCTAGGACTACTACTCTATACTTGACTTGCACTGTGTATTGTTTGCTATGATAAGGTTTTTGACATGTACTGGCTGCAAAATCCAGATCATTGGTAAGGATGTTTTGGTTTCTAGGGACAAAGGTAAGATCATATTCTGTGAATGTTTTCAAGAGTTCAACGGTATCATCCCTATATGCTTTCAATCTAGGATGCTTGGCTGTGTATTCTCCCTTAATTTTCTTAATGACTAACTCAGAATTTCCATGAAAAATTATCCTCTTAGGTATTAATTTCTTTAGTAATTTCAGCCCTAGGAGGAGTGCCTCATATTTAGATATGGTATTTGTGCATTGAAAGTTGAGCTTGTAAGAGTGACCTTCTGCATGATTATTCTCTATGTTATGCACCCATACACCTACTCTTAAACCATTTTTTCCACAAGAACCATCAAAACTCATACTCCAAGAGTTTCAATTTCAGATTAATCATTATGTTGGTGATTATGGTCTCCATTATGTTGTTCATAGTGGCTGCCACTATGCTTGTCATTGTTTTTCTCCTTGTGGTCTCCACTATTTTTGCTGTTATATTCCGTTTGGGAAAACAGTTTTGATTGTCCCTCCTCTTTTTCCTTTTCTTTTTCTGCTGGTTTCTCATGTTCTCTCACTTTTTCATTAAGGTTTTCATCATTGTAAAGGATAAATGAATCAAGATCAGTGTGAATTGAATAAATAGGGGAGTTATCTGGCATTTCTTCACTGCTAACCATGTATTTCATGTGAGTTTCCCTATACAGTCTTCTTGGTTGGCTGAAAACAGGGATGGTAGCATATATCTTGTCCATTTGGAGGGTTCCTTGGAGTTTAGCTCTCCATGATCTTAAAAGGAGCATGTCATATTTAGCAGGAATATCAACCACTACAATATCCATTACTAGGCTCTTGGCTGGTATTTGTGCTAGATTGACACAGAGATATTTGATTAGGCCTAGACATTTAAATTTACTGGAATCGAAAGAGTATAAATATTTGTATGGTCTAGTTATCTCAAGGCCTAATATTTCCATTACTACTTTTGGCATGAGGTTGTGTGAAGCTCCTAAGTCTAACATGGAATTATGGAGAATTTTAACTTGGATGTTTAAACTGACATAAAATGGAGGAACACCTCCCTCTTCAAATTTACCTTCCACTTCTAGTTCAAACATAAGTTGAGGTTTGTCATCATTTAAATTGACAGAATCAACATTTTCTCTTATGTTTAAAGATTTCAAAGGTTGGGATATATATACATCTTGGGTGACTAATTCAATAAGAGGAATAGAAATATTAATCTTGGAAATTTCATTCTCTATACTGAAAGGTGTATGATTTTTAAAAGGTTCAAATCAATTTTTTCAGACACTGTTTTCACGGCAATTTTAGCTTGTTGGTTTTTATTAGGAATCTCAGCTAAAACAATTTTGTTAGTGGCACTAGCTGTGTTGCTAGTGCTGCTTTGGTCACCATTATTTTTTCCACTAGGTTGGCTGTTTTTGCTTTTGTTTTTATCAGAACTTTCAACCACAGTGTTTTGAATTTCTGTTGTCTTTTTAGGAATGTTTTTAGGTATCTTCCTAGCAGAAATTTTAGAGGTCTTTCTTTTGGGAGTGTCTTGGTTTTTCTTACTCCTAATGTCATATTGTTTATGTACTTCCATGATGGAATTTTCAAATCCTTGTTTATAGTCTTCAGATTCTAGGCTTTCTTCCTCATTTGGTGCAAATATGTTGTGTTCTTCCTCAATGAGGAAAACAATATCCTCATTATTTACTCTCACTAAATTTATGTGACATTCCTTTGTTTGTTCAATCACCCCCTCATCTTCATCAGCATAGTTTTCATGGAAAGGAGTTCTGATTTGCTGATCAAGACCTCTTTGTTTTATTTGAGGGGGGTTACTTCTAAATTTTTGGTTTT
Source organism: Pinus albicaulis (assembly GCA_034641835.2). NCBI lineage: Eukaryota > Viridiplantae > Streptophyta > Pinopsida > Pinales > Pinaceae > Pinus > Pinus albicaulis. The sequence goes on from CM076580.1 coordinate 1,118,986,287, forward strand.
GGTTCTGATTTTGGTTTATGTTTTGAGGAGATGTTTGGTTTTCTCTAGAGTAAGCTCTCTCATTTACATTCATCCTCTCCATCATCCTTTCCATGGTTCTAACTAAGTTATCAATATTTGTATCAGATGATGAAGGTGCATCTTATTCCCTATATGTAACTCTCTTCTCATTCTTCATTCTAGCTCTCTTGGCAATCAGATTGGCTTCTAACTTACTACTCCCCTTCGCATGTATTCTAATGTAAGGGGTTCTATTTCTCTTAATTGATAAGCCATTTCTGGGTCAAATCCATCCATAAATTTCATTAGATCTAGACCTTATGGAGGTTTCATATGGACATGGAGGGCATTATATACACTATTGAACCTAGTGCAATATTATTGGACACCCTCTCCAACATTTCTCTTGATTTTTTCATACTTTGATAAGATTTGGAGAGGTTTCTTCTTGAATTCCCATTTGTTTAAGAATAATTGATGAAAAGCAGGGAGGTCATTTATACTATTAGGGGTTAAGCCTTTAAACCATTTTCTCACCTCTCCCCCTAAGCTTTGAGAAAACATTCTAAGTTTAATAGTTTCATCATCAATTTCTTGTCTGTCAAAGTAGTCATTCATTCTGTCCACATGTTGTTGAGCAGTAGTAGAACTACTTGCATCATATAAAGGAATATTTGACTGATAGTCATGTGGTAGAAAAAATAAAGGTAATGGTATAACTAAGGGAGCATACCATGTTACCATGATATGAGGTTGGGGAAACAAAGGAGGGTTAAAAAGAGGAGGGTTTATAAGAGGAGGTGGAGGGTTAAATGGATGAAGGTGAACAGTAGGGGATGAGGTTAGTACAATAGGATTCTGTTGTAAATTGGACGGATCTAAAACTATTTGGGTTATCCAACTCTGAGATCCAGTCCTAGACAAGCTTTGTTCTAGGGGTAAGTCAGATAGGATATTCTGCAAGTCTTTGAGGATTTTAGGTAGGGAACTTTCTTTGTCGATAGGTATGGTAACAGTTGGATTTTTAGATCTAGGAGACTTCCTAAGGATGATTTCAGGATTTTCAATTATTTCAGGAGGATTTGGGTCAGGATGAGATCTGGTACATATTCTTCTAGAAGCCAAAATTTGGACCCAAAAATCAGAAAGGTTGAGAGGTATAACAGTCTTAAAGGACAAACCAATCTGTGAAAGAAATACTTAATCCACAAAGTATTCTTTACTAGGTTTTGTTGATGTTTAATGATAAAACAAGTTTCCCAGTGGAGTCTATGGAAAACCAATGGAGTCAGGAGGCCTACTGAAAACCAGTGGAGTCACTAGGTGGGGGATCTTTAATTTTTTTATGGCTGGATGTTGTCCACCATCAAAAACCAGGTACCATTGTTAGCTAACACTTGATTCATCTAAGTTTAAAATGAGGTTATTTGAGTTTTGAGTGAATTTAAGCTATTTATTACTCAGTAGTCCCGAGTACAATCGCCACTATGTTGGCTCCCCACAATTTGCAAGATTGGCAAGAACAAACTCTGCAGGGAACCACATCAGAACCACTTTGGAATCCTAAGACCTAGCCTTCCTGGACTTAGAGAGGGATCTCTCTATGTAATTGTTTATAGATGATATGTCTTTATGCTCTTGTTTTATGATATTAGGCTAGTTATGAAGTTCTAAGGACTTGTTTGTTTTGATTGATTAATTGATAGGTTGATAGATCAAATGGCGTGATTAATTGAGAGAGTGTTTTAGCTGAATAGATGGACCATGAGAAACATCTATCCATTGGGCTATGGAGTCATAAAAGGATTTAGTTTTTCATCAACTCTACAAGGGTTTTCATAGGGAAAGCTAACTATATCAAATGGATCTCTTAGATTAGATGGCAATATGAAATGAAAATAATTTGTGAAGGAAACAAAATTAAAAGTCAGTTAAGAATATTTTAACTCTACTTCAACAAAAAAAGCCTTTTAGGCAATTGTTTGAGGAAAACCAAAGGACATGGCATACCATAAAATTCTTTGGCCAGACTTTAATAAGCGAGCCTTTAAGACAACAATCCAAAAATCCTAGAATTACTTTCAGACAAAGAAAACATTTAAGATAATAGTGAGTGTAGCTAAAGAGCAACCTAAACCTATATTCTTTAACCAAACCCTCTAAAGACCTTAAAAGCAACAATTTAAGACATACCAGAGGACAGGGCATACCATATACTTCCCTAGATGGACTCTACTAAGCATACTTCAAATAAAGGCCCTAAAAACAATATTTCAAGCTACACCAAAGGATAGGGCATACCATAGACTTATTTGGATTGAATCTATTAAATCATTTCCAAGGCAACAAGCTAGGTGGATCCAGAGAGATATTAAGAATTCTCCAATCAGACCCTGCAGAAGAAAAAATTGAGATAAAGAATGTAGACATAAATAGGGTGCCAAGACAACATGTCCTGCTCTAAAATTTATGTTCTTTTATTAGAGAAATAATGGACAGAATGGAAAACAGAAGGAAAACAATGACAAAGAAGGAAAAATTCACCATTAACATAACTCAATAATCATGTGAACGTGCTTGTATTACTGATGCTCAAGATAGTTATATTACTCCAATACCATAGATCTCTGCAGCCCAGAGCTTTCTCAAATCCAGCCTAGCAATCTTTCAACTAGCTCAGCAACAACAATCAGTCAACTAATCAACCAACCAACACTAAAAAATGAATGATACATGCAGTATTTATCTACAAAACGAGGAGGTGATCCTAAGCTAGGTTTTTAGATGCCATTTATTACAAAGTTAATGAATTTTTAACCTTTGAGACCATGCAAGGCCCAAGGAAAAATATCTGAAAGTGATTAACTGTAATAATAACTCCTAACTTCACTTCTGAGCGAACTTTTGGAAATTTTTGACTTTAAGGCTTTCTCAATAACTTTTACAATAACTGTTGAGTAGATGAGAAAATATTTCTCTCTGTTTGTAAGAACTGCTGATGTTTTTATTCAAAGAAAACATGCTGTAGGTGGAAAAATATGTTTCTGAAGAAGTAAATTCCTTGTGTTGAGTCATTCGAATTTTTCTTTTGTGCAAATCTGCCTTTGTTTTATCCTTTAAACTCATGTTTATGTCTTTTTAGACTTTATTTGTCTTCACTATCTACTTTATCTCTGTTTTGTGACTATTATTCTCAAATTTTCTTCTAATCCTTGATTCGATCTCTAACCCTCTAATCCATTAACCTTCACTGTCACAGCCTTTAACTGTTTTTCTTCTTTGCCTGTATGTCTATTCGTACTTACTGAGCAGTGTAGGCACCTTCTACTGTTGGAAGGCTTAAATAACCATCAATGGTCATGACTTATTGATGATCAAGCTTAATATAATGCCTCTGGTCCTTCAAATGAAAACAGGTTCTCTATATCGTCACTCAGAACATTTGTTTAAACAATTTTGGACCCTCTAAATGCATCTCTCACCTTCCTGCCATGAAACCTACACAAAAAACAAACTGTTAGCTTAAAACCTTCGTTTGAGGGGATTTTGGGCTTTTGGAGCACTTACAGTGGTGTAAATGGCGGTTTGGACTTCATTGCAGAGCCACAGGGCCCTGAAATATTCAAATCAGATGGCAGTATTGAGATTTGGTGAGAAGGAGGAGAGTGGTTTTCACAAGCGAGGGAGGTGATTTTTGCACAAGATAGAGGCAGTTAGTGGAATTAGGTGATCGGATGCGATTCCACTTAGCAGGTGACACGTGGTGGATGGGACCCAGGTGAATACCTCCCATTTCGCAGGGTTAGGGGTTGCTAAACCCCTGTGCAAGAATCAATGCGATATGCGACGGGAGCCGTCAGATCTCAGGCAAGATAGATCTATGGTGGTCGAGAGTTTAGGAGCTGCAGGTAGGTGAAGAGGTGGGGCTTGATTTTTTTAAATAAGCGGAGGTTCTTATTCTTGGGTCATGGTCGAGGTTTTATGATCGTGGGTTAGGCATATGTGGGTGGGGGCTTAAGAAGAAGGAGCCCAGGTCAAAAAAGGAGCGGGGAGTGCTAGAAATGAGGGCGAAAGGAAAGGTTATATGAGGGTTTTAATGACGAGCGGGGGTTTAAAAACATTAAAGTAGAGGGCTTTAACTTTTACGAAGGGCGGGTTTATAAAACAAAAGAGTCGGGTGTTTTATATTGAAACAGAGTTTTAATATATATAAAGGAGGGTTCGAAAGGTTTATATTTTTTTATTTAAAACAATGTAAAAAGGGACTTTTTACATCGTTTTTAAGGAAATGAGGGAATTTTATGAAGTCAGGGGGTTAAGTGGAGTTTTCAGGAATGAAAGTGGGTGTTTGGGTTAGGGAAAAGGTGGGAATGAGAGGATTAAAGCCCAATGTGTGTTTTTAGAGTAGGAGAGTAATTTTGAGAAGGCAAACTGAGAGATAATGAAAGAGGTTTCATGAAGATAATGAAGGCAGTGAGATTTTTGAAGATAGATGATAGTCAAGGAATGCTATCTTTAGCTGATTGTAGAAAATCCATAGTCACCTAGTGATACTATAGAATACAGGACGATAACAACTTGTAGTTCTAGGAGAGCTAAGATAATTCACCCTAGCTCTAGTTCCCACTCTAAATTATTAAATTTTTCAAATTTAAAAGATTATTTTATGTAAATATGATTCTCAAATAACAAAATAGATGCATTCTTTGTAATAGAACTACTAGATGTCTTGTAAATTATTTCCTATTGACTTCAAAATATGTTGAAAGATAATGGAGAAAGCTAGCTATTTGGATAGGATTGAGACTCTAAGATTAGGTCTTAGATCCTAATATCTAGGGAGTGGTTGGAACCACCCCGTTAGTGTGAAACCCAATATGTTTGAGGCTCATTTGACTCAATAGTCATGGCTTGTATGGAGTGTTTGTGCACTCTCTAGGTATCTCATCTAGAGAGCCATTTGATTCATAGATTAATAGAATGTTTTTTTTTAACATGGTGTCAGAGCATCAGGTTGAAGATTGATGAGTTTGCTGGTAGATGGAAAATGAGAGCGTTTGATGCGACTGTCGAAGGAGCGTAGAGGTCAAAGGTCTGTGTGTTGTGTGAGACCGTGAGCTATATTGAGCTGCTGCGTGGATCAGTGTGGAGCGATTAATGGATCAATACGATTATTTGATTGTATACAGGCAATCGTTTCGACCTTCCTACATATGACAATAGAGGAGAATAACAACCGACCAATCTGCCTATATCCCAAAAGGCGAGCAATATTTCTTGTGGGCATTTCCCCAGTATAATTGTGAGTGAATATGTGAAATTACGTAAGAGAGCAGCAGATCAGAGGGTTGTGGCATCGATTGGTGCACTGATCTATGCGTAGCTGGTGACCTAGTCTGTGGCTGTGTGCAGAGTGCAGCGGCATGGAGGCACAACTTTCATTACTGCGACACCTAAGACTCCAGCGTGCAGATTAGATCTCATTAATTTTTTTCTCCTCCACCTTTTTAGAGGTTGTTTTCCTGCTGCCCTGGTTGAAGAGGCCGTGACAGAGGAAGCCATGGGCAGTGGAACTTGGTGGCAGTGGGTGTGTTTGGGTTTTGACCAACCTTTCTCAATGTTTTCCATGTAAATTCGACGTACTCTGCCATAAGTCCGCCAGGGTTACCTGTGGATGAAGCATCCATCTCCATTTGAGTTAGAACTATGTGGTAATATTTGCGAGCCAATAATTGTGTGCTTTGATTCTCCTGCATATTTTTCTGTTGTATATTAACGTCAGCATATGGTGAATACCCATTGGAGTAAATTGCTAATTACATGCATCATAATTGGATAACATTTCCAGCTTGTTGAGAGGTCATTTTTTTGCTTGTGACAAGAGCCAAGGGCACTGAGACCTGCGTGGCATAGAAGCCACCATCTACAAGGTTCTACAGTTGAAGAGCTACCAAAGGGAGAAATTTCCTGCCTACGTGGTAATAGGGTTGTTGGCGCTCGTTAGAGGACCGAGTGGAGTCAGAAAGAAATCTGGAAGTGAGATAAAGTGAGATAAGTTGGACTGCTGGACTTTCCCAATATGTCTATATTTTTAGACATATTTGACTATGATGATGATCTCTTTTTCATGTGGCCATTTGGAGGAATTATTAGCATGGGTAGTATGTTCGACTTAGAAGAAATTTCAAAAACAAATGTGGTTCTTTTGATGACCATGAGAATAAAGAGGCACAATCTACTGTGCAAGATCGTGAGATTGAAGACTCACGAGTTGGTCTTCAGGAAGGATGTAAAGAGGAACATATTGTTAAAGATCAATTGGACGAGCCACATGAAGCTGATTGCAAAGACATCGCAGAAGAAGACAAAGCTAGAGAGAATTCAAATTATGATGACCTCATGAATATTTCTGTGTGTGTAGATGTTAGCAATGTCAACAAGGAAGAAACAACAAATTTTGAAGAGGAATTGAAGTTTCTTGAAGCATGGCTTGAAAGACCATGTCTTTATGAATTCAACACAAAATTTGCATCAAAGAATGATGAAGACAACATTGCTGACCTTCAGATGGTTGACACCGGAAATAATGAGAAGAAAAATTATCCTATCCAGCGTATCATAATTTTGAGAGGGGTGCGGATAAGAGTTCAAGAGTTTTGTCATTGGGGAATAAATGAGGTGAAGATCTATAACTACCTCATGGTGAGAAAAGTAAAGATGAAGCCTCACCTCGGAAGGAACAAGTATGGACTCACAAGCAAGAAGACCAAAATGAAAACCTCTGTTACCAAGTTTCTCAAGTTTTTCATGTTTTTATTGTAAGCCTAGCTGAGACTAAACCAGCAGGCATATGCTAGTATTTTAGAACCCTTTCTCCATTAAGGGGGAGTGTTGAAAGATAATGGAGAAATCTAGTTGTTTGGATATGATTGAAACTCTAAGATTAGGTCTCAGATCCTAATATCTAGTGAGTGGTTGGAACCACCCTGTTAGTGTGAAAGCCTATATGTTTGAGGCTCATTTGACTCAATAGTCAGTGCTTGTATGGAGTGTTTGTGCACTCTCCAAATATCTCACTTGGAGAGCCATTTAATTCATAGATTAATAGAATGTCTGTTTTTAACACAATAATTTTTCATTATCAACACATAAGATATGTTACCCCATACCATCCAACTTTCAAATTAGGAAATGTGCCTTATATTTCTCTATGGAAATGAGAGTGGATTAGACTACCCTGGTTATAACTAACTATAAATGTTATACTAGTGTAGTTTAAATAAATCAAAGCCTAAAAAAAAATACTTCCTTTAAGTCAATTTACCTATAAGCACGTGTCTCATTGTTGGTTTTTTTTCCCTCTAACCATTGTTAAATTCACGTCTTTTATGATTTATCATTTTTATCTATTATAAGGATTTTGTTGGTAAATTATTAAGACAAAAATAGATTAGTTTCAATTTAAAATAGATACTTCCCTTAAATTAATCAATCCATAAACATGTGTGTTTCATTGTTGCTTTATTTTTCCTCTCTGCCCATTGCTAAATTCACCTATTTTATGATTTATCATCTTTATCTATTATAGGATGCCGCTGATAAATTACTCAGACAAATTTAGATTAATTTCAATTTAAAATTCATTAGATATATGTTTTATATATTAATACCATAAATACATATCATAAACACGGGTTAATAGTTTTTACACCCCAGTTCTTCATTTTATTCTATTTTTTAAATATGGTATAAACCCATAACCCCGTAGAAGTGATCCATTGAAATATAACTAATGATAACTGAAAGCATAACGATCCATGCATAGCGACGTTGTATGCACCAACAAAATTGCAAATATAGATCGTGTGATAGTAAAAAGGAAGTCCTTGCTATCTTGATTTATATTTTTAATGGTTTATTACGTATTTTGTACAAACCCTTACAGTTTTCAATCGATTATTTAGATATATATCAGGGATCTAATGGCGTAGAAGAAATGGATTTTTATACTACTAGCCTAGATCCATCTAACTCTGGATCTATCATGCGCCGAGAGGGATCAAATCTCTCGAGGTGCAAACCTATTTTTTGAGTGCAAAACTTCAAGAAAGGTTTGCACCTCGAGAGATTTGATCCCTCTCGGTGCATGATAGATCCAGAGTTAGATGGATCTAGGCTGGTTCCAGTCGGAGGCATCAACGTCACATTTTTCAGATTATTAAAATTTTTGTATATTTTTGAGATGTAAGATGGATCAATGCATTTACTCAAATAAATCAAATAGGATTAGAAATCCTCATCTACACTGAAATTAATGCATTTAGTGCAAACAATCAAATAGGATTAGAAATCATCTACATTGAAACCAATTCATCTAGTGCAAGTAATCAAATATAATTATAAATCGACATCTAAATTGAAATCAAAAAATTCAGTGCAAGTAATCAAATTGTATTAGAAATCACCACATACACTGAAATCAATGCAAGTAATCAAATATCATTAGAAATAAATATCTACACTAAAATCGATGCATATAGTGCAAATAATCAAATAGGATTATAAATCACCATATCCACTTATATCAATCCATCTAGTGTGATAAATATTCTTCCCTCTCTCCACCCTCCATCCATATCTATATCCCCCTCCATATCTTATTTTTTGTCTCTCTATCTCACCCTCCTAAACACACACATATATCAATCTCTTTGTCAATCCCCTCCTCTCCCCATCTCTCTCTTCTTCCCTCTTTTCACCTTCCATCTATATCTATATCTTCCCCCTCTCTTCCTCTCTCTCTCTCTCTCTCTCTCTCTCTCCACCTTTCTCTCTCTATTTCTTTCTTCTTACCTCTCTCCTCCTCCCCCTCCAAGTCCATCTCTCTTTCCCTCCCTCTCTCCACTCTCTCACATCCTCTCTTTCCCTTTCTCTCCCATCTCTCTCTCCCTCTCTCTCTCTCTCTTCACCCACCAACTATTTTACTATATCCCTCCCTCTCTCCCTATACCTCCTTCTCCCCCCTTATCTCCATCTCTCCTTATTTGTCTCTTTATCTCAGCCCCAAACATACATGCTCTCTCTTTGTCTCTCCCTTGTCACTCCTTCTCTCTCTCCACTTCTCACTCTCTATATTTATTATTTCCTACATCTCTCCCCCTCCACTTCCATCTCTCTTATCGATCCCTCTCTCCTCCTCTCTCTCTCCCTTAAATCCCTTTCTCTTCCCCGATCTCTCTCTCTCTCTCCAATACTCTCTCTTCCCCCATCACTCTCCTCCTCTCTCTCATCCTTCCTCTCTCTCTCTCTCTCTTTTCCCTCCAATCCTCTCTCTTCCCCCATATCTCTCTCTCTCTCTCTAATCCTCTCTCTTCCCCCATCCCTTTCTTTCTCTCTCTCTTTCCACCCCTCTCTCTCTCCAACTACATTACTATATCCCTCCCTCTCTCCTTCTCACTTCTTCTCTCCCCTTTCTTTCCATACATCTTACTTTGTCTCTTTATCTCACCCCTAAACATACACACACTCTCTCCATCTCTCTCTCTCTCTTTCTTCTTAGTTATGTAAACTAATGAACATAAATATTTGTAAATATAAAGCAAATTATGGAGTAAATGGTAAAAGAGGTTTTATTTACTTAACATACCTCTAGTTTACATATACCCCTTTTCTTTACTATGGTATTTGGCCCATAGGCTTGTTATATAATTACATTTTTATTTATAATCCTATTTGATATATTGTTATTTATTTACCTTACCTCTTTATGCATCTTTTATATTTATTTATTTACCATACCTCTTTATATATATTTTATATTTATTTATTTATTTATCATACTTTTTTATACCTCTTTTATATTTATTTATTTACCCATGGTATTTGGCCCATGGTATCAATATTAATTTTTCCCATGGTATTCTTCCCATAGGCTTCATCTAAATAAAACCTCTTTTTAATTTTTTTTTAAATATAAAAAGGTTTATGGAATAAATATAAAAAGAATTTTTATTTATTTACCATACATCTAGTTTATATATTTTTTTATTTATTTACCATAGCTCTGGAGTAAGTATAAATTCATTTTACAAATATTTAATTAAAAGAAATATGAAAAGATTTTGGATTTGATTGTTTGTGTTGAATTAACTCTTTTCCTTTGATTTAGGAAATGGTATTGACTTTAGTAAAGAGTAAATAGGTTTAAAATTTTACTTAATTTGGAAATTCAATGTGGTAATTTTTTTTGTTAAAGGTAAATTTATGATCCATTCAAATTCACGTATATAATTTAATATCCATTCAAATTATATAAATAATACATAATTGTATTAGAAATTGATATATGTTCTAGTACAATGCGATTTTTATTTTTTATTTTTTTTTAATTTAAAACCTAAGCCAACATTTTGTATGAGGACGTGACATACCTGACACGATGCGCCTCTCGGTGCAATTACATTTTTATTTATAATCCTATTTGATATATTGTTATTTATTTACCTTACCTCTTTATGCATCTTTTATATTTATTTATTTACCATACCTCTTTATATATATTTTATATTTATTTATTTATTTATTTATTTATCATACTTTTTTATACCTCTTTTATATTTATTTATTTACCCATGGTATTTGGCCCATGGTATCAATATTAATTTGTCCCATGGTATTCGTCCCATAGGCTTCATCTAAATAAAACCTCTTTTTAAAGTTTTTTAAATATAAAAAGGTTTATGGAATAAATATAAAAAGAATTTTTATTTATTTACCATACATCTAGTTTATATATTTTTTTATTTATTTACCATAGCTATGGAGTAAGTATAAATTCATTTTACAAATATTTAATTAAAAGAAATCTTAAAAGATTTTGGATTTTGATTGTTTGTGTTGAATTAACTCTTTTCCTTTGATTTAGGAAATGGTATTGACTTTAGTAAAGAGTAAATATGTTTAAAATTTTACTTAATTTGGAAATTCAATGTGGTAATTTTTTTGTTAAAGGTAAATTTATGATCCATTCAAATTCACGTATATAATTTAATATCCATTCAAATTATATAAATAATACATAATTGTATTAGAAATTGATATATGTTCTAGTACAATGCGATTTTTATTTTTTGTTTTTTTTAATTTAAAACCTAAGCCGACATTTTGTATGAGGACGTGACATATCTGACATCAGGGTCATATTGGGCTGTAGATGCGCCTCTCGGCGCAACAAGTTCGCTCCAGCGAAATTGTGTATACCAAGAACTGCCTGGTAAACATTTGATCAGTTATTGATCTCTCAGTTTTTATGACCCGTTCTGTTATCCATGAAAGAATACACAGTTTTTATGACCCATTCTGTTATGGCCCAGTTTTTATTTGCAGGATATTTTAGTTATATCAGTTCAATGCATCCTGATCTGTCAACTACTAGCCTCATTGAACCTTTCAATATACCAATTTTTGCATTCCAAAGAATTGCAGCTCCTCTAGTCTTCATCAGGTCAAATTGATTCCCTGGGCATTTAAAGCAATTATGGCCATCCCATTTCCCACACGACATTCTACATGATGCATCTAGTGACCTTGAGGCCCATCGGTTTGATTCTTTTGGAAAACAACTTTCGAATTTGCCACTTTCACTTTTACCATATAACCATATGTGGTCCGTCACAGCTGCTCAACTTTGATGAAATTATGTGTTTTGTTGTCCTACATTTGCCTCTGACATTGTATTTCCTGCTAATGGAGATAAGCAATAACATCACTGCAATATATCACCCAGCATCTTTTAAGTTTTTTCCATAAGAAAAAAAAAACAAGGTTTTTATTATATTAAAAGTTGTGACATTTACTTGTGGATCAAGATATTCCACATTATCTCTAATCTCATTTTTTTAAGAAAAATTAGGGTAAGTTTTGTTGTCTGAAATATATTTCTTTATCTTTGATCTACAACCCAGTATGACCCAGATGTCAAGTATGTCATGTTCTCAAAAAATAATAAATTTTATTTTTTTTAATGTAACTTAATCTTGAATTTTATATAGCTTGAATATTTAGATTATATATAAATTTTTTAACTTATTATTAATGGGTTGAGATTAGCTATTAAAATACAACTATGTATTATTTATATAATTTGAATGGATAGAAATTATCTCACCCATTTAATAATTGCTTTATTATATACTTGAATTTGAATGGATCATAAATTTACCTTTAACAAAAAAATTCACCACATTCAATTTCCATATTAAGTAAAATTTTAAACATCTTTACTCTTTACTAAAGTCGATACCATTTCCTAAATCAAAGGAAAAGAGTTAATTCAACACAAACAATCAAAATCCAAAATCTTTTAATATTTCTTTTAATTAAATATTTATAAAATGAATCTTTAAAAGGAAAACCCATATTTTATGAATAAATTAAAGTATTTAAAGACATAAATATTTCCCCATCAAAATTGCAATATTTTAAAATTTAAATAAATAAAAATATAAATAAACATGAGGTATGGTAAATAAATAAAACCTATTTTTATAGGTACTCCAGAGCTATGGGAAATAAATAAAAATATATATAAACTAGATGTATGGTAAATAAATAAAAATTCTTTTTTATATTTACTCCATAAACCTTTTTATATTTAAAAAGACTTTAAAAAGATGTTTTATTTAGATGAAGCCTATGGGACGAATATCATGGGACAAATTAATATTGATACCATGAGCTAAATACCATGGGCCAAATACCATATTTATAAAATAAGTATAGTAAATAAATAAATATAAAAGAGGTATAAAGATGCATGATAAATAAATAAATATAAAATAGGTATAAAGAGGTATGATAAATAAATAAATATAAAAGAGGTATAAAGAGGTAAGGTAAATAAATAACAATATATCAAATATGATTATAAATAAAAATCTAATTATATAACAAGCATATGGGCCAAATAGCATAGTAAATAAAAAAGGTATGGTAAATAAATAAAAATATAAATAAACGAGAGATATGGTACGTAAATATAACTTATTTTCATATTTACTCCATAATCTGCTTTATATTTATGAATATTTGTGTTCATTAGTTTACATAACTAAGAAGAAATAGAGAGAGAGTGTGTGTGTGTGTGTACACGGGGTGGGGTCAAAGAGATATAAGTAGGATATTATAGAAGGAGAATAGGGAGGAGGGGCGGGATATGAGAATGGCTACTTGGAGGCGGGAGGAGGAGAAGAATGGAGTTGGGGAGGAGGATTAGGGGAGGAGAGAGAGAGGAGAGATGGGGGAAGAGAGGGTGGAAGGAAAGAGAGGAGGTAGGAGAGAAAGGGTGAAGAGGAAGGATGAGAGGAGGAGGAAATGTCAGTGTTGGAGGGAAGAGAGAGAGAGAGAGAGAGAGAGAGAGATAAGGAAGAAAGAGGCAGTTAGGAGAGAGAGAGAGAGAGGAAGGACGAGAGAGAGGAGGAGAGAGGGATCGATAAAGAGATGGAGTTGGAGGGGGAGAGATGTAGGAAATAAGAAATATAGAGAATGAGAAGTGGAGAGAGAGAGGAGGAGTGACAAGGGAGATACAAAGAGAGCATGTATGTTTGGGGCTAAGATAAAGAGACAAACAAGGAGAGATGGAGATAATGGGAGGGATAAGGAGATATAAGGAGAGAGGGAGGGATATAGTAACATAGTTGGTGGGTGAAGAGAGAGAGAGAGGGAGAGAGAGATGGGAGAGAAAGAAAAAGAGAGGAAGGAAGAGAGAGGATGTGAGAGAGTGGAGAGAGGGCGGGAAAGAGAGATGGACTTGGAGGGGGAGGGAGAGGGAGGTAAGAAGAAAGACATAGAGAGAAAAAGGTGGAGAGAGAGAGAGAGAGGGAGAGAGGAAAAAAGGAGAAAAGAGATATTAGCGGGGGAGAGGGAGAGAAGGGGAAGATAGAGATATAGATGGAAGGTGAAGAGAGGGAAGAAGAGAGAGTTGGGGAGAGGAGGGGATTAACAAAGAGATTGATATATATGGAGTGCGAGAGCGTGTGTGTTTAGGGGGGTGAGAAAGAGAGACAAAAAAGAAAATATGGAGGGGGATATAGATATGGATGGAGGGTGGAGAGAGGGAAGAATATTCTCACACTGGATGGATTGATATAAGTGGAGATGGTGATTTATAATCCTATTTGATTATTTGCACTATATGCATTGATTTTAGTGTAGATATTTATTTATAATGATATTTGATTACTTGCACTAGATGCATTGATTTCAGTGTAGGTGGTGATTTCTAATACAATTTGATTGCTTGCACTGAATGTGTTGATTCCAATTTAGGTGTTGATTTATAATTATATTTTATTACTTGCACTAGATGAATTGATTTCAATGTAGATGATTTCTAATCCTATTTGATTGTTTGCACTAAATGCATTTATTTCAGTGTAGATGGCGATTTCTAATCCTATTTGATTTCTTTGAGTAAATGCATTGATTTCAGTGTAGATGTTGGTTTCTAGAGAGAGAGAGAGAGAGTGATAAGGAGGATGGAGAGAGAAGGAGAGAGGACAAAAGGAGGAAAGAGAGATATTAGCAGGGGAGAGGGAGAGGAGGGGAAGATAGAGATATATATGGAAGGTGAAGAGAGGGAAGAAGAGAGAGATGGGGAGAGGGGGTGATTGACAAAGAGATTGATATATATGGAGTGCGAGAGCGTGTGTGTTTAGGGGGGTTTAGATAGAGAGACAAAAAAGAATATATGGAGGGGGATATAGATATGGATGGAGGGTGGAGAGAAGGAGGAATATTTCTCGCACTAGATGGATTGATATAAGTGGAGATGGTGATTTCTAGTCCTATTTGATTATTTGCACTAGATGCATCAATTTTAGTATAGATATTTATTTCTAATGATATTTTATTACTTGCACTAGATGCATTGATTTCAGTGAAGGTGGTGATTTCTAATACAATTTGATTGCTTGCACTGAATGTGTTGATTTCAATTTAGATGTCGATTTATAATTATATTTGATTACTTGCACTAGATGAATTGATTTCAATTTAGATGATTTATAATCCTATTTGATTATTTGCACTAAATGCATTGATTTAAGTGTAGATGGCGATTTCTAATCCTTTTTTATTTCTTTGAGTAAATGCATTGATTTCAATGTGGATGATGGTTTCTAGAGAGAGAGAGAGTGAGTGATAAGGAAGATGGAGAGAGAGGGAGAGAGAACAAAAGGAGGAAAAAGAGATATTAGCGGGGGAGAGGGAGAGAAGGGGAAGATAGAGATATAGATGGAAGGTGAAGAGAGGGAAGAAGAGAGAGATGAGGAGAGGGGAGTGCGAGAGCATGTGTGTTTCATTAGGAGAATTTTGAGGTCTAAAATGGGCCTCCTAAGGAAAATGTACAATCAAAATTCACTTTATGAGAACCAATCACATTTTAGGGGATGACTTCATCTCTAATGGTTGAGGTGGCATTGCTTGAGTTACAAGCACTTACTTGTCACATTCTCAGTGGTGGATAAAAACTCATGGTTAACCATGGTAGTGCTCTAAGTACTTTTAAAGTCAAAGTAAAGTACTCATAATAAATGTTATTTCACACTTTTTGAATAAAATAATATTATTGTCATTTCATATTTCTTGAAAGAAACAATGCATATCCTTATACATTTATTATATTATATTATATTATTTTATTTTATTTTTATATAGTATATTAATTACATGTTATTATACAATTTAAATAATATGAATTTTAATTAATAACATATAATATAATTAATAGAATTAGAACATTTTTCTAGTAATTGTCAAGAGTCTGGTGATTGATTTTTGGCTGCGGGCGAGTGAGAAGACCTAGCCGCCGGCGTTCTTGCTGCTCTCCTGTCTTCAAGGCCGCTGGCCAGCCTCTGCCTGCGTTGTGGAAGGCTTGGTTGTGCCATCCATTGGTGAGAGGGGTCTCCGGAGCTCTGCGGTGTTCAGGACTGCATTGTTTTGGTCCAGCTACAAGCGTGGTGCTCTGTGGAGTTTCTGAGCCTCGGTCTTTATTCGTGGTATCATCCTTCTCCCTGTTTTTGGTTTTTCGAAGGGGTCCTTCATTCTACATGTTGCTGACTACGTATCAAATGGTTTTCTGCATGGGAGGACTCTGACATCATTGATTCAGTGCTTGGCCTCGTGGCAGCTATGAAGTCTCTGGGTGATGCCCAGGTCCCCCCCACTTCGCCTCCCCCTCCTGATGCGGAAGCCTTCATTAAGCTTCTCGCCTCCCTACCGAAGAAGAAAGCCTCTGAGGCTTCAAAGTTTGTTAAAAGATTGGAAGATATCCCTGAAATCTCGCTCCCGCCTGAGGGTCCGATCAAGGTCGCCCTCTCGTTAGCTGACTGTGCCTTGGTTGGCCAGTTCACAGGTCTCTGGCCCTCTCCTAAAGCCATGGAAAATTGGGTTGCTCGAAACTGGGCGCCTCTAATAAAAAACAGAGTCACCTCGTATTTTTTAGGGAGGGGTTTCTTCCTGTTTGAATTCTCTGATAAGGAGGATAAGGACTTGATTTTCCAGAACGGTCCCTATTTCATGGGACCTCAGGGACTGTATCTAAACAAATGGATGCCCGACTTCGACCCTGCAGTCGACGTCCCTACTGCTGTCCCTGTTTGGGTAAGGCTGCCTAATCTGCCTGTGCACTGTTGGAACTGGGAGTCCCTCAAGCACATCGGGAACGCTTTAGGCAAATTTATCGACCGCGCAAACAATAAATACCAATATGACTGTGCTAGAATTTGTGTCAAAGTGGATCTGGAGGTCGGTCTTCCTGAGGCAATAAAAATCAGGGTCGGCAGCTGGACCCACGTCTAAAAACTGGACTACGAGCAACTCCCGTTTAAATGTCGGAAATGCCATGTCTATGGCCATTTTGCTAGAGGCTGCCCATCAAACAGTGAAGTAGAAAAAGGCAGTGAAGAAAGATGGAATCAGGTAAAAAGAACCAAAACTACTCACAAAGGTCCAAGATCAGGAAACTCTAATGGTAAGGGTCCTCAATCAAACAATGTGATCCAAACTCCCCACATGGAAGAGCATATAAATAATTTTGCTAAGTTAAGCTCAGCAAATGAAGATATCCTTGAGGTCGAAAAGCAGAAGGAGGATTCGCCACACAAAGAGACCCCCTCGGGCTCAAAGAAAGTTGAAAGTAACGAAGGCAGATCAAAAGATATTCTCAAAGAAGAGACCGAGGAAGTGCAAGTCTCGGAGGAAACTGAAGAAGAAGGTGAAATAGGAGACTCGCAAACCTCGGCCAGAAGATCAATGAGAGGCCGAAAATCTGCACGAGAAAAAAGAGAACAGGAAACCTATAAGGCCAAACTCCAAGGGAGTCAACCTACCTTAGAGAAACTCCTGGAAAGATCTCTGAAGGTGACTAGAAACCAGACTCAGAGCGTTAGAGGTGCTCATCATTCCAAAAGAAAATAATGAAGTTAGTCTCCTGGAATTGTAGGGGTTTGGGGAGCAGAATAAAAGAGGAAGCAGTTAGAAGCCTTATAAGATCAGAATCCCCGGACTTTCTCCTCATCCAGGAGACCAAAATGGAGGATAAAGATTTTCTCCATATTAGCAAGAAACTGTAGAAAAATAGTGAAATTCAAGCTGTCTCAGCAAGAGGCGCTTCTGGAGGCCTGGGCACTGTTTGGAATGGCAGCAAATATTCTAAGTTAAAAGAGATCTGCAACACCCATTGGCTCTTTCTAAAGCTGCAGCATGTTGACACTCAGGACTCTCTTTGTCTCATTAATGTTTACGCCCCTGTCAGCACAGGGGAGAAAAGAGCCTGCTGGGACTCCATCAGAGGAGTGACGGACTCGGAAAAACTTTCCAATATCATAATCGCTGGAGATCTAAATCTAACTCTGTCCTTATCTGAAAAGCGAGGCGGGTGCACTGTCAGAGATCCGGCGAGGGAATGGGTGGAGGATTTGCTTCAGGATTGGGATATGATCGACATCAAGCCAGCCACCGGTAAGTTCACTTGGTCCAATAAAAGGCTCGGCCCGGGGCATATAGCTGCAAGACTAGATAGGTTTCTTGTTCATAGCTCATTTCTGCTCTATGGTCTTGAATCTAGAATGCACATATTGCCTACCTCCGTTTCCGATCATAGACCTATAAAGCTTGAGCTTCGGGCCAATTTGGATCAAGGCCCCATCCCCTTTAAGTTCAATTCTCATTGGATCAAAGAGCCGTCCTTCATGAAACTTGTGGAAGAAAGCTGGAAGAATCCAGTGAAGGGGTCGGCTTTTTATGTTTGGGAAGAAAAATTAAGAAAAGTCAAAGCTGCCATTAAATATTGGATAAAGTCCCTTCCTCACCCTGCTGTGGAAAGGAAAAGGATTCAAGCCTGTTTAGTGAATCATCATTCGAAAATGGAAAATGAAGAGATTACCAAAGATATCCTAGACAAGGAGGCTGATCTTCAGCAAAATCTTCATAAGGCAAGCTTGGATGAGGAAGAATATTGGAGGCTCAAATCTCGGTGTCTTTGGATTAAGGCCAGAGATAGGAACTCCTCATTTTTTCATAAACAAGCCCAGGCTCGAAAGATCTTTAACTCCATCATAGAAATCAAAGATGAGACCAGCAAGCACTCAGACATTCAAAGCATAAAAAGAGTTGCGTTTCTACATTTTAAGAATCTGTATAGTGAAGAGGAGGGGCTGGGGTATAATCCAACCCTGGTGAATGAGGTTCCCTCTTTGATCTCCCCCAGAAAAAATAAGTATCTGGAAGCAGAGGTAACTAACTCTGAAATAAAAAATGCTCTTTTTGCAATGGAGCCAGATAAGGCGCCTGGCCCTGATGGGTTTACTGCCAGGTTCCTGCAGGCTTGTTGGCTGATCATTGAAAAAGACTTATGTAGGATGCTTCGGAAATCTCAAGACTGCCATAAAATCGGGGGAAGCACTAATTCGGCGTTTCTAGCCCTCGTCCCCAAGGAAAATGGAGCCAACACATTCAGCAGATTTAGGCCTATATCTCTTTGCAATATAGGATATAAGCTGATAACTAAAGTTATTGCAAACAGATTAAAATCCATTCTTCCTGACATCATTCCTGAGAATCAGGGAGGCTTTATTAAAGGAAGGCAGATCGTAGACAATTACATTCTGGTTTAGGAGGCAATTCACTCTAGTCAGCTCCGGAAAGAGAAAGGAATGGTTATAAAGCTTGACTTAGAAAGTGCCTTCGACAGGGTGAGACACAGATTTTTGTTGGATACTCTGCACAAGTTTGGCTTTGGTTCTAAATTTATCAAATGGATTCAGGCTTGTATAAGTGAACCTTGGATTTCTCCCCTGGTGAATGGGAGGGCAACTAATTTTTTCAGAGCTTCTCGAGGACTGAGGCAAGGGTGTCCTCTCTCGCCCCTGCTCTTCATACTCCAAGCTTCTGTCCTCAGCTTCCTCTTGAATAAGAAGCAACATGATCAAGAGATTTTGGGTCTGTGCATTGCAAGGGGGGTTAAAAGTATAAATCATGCTTTATTTGCTGATGACTCCATCTTACTAGGCGCAGCCTCAGTCCCCTCAGCCATTAATTTTAAAGAGGTGGTGGATGGGTATTGTGAAGTCTCTGGAAGCAAGCTTAACAAAGGAAAATGCCATATCTATTGCTGGAATACTTCGGCCACTACCCTCCAAGCAATCTCCTCCTATTTTGGTGTCGCTGCCTCCTCTTCATGGACTTCCTTTAAGTATTTGGGGCTCCCCATATTAAAAAAAGGCTCCCTAAGTAGAGACTGGCTTCCTCTGCTGGAAAAATTCAAAGTCAAGATTCAGGCTTGGGGCTACAATTGGCTAAATCTGGCTGGCAAGTCTGTGCTCATCAAAGCTGTCTTAAACAGTCTCCCTATTTATCAATTTGCAGTCATGCTGGCACCAATGGGCATTATGAAAAAGATGGAGGAGCATATCAGAAAATTCTTCTGGAAAGGAGGGAAATCGAATGGAAAAAAAATCCCTTTAATCAGTTGGGATAAAATCTCCTTGCCAAGAATGGAAGGAGGCCTATACTTCAAGAGTATCAGCATTCAAAATGTAGCGTTGGGGGCGAAGCTGTTATGGCGAATTATTGCTCCAAATCCGGGATGGGCGCAGATGGCGCTGTGGAAAAAATACTTTCGTGGAAAGAGGAAAAGATGTCTGGATAACCCCATTGCTAAATTTGGCTCGATGATCCATAAGCTCTGCGCTAAAGCTCACTCTTTAATCAGTCAACATGCTCACTGGATCCCAGGCAATGGCAAACACATAAAAATTTGGGAGGATAGTATCATGGCCTGCGATCCTATTGCTGATGACAATTCCCTTAGCATGTTGAAAGATTGGATGACTAGAGCCGGTTTCATTACTTTGTGGGACATTTCCCAGTGGGTGGGCGGCGTCTGGCAAAATTGGATTGAGCTAGAGGTCCCTCCTAACCTGTTCAAGGAGCGCGAATGTTTTCTTGGCCGTTTACAAGGCAAAGCCCCTTTAAACAGAAGAAAGCCAGATATTCGTGGATGGGGTTCGATTCCAGGGAGTTATGCAGTCTCAAAGGGCTACAAACAATTGATATCTCGCCCCCATGTCCCTCCCGATCCTGAGCCTTGGAAAGGCATTTGGTCTCACTCTTCGATTCCAAAAATTGATATATTCTGCTGGCTCCTCTGTCATAAGAGGATTTTGACCGATGATAGACTTCAGAAATGGGGGTTCCAGGGGCCATCGAGATGCTCGCTCTATGGAGTAAACGAAGAGTCTGCCTCCCATTTGATGCTTCACTATAGCTTTGGGGCAGAGATTTGGCATGAGTTCTTAAGACCATGGAGTTCTGACTTTGCCTTACCCACAAATATTGCTGATCTGTTCTCGAACTGGAGGGCTAAGTTTCCTGGAACCTCTTCTAAGAACAGTCACATTACTACTGCCTGGCTCGCGCTACCTAAAATTATTTGCTGGCAAGTTTGGCTGGAACAAAACCAGCAGATTTTCAGAGGCAACAAGACTGATATCAAAATCGTGATGGTTAAAATCAAATGCCAATTAAAGGACTGTTTAGGTGATCATCTGGACGGAGCGGATCTGTGCTAGAAAGATTCAATATGGGTCGATATGCTCGGCCTGCACTTCAATGCCTCTGTTCGACCATCCATCCTCCTCAAAGACTGGCAAATTCGGATGAGCGCAGATGAATTTCCTGAGTATTGCGCTAAGTTAGGTTGCTCAGTATTATTCTTCGACGGAGCAGCTAAGGGGAATCCAGGATCTTCTAGTGCTGGTGGTATTGTCAGAAGTGCTGATGGTAGAAGTGTGATTAGATATGCCTGGGGAGTGGGCTTCAACACCAGCGTCCAAGCCGAAGCGCTGGCCCTCCTCCAAGGTCTTAAACAACTTAAAACTCTTGGTATCTCTGATGCTATAGTCTTTGGAGACTCCCAATCCATTATTAAAATCATGGTTGACAGATCTTCTCCCTCTGATCTAAGACTCTCAAGATTGATGACCAGAATTAATACTTTAGCGAATTGTTTTCAGAGACTGAATTTTTTGCATGTCAAGAGAGATCTCAATAAAGAAGCCGATGCGGAGGCCAACAATGCAGTCCTCCTCTCCCTTGGAGTCCTCCAAAGAGATGGAGTCGTTTGCTGGGATCCCATTCCATAACTCTCTAGCTTTATGTTTTATTGTCTTTTATTGGATCAGTTCGTCTATATCTTCAAATTTGGTAAGGCAGCGGAAATCGGTTATATTATGGATTGTAAAAAAAGCTGGCCTTTAAGTGAAAGGGCCCTTTTGTTCCCTGCTGGAGAGATTTGGGCACTGCCCTTACATACTGTAATCTGAATTGAGGCTTTAAGGCCAGAAATCAATATACTCCACTAACCGTTTCTGTAAAAAAAAAAACATATAATATAATTAATAATTAATATTTATATTTTATTTGAAGTTATTTAAGTACAAAGGACAAATGCATTAGTTTTTCAATGATAATGACTTTTTCTTGAAAAACTCATTCATATTTATAGTCACATCAATACAATTTTTTTATTAATTTTATTTTGGTACAAATTTTGAATTGAATTTAACTATGGTTACATGGATTTTGGTGAAAATAGTGAATTGCAAATTCATAAATATTATTTTATTAGTTTAGCTATTATTTTATTATTTCCTTAAGAGGCCCATTTTAGACCTCAAAATTCCCCTAATGAGGGGGGTGAGATAGAGAGACAAAAAACAAGAGATGGAGGGGGATATAGATATGGATGGAGGGTGGAGAGAGGGAATAATATTTATTGCACTAGATGGATTGATTTAAGTGGAGATGGTGATTTATAATCCTATTTGATTATTTGCACTAATGCATCGATTTTAGTGTAGATATTTATTTATATTGATATTTGATTACTTGCACTAAATGCATTGATTTCAGTGTAGGTTGTGATTTCTAATACTATTTGATTGCTTGCACTAGATGTGTTGATTTCATTTTAGACGTCAATTTATAATTATATTTGATTCCTTGCACTATATGCATTGATTTCAATATAGATTATTTCTAATCCTATTTGATTGTTTACACTAAATGCATTGATTTCAGTGTAGATGGCAATTTCTAATCCTATTTTATTGCTTTGAGTAAATGCATTGATTTCATTGTAGATGTTGGTTTCTAATCTTATTTGATTGCTTGCATTAGGTGCATTGATTTCAATGTAGAAGTTATTTTCTAATCTTATTTGATTTCTTGCATTAAATGCATTGATTTCAATGTATATGTTGATTTATGATTTGATGTAATTGGATATATGATGGTACATTAATTTTAAAGTGATTGGATTAACAAGATGCATTGATTTTACTGTAAGCACAAAAAGTTATTGACATTGTACATTGATTTTTGTGTTATATTAATTTAACCTATTAATTTTGGAGAGCAAGAGAGACAAGGTATCATGTTTACTATAATAGTTCAAGCTAAAGATTTAAATGGTTTACGATTTAAATTTTCTTTTTCATATGATCGATATGAAAAGATAACAAAACTAACAAAGGTGGAAATAAGAATAGTAGAAGAAAATAGTTTGAGATTGATCACGATGAAGACTATGTGTAACATGAGTACATTCTTATTATTCACATTTTCTATCTTTCAACACTATTATCGTCACTTTGCATTCAAAAAAAATATTTCATCATTTTTCATCATTATAGTTATTAAAAATATTTATCATCTCAATGAACTGAGGTAAATAAGAAAATTTAAAATTAAAATGACCAAGTTAATCTCAGAAATATTTAGTATATTTAAAATGATTATATTAATATTTGATATATTTACATATTATTGATAAAATTAGTCATATCTTCGATAGATTTTCCTTGGCAGCACACGACTGAAACCAGCCTAGATCCATCTTAACTCTGGATCTATCAAGCACTGAGAGGGATAAAATCTCTCGAGGTGCAAACCTTTCCTCAAGTTTTGCACTCCCTCTCGACACTTGATAGATCCAGAGTTAAGATGGATCTAGGCTGGTTTCAGTCATGTGCAGTCATACAAAATTTGTTGAACATATAATTATTTTGATCATTTTAAATATGCTAAAAATGTCTAATATTAATGATGAATGATGAGACAATTACTAACTTGAATGATGAAAAATAATGAAATAAAAAATTTAAGGGAAAAGTGACAATGTAATAATGTTGAATGATAGAAAATGTGAGTAATAAGAATGAAGTCAATTACAAACAATCTTCATTGCGATCAATCTGAAACTATTTTATTTTATTTTTCTTATTGTCACACATTTAGTTATTCTCTATTACCCTGTTTGAATGAAAAGTGATTAACAATGTTGAATGATGGAAAATAGGAATGATACAGATGTAGCCAATTACAAGTGGTTTATAGTTTCAAGAAGAAAAAATTTCAGGTAAGATAAATTTTATTTTGGATGAAAATTCAAGTTTTGTATTTATGGTTGAATTATTGCAACACATAAGTCAACTAGTGTCATGAATAATGGTTATGTGCTCACATGATGAGTGTGTGTGTATGTTTTGGGGGTGAGTAGAGATATAGATGGAGGGGAGAAGAAAGATGCAAAGATAGGGTGGGGAGGAAGAGATATAGATATGGAGAGAGAAGTGTTAGAGAGAGAGAGAGAGAGAGAGAGAGAGAGAGTGTATGTTTGGGGGGTGAGATATAGAGATAGAGAGATAAAGAAGGAGAGACAATGGGAGATAGAGATATAGATGGAGGGGGAAGAGATGTGCTTACACTGAAATCAATGTGCACAATTAATCTAATTACTTTGAAATTAATGTACATCATACATCTATTTGCGTCAAATCATAAGTAAAAATATACACTGAAATCAATGCATCAAGTGCAAACAATCCACGGGGGTGTCACTCAATTAACTTATGGCATAGCACGTGCGTTCGTGGAATACTAAACAATACCCTTAATTTGACTACATATTGGAAAATACCTCTAAAAATCACTTTATTTAACCCCCTACCAATACTAACCCATTGAATTTTCCCAATTTAAAAAACCCCTGCTTTCACTATATATTGTAGGTATTTGTTTTTTCATTAACATTTTTTACACCCCTTTATATTTATATCCTTAACATAATGACATGATGCCTCTCTTATGACCTCACATGAATTCTACAATTCACATTTCTTCTTGTGATATACATAAGAGATGCATATTAATATTCCCACAATGTGATTACTCAATCCACACTCAAGCACATCTTACTATGATTTGTGGCATTTAATGGTCTAAGGCATACAAAGATCAACCATTTTTTAGGAAGATTGATTATGTGCATGTGTATAAAATAACATATAAATTGATCTCTATGATGATGAAAAATCAATTGATCAATCTTTATGAATATTTTTGCACCAAATAAGGTGTTCAATCACAAGTCTAGACCCTCTTCCCTTTGAAAGCTTCTTGTTCAAAAATCCAACTACAACCTCATGTACTCAAACTAGTGTCTTATTAAGGTGGAACAACAAAAGTTACAATTTAGAAGAGCTATATAGAGAAGAAAAGGCAAGGTGAGGATGAGTTATGAGACCCTCCCTTTTCTTTAATGAAAAAAAAAAAAATTGTTCTCTGTTGTTTTTAATTTAAGTGTTTTAATGAGAGCCCCATGGTATATTTTATTAAGACAAGAATACTTTGTACCTAGTAGTACAAGAATACTACAAGTACATGAATACAACACCGCATATTGGTGTGTATTGTGACCATTCGAGTATGATAAGGCCCTCCTTAAAAGGCAATTTAGTGTGGATTTCCCATAAAAAGTGTTTTTTCTTTTAGAAAGAATGCATAAAAATAAAAGGAGAAGGTGGCTTGAAGATCTAAAACTCTAGCCTATCATTTTCTAGGTGCAAGGAAAAAGTGTATAAATCATGCTTGGGGGCTCTTCATCTAATGTGGGGTGTATGATATGTTAATAACCCTTGGTTGTGCCATGATGGATATTCACACTCCAGATAGCTTTCTCGTGGGAATTTCTAGACCTTGTCTTGATGCTTATGTGGTACACTTCCTTAGATCATTGGAGATGTTGACTGCACAAATATTTTCATGGAATTTTTTGACACCTAAAATGAGCCTTCGGTGCATGTGTATAAATGTATTCCCGAATGTAATTGAAAAAAGGGGGAGGAGGAGAGGAATAGAAGATTTCTGTAATAACCTGCGTATGAAAAATTGCTCCCAGTTGAATGAATTTAGTCCTGTTTATTTTATTTTGTCTCAGTTTGTTAATGTTGCGAATTTCCGTTTAACTGTGGGTGATTGTGTATTGGAGATTTCGTTGTCTTAAATTCTGTACCTTGACGGAGAAACCTGTGAATTCTATTCTACTGCAGGTGTGGTCTCTGCGAAAAGAAAACCCGTAGTCATTTAACCTTTCTTATGGTAATTGCAGTCCCGCCTTATTTTAAAAAGAACTACTCTTGTTCGTTGATAACCGGAATTCTGAACCAAGCCGAAAACCGAGTTAATGAGCCAATGGGATAGCGCAACCATGGTTGAACCTTGGGTTGAGCACTGTAGCAGAACTGGAGGCGGATTTGCAAAGGTGGGTTTCCCCCATTCCGCACCACCTTTGGCACAAAGTGGTATCCGTAGAGTGTGCAGCGATTCCATTGATCGCTCGACACGTGGCGGATGTGACGGGCCTAGAAACCACCATCCCGCGCGTTAAAAGACTGTCGAGGAACGGGCAGCTGAATCTATACAGGCCATTGATCTGGGGGATGATCATCGGACGGTCCTAGTTTGACAGAGATGCATGATATTTAGTCAGGTACGACGCCGTTGTTGTTTGGTCCGTTGGGTTGGGTGGTGGACCCACGTAATATTGCAAAGACCATTGTTATATATATATATCATCGATATATTACTCCGTCGGGGTATAAGTTTATTATTCATAAAATCTTGTTTCCAAAGCATAGTGTATACCTATAAGTTCGAAGGTTGAATGTTATTTACACGGTGTCGGAATATTCCCTAGTGCGCAGAGATTAATTAAGCACAAAGATTATTGTAACGTGAGCGTTTATATGAGGTTATTGGTCATTGGAGTATTTATATAAGGCATTTACATAATTCGATAACATTGTTGAAATATACATATATGTGCGGAAAACCAATATAATACCAAGGTCACGATATACCAATTAAAATTGATAAATAAATTTGAAAGGGAAACGAGGGTAGAGACACGTCGGAGTTGACCATCCCTTGAGTGTATTGACTTTCACTTGTTGCTGCGTCAGATTCCATGTAAAGTAACTTTTGAGTTTCATGTAATCTGCCCAGATGTGGTAGCCTTAAGTCAGAATGATGGCAGATAGCTGTGAATTTCCTTCCTGTCTCGAGATGAATATTAGGCCATCTTTTCCACCTGCAACATGCTGTACAAATGACTACTCTGTTCAGCAAAACGAGATTTACAGTACTAACAAAAATTTAACAATTTGAGAGAGAGGTGAAAAATTTAACAATTTGAGAGAGAGGTGAAAAATTTAACACTTTGACAGAGAGGTGGCCGAAAATCCTATAATATTTCAGGATAAAAACCTCTAATTTGTATTGAGAAGGAGAGTAGAATAATTTATCTGCCCCCTTTTTCACCAGAGTGTAAGTCCCTAATATAAGTGCACTGCACCTGAAAACATTGTATGACAATAATGGACACTTTCAAGTTTCAACAAAGACAAATAGGAAGTTACAGCAAGAAAAATGGACAGAAACAATCTCTCTACTTGGCACTTGCTTTAAAAATTAAATTGAAAAGAGGAATGCATGTCCAGGGCGAAGAAAAATGATCTCTGATTGACTCCTATTGAAAGCATCTGCCTTGTTTAAATACTAAATACCATGCTATGCACACAGCCAATACTATAATGCCAGGCCAAACGTGGACATGGACAATGGTTGCTCCAACAAGGATTGAAACTTGAATCATGGATTCCAAAAGAAGAACAGGTTTGGCTATAAAGGGACTGACAGTTCAGTATTTCCCATGAAAGTACTTGTTAATGTTCTAAAAAAGGAGTGTTGCAGGAAGTGGGCCAGAGAAATTATTGACAGAAACATTCAAAGGATTCAAGCTTGTAAGCACCCCAACCATTTTAATATTATTGTGAAAGGTCTGATGTTCACTGTTGTGTTAAAAGGTGGAGATTGATTGCCAGGCTAGTAATAGATCCTATTCCAGAAGGGTTGGCAGAAGAAAGACTATTAGTCTTTTACAGCTTAATTCAAGCAATTCTTCAATTCTTGGAGAATGTTACCATTTAAAAGATGATTGCAAAGAATCACCTTATTGAAGTTTTTCAGTTTGCCCAAAAGGGATATAATCTGAAATTGAAGTAATTTTCACTTAGATCTAGCTGCTCTTTATCAATGAGACTACCAAGGTCAATTGAGATTCTACCTGTCAGATGGTTAATGGGAACATCGAGAAGCTCTAGAGATGTGCTGTTTCCAATCCCTGGAGAAAGAGGTCCAGTGAAATTATTTGTCTAGAGGTCCAAGAGCCCATGGGTTTGGAGCCGACCTAACTCTGAAGGAATCCTTCTAGTCAATCGATTTTCTCCCAAACACAAGTTGAGATTCTCAATTGCCAACCATGGCTGGAATTGGTTCAGACAAAAGCATTTACTAATAAGATCAAACTGAGGAGCAAAGAGAGATTGCAAATATGCAATGCATCCAAGAAAAGTGTGGGTGACTGGAGTTCAAATGTCCAAGAATCTGAAAGGAAGAACACAGCATAGGACAGAGGATAACATGATGTTTTACCATTTTCATAACACCATCAACAATAGAGGAGAGCCCTACACTGAATGGCTTAAACCATCTAAGAGAAATAATGTGGCTTGGGTGGGAAGAACTTCATATATCTATGACGGTTCCGTGAAAGCTTTTGCAGTTAAACCAATGACCTTAAATCATCCTCTATATGGGGGATTTTAGAATCTAGATGGAAAATTTTATCTTTAGATTAGGGTACAAAAAGTTAATCGATATTTAAGTTGCACTAAGGTGTTATGCCAAACCAAACCACATGTGAGAAATACAAAAGAGAGAAGATTGCTGATACTAGCAGGGAAGTAATGACATGTAACATAACTCCTCATCTCTGTGAATGAAATTCATAAAACCATCGTGATGATTGTTATGATGGGAACACTTTGGTGCATTCACAGGAAGCAGCAAGTAATTCGGCCCAAGCCTATGCCTCTGCGTGTCAGAGTATGAGAAAACTCGAGTCTGGAACATTTTATCATCGGTGTAGTAGATACCGGGCACAATAACTCCAGGGCAAAAAGGATCCAATTTTCAACCATGGTTCAATGCAAAAAGCTTGAAATTGAAGAGCATATAAAGTTGAATTACTAACAGAACTTGAAAATTGTGAAGCAAGAAGAATTTATATTACAGATTATATGACTGATAAATTCAGTCTTAAGTATTTTATATGTACTTTACCTGCAAAGGAAATAGATTCTTTGGCCATATTTTAGTATCGTCAAGAGGATCAAAGTCGAACCTATCTTCATTTGCAGAATCCATAGTTTGAATGCATAGCTTCCATTCAGGATAGTTACCAGAAGCTATGGCATCATATAAATCTTTGGTAGCATGACTGTGATTGGTACCTCCAACAATTACAGCCTTCTCATCAAGCAAAAACTTGAGTTCAGCAATCTGAAAATCCTGGATCAGTATCAAGTTTAGGTGTTTTCCTTGCAGTGATAATGACACCAATTCAAACCTATTGTTGCTAGAAAGGATAGTGTTATAAAGTTGTTAGCTAAATGAATTATAGTAGCGATAATGGGGCAAGATAGGTAAAATTTGATAGCTTTCAGGCTTTGTCATTGCAGTGTAAGATGAGAAATGGAATTAGAATGAGCATTTAGATAATTAACTCATTCTATAAGAAGAAAGTAACACAACATAATTGCCCTTAAAAAACAGAGCATCGATTGATTTATGAATTTTGTTTATAACTCTTTAGAACAATCAGTGAAAGCATAAGATATGAAATGGAACTGAGAAGACATTCGATGAAACGAAACACGAAGGAGATACAATGCTATAAAGCCATACCACATGAATCTAAAAATTCTTACTACAACTGCCTCTGTATTATCAAAAAAAAAAACTCCAAGTACAATAGCTCTCCTATGATATATCCAATATCCAACCCCCCTCTATTACAAAAACATTTCTTTTTTATAGGCCAAATTACAACGGCCTATTTTTCCAAAACAATAAATGTATTTTTGCAAAAATAAAAATAAAAATGATATCAAGGTGGCCAAAATATAAATACTTGCAAAAAGAATCTGATGGCACATTTTTTGAGCTACAAACTCTGATTTATATGTCCAATTTGAAAAATAGGAAATCCAACTACCACAAAAACATTCAAAATCAAATGCACTTCATGTGTTAGCCATTGCTCTGGTGTAAATTTGTTGACTTGAGTGAACAAAAACCATCCTGATTGAACCCCGTGCCATTAGATCCTCGATATCCTTTCTAGAAAGTGAACCATTAATCTAAAAATTCAAGGAAAACATTAACATTAGTGAGAAGAACCACATACGTTTCTTCAAAACATATTCATAAAAAACGAACCAATTCTTCTTGCTTTTCGTGATTAAATGGACCAACTTCAGAAGAACCACAGTAGAAGGCATCCAACATAAGTGTTGAGGTAAGGGATGCCCTTATATTCAAAATGTATATATGTGTTGAGGTAAGGGGTACATATAGTTATATAGGTATGTAATTATATTTTTTTTATGGAAGAAATACCAAATTAATGTTTGAATGAAACACAACTACAAAAAGATAAATGGTTAGTGAAAGAAACTTACACCAAAAAGTAGGTAGCAAAAAAAGGTTGAGTTATCTCGAACATTCACCATTTGAAGTATTCACTATACCTAAAGCCAAAAAGTACAAAATTAACATCAGATTCATACAAACAAATCAACAAAAATATAACCAAAAACTATTTATAAATAATCCAACATAAGGAAAGTGAACGAAGAATGTTTTGAAAATTAACCTTGTTTAAATTTTTCACAAAATCTGAAAAAACTTTGTAATCACTTTCTTCTAATTTGTATGTATCATTCTTAGCATTGTATGATAAGTTTGCGATTGCTATAACATATTCAAGTTGTACAAAAGCATGATCAGTCAAATCATACTTATACACGCGTTGCCCCTTCATTCTACTATACCAACATAATTGAAGCTCGATGCCTTCTAATCTATCCAAAAGGTCGATGTCATTATGGTAATCAAACACCCTATTACCATCCTTCTTCCTTATTCTTTGAACTCTTCCAATGTACCACATTCCACAAGAAACACCTTGTTTTGTACTTCGAGGAACACCTTTTCTTGCAGTACGTTCAGTGGGAGGAATTGAGTTGTTTTCAAACAACACCCCACAATCTGATCCAATTCCAAAGCCAATTGAAACACCCTTTTGTAGAGTATTTCCATCTCGCCTAAAGTAGACCCCACTTCTCACTTTTGTCAACCTATCTTTGGATAATGTTGGATTTCCATTCAACTGACTAACCAAACATGCTTTGAACATATCCTTACCATCAAGATTCACCACTGGTTTTATAGTTTTTCTTACATTTTCATCAGTGGAATCTAAAATTTCATCCAACTCGTGTCTCCACTCACTTTCCATTATTTGCAATTCACTTTCATTGTGTACCAATGAAGATGAAGATTTAAATATAGAGTTGGAAAATCTCGGTGGAGAATCATCAACTACTTCATCCACAATTTGAAATGTTGAATAATCTTTATCCTCTGTCCATGGTTTAACCCACCAAGAACATTGAGTGTAATTTTCTGGTTTCATTCCAAGAGTTGATAAAATGTCTTGTGCATCCTTTAATCCATTCTTAAGGGCTTCTACAATTTTAGCGTCTGTGGATATTGAATCATATTGCGACAATATGTCAGTATTTTGTATTGTTTCTTGGTGCAATTTATTCCAAATGTTTTCTTGCTTCTTATGGGATTTATTAAAATGAAGCCCTTGGGAATTTTATTCTTCTTCAACAACTCTATTAAGGGTTCCAACAGCATGAAGCAAGTCAGTGAAATCATAAGCCCTCTCCATTCCAACCATCCCACCAACTTTGCTAAAGAAGTTCTCACATACATTTGACCCAGTCAAGTGCAAAACACATGGCAAGTTAGAGTATTGATCTCGAAACAATCTCATCAACAAAACTGCAAAATGACAAGAAATTCTCACATCTTGATATGCCTCTCTGCTGATGAAATTTATGTTGACATTAGTATGAGATTGGTTTTGTACCCAAAATAACCATAATGTGAAGAAATGATGAACTCGTGAAGCATTTCGCACTCTTTCCCAGAGGCTCAAACTACGAGACATAAAGATGTCAATGTAGTCAGCAACAATCATTAGGTAAGTCTCTGTAGCTAGTGTCCTCTCTAACTTTCCACTTGGTGTACTTCTCAACTCTTTCAAACACCTCTGAACATGCCTTGAAGCAATTCGTTGTGCGGAACCCCAATTTTGTCGATCCATCCTCTCTATATCTTCACACTTAAGCTTGTAATCATCCACTTTAAAAGTGTGATAAACCATTCTGACATGGCCAAAACTTATGTACTCATTTCCTAAAACCAATTCTCGTCGACCGCTAAACAAAGGATTCACTAGCTTTTTGCCGTTGTGGATGTAATCTTGGTCATGCAATCCTGTTACATTGCAACCATTGTACAACCCAGTTAGCCTCCACCCTTTCCAAGGAATTTTATATCGAAGACCTGATGTTGAAGAATAATCCTTCAACATAAGTTGTCTTCTTCTGCTATCTCCATCCTAGGAATGACCAACAATAGGTCCCAAATTGTTTTCTACGTGTTTCTTCCACATAAATTCTACCTTTTCCCATTGTTGATAAACAAAATTTGCATTGAATTTATTGCATGTTGGATGAACAACCACAACCAAACGAGGAAGTTTTTCATGTAAAGGGTTTGCAATAATAACACGTGCATAATGTCCAATAACATTATTTTTAAAAGAATTTGTTATAATCTCATAGCCTGCATCTCCCTCACCAACTGTCACCAAGAAATGTGATTGGCATTGATGTTCTTCTTTCAAACCACAAAGCCCCACCAGTGTATCACTTTTTGCTACCCACCTAACATATTTTTTCACAATTGTTTCATCTTCTGCAAGGCATACAGGAATTGGTCCATATATACCATGTTTGGCTTTATAAGAAGCATAAATTTTTCCAACTGCCTCAAAAATGTGTTCATGCTCCCCTGGAATATATGTCAATGACTTTTTAACTTGCCTTAAAGTTGTAGATATTGAAGGACCATCCATATTCAAGCTAATAAAGTTATGTAATCTAGGACCTCCCCATAACTTGATCATCTCATAAAGGGATTTTGTGGATGTACTATACCTTCTCCCTGTTTTTTCATGAATCAAGTTATGAAATATATCCTTGAAAAATTCCAAAACTGCATCTTTACCTTGTAATTTTCCTTGCTTATGTGCCTCACAAACATCCTTACAAAACCTAAAGACATCCTTCCTTTCTGCCGATTCAAACAACTTTTCCTTTAGAGATCTCATTCTAATAGAGAGTGTAGCAACCTTTGTCCTCTCCCACCAAAGAGCTCGCATTGTTGATCTATGGTTAGCATTTGTAACCCTTGCAGCATTCTTCAATTCATTTTGGGTCAAATAGTCCAATCTTCTACCTTTTCCTGTATCTCGTTCACTTCTTTTATTGGTGCACCTTGATTCACGATATAATCGCATCCTGAAGTCATTACATTCTGGAACCAACTTACAAAATCTACATGTTAATGAATCAAAAGGGGTCCCTGTTTCAGAACCCCTCTGGCATGGAATATGCCTATATGTACCATCAATACGACATTCAATACCCTCATAACATAGCATGATCTTAGTATGCTTCTCTATGGCCCATAATTTTCCACCCCTTTGATCATCCATTAGGACCTTTGTTTCAAATCTCTCCCCATTTCTATCAATATAAGGATACCAATACCCCCAACATTGTAGTAACAAGGGAGACAATTGAGCTATAACAAGATGACAACATAATAAATAAATAAATAAATAATTAATTAGAAGTACGATAAATAAAATAATATACAAATTCATATTCAAGTTTAGTCTAAACTATTAATTAACCACTAATTAACACACCTGAAGTAGGAGTTGCACTTGTAGAACCCCTATGTAATACTGATGGTGATGATGGCCCTAAGAACCTAGTCAAACTTTGTTGGGACTTATCATTGGTAGGCTTCTTAGGTCTCCCAACTATGCCACTCCTCAGCCCAATCTCCTGATGTGAAGCCTCATTTGTCGTAGTAGTAGTGTGCTTCTTTGATTTCATGTGTTCATTTAAAGAACTGACAATATTACCACTTGTCGGAACCAAACAAACCCATTTATTGCATCGTGTACATTCAACTCTCACTTTTTTCATGTCCTTATAGTCTGCAAGTGTTGCTTCCACCACCTTGAACAAATTAGGCTCTTGTGTCTTGTTGAAATCATCTAGAAGTTTGATTGCTTGATCAATATGAAATCGATCTCCAGCCACCGTTGTTTGTTGTACTTTTTTACATGAAGGAATTTCACTACCACTTGGCATTGAAAGGCGTTGTTGATGGGACGTTGTTTTCATATGATGGTTTTTGAAGTTGCTCATTGTTCGTGCTACAAGGATACATCACCTGTTCCATAATCAATGCCACAAATTTCACAATGGATCTTTATTTTAGATTCTCCCTTTTCTGAATATACTTTGAGAGTAAGTTTCTCATTGACAAAATCTTCCATTAAACTTTTCACTTTTTTTTCCCAAGATGCCAATACACAAGAATCAACAATTGTGGCTTCTTCCACTGACAAAGGCATATTTTCAACTCTTGGTTGTTTATGCATAGGTTCCTCCACATTCTCTTCAATGTTTTAAAAGATTGGTATTGCTTCCACTGCATTTGAACACCTTGTTTCCACATCAAATGTGTCTAGTTTCCTCTTGATGCCTAAAAGTGTTGTATAAACTTTCCATTTCTTCTCTTGCTTTGGATTTACAACTACTCCATCATGGATAAAATCAAAAGGGTATTCAACGATTCCATCATCCACAATTTCATCACGGATTTCAGCAAATGTACAACCTTCTCGACACCTGACAATGCCAATGACAGGTTCCTCTTCATCGATAGTAATTTTATAAGACAAGTCCATCTGTTTTTGCACATAAATAAATGAAAAAGTAAGTAAAATTCCACAAACATATTGGTTTCTCCAAAAAACATGAATAACTCTTACTGTTGCGATGAAACACTTTGATTCAAAATGTACTATCGATGGATTCCTCAAATGGAACTAAAACCAGAAATAAAACAGAGTACTAAAACAGATTTGAGAGTTGATTTATTGAGTCAAACATTGACAAACTTATAAGCAAGCTTAAGCCCTAAATTTGCCTCAATTTTTGCCTTATTTACATCATTTTTTGTGTCCTAAAGAGGTCAAAGCCGTGTCAAAACCAAACCATCATAGCTTTTACTGTTCGTTGGTATGAAATGGATTCTAAAGTTTTGAATTCTTCGAGACTCTGCTCATCTAGGTCTTGGCTCTTAGTTTCCCAATTCTGATTTTTCTTTGATATATAAAGAAATTCTTCGTATTTTACTGATTGAGAATAAAAGAAATAGAAAGGCAAAATACAAATATTAAGTGCTCATTTATGCATGCAGTGACCTGATGTAAATTGTTAAGTTGAATCAACTTTTACATTCCTTGATAATCCTTGATAATTAGAAGGTTTTAGGACGTAAACATGGACTTGGGACCTGCTTGCAAACATATTCGCCCCTTTGAAACTCATATCATTTAGATAGGGCAGAGATAACAGTGATTTCCAAAGCCACTGCTTAATATTTCAGCAAATATCACCAATGAACGAACACCACGTTTAAAACAAGGCCCAGTTTGAAAGAGACTACTAATAAAATCAAATAATAGCAGCATACATCTTATGCACGTAAAAATCCAGTCAATCAATGCACTAATCATTTCTCATTCCTTCAGATCATCTAGAATATGGAACCTGATACATAGATTGCAGACCTGCAAAGGATTCCTATGTTTGAGAAACAATGTAATGAGGCATTAAAATTATAAATAGATTTTGAACATAGCCATGTGATTCTCAAATTTTTTGTTGCAATGCTTGCTTAGAAATACCCCTTTTGAAATTCTGGGCAGTTTTACAAAGCCCTAATTACAGAGATTAGGCTGCAGGTCCTATCAAGGATAGAAAAGGTACTGAAAGAGTATTTCAGCTCTGTTTCAATAGACTGAATGAGTAAGGGAAGAACCCTCTCAAGACCACACTCTCTGGCAAGTATTTTTGCTTCTCCATCAGCTCTAATCTCTGATTATAAGCTGCAGACCTATCCACTGGAGATCAAGGTCATAAATAAGTCTGTTTCTATGGAGCGAAAGGATAATCAATCCCATCAAAGAAAGCTGCATTCTATGGTATAGGAGCAAAGTTCAAAAAGCCTACAAATATCTCCAAATCTCTGGTATGCATATCCTGTTTCTGTTACAAATTGTTTTGGGCATTAGAAGGTGTCAAATGCCTATCTAGAATCCCTTGAAAGAGACAAAATCATCTATGGTATGGTTCTGTGCATTTGTATGCCCTAGAAGAAGTGTCAAATATTCTTTATACCTGATTCAACCTAGTAACTAAGTGTCTTGATGATAAAACAAAACTAAATAACAATACTAATGCTCCAAGTTAACTCACAAGAAAGTGTCAAGAATTGCCAAGAAATCAAGTAATAAATTCTATATCTGTTTTGCCTTAGATTTCTCAACATGATATCAGAGGTAAGGCTTTGGACAATGGGTAGAAAGAAAATCAGTTTGGCATTACTATACCTCAAGAAAGATCGAGTTCCCTAGACCGAAATTGTGGAAGCAAGAAGTAGAAATTCTGGGCAGTTTTACAAAGCCCTAATTACAGAGATTAGGCTACAGGTCCTATCAAGGATAGAAAAGGTACTGAAAGATCATTTTAGCTCTGTTTCAAGAGAATGAATGAATAAGGGAAGAACCCTTTCAAGACCGCACTCTCTAGCTAGTATTTTTGCTTCTCCATCAGCTCTAATCTCTGATTATAAGCTGCAGACCTATCCACTGGAGATCAAGGTCATAAATAAGTCTGTTTCTATGGAGCGAAAGGCTAATCAATCCCATCAAAGCAAGCTACATTCTATGGTATAGGAGCAAAGTTCAAAAAGTCTACAAATATCTCACATACCAGTTGAAGCAATCGCAGCTGAAAACTCAGAATCGTGTTTACTTCCCTAACCCCGCTCCTCCAGTCCAAGCCAATCGAACCAAAACTCCAACCAAAGCTCAAAATCAGATTTTCCTATTCTCTCGTGCTCCTCCGCGCTCTGTCTTCCCACCTTGCTCTGCTCCAAATGCACCTTCATAGACCAAAATAGACAAAAGCAGTAAGCTATCGACTGTGGTAAGGCTATTGACTTCAAAAGCTGGTGAGGCACGCTTCCCTGAATGAATGAATCTATCAATGCGTGCATCCGGCTCCATCCACGGCAGCTAACTGGCACCCCATCCTTTGTATGATAATGAAATGCATCTATTACACAATCTCCAAGAAGCTTATAGATCTCCAAGCGTATAGAGATGAAAGTGTAGATGCCGAGTAAAAGGTGAACAGCACCTCAGACTAAAAGGGAAGGTGAGTTGTGCTCCAAATGCACCAGTCGAACCAAAACCTTGCTCTGCTCCAAATGCACCAGTCGAACCAAAAATCGCATTTTCAAACCAAAAATCACATTTTCCCCCTCGCGGTCTTTGCCTTCTCGCCTTTCCATGACTTTCCTAACTCCGCTTGGCCATAAAAATTTTAAAAAAATACCTCAAAATATAAATATTTTATATACTAAATAAAAAAACCCCTCCCCTCTAGTTATAAAGGCAATATAATGTTTTTTGATTTTTTGATTTTTTTTACCCCAATATGAACGCACGTGATATAATATTGGTTTGTGAGTGACACCCCCGTGAAACAATCAAAGAGATCAACTTCTACACTAAAATCAATGCATCTTGTGCAAACAATCAAAGAGGATTAGAAAGAAAATTCTACCAATTCATATATTGCAAGCAATCAAATAGGATTGGAAATCAATATCTACATTGAAACCAATGCATAGTGGGGAGAGGAGAGATGCAAATACAGGGTGGGGTGGAAGAGATATTGATATGAACATAGAGTGTTAGAGAGAGAGAAAAGGAGAAGAGAGAGAGAAAGGGAGTAGAAAAGGGAGGGAGAGAGAGGGAGAGAGAGGGAGAGAGATAGATATATATGGAGAGAGTGTGTGTATGTTTGGGGGGTGAGATGGAGAGATAAACAAGGAGATACAATGGGAGATAGAGATATAGATGGAGGGGGCAAAGATGTGCTTACACTGAAATCAATGCACATTATTAATCTAATTACTTTGAAATTAATGCACATCATATATCTACTTGCATCAAACCAGAAATTAACATCTACACTGAAATCAATGCATCTAGTGCAAACAATCAAATAGGATTAGAAAGAAAAATCTACACTAAATTCAATGCATCTATTGCAAGCAATCAAATAGGATTAGAAATCAATATCTACACTAAAACCAATGGATCCCGTGCAAGCAATCAAATAGGAGTAGAAATCAACATTTGCATTGGAATCAATGCATCTAGTGTAAGGTATTAAATAGGATTAGAAATCGAAATCTGCACTGAAATCAATGCGTCTAGTGCAAGTGATCAAATACTATTAGAAAAAAATATCTACAATGAAACCAATGCATCTAGTGCAAGCAATCAAATAGGAGTAAAAATCAACATCTAAATAAAATAAATGCATCTAGTGTAAGGTATTAAATAGGATTAAAAATCGACATCTACATTGAAATCAATGCATTCAGTGAAAGTGATCAATTTGGATTAGAAATCAACTACTATAGTCAAATAAATACATATATTTTAGTGAAAAACCAAAATATCCATGACTTTCTAGATATAACTTCTATGTCTATATGTGTCTTTGTGTCCGCCTTCCATTCTATGTCTATCTCCCTCCCTCTATCCTTCTCTCTCTCTCCCTCCCTCTCTCCCTGGTCTCTCTCTCACCACCTCTCCCTCACTTTCTCTATCTTTGTCTTCTTCCCTCTCCCCCATGCCATCTATATCTATCCCTCCCTCCATCCCTCCTTATTTGTTTCTCTATCCAATCCCTTGAAACACAAGGCATGATCTCTCTCTCTCTCTCTGCCCCCAAACATACACACTATCTCTCCATATCTATCTATATATTTATCTCTCTCTCCCTCCCTCCCTCCCTATTCCTCCCCATCTCTCTCTCTCTCTCTCCCTATTCCTCTCCCACTCTCTCTCTCCCTCCCTCTTCCTCTCTCTCTCTTTGTCTCTCTTCCTCTTATCTCTCCATATCTATCTCTCTTCCTCCCTCCCTCTCTTTTCCTCTCTCTTATTCCCTCTCTCCCCCCTCCATATATATCTCTAATTCCCATTGTCTCTCCTTATCACCCCAAAAACATACACACTCTCTCTCCATATCTATATATATATCTCTCCCTCCCTCTTCATGTCCCTCTCTCTCTTCCTCTTCTCTCTTTCTCTTCCCCTTCTCCCTTGTTACTCCCTCCCCCTCTCCACCTTTCTCTCTCTGTCTTCCCCCCCTTCCAACTCCATCTATATTCCCCTGTCTCTCAAGTCCTCTCTCTCACTTTCTCACCCACCTCTCTCTATCTTTCCCTCCCATCACTCACCAATGATAGAATATAATGTTCAAATGTTTCCATGATTTATATTGAGAGATATACTTATATTTTGTTTTATTTAGGTGAAGCCTATGGGTCAAATATGGTATTTAGCCCATGGTATTAATAATAATTTGTTCCATGGTATTTGACACATGGTATTAATAATAATTTGTTCCATTGTATTTCACCCATGGTATTTGGCCCATAGACTTACCTAAATAAAACAAAATATAATTATATCTCTCAATCTTATTTGATTTCCAGAATCAATAGTTTGTCAACTTTACCTTTCGTGTCCCTAAATATAAAGATGAGTATGGAGTAATATAAAATATGGTATTTGACCCATGGTATTTAGCCCATGGTATTAATAATAATTTGTTGCATGGTTTTTGGCCCATGGTATTAATAATAATTTTTTCCATGGTATTTGGCCCATAGGCTTCACCTAAATAAAACTTTTTTTGAGTTTTTGGAGGTTTATGGAGTAAATATAAAAATTGGTTTCATTTATTTACCATATCTCTCGAGTAAGTATACAAAAAAGTTTTCACTTATTTACCATACCTCCGGTTTATTTATATTTTTATTTATTTACCATACCTTTTTTAGTGTTCGTAAATATAACTTTGGGTTAAAAGGTAGGGATAATTATTACAAATACATTGATTAAAATTAAGCCGACATTACAAAATGTTTACAAACTTTCTTACATTACATCTACACATGTACATAATGTTTTACAAACTTTCTTACATTACATCTACATTAATTTGGCCCATGGTATTTGTCCCATAGGCTTTACCTAAATAAAACATCCTTTTTTAGGGTCCTTAAATATAAATATGATTATGGAGTAAATATAAAATGTGGTATTTGACCCATGGTATTTAGCCCATGGTATTAATAATAATTTGTTCCATGGTATTTGGCCCATGATATTAATAATAATTTGTTCCATGGTATTTGGCCCATAGGCTTCACCTAAATAATTTTTTTTTTTTGAGTTTCT
This sequence comes from Pinus albicaulis, assembly GCA_034641835.2. Lineage (NCBI taxonomy): Eukaryota > Viridiplantae > Streptophyta > Pinopsida > Pinales > Pinaceae > Pinus > Pinus albicaulis. The sequence goes on from CM076580.1 coordinate 1,119,026,863, forward strand.
TAAATATATAAGGAGGTTTATGGAGTAAATATAAAAATGGGTTTTATTTATTTACCATACCTCTCAAGTAAGTATAAAAAAAGGTTTTACTTATTTACCATACCTCTGGTTTATTTATATTTTTATTTATTTACCATACCTTTTTGAGTGTTCATAAATATAACTTTGGGTTAAAAGGTAGGGATAATTATTACAAATATATTGATTACAATTAAGCTGACATTACAAAATGTTTACAAACTTTCTTACATTACATCTACACATGTACACTATATATTGAACCGACATTACAAAAGTTTACAAACTTTCTTACATTACATCTACACATCTATCCTATACTGGGTTGTAGAGTGCCTCTTGGTGGAAATATGTCATTCTACTTTCAATCCCCCACCCAAATAAGATTTACATAATTTCTATGTAATTTCTCTACACAAAATTGACAAACTAAGCACAAATTGACTAAGCTATATTTATGCTTCCTCTATCATGGCGAGTTCCATGGGAAAATGTAGAGAAATATATCTTCCTTGAAGGTATGCTTCATCCTTCTTTGGACATAGAATTTTCTATATGATTATGTTCCTTGTAGATATGTGAAAATGATACTCTGGAAAACCTTTATCAAAGATCTTACATGATAATACGCATTCTACAATCACTTTGGAATCTCTGAAAATGTTTAAAGAGTCAATTCCAAGAAACCTTGCACAAAATAATACCTCCAAGAGAGCTAACAACTCTACTCTATTATTTTTTTGTCGCCACTGTTCCAACTGAAGGGATAAAAATTTTCGGGTTTCAAACGAATATTGACTCCAGTGCCGCAAACTCTATTGGCTTCCTCTCCATTAGAAAAATCCACTAGAAATATTTTCCACACATCCTTCAACTGATAAGACCTATTAGATAATTTTTTCTTTATTGACCCAACCTCCATATAAAAACCTACTATCCCCTCACAAGTGCCTCTCACATCTTTTTCTTTTTCTTCAAAATTTTTTGCATTTCGACTTCTCCAAATCCCCACAAAATGTAAAAAGGTAGAGTTCTATAATCCTTATGGTCCTTAAACCATTGAGAAAGGAATATTTCAATAGAATTCCTTTCCTAATAAGCTAGGAACTTAAGCAGGTCCAACACACCATACCACATTGATACTGCAAACGTGCATGCCTGGAAAAGGTGTACCGCATCTTGGTTTTCTGCTTGAAATAAAAAAAAATTCCGAGGCCCAAGGATCCTCTTTTAAGAAGATTATCCCAAGTTAATATCATGTCCTGTAAAAATAGCCAGAAAAAACATTTCAACTTAAGGGGGATATCCCACTTTCACATTTTGTAAAACCATCAGAGCCCCACTCTCAAACAATGTATAAAGGATAAATAGTTGAATATGTCATTTACCACACAATATTTCCTTTGTGATAGATGTCATTCCATGAAAAATAATCCTCCTTATCTGTCATATTTAAGCTTTCCATGTTTAGATAAAAAAACTTATCTCTCCCATTTAGTGGCCATCAACCTTGAAAGGCCAATCTCCATTGCACTCAACCATGAGTGTGTGACAGTAAAAGGACCTATATTCACATAGATTTGGATTAAGAAAATATAATAAATATTATGCATATGTCAAATAAGTGGGACATAAAGAGTATGCCTACCACTGATACCTCCTATGGAATCCAAACTGACCTCCACCTTATTTCCAAAACCAACCTCCAATTTCAAGCTCCCAAGAAACCAAATTTTAATCTTAATCATACTACTCCATATGAATGCTATATGATTTTGTACCCTAGCCCCTTCTTTAATCCACATCACATAATGATTTTTTCCTAAGTATTTTTCTTTTATAATATGTTGTTATAAACCCTCTCCATTCAAAGCCCTCCATAAATTCATGACCAACAATGCCCTATTAACTTTTTTTTCATATTTTATTCGCCAACCCCCATCTTCCACCCTCCTAATAATCTATTCTAGACTAACATAATGTATTTTGTTTACATCCCATGGACCTACAGAGAGGAATTTTGTAATATGGAATCTATTCGCTTGTAGATTTTCTTTGGCAGCAAAACTAGGTGCATCCAATATACATAAATAACCTACAATATTGACTTTATCAGAAATAAAATTTTCCCCATCATAAGCCACTTGTTTGACCAGTTGGACAATCTTTTGTAAAAATTCCTAGTCAACCACTCCCATTCTTTAATCCCATAGTTGTTGGGTTTCAAAATGAAACTAAGATACCTGAATATGCTATGAAAATATATAACTTGCACCTCACTTTTTTATGAAAAATCCAAAATAGAAGCCTTGTTTGATATAGCAATGATAAAGGTAGATTTGGATTTTTTCATATATAGGCGTAAATCCTCTAGAAGTAAGAGAGGATACGATGAAAAAAATCCAGACATGACCAAAAATATCCCCCATAAAAAGGACATCATCCAATAACATGAGATGTGTGATGATAATATTTTTGGACACCTTGCATCCATAATAAAACCTTTAGATCACTCTGTAGTGATCCTCCGACCTAGTCCATTGATGACCAACAAGAAGATGAGAGGAGAAAAAACACAACCTTCTCTTAAGCCTCTAGAAGCTTTGAAAAAATTAGTAGGATATCCTTTTATTAAGACTACAAAGGTTACTGAAAAGGTACAAACCATAATCCAATTCACAAAATGAACCTTAAGACCAAGCTTATGAAGGATAATTCCTAGGAACTCCCATTCTACACTTTCATAAGCCTTTATTAGGTCTATTCTCAAAAAGCATGCATCCATATTCCAAACTTTGATTGAATGAATGCATTCTTGAGTGATTGTTATTGCATCCTGAATTTTTTTGTTATCTAGAAACTAGAATTTCTCAGCAAAGATGTAATTGGATAGTTTGGCTTTCATCCTTATGGCTATGATCTTTGAAATCATATTGTAAGTTGTGTTGCATAAAGAAATGGTTCTATAATAAAAAAAAAGGGAGGTGGTTGACACCTTTGGAATTAGAGCTATGAAAGTCACATTAAGGGAGCCAATCATCAAAAATTGTGATCGAAACTCCTCAGCCATTTCTAGTAGATCCAATCTCATGATGTCAAAAAAGTGTAAAAATAGCTCCACATTCCATATGTCTGGGCCAATGCTCTTATCCTTGGCCATATATTTAAAATCACTTTCAATTATTCCATATATATTGACCTCCCAATACTCTCACTCTCCTTTGCATTGAACATTTTAGGATACATATTAATGAATTCCACCTGGTTTTCAAAATTGGACTCTTTTGTTGATTTATATTGGTTGCTGAATTGATGAATCCAATCCTTTTGTATTTATGTTTGAGTTGAAATGTAATTACTAACTTCATCCAAAAGCCCCTAAATGAAGTTTTATTTTCTCCTTTTTGATGCATGTTTGTGGAAAAAACTAGATTTTTTTCCTCCAACCACCCAAATGGAACGGATTTTCAAATTCCATTCATCCTCCTAAAACGTTAGGATTTATCATTTTCGGTCCTCAAGGATCTCTATCGTATGTTTATAATCAGCAGAGAAATAATCCAGGTATTTTGGATCATTTAGTGCCTTTATTTGTTTTTTTTCTAGAAAGACTAGTTCTTTGAACTGTTCCTTATTCCCCCCTTTTCCCATTTGCGCATCTCCCATTTTAGATTTCTTAACTTAATACATACAATCTCCATCCTAGTAGAAACCACTTGGGACATCATCTTGTTAATTTTTGAAACTAGGGTCAAATTCCACCTTGGACAACTAAGATGACCAAGATGGTGATTGCATTGAATTCCTCTTTCTAGGAGGATCAAAATAGACCTAAAGATCACCTCATTTGGACAAGAAGAAGTTGGATTTTGAATTATAAACCCTCACATGTAAATTGGATTAAATTGGCCCTATACACATGTACAATTGGTCAGGTTAGCCTTAACTCCAAGTGGACCCTCATGGAAGCCTATAAATAGAAATGACCTAAAGCTCATTTTAACACATTCATGAAGCAATATATTCTCCTCTTCTATTTTTTTGGTTCACATAGGTCTGACGAAGGAATTTTGTGCAAGGGTCTGAAATTATAGGTATGAGGCTCACACGTGTCTACGGTTTCTATTTTCTGTTCACATGCATGTCACTGGGAATTCTCGAGCTCACTTGCTCGCACATAGTGCCTCAAAGTGGGACTGGGAAGCCAAAGTCACACACACTGTATTTGGAAGGAGGCGAATATGGTTTTGAGGTAGATCTGGAAGGTTTCATCCCTTATCGCTCACTTACGTTTCCTCACAAAGTGAATGGGAGGTAAATTCACTTGCACATCTGCCTAAAGGGTGCAACTGGGGCCTGAGACAAGTTTGGCTGAATTCTGTCTTAGTCACACACTTTCATTTCTTCACAGAGTGACCAGAATATTCATAGTCACTTGCATACAATATCTTAGGGAGTGACCAGGAAGTTACAATCACACGTAGAATATCTTGATTAATGCAACCAGGGTTTTGAGCTAGGGTTTGGATAGTTGACCACAGTTGACTACAACTCTATGATGGCTGGAAGGTTTCTCTTTGTTGTAGAGTGTTTCTGAAAATCAGTTTCTAATTTTTATTGGGTATATCTCTGCTGAAATATTATGTATTGGTCTCATTGTACCCTCTGCTGAAAAGTTTTATGCCAATCTAATAAGTAGAAGATTTGAAAGGGTTTTCCCCTTGTGGGGGTTTTCCCTAGTCTTTGAACAATCTAGTGTCTCTTGTGGTTGTGCTATTTTCTGCCTTTTCAGTGCATATATTGTTCTATCTTCAGTTACTATTTATGATTGGAAACATTTCTTATAATTGGATGCATTGCTTAATGAAGAATTGAATTGGGTCGAAGTAATTGAAACAACATAGAACAACCTGGGAATTTAACATGGTATCAGAGCCAGGTGAAGGAAAAGACCAAAAGGAGACAATAATTGAAGCCGTATTCTTTGGAAATTTGAAGGAGCTTTTCTAATAAAAATTAAGATGTATTCCTCTATCCTCAAGGAGGATGAAAATTTGGGTGACTCATCAAAATTTGTTGCATGGAAAGTCAGATTAGAGATCATAACAGACAATAATGATGTGTTGGAATACATTCAAGGAAGAATACCCAATTCTCCAGAAAATGCTTCTACTTCCCTGAGAAACAAGTACAAGAAAGGTGAGTCCATAACAAAGAAAATTATAACTAATGGTTTACATGATGATTTACTTGCATATGTTAGGAATTTGAGGAAGTCTAAATACATGTATGATAAGATAGCTGGTATGGACAAATCAACAATTTGAATGAGATCATCACTTTGAAAGATAAACTTAAAGACATAAATATGAACAATGAAGAAGTCGTACAATCCTATATCATGAGGATATCTAACCTTAGAGATCAATTACAAAGAGATGGGGAAAATGTACTAGATAGGGAACTAGTGATTGTGACTATTAGAGGTATCCCTCCTATTTGGGAAACCTTCATTACTATGATAAGAATAAAAAATTTCCTTCCATCATTTGATGATATTGTTCGAAATATCACTCAAGAAGAATTAAGGATAGTTTCAAGAGGAAGAATTCAAAAGCATGAATAGGGAGAGCCCACTGCATATATCACTCATGAAAAAAAAGGGAAAGGAGTGGTGAGTGCTGGTATTGCACCAAGAGCGCTGCAACTCCCAAGGGATACTAAACTCTATTTATCAACCTGGGGTTTGTAAAAAATTAGAGGTGAAAATGATATATGCACAATAGATGGGAGTCTATTCATGCCACCCTCAACTAGGAAATTTGATCAAAATTGCTCCAAGAACATTCCTCTTTCTGAATTAAAATGAAAGCTTGCTAATGAAGATACAACTAGAAGCTACCTAGAACTATGAAAAGGAAAATACCATTGAATTCAACTTGTAAAGGCTATTAATCAATTCATGAAAATAATAGAGTTAAACTACTTGCAGAAATGAAGCTATGTTATCTTGCATCATTCATCAATCTATCCGATCTACTTGTAGAAAAGAAGCTAATATACTTTTCATAACCTATAAAACTATAATTTAAAATTTTATGTACAATCTAACAAGCTCATACTTTCATGTAAATCAACATTCTACTTGTACCAAATCCGTTATAAGGAAGCTAACAATATTATGTTTTTGTAGTGAATGAAAAGAAGGTTTGGAGTGGCCTAGGAGCTTCCCTTAATCATGAAATCACAACTAGGGGTAAAAATTCATCTGAACTAAGTCAAAGTTGTAGTGGGATCAAAAATAGTGAAGGAGAGTGGTCCTAGAGGTGTGCTATAGGTGGCTGATACAGGAGTCATGTATTGCTACATGAGGGCCTGTAATGCTATAGTAGCCCTGCATTGCTACATGAGGGCGTATAATGATATAGGAGGGGTGACGAGAGGGTTTGTAAGTTTAAAAGAATAGGTTAATCTTATTGAAAAGTGGATGGAGGTTGAGGTAAATGAGTGAAGGATGGCCAGTGTCCCTAGCCAAGCTTAGAGCCTCTCAAAGATTTGCTTTGCACTAAGAGGAATGTTCTTGATGATCTTAGGAAAATGATTTCATGAAACAAAATTTTTGGGACAAAATTTGGGTTTTACAAGAGAAGGTCCACATAGCCCTGCAGTCATCACATGCATACATCCATTTATCATTGACAAAATGAGACAACTTGCAGTGGAAAAGATGAGTTGAATTTAAATGCTATCTAATTTATGCCAAAAATATGATATAATAAAGAAAAAAAATTCTAAGCTACAACAAGCACTGCAAAAAAAATAACTAACACAAATATTTTTCCAAAATATCATAAACATAATTCTTTTGGGTTGTGGTTGTGAATCCTTCCACTCATTCTCCCATAAGAGAGGTGAAGTAGAGGTTGTAACCATAGGTTTTGATGGATTATTTTCTACTGAAATGCAAGAGACTAAGAAATAATTGAAGGTAAAAGAAAAACAAATATAAAAGAGGAACATAAGCCACTAGGTTAGGCCCAAATGCAAGAGCCTTAACCCTCTAGAACTAACTTAGTGATAAATCAATAAGAAACTTCTCATTATCATCAATTAAAATTTCTAATACATCAAATAATAGTCACAATAACAATGATGAGTTCTTGAGCTCAATATCTACCTGGCTGAAAAAAAAAATTGAATCCTAATGAACTCTTATTATTGTTTATTTATACAAGAGGGTAGTTTCTAGCACCTGCCTAGAAAATATGAATATTTGTATCCTTCAACTAGAGGATGGTGGATCTTGTTTCTCATTACTCTACTTTCACTCATAGTGGCTTGGATGGCAATGACCTCAAGCTGATGAGAGAGAGAGTGTTGCGATCTTGGGTTGATTGAGAGAGTTAAGAAGGTGGACACCCTCCTATACTCTCTCCTTTTTTTCTACTTCGAGCCCCTACATGGAAAATATCTCAAAAATTCTCTATTCCCTGCAATTAAACTAAATTAGGCTACATTATATGACAAATACTTTTAACCCTTCTCAATAAGCATAATATAAATAAAAATGTAAATAAACATGGGAAAGATATAGTTTAATAAGTTGGAGGATGACATCATGACCCTTATAATATACCTATTGATGAGCCTCATCATCACCCCCCTAATGAAATTGTTTCTAATCCTTTGAGAAACCTAGTCATCCATGTACACTTCTCTCATGGCCTTGGTGGCTTCCCTAAGATCCCAAGGCAACTCATGGATTTCCTTCTGGTGAGTAAAATCCTGCATTCTTCTCTTCCTCAATCCATTGATTCTACTCTTATGCCTAGTATTTTCCCTCCTGTAGGACTAAAAACAAAGGTGGATTGACTTTCAATCCTATCAATTGAATCCTCATTCTTTTCATTTCTCTCTTGTAGAATGGTGTTTTCTCTAGGGAATTCTTCAGCCTTGCAGGAGAGTGGTATTCTGTAAGCTTCAAACTAAGTTGTAAAGCATGCCACTTCATTTGGAAAGCTTGCAGAATGTCTTCTCCCAACAACCTAAAGGTATCTTCAAAATGAAGAATGGCCTCCTCTTGTGTTTCAATGTACTTTGGTGCCAAAACAACATCATTGGATATGAGGCTATGATTGATAATAAAAACCTTGGGGCTTATTAGCTCAGCTATGATGTATAGGGGTTCGTTCACCTCTTTTTCGATTACTCTTTTCGCCTCCTCAACCCTTATCTCTTCATGTGCTAACCAATATGCCAAAGCCATCAATTTCATGTCTCCTAGTCTTGAATTGGGATTCCGTTGGTTCATATCAGTCAGTATGAGATTATGCATGTAAAATTCATCCATTTTTTCCGTATCCACTATACCAGGCTATTTTCCAAACTCAAGAAACTATCTGTAGTTTAGAAAAGGTAGAGAACCATCCCGAGCTAGTGTTGTGATTTGATATTGTAGCCATTTATCTTTGAGAAAGAGAGCATAATACTTGGAAGGATGCCTTCATTGCAATGCCTCCATACAAAGACTTTCTATGGTGGAAATTCAGGTTTCCTTCTCCTGTAACTTCTCTTTCAACCTCACATTCTCTTCTTATAGTTTTTCTTTCATTATATACTCTCTGAGTCTCAAATGAGACAATTCATTTCCCATCTCCTTTACTCTTTCCTCCATCAATCCAACATATTACCCATTCTTTAATCTAGAAATATGCATCCACCTATGGGTCCTTCCCCTTTCTATTTCTACTTCATAAAGAATCTATATTATGATTTTTTCAAGGATGATTATTGCTCCTTCAATAAATTTATAATAGGACTCCAGGCTAGGCTATAGACTAGGATATTTTAGCTCTAGGGAGTCCTTATTTAATGTTTTTGGGGAGGATACTATCTTCTGTAGCTCACCTTCCTTCCCCTTTAGCTATTGTGGAACACTTTTCCCATCTTTTGGCACCTTCTGTCCCTCTGATAGCACATTTTCCCCCTCCTGTAGTATGATATTCCCCTCCTGTAGCATACTCCTCCCTTCCTGTAGCACACTATTCCCCTCCTATAAATTCCCTTTTTCTTCTTGGTCGAGGGTTACTGGTGTCTTGGGATGCTTGAATGTAGTTGAATTGGTGTTATGCCTCCTCACATATGCTATAGGTATATTTTCTTTAGGTCTAGCAGAGGTGACATATTCAAATTTTTCTTCAGTTGGTCCTACTTCCTCTTTATTTCTTGGTGATTATTCAATGGCGATGGGGACCCTTATGGGATTTTGTGGTCTCCCTTGTTTGATTTTGGTGCTCTTTCTGGTCATAAAATATAGAGGGCCTTGTATTTGTCTCTTTGTCTCAGGCTTAACATGAGTTCCTAATGTAGCTAAGGTGGAAACTACTTCCTGTTTAGTGTTTCCCAGAGATAAGCTTATTTGATGTGAGGATCATTTTATTGGTTTGGGTTCAGGACTTTTCCTAGGACTTGATGTTATTTCCACTAGTACCTCCCCTTCTCTTTCAAATGTTGCTTCAACTTCCTCTATTTTTCTCTCCTCTTCGTATTTTGTCCTTGTTGCTTCCTCTTCATTTGTTCTTGTGTCTTCCTCTTCTTCTATTTTTCCCTCCCTACCTCCAATGTTAGAGGGAGGTTTCTCTCCAGGAGTAAAGTCTTGTGTCCATATTAAAGTTTCCCTTTCCATGTCTATGAAGTTAACCCATAGGACATGGATTCTCAAATTTATCAAGGCATACATTACTGTCAATTTTATGAGGCCATGGTGAGATATATGCTAGTTTTTTCCCTCCCTCACATTTTGAATCAACTCTCTGATTGACTGTAGGAGAAATTATGGAACACTCAGCCTTTGAGGAAGAGGAAATTCTGCCTTGAATCTCATTTCACGAAGTAATATGAAGTGGTAATAATACACCACACTCATTCTTCCTTCATAGGATATGTACTTAAGGATATGGTAAGCCACCTCATCCCAAGGATAAGGTAAGATTTCTCTTCGGACCCCATTTTTATCCTCAATAGGTTTCTCTTTTGACATGAAAAAAATATTCCTTGCTGTGACACTCATGGCTTTGTCTTCATTGCTCCACTTGATCCCTAGATGTAGGGTTGTCACTCTGCTAATTTTTTTAGGGGTGAGAGAGATAGCTAACCCTCTCACACTAGTGGTTTTAGTGTCCTCTCTTTGGGAATTCAAGGCCATGGAAAATTCAAAGGCAAGGTCATTATCATACCCCTTTAGTATCTCAAAGAATCTTAGCCATTGGTGCCTTCTAAAAATGTTTAGCACATGAGCGTGTAGGTGGATTATTTTAGTGTTTGAGGGTTCCCTCCTATTGAATCCTCCCGCCATATCTTTTGTTGTATCTCCTCAGTGCTAATTAAGTGAGGGAATTTTTTTATTTTATTTTATGGTTTTAGTGGTGAGACAATGTTTTAATTTTTAGCATCAGTGAGTGAAAATGGTGCTTATATCATTTTTCAACAAGATCTCATCTTCTCCAAGAAATATAATGCTCATAAATACCTCTTATTTTCATAATTAAAATGCCCGATGGTATAGAATCTAAGTATAATTTGCATGCAATTTGGATGTAAGGATGGTGACACTTACTTCTAGTTCTGTATAACTAGATGTATATGGTGATTTGGATACCAATTCAAACAAATGTTGCCCCTTTTCACCTTATCATTCCACCTGTAGTAGTCTCTTGACCCTATTGTAGCAATCTCAGGCCTTCCTGTAGCTCCCTCATGTTGTAATTGGATAGCGCGGTTCGAAACTCCTCGGTGGCACTAGAACTTGTCCTTATTTCTAAATTTTCTTGAAATGAAAAAATTTGAAAAATAATTTGAGCCCGAGTACATAATATTCCATTTTTTGTGTAGGATTGGAGCGCTATGTTGACATGTCACTCAAATGGGGTTTCCTCTTTTGGACCATTGTCTTCACTCAGAGCAATTATTCCTCCTCTCGTAATCACCACCCATTATTAGTGAGCCTACACACTTTGATGTGACATATCCAAGATAAATGAGTGGCCAATATATTGTTAGTTCACTAGATGAGGGTGGCAAAGTTAACTGGCCACCTCCAACTTATTAAAACATTCCTTCTCGACATTCACACATTTTAGTTATTTACACATAGGGAGGAGGTGGGTATTTTCCATACCTGAGACTACCTAAGGATTGAAATGTTGTAGAGGCTAGCATGTTGGAGTTGTACCATATCATCGACACCAAGGGCTTATATCTTGTGCATATCTTCATTTTTTTACTTTTATGATGCTTTGACTGTGTTGTTTCTACTGTGTGTGCACATGTATCTCTTCTAGATCCAAGGTCTTGGTGGTGGTGGAAAAATATCCCCGAGGGTGACATATCTTAATCATAGTTGAGAGCAAGGTTTAACCCCCCACCAGCCCTTGAGGTGAAAGAAAAAAATAATATGAATGGTCTCTGTGGTGATTGCACAAGCTGCTACAAGAGGAGGTTTTCTTCCTGTAACAATCTTCTTATCTCCATTTTTATTCTTCAGTGTGAATTAGGGTGATGAGAGAGATGATGAAATGCCTTTAGGACAGTGTTAGGGTCATGAAGGAGTAGTGTAGACACTTGTAGGATTAAAAATGATGGCTTTTGTGTCTATTTAAAAAAAAAAAGTGGGACTTAGTGGACAATTTGACCAAATTTTTTTATAAAATGGAGTGGATGGGTGATTGATGGGTGATAAAATAATCACTGGAGGGTGTTCTTCAACATTTCTTAGGGCCATGATGTCCTTTTCTGATATCATCCTCCTTTGATCTCCCTCATGTAGCTTTACAGGCTCCTCCTGTAGCACTACATGACCTTCCTGTAACAATAGGGGTCCTCACTGTAGCATCACAGAGAGGAAATGAATTTTTTTTTTGTTGTTGATGGGATGGTGGAGAAAGATAGTCACATGAGTGAAGGTGATGGATATGAGGTTGATGGATGGAAGAATGGATGATATATTTCAAATTGTGGGCTTGTAGCGATGAAACTTACCCCTATGTATAATCCTGAAAAATAAAAAAGTCAGCAAACATGGTATTGATTCCTTCCTTGTGTTCTCTCTTTATTTTTTATTTTTTTAAAATTTATTTTATTTTTGAGACAATTAGGTTGCCTATGAGGAGGTTTTCATCCTACATTCCTGCCCTAGGTTCCTTAGAGGAGGTTTTCACCTAGGAATATTTATTATTTTTTCTTTTCTCATTTTTTTACTCCTGGGATACCTCAGAGAGGTTTTCAACCCTGGAGTTTGCCACAAATAATGTATAGAGGTTTTCATGTAGGCCTCTTTATTTTTTATTTTTTTCAAACTTCTAAGGGCATTGTGGACTGGAATCCATGAAACACCCAGTCACATTGACTTGACTGCTAATGGTATTGATGAATTTTTCCTTGGAAAGAGGTATTTTGTATAAATTTAACCTATAACCATTGACAAGAAAGTGGACCCCTTCCTCATCAATGGTTATGACCTGGAAAACTCCATTGTCATGGAAATTTTCCACTAAGTATGGGCCCAACCATCTTGTCACGAATTTATCTTTAAAATTTTTAAAACTATAATCATATAAAAAAGCCCAATCCCCTTCCCGAAAGATATTTTATTTGATATGCTTGTCATTCCAGACATTCCTTTGCCGTTGTATAACCTTAGTGTGGAGGAGAGGCTGCATTCTGAACTCATCCAAGACATTCACTTGGAGCAACATTTCTTGTTGTGCTCTTGTGATATCTAATTCCAATTGGGCTGCCATCCTCAAACTGTTATATTGAAACTCAATAGACAACACAGCTTTCTTCCCATAAAATAAATCATATGGAGTGAATCCAATGCTTTTATTCCAAGTGGTGTTATAGGCCCAAGTGGCCTCCACTAAGCTGTCTTCCCAATCTCTCCAATTGTTGCTAACACCCTTCATGAGGATGCTCTGTAATTCCCTATTTGTGACCTCTACTTGCCCATTTTCTTGAGGGTGATATGCAATATATGTTCTATGCTTGATATTGTACTCCCTAAGGAGATTCTTAATCAAATGCGATGTGAATTGAGCTCCGTTATTGGTGACTATCTCCCTTAGATACCCGAATTTGTAGAAGATGTTTTCCCTTAAAAACTCAACCACTTTATGGTATGTTGTTGCTTTGACAACCTTTGTCTTCGCTCAGTTTGTAGAATAGTTAGTGCTAACAATAATGTGTTTCCTATGTCTTGATTGTGGATCAATTGGCCCAATGAAATCCATTCCTCACTTTTCAAATGGATCTAAGGCCACATGAGGTTGTAAAGGCATCTCATGCTTGGGTGTTGGTTTCCCCATCCTTTGGCACTTATCACATATGCTAGTATACCTTCTTGCATATTGATGGAGAGTGGGCCAATAGTAGCTAGCTTGTAGAACTTTGAAATTTGTCCTCTTAGTAGCAAAATGACCCCTGTAGGGCCCATCGTGGAATGTTGTGAGGATGTCAAAGAATTCCTCTTCTATTACACATCTTCTTAATATATGATTTGGTCCTGTTTTCAAAAGTTTTTCCCCAATCCAAGTGAAAGGGGTGCTTTTCCTCACAATTATGCTCTTTTCCCTAGATGAAAGATATGGAGGAAACCTCCAAGCAATGAGGTAGTTTTGTATGTCAAAAAAGCAGAGAGAGAGAACTGAGATAGAAAATATGTGGTCTTCTGGAATCATTGACCTTATGTTCATTACCTATAGACAATGTAAGTCTAGACAAAAAATATGCAACTACATTTTCTTTTTGTGGCTTGTTAATGATAGTCAAATCAAACTGTTGCAATAATAACAACCATCTAGTTATTCTAGCGTTCAAATGAGGATTATTCATGAAATATTTAATAGTTTCATGAGTAGTATGCACACAAGTTTGGTATCTAGTGATATAGTGTTTGAATTTGTTGAGGGAGTGTACAACAACGAAGACTTATTTTTTAGTGACAATGTAGTTCAATTCAGCCTTAGACAATTTTTTACTAATGAAATAAATGGCATAGTGAAAATTATCATATACTTGTCCCAAGGATTCCCCCAAAGTTTTCTCTAATGCATCAATATGGATATGTAAAGGAAAAGCCCAATTGGGACCCCTAAGTATGGCAAAGATGGCCAATTTTTCTTTTCATCTTTGAAGGGCCCCTTGGAAGCTAATTGTCCAACAAAAATTTGAATCCTTGGCCAAAAATTCAGACAATGGTGAAGCCACTTTACTAAAATATTTGATAAAAATTCTATAATAACCATATAAGCCTAGGAAAATCATAACATATGTCTATTATTGAGGGTTAGGGACCCTTTTTATGATAGAAACATTGTTTGGCTCCACATATATTCCTTCTCGAGATATGGAGTGGCCAAGTACAGTCCCTGCATTCATTAAGAATTCACATTTCTCGGCGCTCAATGAGAGATTCATTTTAATAAATTTCCTTGGGACTTTACCCAGATTAGAGAGGGATTCTCAGATATCACAACCATAAGGAATGAAATCATGCATGTAGATATCCATAGAGTCATGAACAATCTCAACAAATATACTCAAAACTACTCTTTGAAAAGTGGCATGGGCATTTCATAGGACGAATTGGAGGAATATATAACAAAAGGTACCCCAAGGAAATGTAAATGTAGTTTTGTATTGGTATTCAGGGCTGATATGGATGTGAGTGTAACCACTAAATCCATCTAGGAAAGAGAAGAAATTCTTCCCTGCAAGACCATCCAGGACATGAAATAATGTAAAATTTGAAACAAAAGCTCTAGCCAAAAAACCACTAAAAAACATGGAAAACATCCCAGAAGCGAAAAGTGTTTATTCCAGAACGAGGTTTTATTTTTTTCAGGGTTAATTTGCAATTTTTTTTAAAAATGGCGGTAAACCAATTTTCCTGTGCCAAATAAATGGAAAAAACACACCGACGTTCTTGCTAGAATACAATTTTTAATTTCTGGGTACAATTTCAACATTATTTTAGGAATGACATTAAATATAAAATAATGGATTTAACACATTAAAATTCCAACAATTTTTATCCATGTCGTTTACAATATAATATGATGACACTAAATATCCATAAAATTTTAATTGTTTTCAACCAAAATGTTAAAGATAAAATTTACTTCTAATTGTTTTCAACCATGATATTATGAACAAATTATATGACTAAAATAACCCAATGAAACACAAATTATTTCTCTAAGTTATTGTTGCATTGTGAGTATTTTAAACAAATGAATTCATCATAATTAAAACATATAACCCAACAAACATAAAAATATCTCACAACTTCATGTAAGATCATATGGAAGTTAAAATATCATTTTCATTGTTCAATGAAAACATCATTTATATAAATTATCTCACACAATTATTTAAAATCACTCATTTTTTTGCACACTATCATAATTCACATCTTCAAATGAATGACTAGATGCAAATGAAGATGTTCCATATTCTTCTCTCTCATCAACTAGTGCCCCATCTGAGTCAACAAGCATGCCCACCGTTTTAGGTTTCAAAAGACTTCAAGATCTATGATTGGCTTCAGCAGACTAGCATCTCAACATTGTTTCTTTCGGTAGAAACTTATTCAGAATATATGCCTTCCTAGAGCGAAGATTTTCTCTCTTTGTTAAATTGAAGCCATAAAAAAGTATGTCAATTTCCTCCAATTTTAATAGGTCTGTGTATGTAATATTCCTAAATTAGCATGTAGGTAATTGGAATATTAATTTATGTCTTAACATGTAGTTAGATGAATAAACGGGTAGGGAGGCCCATAAATACTTTTAGCAGCAATAAAATCCCTCTTAATGTGAAAAAGGATCACATTCATAGCTGGATAAAACACCCTCTTGTGTGAACAAGGGCTAATGCATGAAGACAAGGTCAAGTTTGACCAGGTCAACAGAGCTGAAATGGAGGGAGTGAATGATGAATAGAGACAACCCAGTATGAATGTGGATTAGCTTAGATAGTCATATAAAGCTGGATTGAAGACCCTTAGGTGTGAAAAGGGGTTGGAGAAAGTTGAAGAGGTCAAATTTCACCAAATCAAACAACGTTGTTATGGAGGAGTGGCATTAATGATGGGACAACGCAGTTTTGGAGGGAGATTGATTGTATGATGGTGGAAACCCTAATGAGTGGGACCCAAGGTGAGTAGGCTCACATTGTTTATAAGGAATAGGATGGCATCCATATGGGGTTAGCTTATGAATATTATTTTGATATGTCTATTTAGAATTTTTCTCTGTTCAGTTGTTTAGCTAAGATTGCTCGTGCTATTTAGCACAGGGTATTCTTGTTTAGGAATTCCACCTCTTTCCTTGAGAGGCCTCTTGGGAGAGTCCTAATCTATCATTCCACATATATGGAATTCTGGCCAAGCTTCATTCATCAACTACAACGCAGTTTCTAAGGAATATTGCATTGTTTTGTGAGGTGTTGCAGAGGAGGGTTGAGAAACCCACTTTTTGAGCTAGTTTTTCATAGGAGGAAGGATTCCTTCTCTTGGGAGATCCGTTTGGAGGGTTTTTGAGAACATTTCAGATATTTTTCATTAGGCCAACTTATCCCCATCATTTACAATGCATTTTCAGCTGGGAATTTCATTATTTTGGAGGGCAGATTCAGTGAGGGATCTAGTGGCTCTTTTCGAGTGTTTTCCTGTGGTTGAAGGGTTCAGCCTTTCATTGGAGGAGAGCTTTGAGGAGATATACATAAGATATATATTATTTCAGAATTCTATCTTCATGAGCTTCAATTTTCAGTGACTCTTCAATCCTAGGGTTGTAGATCACAATTTGTATTTGGGTGTATTTCTAGAAACCCTTCCCGGGTTCTCTTGAAATGGTGTAAAAGAGACTAGATTTTAGTTTTTGAGAATTATTGATTAATATAATAGAATATCTATTTTTATCGATAATTTCAGAGTATAAAACCTCATTAGACTGTGTTTTCACTTGTTGCAATATTTCTGTGTTGCAGTAGTTTTGGGGTTGCATTGTTTTTGGGCTATTCTGGGTGTGGGAGACTTGTTTAACTCATCAATCATGATTTGTTTCTAATATCCTTTTGTATTTGGGGCCTATAATGAATAAACCAATGGATCCATGGGCTGTTATGAGTTATTATAGCATAAATTTAAGAAAAATGTGTTTTCTATGTATGTATTGCTAATTTTTCCATTTTGGAATATTACAGTGGTATCAGAGCATAATCTTGGCTCAGCCTGTGATTTTTCAGCCAATATGCTATAAGAAGAAGAAGAGAAGGAGAAGAGATCTAAAACTATGGAAGGAATGAGATTTGTCTCATCAGTTTTCAGATCTATGAAGAACCTCTCCAAGGAGGTTAAGAAGATGAAATGGGAAAGATACAATGAGACCTCTAGAGGGTTTCAAGAAGAGGAAAGCCCATGTACTTCCTATTATCAAAAGAAAGAACCAGTGTTGTAGAGAACTCCATGTTGGAGGGAGATTGATTGTATGATGGTGGAAATCCTAATGAGTGGGACCCAAGGTGAGTAGGCTCACATTGTTTATAAGGAAGAGGATGGCAGCCATATGGGGATAGCTTATGAATATTATTTTGATATGTCTGTTTAGAATTTTTCTCTCTTCAGTTGTTTAGCTAGGATTGCTGGTGCTGTTTAGCATAGGGTATTCTTGTTGAGGAATTCCACCTCTTTCCTTGAGATGCCTCTTGGGAGAGTCCTGATCTATCATTCCACATATTTGGAATTTTGGCCAAGCTTCATTCGTCAACTACAACACAGTTTCTGCAGAATATTGCGTTGTGTTGTGGGGTGTTGCAGAGGAGGGTTGAGAAACCCACTTTCTTAGCTAGTTTTCCATAGGAGGAAGGATTCCTTCTCTTGGGAGATCAGTTTGTAGGGTTTTTGAGCACATTTCAGATATTTTTCATCAGGAAAACTTATCCCCATCATTTACAACACAGTTTCAGCTGGGAATTGCATTATTTTGGAGGGTAGCTTCAGTGAGGGATCTAGTGGCTCTTTTCAAGTGTTTTCTTGTGGTTGAAGGGTTCAGCCTTTCATTGGAGGAGAGATTTGAGGAGATATACATAAAATTTATATTATTTCAGCCTTATATCTTCATGAGCTTCAGGTTGCAGTGACTCTTCAATCCTAGGGTTGTAGATCACCATTTGTATTTGGGTGTATTTCTAGAAACCTTTCCCTGGTTCTCTTGGAATGGTGTAAAAGAAACTAGATTTCAGTTTTTGAGCATTATTGATTAATATAATAGCATATCTATTTTTCTCGATAATTTCAGAGTATAAACCCTCATTAGACTGTGTTGTCACTTGTTGCAGTAGTTTTGGGGTTGCATTGTTTTTGGGCTATTCTGGGTGTGGGAGACTTGTTTAACTCATATATCATGATTTGTTTCTAATCTCCTTTTGTATTTGGGTCCTATAATGAATAAAAAAATGGATCCATGGGATGTTATGAGTTATTATAGCGTAAATTTCTGAAAAATGTGTTTTCTATGCATGTATTGCTAATTTTCCCATTTGGGAATATTACAGTGGTATCAGAGCATAATCTTGGCTCAGCCTATGATTTTTCAGCCAATATGCTATAAGAAGAAGAAGAGAAGGAGAAGAGATCTAAAACGATGGAAGGAATGATCTTTGTCTCATCACTTTTCAGATCTATGAAGAACCTCTCGAAGGAGGTTAGGTAGATGAAAGGGGAAAGATACAATGAGACCTCTAGAGGGTTCCAAGAAGAGGAAGGCCCATGTGCTTCCTATTATCAGAAGAAAGAACCGATGTTGTAGAGAACTCCAAAGAAATACACTATGCCCTTTTATTTTGAGGAAGAAGAAAAGAAGCATGGAGATGGAGGGCACTTGGAACATGAGATCCTAAGTGGATACCTGATAGAATATAAGTCTCAACCTAGAGCTTTCAAGGAGGTTCTAACACTTCCATAGTTCATCTATCTTGCAGAAGAAAGGATACCTTGCGGCAATAGGAGAATAAAGGGCCTTAGATTTCTATTGTATACTTTTGATGGGCCATCCACATGTATAGTAAGGGCTTGGGAAATGAAGCTATATGAATTCTTCCTAATACATGAGAATGATATAGTTTAATAAGTTGAAGGATGACATCATGACCCTTATAATATACCTATTGAGCCTCATCATCACCCCCCTAACGAAATTTTTTCTCATCCTTTGAGAAACCTAGTCATCCATGTACACTTCTCTCATGGCCTTGGTGGCCTCCCTGACATCCCAAGGCACCTCATATGGATTTCCTTCTGGTGAGTAAAATCCTGCATTCTTCTCTTCCTCAATCCATTGATTCTACTCTTATGCCTAGTATTTTCCCTCCTGTAGGAATAAAAACAAAGGTGGATTGACTTTCAATCCTATCAATTGAATCCTCATTCTTTTCATTTCTCTCTTGTAGAATGGTGTTTTCTCTGGGGAATTATTCAGCCTTTCAGGAGATTGGTATTCTGTAAGTTTCAAACTGAGTTGTAAAGCATGCCACTTCATCTGGCAAGCTTGCAGACTGTCTTCTCCCAAAAACCTAAAGGTATCTTAAAAATGAAGAATGGCCTCCTCTTGTGTTTCAATGTACTTTGGTGCCAAAACAACATCATTAGATATGAGGCTATGATTGCTAATGAAAACCTTGGGGCTCATTAGCTCAGCTATGATGTATAGGGGTTTGTTCTCCTCTTTTTCGATTACTCTTTTCACCTCCTCAACCCTTATCTCTTCATGTGCTAACCAATATGCCAAAGCCATCAATTGCGTGTCTCCTAATCTTGAATTTGGATTCTGTTGGTTCATATCAGTTAGTATGATATTATGCATGTAAAATTCATCCATTTTTTCCCTATCCACTATACGAGGCTATTTTCCAAACCCAAGAAACTGTTTGTAGTTTAGAAAAGGTAGAGAACCATCCCGAGCTAGTGTTGTGATTTGATATTGTAGCCATTTATCTTTGAGAAAGAGAGCATAAGACTTGGAAGGATGACTTCATTGCAGTGCCTCCATACAAATACTTTCCATGGTGGAAATTCGGGTTTCCTTCTCCTGTAACTTCTCTTTCAACCTCACATTCTCTTCTTGTAGTTGTTCTTTCACTATAGACTCTCTGAGTCTCAAATGAGACAATTCATTTCCCATCTCCTTTACTCTTTCCTCCATCAATCCAACATATTACCCATTCTTTAATCTAGAAATATGCATCCACCTGTGGGTCGTTACCATTTCTATTTATACTTGATAAAGAATCTATGTTATGATTTTTTCAGGGATAATTCTCGCTCCTTCAATAAATTTATAATAGGACTCCAGGCTAGGCTATAGAATAGGATATTGTAGCTTTAGGGAGTCCTTATTTAATGTTTTTAGGGAGGATACTGCCTCCTGTAGCTCACCTTCCTTCCCCTTTAGCTATTGTGGCACACTTTTCCCATCTTGTGGCACCTTCTGTCCCTCTGATAGCACATTTTCCCCCTCCTGTAGTATGATCTTCCCCTCCTGTAGCATACTCCTCCCTTCCTGTAGCACACTATTCCCATCCTATAAATTCCCTTTTTCTTCTTGGTCGAGGGTTACTAGTGTCTTGGGATGCTTGAATGTAGTTGAACTGGTGGTATGCCTCCTCACATATGCTATAGGTATCTTTTTTTAGGTCTAGTAGAAGTGACATATTCAAATTTTTCTTCAGTTGGTCCTACTTCCTCTTTCTTTCTTGGTGATTATTCAATGGTGATGGGGACCCTTATGGGATTTTGTGGTCTCCCTTGTTTGATTATTATTTCTTTCCGTGACACTCATGGATTTTTCTTCATTGCTCCACTTGATCCCTAGATGTAGGGTTGTCTCTCTGCTAATGTTTATAGGGATGAGAGAGATAGATAACCCTCTCGCACCAGTGGTGTCAGTTTCCTCTCTTTGGGAATTCAAGGCCATGGAAAATTCAAAGGCAAGGTCATCATCATACCCCTTTAGCATCTCTAAGAATCTTAGCCATTGGTGCCTTCTTAAAAAGTTTAGCACATGTGCGTGTAGGTGGATTATTTTAGTGTTTTAGGTTTCCCTCCTACTGAATCCTCTCTCCATCTCTTTTGTTGTATCTCCTCAGTGATAATTAAGTGAGGGAATTTTTTTATTTTTTATGGTTTCAGTGGTGAGAAAATGTTTTAATTTTTAGTATCAGTGAGTGAAAATGGTGCTTATATCATTTTTCAACAAGATCTCATCTTCTCCAACCAATATAATGCTCATAAATATCTCTTATTTTCACAATTAAAATTCCCCATGGTATATAATCTGAGTATAATTTGCATGCAATTTGGATGTAAGGATGGGGACACTTACTTCTAGTTTTGTATAACTAGATGTATATGGTGATTTGGATACCAATTTAAACAACTGTTGCCCCTTTTCATCTTATCCTTCCTCCTGTAGTAGTCTCTTGACCCTATTGTAGCAATCTCAGGCCTGCCTATAGCTCCCTCATGTTGCAATTGGAGAGCGGGGTTCGAAACTCCTCGATGGCACTAGAACTTGTCCTTATTTCTAAATGTTTTTTAAATGAACAAATTTGAAAAATAATTTGAGCCCGAGTACATAATATTCCATTTTTGTGTGTGGGATTGGAGCGTTGTGTTGACATGTCACTCACATGGGGTTTCCTCTTTTGGACCTTTGTCTTCACTCAGAACAATTATTCCTCCTCTTGTAATCACCACCCATTATTAGTGAGCCTAAACCCTTTGATGTGACATATCTAGGTTAAATGAGTGGCCAATATATCATTAGTTCACTAGATGAGGGTGGAAAATTTAACTGGCCACCTCCAACTTATTAAAACATTCCTTCTCAACATTCACACATTTTAGTTATTTACAGATAGGGAGGAGGTGGGTATTTTCCATACCTGAGCCTACCTAAGGATTGAAATTCTGTAGAGGTTAGCACATTGGAGTTGTACCATATCATCGACACCAAGGGCTTATATCTTGTGCATAACCTCATTTTTTTATTTTTATAATGCTTTGACTGTGTTGTTTCTACTGTGTGTGCACACGTATCTCTTCTAGATCCAAGTTGTTGGTGGTGGTGGAAAAATATCCTTGAGGGTGACATATATTATTCATAGTTGAGAGCAAGGTTTCACCCCCCACCAGCCCTTGAGGTGAAATAAAAAAATAATATCAATGGTCTCTATGGTGATTGCACAAGCTGCTACAAGAGGAGGTTTTCTTCCTGTAACAATCTTCTTATCTCCATTTTTATTCTTTAGTGTGAATCAGGGTGATGAGAGAGATGATGAAATGCCTTTAGGACAGTGTTAGGGTCATGAAGGAGTAGTGTAGACACTTTTAGGATTAAAAATGATGGCGTTTGTGTCTATTTGAAAAAAATGGTAGGACTCAGTGGACAATTTGAGCAATTTTTTTTATAAAATGGAGTGGATGGGTGATAAAAAAATCACTGGAGGGCCTTCTTCAACATTTCTTAGGGCCATGATGTCCTTTTTTTATATCATCCTCCTTTGATCTCCCTCATGCAGCTTTACAGGCTCCTCCTGTAGCACTACAGGACCTTCCTATAGCAATACGGGTCCTTATTGTAGGATCACATAGAGGAAATGAAATTTTATTTTTATGTTGATGGGATGGTGGAGAAAGATATTCACATGAGTGAAAGTGATGGATATGAGGTGGATGGATGGAAAAATGGATGATATATTGCAAATTGTGGGCTTGTAGCGATGAAACCTACCCTTATGTGTAATCCTGCAAAATAAAAAAGTCAGCGAACATGGTATTGATTCCTTGTGTTCTTTCTTTATTTTTTATTTTTTTAAAATTTATTTTATTTTTGAGACAATTAGGTTGCCTATGAGGAGGTTTTCAAACTACATGCTTGCCCTAGGTTCCTTAGAGGAGGTTTTCACCTAGGAATATTTATTATTTTTTCTTTTCTCATTTTTTTACTCCTGGGATACCTTAGAGAGGTTTTCAACCCTGGAGTTTGCCACAGATACTGTATAGAGGTTTTCATGTAGGCCTCTTTATTTTTTTATTTTTTTCAAACTTCTAAGGGTGTTGTGGACTGGAATCCATGAAGCACCCAATCACATTGACTTGACTGCTAATGGTATTGATGAATTTATCCTTGGAAAGAGGTATTTTGTATAAATTTAACCTATAACCATTGACAAGAAAGTGGACCCCTTCCTCATCAATGGTTGTGATCTGGAAAACTCCATTTTCATGGAAATTTTCCACTAAGTATGGGCCCAACCATCTTGTCATGAATTTCTCTTTAAAACTTTAAACCTAGAATCATATAACAAATCTCGATCCTCTTCTCGAAAGATATTTTATTTGATATGTTTTTCATGCCAGACATTCCTTTTCTGTTGTATAACCTTAGTGTGGAGGAGAGGCTACATTCTGAACTAATCTAAGCCATTCACTTGGAGCAACATTTCTTGTTGTGCTCTTGTGATATCTAAGTCAAATTGGGCTGCCATCCTCAAACTGTTATATTGAAGCTCAATAGACAACATAGATTTCTTCCCATAAACTAAATCATATGGAGTGAATTCATTGCTTTTATTCCAAGTGGTCTTATAGGCCCAAGTGGCCTCCACTAAGATGTCTTCCCAATCTCTCCAATTGTTGCTAACACCCTTCGTGAGGATGCTATGCAATTCCCTATTTGTGACCTCTACTTGCCCATTTTCTTGAGGGTGATATGCAATATATGTTCTATTCTTGATTTGTGCTACCTTAGGAGATTCTTAATCAAATGCGATGTCAATTGAGCTCCTTTATTGGTGACTATCTCCCTTAGATACCCAAATTTGTACAAGATGTTTTCCCTTAAAAAATCAACCACTTTCTGGTATGTTGTTGCTTTGATAGCCTTTGTCTTAGCTTAGTTTGTAGAATAGTCAGTGCTAAAAATAATGTGTTTCCTATGTCCTGATTGTGGATCAATTGCAGAAAACTTATCATATACTTGTCAGAATAAGCACCATTTTCACTCATTACTTGCACCATTTTTCACTTATGAGAAAAATTATCATATACTTGTCCCAAGGATTCCCCCAGAGTTTTCTCTAATGCATCAATATGGATATGTAAAGGCAAAGCCCAATTGGGACCCCTAAGTATGGGGGCGATGGCCAATTTTTATTTTCATCTTTCAAGGGCCTCTTGGAAGGTAATTTTCCAACAAAAATCTGAATCCTTGGCCAAAAATTCAAACAATGGTGAATCCACTTTACTAAAGTATTTGATAAAAATTATATAATAACCATATAAGCCTAGGAAAATCATAAGATATCTCTGTTATTGAGGGTTAGGGACCCTTTTTATGATAGAAACCTTGTTTGGCTCCACTTGTATTCCTTCCCGAGATATGGAGTGGCCAAGGACAGTCCCTGCATTCATTAAGAATTCACATTTCTCAGGGCTCAATGAGAGATTCATTTTAATACATTTCCTCGGGACTTTACCCAGATTAGAGATGGATTCTCAGAAATCACAAACATAAGGAATGAAATCATCCCTGTAGATATCCATAGAGTCATGAACAATGTCAACAAATATACTCAAAACTACTCTTTGAAAAGTGGCATGGGCATTTCATCGGATGAATTGGAGGAATCTATAATAAATGGTACCCCAAGGAAATGTAAATGTAGTTTTGTATTGGTATTTAGGGCTAATATGGATCTGATTGTAACCACTAAATCCATCTAGGAAAGAGAAGAACTTCTTCCGTGCAAGACCATCCAGGACATGGAATAATGTAAAATTTGAAATAAAAACTCTAGCCAAAAAACTACCAAAAAACATGAAAAACATCCCAAAAGCGAAAAGTGTTTATTATAGAACGAGGTTTTATTTCTTTCAGGGTTAATTTGCAATATTTTTTTAAAAATGACAGTAAACCAATTTTCCTGTGCCAAATAAATGGAAAAAACACACCGATGTTGTTGCTAGAATACAATTTTTAATTTCTGTGTACAATTTCAACATTATTTTAGGAATGACGTTAAATATAAAATTATGGATTTTAGACACATTAAAATTCCAAATTTTTTTATCAATGTCATTTACAATATAATATGATGACACTAAATATCCCTAAAATTCTAATTGTTTTCAACCACAATGTTAAAGATAAAATATACTTCACAAATTTTCACCCATAAAATTAAAAATAATTAACTTTTCACCATGTTTCAACCATGATATTATGAACAAATTATATGACTAAAATAACCCAATGAAACACAAATTATTTCTCTAAGTTATTGTTGCATTGTGAGTATTTTAAACAAATGAATTCATCATAATTAAAACATATAATCCAACAAACATAAAAATGACTCATAACTTCATGTAAGATCATATGGGAGTTAAAATATCATTTTCATTGTTCAATGAAAACATCATTTATATAAATTATCTCACACAATTATTTAAAATCACTCATTTTTTTGCACACTATCATAATTGACATCTTCAAATGAATGACTAGATGCAAATGAAGATGTTCCATATTCTTCTCTGTCATCAACTAGTGTCCCATCTGAGTGAACATGCATGCCCACCATTTTAGGTTTCAAAAGTATTCTAGATCTACGATTGAGTTCATCAGACTGGCATCTCAACATTGTTTCTTTCGGTAGCAACTTATTCAGAATATATATCTTCCTAGAGCAAATATTTTCTCTCTTTGTTAAAGTGAAGCCATAAACTAGTATGTCAATTTCCTCCAATTTTAATAGGTCTGTGTATGTAATATTCCTAAATTAGTATGTAGCTAATTGGAATATTAATTTTTCTCTTAACATGTAGTTAGATGAATAAATGGGTAGGGAGGCCCATAAATATTTTTAGCAGAAATAAAATCCGTCTTAATGTGAAAAGGGATCATATTCATAGCTAGATAAAACACCCTCTTGTGTGAACAAGGGCTAATGCATGAAGACAAGGTCAAGTTTGACCAAGTCAACAGAGCTGAAATGGAGGGAGTGAATGATCAATAGAGACAACCCAGTATGAATGTGGATTAGCTTAGATAGTCATATAAAGCTGGATTGAAGACCCTTTGGTGTGAAAAGGGGCTGGAGAAAGTTGAAGAGGTTAGAGAAAATCAAACAACGTTGTTATGGAGGAGTGGCTTTAATGATGGGACAACGCAGTTTTGGAGGGAGATTGATTGTATGATGGTGGAAACCCTAATGAGTGGGACCCAAGGTGAATAGGCTCACATTTTTTATAAGGAAGAGGATGGTAACCATATGGGGTTAGCTTATGAATATTATTTTGATATGTCTATTTAGAATTTTTCTCTCTTCAGTTGTTTAGCTAAGATTGCTGGTGCTGTTTAGAACAGGGTATTCTTGTTTAGGAATTCCACCTCTATCCTTGAGAGGCCTCTTGGGAGAGTCCTGATCTATCATTCCACATATCTAGCATTCTGGCCAAGATTTATTCATCAGCTACAATGCAGTTTCTACAGAATATTGCGTTGTGCTGCGGGGTGCTGAAGAGGAGGGTTGAGAAACCCACTTTCTGAGCTAGTTTTTCATAGGAGGAGGGATTCCTTCTCTTGGGAGATTAGTTTGGAGGGTTTTTTAGCACTTTTCAGATCTTTGGCATCAGGAAAAATTATCCCCATCATTTACAGCACAGTTTCAGCTTGGAATTGCATTATTTTGGAGGGAAGCTTTAGTGAGGTATCTAGTGGCTCTTTTCGAGTGTTTTCCTGTGGTTGAAGGGTTCAGCCTTTCATTGGAGGAGACCTTTGAGGAGATCTACACCAGATCTATATTATTTCGTCCTTCTATCTTCATGAGCTTCAATTTTCAGTGACTCTTCAATCCTAGGGCTGTAGATCAAAATTTGTATCTGGGTGTATTTCCAGAAACCCTTCCCGGGTTCTCTTGGAATGGTGTAAAAGAGACTAGATTTCAGTTTTTGAGCATTATTGATTAATATAATATCATATCTATTTTTCTTGATAATTTCAGAGTATAAAACCTCATTAGAATGTGCTGTCACTTGTTGCAGTATTTCCGTGTTGCAGTAGTTTTGGGGTTGCATTGTTTTTGGGCTATTCTGGGGGTGGGAGACTTGTTTAACTCATCTATCATGATTTGTTTATGATATCCTTTTGTATTTGGGTCCTGTAATGAATAAAAAAATGGATCCATGGGTTGTTATGAGTTATTATAGCATAAATTTCTGAAAAATTTGTTTTCTATGCATGTATTGCTAATTTTCCCATTTGGGAATATTATAGTGGTATCAGAGCATAATCTTGGCTCAGCCCGTGAGTTTTCAGCCAATATGCTATAAGAAGAAGAAGAGAAGGAGAAGATATCTAAAATGATGGAAGTAATGAGCCTTGTCTCATCAGTTTTCAGATCTATGAAGAACCTCTCGAAGGATGTTAAGAAGATGAAAGGGGAAAGATACAATGAGACCTCTAGAGGGTTTCAAGAAGAGGAAGGCCCATGTAGTTCCTATTATCAGAAGAAAGAACTGATGTTGTAGAGAAATCCAAAGAAATAAACTATGCCATTTTATTTTTAGGAACAAGAAAAGAAGCATGGAGATGGAGGGCACTTGAAACATGAGATCCTAAGTGGATATCTGACATAATATAAGTCTCAACCTAGAGCTTTCAAGGAGGTCCTAACTCTTCCACAGTTCATTCAGCTTGAGGAAGAAAGGAGACCTTGTAGCAATAGGAGAATAAATAGAAATAGATTTCTATTGTATACTTTTGATGGGCCATCCACATGTATAGTAAGGGCTTGGGAAACGAAGCTAGATGCATTATTCCTACTACATGAGAAAGAGATAGTTTAATAAGCTGGAGGATGACATCACGGCCCTTATAATATACCTATATATGAGCCTCATCATCACCCCCCTAATGAAATTGTTTCTCATCCTTTGAGAAACCTAGTCATCCATGTACACTTCTCTCATGGCCTTGGTGGCCTCCATGACATCCCAAGGCACCTCATATGGATTTCCTTCTGGTGAGTAAAATTATGCATTCTTCTCTTCCTCAATCCATTGATTCTACTCTTATGCCTAGTATTTTCCTTCCTGTAGGACTAAAAAAAATTGTGGATTGACTTTCAATCATATCCATTGAATACTCATTCTTTTAATTTATCTCTTATAGAATGGTGTTTTCTCTGGGGAATTCTTCAGCCTTTTAGGAGAGTGGTATTCTGTAAGTTTCAAACTGAGTTGTAAAGCATGCCGCTTCATCTGGAAAGCTTGCAGACTGTCTTCTCCCAACAACATAAAGGTATCTTCAAAATGAAGAATGGCCTCCTCTTGTGTTTCAATGTACTTTGGTGCCAAAACAACATCATTGGATATGATGCTATGATTGCTAATGAAAACCTTGGGGCTCATTAGCTCAACTATGATGTATAGGGGTTGGTTCTCCTATTTTTCGATTACTCTTTTCACCTCCTCAACCATTATCTCTTCATGTGCTAACCAATATGCGAAAGCCATCAATTGCATGTCTCCTATTCTTGAATTGGGATTCCGTTGGTTCATATCAGTCAGTATGAGATTATGCATGTAAAATTCATCCATTTTTTCCGTATCCACTATACCAGGCTATTTTCAAAACTCAAGAAACTGTTTGTAGTTTAGAAAAGGTAGAGAACCATCCTGAGCTAGTGTTGTGATTTGATATTGTAGCCATTTATCTTTGAGAAAGAGAGCATAAGACTTGGAAGGATGCCTTCATTGCAGTGCCTCCATACAAAGGCTTTCCATGGTGGAAATTCAAGTTTCCTTCTCCTGTAACTTCTCTTTCAACCTCACATTCTCTTCTTGTAGTTGTTCTTTCATTATAGACTCTCTGAGTCTCAAATGAGACAATTCATTTCCCATCTATTTTACTCTTTCCTCCATCAATCCAACATATTACCCATTCTTTAATCTAGAAATATGCATCCACCTATGGGTCCTTCCCCTTTCTATTTATACTTCATAAAGAATCTATATTATGATTTTTTGAAGGATGATTCTCGCTCCTTCAATAAATTTATAATAGGACTCCAGGCTAGGCTATAGAATAGGATATTGTAGCTCTAGGGAGTCCTTATTTAATGTTTTTAGGGAGGATACTGCCTCTTGTAGCTCACCTTCCTTCCCCTTTAGCTACCGTGGCACACTTTTCCCATCTTGTGGCACCTTCTGTCCCTCTGATAGCACATTCCCCCCCCTGTAGTATGATCTTCCCCTTCCTGTAGGATACTCCTCCCCTCCTGTAGCACACTATTCCCCTCCTATAAATTCCCTTTTTCTTCTTGGTCGAGGGTTACGGGTGTCTTGGGATGCTTGAATGTAGTTGAACTGGTGGTATGCCTCCTCACATATGCTATAGGTATATTTTCTTTAGGTCTAGCAGAGGTGACATATTCAAAATTTTCTTCAGTTGGTCCTACTTCCTCTTTTTTTCTTGGTGATTATTCAATGACAATGGGGACCCTTATGGGATTTTGTGGTCTCCCTTGTTTGATTATTATTCCTTGCCGTGACACACATGGCTTTGTCTTCATTGCTCCACTTGATCCCTAGATGCAGGGTTGTAACTCTGCTAATGTTTTTAGGGCTGAGAGAGATATCTAACCCTCTCACACCAGTGGTGTTAGTGTCCTCTCTTTGGGAATTCAAGGCCATGGAAAATTCAAAGGCAAGGTCATTATCATACCCCTTTATTATCTCAAAGAATCTTAGCCATTGGTGCCTTCTAAAAATTTTTAGCACATGAGCGTGTAGGTGGATTATTTTAGTGTTTAAGGGTTCCCTCCTATTGAGTCCTCCCGCCATCTCTTTTGTTGTATCTCCTCAGTGCTAAATAAGTGAGGGTTTTTTTTTTTTTTTTTTAATGGTTTCAGAGGTGAGACAATGTTTTAATTTTTAGCATCAATGAGTGAAAATGGTGCTTATATCCCTTTTCAAAAAGGTCTCATCTTCTCCAACCAATATAATGCTCATAAATACCTCTTATTTTCACAATTAAAATGCCCCATGGTATAGAATCTGAGTATAATTTGCATGCAATTTGGATGTAAGGATGGTGACACTTACTTCTAGTTCTATATAACTAGATGTATATGGTGATTTTGATACCAATTCAAACAATGTTTTCCCCTTTTCACCTTATCATTCCTCCTATAGTAGCCTCTTGACCCTACTGTAGCAATCTCAGGCCTGCCTGTAGCTCCCTCATGTTGCAATTGGAGAGCGGGGTTCGTAACTCCTCGGTGGAACTAGAACTTGTCCTTATTTCTAAATGAACAAATTTGAAAAATAATTCGAGCCTGAGTACATAATATTCCATTTTTGTGTGTGGGATTGGAGCGCTGTGTTGACGTGTCACTCATATGGGGTTTCCTCTTTTGGACCATTTTCTTCACTCAGAGCAATTATTCCTCCTCTCATAATCACCACACATTATTAGTGAGACTAAACCCTTTGATGTGACATATCCAGGTTAAATGAGTGGCCAATATATTTTTAGTTCACTAGATGAGGGTGGCAAATTTAACTGGCCACATCCAACTTATTAAAATATTCCTTCTCGACATTCACAAAATTTAGTTATTTACACATAGGAAGGAGGTGGGTATTTTCCATACTTGAGCCTACCTGAGGATTGAAATGTTGTAGAGGTTAGTACGTTGGAGTTGTACCATATCATCGACACCAAGGGCTTATATCTTGTGCACATCTTCATTTTTTTATTTTTATGATGCTTTGACTGTGTTGTTTCTACTATGTGTGCACACGTATCTATTCTAGATCCAAGCTGTTGGTGGTGGTGGAAAAATATCCCTGATGGTGACATATCTTATTCATAGTTGTGAGCAAGGTTTCACCCCCCACCAGCCCTTGAGGTGAAAGAAAAAAATAATATCAATGGTCTATGTGGTGATTGCAGAAGCTGCTACAAGAGGAGGTTTTCTTCCTGTAACAATATTCTTATCTCCATTTTTATTCTTCAGTGTGAATTAGGGTGATGAGAGAGATGAAAACATGCCTTTAGGATAGTGTTAGGGTCATGAAGGAGTAGCTTAGAAATTTTTAGGATTAAAAATGATGGCTTTTGTGTCTATTTAAAAAAAGAAATGTAGGACTTAGTGGACAATTTGAGCAATTTTTTTTATAAAATGGAGTGGATGAGTGAGAAAAAAATCACTGGAGGACCTTCTTCAACATTTCTTAGGGCCATGATGTCCTTTTTTGATATCATCCTCCTTTTATCTCCCTCATGTATCTTTACAGGCTCCTCCTGTGGCACTACAGGACATTCCTATAGTAATACGAGTCCTTACTGTAGCATCACAGAGAGGAAATGAAATTTTATTTTTATGTTGATGGGATGGTGGGGAAAGATAGTCACATGAGTGAAGGTAATGGATATGAGGTGGATGGATTGAAGAATGGATGATATATTGCAAATTGTGGGCTTGTAACGATGAAACCTACCCCTATGTATAATCCTGAAAAATAAAAAAGTCAGAAAACATGGTATTGATTCCTTCCTTGTGTTCTCTCTTTATTTTTAATTTTTTTTAAATATATTTTATTTTTGAGACAATTAGTTTTCCTATGAGGAGGTTTTCAACCTACATGCCTGCCCTAGGTTCCTTAGAGGAGGTTTTCACCTAGGAATATTTATTATTTTTTCTTTTGTCATTTTTTTACTCCTGGGATACCTCAGAGAGGTTTTCAACCCCGGAGTTTGCCACAGATACTATATAGAGGTTTTCGTGTAGGCCTCTTTATTTTAATTTTTTTTTAAACTTCTAAGGGTGTTGTGGACTGGAATCAATGAAACACCCAGTCACATTGAATTGACTACTAATGGTATTGATAAATTTATCCTTGGAAAGAGGTATTTTGTATAAAATTAACCTATAACCATTGAAAAGAAAGTGGACCCCTTCCTCATCAATGGTTATGATCTGGAAAACTCCATTTTCATGGAAATTTTCCACTAAGTATGGGTCCAACCATCTTGTCACGAATTTCTCTTTAAAAAATTTAAACCTAGAATCATATAACAAAGCCCAATGCCCTTCCCGAAAGATATTTTATTTGATATGCTTGTCATGCCAAAAATTCCTTTGCAGTTGTATAACCTTAGTGTGGAGGAGAGGTTGCATTCTGAACCCATCCAAGCCATTCACTTGGAGCAATATTTCTTGTTGTGCTCTTGTGATATCTAAGTCAAATTGGGCTGTCATCCTCAAAGTGTTATATTGAAACACAATAGACAACATAGCTTTCTTCCCATAAACTAAATCATATGGAGTGAATCCATTGCTTTTATTCCAAGTGGTGTTATAGGCCCAAGTGGCCTCCACTAAACTGTCTTTCCAATCTCTCCAATTGTTGCTAACACCCTTCGTGAGGATGCTCTGTAATTCCCTATTTGTGACCTCTACTTGCCCATTTTCCCGAGGGTGATATGCAATATATGCTCTATGCTTGATATTGTGCTACCTTAGGATATTCTTAATCAAATGCAATGTGAATTGAGCTCCTTTATTCTTGACTATCTCCCTTAGATACCCAAATTTGTAGAAGATGTTTTCCCTTAAAAACTCAACCACTTTCTGGTATGTTGTTGCTTTGACAGCCTTTGTCTTAGCTCAGTTTGTAGAATAGTCAGTGCTAACAATAATGTGTTTCCTATGTCCTGATTGTGGATCACTTGGCCCAATGAAATCCATTCCTCACTTTTCAAATGGATCTAAGGCCACATGAGGTTGTAAAGGCATCTCATCCTTGGGTGTTGGTTTCCCCATCCTTTGGAACTTATCACATATGCTGGTATACCTTCTTGCATCTTGATCGAGCGTGGGCCAATAGTAGCTAGCTTGTAGAACTTTGAAAGTTGTCCTCTTAGTAGAAAAATGACCCCCGTAGGGCCCATCGTGGAATGTTGTGAGGATGTCAAAGAATTCCTCTTCTATTACACATCTTATTAATATATGATCTAGTCCTGTTTTCAAAAGGTTTCCCCCAATCCAAGTGAAAGGGGTGCTTTTCCTCACAATTATGCTCTTTTCCCTAGATGAAAGATATGGAGGAACCTCCAAGAAATGAGGTAGTTTTGTATCTCAAAAGAGCAGAGAGAGATAACTGAGATAGAAAATATGTGGTCTTCTGGAATCATTGATCTTATGTTCATTACCTACAGACAGTGTAAGTCTAGACAAAAAATATGCAACTACATTTTCTTTTCATGGCTTGTTAATGATAGTCAAATAAAAATATTGCAATAATAACAACCATCTAGTTATTCTAGCATTCACATGAGTATTATTCATGAAATATTTAATAGTTTCATGACTAGTATGAAAAAAAGTTTGGTATCTAGTGATATAGTGTTTGAATTTGTTGAGGGAGTGTACAAAAACTAAGACTTATTTTTTAGTGACAATGTAGTTCAATTCAGCCTTAGACAATTTTTTACTAATGAAATAAATGGCATAGTGCAAATTATCATATACTTGTCCCAAGGATTCCCCCAGAGCTTTCTTTAATGCATCAATATGGATATGTAAAGGCAAAGCCCAATTGGGACCCCTAAGTATGGGGGCGATGGCCAATTTTTCTTTTCATCTTTCAAGGGCCTCTTGGAAGCTAATTGTCCAAACAAAATATGAATCCTTGGTCAAAAATTCAAACAATGGTGAAGCCACTATCTAAAATATTTGATAAAATTTCTATAATAACCATATAAGCCCAGGAAAATCATAACATATCTCTTTTATTGAGGGTTAGGGAGACTTTTTATAATGGAAACCTTGTTTGGCTCCACCTGTATTCCATCCTGAGATATGGAGCGGCCAAGGACAGTCCCTGCATTCATTAAGAATTCACATTTCTTAGGGCTCAATGAGAGATTCATTTTAATACATTTCCTCGGTACTTTACCCAGATTAGAGAGGGATTCTCAGAAATCACAACCATAAGGAATGAAATCATCCATGTAGATATCCATATATTCATGAACAATCTCAACAAATATACTGAAACCTACTCTTTGAAAAGTGGCATGGGCATTTCATCGGACGAATTGGAGGAATCTATAACAAAAGGTACCCCAAGGAAATGTAAATGTAGTTTTGTATTGGTATTTAGAGCTGATATGGATCTAATTGTAACCACTAAATCCATCTAGGAAAGAGAAGAACTTCTTCCTTTCAAGACCGTCCAGGACATGGAATAATGTAAAATTTGAAACGAAAAATCTAGCCAAAAAACAACCAAAAAACATGAAAAACATCCCAAAAGCAAAAAGTGTTTATTCCAGAACAAGGTTTTATTTTTTTCAGGGTTAATTTGCAATATTTTTAAAAAATGGCGGTAAACCAATTTTCTTCTGCCAAATAAATGGAAAAAACACACTGATGTTGTTGCTAGAATACAATTTTTAATTTCTGGGTACAATTTCAACATTATTTTAGGAATGATGTTAAATATAAAATAATGGATTTTAGACGCATTAAAATTCCAACAATTTTTATCCATGTCATTTAAAATATAATATGATTACACTAAATATCCCTAAACTTCTAATTCTTTTCAACCACAATGTTAAAGATAAAATTTACTTCACAAATTTTCACCCATAGAATTAAAAATAATTAACTTTTCACCATGTTTCAACCATGATATTATGAACAAATTATATGACTAAAATAACCCAATGAAACACAAATTATTTCTCTAAGTTATTGTTGCATTGCGAGTATTTAAAAAAAATGAATTCATCATATTAAAACATATAACCCAACAAACATAAAAATGACTCGTAACTTCATGTAAGATCATATGGAAGTTAAAATATCATTTTCATTGTTCAATGGAAACATCTTTTATATAAATTATCTCACACAATTATTTAAAATCACTCATTATTTCGCACACTATCATAATTCACATCTTCAAATGAATGACTAGATGCAAATGAAGATGTTCCATATTCTTCTCTGTCATCAACTAGTGCCCCATCCGAGTCAACATGTATGCCCACCATTTTAGGTTTCAAAAGTCTTCTAGATCTACGATTGGGTTCAGCAGACTGGCATCTCAACATTGTTTCTTTCAGTAGCAACTTATTCAGAACATATATCTTCCTAGAGCGAATATTTTCTCTCTTTGTTAAAGTGAAGCCATAAATAAGTATGTCACTTTCCTCCAATTTTAATAGGTCTGTGTATGTAATATTCCTAAATTAGCATGTAGCTAATTGGAATATTAATTTTTCTCTTAACATGTCGTTAGATGAAAAAATGGGTAGGGAGGCCCATAAATACTTTTAGTAGCAATAAAATCCCTCTTAATGTGAAAATGGATCATATTCATAACTGGATAAAACACCCTCTTGTGTGAACAAGGGCTAATGCATGAAGACAAGGTCAAGTTTGACCAAGTCAACAGAGCTGAAATGGAGGGAGTGAATGATCAATAGAGACAACCTACTATGAATGTGGATTAGCTTAGATAGTCATATAAAGCTGGATTGAAGAGCCTTAGGTGTGAAAAGGGGTTGGAGCAGGTTGAAGAGGTCAACTTTGACCAAATCAAAGAACGTTGTTATGGAGGAGTGGCATTAATGATGGGACAACGAAGTTTTGGAGGGAGATTGATTGTATGATGGTGGAAACCCTAATGAGTGGGACCTAAGGTGAGTAGGCTCACATTGTTTATAAGGAAGAGGATGGAAGCCATATGGGTTTATCTTATGAATATTATTTTGATATGTCTGTTTATAATTTTGCTCTCTTCAGTTGTTTAACTAAGATTACTGGTGCTGTTTAGCACAGGGTATTCTTGTT
Source organism: Pinus albicaulis (assembly GCA_034641835.2). Classification (NCBI taxonomy): domain Eukaryota; kingdom Viridiplantae; phylum Streptophyta; class Pinopsida; order Pinales; family Pinaceae; genus Pinus; species Pinus albicaulis. Next base: position 1,119,062,875 of record CM076580.1, read on the forward strand.
TAGGAATTCCACCTCTTTCCTTGAGAGGCCTATTGGGAGAGTCTTGATCTATCATTCAAAATATCTAGCATTCTGGCCAAGCTTCATTCATCAACTACAACGTAGTTTCTGCAGAATATTTCATTGTGTTGCAGGGTGTTGCAGAGGAGGGTTGAGAAACCACTTTCTGAGCTAGTTTTTCATAGGAGGAAGGATTCCTTCTCTTGGGAGATCATTTTAGAGGGTTTTTGAGCACATTTCAGATATTTGGTATCAGGCCAACTTATCACCATCATTTACAGTGCAGTTTCAGCTAGGAATTGCATTATTTTGGAGGGAAGCTTCAGTGAGGGATCTAGTGGCTCTTTTCGAGTGTTTTCCTGTGGTTGAAGGGTTCAGCCTTTCATTGGAGGAGACCTTTGAGGAGATATACATCAGATATATATTATTTCAACCTTATATCTTCATGAGCTTTAGTTTTTATTGACTCTTCAATCCTAGGGCTATAGATCACAATTTTTATTTGGGTGTATTTCCAAAAACCCTTCCCGGGTTCTCTTGGAAGGGTGTAAAAGAGACTAGATTTCAGTTTTTGAGCATTATTGATTAATATAATAGCATATATATTTTTCTCGATAATTTCAGTTTATAAACCCTCATTAGACTGTGTTGCACTTGTTGCAGTATTTCTGTGTTGCAGTAGTTTTGGGGTTGCATTGTTTTTGGGCTATTCTGGGTGTGGGAGACTTGTTTAACTCATCTATCATGATTTGTTTATGATCTCCTTTTTTATTTGGGTCCTATAATTAATAAACCAATGGATCCATGGGCTGTTATGAGTTATTATAGCATAAATTTCTGAAAAATGTATTTTCTATGCATTTATTGCTAATTTTCCCATTTGGGAATATTACAGTCGTATCAGAGCATAATCTTGGCTCAGCCTGTGAGTTTTCAGCCAATATGCTATAAGAAGAAGAAGAGAAGGAGAAGAGATCTAAAATGATGGAAGGAATGCGATTTGTCTCATCAGCTTTCAGATCTATGAAGAACCTCTCCAAGGAGGTTAAGCAGATGAATGGGGAAAGATACAATGAGACCTCTAGAGGGTTTCAAGAAGAGGAAGGCCCATGTACTTCCTATTATCAGAAGAAAGAACCGGTGTTGTAGAGAAATACAAAGAAATACATGATGCCCTTTTCTTTTGAGGAACAAGAAAAGAAGCATGGATATGGAGGGCACTTGGAACATGAGATACTAAGTGGATACCTGACAGAATATAAGTCTCAACCTAGAACTTTCAAGGAGGTTCTAACTCTTCCACAGTTCATTCAACTTGAGGAAGAAAGGAGACCTTGCAGCAATAGGAGAATAAAGGGAAGTAGATTTCTATTGTATACTTTTGATGGGCCATCCACATGTACAGTAAGGGCTTGGGAAATGAAGCTAGATGCATTCTTCCTACAACATCCAATGGTAGAAAGAGAGGCCATTTAAATTGCAGTGTTGCACCTGGAGGGTGAAGCAAAGGTTTGGTGGTACAGCCATTTGAGTCATGCAAGAGTGACTGCTTTTGCAGATTTTACTCAAAGGTTGATAAGAAAATTTGATAAGAAGAAATTAGAGGAAGGGAGGCGTTCACCACCACTTGAGGAGACTTGTACCAACGCTGATACAACTATGGAGGAGTAGCCATCATCATCAGCAGTTAGGGGAGCCATCACCTTGGAGGAAGGAACCCTTGCAGCAATAAAAGATGTTTCTAAGATTCACTAAGGTATTCATAAGTTTCCACTTACTATTATTTCAGCACATCTTATGGATGGTTGTGGAAAAATGCCATTGCATGACCAAGGGTCAAAAAATATTGCTGATTTGGAGCAGCAGACTTTCACTGCACTATGCAACCTTGATTTTTTCAAGGAAAGGGTAAACAATCCTCCTGACTATTCATTATTGATATGCACACAACTCCTGGGGTTGGGGTGTGGATTTTTGGAGGATAGGATGAGATTTGTCCTAAACAAAAAAATGCAGAACTATGTGTTCAGCATTGAGCTTGAGCATGAAGCAGCACATATACCATTATGGAGATCAAAATTGCTGTCATTGAGTAGTAGTGATGAGTTGGGGGCGCAACTATTACTAGAGAATCCTGATGACCATTACACTTGTGTGACATTGGATGAGTAGGTTATTGATGAGAGTCCTCTTACCTTTCAGCACTATGATGGATATTTTTTGATGAGCACTATACAACTCTATGGGGAGACTTTGCTTTCAGTATACTTGGATCCCTATGGATTGAATTTGGTCATTGATGAGGAGTCTTCACCGGGAGATATCCAAGAGATTGCATTTCAACATCCCATGAAATGAAAAGTAGAAATCTCACTTGGGAGGGTGGTGTTATCCATTGGAGGAGTACCAATATGGAGCATGGTCGAAGACACCCACATTTGGATGAATGGGTGTGGATGGTGAGAAAGAGGTTGGTGAGCCACTTGCATATCTATGACACAGGGCAACAGGAGGCATGGTTGTGTTGGCTACTCTTGAAGGAGTTTGGCCATCATGTGATATATCCTTCTTCAAAGGGTATGCTGGTGGAGGAAAATTGGCAGTACGCTTGCATCATTTGGCAGCAAGGAGTCTGGGTGCATTATGTTGATATGACATTCTTCATGTCAATCATCATATCTTCGCCTCATGATTTGTATGATGGAGGTGTGAGGGGGCATCAATAGTTATTGTTGCTTTGGCTACTCTTGGGAGAGTATGGGCATATTGTTTCCCATACTTGGCATGATATTTTAGGAGAAAGGGATGGCACAATCAAAGTGAAAAAAGGCCACCCTTCAAGATTGGAGGATAAGGAGGTAATTACACATAGGAAGGAGATTTCCATACATAGCAGCATGATGGTGGATGACTTTGGCATATGGCATGTCAAATAAAGGAGTCATGGAGTGACAAGAGCCTTAACACTAAGGCCAATAGCGTTGTCACTGGGGAGTATGCATTTATTGATGGAGTATTCCAAGAGGGGTATGCATTCCTTCATTTTTTAGATATTTATGAGGAGATTCTCTTGGGAGGGTTCATCTGTGGACCTCACTTTTAGCCTACTCACTATGCATGGTAAGAAATTTATTTTTGTACTTATTTATCATTTCATGAAGTATTTGCATCTTCTCACCATCTATGTACAATGCATTTCTCCACAAGAGGGTAAGAATATTTTTGGGTCTCAGGTCATTCTAGGACCAACATTTATGATGGAGATAGCCCTTCTCTGCATGACTTTGGGCAAGTTTGGTGTTATTCTTGTTATGCTCAGCTGATATATAATTCCATTTACTACCTCATAGTAGACGAGAACACATGCACAACTAGTAACTTTTTTAAGGAAAACTTGCCACATGATGTTCTAAAACAGTAGTTGGGAAGACTACGCTATATCCACTGGAGAAACCATTGGTATCATCCAAACTTGCACATAGCTTTCAGAATTTTTCTGATTTGGATACCATATGGTGATTATGCATTATTCACTTTGTATGGGATGGTTTGGGCCAGCATGATTCATGACTCTAGAGAAAGGATCTTTGAAGATCCAGTCTTCTTCTTGCATCTTGAGGGCAACACTGTTGCAGCCCAAAATCAGCAGCTACCATACACTTATCATAATTGGAGAGAAATATAGCATGGGGTAGGCTATTTTGTCTACCATGTTCAGTTATGCAGCCCACCTACATTGCAGGAGCCAAAGGTGGAGGGGATTTTTTAGGAGTTACCATTTTGGAGGGTGGCTCATTTTGTATGGATGATAGCTTAGGGATGGGAGATTCACATGGGGATGATAGTTCCCAACATGTATCAGATCTCACGCCTCAAGAGGACCTCCAGACAACACATTTTTTCCTCTAGGGGTGTTTTACTTCTACATGATGATAACTATTTGGGATGGTCACTAAAATCTAACTTGCATACTTGGGAGGGGCAACTTGGAGATGTATTGATGAGACAACATCTTGTTCCTTGGAGGATTTTATTATATGAGGATGATATAGGAGGATGAGAGGAGGATCTTCAGTTCTATCCTTGCAGTTTCTTGAGGACAAGAAACATTTGGGAGGGAAGGACTGTAATATTCCTAAATTAGCATGCAACTAATTTGAATATTAATTTTTCTCTTAACATGTAGTTAGATTAATAAATGGCTAGGGAGGCCCATAAATATTTTTAGCAGCAATAAAATCCCTCTTAATGTGAAAAGGGATCATATTCATAGCTGGATAAAAGACCCTCATGTGTGAACAAGGGCTAATGCATGAAGACAAGGTCAAGTTTGACCAAGTCAACATAGATAAAATGGAGGGAGTGAATGATCAATAGAGACAACCCAGTATGAATGTGGATTAGCTTAGATAGTCATATAAAACTAGATTAAAGACCCTTAGGTGTGAAAAGGGGTTGGAGAAGGTTGAAGAGGTCAACTTTGACCAAATCAAACAACACTGTTATGGAGGAGTGGCATTAATGATGAGACAACGCAATTTTGGAGGGAGATTGATTGTATGATGATGGAAACCCTAATGAGTTGGACACAAGGTGAGAAGGCTCACATTGTTTATAAGGAAGAGGATGGAAGCCATATGGGGTTAGCTTATGAATATTATTTTGATATGTCTGTTAAGGCTTTTTCTCTCTTCAGCTGTTTAGCTAAGATTGTTGGTGTTGTTTAGCACAGGGTATTCCTCTTTAGGAATTCCACCTCTTTCCTTGAGAGGCCTCTTGGGAGAGTCATTATATATCATTCCACATATCTAAAAATTTTTCCAAGCTTCAGTCTTCAGCTATAGTGTATTTTCTGCAGAATATTGTGTTGTGTTGCAGAGGAGGGTTGAGAAACTGCCTTTCCGAGCTAGTTTTTCATAGGAAGAAGGTTTTTCTTCTATTGGGAGATCAGTTTGGAGGGTTCTTGAGCACATTTCAGATATTTTACATCAAGCCAACTTATCCCCATAATTTATAGTGTAGTTTGAGCTGGGAATTGCCTTATTTTGGAGGGCAGCTTCAGTGAGGGATCTAGTGGCTCCTTTAGAGTGTTTTCCTGTGGTTGAAGGGTTTAGCCTTTCATTGGAGGAGACCTTTGAGGATATATAGATCAAATATATATTATTTTAGCCTTCTATATTCATGAGCTTCATTTTTTAGTGACCCTTCAGTCCTAGGGCTGTAGACCACCATTTGTATTTGGGTGTATTTCTAGAAACCTATCCCGAGTTCTCTTGGAATGGTGTAAAAGAGACTAGATTTCAGTTTTTTAGCATTATTGATTAATATAATGGCAGATCTATTTGTCTCTATAATTTCAGAGAATAAACCCTCATCAGACTGTGCTATCACTTGTTGCAGTATTTCTGTGGTGCTGTAGTTTTGGGGTTGCATTGTTTTTGGGCTATTCTTGGTGTGGGAGACTTGTTTAACTCATCTATCATGATTTTTTTCTGATCTCCTTTTGTATTTGGGTCCTATAATGTAAACCAATGGATCCATGGGATATTATGAGTTATTATAGCATAAATTTTTGAAAAATGTGTTTTTCGTGCATGTAATGCTAATTTTCCCATTTGGGAATATTACAGTGTAGCGACGATTTATATTTGTACCCTTTATTTTTCTCTTTCCACAATTTTTTTTATCAACTACCATCTCTGGATTGTACATACCATTGAATGAGTGTGTGTTTGTGGCATACCAATGTACTTCAACACTTGTATAATATTCATTTTGTATAATGAACTTTATAACCTTGGAAACTTACAATGGATAACCATGTGGATCTTCATCTGCAAACATGGAACCCTCCTTAATATCATGTAATGAACCCTTGTAAAGGTCTTCCATGGCTTAACATTTTGCACAATATCTTCTAGGACTAATATACATTTCTCTTTCCTCCACCTGTTTAGAATTTGGTTTTGAAGACTCCATTTATTTTGCCACAAAATGTGTCAAATGAACATGAGGAAACAAACATTGTTGATATTGAAAGTATATCACTCTGATCATTGAAAAATGACTCCCACCAAACTGAATTAGCAACCTCAAATTACTCATATTTATATCTAATTTATTTTTTAATTTCTTCGAGGAATTCATAATGATCTATATCTCTCTTCTGCCTTCATGCATTATGAACGTCAACAACTGATTGTAATAACAATATATTTGACGCAAATATTTGATGATCTGGAATGAACTTCAAAAATTCCAAACCTAATGACGACGCCCATTCTAACGCGTAGTTGAATACTTCTTGTCCCATTTAAGTGTTTCCCCACCATTTTTTTTGATATGAAATTGAGATTAGAAGCTAATGTCGTTAATTTTTTCAATGCATTTCTCCTCACCATGCGATCTTAGAATAAACATTCGCATGTAAAACATTTCTTCTAACACATGAAAAGTAGGCTTTCACATATGATTTCTTAATACATTCAATTAATGATGGCAAGCTCCCAACATCCTTCCTCCTCAATGTTATCAAAAAATGACAGAACATATGATCAATATGGTCGTGACTATGCCCAACAAGAAGGAAACCAAACTTTACCTTATGAAAAATGTTCAATTCAATAAGCATGTTTAGATATCCAAAAACAATCTGATTTTTCTTTTCACGACCAACTGATATGGACTGAACCCAATAATGTTTTTCCATGTTATCTTGTATGCCCATAGTGCATCTCTCAATTTATCTGACCAGTCCTTTCTATTCATTTGTATAGACTTCGTCATGATATTCTCCAGGACTTTGTTTGTTGATTCTATTTGTCTATTTTCTTGAGGATGGTATGTAGTTGATTTTCTATTTTTGATCTTGTACTTCTCTATAAGATCTCGAACAAGATTGGATGTGAACTGTGTGCCTTGGTCAGCTAAAATCTGTCGTGGAACTCCATATCTTACAAATATTTCTTCAAATAGGAAATAAATAGATGTATCTTTTGTTTCTCGTACCACTGCCTTTGCCTTCACCCACTTAGTAACGTAATATGTACATACCAAGATGCACTTTTTTCCGTTTTATGGCAGGTTGATTGGTCCCACAAGTCTAGATCCCATTGCTCAAATGGTTAATTAGGTACTTTTGGAACTATCAGTTTTTCATTTGATGCCACTGGTCTTCCAATTCTTTGGCAGCTGTCACATCTCTTTACATAGGCCTTGGAGTCTTTGAATATTTCTGGCTAGTAGTAGCCAAGTTTGAGCACTTTGTATGTCATCTGCTTGTCTGCAAAATGACCACCACATGGATCATCTTAACATGATTTAAAAATATCTGTAATCTTGTCTTCTCTAACACACTTTCTTATTACCAGATTAGAACTAGTATAAAAGAGGTCACCATTGACCCAACTATATCTAGCACTTTCTCTAGTTATCTTTCTTTTCTGTTTATTTGTGTAATGGGATGGTAGGATTCCATATGATAAATAGTTGGCTATATCTGAAAACCTTGAAGTTTTGATAGTTATAGAGAATATATGTTCATCTAGGAAATTATCCGAGACTAGATTTGGATCACTAGGTGAATGAAGTCTTGATAGAAAGTCTCCTACTTAATTATCCTTACCTGGTTGATCTTGTACAGTGATGTTAAATTCTTGCATCAATAACAACCATCTAGTTATTCTGTCACTTTTAATTTCTTTGTTCATTAAATATATTATGAATGACTGATCCATGTGGATGAATACTTGCTAACCTGTTATGTGATGTCTAAATTTATTAACTGCATGTACTACAGCTAACATTTCTTTCTCTGTAACAATATAGTTCAATTCTGTCAGTGTTAAGTTTTTTCTTATGAAGTATATGGCATAATTCAACTGATTCTGTTTCTTTCCAAGTGATGCTCCTATAGCAGTGTCAGATGCATCAATTGATATATGAAATGGAAATGACCATTTGGGTCCTCGAAAAATGATTGCAACTGACAATTTTTCTTTTAATTTCTGAAATGCATTTTGACAATTATTTGTCCATTGGAATTCCACATCTTTTGCAAGTAACTTGAATAAAGGCAGAGCTATTTTACTGAAATTTTCAATAAATCTTCTATAGTAGCCTGCATAACCAAAGAAAATTCTTACTTCCTTTTGTGTTGTGAGTGGCGTTAAATTCACAATGACTTGAATTTTTGTTGGGTCCACCTTAATTCATGAAGAAGAAATATGGTGTCCCAACATTATTACCTTAGTTAACATCATAAAGAAATTTTCATTACTGAGTGATAGTTTTGTCTCTATGCATATTTTAAAAAAAAAATTAAGATTTTTTAAAGAATC